>CM047813.1:12577024-13877935 GCA_026214975.1 Gentiana macrophylla
CTATGGAAAATGTCTTTTCCACATATTTAATTATTTAGCCCAACTAATTTAATAGTCCACTAAACAATTAATTCACATATCGCTTTAATAAAGTCCAACATGAACTAAATCAATATTATTAGGATTCGACGTCCGAGAATATACATGCTATATTAGGAGGCACGTCGGGACCATGGACTAATAATCGTGACTCCGATAAATCAAGTAAATAATTATCGATGCAACAGAATAATTATATATTCGATAAATCAATCACAGGAATATGCCACCATAATCCCGTGATCGCACTCCTCCGATTATAAGATTATATTTATCTCTCACGAGAAAGTAATAAGCGTCCATTGATATAATCATTTCATATGGATTAATCCTCCATGATCGTTTCATTCTAAATCGGAAGTTACTGCTAACCCTTTCGTAACATCTTGTCCTTACTTACCATTAACCCTAAGTGATCAATAATTCAAATAACTCATTTGGTAGCTAATCACAGTGTAATATGAATCCCATGGATCGATCAATGTCTAGGATTAACTCATAAGTGGAATCGTTTCATCTACTTCCATAAATGGAAGGAATGGATTCGTATCTCGTGATAAACATATTACTCACTCAATCCAAAGACAATGCCAAGATGGGGTAATTCAGATCATGCATCAGTGTAATCTCTTAACCGTCAAGTCAAACCTCATCCGATTCAAGCGGTTTGACCGTGATCACCTCGAGGATTAAGATATATCCATAATATGATCATCTAATGATTCGATAAGACTTCTCAATTACGGAATTATATTGAGAACTCAGATCAAATCGGTCCAAACTTCATATGATATATCTATCATATATAAATGCCCCATTAGGTTCCCTTAACGAAAGTCCGGATAAGACGATCACACCTATCGTGTTATGGGCGCATTAATAGTACGTTAAAGGGGAGACCGATACTTTCGATTAACTTTACTACGGACTAATTGTATTTTAAGTACATCTTCACATAACTCAATCCTCCCGTGTATATCTCATACATGAGTTAAGTGATTACATAAACGATATACTCGTGGTTTTTCAGTAGTGTAAATACTATTGTCATATCGGTGATTATGAGAATAATAAATATGAATAATAACATCATTTCATTTATTAAATAAAACAATTACAAAAATTGTCTTTCGGGCATCACACCTAACAATCTCCCACTTGCACGAAAGCTTGTGATTAATTGTTTTAGAGCACACCCTATTATTTAAAACTACAAAGAAACTACATCTCCCACTTGCTCTAAAGCAATTGAGACTCATCCCGTATTTTAGTACCCACAAAACTTATCATAACCATTTGATTCCAAAGTACACTCCGAGTATGCCGTCGTAGGATAGGTCGGTGACTGGGAGCACCTATATCCTGAATGTCATGGGTCTTAATGATCAATCAAAGTTGTCGGCTCGAGGCGATCCGTAGAAATCAAACGTCGCGGTCCATCCGATCATGTGGTACCTACCCAATATGCTCTTGAACTCCAATGATTTCGGAAATCCTTATAAGCTACCCCCCTTCATTGTTTGCACAATGACAGTATCCGCTTTCCAAATCTAGAATGACTCCCTATATGGAAAGGAAATCCTTAAGCTATATCGCCTCTAGCTACTACTGGTGAAGCCGCTAATCACCCAACTAGTTAAAGTCGAGTTGGCGTTCTTTGGATTTCTCCAGCAATAGCTTCAACAAGAGTAAACACATGAGCCCGAGATCGACTTTAACGATCATCCTCAATCGACTTAAAGTCAAAATCGAGTGTATCACACATATCCAAGCTCATACATGAATATGTCCGCATATTATTCCTCGTTCTCTCAAGATACTAAAGGACATACTAAACTTGCTTTGTTAATGCCGAATCTAAGATTCGATCAAAATTGACGCTCAATAACCCTGACCATCTCTTGTCACAAAGAGAATCCATCCATTTCTCTTTATCCAAGATTTAGAGAGTCATTCGAGGCATAGGGTAGAACTTCTCGTTGAATGTTGCATACAGATGCATCATCTTAACCAATAAGATGGATGGGAAACCAATGATGATTCTAATGAATTCGACCGAGTCAAACTCTTCAGAATGTTGTCCAAATCTGCATTGCAAGAGAATTGTGGCATTGTCGATTTCGACTTGAGATAACACACCCATGTTGAGTCCAATGGTGCGTGCGTTATCCTTCACAAACACTAATATATATGTATATATTCACCATCAGACTAAAATTGATATCCAAATCTACACAAGACTTATCAATATTCTCGGTCAAATCCATATATTATAGAAATATATGACTTCAATGACCAAGAGGTTTGCTTTTTATCCACAAAGGACATAAGCCTTGCGGTCATCCCGTCATAAGTTCATAAGGCAATACCCTTCTGTTCGAATGAATCCAGATTCCGTTTGTTTGGCAAGAAAGTCTCGTGGAATCACCCCTATTTTTCGCTTTTGAACGAAATCATGAATTACCGAATTCATTCTACTCTTTTCGTGTAGATCCAATTACTCCCACTGGGCTGAGACACTCGTGTGGTTCTACAAGAGTATGAACGACTCTGAGTACCAAACTCCCATTCACAGGGTTATGGCTTGTAAACCAACCTCTATTATCGTAATCTATATCAGCTCACAAAAGAGCCATAGGTCATCAATCGATCCTCGGACTACAAAGTCCGCAGAAACCGTGAATGGGTAATGGATAAACCATACTCACTATTTTCTTGGTGGATCGAAATTCGATCTAGTTTAGCAAGATTTAGTGTTATCACCAACAACCAAAGTTGGATGTGGTTTGATCTAATCGGTAGTAACTACCTTGAGTATCCATTACTCTAAGGTTCAAGGTTTGTTGTTCATAGACTCTATCGTAAAGGATGCAACAAAGATAGTTGTCCCTTCCGGATGTCAAGAATCGATAACGAACCTTTCTCTCAATTCTTCAAGATATATCACGATTTGGTCATCGACCGAGCGTGTACGTGAAATTCCGATCCTACCATCAAGCATCATGTGCTAAATGCTTATATTGACGGAATTTGGGTGAACCGAATCCACTCATTATCCGTTAATTCCAAAGCACATTCTAGGTAGACTTCTCGGTTCTACATTTCAATGTAAACCGTTATTTCACTTCCAATATCTTTATTGAGTTAAGCAGTGTATTGTAGCACATCTACAACTATGTAAGGCAATTCAATGGTTTCTTCCTTAGTGAAAGCATTTCACTATGAGGCAAAGCCGAACATCGTCCTACAGACTATGTGATGGCCCATTTTCAGTATAGAATACTCCATCTCGATGTAATCCGAGACACCATAAAATATTTTGGATAAACTTACCGGAGTGTTTGAATAGTTATCGGACAAGAAGTCACTACTGAAGCTCCTACTAGCTTGTATCTTTCATCGGACCCGAAGGTCGTCATGAACAAGCTATGTTACTTCTTTATAACCATTATCCTTTCCCGATTGAAAGGAAACTTAGTCATTGAACCTTTGAGACAATATAACGGTAGGAGAAAGGAATCACCTTGAGCCGGTCTTGAGTCTTGTCTTTTAGGGACTATGCACTAACTATGGAATATGAAGAAGCGTTTATCTAAATATAGAAACCAATTGCTTTTAATAGTTCTTAAGATGGTACATATAATGTATTTCAAACATTTCTTAGTGGTTTTGACTTTATCAAACAAAAGTCCGAGTCTTAGATTCGTACTACAAATGGTATATTCACTTTCTATAAGACAAACAAATTATCGAATAAAAGGTAAATTCATTCGTTCCAACGAATCTTAAATAGAAAAATAAATCTTCTGCGATATCCAAGATTGAATCTGAGATTCATTTCCTCATATCACTCCCCACTATTTTGCTAAAATTACGCCCGTTGTCTCATTAATCGTTAATGCACAACTATCTCGTTCTTCCAAAGAACATAGCCTAAGAGAAAATCACCAAGGATTCATAGGTTGGTGATCCGAAATCACTATCCTTATCCTATGACTTTCGGTTTGTTAATTTTCGCTTTTAGCCTTAAAATCAACTCGATTTTAGATGACTAACACTTTTAGACATATTCTCCCATTCTTGACTTTCCGTGAATGGAAAGCAGTCTTGAACCGAGTTCGTTTGAGTAGACACTACTCTTGAACCGTGGGATGTCTATTTCGATTGTTACTTGTTAGGACTTCTCGGATTTTCTATCATACGAGAAAAACAACAAATCATAACATTAAAGCTCCTACTAGTTTATCGGTTCCAAATACCGTCTAAACAAAGAATGCTCTATTTTATGATTTTCCAATTTTTCAATTTGAAAATCTCTCGTGTATTTCACTTACACAGTTTCTAATGTTTCGGAAAAACAACAAATCATAGAACTCCCACTAGTTCATCGATTCCAAATATCGTCCAACTAGCGACATTTCATGACTTTCCGGTTTTCAATTAGAACGTTACGTGTGTATTCAATTACACTTTTCTAATGTTCTAGAAAAACAATAAATCATAAAGCTCCCACTTAGTTCATCAATTCCAAATATCGTCCAACTAGTAACACTTCATGATTTTCCGATTTTTCAATTAGAAAATTTACTCGTGTAATTACTACACACTTAAAATTCACTAGAAGAATTTCAAAGTCCGAAATCACCTTTGATCAAACTAAGTTTGTCTCCGTTTAACACAAATGACACTAGTGACATACCCATATATCACTCTTGGTTTTTAAAAGGCTTAAGAGAAGATATCTCTTCGAAAAATAATTGCATTATCGATTAACTAGTTCAACGTCCTAGTTACTTTCACACTTTAAAGAAGTCAATACTAGTCAATTATAAATTTTTAAGCAATTTAGTAAGGGATATAATGTTTGTAAATAAAATGACATATATTAATTCAAGTTTAACACTACTATATTATTTTATTTTAGGAATTGTAAACTAAAAGTAAGTCTACTCTACCATTCCAAGGTTTTAACCTTGCATCTCGATCCGCCGTAGGGTAGGTCAAAGAGATCAACGGTTAAATCAATGAATAACTTGTGAGAATCGGACATACCACGAGAATCGAACATCCCTTTATTCATTGACTACCTTCCTTTTTAGCCTAGGTATTACCAAAAATACCCTTGATGAGTGTGACCTACTATATCGATCTCTTAGTGCGCCCGAAGTGTGCCGTCGTAGGATAGTCGGTGACCCACCAGTACCAGTAAATCCTATCCTTTGGAGACCAAGCCATGAATGTTGATAGGGGTGAACACCATCCGTAGGGGGACGAAATCAAAGCGCCGCGCGGCGTCACCCTTCTCTCACTTACTTGCATCTATAGTAGAGACCGTGGGGTTGGTGTCGCCTTCCCCGCTCCCACTCAATATTTTGGAAGTGGTGGTGAGTTAACTAACCACGTCTTTTTGATGTTAACATAAAAGTACATGAAATCAAGGATTCGAATGGTGTCGGTGGCGAGGCAAGCCTACCCGTCCTATTCGTTGGAACATATGTGACAGTCGGACGAAATCGGGTCAAGAGAGCCGCGTTTGAGATGGGAAGGAATCACCCCTCCGTTCTCCGGTGTGGCTTAGTCTTGCCGGACCCCCGTGCATACATCACACTAGGAGGGTTAAGTCGGTCGAGCCAAGCTCAGTTGACCACCCAACCTATAGGCGAACCGTTTTTATCCAAGATTTATTGTTCTTTTACCATCACTCAATCTCGTAGACACTACGAATCGAAAACGTGATCTCGTTGGAGCTTTAAGGCGGTTCACCGAGAACACACACCGAAAGGCTAACGATTTCATAACCCGTCCTCGGATCTTTTAATTAGTTACTAAATTAATTAATTACCACGTATTAATTAAATTTCAACTAATTACGCTGAGTTTGTATACATGCCTATTTTAATTACCAAAATTAAAATTCTACATGTATGCATGGAGTGGATTTATGATATGAATGCATGTCATGGCAATTCCGATTTTATGTCTATTTTATGATCAAACACATAAAAATAAATTGCGGAAAAATTAAACACCGAGATGGATTGTTGGTGCCCCGTATCTAATCTATTCTAGGAAAAATAAATTAAATTACAATCTTCTTGTCTTGAGTCTTGATCTTCAAATCTTGAACTCGAACCGTCGGAACACGAACCACTTAACACCCGAGAGGAGAAAAGGTCTTTTAATTAAATAAATCCTATTTATTATAATTAATTTTTTTTTATTATTACAATGGTGCGGCCTAAAAAAAAAATATTTCCAGAAATTTTTTTTTTTTTTTTTTTTTTTTTTTTTGTTTTGTTTATGTCGGCTGTTCTTTATATTTTCAGAAAAATAAATTTTTTTTTTTTTTTTTTTTTTTTTCTGCCATAAGCAGATTTTGTTACCAAAAAATTTTAACAAAAAAATAGTTGACAGCCGCCTTTTCTGAAACCTAGCCGCAGCATTAATGTATACAGGACTTATAGCGGCGCTTTTCAGCGTCACAGAAAGTCCTGTAGCAGTTTATTAAAAAAATTATCCGTTTCTCCTCGTTCATACCTTGAGTTTCGCTTTGATCTTCAAATTTTCCAGCAAGATCTTCAACTTATCCAGTCGGATGATCAAAATTATAATAAAAGATACTACTTTTACATATAAATTTGAAAATTGACATAAATAAAATACAATTCCTATGCTCAATTGTTACCAAACAAAAGAGCTACAATGGATCTAACGAGTAAACAATACCAACCCCAATCCATCTCTTCAGCCAAGACAATCATAATCATAAAAAAAAACAAATTTTCGGCCCTCTTCTTTTTTTTTTTTTTTTAAAAATGGGACAAAAAAAAAAAAACTACATGTTTTACCACTCCTAGATCTAATATTTTATACGTATAAATATAGATCACCTTAGCGATCGATACCCTTTGTTAGGAAAATCATCGCAACGGAAGCGATTTAAGGATCTAGATCTATGTGTATACGTAATAAAACATCAAATCTACATCTACAAGTAAGTTTGTAAATCATACCTTTTGGATCTCTAAATCCAAATCGAAGAACCGCAAGGAGGATGAATTGGGAGTAGATGTGATGAGCACCATGACCTTCCATGACGTGTGATCCAAGCAATTCCGGTGGAAGAAATTCTAGACTCGAACCCTCCGATATGCTACCCGGAAAAATCACTAAGATTTTCTCTACAACTATGGCCGGAAAATTTTTCTCTCTTTTTCAAAGGAAGAAGTCGAAATTTTGTTATTGTGTTGAGAGCTTATAACTCTCTTTATATATAAGAAGAGTAAAACTTAGCCTCCAAAGATTTTATTATTCAATAAATAAATCCATAAATAAAAGATAATCTCATAATATTTTAGAACAAATCTAAAAATAATATTTATCTTTATTTATTACCATAAATATTTATCCAATAAATATTTTATGCACATGTCTTTTAATACACAAGAAAACTAATTCCTTGTTAAAATAGGACATGTGTGGCGCCACAAAATATATTGACCTAGTCAATATTAATTTTGCCATTACACAATAATTGGGCAAGACTATGGAAAATGTCTTTTCCACATATTTAATTATTTAGCCCAACTAATTTAATAGTCCACTAAACAATTAATTCACATATCGTTTTAATAAAGTCCAACATGAACTAAATCAATATTATTAGGATTCGACGTCCGAGAATATACATGCTATATTAGGAGGTACGTCGGGGACCATGGACTAATAATCGCTCTCCGATAAATCAAGTAAATAATTATCGACGAGCGTAATAATTATATATTCGATAAATCAATCACAGAATATGCCACTATAATCCCGTGGATCGCACTCCTCCGATTATAAGATTATATTTATCTCCTCACGAAAGTAATAAGCGCCCACCGATATAATCATTTCATATGGATTAATCCTCCATAGATTTATTCATTCTAAATCGGGAAGTTACCGTTAACCCTTTTCGAACATCTTGTCTTACTTACCATTAACCCACAGTGATCAATAATTCAAATAACTCACTGGTAGCTAATCAGTGTAATATGAATCCCATGGATCGATCAATGTCTAGGATTAACTCATAAGGGAACTGTCTATCTACTTCCATAAATGGAAGGAATGGATTCCGTATCTGTGATAACACAGACTACTCACTCAATCCAGTACAATGCCAAGATGGGGTAATTCAGATCACAGACTCAGTGTAATCCTTAACCGTCAAGTCAAACCTCATACTGATTCAAGCAGCTTGACTGTGATCACCTCAGGATTAAGATATATCCATAATATGATCATCTAATGATTCGATAAGACTTCTCAATTCACGGAATTATATTGAGAACTCGGATCAAATCGGTCCAAATTTATATGATATATCTATCATATATAAATGCCCCATTAGGTTCCCTTAACCGAAAGTCCGGATAAGACGATCACACCTATCGTGTTATGGGCGCATTAATAGTACGTTAAAGGGGAGACCCGATACTCTCGATTAACTTTACTACGGACTAATTGTATTTTAAGTACATCTTCACTAACTCAATCCTCCCGTGTATATCTCATACACTGAGTTAAGTGATTACATAAACGATATACTCAGGGTTTTCTGTAGTGTAAATACTATTGTCATATCGGTGATTATGAGAATAATAAATATGAATAATAACATCATTTCATTTATTAAATAAAACAATTACAAAAATTGTCTTTCGGGCATCACACCTAACACTAACGGCATAAGACCAATAGGTAATCGGCATTTGAGCATGGGCAAGAAGAGTTTGGGCTGTTTCAGCTATATGCAAGTGTCGGCGTTCAGAAATGCCGTTGTGCTGCGGCGTGTAGGTGGGAGAAGTGAAATGAGAAATGCCATGATCCGAGAGAAAATGACGTAACTTGAGGTACTCGGTGCCATTATCAGAGTAGAGAGTTTTGATAGAGGCATCTAACAGCTTTTCGACATATTGTTTGAATTTTATGAAAATATTATAGACATCAGATTTACATGCTAACGGGTATATCCACATGTACCGAGTAAAATGATCAACAAAAAGAACGTAATATTTAAAATTGTCAATCTGAATAAATGGGTGCCGACCAGACGCCGGAATAAATAACCTCAAGGGTTGAGAAGTACATAATGTAGAATCCGAGAAAGGAGCCTATGACTCTTATTACAAAGACAAGAATCACAATAAGAATGCTAAACAAGATAGTAGATGTAGTGACAATTTATATAAATCAAATCAACTGTCAATGTATTTTCCGCGACATCGATGCGGTGATAACGGTTTGAATTATCACACATATTGTAAGTGTAGTGATAATCTGCCGATGAATTATCAATTCTATATGCAGTGCTATATATCACACAAAATTAAAAAGGAAAAAAATGCATAAAGATGTGTAAACTCTCTCAACAACAACAACCAGAAAAAAAAAAAAAAGAAACAGATCTAGCGAGAATGGTGGCCAGGCCCATTATGAAATTCAAAATATTCATGTTGGTTACACAAAAAATTAGTGTGCCTCAAATCACGCTGAGAAAAATCATGGATATTTATGGCGGTTACACACACTCACGCAAGATTGGAAATCTATCAATCAGTCTATCTCTGTGGAAGTAGACAATATCCTTTTTGAAGTTTTAGTGATGGAAGATCCACATGGGAAATTTTTGGGTGGTATCTCTTTATGTGGTGAAGTGACCACCTAGGTGATCTGGATCACACAGTTTGATCCAGACCACCTAGGATGCAAACTGTGTGATCCAGATCACCTAGGTGGTCACTTCACCACATAGGGAGATACCACCCAAAAATCTCCGATCCACATAAATCTGGAAGGTTTGGGTGCGCTAGAGGATGATATCGATGAAGGAAGCGATTCTCTTCATCGGAAGAGTGTTGGTCCGATTGGACGGTTGGGGAGATGGCAGATGAACAACGATCGGTGTTTTCCGGCAATGATGGTGACAAGTCAAAGGAAGCAGATGATGGAGCATTAATTGATTTTGGCGGCATATGTCACCTTTCGATACCTTGGTCGAACAACATATAAGGCGAGAAGGCAATCAGGAATCTTGTCGATCACGTTAAGGATGCAGGCTTTAATTCAAATGTTGACTGAAGGATGTGGACTGGGCCCCTCTAAATTGGTAAGAGCAACCCCAATCGTTGCCCCCAATTACATCCTCTAGACATATCGTTTTCCGTTTCAGTTACACTTTTTCACCACCCAAAAAAAATTTCACTCCAATAATCAACCTCTATACAACCCCCAATAAACAACCTTTTATTATTATTATTATTATTATATTAATATTATATCATTATTCTATGCAATTTGAAAAAACTTTGTAAAGGGAGAAGGACCCACCCGACAACAACTTGCAGCTTTTTGCCTCTACCAAGCCCCCCAATATTACAAGGTGGGTTTAGCATATTTTTGAAGTCGGGTGTGGTATCAAGCACCACTTTGTGACTTCAAGGCCCTTGATAGATAATTATAGGGGTTGGATTGGGGGTCCATTGGGGTTGCTCTAAGTCCTCACAAAACTCAGAACCTTTTGCACTCAAATAAATCATCTTCAGCACATCATTATTCATGTGAGGCCACCACCCCCTTTTGTCCTTCGGATATTGAGTTGACCGTGAATAATAATGTATCTAATATAAAAGATTGAGCTTACAAGCCACTGGAAGATATTTTAGCGCGCCTCTCGTCTAACGACTTATCCATCTGCGTTCACAAGAAGAACACTAAGAAAGGACGGGGAAAGGGACTCAAGGTAATTCGTCCAAAAAGAGCTCGTAAGGGTGGCCGACCGGAGAAACAAGTCGAAGGAGTGACGATCCAAAAATCGTCTCCTTCTAATTTTAGGGTTGTTGCTCTCAGTGATAACCTGGGGGAACTCCAGAATATGAAGATTATAACGAGGGGGATTATTTTGGGGGTGATTTAGACTGCACTTGAAGGTTATCAAGATGCCTACGTATCCAATTATTGAATTGGAATCAAGTCTCCGTAGTTCCGTAGGGAATGTTTATATAGAGGGCTTAGGCCCTAGGGTTTAATGTGGCGTGTCTATGAGGGACACTAGTCAACGTGTTCCCTAAGGAAAAGACTACGATTGATTAATCTGAAGGATGCAGGTTCTTAGATCTAAACGAATTAGATCTACGCGCAGCGGACGGATCACGATTTATATATTACAATACATAATTAAAGGATTTAACAACTACAAGGGGTTAAGATCATGTTACCAATAGTAGGAAGAGAAGCCAAGATCTTCCGATGTATTCTCCAGCAGCGGTTGGTGGACACCCTTCTTGATACACGAACCTCCTCGATATGCAACACCAAGAAAAACTTGAGTTTTTCTTCTTTTAAAACCCAAGACAAGAAAACTAATTTTTCTCTCCTTTTTTATGTGGTAGTCGAAATTAAGCCAATCCATAAGGCTTGGGAGAACTCTCTCTATATATGAGAGTAATCCTTGTCCTCCAAGGATTTAATAATTAAGAGATAATTATTACATAAATCCTTTGTTCCAAATAAAAGATAAATAAAATGATTATCCCAAACAAATTAGGATAAATCATATTAATATCTAATATTCCATGAATTATCATTTAACAAATAAAAGATAAATCACATTTCAAATAATTATCCAAGAAAACTAATTTTCTCTAATTAATTGACATCACAATTGGCGCCACATATAAGGGCTTCTAAGCCCACATAAAATGTCTTTCATGTGTATTATATTATTTAGCCCAACTAAATAATATCCATGCATATCAATTAATTAGCTTGACCAATTAATTATCAATGAGGCCCAAATAACAAGATTATTAGTCCGAATTACGAAGCCACATCGGGGACCATGGACTATAACCGTGAGCTCCAATAATTAATTATTCATCGAACCGAATAAGTACATTAATTATTAATTCCGGGATTACGCCATACCATAAACCCCAAATCGAACTCTACCGATTATAGATGTATACTTATACTCAACCCATAGAGTGAATAAGCGTCCATTGATATAATCACTACATACGGATTAACCCTCCATAGACTATCCATTCTGAGTGGGAAGTCTCCGTGAACCCGACTCAGAATATCTTATCCTTATTTACCATTAACCCCTAGTGATCAATTAGTTCACATATCTGACTAGTAGCTAATTAGTCTAACATGAACTGGGCCCATCGATCATTTTCTTAGGGCTAACAAATAAAGGACTCGTCTCTCTACTTCCCGCAGGAAGGAATGGATTCCATGTCTCGTGAAAATCGGAACTACTCACTCATCCGGAGATAGGGCCAATGAGAAGTGGCTTGGAACACATTATTTAAGTGAACCGTAACTAACACATCAAACACTACCCGGGACAAGCAAAGACACGTGATCACCTCGGGATTAAGGTTGATCCATATATGATCATCTAATGATTTAATAAGATTCCTCGATTACGGAATTATACCGAGAAATTCAGATTAAATCGGTCCATCCTATATGAATGCCATCATATATAAATGCCCCACGAGGTACCTCCTACCGACAATCCGGATAAGACTATCACACAAGGTGTTTCAGGCGCATTATTGGTGTTTTAATCAAGAGACCCTAAACTCGATTAAGTTCACCACGGACTAACAGATTTAAGTATATCACCACTAACTCAATCCTCACGTGCATGCCATACATCGAGGAAGCGGTTACATACTAATATACTTAGGGTTTGCAAATGATGTATTATTTACAAGTGTTAAGGGTGATTTTATATGATTTATATCGTTATATTTTGTAATAATTTCCTCATATTTGTATAATTTGCATAGAAAATGAGCGTTTAACTGGTTTATTGAGCAAATGAGGTTTTAAATGGTTTATTCGCAAAATTGGCTAAATTATGTGTTTTAATGATGGTTTTATGTTTATTTGGATTATATTACATTTTTGCGATGTTTTAATGACTTGTAGATACATATTTTCGATGCTCAAGTCGGACTTAATTGATGAGAAAGAGATAATGATGGAATTGGCTAGAGGAAAAGAGATAGAGTTGAAGATTTTGAATTTGGATCTAGCTGAACTGGCGTCCAAGTCCCGTCCAGTCTGGACTAGCGTCCAGAATATTGGATCAAGCGCCCAGATGAGATTTTTGGTTCAGAGAGTTTGGACGCTGAGTAAACGGGCGTCTGAAGGAAGTCCAAGGCACCTTGGACGGGCGTCCATCATAGTGGACGGGCGTCCATCATAGTGGACGGGCGTCCAGCCATCGCCATGCTGAAACCGACCTTGTTTTCTATATATAGTCGCGTTATTTTCAACCCTAGGGATCATACATTCGAACCCTAAACCCTAGGGGCGGCTCACTGCGTTTTCTTATTTTACATACAATTTTATCATCTTTTTATTCCATGTTCTCGAATCAAGCAATTTCTCGGTTCCATATCATGTCTAGAGGCTAAATCCCTCTAGAACGAGCGTTGTGAAGCCGTTCTACCAACACTTTGATTTCATTTCAGGATTATCTTGTGAGTATTTTATCCAAAGTTGTATCTTTATTATTGTTTATCATTGTTTATTGCAATTTTGTCGAAAGATTATTGTATGATTGATTGCTGGTTTGATTTGGATGAAAATCATAATTGAACCCTAGAATCAAAATAATAAAGATTAGATTTTTAACCTATAAAATAACGAGATTTGATTAGGTTGAATCTCTAGATAACTAGATTGAGAAATCTTACACCTTCGCTTTGAAAGTAATAATCTTTAAAATCGAGAGATAGAAGATTAAGAAACGAACTTTTCTAAGAAATTAGGAGTTCATGCCTTGGTTAGGTGAATCACAACTTGGTTAAAGATCACGAGATAACCTGAATTGGAATTGAATGTTGTAGGATAGGTGGATCAATTGCTTGTTCGTTCGTAACTTTATTGATTAAAAACCCCTTGAATTTGAAGTGTTTAGCTTAGTTAGTCTTTTATTGCATATTAGGTTTAGTTTAGTTTAAATTGGTTGAAACTATCTTTTCACGGCTTTAGATCCTTGATCTTCTGTCGCTTTACGTTATTGTTATCTTTCTTGTGAATTATTTCTTTGTTTTAGTATCTGTTTAGTTTAGTAATCGTGACATAGGTTAGTTAGTTAAATAAAAACTAGGATTAGCGTGTAGTATAGCGATTATACCGGAGTCGATCACGGGGAATCGAGGTTGTTTAATCTAGTTCTTATTAATTCTTCTAAAATTGTCACTACTAATTATTACTAAACCTAAACTAAAACGGAAGATAAACTGGACAGAGGATTGTCAGTCCAAAGCCAGGAAAATATCGTTGCGAACAAAAGCAAATAAAATAAAACTACAACTAAGAAAACAATAAAACTAACTATCATGATAATGACTGAAGCAAATCAACATAGAACAAACATGATCCACCATCCCGCAACCCTTAATTCTTCCCTAGATTATCTTATGATGATTCAATCAAAGTTGTGGTTCACCTAATCAAAGGTATGAATTCTACTTCCGTAAGTAATCCGCCTATCAATCTCATCATCTTCCGATCTATAGAGATTAACGCTCTCAAAACAAGGTGCAAGATTTATTAGATCTAACAACCTAGAAATCTAACCTATCAACTTCCGTTATGTCAAGGTTAAAAGTCTAATCTTTCCTATGGTGATCTAAGGTTTACACCGATTTTCATCATACGGTAAACATCAAATTGCAATACATCTTCCGATATCGATTGCATAAACAAATAAACAAAGGAAAGAAACAAACTTGAAATTAAACTCACAAAATATCCAAAGGAAGAAATAAAGCGGCTAGCTGAAAATTTTCCCATGGTTGCTCCAAGTTCACGACTTGAGGCAAACACCATGAATCGAACAAGAATAGAAAACGGAAACAAAACTTAACTAATCCGCAACCCCAGCCTCCCCAAAGGGGGCTGGGGCCGCCTAGGGTTTTTCTCTAATGATTATGCATCAATAAGAGTCAATAATGTGTGTTTTAGGGTTGAAATCGTGCTGCTATTTATAGGAAAAATAGGTCGGCTGCTACTATGTCGGTGTTGGACGCCCGTCCAGACCTTCTGGACGCCAGTTCAGCTGCTTTGGACTGCTCCAGACGCTCGTCCAATGGCTTGATCTTTGATTTTCTTCTATCCTTTATCCTTTCTTTCCATCTTTATCTCCTCTCCATCATATAAATCTTCAGTTAAATCATCTTTAAATCCTCTTCTAATCCATATCTCGTGTATCTACAATAATAAAAAACATACCAAAGCGTAACATAACTCCAAAATAATATAAAATCACAATTTAAGCACATAATTGATTCACGTTTTGCAATTTAACTATTAAAAACACCACTTGCTCAATATTTCAATATAAAGCTCGATTTCTATGAGAATAATACGAATATGGGGGAAATTGATATAAAACATATCCTTATAAAACGTATAAAATCACCCTTAACAACAAGCACAAAGCAAGTAATAAGGTGAGATAAAATCTGTCATCCATTGTTAAAAACAATTACACAAATTGTCTTTCGGGCACTACACCTAACAATCTCCCACTTGCACGAAATGACAAGTAACGATTGTTTTTAGAGCACACCCTTTCTTATCTTATTCACAACACTCTCCCACTTGCTCTAAAAGCAGTTGAGATATATCCCTCAATGCCGTACCCTCCAAGCACTCGACTTGGTACACTGATCAGTTAGGTTGTCGGCTCGAAACGATCTTTAGGATCGAAACGTCGCCGGTCCATCTAATCAGGCGGTACTCTCTCTCAATATGCTTTTGACCTCTAGTGACTGAGAAGATCCTTCTAAGCTATCACTTCACTGTTTTCACAATGAAGTGATATCGGCTAACTAGACCTGGAATTGCTCCCAGATCAGAAAGGAAATTCCTTAGCCATATCACCACTCTAGCTGCTCCGAAAGCTGCTACGTATCCGATTAACTAAAATCAAATTGGTGATTCTGGATTTCTCCATACTATAGCTCCATCACAATGATTAAACACTGAGTCCGAGATCGTCCCAACGATCATCCTTAATCTGACTATAAGTCAGAATTAGTGTAGTCAACCATATTCAAGTTTGCACCCGAATATACAAGCACATTATTCCTCGTTCTTCAAAAATACTTGAGGATGTACTAAAACCGCTATTCAATGCTCGAATCCGAGATTTGACTATTATTGACTTGTGACAACCTGACTTGCCGTTATCCGAGAGAGACTCTATCCCATTTTCTCTTTATCCGAAGATTTAGAGAATCATTCACGAGAGGTAGGGTAGGACTACTCGATGAATATTGCATACGTATATGCATGATCATCTTATCCAATAAGATAGGTGGGATAGCCAATGACTCATTCTCATGAATTTGACCGAATCAAATTCTTAGAATATAGTCCAATTCTCTCATCTAGAGAATCTTGGCGTGTCAGTTTCCGACTTCAGATAGCACACCCATGTTGTTTCCAACTGTTTCAGTGTTATCATTCATGAACACTAATACTACTACTTTACCAATATTGATATCCAGTCTACGAAAGAATTATCAATATTCTGGTCAAGTCCACATATTTTAAAACATGTGACTTTAAATGACCGAGAGGTTCTCTTAAATCCACAAAGGATATAAGCCCCGGTAGTCATCCTGCCATTTGTTCAAACCAAGACCCTTCTGTTCCGAATGAATCCAGACTCCGTTTTTCGGCAAGAAAGTCTCAGGGAATCACCCCTATTTTTTGTTTTTTAACGAAATCCAGCAAGATTGAGTGGTGAGAGAGTTCAAGGTCTGGTTAAATCTCTACTTGTCAGGGAATCCCCCTATACCACTCAACTTTGCGCTGAAAGTTTAAACTTTCCTATTCATTCGACTCTTTTCCGTGTAGATCCAATTGCTCCCACTGGGCCTGAGGCACTCAGGTGGTTCTACAAGTGGCTGAACAGAGCTCGAGTACCAAAACTCCATTCACAGGGTTAAGGTTTTCAAACCAACCTCTATGATCAGAATCCTATACAGCCCACCAAGAGCCATAGGTTATCAATCACCCCAGCAGACTGTAAAGTACACAAAACCACAATGGGTCAATGGTTAAACCATACTCCCACTGTGTCTTGGGTGGATTGATATTCTGATCTAGTAGTATTTAGCAGTGTACTCACCAACAACTGATGTTGGACGTGGTCCGATTAAATCGCATAAAGAAACTACCTTTAGGTAACCGTACTCCAAGGTTTAAGGCTGTTACTTATAGATTCTATCAGAAGGCTTGTGACAGTTCAACCGTCACTTTCTGATCTCAAGAATCTTATAACCAACCTTTACTCGTCTCATTAAGATATTTCACAAACATTCACAATCTGAACGTATGCGCAAAATCTCCAGTCCTACCTTTAAGCATTAAATGCTAAATGCATACATTTACGGAAGTGGTGTGAACCGAATTCACTCCTTATCCATAAATTCACAAGCATCTTCTAAGTAGACTTCTCGGTTTACATAATAATGTTAACCATCATTTTGCAACGAATTATCTTAATCGAGTTTAGCAGGGTATTGTAGCATATCAATAACTATATAGGGAAAGTTTATGGTTTCTTCCTCAGTGAGAAACATTCCATTAGGAGGCAGGCCGAGCATCAGTCCCAAGACTATGCGATAGCCTATTTCTGAGTATGGAATACTCTATTCTCTGCTAAAATCAGAGACTCCTCCTCGTATTCTTTCGATAAACTAACCAGCGTTTTGAGTAGTTATCAGACAGAATGTCATCACTCAAAAAACTCCCACTAGCTTGTATCTCTCACTAGACCCCGAAGGTATGGCGAACAAGCTATGTTACTCCTTTAAATCTATTACCCTTTCCCGATTGAAAGGAAACTTAGTCATTGTTCCTTTGAGATAGTTTTCCTAGACTGGGAGATAGGAATCACCCTTAGCCAGTCGTGAGGTCTTTTCTCTAGGATATATGCACTAATTAATAGATATTGAAATGTTGTTTATCTTAATATGGAAACCTTTTACCTATAATAGTTTAAGACGTGTTACTTATACATTTTCAGCATTTCTTAGTGGTTCTGACTTTATCAAACAAAAGTCCAAGTCTCGGATTCTTACTACAAATGTCATATTCACTTTCTATGAGGCAACAATATATCGAGTTGAAAGTGAATCCATTTGCTTCAATGAATCTGAAAAACAGAAGAAAAAAAAAATTCTGTGATGTTCAAGGATAGAATCCGAAATTCATTTCCTTATATTACTCCCACTATTTTAGCTGAAATTACTGCCCGTTGTTACTTTATTAATCATTAATGCACTGCTTCCTTGTTCTTCCAAAGAACTAATCTACCGAGTCAAGTTTCTCGGTTAAGAAAGTCGCTAAGGATTCATTGGTTAGTGATCCAAAATCACTTTCCTTATCCTATTAATATTTCGGTTTAGCCTCAAACTTAGTTTAGATGATTAACACTTGTAGACATTCTTTCCCATTCTTGACTTTCTTTAAAAGGAAATAGTCTTGAACTAGTAGTTCATTTGAGTAGACACTACTCGTGAACTGTGGGATGTCTAATGAAAGCGTTACCCAGTGGGACTAATTTTCTAATAAATTAGAAAAACATAAGATAAAAGCTCCCACTAGTTTATCGGTTCCAAATACCGTCTAACTAGCGACACTTAAATTTATGATTCTCCAATTTTTCTATTAGAAAATTTCTCGTGTAGACACTACACAATTAAAATTCACTAGAAGAATTTTGCCGTCCCAATCATCTTTCAAACTAACTATGGTTGTCTCTCGTTCAACACGAGTGACAGTAGTGACATACTTGTTTACGTCACTTAAGTCTTGAAAGCTCAAGAGAAATATCTCTTCCGAAAAATTAATCGCATGTGAGATTAATAGGTACAACGTTCTAGTTACTAACCACTTTTTAACGAAGTCATTACTAGTCAATTTTACACTAGCAGTCTAGCACCTTAGAGAGATATATATAACAGTTGTAAATAAAATTGATAGAATAAATCCAAATCATACACTACTAATAAATTTTAGGAACATAAACTAAGTACTTATAGTCTATCCTACCGTTTCAAGGATTTAATCTAATGCCTCAGTGCCGCCTTAGGGTAGGTCAAAGAGGTTTCGATTAATATTGAAGATCAGATTGAGAATTGAACATCTCATTTGTGATCGTCAATCACCTTTCCTTTTTCAGCCAAGGTACTTCAAAAAATACCCTTTATGAGTGTGACCTCTGTCTCGATTTTTAGGTAGACCCCGTGTGTGCGCCTTAGGGTCGGTCGGTGACCCGACGAGTACCCAAAATCCTATCCTTTCGAAGACCAAGCCTTGAATTTTGATAGCGGTGAAGGCCTTCCTTGGGGCCGAAATCAAAGCCGCACGAGGCGTCACCATTCTCTCACGTTGCTTGTGTCATGATAGAGGCCGTGGGGTCGGTTGTCGCGCCTCCCGCCTCACTCAATATTTTGAAAAAGTGGTGGGTTTCTCGATCACGTTTTGGACTTGATGTTACATTAAGGAACAATAAATCATAGGCCCGAATGTTGTCGATTATGTGGGCTAGCCCACCCGACCTATTCGTTAGAACATATGTGGCCGCCGGACGGGTCAAGGCTAGGAGAGCTCCGTTGAGCCGTAGTGGCTCTTCGGATGGCTCAAGATTGCGGACCCGTGCAAACGCCACACGTGGAGGTGAAGTCGATTGAGCCAGAAACTCATCGTTGACCACCCAACCGTGGTTAAACCACTTTCGAACTGTTTGCCCGTGATTATCCAATCCTTAAACATCAAACATTCACGTAGACACTACGGAACAAAAACGTAATCTCGTCTTAGGTAAGGTGAAATTCACGAGAACTCTCTTTATATAGGAGAGTAATCCTTGTCCTCCAAGGATTTAATAATTAAGAGATAATTATTACATAAATCCTTTATTCCAAATAAAAGATAAATAAAATGATTATCCCAAACAAATTAGGATAAATCATATTATTATCTAATATTCCATGAATTATAATTTAACAAATAAAGGATAAATCATATGTCAAATAATTATCCAAGAAAACTAATTTCTCTCTAATTAATTGACATCACAATTGGCGCCACATATAAGGGCTTCTAAGCCCACATAAAATGTCTTTCATGTGTATTATATTATTTAGCCCAACTAAATAATATCCATGCATATCAATTAATTAGCCCAGCCAATTAATTATCACTGAGGCCCAAATAACAAGATTATTAGTCCGAATTACAGAAGCCACATCGGGGACCATGGACTATCTTGAGTAGCTCAATAATTAATTATTCATCGAACCGAATAAGTACATTAATTATTAATTCCGGGATTACGCCACCATAAACCCAAATCGAACTCTACCGATTATAGATGTATACTTATACTCAACCCATAGAGTGAATAAGCGTCCATTGATATAATCACTACATACGGATTAACCCTCCATAGACTATCCATTACGAGTGGGAAGTCTCCGTGAACCCGACTCGAGAATATCTTATCCTTATTTACCATTAACCCCTAGTGATCAATTAGTTCACACATATCGACTAGTAGCTAATTAGTCTAACATGAATTGGGCCCATCGATCATTTTCTTAGGGCTAACAAATAAGGGGACTGTCTCTCTACTTCTGCGAGGAAGGAATGGATTCCATGTCCTGTGAAAATCGAACTACTCACTCATCCGGAGATAGTGCCAATGGGAAGTGGCTTGGAACACATTATTTAAGTGAACCGTAACTAACACATCAAACACTACCCAGGACAAGCAGCACTCGTGATCACCTCGGGATTAAGGTTGATCCATATATGATCATCTAATGATTTAATAAGATTCCTCGATTACGAAATTATACCGAGAAATTGATTAAATCGGTCCAAATTCTATATGAATGCCATCATATATAAATGCCCCACGTAGGTACCTCTACCGGCAGTCCGGATATGACTATCACACCCTAAGGTGTTGCAGGCGCATTATTGGTGTTTTAATCAAGAGACCCTAAACTCTAATTAAGTTCACCACGGACTAACAGTTTAAGTATATCACCACTAACTCAATCCTCACGTGCATGCCATACAATCGAGTTAAGCGGTTACATCTTGATATACTTAGGGTTTGCTGTGATGTATTATTTACAAGCACAAAGCAAGTAATAAGGTGAGATAAAATCTGTCATCCATTGTTAAAAACAATTACACAAATTGTCTTTCGGGCACTACACCTAACATAATCCCCTTGATTTTAAGAGATAAATATGGTATTTCAAATATTAATATTAAAGGATAAAGATTCGAGTCTTTACTATTCAGGATTTTACAATAGTTGTCTGGTTGTAAGATTTTTACTCGAGATAAGCCAGAAGGCCAGAGTTGGTTCCTAGGGGTCGGGAACGAGGTCCGGATCCCAGCCATCAAGGAGTTGCACAAGCCTAAAGACTTAACCCGACCTATGAGATCAATAGAGATCATAGCAGGTCGCCTAGAGTCCAACGCCTGATCCCTCATCCTGCTAGAGACTGAGACGATCCGACCCCATGGAGTCGGTCATACGGAACCAGCGGGGATGAGGTGGACGAGTGAGCTCTCTAGGATCGGATCCAGGGAGTCAAAAGTAGTTTTATCCTTCTAAGTCAGGTGTTGAGCCACCACAAAGGTGCCACGTGGACGAGTCCATTTTCTGGCAGCATTATAAGCCCCCAAGATCCAGCTGACCCCTGGATGGTCGGGTCGGATCTATCAAGGTGGTGGATCGGCACAAGAGTTTTGTCTGTGGATTTTGAGTCTAACTTAGTAGTTGCCAAGTGGCGTGGCTAGGTATGACGCGGTTGTAGTTATTCGGGAAGCGAGGCGCGCCACCGCTCGCTTTTAGGGCCATTTTTCGAGGTTAGTGGGAGTTACACTCTAGATCTATTTAAACGCCAATGTACGTGGTCACATTTCTTTGATATTTTTTGGTATACATTATCATTACGCCCTTTTCCATATGTCTGATTCGTTTGGAGAGGATCTGCTTACTCCAAGATCAGAGGCAATAATCAGGGAATCTTGGACCAGGTCCGTGGTTGTCGAAGAAGTTCCTTGGGTTCCTCCTCAACCATTACTCATCACTTCGTCAGCTCTATCATCAAGCACCTTTGATTCTTCCTTTAGGTGCAAGATTCAAAAGGCCACTCACGATATTATGGGGGGCCATGGGTTGTCTACAGTCTTGGCCCAAAGTAGTATATCTGTAGAGAGTATGAAATAAATCGTGAAGAGTTTGTTCCTTTGCTTCCAGCGGAACCTCGTCCATTTGCTTCGCATCCTCCGGAGGGCTATTTTGCAGTCTACGAGGCCCAACTGAAGGAGGGTCTGAGGCTACCCTTGTGCCCCGCGTTGGTAGCGGTGCTGAGGCATTATGGGTTGGGTGTGGCTCAGCTGGCTCCTTCGGGAGTGAGGACTGTAATAGGTTTTATCATACTTTGCCGGGTGGCCGAGGTGCAGTTCTCTGTGGGCTTGCTCCGATCATTCTATCGTCTATCCCAGAGTACGGGGCCGAGGGGATGGTATCACTTTTCCCGCCGATCTGGGGCTCTGGAAATGATGCTTGAGGGTCCCAAGTACGGTGCGTGGCGGGGGCGCTTCTTCTTTGTCCGAGACCGGGGAGACTCCAAGCTGGGGCGCTGGAACACTGGTACCTTACAAAGGGACGAGTGTCCACAGCTTGCCGACACGACTAAGGTGGACGCCATTCGGAACCCGGGGATTGTTCTAAGGCTGCGAGAGCTGACGTCCGAACTGATCACTGCGGCACGGCTGGACGATGCCGGACCCGACCCTTATCACCCTTTGGTTGATGTCTGCCGTGAACTAGGTATGACCTACTTCTATTTGATTACCTATATGATGACGGTGTGTAACTTATTTTCTTTCTTGCAGTGTGGACATTGGCCGGTCTCCTAGCCCCCGATCCAGGAGTAAGGGTAGGGCCTACAGTACCTGGGACAGCCGGGCCCACCACCTCTGGGAATCGTCGGTCGCATGTCAGGGTGGTGGGGTCGCTAGTCGGTTCTCACACGGCTCACCTGCTGGCTGGGCTTGAGGACGATGTTCAGGGAGACCCTCATTCCTTCCGGAATGTGGATACTCCTATGATAACGGTAGACGATACCGAGGGGGACGAAGATGTGGAGGAGGAGGAGCCCGAGACTCCTCTAATACGCCGATCCTCACGCTTTAGGTCAGAGGATATGTGTCCGGATGAGAGAGAAAGATGTACCGAGCCATCACAGGACTGGGCTCAGAAGATCGGGTGGTTGACGGATCGGGAGTTCGTCACGAAGAGGTCAGAGTCGACCCCTCTGCCTCGCGCTATACGGCCGACGGGGTGCAGGATTTTTCTCAGATGACTCTCATGGAGTTGACCGAAGCCGGCTACGCGGCCATGAGACAGGTAATTCTATCTTTCCATCCACCTAATACCTACCGTATTCTGTTTGAAGCATCTTGACCAGGCTGTGCTTTCCCAGGGGACGATCGTAGGAGAAGAGATCTTCTGCCACCTAGCGCGCTCGGCAGCCGATCAGCAGAGGAGAGCCTTAGATCTGGAATCAAAAGATGATCGCATACGAGAACTCAAGAGCGCATGGATCTGAGCGTAAGAGGCCAAAGGGTTGAGGTCCGAATATGAGGGTCGCCTTCAAGAATTCATGAACGAACACTTAGAGAGAGAGGCTGAGCTGGGGGAACATGTCACCAGGCTTCGAGGGGAACTCTCGTTGGCCGAGGCCGCTGTTCGGGATTTCCCCGGTCGGCTTCGGGAAGCTTCAGATCAAGCTGTTGGTGCTTACAAATCTTCTCCTCACCTGGTCGAATCTTTGAAACGGTTGCTGAGTCCTGTAGTGAGAGCCAGTTACACGCAGGGAGTAAACGATTGTTGGGCTCATCATCCTGACCTTACAACCGACAGTTTGGCTCACCCCTCCTTGTACGCTCCTGACGCCGAATCAGACTACTCGGTTCGGGTGAAGGAGTTTCAATCAGGGGTGGATCTTGTAACGAAGTATCCTATATGAGGATAAAACCTATTTATTATTTGTAGATTTTTTGATTTTATGGTTGCAAAGTTTTTAATGAAATTTTTTTTGGTTTGATTGTTAAGTTTATTTTTTGTTTATCTAGTAGTGTGGTAGCCCCCTAGTACGGCCTGCCTATGATTATTCAAGAATGGCATACTAGTGTGTTTTTAAGTTTGATTGCGCAATCAGGTTGTTTTGAAATAATACGGGCAAGGCCAGTTTGGGCTGGCGACTTGTTTAAAGAGGTGGGTGAGCAGGGCCAGGCTTGCGCTGACTTCTCACCGAGCAAGGCCAGATCGGACTGACGACTTGCTTAAAAAGTTGGGTGCGGGGCCAGGCTTGTGCTGACTGCTCACCGAGCAAGGCCAGATCGGACTGACGACTTGCTTTCCGAACACGTTTTGTTAGGCTGATGATGATCTTTTAACGGGCAAGGCCAGATCGGACTGGCGACTTGTTCTAGGCAAAAATCACAAAATTGAACAAGAGGTTTTATAAATAAAAAATGCAATTTTATTCAAGAATAGCAGACGTAAACAACATTTGAGTAGAATCCGATCATGAGACGTCTGTTACGGATAGAACCTCCGTAGGTTATTGGCGTGCCAACTCCTGGGGATGGTTTTCCTCTGTGAGTCGGCTAACTGATAAGCACTCTTTCCATGTACCTTTACCACTTTATAGGGTCCCTCCCAGTTTGGGTCTAACTTGTCTTCAGGGCCTTGTCTGCTAACTGCGTTCTTTCAGAGGACCAGATCTCCCTCTTTGAAGTATGAGTACTTCACTTTACTGTCGTAATATTGGGAGATTCTTTGCTTATACCTTGCCATTCGAATGAAAGCAATTTCCATGTTTTCCTCTAGGTCGTCTTTTGCATGCCTGATTTCTGCTTCCATATCCGTTCTGTCCTGAAGCTTGAGCCTTGGCGACGGCAGTCCGATCTTGGCAGGAATAACAGACTCGCTTCCATATGTCAGGGAGAACGGTGTTTCTCCTGTCGCGGAGTTCGGGGCTGTTCGATATGCCCATAGAATATTCGGCAGGTGCTCTACCCAACTCTCTCCTTCTTCTTCGAGTCTCTTCTTCGGGCCGAATTTGATCTGTCTGTTTTTTTGTTCTACTTGCCCATTGGCTTGCGGATAGCCTACTGAGATAAAATGCTGGGAAATTCCTAGCTCTGCGCACCAGGATCGGACACCCTTATCATCAAACTGTGTTCCGTTTTTTGATATTAGAGCCTTTGGGATTCCATATCTACACACAACATTCTTCCAGAAGAACTTCCGAATAACCTTTGCGGTAATAGTGGTGAGGGGTTCGGCTTCCACCCACTTAGTGAAGTAATCCACAGCTACTATAAGGAACTTGAAATTGCCTGGGGCTCGGGGTAGGGGTCCGACTAGGTCGACCCCCCACTGGTCGAAAGGCCAGGCCGCGACCGGAGGTGTCATTTGTGGTGAGGCTAGATGAGGTATGTTGCTATGAACTTGACATGGCTTACATCCACGGACGAGGTCTTCAGTATCTTGTTGCATGGTCGGCCAATAGTATCCGAATAACATGCACTTGCGTGCTAATGTTCGAGCCCCCGGATGGTTCCCACAGATTCCTAGGTGAATTTCACGGAGCAAATAGTTCCCTTCATCCTCTGTTATGCATCTGAGCCAGGGGGCGATGAAGGATTTTCTATACAGTATATTGTCGAAAAGCGCGTACCTCGCTGCTCGGAATTTCATTCTTCTTGTTAGAATTTTATCATTCGGTAGTGTGGCATCCCAGAGATAAGATATTATGGGGTCCATCCAGGTATCCTTTTGAGTGATGGGTTGAACTTCCTGGGCATCATAGCTTCTTTCCTGCAGTAATTCTACCAATACTTTATTGCTAGGTGTGAAGTTGGATGCTATCTTTGAAAGGGCATCGGCTCGCCGATTTTGAGATCGGGGTACTTGCTCTATAAGGACCGTGTTGAACACTTTAAGCCGAGCGTTAGCTATGGGTAGGTATTTTTTCATGGGCTCCTCCTTGGCCGCGTACTCTCCTTTCACATGATTGACTATTAACTGGGAATCACTATACACTTGCAAATTCTTTGCTCCTAACTTAGCTGCCAGGTCGAGTCCAGTGATCAACGCTTCATACTCGGCTTCATTGTTGGTGGCCGAGAATCCGAACCGAAGCGCGTAGGGAAATTCTTCACCTTTTGGGCTGATGAGTAGAAGGCCTGCACCGGCCCCTTCTTTGTTAGAGGCCCCATCAACGTACAATGTCCAAGATTCATCCACTCGTCTTGACTGACTTTGTTCAATACTGATGGCCTTTTCCTCGGCGAGAAAATCCGCCAGCGCTTGTGCTTTGACGGCCGTTCGGGGGCGAAAGTTTATATCAAACTCGGCCAATTCTACAACCCACTTTGCCAAGCGTCCGGACGTCTCTGGTCGGGACAGGATCTGTCGAAGGGGCTGGTCGGTGATCACGACAATCAGATGTGCTTGAAAGTAAGGTCTCAGTTTTCGGGAGGCGTGTACTAGAGATAGTGCTAACTCTCAAAGATCGCAGATATCTCGACCTCGGGCCACGGGTGCCTTGCTAACATAGAAGATTGGTTTTTGAGTATTATCCTGCTCATTGACGAGGACCGTACTGATGGCTTCGCCGCACGCATCCAGGTAGTGAATAGGGTATCCCTCAATTGTGGTGATGTTAGCGTGGGCAGTTCGGCCAAATACACTTTTAGGTCTTCAAAGGCTTGCTGGCAATTCTCATCCCACTTGAACGGGTTAACTTGCTTTAGAATCTTGAAAAAGGGCAGAGCTTGCTGCGCAGATTTCGACAGGAAACGCCCGAGTGTAGCCATCCTTCCTGTTAGTCTTTGTACCTCTTTGAGGCTTCTTGGCGTCGGCATAGTCCTTAATGTGTCTACTTTGTCTGGGTTGGCTCTGATACCTTCTTGCGATATCATGTATCCTAAAAATTTTCCGGTCCGAACTCCAAAGGTACATTTTTTGGGGTTGAGCTTCATCTGTGAGGCTTCAAGTACCTCAAAAACTTCTCTCACGTCTTCCAGGTATTGCTCCAGGGACTTGCTTTTTATCAGCAGGTCATCCACGTATACTTACATGCACTTCCCGATCTGATCCTTAAATATCTTATTGAAAGCTCTTTGATAGGTCGCTCCAGCATTTTTGAGGCCGAATGGCATGGTTCGGTAACAATACGTGCCGTAATCCATGATGAACGAGGTCTTTTCAGCATCGCGGGGATCCATAATAATCTGATGGTACCCTCTGTAAGCATCGAGGAAACCGAATACTCCGAAACCTATGGTCGAATCCACCATCCGATCTATGCGCGGCAGGGGATAACAGTCCTTTGGGCAAGCCTGGTTGAGATCGGTGAAGTCTACACACATCCTCCAGCTGCCGTCCGGCTTCTTTACCAGCACGGGGTTTGCTAGCCACTCGGGGTAGTTCACTTCTCGAATGATGTTGGCCTGAATTAGCTTATTCACCTCCTTCTGCACGGCGTCGATCCGTTCTTGGGTGAAGTGTCTCTTCTTTTGTCGGACAGGCCGTCGGGATGGGTCTGCATTTAGTCGGTGCATGGCCAGACTTGGGGATAATCCTGGCATCTCTTCTGTTGTCCAGGCGAATACCTCCTTAAATTCTTCTAACAAGGCTACTAGCCGTTCTCTGTGCATGCTGGGGATCCATGCGCCTACCTCGATAGTTCGATCACTCCGTCCTTCCCATAGACAAACGGCTTCGGTTGTGTCATCCGAGGACCAGGTTTCCTTGCGTTCGGGCAGTAGTTCTTCAATAGTGATCGGTGTCGTGCGGCCGTTCCCGTGTGCTTCGGACGTAACGCAACCGCTTACTTGGCTCATGTCGCCTATGATTTCTACGGGATTATCGTTAACTATGAGCCTTAGGTTGTTGTGGACGAGTGACACGACGGCTCGCAAGGCAATCAACGGAAGGCGTCCCAAGATTATGTTTTAGGGAGACAAGGCCTTAACCACCACGTACTCGACGGGAAGGGTTCGGCCTAGCAGGGGTCGGCCGAAGGTGGTTGAGAGGACAATGGTGCCCTCAGGATACACAGGGGAGTCGGCAAGGCCGAATAAGGAGGTACTTGTTGGAACTAATTCAATGCTATCCAAATGCATTAAAAGTAGAGTAGAGTGATATGTGATACTTACTGCACTTCCGGTGTCGATACAGATGCGCCTTACCAAGTTTTGTTCCACCACGGCTTCGATCACAAGGCCATTGCTGTTGGCTTTCACAGGAATGGGATCAGTGGCATCGTACACCACATCCTTGACAAATCTTTGCTTTTTCCAGGGCGTCTGGCTATAATCGTCGTCTTCTCTGAGGACAGTATTCACGTTCTTCATCTTCAGGCAGGTTCCACTGACGAGGTGTTCACTAGTAGAACCCTCCTTCTAGCGCCAATTGATGATCCAAAAATCGTCTCCTTCTAATTTTAGGGTTCTTACTCTCAGTGATAACCTGGGGGAACTCCAGAATATAAAGATTATAACGAGGGGGATTATTTTGGGGGTGATTTAGACTGCACTTGAAGGTTATCAAGATGCCTACGTATCCAATTATTGAATTAGAATCAAGTCTCCGTAGTTCCTTAGGGAATGTTTATATAGAGGGCTTAGGCCCTAGGGTCTAATGTGGCGTGTCTATGAGGGACACTAGTCAACGTGTTCCCTAAGGAAAAGATTACGATTGATTAATTCCCTTGATTTTAGGAGATAAATATGGTATTTCAAATATTAATATTAAAGGATAAAGATTTGAGTCTTTACTATTCAGGATTTTACAATAGTTGTCTGGTTGTAAGATTTTTACTCGAGATAAGCCAGAAGGCCAGAGTTGGTTCCTAGGGGTCGGGAACGAGGGCCGGATCCCAGCCATCAAGGAGTTGCACAAGCCTAAAGACTTAACCCGACCTATGAGATCAACAGAGATCATAGCAGGTCGCCCAGAGTCCAACGCCTGATCCCTCATCCTGCCAGTGACTGAGCCGATCCGACCCCATGGAGTCGGTCATACGGAACCAGCGGGGATGAGGTGGACGAGTGAGCTCTCTGGGATCGGATCCAGGGAGTCGAAAGTAGTTTTATCCTTCTAAGTCGGGTGTTGAACCACCACAAAGGTGCCACGTGGACGAGTCCATTTTCTGGCAGCATCAAGGAGCATCTGTTTCAGATAGCGGTATCCAAAATATGGTGAGTGATGGGAGTCAACTTTACGTGATTCCGGTGCATTTTCCACCCTCGTTTATCCCACTTTTTGCACATTCTCGGTGTTTTTAGACCTTTTGCGGGTAATGTCGTGAGTTTATAGCACGGGGAGTAAATCCGTCGCTTTGATGGTCAACTACCTCTTTTTAGTGATATTAACCCATTCCCGAGCACTTTTACCCTCCGGAATCATTTGTGTGTGTTGTTCATTCATGAGATTGTAGGGTCTAGGTGTCATGAGAACCCGGAAGGCGAAGATTTATGATGAGAAGTATGATCAAGGTGCAAGAATGAGCCAAGGAAGAAGAAAAATGAAGAAAAGGAATAAAAATAGTTGGTATCTTCACGCTACGTTCTGTTCAGAAGAAATTTGACCTATGATGGAAGAATTTTTTGGTCATGGTCTCTTCAAGAAAGTTGTAGATAATTGAAAGAGCTTTCCAACTCATTTTGAATCACTCAAATCGGAGTTATACACGCAAAGATATCATGGTTTTATTGCTGCCAGAAAACAACAACATATCGCGTTTGAACATTTCAAACGCGCGTTTGGAACCGTTTTTTTACGTAGAGTGATTTAGATGCTGAAACAAGCGTTTGGAGACCTCCAAACGCGCGTTTGGAATCGTTTTCTGCAGATTTTTCCCACCTATATATACATTTTTACACAGCTTTTGATGGGGGGGGGTCGCCTCTCTAAGAACCCTAACTCTTAACTCGGCTCGAAATCTTCCCTTTTGGCTCTTTAGACTCATTTCTACTTCAAATTTACTTAGTTTAATGATAGTCTAGCTTAGTTTTAGTTGAAGAATTTTGGATTTTGCATAGCTTTTGGTTCATCTTCTTCTTCCCAAGTGACATGGGTGTGGAAGGAGCTTGATGTAAACTCGAATTTCTACATTTTCGGTAATCAATTTCACTTATTTTCTTGTTTTATGGCTTTAATCTCTTCCTTGATTGTTATTTCATTCTTTATAATGTGTAGCTAAACTTAACATAGTCGAATCATGTGAAATTTGGTGAAATCACCCTTTGGGTGATGAAATTGGGAGTGGGTAGTGTTTTTTATTGTTGTATCTTGCATATTTCACATCTTAGAACTTGTTATAACGGATTTTGGCTAGATTAGCTACCTAGGTCAAAGTCACACACATCAATCTAAAGAGTTGTTAAGATAGAGAGATGTGGGAAAAGGGGTTCTAGGATCGCGGCATAGACCCGGCTTAGTTGTTAAGCCCGGGCCCAAAGTGAGGTTACTCGTTTTAACGTTTAAGCGGTTCTAGTGCGTATCATGTCTTGTTAGGAATTTTCTAAAGGGAAGGGTAGTTAACATGGCATAGGGTGTTAAATGAGAGTTGTTCAGACCTTAACACCGGATTTAGGAGCACGCACCCGTGAAATTGAATGCAAGAGTTCTTTTGTTATATTGCACACTCCCGGTTTTGTCTATCCTTGGGGTTGAAATTAGCTATTAGGATCATGGTTCAGCTATGTCCCTCTCCCTTAGTTAAACTTCGTTAATAATCGCTTTAGTAGTCGTTGTAGTAATTAACCTTTTCAACCATCGATTTTCCTAGACTAAGTTTGAAGTTTGATTTGGTACTCACAAACACATTTCCCTTGGGTTCGACTCGACTCTGTAGCTATGCTAGCAATCGACCCGGCACATCGCCGGTTAGAGTTAGTTTACCCACAGTTTTGAGTCCTTAGAAATTGTTTTTGTTGGGGTAAATTTTAGCTCAATCAAAATGGCGCCGTTGCCGGGGAATTGTGTGCTATTTGTGATATCTTGTAAGTGAACCTAAGGCTTGGGCCTAGGTTTTATTTTACTGTTTTCTTATTGTTTTCTTTTTGTAGTGCATGACCCGGAGATCTCAAACATCACTCGAACCATACATAGACAGAATTGAGGCTTATGCAAGGCGTAGAAATAGTCAAAGAAGAAGAAGTCGTCAAGTAGAGGAGTCGAATCCGGTCTTTGAAGAGAATAGTTTGGGTGAGTTAGGAGAAGGATCCGACATGGCACAAAACAGTGGACAAGGATTGGAAGGAAATTTGGGGAAAGATAATGGAATCCCGAATCAAAACCCGCCGCTTGTCAACAACAATGCACAAGGAGGTGGGAATGGACAAGGAAATAACTTTGGGAATGTGAATGAGCAAATGCCACATAATGGTCAACATGGGGCCCAAGGAAATCAAATGGATCCCCTTTTTATGCAACAGTTCAATGCATGGATGTTGAATCAATTTCAACAGAACCAAAATCAAGCTCACAATCAATGTGCGAATGCAATGCCTAATTGGTTTAACGGTCAGCAAGAGAAAAATCAAGGCGGTTTAACATGTAGGGACTTCGTGATGGCACCCACGGCGACCATGGGGCATAGTCCAATTCAAATGCCACCGGTGGCCACCAATAATTTGGAATTGAATAGAAATATCATACATTTGTTGGGAGATAATGCTATATTTAGAGGGACCACCACTGAAAATCCTCATATGTTCATTGATCATTTCCTACAAATTGTGCACATTACCAAGATAAATGGAGTCGGTGAAGAAGCGCTTAAACTTATGCTATTTCTCTTGGCCTTGAAGGAACAAGCCAAGACATGGTATGACTCATTGGCTCATGATTCTTTGCACACTTGGGAGGACGTGGTTATGACATTTCTATTCAAGTATTACCCACCATCAAAGACATTGGACATGAAAGAGGCTATTATCTTGTTTAACGCCTATGAAGGAGAAGAATTGTATGAGTCCTGGGATAGATTTAAAGCGTTATTGAGAGAGTGCCCGGGGCACGGCTTGAGACCTTTTGAGGTAGTTCATGCATTTTTCCGAGGGTTGGAGCCGGTGCACCAAGGGACCTTGCATGCTTCGTGTAATGGGGATATTATGAGGATGGTACCGGAGGTGGCTATAAATCAAAACGAGAAAATTGCCGAGACCTCAAAGCAATATGTGTCTTCAAGTAGAAAAGGGACAAGGAGTAAAAAGCCGGGATTGGTTGAAGTATAGGAAGTGGAGACAAATGAGCAATGTCAAGCTAAGATGCAAACGATGGAGCAAAGGTTGGAGAACCTTGAAAGAGAAAATGAAAAGGCAAGGCTTTGCCAAATATGTGGAGGCCAACATTCGGCTAAGGATTGTGCGATGACACACAAATCTCAAAATATGTCATATCCACGATCCTCAATGCAAGGACAAACTTGTTTTTCATCACAAGATAGTCCAACCGATCTAGCCAAGAAAATGATGAACATGTATGCCATGGGGCAACTGAGTGCGGGGAACTTGGGCTACAATCCGGTTACGAATTAATTTCAAAGCGCCAAACAAGGCCAACAAAACGAGCAACCGGTTGTGGATAATTCTCAATGTTATGAGGTGAATTATGTGGGGCAAAGTCAAGATGGTAATTATGATCAACAAAGTGATGGTTCTTGGAGAAATAATAATCAAGGTTGGAATCAAAACCATCAAAGGCGTAATTGGAACCGTATTTTGACCAAGGCCGTAACCAAGCTTATAGGCAAAATCAAAGTTCATTTTATCAAGCACTTAACCAACAAGCCCAATACTATCCTCAAAAATCTCAACATCAACAACAAGGGGTACTTACTAAGCAACTCCTCCACCACTTCCTCCTATACCTCAAAAGAGTTCAACCGATCTCATATTGGAGCAAATGAACAAAAATTTTGCGGAGATAAAGAAGGACATGGTTGAGATGAACTACAAACATGGTTCCGCCATCAAAAATCTTGAAACTCAATTTGGTCAAGTGGTGGAACATGTACAGTTGAAAGGTGTCTTACCGAGTAACACCATGAAGAATCCAAGAAATGTAAGCGCCATCTTAACTCGAAGTGGTAAAGTGTTGAGAACTAGTGGTGAAAAGAAGATCCTATGGGAGGAAAAAGCTAGAAAAGCTCCTATTGAGACCGAGGCGGGGGCCATGGATGGTGATATTGATGAAATCGAAGATGATGAAAACCATGAGGAATATGTCAAGAAGAAGGAAGTTGAGAGGAAAGAAGCTCAAGCTAGGGGAGATTATGTGGTTATCGATGTGAAAGAGGAGGAACCAACTAGAAGAGAAGGGAAATAGCCAATGAATGAGTCGTCTTCCCCACGCACCAAAGGTAAGAAAGGTATGATCCCTCCTCCTCCTAAAGATTTCGATTTGAGCACTCTTCCTATCCCCAAAGAACCATAGGCAAAGTTGCTTGAATAAAGCACAAAACCGGTTCATTGAAATATTGCGAAAAATTGACTTGACCATTCCCTTTCTTGAAGCACTTGCAAACATGCCCTCTTATTGTAAGTGTTTGAAAGGCTTGTTAAATGATAAGAGTAAAATGGAAGGTTTGGTATGTTTGAATGAAGAGTGTTCAAGCATTTTTGATAGTAAGATACCCCGAAAATAAGAGATCGAGGTGGGTTCACCATCCCCGTTACTATTGGCGATACTGTGATTGAAAATGTGTTGTGTGACCTAGAGCTTCTGTGAGCTTAATGCCTAGGGCCTTGTAATGAAAAGTTAGGGTTGGGTGAGCTAGAACCCATGGGGATGACCTTACAAATGGCGGATAGGTCGGTTAGGACACCTATGGGGGTAGCGGAGGATGTTCTTCCGCAAATAGATAAATTTACCTTTCCTCAGAGATTTTGTCGTCTTAGACATGGCGATGGATTCTAAGACTTCGGTTTTGCTTGGCCGTCCTTTCTTGACTACGAGTGATGCTAGCATAGATGTGAAGAGTGGTGATATTACTTTTCATGTGGGTAAGGAGAGCGTGACATTGAATGTTTATAAGTCTAAATCTATTGCTTGTCATTCTCACAAATCTACTTTTGCTTGTGTTGTTGCTACCACTAACCCACAAAGTTGAAAAGGAGCTAATCAGAGAAGACACGGTGGATGCACAAAAGTTTGTTGATGGAGTGAAGATCAAGACCAAGAATAAACCGGGATCGCCCATCTCACCATCATTTTCTCATCCGGACCATAAGCCACTCATCATAGAACCGGGAATTGAACTCAAAGGCAATGTGAAGAAAAGAAGAACCCCAATCAAAGGGCACCTTAAAGAGAAACCGGAGCAGGAACCAGAAAAGAAAATATTGATTGTTTGGCAAGAGGTAACTTCATGAGCTAGAAGAGGTACCCCATGTGTTAACTCCACCCCTTTAAAACCCCCTCGCGGTGTCTCTCATGAATAAACCTATAATTGATATGCTATGTGATATGGTTCTTTGTGATGCTTTGTGGTTCGGGTCGTTGTTTTGAGTCTTTTGTGGTATGAGTCTATTTGGTGCCATTAAGTCGATGCTAACGACGTTAAACAAAGCACTTCTACCTTTTCTCGCTTGTGCCAATAGTATAACTTTGAAAAAATTGGCACCGTATAAGTCATCCCGTCGAGCCAACGTCACAAAACAAAGGCGCTTGAGGGAGGCAAACCCACCTTTTTGGTAGTAATAATATTTTTGGAGTGGTCTTTGGGTGCAAGAGGGGAGATTTTTGTATTAAAAGAGAGGTTGGGGTGAGAATTTCCTTTTGGTTCCGGCTTTTGTACAGAGACGGGGATGTTTTTATGTGATCCTCTGTGGCCTTATTTTATGCGTGGATGCTCTGTGTTTCTTTTGATTATCTTTACATCCAGTGCGATTCCCGTCTAGTATGCTTGATATGCTTCGAGTCGTTATTTGTGGCATGGCTTCTATTTTTATATATCTCGTATCTATCACCATCTTTTGGCACGTAGACTTTTTGATTGAGGTCAAGTTAAATTATTAACTCGATGCCTAAATAACCACTAGCAAGTGAACTAGGTTCAATCGCAGTATAGCTAGATAGAGTCGAGGTCGATCCCACAGAGAATCAGTTTGTGGATCCTAACTTAAATAGTCAACCTATTTATTTCATTTGACAAAGACGGTCTATGACCAACATAGGATACGAGAAAAGAAAGACACACTCAAGCATATAAACAAATAACATGTAAACAAATAACGTAATCAACAGCCCAATTATAACCGTAATCATTAGGACCTAGACAATTTATATAACAACGAGACTTATCAACTATTAATCCGTTCATATCTATTTATATTGGCTACGGGAGTCATCCTCTAAAACTTGACGTAGCACCGGTAGGTCACTAGATCACTGTGATATTGTTACATGACTTCGCCTTTTAAGTGCCTCCATCTCATATAACTCACACGCGCTTACGACTAAGGATGCCGATATTAACCGTACACCTCGCCTTAGGCAACATTCCTATGGTTAGGCGTATTTCCTAAACGATCACTCAAACTCTCGTCCAACTAACAATTACCAAGTCATAGTCTCATGCTAGTTTACGATCTACGATAAACAAGGTGCGCGGAATTCCCTAATATAAACCTACCTAGATAACGCTGAACGTCCGTGAAGATCAATTCATAAGCCCACCTAAGAGTTTTATATTGGTATTTCCTTTTTACACGTTTTAATTAAATTAAGCGAGTGACGTAGCCATAGCCATACCTACTGAGATAACAGATTCAATTAAGCTAACCTAATCATAAAGACGCGGATCGATTAACGGATGAAACAGAGTTTGAGACTCTCGGTCGATCGAATAGAGACACACTGGTCGACCGAGTGACACTTCTCGGTCACCCGAGTGCTTCACTCCCAGATTACATCCTCGAATATATTTCTCGGCGTTTTTCATACGAATCGGATTATATAGTGAATCATCGTGACATTATATAAATTAATCTAAATACACGTAAATTAAACACGTAAATTCATCCATAAATCGTAGGAAGAGGACGTAGGGTATGAGATCCTCATAGACAAGGCATCACCACCTCCCTAACGTCATAGCCTAGATCTACATCATCTAGATATGAATAACTATTCAAACAATCAAAGCATAATTAGGTAATTGATTACTAAAAGAAAACAAGAAGAAAAACTAGGGCTTACATGATTGCACCCCCAGCTCCTTCACAAGCCTAATGAATCCTTATTTGCTAATATGTAAATATGAATTGATATTGGTGTGTGTTCTAAAAAATACAAAGACATGTGTTTATATAGAGCTACAGCGGACTTAAGAAAACCGACTTAAATGCCGACACTACTGAACCCTAACCGCCTCAAACAATGTGCCGGACTTCTGCTGGACTTCAGGCCCACTCGGTCGACCGAATGCATAGGCTCGGTCGACCGAGCCTTGTATGCTTTTGGGCTCCCGTCTTTTTATGCTGATGACGGTCAAATTATACCCGTAAAAGTCATCAACATTGACCTTAAATCGAGATTAATAATGTATATTTCATATTAAATCACTCATTTATATTTATTATTTATTGTTAAGTGATTATTAATATGATTTTTGGTATTTAGCCGTTTTCATTATTAAAGGCCGATTTATTGTGCGATAAATGCTGATTTTGTAGATCATGACAAATCGAGAGGATTAATGTCATTCAATCAATTATCTCAAGATAAGGAAGGAAGAAAATCGGAGCATTAAGTGGAAGATTAATCGGATCAACATGCAAGCGTGCAGTGGGGAACAAGCTAGACGAAGAAAACGTGTTAAACATGCAAACTTAGGTTCGGTCGACCGAGCCTATAGCTTGGTCGACCGAGTGTGGCTCTTCGGTTGACCGAGCCTTAGGTTTGGGTCGGTTTTCGGCTTATATCGTGCTTATTCTTCTAGAACCACCCTAAGTCGGCAAAACCTCTATATAAGCAAGCAGCTACGAGAATTGTAATATATACCTTAGAATATCATTCAATAAAATCACTCTATTCATATCTTGATTCAATGTAGTTTATTGAGGGTGTTTCCAAAGAATTTAAGGGCTGCATTATGTAAGCCTTTATTTTACTGTTGCTTTTCTTTTATGTAATTAATTCCCCCAATTATGCTTTATTGTTTGAGTTAGTTAATTCATAGCTAGATGATGTAGATCTAGGTTATGTCATTATGGATGTGGCGAAGCCTTGTCTATGGGGATCCCATAACCTACGTCATACACTTAGTATTTATTCATGAATCTACTTGCTTTAATTAATGCGTATCTATGTTAGTTTATATGAATGCTTTACTTAATTCATCGCTTAATCCGTTGTGTATGATGAAACGCCGAGAGATATGTTCAGGATGTAACTGGGACTAAATTGATTCGGGTGACCGAATGAGTTCACTCGGTCGATCGAGCCCACCTATTCGGTCGACCGAGCCCTGTTTTATCCGTTAGATAGCCACGCCTTTATGGTTAGGTTAACTTAATAGAATTTATTATCTCAAGAGGTATGGCTATGGCTACGTTACTCGCTTAGTTTAATTAAAGCGTGTAAAAGGAAATACCAATATAAAACTCTTAGGTAGGCTTATGAATTGCTCTTCACGGACGTTCGCCGCTATTCAGGTAGGTTTATATTTGGGAATTGCATGCACCTGATTATACGTACGTCGTAGATTAGCATGAGACTATAACTTGGTAATTGCTAGTTGGACGAGGGCTTGAGTGATCGTTTAGGAAGTACGCCTAACCATAGGAATGTTGCCTAGACGAGGTGTACGGTCAATATCGGCATCCTTAGAGTCGTAAGCGTGTGAGTTATATGAGATGGAGGCACTAAAAGGCTAAGTCACGTAACAATATCACAAGTTGATTTAGTGACTTACCGGTGCTAAGTCAAGTTAAAGAGGATGACTCCCGTAGCCAATCTAAAATAGATACAAACGGATTGATAGTTAATAAGTTTTGTTTATTATATAAATTACCTAGGTCCAAACGATAAAGACTATAATTGGGGAGGTTAATTACATTGTGTCGAGTCGTGTCTTTACTTTTCTTGTCTTATGTTGGTCGTGGACCGCCTCTATGTCCTTGACATGTTTAATTAATTGTTTGTATATGAAATGACCCACAATTGGTTCCCTGTGGGATCGACCTTGATTCAATATAGCTATACTACGATGGGCCTAGTCCTCTTGCTAGTATTGGTTTATGGTGGTCAAGTATTTTATAACCTGATTGACCACGTCATCATATGCATTGGGCTTTCTGAACTTGTCTACAATCCATTAAAGCTTCTCCGAAGTCCATCCTTGCGCTCCCCAATGAGTTACTACAAATATAGCATGAAATACAAATTCAGAACATCAAATAATATAATAAAACCTCCAAATACATAATAACGAATCGTAACTCTCGGCATATGCAACTTAAGCGTATTACGACTTATTATTACTCTATTATAGCTCCTTTAAACTAGAATCGGGGATAAAGATCATAGAATAACGGGCACAAAATGACCGTTATCAACTACCCCCCACTTAGACTTTGATCGTCCCGATAAAAATATCAATAAGTCATTCCCCATAAACTACTTTCCCGTGGTCACAGTATACCCTCTATGCTCATCAGATATATAAATAATTTTCTTATTCATGTCAGGTTTTCTGTTTTAGAGTCAGTTTTTATGTTTTGAGTCCCTCTGGTTGTCTGCTCTGTCTGAAAATTCCAGATTCAATGTAAAAAAAAATAAAAAAATTTATTCGGTCAACCGAGAGACCTCATTCGGTCGACCGAGAATTTATAACTTTTTTTATTTGTTTTGTTTTGTTCTTGTTCGCTCGCTTACACGGTTTCGATTTGTGTTTTTCGAAGTCCGGAATTTCGCGTGTCTGTTTATCCCCGTATGTTTAATCCGTAGGTCTGATAGCGGCATGGGAAACCATGTTAAAATCAGTCTACGGTCTGTTTTGTTTTTCTTCTGTTTGCAGAAACCAGGGAAGCAATAATCCAAGTCAATAATTTTTCAAGGGCGCTGAGAAAATAACCCAGCAACATGCGGAATTACTACTCTACGATGGGAAAAGCGATGGAAGCAATACCTTTAAAGCACCAAGATGGCTCCGAAAGAATTTTAAAGGCTTAAATTCTTCGTGGTACAATGTTGAAGGCAAGGTACTACCTTTTTTTTGCTTATGTTTTACTACCTTTTGGTTTTTTGAGCATAAGTTAGCCTATACATGAACCTTAGTATGAATCTTAGCCCGGAGTTGGTTTGTAAGAATAATTTTATTAGTATCGAAGGTTTTGCCCTATATTGTCTCATCTAGAGGGTGTAGGGAAGCATGTAGTCGTTGAAAGGAAGCAGTGAATAAAGAGTTCCTCATAGTTCTGTTAAATCTCTTTGTCCTATGCATGAGATTACTTCTACTGGCTAGGGGAGCAACAAATTGTGTAGTTTAAGCATTCACATTCTAAAGAAGACGTTGAGTTTTGAGAGAACACAATCTTCTGCTTTCGTTGAGTTTTATGGTGATGGCTTCTCGGTGAACCCACCTTAAACAGAAACGAGATTACGCTTTGGGTGACAATTTAGAAATCGGAGACTCTTAGTACATGGGTACGGAAATGGTCTAACCATGGCTGGGCGAGTTCAACCGAGCTTCGGCTCAATAGACTCCCCTCCACGTGTGATGTACATTACAGCAGTTCAACAAGAATTAGCATAGCCGATAAGCCTTTGGGCTAAACGGGGCTTAATCTTGACGGATTGGCCTGAACTGTCACATATGTTCCAACGAATAAGACGGCGTAGGCTTTCCTACATAACCGACCTTATTCGGAGTACTTTGATTCATTGTTTCTTATTGTCAAGGCCAAAACCGTAATTAGTAACCGTAATTTTAACCGAGTTTCTTAGAATTCACTAATTCCTAAAACGAGAGCCGAGGTAAGAGCTTTGGATAAATGGTATGGATAAATGTTGTTTCCTAGGTCTCACAACCAAGGGAAGGGTATTAATCCGCAAAAGCAACAAGCCCACCTCTTATAGTGCGCGAAGGGTCAAAGTCTGGCGATCCAAGAATGATAATTGACAAGGATAATCTTTTGGAAAGTCGAGCTGAGGACTTTAAACTCAGAACTACTTCTTTAAAACCCTTTAGGATTTCTTTTAAGGATTTTAGGTTTTGTTTTCTTTGAGTCCAATAAGAGTAACGTGACATGTGTTGAGGTTTTTTATTTTGCCGTGTTCCGATGGCCATTGGGCTAAGGATGTGCAAAACTTTTTTACTCAATATAGGCCACGTGAAATAGAGTTCCGTAGGAGAGTCAAGAAATTGCTAAATAAAAGGAAATTTAGCAATCAATCTTAAGATGGAAGCATTAAGGGAGCTTGAGAATTACTGAAAATGTAACAGAGAATGATTGGTGCGAACAAGAACAATTTTGGTCAACTTCCAAAATCTTTTAGAATGGTGATCCAAGTGAAAATTCAAAGTGGTGCGCAATTCATTCTGCAACTACCCTTATCCTTTCATTTATACATTTTCACCCTTCAACCCTTTCGATCCTCTCACCAATCTACCCCAACAGTTCACATTTCTAACCATTCGTTCATCGCCTCTCTTTCTTTCCATCTGTTTCACTCTCCCACCCAATCTCAATGCCTTAACCATTTTTCCCTCCCATAAACACAATTTCTTACCCACCCTTTATCTTTTCTTCCCAACCTTATGTGTATCTTTTTCTAAACCCATCATACTCTCAACCTCCATTTTGTTTACAAAATACCTTTGTGTTGTGGAATTTGAAATATTGCTCAGCTTTAATGATTATCTTTTATCATTTTGATTTTCATGATCCTAGTTGGGGTAAGTGTAGCTCTGACCTTAGCTAGATTTTAAAGGTTTTTGGTTCGATCAAAGTACAACTTATCTTTCTACCGGAAGTTTTAAATTTCACATTTTTTTTCCGTTTATTCCGGCATTTATAGATGATCAGTTTTGTTCTACATTATTACACCGATCCGACCTTGTTGATGAATGATTATGACTTTTACGTGATGCATTGGGTTATTAGTAATTTTGAGGAGTAGCTACATCTCTCCTAAGTTGTTGATATCCAATGCAAGCGAGAAGTTTCTACGTTAAGTATTTGATTTTATCTTTAGCCAATAGGTCGCATTCAACTGCTATACCTTACCAAGTTTCTCTTTTCCTGGATTGAATACCTTTCGATCGAGTCACCCTCGTGTTTTCCCACGTCGGGTAATGCTTTTTGATCTTTGTCTTCTCCATCCGGTTTTAAGAATATTTCGGCGGTGGAGGTTGTAGATGAAGACCACCATCTTTAGTTGCTTGTTTATTTTTCTTTCTATTTCGTATTTTTCTTGTCTTTGGTTGTATAAAATAAAGTGGCTTAAAATGTTTATCGGTATTCATACCTAATTACTGCCACATTATTCTATAACTTCCATAGACATGGTGTTATTAACGGTTTCGTGGAGTTTGTCTTCTTATATAGGTTTTCACTTGCTTCTCCACAACGTGCTGACATTTACTCCGATATTGTTCCATTACTTGAGAGCCGTTTCCAGAGCTAAGTCTTTTTCTTAAATTCTCATTTATTTTTGTCATTGGGGACAATGCCATGATTAAGTGGGGGGTAGGAGACTTAGCTATGATGTGTTATATAATTGAAAATTGAATGAAACGGCACATGATTGAAAAAATTGAATAAATACCATATTATTTATCTCATACCCTTAGAATTGTGAGTTCCTAGCTAAGAATTGATAGGAAATAAACCAAGTTTCATGAGTACGTGATCATTTTATACTTTTGTTAGGTAAATTTAAGGATATTCATGCCCGTTTTTGCAAGTAGTTATTTATTATTCAATTACTCAATATGTGAATCGAGCATACCGCGCAAATCATAATAACTGAAGAAATTATGTGTACATTGCATAGATGATTGGTTATGTAAACTTAGTGTCAATATCTATCTGCTGAGGTATTCTTATATTCTAGCCATTTAAGCGGAGTAATAAGCTTGAGACGTACCTGTGTTTTATCAAAACGTTAAACACTGGGCTTGTAGTAAATTACCAAAGTAGCTTTGCGCTTGTGGTAATATTCAATGCTATATTTGATCTAAGATAGGGGGATACTTTAAAAAGTTTTCTTCCTTGAGATTGATAGTATTTGAAAAATATGAAGATATGAAAAAATATTCAACTCTTTAAGAGGCTTTGAGTAGTACTCGGTCTCCAAGTCCAAAACCGTATAGATACGCTCTTGCTTATTGCTCTAGTGCTCTAACCATTCATGAGGCATAAGAAGTATGAATGCCGAGGTTGGTAGGTTGAGATTCATGGGTTAGCATAAACTCTAACCTTGCCACTTAATATATAAAACTAAATGCACATGCACACATCACTTGATTCATAGTAAGTAGTGAATAATGGATATCTTATGTGCATGACTAGTATGAGTTGACTTGAGTTTCTTGTGTAAGTATGATTTGACCATAGAAAATGTTGTCTTGGGAATGACTTATTGATGCTTTGTTCGGGACGATCAAAGTCTAAGTGGGGGTAGTTGATGACGGTCAAATTATACCCGTAAAAGTCATCAACATTGACCTTAAATCGAGATTAATAATGTATATTTCATATTAAATCACTCGCTTATATTTATTATTTAATGTTAAGTGATTATTAATATGATTTTTGGTATTTAGCCGTTTTCATTATTAAAGGCCGATTTATTGTGCGATAAATGCTGATTTTGTAGATCACGACAAATCGAGAGGATTAATGTCATTCAATCAATTATCTCAAGATAAGGAAGGAAGAAAATCGGAGCATTAAGTGGAAGATTAATCGGATCAACATGCAAGCGTGCAGTGGGGAACAAGCTAGACGAAGAAAACGTGTTAAACATGCAAACTTAGGTTCGGTCGACCGAGAGACCACATTCGGTCGACCGAGAATTTATAACTTTTTTTTATTTGTTTTGTATTGTTCTTGTTCTGTTCTGTTTACACGGTTTCTGATTTGTGTTTTTCGAGTCCGAATTTCGCGCGTGTCTGCTTATCCCCGTATGTTTAATCCGTAGGTCTGATAGCGGCATGGGAAACCATGTTAAAATCAGTCTACGGTCTGTTTTGTTTTTCTTCTATTTGCAGAAACCAGGGAAGCAATAATCCAAGTCAATAATTTTTCAAGGGCGTTGAGAAAATAACCCAGCAACATGCGGAATTACTACTCTACGATGGGAAAAGCGATGGAAGCAATACCTTTAAAGCACCAAGATGGCTCCGAAAGAATTTTAAAGGCTTAAATTCTTCGTGGTACAATGTTGAAGGCAAGGTACTCCCTTTTTTTGCTTATGTTTTACTACCTTTTGGTTTTTTGAGCATAAGTTAGCCTATACATGAACCTTAGTATGAATCTTAGCCCGGAGTTGGTTTGTAAGAATAATTTTATTAGTGTCGAAGGTTTTGCCCCATATCTGTCTCATCTAGAGGGTGTAGGGAAGCATGTAGTCGTTGAAAGGAAGCAGTGAATAAAGAGTTCCTTGTAGTTCTGTTAAAATCTCTTTGTCCTATGCATGAGATTACTTCTACTGGCCAGGGGAGCAACAAATTGTGTAGTTTAAGCATTCACATTCTAAAGAAGACGTTGAGTTTTGAGAGAACACAATCTTCTGCTTTCGTTGAGTTTTATGGTGATGGCTTCTCGGTGAACCCACCTTAAACAAAAACGAGATTACGCTTTGGGTGACAATTTAGAAATCGAGACTCTTAGTACATGGGTTCGAAATGGTCTAACCATGGTCGGGCGAGTTCAACGAAGCTTCGCTCAATAGACTCCTCTCCACGTGTGATGTACGTTATGCCAGATTCAACAAGACTTAGCATAGCCGATAAGCCTTTGGGCTAAACGGGCTTAATCTTGACGGATTGGCCTCGAATCATCACATATGTTCCAACGAATAAGACGGCGTAGGCTTGCCTACATAACCGACCTTATTCGGAGTACTTTGATTCATTGTTTCTTATTGTCAAGGCCAAAACCGTAATTAGTAACCGTAATTTTAACCGATTTTCTTAGAATTCACTAATTCCTAAAACGAGAGCCGAGGTAAGAGCTTTGGATAAATGGTATGGATAAATGTTGTTTCTTAGGTCTTACAACCAAGGGAAGGGTATTAATCCGCAAAAGCAACAAGCCCACCTCTTATAGTGCGTGAAGGGTCAAAGTCTGGCGATCCAAGAATGATAATTGACAAGGATAATCTTTTGGAAAGTCGAGCTGAGGACTTTAAACTCAGAACTACTTCTTTAAAACCCTTAGGATTTCTTTTTAGGATTTTAGGTTTTGTTTTCTTTGAGTCCAATAAGAGTAACGTGACACGTGTTGAGGTTTTTTATTTTGCTGTGTTCCGATGGCCATTGTGCTAAGGATGTGCAAAATTTTTTTACACAATATAGGCCACGTGAAATAGAGTTCCGTAGGAGAGTCAAGAAATTGCTAAATAAAAGGAAATTTAGCAATCAATCTTAAGATGGAAGCATTAAGAGAGCTTGAGAATTCTCGAAAATGTAAAGAGAATGATTGGTGCGAACAAGAACAATTTTGGTCAACTTCCAAAATCTTTTAGAATGGTGATCCAAGTGAAAATTCAAAGTGGTGCGCAATTCATTCTGCAACTACCCTTATCCTTTCATTTATACCTTTACACACTTCAACCTTTTCGATCCTCTCACCAATCTACCCCAACAGTTCACATTTCTAACCATTCGTTCATCACCTCTCTTTCTTTCCATCTGTTTCACTCTCCCACCCAATCTCAATGCCTTAACCATTTTTCCCTCCCATAAACACAATTTCTTACCCACCCTTTATCTTTTCTTCCCAACCTTATGTGTATCTTTTTCTAAACCCATCATACTCTCAACCTCCATTTTGTTTACAAAATACCTTTGTGTTGTGGAATTTGAAATATTGCTCAGCTTTAATGATTATCTTTTATCATTTTGATTTTCATGATCCTAGTTGGGGTAAGTGTAGCTCTGACCCTAGCTAGATTTTAAAGGTTTTTGGTTCGATCAAAGTACAACTTATCTTTCTACCGGAAGTTTTAAATTTCACATATTTTTCCGTTTATTCCGGCATTTATAGATGATCAGTTTTGTTCTACATTATTACACCGATCCGACCTTGTTGATGACAGTTATGACTTTTACGTGATGCATTGGGTTATTAGTAATTTCGAGGAGTAGCTACATCTCCCTAAGTTGTTGATATCCAATGCAAGCGAGAAGTTTCTACGTTAAGTATTTGATTTTATCTTTAGCCAATAGGTCGCATTCAATCTGTTATACCTTACCAAGTTTCTCTTTTCCTGGATTGAATACCTTTTCGATCGAGTCACCTCGTGTTTTCCCACGCCGGGTAATGCTTTTGATCTTTGTCTTCCATCCGGTTTTAAGAATATTTCGGCGGTGGAGGTTGTAGATGAAGACCACCATCTTTAGTTGCTTGTTTATTTTTCTTTCTATTTCGTATTTTTCTTGTCTTTGGTTGTATAAAATAAAGTGGCTTAAAATGTTTATCGGTATTCATACCTAATTACTGCCACATTATTCTATAACTTCCATAGACATGGTGTTATTAACGGTTTCGTGGAGTTTGTCTGCTTATACAGGTTTTCACTTGCTTCTCCACAACGTGCTGACATTTACTCCGATATTGTTCCATTACTTGAGAGCCGTTTCCAGAGCTAAGTCTTTTTCTTAAATTCTCATTTATTTTTGTCATTGGGGACAATGCCATGATTAAGTGGGGGGTAGGAGACTTAGCTATGATGTGTTATATAATTGAAAATTGAATGAAACGGCACATGATTGAAAAAATTGAATAAATACCATATTATTTAGCTCATACCCTTAGAATTGTGAGTTCCTAGCTAAGAATTGATATGAAATAAACCAAGTTTCATGAGTACGTGATCATTTTATACTTTTGTTAGGTAAATTTAAGGATATTCATGCCCGTTTTTGCAAGTAGTTATTTATTATTCAATTACTCAATCTGTGAATCGAGCATACCGCGCAAATCATAATAACTGAAGAAATTATGTGTACATTGCATAGATGATTGGTTATGTAAACTTAGTGTCAATATCTATCCGCTGAGGTATTCTTATATTCTAGCCATTTAAGCGGAGTAATAAGCTTGAGACGTACCTGTGTTTTAGCAAAACGTTAAACACTGGGCTTGTAGTAAATTACCAAAGTAGCCTTGCGCTTGTGGTAATATTCAATGCTATATTTGATCTAAGATAGGGGGATACTTTAAAAAATTTTCTTCCTTGAGATTGATAGTATTTGAAAAATATGAAGATATGAAAAAATATTCAACTCTTTAAGAGGCTTTGAGTAGTACTCGGTCTCCAAGTCCAAAAACCGTATAGATACGCTCTTGCTTATTGCTCTAGTGCTCTAACCATTGCGAGGCATAAGAAGTATGAATGCTGAGGTTGGTAGGTTGAGATTGCGAAGTTAGCATAAACTCTAATCTTGCCATGAATATATAAAACTAAATGCACATGCACACATCACTTCGATTCATAGTAAGTAGTGAATAATGGATATCTTATGAGCATGACTAGTATGAGTTGACTTGAGTTTCTTGTGTAAGTATGATTTGACCATAGAAAATGTTGTCTTGGGGAATGACTTATTGATGCTTTGTTCGGGACGATCAAAGTCTAAGTGGGGGGTAGTTGATGACGGTCAAATTATACCCGTAAAAGTTATCAACATTGACCTTAAATCGAGATTAATAATGTATATTTCATATTAAATCACTCGTTTATATTTATTATTTAATGTTAAGTGATTATTAATATGATTTTTGGTATTTAGCCGTTTTCATTATTAAAGGCCGATTTATTGTGCGATAAATGCTGATTTTGTAGATCACGACAAATCGAGAGGATTAATGTCATTCAATCAATTATCTCAAGATAAGGAAGGAAGAAAATCGGAGCATTAAGTGGAAGATTAATCGGATCAACATGCAAGCGTGCAGTGGGGAACAAGCTAGACGAAGAAACGTGTTAAACATGCAAACTTAGGTTCGGTCGACCGAGCCTATAGCTTCGGTCGACCGAGTGCAGCTCTTCGGTTGACCGAGCCTTAGGTTTGGGTCGTTTACGGCTTATATCGTGCTTATCTTCTAGAACCACCCTAAGTCGGCAAAAACCTCTATATAAGCAAGCAGCTACGAGAATTGTAATATATACCTTAGAATATCATTCAATAAAATCACTCTATTCATATCTTGATTCAATGTAGTTTATTGAGGGTGTTTCCAGCAATTTAAGGGCTGCATTATGTAAGCCTTTATTTTCTGTTTCTTTTCTTTTAAGTAATTAATTCCCCCCAATTATGCTTTATTGTTTGAGTTAGTTAATTCATAGCTAGATGATGTAGATCTAGGTTATGTCGTTATGGATGTGGTGAAGCCTTGTCTATGGGGATCCCATAACCTACATCATACACTTAGTATTTATTCATGAATCTACTTGCTTTAATTAATGCGTATATATGTTAGTTTATATGAATGCTTTACTTAACCATTGCTTAATCCGTTGTGTATGATGAAACGCCGAGAGATATGTTCAGTGGATGTAACTGGGACTAAATTGATTCGGGTGACCGAATGAGTTCACTCGGTCGATCGAGCCCACCTATTCGGTCGATCGAGCCTGCTTTTATCCGTTAGATAGCCACATCTTTATGGTTAGGTTAACTTAATAGAATTTATTATCTCAAGAGGTATGGCTATGGCTACGTTACTCGCTTAGTTTAATTAAAACGTGTAAACAGGAAATACCAATATAAAACTCTTAGGTAGGCTTATGAATTGCTCTTCACGGACGCTCGTTATCTAGGTAGGTTTATATTTGGGAATTGCATGCACTGATTATACGTCGTCGTCGAGATTAGCATGAGACTATAACTTGGTAATTGCTAGTTGGACGAGGGCTTGAGTGATCGTTTAGGAAGTACGCCTAACCATAGGAATGTTGCCTAGACGAGGTGTACGGTCAATATCGGCATCCTTAGAGTCGTAAGCGTGTGAGTTATATGAGATGGAGGCACTAAAAGGCGAAGTCACGTAACAATATCACAGTGATTTAGTGACTTACCGGTGCTAAGTCAAGTTAAAGAGGATGACTCCCGTAGCCAATCTAAAATAGATACAAACGGATTGATAGTTAATAAGTTTTGTTTATTATATAAATTACCTAGGTCCAAACGATAAAGACTATAATTGGGGAGGTTAATTACATTGTGTCGAGTCGTGTCTTTACTTTTCTTGTCTTATGTTGGTCGTGGACCGCCTCTATGTCCTTGACATGTTTAATTAATTGTTTGTATATGAAATGACCCACAATTGGTTCCCTGTGGGATCGACCTTGATTCACTATAGCTATACTACGATGGGCCTAGTCCTCTTGCTAGTATTGGTTTATGGTGGTCAAGTATTTTATAACCTGATTGACCACGTCATCATATGCATTGGGCTTTCTGAACTTGTCTGCAATCCATTAAAGCTTCTCCGAAGTCCATCCTTGCGCGCCCCAATGAGTTACTACAAATATAGCATGAAATACGATCAGAACATCAAATAATATAATAAAACCTCCAAATACATAATAACGAATCGTAACTCTCGGCATATGCAACTTAAGCGTATTACGACTTATTATTACTCTATTATAGCTCCTTTAAACTAGAATCGGGATAAAGATCATAGAATAACGGGCACAAAATGACCGTTATCAACTACCCCCACTTAGACTTTGATCGTCCCGATAAAAATATCAATAAGTCATTCCCCATAAACTACTTTCCCGTGGTCACAAAGATAATCGACACAAGAAACTCGAATCAACTCATACCTCTATGCTCATCGATATCCATTATCCACTATTCATCATGAATCGATGTGTTGTGTGCATGTGCATTGAGTTTTAAATATTCGTAGCAAGATTAGAGTTTAAGCAAACTTTGTAGTCTTAACCTACCAACTTCAGATTCCCACTTCTTAAGCCTTTTAATTGTTGAAGCACTAGAATAATAAGCAAGAGCGTATCTATAGGTTTTTGGACTTGGAGACCGAGTACTACTCAAAGCCTCTTGAATAGTTAAATATTCTTTTCATATCTTCATATTTTTGAGATACTATCAATCTCAAGAAGGAAAACTTTTAGAGCATCCCCTATCTTAGATCAAACATAGCATCGAATATTACCACAAGCGAGGCTACTTTGGTAACTTACTACAAGCCCAAGTGTTTTAATATTATCAAACACAGTGCACGCCTCAAGCTTATTACTCAGCTTTTGTGGCTAGAATTTGAGGAACACATCAGACGATAAATTTGACACTAGGTAAGCATAACCAATTATCTATGCAATGTACACATAATTTTTTTCATTTTTATAATAAGCGTAGTACAACTCGATTCATTTATCGAATAATTGAATAATAAACAACTACTCGCAACTGATAATATGAATATCATTAAGTTTACTAATCAATAAATCATAAAAGTATAAAGTGATCACGCACTCATGAAATATGGTTTATTTCTTATTAGATATAATTATCGTGAACTTACCAAGGTAAATGTGATTCTAAGTTTAAAAGTTTTAATTTTTTTTTACTCATTTTATTTATTATTTGATATATGGGATTATATGGAAGCTTATTTGAGCTAAGTGACTTGTACCCCACTTAAACCATGCATTGTCCCCAATGTATAAAAATCGAAATAGCAAACTCGTAAAAGGAACTTAGCTCGATAAGCACGGAAGTTGAACAAGTCTTGGGAATTCGGCAAAGTTTAACAGCATGTGCATTGGCCGCTAGCAAGGCGGAAGAATAATCACCGCAACATGCATCATAAACAAAGCTCGAAACTCGTGCATGAGATTAGTCCAAACAAGAATAATCGAAAAAGGACCGTAAAAAGGGATAACAAATTCCTTAAACATTTTTAAGTCCATAAGTTAATGATTACATTTCAATATCTTTCAAAGAAGTCCAAAACATTACATGAGTTTGAATTTAGGAAGTAGTGAAACTTACTCCATATAACACGACATACTAGTAGAAACCCGGTCAAAATAAAAATGCGTTAATCATAGGAAATGCAAATGCGGAAATAAAAATAATTAATCCCAAAATCCTGGATTGAATGGTGCTAGTTGCAAATTGTTCGGGCCGGCTTCGTCAGCATCATCCTCGGGCTCCCCTTCTTGTTCTTGATCGTGGCCGTGAACGATAGGTGGTGCGACAGAATTTAAAGATAGGATAGGCATTGGCTCCACATAGGAATCGCCGCCTAACACTGGGCACTCGGCTCGCTCACAGAATGTAGTGATCAGTGAACCAAAAGGTAAGGTGTGCCGAGGCTTGAGAGCATCGTCTGTCATTTCCTTGCGTATCACTGCCCCCACATTCACGGGCCATCCCATGTATAACTGATGAGAGATAAATTAACACTCATTATTATAACATTTCACCCCATTTCTGATACCGTTTTGAGCATTATTGTTCCAATTCAAGTCATAATTACTAAGTTTTATCAAAATGTATAAGTAGTAATTATTATATAAGATATCGTATAATTTCATAAAAATATACTAAAAACTCATAAAAACCTAAATCGTTATAAATAGATATTATCGTTATAAATTTAATAAAACTTATAGTTTTGTGGTCGTAATTACCGTGGCTCGTGTTTTTGACTGCTTTGTGGTGCGCGGTGATGAAAAATCAAGAATTAATATCGAAACAAGAGAAAACCGAAGAAGGATATTTTTCAAAATCCGCCCGAATCAAGTAAACCGCCCGAGCCGAATCTCTCGCCATCAAAGCACATGGGGCCTCGACACAAGAGAATCTCCATCGTAGCACCGCCCGAGCCGGAAAAGGCCGCCCGAGCCGGTCCGGTACTCTATAAATACTCCCCTCGATCCAATTGTTTCAAGGCCCCAAAATATATATATATATATCTCTATATATATTTTCCTCTACCTCTTCTTTTTATTTCTTTTATGTTTTGGGCTATATATATATATATATATATATATATATATATATATATATATATATATATATATATATATATATATGTATAAATAAATAGAGTAGTATCGTTGTAATGCTTGGATTTATTATCAAGGATTGTTGTCTCGAAGCCGTTGTTAATTTCACGAGGATTAGGCTCCGATTCAATGAGCTTGTAATCGGTAATTTTCTAATGTTATTATGTTTATTATTTCTATCTATTTATATACATATATATATATATATATATATATATATATATATATATATATATATATATATATATATATATATATATATATATATATTAGTAGTAGTAATATTAGCCAAGATATGTAATTGAACTATTTTAATCTTTTAGTAAAATGGATGATTGACTATGGTAAAAATGATTAAAACCGATTATGATGAATCTTTTTATACCTGAGCTTAATGAAACGTTAATATTGACATAGCTAATCAATATAAAACAGAATCGTAACCTAATGACGAACTAAACGGTGAAGTTAGGATATGAGAAAAAGGTAGAAAACCGGAGGGTAATAATGGCCGAGTGAAACGCGTGACAACGGAATCCTATTTCCTACCCGGGGCGATTTGTCTTGGGAAAGATGAATCTTATTAAATTTGTGCGCAAGAACGTAATATTGTTAAAATCAACGGTTTAATTGAAACTAACACCGAAAGTTAAATCGATCCGCCGACAACCGGAGCCTTTTGAATAACATCGACCGCCTCGACAAACGGAATAACCTCTTTTATCCGGGGTAGATTTGTACGGTACTGCTCGCATTAATCGAGATTAGCATGGGGCAGTTGTGGAGATTAAACGATGACAATTTGACATATGACAATTCCATACGCTCGTGTGAGGAGGAGTTGTCTAGCTTAGGAGTACACCGGTTCATATATAATTTACACCTTGAATAAAGGAAGATCTGTCTCATTTATTAACTAAAAAGAGATCACGGTTTAATAAAATTATCTTGGTTAGTTTCTATATATTATATTAGTTTCTATATATTATATTAGTATTTGTATTATATATATCTATATATATATTTATGTCTATGTATCTATATATGTATTTATATATTTATATATATATCTATATATCTATATAAGTATTTATTTACTGTTTTACTAACATCTAACTACTAACATAATCTAACCCGAGAAAAAAGTAAAAACTGCGACTTAGATAGAGTTAATAATAGCTTCTTGGTGTTTAACCACACTTTGAATTAGATTTTCATTTCCCTGAGGATACGACCTGACTCACCAGACTAGAACTACAATTTGACCCGGTACACTGCCGGTAAGGATTGTATAGCCTAGAAAACGTCCGTCAATAACCAATAAAGCAGAGTGGCATGGGTATAGTAGACCGTAGATACATGCTTGGCCGGAAAAATATTAGAACGGATAAGCCGATGAAGGCATTTATCCTCCCATCTCCTGAAATCTGGTTCCACAAATGTGCGGGCAACCTCCCCTATAGTCCATTCTATCCCCAGATAGGCACCAACTTCCTCCAACCAAGCGTCGGACACATCAAATGTCACCATATACTCCGGCCCGTCCTCCGAGATATCCAGACCAAAATAAGCATTAAACGTACCCGGAGAAATTACAATCGGTCGTCCACGAATAGTAACAATATTGGTGTCGGGATGTACGCGTAAATAAGCATAAAATTCCCTTACCCAATTGACGTTGACTCGGCCGGAGGGCGCTACGACATCTCGCCACTGATAATGTTCCACCAATCCCAAAAGCTCATCTCCACAATTATCCAAATCCAGTCATCGAGCTCGATGTACAGGGGCATTTGCGAAATGATTAATAAACGAAGAATATACCTCCCGACTCGCGAATTGTGGTACCCCATTTATTAGAGGTATGTTGCCTTCAACAGCCACAAATTGGGCGGCTCTGCATCTTCTTGGTGGCATTCTGACAGGCAAGCGGCACAGCAGCGGACGGCAGCAACAGGGTGACTCTTGGTCGACCGAGAGTAATCACTCGGTTGACCAAGTGCGATCCGTCGACCGAACTGGTGGGTTTCCGGCCCTGTATCCTCGCAGTGACTGATTTGGCCGATCAAAAAAAAGTTTCGACAGCTCCTTTGCGATTAAAAGATGAAAAGTGAGTGAAATGGTCTCATGGATGAAGATTTGCAAAATATTTCCATTTGATTTCTACAAGGATTTGGGGAAAAGGTAGGTGGAGAATTTGGATGAAAAATGGAAAAGAGGATGAAGAAAATGGAGAAGAGGATGAATGGGTTAAATAGAGAAATTGGAAATTGATAAGTGGAATGTGATTGGTGGATTAGAATGGTTGGGGATTGATGAGGTGTAAAGGTGGAATTTGAAAATTTAAATTGGAAGAATAAAGAAATTTGGAAGAGGGAAAGGTGAATGGGGATATGTAGAAATAAATGGTGTTAACCATTTAATTTTGACACACCGGAAATTAACTACAACATATAACCATGCCAAAACTATTATTTCACTTTTTTCAATTCCTACCGCATAAATTATCCCAACTGACAAGTTGTCTCAAGCACAAAAACAATCTCATTCTTTTCATAAATAAATCAAACAATCTGGCCTACAGTATTTGTAAAATAACGCATTCTTATTTCCTTATTCAACATTTTTTTTTACAAAGACTCGGTTACTACACTCTATTTCACGTAAAAACGATTCGAATAAAAAAAATTATTTTGCACATCCTTAACTCAACAGTCGTCGGAACACGGCAAAATAAAAAAAAAAACTTCTTATCGTTTCACGCTACTTTTATTTTTAAAATAAAATAACGAAGAATAGAAATAGTTCTCTGCTTTAAGTCGGTAGCTCGACTTTCCAAAAATCATCACTTTCTACTTAAATCGCTCTTGGCTTGCCAGGTTTCACCCGGTTAGCCTTTACCGAAAATGTCTTGCTGTCCTTTTGCACGAGTGCCTTTTCGCGAGGTGTGAGTCCAACGAAAAGACAGTCGAACTGTCCATCCAAGCAAGCCCCAACTTTCGTGATTGTTTCAGAACTAGATGAGCTCTCTTTAGCTCTAACTCTACGAGTTTGTTTCTTTGTTTGCTTCCTTCTAGCCTTGGGTCTGGAGAAAGTCAGGCCTTCAGAATTATGATTTTCTAGAACAGGATAGGCTCGGCGCCTTTCTTACGACTCGGAATCGTAAGGGTCTCATCTCTTTCTTTTATCTTGTCATCAACACTTTTTTTCTCGAGTCCGAGTAAAATCTGGTTTGAACTACCAACTCCTATAACATTCACGCTCACCGGAGTAGGGAAATCTGAATTCCTCGTCCCATAGGTCTCAGAACCCTTAGCATCGAAAAATGTGATCTCACGCCTGGACACACGAATTAGGGCTCTAGAAGTATTGATAAAGGCTCTCCCTAAAATGATCGGGCAGTGAGGGTGCTCATCTATATCCATAACAACTATATCTATCTTAAAACTCCGAAGCCATCTATGCAAATGATCATATTATACATATTTCCAGACATCATCATTCTGGTCCTATATGCAAATCTAACTTGCAACGGAGTATTCGTGGGGGTAAGGATTAGATTTCTATCACAAAGACTCTTCAGGAAAATGTTCAGACTCGAGCCAGAATCTATCAAAGCCAACCCTAGGTATGTTCCTTCTAGGGTAACCTCTACCATAAATGCTCCTGGGTCATCTAGTTTTGGCATCAACCGAGCTTCATTCTCAATATGCGCTGCATTTCTGGGACAGACGACTATAGGGCAATTTAGGTCTATGCTAACCTCGAATCGATTCTATATCGACATGTGATGCATGTAGTCATATCTCGAATCAATCAAGAAATCTCTTCAGATTTAACTTGGACATACCTCTGTATATGTAAGCATCTTTACACTCTTTTGACTTCTTAGATTCTTGAATTCTTGCCTTCATCTTCGCTATTCTCTCCTTGAGTTTAGGTGTCAACGGCTTTCTAGGTGTGGTTTTGGTTCTCAGCACCATGACTTCTTCTCCTCGAGCCTCAGAAGGCTGATGTGATGATATTTTGCTAAACAGTTCGCTTGAGTGATTCCTCCGATTAATCGTGCATCATAAGAAAAACAACAAACGGTTATTGAACTAACAGCAAGATGATTACTCATATGCTTTGCTAGGCTTATAACCTACCAATGTAATCACAGGGGAAAACAACTATCAGAAAAGATAAAACAAATAATGGGCTCGGTCGACCGTGTGATAACGTTCGGTCGACCGAACATACAGATTATATTTTTTTTATTTTTTTTTTATGAAAGAAAACAGAAAAACGAAATAATTAAGTAGATTATTTAAGCAGTTGGACCATTGATTCCCCGGCAACGGCGCCAAAAACTTGATTGAGGTCAAGTTAAATTATTAACTCGATGCCTAAATAACCACTAGCAAGTGAACTAGGTTCAATCGCAGTATAGCTAGATAGAATCGAGGTCGATCCCACAGAGAATCAATTTGTGGATCCTAACTTAAATAGTCAACCTATTTATTTCGTTTGACAAAGACGGTCTATGACCAACATAGGATACGAGAAAAGAAAGACACACTCAAGCATATAAACAAATACCATGTAAACAAATAACGTAATCAACTGCCCAATTATAACCGTAATCATTTGGACCTAGACAATTTATATAACAACGAGACTTATCAACTATTAATCCGTTCATATCTATTTATATTGGCTACGGGAGTCATCCTCTAAAACTTGACGTAGCACCGGTAGGTCACTAGATCACCGTGATATTGTTACGTGACTTCGCTTTTAAGTGCCTCCATCTCATATAACTCACGCGCTTATGACTCTAAGGATGCCGATATTAACCGTACACCTCGCCTAGGCAACATTCCTATGGTTAGGCGATTTCTAAACGATCACTCAAACTCTCGTCCAACTAACAATTACCAAGTCATAGTCTCATGCTAGTTTACGATCTACGTATAAACAAGGTGCGCGCAATTCCCTAATATAAACCCACCTAAGAGTTTTATATTGGTATTTCTTTTTTACACGTTTTAATTAAATTAAGCGAGTGACGTAGCCATAGCCATACCTACTGAGATAACAGATTCAATTAAGCTAACCTAATCATAAAGACGTGACTGATTAACGGATGAAACAGAGCTGGAGACTCTCGGTCGACCGAATAGAGACACTCGGTCGACCGAGTGACACCTCTCGGTCACCCGAGTGCTTCACTCCCCAGATTACATCCCTGAATATATTTCTCAGCGTTTCTCATACGAATCGGATTATATAGTGAATCATCAGGACATTATATAAATTAATCTAAATACACGTAAATTAAACACGTAGATTCATCCATAAATCGTAGGAAGAGGACGTAGGGTATGAGATCCTCATATACAAGGCATCACCACCTCCCTAACGTCATAGCCTAGATCTACATCATCTAGATATGAATAACTATTCAAACAATCAAAGCATAATTAGGTAATTGATTACTAAAAGAAAACAAGAAGAAAAACTAGGGCTTACATGATTGCACCCCCAGCTCCTTCACAAGCCTAATGAATCCTTATTTGCTAATATGTAAATATGAATTGATATTGGTGTATATATGTGTGTGTTCTAAAAAATACAAAGACTTGTGTATATATAGAGCTACAGCCGACTTAAGAAAACCAACTTAAATGCCGACACTCATCGAACCCTAACCGCCTCAAACAATGTGTCAGATTACTGGACTTCAGCCCCACTCGGTCGATCGAATGCATAGGCTCGGTCGACCGAGCCTTGTATGCTTTTGGGCTCCCGTCTTTTTATGCATTTGGCTTTCTGAACTTGTCTGCAATCCATTAAAGCTTCTCCTAAGTCCATCCTTGCGCTCCCCAATGAGTTACTACAAATATAGCATGAAATCTGATCAGTAACATCAAATAATATAATAAAACCTCCAAATACATAATAACGAATCGTAACTCTCGGCATATGCAACTTAAGCGTATTACGACTTATTATTACTCTATTATAGCTCCTTTAAACTAGAATCGGGATAAAGATCACTAGAAGATAGAGCTTACTAGAAGATGTCACGTGGGATACTAGTGCCTTTTCGCTGGGTTTTGGTCAAACAAGCTAAGTCTTTTACTCTTTTTATCTCTCACACACTGAGGGCAGTGTTTCGTTTAAGTGTGGGGTGGGAGACTTAGCCGTTTTTCTGTTTTTGTTGATTAAATGTGCTTAATATGTGGTATACTTAGCCTATGACCGGGCTTGAGTCGATTTTTGGGTAATTTTTAAAAAATTTCAAGGGTTTTCAACACCGTGTTGTTTGTGTTATTTTCACATTCGAGTGGTAATCACCTTAGTAGGACCCCGAACGTGTGCATTGTGGTTTGATATTATCTTGAGTATGGAGTTTATTATTTTTCACATAAGCTGCACTTTGTGCACAATTTGATTGCTACCACCTCTCATACCACTAGTCTCGAGACGAAATAGAAAGGTTTACCTAAGTAGGATACGGGATGACGGTCCTGGCGTCTCTTTGACCCTACCAAAGCCAAATAAGCCTTATCCCGAACATTAGACCTTTGTAGCCCCTCTCAGCCTTGATAGAATGGTCTGACCACCATTCATTTTATAGCCGTTTTGTTACTTAGTCAGAAACCTACCTTGAGCCTTAATTATGGTCACATTCCCTTCATTTGTACCCTACGAGTGGACTTAGTCTTTTATTAGGCCACACTTGCTAAGGCAAGTGTGGGGTGGAGGAAATGATGTCTTGTGATGGGTTGGTGTTTTCTTGGTTTGGAGCTATAAGGAGAAGAGGAGCTCAATGGGGCCTAATGTTTGGGATTGGCCCAAAAAGAAAAGAAAAATCGGTGAAATTTCTTCTTTCTTTCGAAAAAAAAGGATCTATCAAAGTTCAAAATAAATTGGCTCTCGTTTGAATAAAAGCTTGTAGTTTATTGAAATAAAGGGTTGGAATCAAAGGGATGAGCTCAAAAGTTATCTTTATGATGTTGGAATCGGGATAGTGAGATAGGTGCTAATGTATTCGGCCTCGCCTTATGAAACTTGAAACATAGTTGAATTAGGCAATGAGTTCAGGTATGTTAGTATCCTATGGTTCCCAAAGTGTTTAATTAAATCAAAAAAGGAGTTTGGGGGTTTGTATGGTAGAGATAAGGTGGTGCACTTGTTGATTAGGTTCACTGCACTTCATTTTCTCCGAGTTCCCAAAATATCCTTTTCGATTAACCGAATTACCCTAGCCTAACGTTATAACCCTTCAAGTCCTACCCGATCGTGTCCAAACTTAGTGACCTTGATTAGTGGAGAGGCTAGTGGGTATGAAACGGTTGGTAGACTTTTGGTCGGGATTCAAGCCCCGACAATCATTTTGAGCACTTGGTTTTTAGCTTGGCACCACACACACTCCATTTTCTTGATAATGTTATAACCGGTGTGTATATGTTCGTGTGTCTTACTTTGTGGTTACCTCAAGAGTGTGAGTAGTAGCACCTACATCACAACGTTGAATCCCTTGGTTGGTTTTAAAACACCTAATTTACTCGAGGGCGAGCAAAGGCTAAGTGTGGGGTGGTTGATGGGAGTCAACTTTACGTGATTCCGGTGCATTTTCCACCCCCGTTTATCACACTTTTAGCACATTCTCGGTGTTTTTAGACCTTTTTCGGGTAATATCATGATTTTATAGCACGGGGAGTAAATCCGTCGCTTTGATGGTCAACTACCTCTTTTTAGTGATATTAACCCATTCCCGAGCACTTTACCCTCCGAATCGTTTGTGTGTGTTGTTCGCTCATGAGATTGTAGGGTCTAGGTGTCATGAGAACCCGGAAGGCGAATATTTATGATGAGAAGTATGATCAAGGTGCAAGAATGAGCCAAGGAAGAAGAAAAATGAAGAAAAGGAAGAAAAATAGTTGGTGTCTTCACGCTACGTTCTGTTCAGAAGCAATTTGACCTATGATAGAGGCATTTTCTGGTCATGGTCTCTTCATGAAAGTTGTAGATAATTGAAAGAGCTTTCCAACGCATTTTGAATCACTCAAATCGGAGTTATACACGCGAAGATATCATGGTTTTACTGCTGCCAGAAAACAGCAACATCTCAAACACGCGTTTGAACATTTCAAACGCGCGTTTGGAACTGTTTTTTTACGTACAGTGAGTTAGATGCTGAAACGCGCGTTTGGGGACCTCCAAACGCGCGTTTGGAGTCGTTTTCTGCAGATTTTTCACACCTATATGTACATTTTTACACAGTTTTTGATGGGGGGGTCGCCTCTCTAAGAACCCTAACTCTTAGCTCGGCTCGAAATCTTCCTTTTGGCTCTTTAGACTCATTTCTACTTCAATTTACTTAGTTTAATGATAGTCTAGCTTAGTTTTAGTTGAAGAATCTTGGATTTTGCATAGCTTTTGGTTCATCTTCTTCTTCCCAAGTGACATGGGTGTGGAAGGAGGTTGATGTAAACTCAAATCTCTACATTTTCGGTAATCAATTTCACTTATTTTCTTGTTTTATGGCTTTAATCTCTTCCTTGATTGTTATTTCATGCTTTATAATGTGTAGCTAAACTTAACATAGTCGAATCATGTGAAATTTGGTGAAATCACCCTTTGGGTGATGAAATTGGGAGTGGGTAGTGTTTTTTATTGTTGTATCTTGCATATTTCACGTCTTAGAACTTGTTATAACGGATTTGGGCTAGATTAGCTACCTAGGTCAAAGTCACACACATCAATCTAAAGAGTTGTTCAGATAGAGAGATGTGGGAAAATGGGTTCTAGGATCGCGGCGTAGACCCGGCTTAGTTGTTAAGCCCGGGCCCAAAGTGAGGTTACTCGTTTTAACGTTTAAGCGGCTCTAGTGCGTATCATGTCTTGTTAGTGAATTTTCTAAAGGGAAGGGTTGTTAACATGGCATAGGGTGTTAAATGAGAGTTGTTCAGACCTTAACACCAGATTTAGGAGCACACACCCGTGAAATTGAATGCAAGAGTTCTTTTGTCATATTGCACACTCCCGGTTTTGTCTATCCTTGGGGTTGAAATTAGCTATTAGGATCATGGTTCGGCTATGTCCCTCTCCCTTAGTTAAACTTCGTTAATAATCGCTTTAGTAGTCGTTGTAGTAATTAACCTTTTCAACCATCGATTTTCCTAGACTAAGTTTGAAGTTTGCTTTGGTACTCACAAACACTTTTCCTTTGGGTTCGACCTCGTACTCACTGTGTTGTGTGCTAGCAATCGAATTCGGTACACTGCCGGTTAGAGAGTTAGTTTACCCACAGTTTTGAGTCCTTATAAATTGTTTTTGTTAGGGTAAATTTTAGCTCAATCAGTGAGATTGCTCATTAATTCAAAGAATTTCTCTGGAATTTCTAAAGAAGAGGATCATATCTCCAAATTAGATAAAACTATCGCTCCGGCAAAAGATCTAAGCATCAAAGTGGACCTTTCTACTAAATTGAACAAGGATGTTGATGTAGATCGATAGAGGTCGTCTTTTCTTGTGCGATCTGGGTGGTTTTATTTTACAATGAAGATTCTTTCCATCAATGCAAGAGGTCTTGGTAGAAGCGACAAGATTACGTGGTTAAAAGAGATCATTAGCAAAGAGAAACTTGACTTTATTTCCATACAAGAAACTAAATTACAAACTATTTCCACCCAAAAGGCTATGTCAATTTGGGGCTCTTCAGAAGCAGATTTTCATTTTGTTGGGTCTTCTGGAGCTGCAGGAGGATTGGCTTGAATTTGGAATACTAATGTTTTTAACAAATCTGGGGTCTTTGAAGGGGACGGCTATTGTGGAATCTCAGGTTCGTGGGTTGGCATCCCAGAGCAAATTTTATTCATTAATGTGTATGCTCCACAAGACTCTTCATCGAAAATTGGTATGTGGAACAACATTCTTTCCATTGTGACTAGTTGGGTTGGCTTGGTGTGTGTAATCGGAGACTTTAACTCTGTTTGCTATCGTCATGAAAGAAAAGGCAGTGTTTTCTATCAAAATGATGTGAATATTCTTCTGAACTTTATTTCTAATGCGGGACTGAGTGACCTACGTTTGGAAGGCAGGAAGTTAACGTGGATTAACAAAAATGGGTCCAAAATGAGTAGAATTGATAGAGCCTTGGTATCTCCAAGCTTTCTAAATTCTTGGCCGGATGCTTCTCCTATCCGCTTACAAAGAAGTCTCATCACCCCATTGCCCCATCCTCTTAAAAATTCTTCAATTGACTTCGGTCCCATCCCTTTTAAATTCTTCGACTTTTGGATGAAACACCCGGAGTTTAGTGATGTTGTGACTACTGCTTGGAAGGATGAGAACATTATTGGTAACCCTTTTTTTATCTTCAAGGAGAAGCTTAAAAGGGTAAAATTTTCTTTGAAGAATTGGAGTCGCTCAACATTTGGAAACCTTCAAGAGGAAGTAACTCAAGCCAAGATAGTTGTGGAAGATTGGGATAAACTCATGAAAGAAAAGTCTTAGTCCAAATGAAATGGAGTGCAATGGAGTGCAGAATCAAGGCTATCAACTCACTTTATGAGAAAGATTCCCAACTCGAAAGTATGCTGAAACAGAAAGTTCGTGAAAAATGGATAAAAGAATGTGATGGAAATACCAAATTCTTTCATTAAAGGAAGATGCAGCAAAAATAACTTATCCGGTCTCTTAATTAATGGACAATGGTGTGAGGATGTGATGGGAGTCAACTTTACGTGACTCCGGTGCATTAATTACCCCCGTTTATCACACTTTCAGCATAATTTTGGGTAAATTAGACCACTTTCGGGGTGATATCGTGAGCTTATGGCACGGGGAACGAATCCGTTACTTTGATGAATTCATACCCCTTTTTGTTGATATTAACCCCATTCCCGAGCACTTTTACCCTCTGGAATTGTTTGGATGTTGTGGTGGTTTATGATATTGAAGGGTATCGGTGTCTCGAGGACCCGGAAGGTGACGATTTGTGGTGAAAAAGCATGACCGAGGCAAGACGAGGGCCTAAAAGGGAAAAACAAAATGAAGATTCGGGGAAACAGAGGTTCAAACGCACGTTTGAATCCTCCAAACGCGCGTTCCAGCCCTCTAAACGTGCGTTTGAATCCCCAAACGCGCGTTCCAGAAGTTCAGACCAGATTCAGAGTTGAAGCCCTCTAAACGCACGTTTGGGAACCAGGCCAAACGTGCGTTCCAAGATCCTAAACGCGCGTTTGAACCTTCCTAAACGCGCGTTCCAGATGAAGAACAGTCAAGTCCCTGCCCAGAATTTATGTGTAACGCACGTTTCAGCCAAGCGAGACGCACGTTTGAAGATCCCAAACGCGCGTTCCATCCCCTTAAACGCGCGTTTGGACCATTTTAGCAGCAGATTTTCCCTTCACCTATAAATACCCCCCTTAGACATTTTCTTGGATATCAAGCTTTTCTTAGCAAAACTCTACCCATTTATTGCTCGAATTTTGTAATAGCTTAGAATACTCTCTCTTAGTGTAAATCAACAACATCTTAGCTTAATCTTTCTATTTCTTAGCTTAGATTTTCATTCCAAACACTAAGAGACCACCTTTTAATTACTTCTTTATTTTGTACTTTTTGGATCTCAACTCGAATTTCTGCAATTTAATGGTATATTTCTCTTCTCTTTTACTTGTTATGGCTCCTATTTACTGTTTTGTGCATGTTTTGATTAGTATAATGAGTAGCTAAACTTCTACATAGTCGAATCATGTGAAATTTGGTGAAATCACCCTTTGGGTGATGAAATTGGGAGTGGGTAGTGCTTTTTATCATTATATCTTGCTTGTTTCATGTCTTAGAACTTGTTATAATGATTTGGGCTAGATTGATCACCTAGGTCAAAATCACACACATCACTCTTGAGAGTTGTTCGAGAGAGAGGATGTGGGAAAAGAGTTCTAGGATCGTATTGTAGTGCGAGGTTACTCGTTTTTAACGTTTAAACGGCTCTCGTGCATGATTGTCTTGTGAATGAACCTCTCTTAGGGAAGGTTAGTTGACTTGGCTTAAGGTGTTGGGGAAGAGTTGTTCAGACCTTAGCACCGGGATTAGGAGCACGTACCCGTGGAATTGAATGTAAGAGTTCGTTCATTTGTTGCACACTCCCGGTTTTGTCACCCCTTGGGGTGAAACTAGCTATTTTGATCATGGTTCGGCTATGTCTCCTTAACTATCTTTAAAACTTAGTAGTTTAATCTTCTTTCTTTCTTTTTATCTTTAGACTCGTTAGTTGGAATCACTTAGTGTCGTTGTAGTAACAAAACCTTAAAACTTTGATCACCTAGACTAAGCATTACGTTCACTTTGGTACTTGCAAGCACGATTCCTTTGGGTTCGACCTCGTACTCCTGTAGCTATTCTAGCAATCGACCCGGTACACTGCCGGTTAGAGAGTTAGTTTACCCACGGTTTCGAGTCTTTACAAATTGTTTTTGAAGGGGTAGATTTTAGCTCAATCAGGATGAACAACAGATAAAAAAAGAGGCGGTCAATCATTTCAAAAGTCAGTTCAGTGAAATCAGAAGGACTAGACCTTCTTTCGAGTCTGATCTTTTCAAAAATCTCTCCATGGATTTGCGTACTGATAACGGAAAAATTCACCGTTATTTTTATAACTTTTCAACCCGTTTCTGATATCATTTTGAGTATTTTTATATCAGTTCGAGTCATTAATTCCTATGTTTCATCTAAATATGTTAGTAGTAGTTATTATATAAAATATCGTATATTTATCGTGTTTTTACTAGTTTTTGTACCGCTTTAGTAACCGGAGTGTCGTGTCGGATTTACGTTTGGTATTTTGGTGGTTCATTGCAGGATTATACATTGACCAAGATTCCACGTAACGACATGTTTTGAGTCTAAAAGATGTGTTTAGAGGATTAGAAGAAGATGCCACAAGCTTACGAGTTCAAATGGATCAAATTATCTTACATACTTAAAACCAAAACCTGTTTCGACAGAGATTTGACCCAGCTTAGAGGCATTTTCAGGGGATGACTTCTTAATGAAAGTTGTAGATATTCACATAAGCTTTCCAACGCACTTTGAATCACGTCAATTGGAGTTCTAAAACTCAAGTTATGGTCAATTGACTAATCAATTCGTATTAGTAGAAATCCCGAAATATCTTCGTAATACGAATGGCTCATCAAAACGACATTTTCTAAAGAAGTTTCCTTAATAAAAGTTGTATATCTTCAAAAAAAGCTTTCCAATGGATTTTGAATCAAGTCAATCGGACTTCTACAACTCAAATGGTGGTCAAGTGGCTAATTGATTTGTATTAGGGAAAATGTCGCAAAACGTTCGGAGTATGAATTGCTTATCAAGACGGCGTTTTCTGAAGAAGAGTCCCTCATGAAAGTTGAAGAATTTTCCGAGAGCTTAATTTTGACGTTTGAATCATAATTTTTGGAGGTCTACAACTCAAGATATGAATTTTATAAGTTTTATTACAAATAAATACACAATCGAAGGATCCAGAATCATGGTGAGTCATCTGTGATGATGATACCCGGCCTGGTCCGGCTCTTTCCCGGCCCGGGCCGGCCTTCAACTTATTTACTATAAATAAGGGATCAGAGCAGATGAACGCTTTGCCCCTCTCTTCTCCCATTTCTCTTCTTCTCCTTCTTCTTTCTTTTATTTATGTTATGGAGGGGCCTATATGTAATATATATGTCGTTATAATGTCGGTGTAATAATCCGACTAGTTATCGTTTTAATATAATTTCAATTCCGTTCTTTCTTTTATGTTTATTTCATTTTATGCAAGTAGTATAAAAATATATATATATATATACGTATACTATATATATATATATATATATCTATATCTATATATATCTATATATACATCTATACGTATATCTATATAGCTGTAGTTATCTTTTTCGTTTTGTTTTCTTTCGTTTTGTTATTTTCGTTGTTATTTTCGTTAATATGAGTAGTTAAACTCAACATAGCCGAATTATGTGAAAACGGGTGAAATTAACCCTTGGGAAACGAGATGGGAGTTGTGTGTGCTTAATTAAACGTTCTTATGATAAAATCATGTTCTAAAACTTGTTTTGATCATTTTCATAGTTTTGAATGAGATTGACAACCTTGTTCATTGCTATGAGATGTAGAAACAGGTATTAAAGTCATTAAAACATAGCCTTAATCGTTAGATTGACAACCTAAGTGACGTGTTAGGACTATGCTTTTGTGAGGTTTTTCAGCGGTATTTTATTTTGGTCAACCATGTTAGGTAAGTTATCTCTCTAAAGGGAGGGTTAATAAGCCTAATGTGGGGGTTAAGTGAGAGCTGTTCAGATCTTAACGCAAGAATAAAGAGTTGACACCCGTGAATGTCATATGAACTGAATCAGATAAAATACACTCCTTATCAAGTTTTTCCTGTGGGGAGATAACCTGTTGGATCATGGCTCGGCTATGCTTTTTAATCACCTAGTTAATCTCGTTAGTTAAAATTTATTTTTCGCATTAGTATAAAAACTCCACCTAAAACTTTGATCGCCTAGACTAAGAACCACGTTCGCTTTGGTACTCACAACCACATTTCTCTTGGGACGACCTCGTACTCCTGTAGCTATCCTAGCAATCGACCTGGTACTCTGCCAGTTAGAGAGTTAGTTTACCCTGATTCATGAGTCTTTATAAATGTATTTTTAGTGGGTGAATTTTTCGCTCATCAAAAAAAAAAATTGGCGCCGTTGCCGGGAAATGTGTGATATTGTTGTGATATCTTGTAAGTGAACCGAAGGCTTGGGCCTAGGTTTTTATTTTCTTGTTTTATTTAGATGTCGACAAAGAGCTATGGATCTTTGAAGTGATATTGTCTGAACTCGGTTTGAATACGACTTTGGTACTTAGCCTCTTCGGAGGGTGATATCTTGTAAGTCCGGCTAAAGCTGGGATTAGGGCTTCGGCAACCATAACTTTTTGAGGGTCTAAATATCGTGTTTTCTGAAAAAAAAGAAAATTTTTATTGTTTTATTGTTGTTTTCTGAGATCTTGCAGATTGAGCTTAAATGGATCAATATTTCAATCAATACTACTCACCTGAACAACAATACTCCTACCAACCTCAGGCACCTGAACAATGTTATCAACAACAGTTCGTGCCTCAGCCTCAATATCAACAGCAGAATAACCAAGGTTCATGGGATTATCAGTGCTCGAGTGCATACCAGGACCAGAATTATGGTTATTCGAGTAATGATCCACCATATTACGAGGGTTACCCGAACCCTAATACTTATCAGGATTACAGTGTTCATACTCAACACGTTGATAGCTTCAACCATATTCAGCCATCTGATCAGTGTCTGGAATGGCAAGAAGACTACTACTCACCTCCGATGAATCAAAGTCGATATGATCAGTTTTCCCCCATGCCACAAGAAGACTTCACCGACAGTCAAATGGAGCTACTAGAACGATTGAACCAGAGCCTGGAAGAGCGATTGTTGGACATGCAGGAGTTCAAAGTAAAATCGACTCCGCTTATAAGAAATCTTCAAGACAAGGTGGGGCAATTGATTGAATTAGTGAGGTATGTGAAAGAGGCAGAGACAAGTGCAATAGAGGTGGTTAGGGATGAAAATGTTATCACTGAAAAAGTTCAGGGTGAGAATAAGGTTGATAATTCAGTTCGCGAAGAAAAAGTGCAAGATTTGGAGATGACAGAGTTAGAGGAGCGAGAGATTGATTGGCCATCTTTAGTAAAGCCTTTGGGAGAGTTGGTAATAGGCGATATATCGGTCCCGGATTACTACATTCGTCCACTCTGTGAGGATGAATTTTCTGCGATTCAGTTCATATACTCCCCAATGGATGAACTTTATGGTAATTTTCAAAAGAAGATGGTTCGACAGTCTGATAAAAGAAGATTCTCTGGCTGGGAGGAGGTAGCATCGAGAGCCAAACGAGGTACGTTTCTAGACAATTTAATTTCTTTGGTTCTCGCATTGTTAATTTTTCTTAAGCTATTGATCTTCTTAAGTTCTGATTTTGGTTGATAACTTGTAAATACTACTTTTGTCGAGCAAACGACGTTAAACAAAAGCGCTACCGGGAGGCAGCCCGATAATAATAATAAAGATAATTTGAATAAGCCTAGTCTTAATGAAATGTAGAATCTGTATGAAAGATGAACACAAAGCACAACCAAGTCTCAGGATGAATGTTTGAATTTCATTAAGAGGGAATGATTAGGTGGTTATCCGAAAATCCCAATGGAGAAAAAGATAAAAATTCAAATGTATCATTTCTTGGACTTAGGTTATTGAATCCTTGAGGATCTGGGTATAAAAGACTCAATACTCTTTCACACATTTCATTTTATGATCTAGTCTGTTTCAAATTTCTGGTCTAATTTGTAGTATAGTGGTGAGTATTCCCGCCTTAATAAAATTGTGTGCAATAAAAAATGAAACTAGGAATAGCTGACATGACTATGATATATGATTATGTGATACTCTCTATGATACGTATATGCTTAGATGTTCTGTGCTTTACCAGTATGGATATTTTTCCATCTAAAGCTATTATATTGCCTATCGAATTTTCTGACGTGACAGGCCATTATCTCATTATTCCCATATCCCCTGTTCAATATTTTGGCACGAGGACCATGTCATGTGTTGGCTTTGTTTTGGTTGTTTTGGCACAGGATTCGGGATGTGCTTTCTCATGGTCATTTACGGGATTCGATAGCATCTTTCTCCGCTTGGTCTATGAGCTAAGTCTTCCTCTCTATCTCATTTACACTCTGAGAATAATGCAAAATCGTAAGTGGGGGGTAGAGTCGTGGTTGGTCTAGAAATGGCGTAAGTGTTTAAACCCTTAGTTTTTGATCTTTTTCAAACATTATTTAGTTGATTAAAATAATTTGTATAAGGTATATATTTCATGGATTTAAAGATGTAATGATCAATTTGATATGTATAACTAATTTGAACCGTAAGTGCATTTTAACCCCAAATTTATTTGTGTAACATGAATTCCTTCACGTAAGCCTTTGATATTGAAGTTTAAAATTTTAAACTGTACCCATTCAGTATCCTAGTGGTTATTCTAGAGATAATAGCAGTAACTTAGTACCTAACTTTTGAGCGTGTAATCGTGAATATCCGAAGGTTTGAATGTGATAGAAAGAATGTCAAAATAAGTGAGCTATTTATATGTCGGTTGTAGCTACTAATGATTTCGAAGCGGTAGGCGTTATCACTAAACGCCCTATACCACTATGAGGCTTAAAAGCTCCCGACTGCCTGATGATAATAGTCCAGCTAGGGTGTTATCACGAAACATCCTATTGCTGGGAATGAGGGCATATGCTACACATATAAATAAAAATAAAAATAAAAAGAAAAAAAAAAAAAGAAAAAGAAAAGAGTTAGATAGGTATTAATGTATTCGATCTCACCTCATGACGCTTGAAAGATAGTCGATTTTGGCAATGAGTTCGGATATGTTAGTATTCTATGAAAAAAAAAAAAAAAAAGAGAGTTATCTTCTAACTATCCCCAGTATAAACTGAATGATATGCTTTAGGGATTATCCTAATAAGTACACGGGAGGACGTTGTGTGGAATTGTTACTACCTATACCTAGGAAAGTCATTAGGACTGTCTGAATGGATATTTGTGCGTTTGCTTGATTTATTCAAGAGAGGATAGTGGAAATTGAAAAGGCTTGCCACACACACACTCTGTTATACATTTATATTAAGGTTAACGTGTGGTTATGATTCGATTGGTTACATGATCCGGTTGGCCTTTATATTTTACATCTTCATGAATTTTTCCTCATTCATTTTATTTTATCGCTTGTTTTGTTCGAGGACGACCAAAAGCTAAGTGGGGGGATGTGATAACGGAAAAATTCACCGTTATTTTTATAACTTTTCAACCCGTTTCTGATATCATTTTGAGTATTTTTATATCAGTTCGAGTCATTAATTCCTATGTTTCATCTAAATATGTTAGTAGTAGTTATTATATAAAATATCGTATATTTATCGTGTTTTTACTAGTTTTTGTACCGGTTTAGTAACCGGAGTGTCGTGTCGGATTTACGTTTGGTATTTTGGTGGTTCATTGCAGGATTATACATTGACCAAGATTCCACGTAACGACATGTTTTGAGTCTAAAAGATGTGTTTAGAGGATTAGAAAAAGATGCCACAAGCTTACGAGTTCAAATGGATCAAATTATCTTACATACTTAAAACCAAAACCTGTTTCGACGGAGATTTGACCCAGCTTAGAGGCATTTTCAGGGGATGACTTCTTAATGAAAGTTGTAGATCTTCACATAAGCTTTCCAACGCACTTTGAATCACGTCAATTGGAGTTCTAAAACTCAAGTTATGGTCAATTGACTAATCAATTCGTATTAGTAGAAATCCCAAATATCTTCGTAATATGAATGGCTCATCAAAACGACATTTTCTAAAGAAGTTTCCTTAATAAAAGTTGTATATCTTCAAAAAAGCTTTCCAATGGATTTTGAATCAAGTCAATCGGACTTCTACAACTCAAATGGTGGTCAAGTGGCTAATTGATTTGTATTAGGGAAAATGTCGCAAAACGTTCGGAGTATGAATTGCTTATCAAGACGGCGTTTTCTGAAGAAGAGTCCCGCATGAAAGTTGAAGAATTTTCCGAGATCTTAATTTTGACGTTTGAATCATAATTTTTGGAGGTCTACAACTCAAGATATGAATTTTAGAAGTTTTATTACAAATAAATACACAATCGAAGGATCCAGAATCATGGTGAGTCATCTGTGATGATGATACCCGGCCTGGTCCGGCTCTTTCCCGGCCCGGGCCGGCCTTCAACTTATTTTCTATAAATAAGGGATCAGAGCAGATGAACGCTTTGCCCCTCTCTTCTCCCATTTCTCTTCTTCTCCTTCTTTTTTCTTTTATTTATGTTATGGAGGGGCCTATATGTAATATATATGTCGTTATAATGTCGGTGTAATAATCCGACTAGTTATCGTTTTAATATAATTTCAATTCCGTTCTTTCTTTTATGTTTATTTCATTTTATGCAAGTAGTATAAAAATATATATATATATATACGTATACTATATATATATATATATATATATATATATATCTATATATATCTATATATACATCTATACGTATATCTATATAGCTGTAGTTATCTTTTTCGTTTTGTTTTCTTTTGTTTTGTTATTTTCGTTGTTATTTTCGTTAATATGAGTAGTTAAACTCAACATAGCCGAATTATGTGAAAACGGGTGAAATTAACCCTTGGGAAACGAGATGGGAGTTGTGTGTGCTTAATTAAACGTTCTTATGATAAAATCATGTTCTAAAACTTGTTTTGATCATTTTCATAGTTTTGAATGAGATTGACAACCTTGTTCATTGCTATGAGATGTAGAAACAGGTATTAAAGTCATTAAAACATAGCATTAATCGTTAGATTGACAACCTAAGTGACATGTCAGCGGTATTTTATTTTGGTCAACCATGTTAGGTAAGTTATCTCTCTAAAGGGAGGGTTAATAAGCCTAATGTGGGGGTTAAGTGAGAGCTGTTCAGATCTTAACGCAAGAAAAAGAGTTGACACCCGTGAATGTCATATGAACTGAATCAGATAAAATACACTCCTTATCAAGTTTTTCCTGTGGGGAGATAACCTGTTGGATCATGGCTCGGCTATGCTTTTTAATCACCTAGTTAATCTCGTTAGTTAAAATTTATTTTTCGCATTAGTATAAAAACTCCACCTAAAACTTTGATCGCCTAGACTAAGAACCACGTTCGCTTTGGTACTCACAACCACATTTCTCTTGGGACGACCTCGTACTCCTGTAGCTATCCTAGCAATCGACCTGGTACTCTGCCAGTTAGAGAGTTAGTTTACCCACAGTTGCGAGTCTTTATAAATGTATTTTTTAGTGGGTGAATTTTTCGCTCATCACGTACCAATATTGAGCTCCCTTTCTCGGAGGAGGAAGTGAAACTTGTTGTTTGGAATTGTGGTTCTAGCAAAGCTCCAGGGCCAGATGCCTTTTTGTTCGGTTTCTATAAATCGCAATGGGGTTTTATTAAAGATGATCTTATGAGATGCATTAAAGATTTTGAGCTGCTCGGAAGGTTTGGTAAATGATGCAATAGCTCATTCATTGTCCTTATTCCCAAAAATGCAATCCCACTTCCTTTAAAGATTATCGGCCTATCGGTTTGGTTGGGAGTCCAGACAAAATCATTTCTAAATTGCTTCTTTGAGAGACTCAAGAAGATTATTCCCAATCTTATCGACCATTGTCAATCACCTTCATTAAAGGTAGACAAATTCTTGACGGTGTGTTGGTTACAAATGAGGTGGTGGATTATTTCAAAAATCAAACGGTAAAGCCTTTATTTTCAAAGTCGATTTTGAAAAACTTTTGATTCGATTAATTGGGAATTTTGGACTCTATCATAGAACAAATGAACTTTGGATTGACTTGGAGGAAATGGATAAGAGGTTGTTTATCATCGGCTCACGCGTCTGTCCTTATTAATGGGAGTCCTTCTGAAGAGTTCAAGATGGAAAGAGGAATACGTCAAGGCGATCCACTCTCTCCATTTCTTTTTCTCCTTTTTGCTGAAGCTCTCAATGTGCTTATGAGGAAAGCTGTGACAATTGACAAATTTAAAGGAGTCGATGTTGCTTTTCACGGTAATCATGTTAATCTCACCCACCTTCGCCATGGATGATGCTATCTTTTTGGAGCATGGGATATGGAAAATCTTAATAACCCGAAAGAATCTCGAAGGCATTCAAACTCATTTCGGTTTGAAGATTAACATGACTAAAACCAAGTTATACGGGTTAAATATTCAACATGTGGACCTAACTTTCGAGCTCGTTCTTTAGGTTGCAATGCTGCCGAGCTCCCATTTTCTTATCTGGGATTACCTATTGGCAAAAATATGAATCGTGTCATTTCATGGCGTACCGATGATTGATAGATTCAAAACAAAATTGACAGGATGGAAGTGTAGATTTCTGTCGATGGGTGGAAGACTTATTCTCCTCAAATCGGTCCTTGGTAGTCTTCCTTTGTACTACTTCTCTTTGTTTCATGCTCCTATTGCTGTGATCAACACCTTAGAACAAATTCGAGCGCGGTTTTTCTGGGAAGGGTTGGCGATGAGCGTAAAATTTCTTGGATCTCTTGGTCATCTATTCTTAAACACAAATCTCGCCGGGCTTAGGGGTTGGACGGTTGGGGATTCAAAATGTTGCTTTGTTGGGTAAATGGTGGTGGAGATATAATGTAGAGAAGGGAAGCTTGTGGAGGAGTATTATTTAGTTGCTTTATGGAGATGAGGGTGGTCTTAATTATGAATCTGTGATGGGTAGGAAAGGCAAGGTTTAGGGCAACATTATTAGAAATATGGATAGAATTGAAAAGAAAGGAGTGAATCTCATTTCATCCCTTAGATGGAAGGTAGGGGATGAAAAAAGTGTAAAATTTTGGAGAGACGTTTGGGTGGGGGATGAGTCTTTCAAGTGCTGTTTCCCGAGACTTTATCACCTTTCTAGTGGAAAAGATTGTTTGGTAAAAGACCGTCGGAGGATCTGTGATGGTGTTTGGGAATGGGAGTGGGATTGGCGAAGGGAAATTAGAGGAAGAGAATTGGGCGAACTAGTGGACTTTTATGCTTTTCTCCCGGACACTTCTCTTATGCAGTCAACATGATGTTCCCACGTGGAGTTTCAATCCAAAAGGAACCTTCTCAAGTGGCTATCTTGAAGGAAAAATTGCTTGAAGTCGATAGATCTACCTTAGAAAATGATGCTCCTCATTTTCGTTGGAATAATTTGGTACCATCCAAGGTGAATATTTTTAATTGGAGGGCTTCTCGGCATAGGCTTCCCACTTTTTCGAATCTCTCGACGAGAGGTATCATTCTCCCTAGCCTTTTATGCCAATCTTGCTCCTTGGATTTGGAAGATGAAAATCATTTGTTTTGTCGTTGCCCCTTTGCTGTGAAGATTTGGGACAAATTTTCATCTTGGTGGCGAACTCAGTTTATTTCATTTTTGAATTGGAGATCACTACATCACAACACTCCTTTGCATGTAAAGCAAAACAAATTCTGCAAGGTTTGGGATGCTACGAGGAAAATTACATGTTGGAGTATTTGGAAAAAACGGAATAATCTCATTTTCAACTCAAAAGCCACGGCAGTGGAGGACATATTTGCTGAAATCCAAACAATCAGCTTTGCGTGGATTAACGGTCGATGTGACAAGCTTGCTTTAGATTGGAACAAATGGAAGTCGTATCCGATAGACGCTCCTAGTTAGGCAGATTTGACGATCTCCTTTGCAGATTGTAGTTTTCTAGTCTGTTGTATTGTTTGGAGTTTTATTCTACATGTACTTTCCTTCTCTAGCATCTTTTTAGAGAATTCACATAAATAAAATTATTATTGCCGATCAAAAAAAAAGTCCATTAAAAACTAATTTGTCCTTATTATCAAATTAATAAGTTATTCATGTGTCCTGAATGCTATTAAGTTGATAAATGGTCCTTAAAATAAACCATAAATAAACTATCCCGTGGATAATGCATGGGTGTTTGAATGAGTTTTCACATTTTTAGATTTTCTTTTAAACATTTTGTGTTTCCCGTGCATAGCACGGTTTTTTTTGCTTGTGTGTGTGTATATATATGTGTGTGTGTGTGTGTGTGTGTGTGTGTGTTATTTGTTTATAAGGACGTGTTTTGAAACTTAATTAGGCACTAAGGACACATTTAAAAGATCATTAGTTATAAGGACACAATTCATTTATGTTCCGAATTTTGCCCTTGAGGTCACCAGAGCTGCTGTTCAAACTGATAAATATGCAGAGGTGACCGGATTTGAGAACATACCGGCATATCTCTTTGTTTCTAACAGCAAAAAGGAATCAATTAGGCATTTTTCTGCTCGATTTTCATGTTTGCGGTTGAGGTGGGTATATAGAAACGACTCTCAGGATGGATTGTTCGGCAAAATTTAAAGGTTCTCAACAGTTTGGATTTCTTTTATTAATTTCTTCTACCCAGAGATCGTGGGCGGCTTTACATAGGGGTTCGGGTTGGCCGATTTCTAAAATAAAAATATTATGTGTAAATAGTAGAGATTTTTTTTAATAAACACATATATATGTGGAATTGACCCCCTTATTTTTATTTATTGACCTCATATTTTTATCTATTTCCCCATTATTACATGTATAAAATTGAATATGTAAATATATGTGTGATACGGAAAAAAAAATTGACAAATTTCTGATCCCCATGTCAAAAATCCTGCAGCCGCCCCTGACAGAGATGAGGCGAATATCGCCTTTGCCATATATGGGGAATTAGGAAGGCTAGATGTTCTTTTATCTTCATCTTTGCTTAGAATTCAAGCAGAATTTTTATTTTTTTTAAAAAATTGAGTGACGATGACAAATTAAGTCACCTTAAAGATTTGAGCCCTAATTTAATCTAGTGATGAATACACAAGAACCCTAATGCCAAAAAGATGAATGAGGAGGTGGATTTTATGTATGCGGCTGAGTCCAAGACTGTATCTTGGATTGCCTACGTATCCTGTTATGTTCCAGGAATCAAGCCTTACGTAGTTCCTGGAATGGGGTATTTATAATGACAATACTTGCCTAAACCCTAAGGTTAAGTCGGCTTATGTTATTGTCACCTTTACCCTTAAATGGGCCTTGACCCTTGCCCAAGCTATCGCTGTGGGTGGGCTCGACGGTGGTGTGGACCTCACGCCTCGAAGTCGATACTTCCGACCTGCGGTGATCGACTCTAGACTCGCTTATCCCACACCGCTAGGTGGTGGTGTGGACTCTGTCCTTATGGACTTGTCATCTCACACTGCTCGGTCGTCGACAGTCGATAGTCGTAGCCTGGCTTTTATATGATGGCCTTCGCCTCGAGCCTGGGCATTGACATGGATATACTGGAGTTATTTTATAATATGATGACCAACCGATAGACGACACGTGGAGGGAGTGAAACCCTGTATCGTCATAAGCCCCCCAGACTTGAAAGAGGCAACTCCCGTCGTCCGAGGTCGGGTCTGTCATTCGAATCGTCATCGAGTTGGGTGTTTCTTTGGGCGGGAGAAAGCCCGCCTTTTCATAACCCTAGCTGCCTAGTGTCCACGTGGAGCGGTTTCTAGCCCACGAAACGCTTCGAATCCCGCAAAAGACGCGTCACTACCTTGATAACCGCGATTTTTGGTGGTTATAACCCCCATTATCCCTGTCTTTTCAAATCATTTGCAAACTTGCTTTCATATATAAAAAGAGAGAAACCAGACGCTGCTGCAACCTGCTTGCTATTTTCTTCATCTTATTCTCCAAACCACAAAACACCAAGTAAGATCTTGTCTTTTATCTTAGCGTTGTTCATCTTTGTTTGATTTATCTATGTCAAGTAGTGATAGCGCCACTGAATCGGATAGGGGTAGTGATACGCCCGTTCATAGCCATCCTCAGGCACCTGTTGTTTCCGATCATCTTCTCCGGCAAGAGTCCGGCGAACCCTCCGCTTCTTCTCCTCCTGTCCCTCACCAACCCAAGAAATTAGTGACTAGGATGGATGGGAAAGGTGCTAAGGGATGCCTCAGCGTACTTTCTTCTGAAGAGGTTGTCGAAATCTGCAGAAAGTATAACATTGTTACTCCTCCTTCGAGTATCAACTTCCTTTCGTAATCACATGTTTGCCCGATGAGCCCCTGAGGGTTTTTGCGCCACACGAGAATCAATCGGGCGAGTGGACTAAGGTTCCCACTCGCCTCGCCATCCTCGCGATTCTACACCATTATGAAATTAGTGTTTCACAGATCGCTCCAAACGGTGTTAGAACTCTGATGGGGTTTATAATCGCATGTCGAGTGGCGCAGGTCTGCTTCTCAGTGCCCGTGTTTCGGTATTATTACAAGATTGCTGCCACACCCGACAAGCTATGGTATTCCTTCCAGAGGAGAGCTAATCGCCATGAGTTCATAACTAGGGGGCCTTCTTCTCACGGGGAGTGGAAGCCTCGATTCTTTTTTGTTCGTCATGGCCTTGATAACCCCTACATCGGTCAATGGAGGTCGAGAGAGGGGAAACAAGACAAGCTTGGGAGAGAACCGGCTTCACACGAGGCTCGACTCTCGAGTAACCATAATTTCGAGGTGTGTACTCGAGACTTGAGTCTCTTGTATCACCTCGGCTCACTTAGAGAGAAGCAGGGCCCATGCCCCATGTAGGCTCGAACGTTCTCGATCACGAGAATCGTAGGATGCTTTACTTATTTGCTTGTTTTTACACACTAGCTGTTCTTTAAGTCGATAACTTGTTGCTTGTTTTGTTTATCGATCAAACTAACTTGTCCTGTTTGTCTTTGCAGTGGGGAGGTTTTCCAAGGTCACTGACCCCACCCGTATCCCCGAGTCGACGGTCATTGCCGCCTCCACCTCGAAGGTCGTGGCTATCACGACTTGCCGGTGGCTGAGACCAGGGTGCCTTCTACTTCCCGAGAGGGCGGTGCTTCTCAGTCTGAACCAACCCCTGCTGCCATTGAGTCGACCGCCGCGGCTGGATCGACTGAGCCACCTCCGACCACCGGTAGCTTGACAGTCCGATTCGGTTCTCTTCGAGATGAAGACGAGGAGGAGATTGTCGATTTGACCTCGAACGTCGAGGCTAATGTCGAGGAGCCGGCGGCTCCAACGAAGAAAAGGCCAACGGTCGCCGAGGTGGTGAGAGAGCAGCTTCGAGAGGCAAAGAGGAAGAAGGTTGCCGAGACCTCTGCCGAGTCAGGAATCGGTGTGGACTGGGTTCTTGATGACTACGCCAGTGTGGATGACAGGGACCTGTCTCATGTTCTGCGGAAGCTGAATCGCCTCGTAAGTCGATCCCTCTTTTTATACTTGCTTTCCTCGAGGCCCATACCCTGTTTATTTATCAACTCGTTTTTCCACTTTGTAGCATACTCTTGTTGGTCGAGAGGCTGCTCGTCGGCTGGCCAAGACCGGAGAGTCGGTGAGCGAGATCAAGAAGGAGAATGGCCGACTACTCCAAGACAACATCGCGAAAGGCGCCGCACTCTCTGCTGTGGAGAAACAGTATAACGAGTTGAAGCAAGAGTCGGTCGCCAAGCTCGGCGGGCTGCAAGATAGGTTAGTGGTCGCTGGCGAAGCCGCCACTACCGAGAAGCCGAGCTAGACCGCCGCGAGATGAAAGGCAAGATCGTGGTCGAGAGGCGCTCAAGCCGGCTCAAGACTATGAGAAGCTGCAGCAGTGTCGAAAGCTGCAGATGAAGAAGCCAGGAAGGCTCGCCGTGATCGAGATGCGCTGCAGGCCGAATTGGATCGAGTGCATGCCCAGGTCGAAGAAGCTAAGACTCAAGCGATCATGGAGTACCGGAAGTCGACCAACCTCGAGGACGATCTAGAAGTGATCATGCGTGCCTCGATGATGGGTGGATACACTCTGGCCGTGGATCAGATGAAGGAGGTCATACCGAGCTTCGATATGTCGACTCTCCAGACTCCGATGTTCTACAATCCTCGACTCGGAGAAGATATACGACCAAGATATCGAAGAGTTTCAAAAGGAGAGTCCTTGGCCATAAAGTATGCTCCTTCGCGTCGCTCGCTCGCCGATCCGTCTCGCCACAGATCCGACCTCCGCCAATACCGAGCCGACTTCAAACCGATCCCCGATCGTTGTCTTTTTAATTCATCTTTTGCTATTTATGATTCAAACTTGGAGTTTTGTAATATTATCTTAACAATTGACTTAATGGTCTTTCGACTGGCCGTTTTCTTTATGCTTCAAATTTTTGTTTGACTTTGCAATTTGTTTCTTTATCTTCTCTCTTATTGCTTTGCTCGCCTTCTCGATATTCGCTACTCGCTATTCGCTTTATTTGTCAGACTTGTTGTTCTAGATATTGTGTTGCCCCCAAGTGTATTATGAACCTTTAGTTCTTATTGCACTTGCGATCGAGTTGCTTGCCTTAGTCCTTTGCCCCCTTAGGCTTAGTTGAACTTTTGGTCGAGCATTAATGTAAACCGTCCCCGATCTTTGGTCTTTTTGCCACTTAAGCTCTTTCGACCATCGATCGGGACAGTGGCCCGACTATGCGAACCGTCCTTTGTCCAGCCTTTTCGCCTCTCGGGCTTATTCGCTTTCGATCGGGACGGGTGGCCCGACTATGCGAACCGTCCTTTGCTTTAGCCTTGTTTGCCTCTTGGGCTCGTTCGCTCTTAGCTTGGACCTTTGGCCCGACCCGCGAACCGTCTCTATGCCTTTGCATTCGTCGCCTACTAGGCTAACTTTGCTTTGGCTTTATCGAGATGTCCGACCTGCGGATTTCTCTACTCGTTTTCGATGGTTTTGCCTTTAACTTTTCTGTCACATTGGACTTGTATCGTTTTGGCTATAAATCCTAACAAACATAGAAGACATCTCGGAAAGATACAAATTCATTAGAATACTCATAAAATTGCCTCATGGACTTATTACAAGATTCATAAGTGAAAAGTAAACAAGTTCATCAAAGTAAAGCTTATCTCAAACATAATACTTCCTCGATTGTTGGCGTACAATGTCGAGGAACGGTAGTTCCATCCGCCCGACCTAAGCTGATAAGACCCTTTGGGGTGACCTTTTAGGATTTGATAAGGTCCTTCCCAATTCGGGGTTAATTTTCCGGCCGCTTCCTGTCGACTTGCTTCATTTTTCCTTAGAACCAGATCTCCAACCTTGAAGTATCGATGTCGACCTCGAGTTGTAATATCGAGAGATCTTCCGCTTATACCTTGCCATTCTCGGCCGAGGCTATCTCTCTTCGTTCTCTCGACACCGCCCCTTTCTCGCCGGAGTTCGGGATCGTTAGTCTCAACATTGTATGCCGTAACTCGGCGGGAGGGAACTCCGATCTCGGCGGGTATCACCGCTTCACAACCATATACCAAAGAAAAGGAGTTTCCCCGTTGATGAATTAGGAGTCGTCCTATACGACCATAGGATGCTCGGAAGTTGAACCGCCCAATCTCGACCTTTCGCCTCTAGTCTCTTTTTCGCACCCACTTGATTTGTCGATTGGTTTGCTCGACTTAACCGTTTGCTGTGGATGAGCTATCGAGGTGAATCATTTGGTCGATATGGTATTCCTTGCACCATTCTCTAACTTTACGATCTTCGAACCGGGTACCATTATCCGAGATCGAGCCTTAGGGATCCATATACCGCATAAAATGTCGACCCACAAGAACTTTTTGATGGTTGCGCTTTGACGTCGGGTATAGCCTTAGCTTCGACCCACTTCGTGAAGTAATCTACAGCAACGACCATATATTTAAGATTTCCCGGAGCTCGAGGTAGGGGTCCAACGATATCGACTCCCCACTGATCAAACGGCCATGCTGACGAGATGACGTTCATGTCTTGCGCTTGTTGATGGGAGATATTATCATGAATCGACAAGTGTTGCATTTTTGGACAAGATTATTCGTGATCTCGTTGCATCGACGGCCAAAAATATCCAGCTAACTTGCATTTTCGAGCTAACATTCGAGCTCCGCAGTGGTTTCCACATACTCCTCTGTGAATTTCTTCCAAGAGATATTCACCCTCGGTCTCAGATACACATCTTAACCATGGACTCACAAAAGATTTCCGATAGAGGATGTAAAAAAACGCATATCGAGTGGATTGTAGTCGAATTTTTCTAGATTGTACCTTACCAGCTGGTAGTATTCCGTCTTTGAGATAAAGAGCGATCGAGTCCATCCACGTGGCCTGCTGAGTAATCGGCTGGGCCTCCGTCTCGATGTAACTCCTATCGGTCAGTAACTCGACTAGAACCTTCTTACTTGACATGAAGTTTGAGGCCAATTTCGAGAGCGCATCGGCTCTCTTATTCTGACTTCGGGGAACCTGCTCGAATTGAACCGTTTTGAATCTTGGTATGAGGCTTTGGACAATCGCTAAGTAATTTTTCATGGTTTCTTCCTTAGCTTCATACTCCCCTTTCACATGGTTGACCACTAATCGCGAATCATCAGAAACCGACAAATTTTCGACACCCAGCTTCAAAGCGAGCTTTAAGCCAGTGATCATAGCCTCATACTCGGCCTCGTTGTTCGTTGCTTTGAAGTCGAAACGAAGGGCGTAAGGGAATTCCTCGCCTTGGCTTACCGAATGAGCCCTCGCCTCCCGCCTCCTTACTCGATGCTCCATCGACCTGAAGAGTCCATTTTTCCTCTGGGCTTTGCTTTTCTTGATCGAGTTGAACGGAGATCCCTTCAGCCAAAAAATCCGCCAAGGCCTGTGCTTTTATCGCAATTCGAGGGACGAACTCGATATCGTACTGGGCCATTTCAATCACCCATTTTGCCAATCGACCTGAGGTGTCGGGCTTTGCCAATATTTGCTTTAATGGTTGGTCAGTGACTACCACAATGGGATGAGCTTGAAAATAGGGCCTCAGTTTTCTCGAGGCGTGAACGAGACATAATGCTAACTTCTCGGCTGGCGAGTACCGGACCTCGGGGCCATGCAAAGCCTTGCTGACAAAGTAGATTGGCACTTGGCCGTGTACCCTTCTCGGACTAGGACCGCACTTCATCGCCTCCTCGTGATACCGCCAAATAAACTAACAACTTTTCCCTTCTCGAGGAGAAGTGAGGGTAGGCAATTTCGACAAGTAAGTCTTCAACTCTTCAAAGGTCGTCGACACTCATCATCCCAATGAAAAGGATCGCCTTTCGGAGTATCTTGAAAATGGTAGTGCACGCCGTGGCCGATCTCGATAGAAACTCGCTGAGAGCGCCATTCGACCCGTGAGCCTCTGCACCTCCTTGATATTTCGTGGTGCGGGCATATTCTTCAATGTGTCAATTTTATCTGGTTTGCTCGAATCCCGCCCTTCAAATCATGTAACCCAAGAACTTACCCGACTGACTCCAAAAGTACACTTCTTCGGTTTAGCCTCATCTGTGTTTCTCTCAACACTTCGAAAACCTCTCGAGCATCGACCAGTGCATCGTCTCATGGATCGACTCTTGATAAGCAAGTCGTCTACATAAACTTCCATACATCTACCTATTTGCCTTGCAAATATCTTATTGATCGCCTCTCCGTATGTTGCCCCGGCATTCTTTAGTCCGAATGGCATGGTCACATAATGTGAAGGTGCCGAATCTCGTGATAAATGCGTTTTTTCCGCATCTCGGAGGTCCATTAGAATCTGGTGGTACCTTTATACGCATCTAAAAACCAAAACTTCAAAATCGATGGTTGAGTCTACTAACCTCGTCGATCTTAGGCAATGGATATGAATCTTTTGGACATGCTTTGTTAAGATCCGTGAAGTCACACACATGCGCCAACCGCCATCGGGCTTTTTGACTAATACCGGGTTAGCTAGCCATTCGGATAGAATACCTCTCTCACGATCTGGGCCGCCAATAGCTTGCCGACTTCCAACTCTATAGCTTCAAGTCGATCGGACGCAAAATTCCTCTTCTTCGCTTGACTGGCTTTTAGCCTGGTCAATCTCAAGCTTATGAACCGCGATGTCGGTAGATAACCCCGGCATGTCGGTGGCCTTCCGTGCAAAGATGTCTCTCGAACTCGATTAGCAAAGTTAACCAAGAGTCGCTTTTCTTTTCTCGGGATCCAAATCCCGACTTGCACACACCGATCGCCCTCTCCTTCCCAGAGTCGGACGTTGATCGTCATGGCCTGGAGACCCAACTCTTCTCTCTTCTTCCTCCTGGAATCGCCTCGACTAAGACTTGTTGAACCGCCATCTTCCCATTCATGACTACTGAATTACAACTCCGAGCGACTTCAACATCTCCTTTTACTTCGTGGGAACCGTTCCTGGTGGGAAACTTCATGCTATTATGAAATGTGGAAATGATAGCCCGAAGGTCGAAGAGCGCTGGTCGTCCTAGAATAACATTGTAGGCAGATGGAGCCTTGACCACCACATAGTTTAATTCAAGTGTCCGTCCTTTCTCGCCGTCCCCAACTGTCGTGAGTAACTTTATCGAGCCCATGGGATGGACTGCTTGCCCTGTGAATCCAAACAGGGGAGACGCTATGGGGGCTAGGTCCTTCTCTTTCAATTTCATTGCTTGAAACGCCGAGTGGTATATGATGTTCATCGCACTCCCATTATCGATCTGAGACTCGATACACGGGCTCGGCTAATAATCGCCAATAATAACTAACCCTTCGCTATGACTCTCGACTTGGGGATATCATCTCGAGGCCGTATCCGACTTCGCCGTGAACTCGAAGCTGCTTGCGCTCTCTCGAGCTACAAGCTGGCTCTTCGCCGGTCTGGTCTTTATCACTCTCACCAGGACCAAAGATTGTGTTGACATAGTTAATCGGGTCGATTATCTTCATATCTATCTCGACCAAAATTCTCTCGTTGTTTCCTTCTCACTGGGGATCGATTCCTCCGAGGTGACCGATCCTTCGCCTCTGGACATCTCGACCTCGGTTCCCGCCTTGATCGGAGTTTTTCCTCTTAAACTCTCCACGCCCTCCGGGACCATCATATCGAGATCCACAACAACTTCGCCTAGCTTTCCTTCCCGAATGCAGACATCAATATCTCTCTTCGTCGATACAATCCTCTGTTGTATGACCTATGTCTTCGTGAAAATCACAATATTTGTTTGCGTGCCTCTTTCTCGAGGTTTTTCGGTGGTGGCGGTTTCCTCGCCAAGTTTTTTGAAAGCATAATCGACAACACCTCCGATCGAGGTCGATTGAGTGGGATAAAGTCCTTATCACGTGAGGTCCCTTCTTGCCCCCACGGTCCGAGGTGGATGTGTCAATACGGTCCCAAATCGACGGCTTACTCTCGACATCCCGCCTCTTGGTGATTCTGCTCGGGCCTCGGGTATCCTTCTTTGATTCCCATCGGCCGGATTGGGTGTGCCTTCAGACCGCCTCTTCCTTGATGTAATCGATGCACCACGTTGACGCATTCGTCCATAGTATGGGGACGCCCCCGCCAACTTCATATATAACTTAGTGTTACGCAGCCCCCTACAAACGATGTGATCGGAAGTCGGTCATCTCGCGCCCTGACCTGCATGGCCTCGAGATTAAACCTCTTCAAGTACTCCATCACGTTTCATCTTTGTGCCGCCTCACGCTCACGAGGTGCGTGGCGCTTAAATGAAACTTCTTGTTAACTATAAACGATCTCGGAACTTTCGAGCGAGCATGGCAAAATCGGAGATCGACCCGGTCGTAGCTTCGTGAACCATTCTCTTGCTCGACCTACGAGTAAATAGCGTCTCAAAGCCCGACAGCGCATTGCATCAGGTGCCCCATCCAACCTCATTTGAGATAGATACCTGTGAAGATGGTCCTCCGGGTCGGTGGTGCCATCATAAGGCTCTATTTTGGGTATCTTAAACCCCTTGGGTTTGGGAAAGCTCTCGATCTCCTTCGTGAAGGGAGACTCGAGCCACAACGACACCTGATTCTTCCCCAAAATTGCATTCAGCTCCTCCCTGGCGCTGTCATCATCCCCTCTCTGGTGTTTTTGGTGAATCTCACGTCTCTTCCTTTCCACTGAGCTAGATGATGCGCTTATTTCGTCCCCAGGAGTCCGTTTAGGCTTGTCCATCACGTCTTTCTGGCCGCCTTCCGCCATAGCTTTTCTCGGGCGGCTTCGCCGCTTTCGTCGGTCAGAATCGCCTCGGCTATTATCCTGGACATTACCTCCAAATTTGCCCCTCGCTTAACCGACCGCAAGTGCCCGATATTCCGGAGCAAGGGCTTGCTTTTTCGTTGGTGGGTCTCGACGAGATTCAAAATCGGATCTTTTTCCCTTGTTCTTCGCGAGGATCGTGGCTTGAATAAGATCCAAGGCGGGATCTTCGCCTCCTTGCATATCAGGATCGATTGGCTCGTTCATCTGGGAGCTCTGATCGACTGCTTTGGATGTGGTTTTAGATGCAGTTTTCTTGGGAGGCATCGTGTTCTTGAGTTATTCGATCAATAGAAGCCCCTCCTTCTAGCGCCAATGACGATGACAAATTAAGTCACCTTAAAGATTTGAGCCCTAATTTAATCTAGTGATGAATACACAAGAACCCTAATGCCAAAAAGATGAATGAGGAGGTGGATTTTATGTATGCTGGTGAGTCCAAGATCGTATCTTGGATTGCCTACGTATCTGTTATGTTCCAGAATCAAGCTTCACGTAGTTTCTGGAATGGGGTATTTATAATGACAATACTTGCCTAAACCCTAAGGTTAAGTCGGCTTATGTTATTGTCACCTTTACCCTTAAATGGGCCTTGACCCTTGCCCAAGCTATCGCTGGGGGTGGGCTGGACGGTGGTGTGGACCTCGCCCTCGAAGTCGATACTTCCGACCTGCGGTGATCGACTCTCAGACTCGCTTATCCCACATCGCTAGTGGTGTGGACTCTCGCCTTATGGACTTGTCATCTCACACCGCTCGGTCGTCGCCGATCAATGATAGTCGTAGCCTGGCTTTTATATGATGGCCTTCGCCGAGCCTGGCATTGACATGGATATACTGGAGTTATTTTATAATATGATGACCAACCGATAGACGACACGTGGAGGGAGTGAAACCCTGTATCGTCATTGAGGTCACTATTTTCTGACTTAGTCAAGGAGTAATCAGTTGAACCGTGTTGCGCTAATATTACTTTTTTGTTGTTTCTGTTGTCAAATTGAATTTTCAGGGGTATTAGGTTAATCGTGTTGCGATCCTTGTACCTTAAGATCGTACACATTCATAAAAAAAAAATCTTCGAATTTGTGTATCTTAAAATCGTGCAAATTAGTTTAAAGTGATATATTGACAAATAACACACAGAATGGATGGTATTCTGAAAAAAAAAAATCCCCAATTTATTTGTGGTGACTATGCTATCAACAAAGCTTCACTTCTCGTGATTACGGGTTCATTAGATTCTTTCACATTCTATAGATTCTTCAACTATTTGAGTTGTATTTCTAAGCACTTTGATTTTTCTTTCCGCCCCGTGAATGATTGGTGTGACGAAAAGGTCGATGCTAATGCGATTTGAAAAGGGCAAAAGCGAAAGGTGCTGGATATCTGCGGCCTCAATCAAGAACGAGTTCGCAAACCGATCCCGAGAGTCGACATCAATGCACTAGGATCTCGATTTTTTTTTTTTTTTTTCTTTCTTTCTTTTGAAAGGGTGATTTCATTTTATTGTTTGTTTGTTTTCGTAAAGCAGAGCTTTGGTTTCATTGTTGATTTCATTTTACAAACAAAGATTTGATTTCATTTTTTGAAGGGGTGATTTCATTTTTTTATTGTTTGCTATGCCACCGTGATTCCATTATCGCACCATATTTTTCTTAAGAAGAGTAGAAATGTAAGCGAGAAAATAAGTTATGCATTTAGGTGGGTAAGTTGAAGAAGGAAAGATTTGGAGATATAATAGAGCAAACTTAATCCAATTCCAATTTATGGTTTTTTCGCTTTATGTGCGAGAGAGGTAAAGTCGTAGGATCCTCGCCTAAGTCTTCTTGCTCATTTTGCTATGCTATGGATGTAAAGTCGCTTTTACACTTGTTTAGTTTGATTTTCCTTATGAACGTCTAATGCAACAAAATAAAAGCTTCACATTGACAATGCAGTTGATATTGATGTCACTCCATATATATTTTGGTACACAAATTTGGTAGCTTTGTAAAATAATTGTGTAAAATAAGTGTAGTGTGATTCACATTGTGGGTGTAATCGAGCCGAGTCGAGTCGATACTTTTTAGGGCTCGACTCGACTAAAAAGTTTGGGCTCGATCGATCTATAAAAGTCAAGATCTAGTTATTCCATAACATTTCCAATTTCACAACTTTCTTCTTGAGATGGACACTTGATATAGTTAAAGAACTAGAAAAGTCCATCTTCTTTAACTCATGCATGATGCTAATAGACATTATCTCTCTGCTTTTGTTCAAGCATTGTTCAAGTGTCATATATGATTGCTAATAAGGCTTGCTAATGGCATTCATATATGATTGTTGATGTCATCGCATAAATTGTTGATGTCATTCATATATGATTGCTGATATCACTGCATAAAATATTGATGTCACTGCATATCTGATTGCTGATGTCACTACATAAATTGTTGATGTCACGCATATATGATTGTCGATGTCACTGCATAAAATGTTGATATCACGGATCTCTTTTCTTAAAAGTTTGGTAACTTTGTAAAATAAGTATATTTTCTCACAAAGCCAATTAAGGAGAAAATATACCGACACTTGATGGTGAATATACGACTGTTGTGATTGCATTCACACTAAATACGATGGTGTCACTGCATAGGGTGTCACTTAATAAAATATTGTTGTCACTGAGTGTCACTTCATAAAATGTTCGTGTCATTGAGTATCATTGCATAAGGTGTCACTTAATAAAATGAGATATCAGAATAAAGAGACCGAAAAATTATGAATTAAGGTGAAAGATTTATGTTGATCGTAGTTTTATATCAAAAGATATAGACATTTGAAGTCGATTTTATGAAGAAAAGAAATCGATTTAAAAAAATTAAGTCGGGAAAATATCAAAAGTCATCACGGTGTTGCTTCATCAAATGTCACTGCATCCCGGTTGATCATCAGATCATCGATGGTCTCGATCACGGTGTCTCGTGATCGGGGTGGTCATGCATCGCGTGTCTCGTGATCGGGGTGGTCATCGCGATCGCGGTGTCTCTCAGATCGGGATGGCCCACTGATCGCGGTGTTCAATGAATATTGGGTGGTCAATGCATCGCGGTGTCACTTTATTGCGGTGTCTCTCAGATTGCGGTGTCTCTCACGATCACGGTGTCTCTGATCGCGGCGCCTATGCATCGGGGTGGTCACCTGATCGGGATGGTCAATGCATCGCGGTTGTCAATGCCGGGGTGGTCAATACATCACGTTGTCTCTCGTGATCGTCGGTCGACGCGAAAATCATTGTCACTGCATAAATTGTTGTCACTTCAGAATAATGTTGTATGAGCAAACATCAAATGTCACTGCATAAATCGTTGCAAATGTTCTTGTCACTGCATCGCGGTGGTCAGTGCATCGAGGCGGTCACTGCATCACAGTGGTTAATTAATCGGGGGTGTTCACAGCATCGCGGTGGCTTATGCATCGGGTTGGGCAATGCATCGCGGTGGTCATCGCATCACGGTGACCAATGCATTACGGTGGTCAATGCATCGCGCGGTCATCGCGATCGGGATGGGCAATCGCATGGGCGGTGGTCATCGCGATCGAGGTGGTCACTACATCTTTGTGGTCAACACATCGCGGTAGTCAATGCATCACAGTGTCTCTACATCGTGTCGATGAAAATCGTTGTCACCGCATAAATCGTTGTCACTTCGTAAATAATGTTGTATGAGCAAAAATCAAATGTCACTTTGATAAATCGTTGCAAATGTTCTTGTCACCGCATTGCGGTGGTCGGTCGCAGATTGATGTGGTCACTGCGATCACGATGGTTAATTAATCGAGTGGTGGATCGATCGCGGTGGTCAATGCATCGGGGGTGGTCAATGCATCGGGTTGGGCAATGCATCGCGGTGGCCAATGCATCACGGTGGTCATTGCATCACGGTGACATTTCATCGCGGTGTCTCTCGCATCGCGATGTAGTCACCGTGCATCGCGGTGGTCATTGCATCGCAGTTGTCAGTGCATCGCGGTGGTCACTGCATCGTGGTGTCACTTCATCATGGTGGTCAATACATCGTGGTGGTCAATGCATCAGGGTGATTAATGCATCGCGGTGGTCAATTCATCGGGGCAGTCAATGCATCACGGTGGTCAATGAAAAAAAGAAAAAATAAACTTTCACCGTTTACACACAAAAAAATAACTTTCAACGTCCAGAAACAGGAAGAAAAAAAAACAAACAGCAGCGTCTGTTCAAAATACAAATAAATAAATAAACATTAAAGTAGCATGCCTGATTCCCATTTCTTTCCTTTTTTTTTTCTTCATTAAGGGTATTTGGGTCTCTCTATCTAATTTGTGTCTTTATAACTAAGTGTTTGTTTTGGGTGTCCTTTTTGTCTAATTAAGTCCAATATCGTCCTTTTGGATAATTGTCCATATATATATATATATATATATATATATATATATATATATATATATATATATATATATATATATATATATGTATGTAAAGTGAATTGACACATCTCACCCTCCATTTTAGTATCACCATCAATCATCATTTGCATAATATCTTTTCTTCTTTGTACATAAACTTTTGCAAATCTCGGATCATTTTATATAAATAATATATATATATATATATATATATATATATATATATATATATATATATATATATATATATATTATTTATATAAAATGATCCGAGATTTGCAAAAGAGAGTGTACACGGAGAAGAGATATTATGCAAAGAAGATGATTGATGGGTGATATATATATATATATTATTTATATAAAATGATCCGAGATTTGCAAAGCGTTAGTGTACACGGAGAAGAGATATTATGCAAAGAGTTGATTGATGGGTGATACAAGTGGAGGGTGAGATGTGTCCCATTCACACCCTACACACTCCTACTATGTGAGAGACAGAGTGTAAAAACACATCTCAACCCTCCACTTGGTATCACCCATAAAATCACTGTTGTATAATAACTTTTCTCTTGTACACGTCGCATGTTTCTTCCATTTTTATTCCGTTTGGGCTTTTGTTTAATATGAACGGTCTTTCTTTTTTAGCATTTACTACGCATTCAGTATTTAAGAACCAAATGTTTAAGAATGTGTTTTGTGTTCTACATTCTCCTCTATCTTTTTTCTTTAATCTTCTTAAACAATAACATACTTGTTTTTCTTCCAACATTTACGGTAATTTTTAAGGTGGTTTGGCAGTGCAGATATGTATTTATTTGCTGTTTTTTTTTGTGTCGTTAGGTTTATACATTTCTCTCTCTTCTCTTATCATGATGTGTTTTCTTCCTTATGGATGTTGTTTGTTAGATTCAGCTTTTGTGCTGGTTGTGTTGTTACTTTTAGTAGTTATGCTTCTTTAAGATCTTACTTATTATCTGTGATCTTTGTTGTTCTTGGCTGCTGCTAAGCTCTTTTTTATACCAGGTTTGTATATATCTCTGTTTGCTCTTGTCATGCTGTGCTTCTTCCTTACAAATGTTGTTTCTTGTCTTCTGTTTATGTATTTGCTATGTTGTTTTAGTGCCTAGACATTCACTTCATTATAGTAATCCTGCTTGGTTAAGTTTTTCAACATTTGCCTTCCAGCTCTAAACATGGATTGTTTATAGCTAGGTTTGCCTTAACTATCATTGTTTAGTCTTTATTCATTATCTGGGGTTGTTCTTACAGAGCTTCTTTTGTGTTTTATTCCTCTGGTGCCTTAGCCTGTTTTGATTTCACTTATCCTCCTTGTTGATTTTTCCCTTTTGGGCTTCTAGCTCTTGCCATTTATTACTTTTGGTTTGCCTTGAGCTGGCTATCATTGTTTGGTCATTATTTGTTGCCTTAGGTGGTACTTGCTCAGCTTTCTTTGTGTCATGTTGTTAGGTGTCTACATATGTGTGCTCAGTAGTTAACAGAGTGTCTTCATATGTGTGCTCAGTAGTTATTGTTGTCTAAGGTTTTGTAGTGAAGGTTCAACTTACCTGTTGTGGTTTTGCTTATCTATTTTTGCTTGTTCTTCACACATATGTTAAGAGTTTATTTACCTTTAGTTACACACATGTTCTGTTTAATTATTCATTACAAATACAACACTACTACTGTGATGTTAAAAGCAGCAATGACAATAGCATCTAAAAGACAGCTCTCATAAATTTCTAAGGTCACTACAAATTTGAAGTTGTGGACAGTTGCGGTCCAGGTTGTGGAAAGTCACAGGTTCCAAGTAAGCATTGGTAGGCGTGATGGAGTATCTAAAACGTACAACAGATACTTACTGGTTGATGAACATGTGATTTCTATAACATAACTTAATTTACTTCCTACCATAACTTACATTTATGAATAGTAGTAATTCCATGCATGGAAATAATTTCTTAGCAGGGAACAAAAGTGTCTGGAATTGTTTATGAAAACGGCATCCGCTACTTCTCAACATCACTTCAGCCTTTCAAACACTACATGATTTCTAATGCTACATTAACTCCTGTTTTTTCTTTCTTCAAAGTGGGTCCATATGATTTTTCTTGGGTTATCACTAACGACATTCCAGTTGAACTAATTGACGAACCTTCCAATCCAGTGCTTCCATTCTCATACGATGTGTGTGCATTTAACAGATTTAGCCAGCATGCTGATAAAGATACTGGATTCAGTAGGTCACTAACTTTAAATTGTCTTTTTTTTTAAAAAAAAACCTTCTGTTGTTCTAAACTTATACGATTTTGCGCAGATGTAAAGGGACTGGCAATACATGCCTTCCCACGCAGACAAGTTAATGCTAAATCAAGCAATCGGAAATTGTGTTGATAGATGAAAGGTGGTTCTTGATGAGACCGTATTTTATGGGATTTAATGTGCTTATTGTACATCTATTTTGTCGGAAGATGCTTTTTTCGGGTATGCTTTTGGATGATTTTCGGGTTTTATGAAATTTCGTGGCGGTGAATAAGATTTCGGACTTATAGAGCATTTTGGAAGTTTTGTGGGAGATTGAGAAAACGGCTCTTAAAAATTTAGAGTTTCGATTTCAGACGCGATCCCGACTAATGAATGAGGATAAAGTCTATTAAAGCCAATATTGGATTTTTCCTCTTTTATTTCACATTAGGTTTTATTTTATTTTTATTTATTATATATTGTCTTTAGAAAATAAAAATAAGGTTGGGCTTTTACCTTTGAGGCCCAAGATAGCATTCTGAATAATTAGTACGTGAGAGGAGGATATTAGACATATTAGGTTTGCTATCAAAGGACAGGAACTGGGAAAGAAAAAGAAGAACAAAGCTGCGCACACCATGTTGCCGGAAACTTTATTTTGATTTTTTTCCATTTTGTATGGTACATCTAATTTCTTCTTTTGCTTTTTATTATTTTATTTATTATGAATAGTTAGTTTTTCGCTCTAGTGATTAATTGTTAATCCCTCGATCGCTATATAGATTGTGAGATCGAATTGTTCGTTCTCTACTCGATTAAATTGTTAGTATTTACTTATTTTCTCGTTTATCTCGTTGATGATTAGATTGTTCGCTTAGTTATTTGAGCACGATAATTAGATGAATTTTCTAGTCTAGCACCAAAAATCGAATCAGTCGATTGTCATAACGGTTTGATTTTAAGTGGTAAACAACACATTGTGTATCGTTCAGAACCCGTGAGGTTTCCTATTGTGAAAATAAGTGATCTAGGTTAAAGTTAACCCGATGTGCGTTAATACCTAGAATTGAGTTTTTCTCGATCGTTAACGCAATTGTTCTCACCAAACCTCGGCAATTGTTGAGATGTGTGCTACACGATTAGAGAATAAGTAGTGGCGATTATCTTGCTTATCGAACATAGGAAAAACTGGTTGCTTGGCGATTGTCGACAACTATAACTAATTTATTAATAATTTAACGAGTCATCATTGAATCAATGATTATTCGTAGGAATTGAGGTCGAAACAATTATTTAGCTGGAGCTTTTCTTGTTTTTCTTGATATATTCTATTTTGCATTTTTTTTTACTCTTACGAAGTAGTTATAAAAACCAAAATAATTTTTTCGTATTACAAATTTTAGAAGAAATAAATCTACCGTTCTCTGTGGGTTCGACCCCTACTTCCGCTATACTAGTTATAAAGGTAGTAGGTGAATTATTTTTTATGGTTTGACGACCCACCAAATTTTGGCGCAGTTGCCGGAGAACGGTGCTAAGTGATTTATTTCTTTTGGAATTTTGTACATAGTTCTTTTTGTGTTGTTTTGCGTTTTCTTTGTTTGCAAGCATGTCAGGCTACCACTACGCAACTCCTATGGCGAATCGTGATGTTTATGGATACCGGGTGAATAATTCATATGAGGAGAGATGTTATCCTAGTGAGCCGAGTTATCCGGATTTGAGCTACAATTCATATCCACAGATTTCCAATCCATGGTGGACTGACCAATCAAACCACTATTATGGTGACTCACATGTGTCTCATGATAGGTCCAATTCTCAGCCATCTATTGAACTTAAAAGTCCGATTTTTGATTCAAATGAATCTCGTGAAGCCATGATGCAGTCTCTTACGAGAAATATAACTCAAATGATCCAAATAGCTAATGTAGAGTTTCTACAAGAAATTGGGCAGAGATTTCACATTCGAGAGTAGAGCAAAGCGCATGGTTCATAATATGCAAGGGAAAATTGATGGAAATAAAACGGATGTGGATCATTGAAAGAACAAAGGTTAAAAACATCCTCCTCCTATATGGTATGATGATAAGATGATTGTCCCATGATTGATCCAACACCAAAGATTGATGACGATGATGACCAAGAATATATATGGTGAAGAAATTCACTCGGGTTGGAGAAGTTAGCGGATGATTTGTCTAATCAAGAGGAAAGTCACCCGAAGGCAATCATAATTGTAGAGCCATTGGTTTCTAGAGTTGTTGAGATGACCGTGGATGTGTAAGTGAACGGGAAAGAAGTAGTCTTCCCCCTTGATCACTACATAATGTACTTGGATGTGGAGGCCCTTAATGCGGTTCAGATTTTCTTGGAACTTCATAAAAGTGCCTAGAGCCAAGGCACAGCTGATTCTTCCTGAAGATGAGATGGATGGCTTGTTTCCCAAATATGCAAGGAAGAATCATGAAAGAAAAACAATTTCATTTGATAATGGATAGTGAGGTAAGCGTGTACAGCCAAAGACATCAAAAAAGACGCTTGTTGGGATGCAACCCAATGAAAATATATTTTTTTCTTTATTCCATTTAAATTTTAGAATAATAAGCGGAAAAAAAGAGGGATATTTGCAATTTTGGTGGAGACTTTTATCAGTCTGCTTTGCGGTGAAGAAATTTATCAATTCTATAAAGGAATAGGAAGCGTTTTTTTTTTTTTTTTTTTTTTTGAACTTCATGTGAGGAGGCCATGCTTTAGGAGCTTGTTCAAGAAATATGAATTTCACTTTCCCATGAAGTCGGAATCCCAAGATAATCGGGAGGGGTTCTCAAAAAAAAAAAAAAAAAAAAAAAAAGAAAGAAAAAAAAGAGAGAAGATTATGCTCACTTTGGGATCCCATTTTTGGTGATGAATGGGATATGATCCCTCGTCTTTTTGTTCACCTTTGCACCAATAAAAAATATTTATTAAATAGAAAAAAGGAAGGGATCCCAACTTTAGTGATGATTGGGAATGGTCCTCTCGGCCACTTTTTCACCTAGTCTATATCTTTGTAAAAAAGCACAAAAAACAAAAAACAAAAAAATTAAACAGAAAAAAAAAAATATATCTTTAATTTTCTTCTATTATTATTTTTATTTTTATTTTCTTTATTTCCCTTCCCCTATTTTAGTTATTTTTAAATGCCTCTCCCACCCACTATTTTGACTTCCCACCCCGGCTTCTACGGCAAAATTAGGATTTTAGTCACGTAATTTGGCTTATTTTGGATTTAGTCTCGCTCCTGTTAGGTGAGGAAAATAGTCCTCTAAGTTGTTTTTTTGGATTTTAGTTCTATCCATGGGAAATAATTGATTGGGACGGAATCTTTAAAAACGCTACGTGGCAAAGCCTAGTTAGAGGACTATTTTTAAAGATTCCGTGCCCAATCACTATTTCCGCGGATAGACTAAAATCCAAAAAGCCAAGCCAACTTAGAGGACCATTTTCCTCACCGGAGCAGGAGCAGGACTAAAATCCAAAATAGGCCAAGTTAGAGGACTAAAATCCTAATTTTGCCCGGCTTCTACTACCGCCCACCTCCCACATTTCCACCCATTATCTCCTTCATCTACAAGCGTCATTAGCGAGTCCGGAATCATTCCTACACACTTTCCCTCCTGCGCCACCCCGGATGTCATTGACTATACGGCAATCAAGATCGATTCCCACACGGTCCGATTTGTAAATTATTCTCATCATTTTTATTTTATTTTATTTCATATTAGATTAGTATTTTTTGCATTTCATGCATACCATATTCGCTACATATATGGCATTCTTCCTTCCATTTTACCCCCAATGTATGATTTAAGTGTGGGGGAGCTTTTAATACATCTGCACATTAGAATTGCATCTGTAGGACATTTTAGGATTTCATTAGCACCGAGTAGACCTTTGATGACACTTTACCAACTTTTTCATGTAAATCTTGTGTGAAGTAATAATAATCAAATGGTAAACAACCAATGCAAGCACACATTTTTGTTGATACACACCCACCTTAGGTCACTTGTTTGTGAACTTTGGAGGTAAAATAATTGAGCCCTAAGAAAAAACCACTTAAAAGTGAGGATTTCACCTAGCCAAAGAGCGACTCGCTCATTTTTCTTTTGAGTGGTATCCACACTTCCAATGTCATTCTAGAATTTGCATTGACATGCATGTCGAGACCACATTTTTTTGGTTCGGTGCACTTAAGTGATTGAGGCACGTAGGATTTAACCCCTCTAGACTCCACTTTTGTTGGCCTTCCTATATTTAATATCTCCTAGTGAGCCCGCCTAGCTTGACCCTTTCTTTTGACAAACTCAAGAAATTAAACCCATGGCGTTTTTTACGATATCCTCTTTTGTTGACCCATTGTCATGAGATTGTATGAATAATTGCATGAAATTTTGGAGAAGTACCTAGAAGTGAATATCTAGAGAAGTATGGCTCGGGATTATGTTATGAAGGTGTATATCAAGATCTTTAAAAAAAGTTGAATGTTAAAAAAAATGATAAAAAAATAAAGGAAAATAAAAGAGAAAAAGAGAGCTTACTTTGAAGGAATGTTTTATATATTGAATAAGAAGTTTGTTTCCGAGCTCAATTTTTGCAAGCTTCATTGGAAAGTATTGTTTGCACTTCTATTCTGAGTAATGAGATGTGATGTTTTGGAGCCATGTTGTCCGTTTCAGTTGGAATCATTTTTGGTGACTGGTGATTATTGATGTGGTTATTCATGCATTCTCATTGACAATTTAGCCCCTATATTTCCTTTTTTCCAACATTGTTTTCAATCCCTAGCCCCGTTACAGCCTTTATAAAGACCTCATGATTTGTACATCTAATTTTGAATGCATAGTGGTGGAGATTTGATAGATATGCAAACCTATGGTAATGCTTGATTGTGTGTTTATTTTTAAGTGAGTGTGAATTGTCCCTATGCATTATATAGAGAGAGTTTAACCCGTGAGTGAAGAAGATAATGGCTCAAATGGTTCAAAAGCAATTCAAAACAATTCAGATAAAGTATGAATTAAAGATAAAGGAGCAATAGCAAGAGACTTATCTCATTCCAGCAGCAGCATCCATTGAGGAGTCATTGAAGAAGCAATCCTAGCAAGGAACGGCACAATATTAGGGCTTAGCATAATTATCCCCAAATGTTTTTAAATGGCTTTTAAAATTAGTTGTATTTATTTATGTTTATCCGAAAATGCTGAATGTTGGGCATATATACTCCAGAGCAGTGGTATTGTGATTTGAAGCATTTGATGAAATAAAATTTATTTCTTTATAGTATCAGAGCGAGGTTATGATCAGACTATTAAGGCACAATAGGCTGAACAGAAACAATTGGCTGATCAAACATAGGCCTACCTCACTCAGAGAGGAAGAGGAAGAGGTAGAAGAGGAGGAGGAAGAGGTTACTTCAACTCTGGAGGCCGTGGTTTTGCACCAACGAGAAGAACAAAAGCAGATCCTAAATAACAAGAAGGAGATGACAAAAGGACTGACTCAAAATCCAATGGGCAATCAAACACCACTGCTCCTAAGAAAACATGCAGATCTGTGGCAGAGTTAATCATATAGCTCTAGAGTGCTGGTACATGTTTGATTACACATATCAGTTAGAAGAAGTTCCCAAGGCCCTGGCAGCTATGAATCTATCTGAAAGTCGAGACCCTGCCTTTTATGCAGATACTGGTGCTACAACCCATATGATCCATGATGAAGGTAACCTCCATACTAAAAGAAAATACTCTGGTAATGATAAAATTTATGTTGGAAATGGAACTGGTTTGGATATTACACACACAGGAGATGCATATGTTGGATTTAAAACATAAGGATGTTTTAGTTGTTCCTTCTTTAACTAAGAACTTGATGTCGATCGGAAAGTATGCAATTGATAATCAATGTGTGTTTGAATTTTATCGACTCGTTTTTTGATTACGGATCAAAGTCAACGGATCATTGCCAAGGTACATAGGAAAGGAAAACTATATGCAGTAAATGAGGATTTGGAGAAAGCCTTGAGTGCTGTGAAGTCGTGAAAGGCACCTGCTGTTGTTTGGCATGAGAGACTGGGCCACCCTCATGACAAATTAGTTTCTATTTTAAATAAAAACTCTCTTATTCATGTTAGGAATTGGTTTCAGGAATCTAGGGTTTGTGCTAGCTGCCAAATGGGCAAAAGTTGTAAACTTCCATTTAGCAGAAGTAATAAAATAATTGTTTTGCCTTTAGAAAAGGTCCATTGTGATCTATGGGGACCTGCACCCATAATATCAAATCAGGGATATAGATATTATGCTATATTTATTGATGATTTTACACGTTTTTCATGGTTGTATCCACTTAAATGAAAATCAGAATTTTATGATTGCTTTCTAAAGTTCCAAAGCCTGACTGAAAAACCAATTGAATCACAAGATTAAAACCTTTCAGTGTGATAGAGGGAGAATTTAAACTCAGTGCCTTCCAAAATCACCTTACAGATTGTGGAATTACACTACAGTGTCATACGCCCCACACTCAGTAACAAATGGAGTGGATGAATGTAAGCACTGATGCATGTGTTAAACTGGACTAACCCTAATGTTTCATGCCAATGTTCCTCAACATCTGTGGGTTGAGGCCTTTCTGACAGCACTCTATCTTATCGACAGGCTGCCATCATCTCCTTTAAATTTTGAAACACCATACTTTAAGCTGTTCAAAAGGAATCCAGATTATATAGGGTTAAGAATCTTTGGCTTCCAGTGTTTTCCCACTCTAAGGCACTATGATCAGCCCAAATTTGCAAAAAGAAGTGTACCTCTGATATTTCCTGGGTACATCCCCATGCACAAAGGCTACAAGTGTCCGGATCCTCAGACAAAAAGAGTATATATCTCTAGACATGTTGTTTTTAATGAAAGTGTGTTTCCTTTCAAACCATTGCCAATGCAGTACACAGCAACATCGTAACTAATCAACTATCCTACAATGCGGATGAATGGCAACAAACACACCGAACAACACCCCTACTGTGAGATCCTATTGATCATGCAAAGACCACATCCACCATCTGGGCGATTGTTGTCCTATAGAAAGTTCAATTCATTAAATTGAACCAGGAAAAACCATCCGGAGGAAGCTGCAGACATACCAGAAAATGAAAAGGTTCAACATCCAGAGGAACTGGATGAGGCGAAACACCGGGCTTCTTGAGCAAGATGTTCCAAAACAACCACAGGCTTAACGTAACACTGTGCCACTCTCAGACATGAAGACCACCATCTTATTTGCAAGATTATACACCTGGAAGCAACATATCAGGCTATTATACCGAACCAAAATCCATCAAGACAACTTTAAAACAACCTCAATGGGTCCAGCAATGCAAGAAGAATTAACCGCTTTAAAGTAAAACAATACTTGGATTCTTGTTCCTGACCTAGTAACACAAATGTGGTTGGGTCCAAGTGGGTGTCAGAGTGAAGACTAAAGAAGATGGCAGCCTTGAGAGGTATAAAGCAAGGCTAATGGCTCAAGGTTGCACACAACAACCTAGGATAGATTTTGAAGAAACCTTCAGTCCAGTTATTAAACCTACCACCATCAGACTGGTCCTCGCTTTGGCAGTCTCCTATGGTTGGACAATGACGCAATTGGATGTGAAAAATGCCCTCTTGCTGGAACCCTTAAGAAGGTAGTATATATGGAGCAACTACCAGGCTTCCAAGACTCAAAAAGACCGAACCATGTATGTTTATTGCAAAGATCACTATATGGACTAAAACAAGCTCCAAGAGCTTGGTTTTACTGACTCTCAGAGTGCCTTTTACAACTCAATTTCATGTGCAGTAGAGCAGATTCGTCTATGTTTGTTCTTAAAGATCAGGGCATCATTGTGATCATGCTAGTTTATAGAGATGATATAATCATCACAGGAATAATTCAAGGTTCATCTCAGTCTTACTCATAAACTTGGCCAAGAATTTTCCTTGAAGGATTTGGACAGACTGAGCTACTTCCTGGGTGTTGAAATCAAACCCACAACAACAGGGATTATTCTCACTCAACAAAAGTACACTCAAGAATTACTTGTTAGGACTCAGATACTTAGTTGCAGTCCCATCGCTACTCCTGCAGCAATCAAGGTACAATCCAAGCCTATAGTCTCTGACCCCTTTGATGCTTTTACATTCAGAAGCATAGTAGGAGGCCTGCAATATCTGACCTTCACTAGGCCAGATATCACTCATGCTGTCAACAAAGTCTGTCAACACTTTGCCAACCCTACGCTAGGAGACTTCAAAGAAGTTAACTATATTCTGAGGTTTGTCAAAGGAACTTTTGATTCTGGTTTGCATTATCTAAAGCAAAGTCCACCTGTCTTGTATGCCTACAAAGTGATCTTTGATTGAAATTTGGATGTCCCACAACTCGAAGAAGTACCGTGGTTATTGTGTGTTTTTGGGGCGAACTGTATCTCTTGGAGCTCCAAGAAACAGCCCACAGTGGCTAGGTCAAGTTCTGAAGCTGAGTACAGTTCTATGGCCTCTACTACTGCAGAACTTATGTGGATCACACATTTGCTTCGTGACATTGAGGTTCAACTGACTACACCTCCTCGGCTCATATGTGATAATCTAAGTTCTCTCAGATATGACCATAAATCCTATGTTTCACAAATGATCTAAACACTTTGAAATTGATTATCATTTTGTTCGGGAAAAAGTGGCCGTTAAACATCTTATTACTCGTTTTGTGCCCTCTCATAAGCAATTAACTGACGTGTTTACTAAACCTTTGTCAAAGGTGCGATTTTTGGAGTTACTGGAACAATCTCCGTGTACAATCCATTTCCCACGTTCGATTGAAGGGGAAGAAGATAATGACTCAAATGGTTCAGAAGCAATTCAAAACAATTCAGATAAAGTACGAATTAAAGTTAAAGGAGCAATAGCAAGAGACGTATCTCATTCCAGCAGCAGCATCCATTGAGGAGTCTTCGAAGAAGCAATCCTAGCAAGGAACGGCACAAAATTAGGGCTTAGCATAATTATCCCCAAATATTTTTAAATGGCTTTTATAATTAGTTGTATTTATTTATGTTTATCCGAAAATGCTGAATATTGGGTATATATACTCCGGAGCAGTGGTATTGTAACTTGAAGCATTTGATGAAATAAAATTTATTTCTTTTAATTTATTTATTTAGTGATGACAAGTTGAGACTCTTTTATTTTGTCGCTTTAAAGTTAATGATCAAGTGAGTTAAAGTTGGTTGTATTAACACTTGTGTGTGGTGTGCCTTATTTGAGTACCATTTGATTTGCATTATGGAATATGAGGTTGATGAGACAGTTGGACGGGCGTCACTATCGGAATTCGTTTGGCGCTTTGCATTCATGTAGTATTAGGTCATTCATATAGGATTTTGGTTCATGCATTTTTCTTTTCTTATTTGAGGGGATGAGAGTGCATTGCTTGAGGACAAACAATACTCTAAGTGTGGGGGAGTGATGGGACCGTATTTTATGGGATTTAATGTGCTTATTTTACATCTATTTTGTCGGGAGATGTTTTTTTCTGGGTATATTTTGGATGATTTTCAAGTTTTAAGAAGCTCGTGGCGGTGATGAATAAGATTTCGAATTTATAGAGCATTTTGGAAGTTTTGTGGGAGATTGATGAAAAGCGGCTCTTAAAGAATTCAGAGTTTCAGTTTTCGCCTACATCGTATCCCGACTAATGACTTGAGGACAAAGTCTATTAAAGCCAATACTGGATTTTTCCTCTTTTATTTCACATTAGGATTTTATTTTATTTTTATTTATTATATATTGTCTTTAATTAGAAAATAAAAATAAGGTTGGGCTTTTACCTTTGAGGCCCAAGATAGCATTCTGAATAATTAGCGCGTGAGGGAGGAGGATATTACATATTAGGTTCGCTATCAAAGGACGGAAACTGGGAAAGAAAGAAGAAGAACAAAGCTGCGCAACTTTATTTTGATTTTTTATCCAATTTGTATGGTACTTCTATTTTCTTCTTTTGTTTTTTTATTATTATTTTATTTATTATGAATAGTAAGGTTTTCCTTCCAAGTGATTAATTGTTAATCTCTCGATTCTTTATAGATTGGGAGATCGAATTGTTTCGATTCGCTTCGATTAAATTATTAGTATTTGCTTATTTACTGGTTTCTCTATTGATGATTAGATTGTTAGTTTGGTTATTTGTGCACGATAATTAGATGAATTTCTAGTCTAGCACCAAAAATCGAATCGAGTCGATTGTCATAAAGGTTTGATTTTAAGCCAGAACAACACATCGTCTACTGCGTTCAGAAATTGTAGGATTCCTCGTTGTAAAGATCAGGTTAAAGTTAACCCGATGTGCGTTAATACCTAGATTTGAGTTTTTCTGATCGTTAATGCAATTGTTCTCACCAAATCTTTGGCGATTGTTGAGAGGTGTGCTACACAGTTAGAGAATAAGTAGTGGTGATTGTCCTGCTTATCGAACATCGGAAAAACTGGTTGTTTGGTGATTGTCGGCAACTGTAGCTAATTTATTAATAATTTAACGAGTCATCTTTGCATCAATGATCAGTTGTAGGAATTGAGGTGGAAACAATTAATTAGATGGAGCTTTTCTTGATTTTCTTGATATATTCTATTTTTTTTTTTACTCTTAGGAAGTAGTTATAAAAACCAAAATTTTTTTTTCGTTTTACAAATTTTAGAAGAAATAAATTCACCTGCCTTCATGTGCTCGTTTTACTCCGCTTATACTATCTTATATAAGGTAGTAGTTGAATTATTTTTTGTAGTTTGACGACCCACTAGTTACCAATTCAATTATCATGTTTATTGCCTCTGTTGTTTTTTTTTTGTTGACATGTTTCTGTTGTCCATATTGCAGCAAGGTTCCCATTATTATTACACTGTGGAATTCGCTTGGAGACGTTGAAGGGAATATCATAGCAAACAATTTAAGTAATCTGCTGGTCATCATTGCGATTAATGTGAAAGCAACAACCTTAATGTGAAAGCAACAACCTTCCATGGTAGTTAGCTTTTCTATTGACAGCTACATAAAAAGAATGCAATGCTGAAAATATTTACATTATCTAATATCTCCATTTTTTCATCTATATGAAAGACTTTCGTTGGGCTCTAGGATGTTCTCCTACTTCTTGATCGATCCACTGGTGACAATCCTTCACTCGAGGAATGGTAATGGAAACAGTCTATTCAGCTTTTTTTATCTCTTGCTAAAATACATGACTTAATATGTATGCTTTTAACTTTGCAAATAGGTTCAATGCCAACAAATCTGAAATCACACATATACTGCGCACCGAGGCATGCAAACGGACCTCTTGTCACCACCTACTACCGTAGATAACACGATAGACGTACCAACAACAGTTTATACGCTCACTATGGTAAGATTAAAATAATACTTTATCACATTCTACCTATAAATTGTTAAACTCACATGTCTTTCATTTTCTAGATCAATACTTTTTGAGTTGTTGGTCAGATACGAGTCACGGCTACAAAACAACAGTACTACTTGAGTGCTTACGAGAACTGCCACAAAACTGCAAGGGCTGGTCTTGATTGGTTTCTTCGCTGCTCTTCTTGTGGTGAACAGATGGATATTCAGCTCAGGTATATAATATGTGGGGCTTCTTGCGGAATAGTCATAACTCCATAGTTTTGTCACACTATTTTTTTTAAATATTTGGTTGATCTAGGTGTCGTGTACATTTGGAACTCACATGAGGAAACAAGTCATTGCTTGTTATAATGACTTCTCCAGACATCGAACAATTGACTAGAATTATTGCCAAACAACTTAGAGATTCTCATGAATTTGTATGTCTGCTAGACTAACCATTTATTCATGTTCATGTCTCTTTAATATAATCCCACCTGATTTTTTTCTTTCTTCTTTTTTATTTCTAAACAATGTATTTCCAAAGGATTTGGGTGTGGAAGATGATCGTCAGGCTGCATTAGATAATCTTCAGGTGGTGTGTTTTGTTAAGAAATATGACCGAAACACAATGGGTAGCCCCTGTGGTCCAGGACTTCGCTACACTGTTGTGAAAACGTATACTGTGGATGCTATTAAGCCAGATCCCACAGTGCCTGCTTTTTTACTAGCTACACCACAACGACCCATGTCTACTGATGATCATAGCCGGCCCTATAGTGAGGCCAGAGAGACCGCTGTCTTAAGCCCAACGGTGCCGGGAGGGCCCAACGGTACATGTTTCGTTAAAAGAAAAAAAAATCGTGTAGATTCAATCCGATCCAACCTAATATAATATGTTTTTTTTTCATAAAGGCCCAAATTTTTGTTCTGATGATGCTTTCAAACTTTTGTAAAATTCATATGCATACTATGCCTTTTTATAGGCTGAAGGAAGCCCAATTCGAACCGAGGTGTTCCTACACGAAAAGGTAAGGGTTATCACTATTCGCATGCAGAGGTGCATCAGTTCGAAATTCAGAATCTGAAAAGGAGCATGGATTCGAAAATGCATATCCTTCATGAATCGATAACATTAATTAGCATTTAAACTTTCAGATGCAAACGATAATCAAAACATTTATTTTTGAAAAAATATCTAACAGTTTTGTGTATACGTATGAATTTGGTTTTTGTTTCTAAATATGCTAGAAAATACTACTTTGTAGGTATGTTTTGAGGCTATCAATAGATTGAATTTTGTATTTACGGATGTTAAAAACGCGATAAGTATGTTTTTATAAAAAAAAGAAAAAAAACTTCAACTAAAAGGCCCAATTCGGGAACTTGGCCTTAAGACCAAAGGGCCGGCCCTGCTGATGATGCTCAGTTCTTCAACCCAAACACTAAAAGAGTGTTGAAAGAGATTGAAACTGTAACTGAAAGCGACAAAACCAAACAGTCAAATCCACCAGCAAAAAGAAGCCTGGACTTTATATCCGTGCATACTAAAGTTGAAGAAATTGGTGAAAAAATGATGGCTAACAAAGGAGCTGCTGACATTCTTCCACGTACAAGTGAGCCTGAAAGGCTGTTGAAAGTCCTGTGAAGAAAGGAAAAGAGGAGCTGAGACTAAACTAATGTCTTGGTACTTCAAAAACTTGCTTTTGGCTTGATCATGTTTTGTAATATTATGCAAACTATTTCCTATTTTGTGTATTGCAGTAAGAGCATGCTTATATGCTGCTCTTGGCATTTTGTAAGTCGTTATTTTCTTCTAAGATTGTAATGGTTTGACAATACGCCTTTTCATCCTATCGTTTCTTTTGTTGGATAAACAGTAAATTAGGCCCAGAATGTATGCCGGTGATGTAATATTTGGTTATTCTGTACTAAGGCACTGGTTTACATCATTATGCCTCTTTATGTAACTTACTTAAAGGTTCTAGCTTTTGCTTGTGTAATATAAACCATTGCAGCTTTTCTGCATGTTGTTTCTACTCATAATTTTAACTGTTTGTAAGCCTCTTTGCAGGTTCTGAACATGCTACGCACATTTTCCTTTATGGTCAAAACATTTTTATTGTCTCATACATGAATTCAACTTCTGCCTCATGATGTAAACCTTTTGCTTCTTTGTCAAGATATGTTTCATCGTAATTTCTTTTCAAGGCCGTTTATCGCCTTGCGTTTCACGGCAAACACCACTAGTATATTAAATTCAAAAAAAAATCGAGTTTTACTTAAACACAACAATGATTGAATGGAAACACAAAACCACATATATATATATATATATATTCTTTTGGCTTTTGAACTTACCTTCTGCTGGTCTTCAGCCAAAGACACAATTACAAAGTTATGATTAAGACACTAAGATTTGAAATGAAGAGTAATGATATAGTCATAATCAAACGTTGTGTCATAACGAGTAATATAACGGTTAACTACACCATTAAGTATTATCTAGATCTAAAAATATACACTTATTATAATCAACGATACAGATTATCGTTATATCAGAGAGATTATGACAGAACGGTTGTTTAGTATCATTACTCAAATGTTAGTCAAATCACAATACAATAACACGAATATATTTGTATGCGTCTGTCTTCATTTGCATGGTTTTTACGTTGTCCAGGTCATCAGACAAAGACCAGAAACTTTGATATCAAGTTGTAAACCAACAACTACTAAATAATAGTCAATTCACAACTAGTTCTCTCTCTCCGTAATATATATATATATTTTTCTTTTTTTTTTGGCCCTAAGAGAAGTAGCTAGTTTTATAATGTCAAATCTGCCAAGCAAGCAAAGAGCATATTACGAGGCAGAGAGCACCAATTACAACGCCCGGCCAAAGCTAAAATGTGTCGATCGGGTAATTACAGGATCTCTTCACACATCTTTGCTTGTGTTGAAACACACAGAAGAGACTTGCAGTTTAAGAAAGATAAATAACAGATAGCAATACAAACATAAAGTATGACGTAATTGATGAAACACAGAAACAAATATAACATAGTGATTTAACGTGGTTGCCGGCGTTGTGCCGACTACTCCACGGACAAAAAATGAGATATTTTATTATGCACAGAATTACAAGGTTTTCACAAGTGTGTGAATAAAACTCTTGAAAAACACACATTGCATTGATTACATCATTGGTATTTATAGGCACAAATCCTCAACCCTAACCGCCATAAGATCTCTGCCGAATTGTCATAAATACTCAGATGTGGACCTCACCCCATTTGTTATCCACCGAGATGAAACTCGGTTCAGAAATGAATCTCCCAGACTTGTAATCAACTGCTCAGATGTAGAACTCAGCTATACTCAATGAGACCAAAGCCGATCAGCGACTTCAGAAGAAACTCAGTTGCACTTCATCAAACAGACTTTCACAGAATCGAATATACTTATTGTAGTGGCGACTTAAACTATTCTCATGAGTGCAGTCTGGTCTCATTGAGTGTGGCATTCAAAGAAAGTCTGTGGGAAATTGTGGTGGTCAGAGAGCATGAAGCAAAGAAACAAAATCCTAACAACCTAAAGAAAGTAGGTTTCCTCCTTAAGCGCCTTTGTTTATTGTCATTGGCTTGAATGATTAAAAACTAAAAGAAAACAAAGAAGCACGAGTGTAAAGAAAAAACAAACTACCTAAAACATTCTAAGTTTAAAGTCCTTAGCTCGACTTTCTACCCCATTAATTCTAAGGATAGTTATACAAAAGGAGAGCGAACCGTTGCGTCTCCCTACATAAATCATAAGAATTGAGCACCCCCTCAAAATGGCAAAAGAAAGACAAAGGTCCCAATCCCCTCCACCAAGATTGGTTCAAGACATTCATCGAGCAACACAACGAATTCACTTTCCCCGAAACAGAGCATATGCCAATTAGGAGTGATTCAAGCACCATGTAGTAACAAGTTGGCTCAACAAAAACATCAAAATACTTAAAAGGCTCACCTACACCAATGTCTCAACAGGGGTCACTGAAGAAGGAATTGATAATTCAATGGGGGTGATGATTCATACCTTCTTCATGGCATTCCTCATGCGTGATTACCTCTGGGGAGAGCGGTGGAGATTGCATACATTCTTCTTCTTCTTTAATGCTCTTCTCAAGCCTCATCTTCTTAACCAACTACCCTACCCGGCTTTCCTGATCAACCACCTCAGATTCCAAGCAGTGCTGAGAATCCTTCAATTCTTTTAGATCCCGTCAAAGCTCTTGGTTAAACTCTCTCAGCTCTTGGTTGGACTCTTTAAGTTCCCAACTAAGTTGCTTGAACAAAACCTTAGTTGTGCTCTTTGGCGCGGAGTAACTGTGGCATTTGTGAGTATCATGCGGATAGGCGTTGAGGTCTTTGAAACATAGAACTTGGAGGACTCTCCCACTCATTGTTGTAGAGTGTTGTGTATGGGTTGAACTGACAATAGGGTTGTGCTCCAAAACCCATACCACAGAAATTAAATCCTCCAATAGAGTGAGGAAGTAGCCTCTTGGCCATAAGGATACATACTTTGCAATTCAAAGAAAAAACAAGAAAACAATCAAGGTATCAAGCCAATATCACTATCGAAGTAGGTGGTGTGACTCTTCAACAAAACATCAAAATAGAAAAATAAAAATAAAAAATTCATAATCCTAAATACTCCTGTGATTTTCTGATATCAACCGATTCCCCGGCAACGGCGCCAAAAAACGTTATGGCCAAATTATAGTCAACCAACTTTGACCGGTAGAGTACCGGGTCGGTTGTACTACAATGACGAGCAAAGTCGTATCCCACGAGGAATCCGTCAAGTACCACAATCACTTTTGTATCTAGTTTATGCTCACAATAAGGGTGAAAATAATTATAACTAGAAAACGAAATAAAAATTATAACTTTAAAATATATGATAAACTGAATAGCTAAACTATGATCAAGAACACTACTCTTAACACCTTTACCGAATCACTAAGGATGATCCTTAACCTACCAACCTACCAATAGCTTTCTAATGAATGTGTTATGGGTGCAATCTCTAAACCTGGCCCCTCAGCGCTAATACCACAACCTAGTTACTGATATATTCGGTTCGGTTCAGTCTCCTCTATGAGATTTAATTGACCTAATATGATGAAAAATAATGAGACGCTCTGCATCCACCGAGTTCACGGCTTAGCTGGGAAGACCTTACAAGGAATGAAATTTGTGAAAAACCCGACTAGTGCATGCATTGCAATCCTAAAACCCTATTTCGCACAACCCCTCGCAAAATACATTTATAAAGTTTGTGTGTGGAATCATGAATCAAGTGTGTTTAATTCAAGTATTAAGATCAAATTTTAGGACACAACAATTCAAAAGATTTAATTTTTATGCCCTACTCATCCCTAGATCATCGTTTAGGCATTAATTTGGTAGTTCCATCACATAATTTAGCTATAATAAAATTAGCTTCTCATAATATAAATAAAAGCACCAAAATTCATGAAGAAATCAACAATAGACATGATAAAAAGGTTGAAATAAAATTACCAAAAGAAACCGTAGCAACCTCCACTCGAATCGTCACTTCGTTGTGTTTCAATCGTAAAATAAAAAGAAAATAGTGCTGCTGTTCTTGAAGAAATTGCAGAGAAAAAAAAAAAAAAGAAAAAAACCTAGATCTATTTCTAAAGGTAAGAAAAAATTGTGCTGCAGAAAAATAAAATTATAGTGTAGAAAATTATGTAAAATTTGACTTAAGTGGCTTTCCGTAAAAATAAAATAATAGGGCGTCCTGTTTTTTTTTGTTTTTTTTTTGGCTAATTAAATGATTGTACCAGCATGGGCCCTCCTCCCACGCATGTGCGCCTTTTTGCTGTTTTGCTTTATTTAATTTTTTTTTCTCTTTATTAAGTACTTATGACAGAGTCCTCAAATTTTATTTCTAAAATAATATAAAATAATACATATTTTTATTTATAACATTTCAATTCAAAACCTCCACACTAACATCTCTATTTTTATCCCTATAACATTTCAAATAATATTAAATAATACATATTCTACCTCACAATCCTATTTATACACATTAAATATTTATTAGTTCACTCCAGCAACATCCCTATCCCTATCTCTATAATTTTTAATAATTAAATATGTTTAGAGCGTGAATAGTGCATCCCCACAAGTAGGGATGCACTGTTCATATCCCTAAAAATAAATAGGATAGAGATTCTGCTGTGGAAGCTATTTTGGGATAACTCTATTTTTTATCTTCATTTTAGGGATATGACACCATATAGGGCTTCTGCTACGAATGCCCTTAGATCTCTTTTCCCAATCAACACCAGTTTTGGGATCCCACAAAAACAAAACTAATAATTTATTTATTTTTTCTTTTTTTATTCGATCGTCAAACTTGAAGCTCGTGCCATTTCATTATACGAACTCCGTTTTAGACGAGTTTCGTACCGTTGTGATCCTTGTCACGTGATCTATCACGCCGTGCCTATAACAAAAATAAACCACATACCCAAGCGTCACAAATGCCAATAAAACACACACAATTCACCTTAAAATCTGGAGATTTTTGACGTAATCGTCTCGTGATTCAACCTGTGGTGAAATGTGCCTATAAAAACCACTTAACTACCCCAAAATCATATCAAATAGGCTACAAATATGGGGTAAAATGCACACGAAATGATAGCAAAGTTGACTCTTATCAGGGCTGACTCGTTTTGTAATATTCCGATTTTAAGAAAAGGCGACGTGTCATTTTGTAAAACGAAATATTGGGTTCGGATTCCTTTTATTCGGAGTTTAAGTATTTGTTAAATTATATATGTATATTTCGAAATATATATATGTATATATTTAAGGAGGAAAATCTGATTTTTTTGATAAAGGAAGATAATAAGATCTTTATCCTATAATAAGATCTTTATCCTTTTTTTGGGATTTATCTTATTATAAAGGAAGATAATAAGATCTTTATCCTTTTTTGGGATTTATCTTATTATAAAGGAAGATAATAAGATCTTTATCCTTTTTTGGGATTTATCTTATTATAAAGGAAGATAATAAGATCTTTATCCTTTTTGGGATTTATCTTATTATAAAGGAAGATAATAAGATCTCTATCTTTTTTGGGATTTTCTATTTAAGGAGAATAAATCCTCACAATTCTTATAACCTATTAGAAATCGATTTTTCTCCACCTCCATATACTCTCTCTGCGTGTGTGAGCCAAAAATTAGAAGTGAGAGTTTTTCAATCGGTCGTTAAAGCAATTCTTGACGGTTTTCGGATCGAGTAGAGCGCCGGAATCGTTGTGAAGAAGGCAACGTTTTGATTGCGAAAGTTGAAGCTTTGATAAGAGAAAGATCGGTTTAGTTCTGCTGTTTCTACGAGTTTTCTTTGTTGGAATAAGCTTGCTAAAGGTAAAGAAGCTCTTCCTACAATCTAATTGTGGTTTAGAGTAGAATAGATCATGTTTTGGATGCATATTGTATCAAGTTTTAATCTTAGATGATGTTTAAGGATTAAGTTTTGTTTTGGATCTTAAAAGACATGTTTTTCTCTTGTTTTTTTTCTCGCTATAATTCATGTGCAAGATGTTTGGAAACAGTAGAGACCGTTAAGGGTTGGAAAATAGGTTTTAGGGCTTTTGCGTAGGATGCGTCGCGCATTGGCTAGCAATCGCGCACGCATTCACGATCTTGAGATTGCTTAGAATAAGTGCAGCAGGGATGCGCACGCATTGCCCCAGTTTCTATGTAATGTTGTTTTAAGCTATGTTTTGAATTTTAAACCTTAATTCATGATTTAATAACACTAATTAAATATGAACAAGCCCCGATTGAGTTTCTGATTCGTTCAGTTAAAACACCGAATGTACTCTTAAAGGGAGTTGAAGTTCGGATCCGTCGGAAGGGCATGAAAGGGCTTGTGCTTTGATGAACTAGGGTTCATCATTGTCTGTGTAATTGATAGGATGTGATGTCTAGTTGTCTAAGTGAGGGAGTAGAGCTGATTAGGTGAGTATTATTCTGAAAACACTTAGGTGACTAGTTAATTCACATTAATAATTACATAAGTGTAGTAAAAGCTAAAACGTCATCTATTCTTGGTTAGGCATTGATTCAAATCGGCGATGTGATACGTTCATAAAAGGTGGACAACGCTACTGGCTCAAAAGGCTGAAGGGTAGTGGAGGAAATCCATCGAACGTATATGCATACCGGGGAGATCCCGGGACTACCGGTGCTAATCACCGTAGTTGGCAAGTATATCTCGTGGTGGAATTTTCACCATGCATTGTGTCCTTGAGTAATGATGTAACAAAGATAAGCTAAGTTAGAAACGTATAGTCACGACGTGTCGATGGGCATGTAGTGAACCCTAGATCGAGTCGGTCTCGAAGAAGGCAAATCTTTTAATAATAAACCTTAATCATATTGTAAGCTTCTACTTCTTACTTTGTACATTGTACTTACCTCAAATGCATGTTTATTTATGTGTTTGGGAGAGAAGACGAACAGTAAATGATGAGTTCGAGGAGAACTTTGATGACGACGTTTGAGGACGCGGAGTTGAAGACTTTGATTAATTATTATTCATTTCTTTATTTATTTCCTAGATTTGGATTATTATTGGATTTTGTAGTTTACTTTTAGTACTTTGGAATTCGCATTGTTTTGGGATTCGTTGGTTTTGTTTGGATGTAATAACTTTACATTTCCTTCTCTAGTTCTTGAATTTCTATTCGATATGTTTGAAAAAAAAAATTACCCGAGTCTTTTTAGCTTAGTTGCTTTTATTTGATACGACGTAGTAGAGGCTTACGTGTAATATTATTTATTTAATATTATGCGTGCGAACGTTCGATTTCGGATAGGACTCGGTGTCAGAAGCAGGCGTTACACGTTTAATTTCATTATATGTCATTGGAAAGATTTTGTGGGTATTTGATACGTGTGGTATTGCGCTTGTTTGTTTTCCCAACAAAGGGACGGATCCAATCGAACTCTAATGATGAAAACTCAATATCTCTCAAAGAAATTCATATGAATTTGAAGAACTACGGCTATTATTGTTAAATTCGCATCTCCTGCGGTTTTTGAGTCAAAAAAATGTCATCCCCCCTTTTTGGCTCTAGACCGTTTCTGATATAAAGTAAGAAAATAGAATTCTACCCAATAACTGCAGCCTTGAAATTAAAGCTTCCGTTTCTCGGGCAGAATACTCTAAAAAAAATTGTCTTTTTCAAACTTGTGGCTTTGGGCTCAGAAGTTGCAGCTTCTAAGGCAGTTTCTCCAAAATTTAAAATTTTTTTTTCTTTCCTTTGGCTTCCAACTTTGCAATTGTCTTGTATCCTCATGAACTCTTCGACCACCGTTTCCAAATAACTTAAAACCTACAAGACAGGAAATAGATACTACGCATAACTCCTGAAAGATAAAATAGGCAATGAAATATGTTATAGTTCACCTAAAATGATGAGATTTCCGGATTAATTTCCCTTGACCTCGTAGTGAGTGTAATGGTGAAAACACATCATAAAACCACCAATTATTCCAAAAAAACATATCAAATAAGTTATCAACATGGTTTAAATCATAAGTAAATTGATAACACGGTTGACTCTCATCAGTTGGATAGTGAGGAAAACCATGTTGTGGTGGCCTCTCCAAAGATGCCATATGTGCCACTATATCATTGTATGTTGGTTTGCCTCGATCAATACGTCTTGTATTTGTTGATTAGATCTCCCCGCATTCCATTGCCTATCGTTTTCAACACACATCTGTCGATATTAACGTAAGAAACATGGGGTGTTAAGCTTCTGAGATATCCTCCACTTTCCGAGTCCAAGATAATTCTTGAAACATCCCTCAACCTGTAGTAAAAAGTTACACTAGTAATCATATCTTATTCCCATGATGGGGACATATTCTTAGCGAAGCCTTGTTGTAGAAAGTTTGCATATGCAATAGCTAGCATCCCTTATCTCCAATTTTTCCCAAGGAGGAAACACAAATTTTAGGTTGGTCATGGACCATATCCTACATGGTGTACCCTATCCAATGAGAATTATTTCTTTTAAATTGGGCCTCTACTTTTAATAAAAATCTACCAATGATTTTTCAAAGAAAGTGATGACACGTGGTGGTCAAAGCTTCAGACTTGACCCAGGCGGACCCCAACATGGTAGGGGTGGAAGTGTATGGACCCCACTCAAATTTTGGACGATATTCTTAATATACCTCTAATAATATTAAAAGCAGTATGTATATTATTTAGGCGATTCTTAATGCAATTCTCTATTTAAATTAAATCAGTTTGGAAGTTTGAATACATATTCTAAGATCATGGGTTCAAAACTTGACTCTTGCATCTTTTTCTAACTTTTTTTTGGAATTTGGCCCAACTGGAAAAAATTTCTGGATCCGTTACTGCCTAGACCACCCTAAAATTTGTCAGGAGGAAAATACTTTAACATAAACCTTTGCTTGATTTTTTGAAAACAAGCAAAAAAGAAATTTTATCGAGAGAGGCAACACCAACGAGAGGATGTAGATGTTTAGATGATTACAACAACAAGAAGAAAAGGTCCTAAGTGCAAGCCACAAAAGACAAAAGACAGACAAACACAAACACAAACAAAGCAAAGATCAAAGACAATTGAACCAACCAAAAAAAGACAATGCCCAAAAGCCAAAGAGTCGACCAATTGACACATCTTTGCTTGAAATAAAGTAAAAATATTAATTATCAGTATTCTAATAACTTCAAGATTTTGAGAGAGATGATATTTTAACATGGTATCAGAACGAAAAACCTTGAGTTAAACCTAGCTGCCAACTTTATTTCCTCATTTATATCGCGTAAGTATTGTGCCTCTTTGTTGTTGGCCTTTGTGTGCCTAGTTGGCTAAACATTGTTATAGGCCTACACTCGAGTGACGTGTTAAAGTGTGTAAAATGTTAATTATCAATTATCTTCATCGCCTTGCGCGCACTTGAGGGGACGTGTTAAAATTTGTAAAATATTAATTATCAGTATCTTCATCATCTTAACGCCACTTGTGAGAGCGTGTTAAAGTGTGTAAAATGTTCATTATCAATATCTTCATTAGTTTAAGCGCTTTTGGTGAGATGGCAGTTCAACATACAAAAGTAAAGTGCATGACATATCGATAGTACATATCTAACATGACTATTCGAGTTGCCAGCCCAACAATAGACAACTCGATTAGTTAATTTGAAACCGATGGAGTATAACTGTTGCATGACAACTTAATTGATTTTTTATTTTATTTATCAAAATCACTTCATTCTAATTGTGTCGCTTCCTCTTTATTCTATCATTCGCCAACTTACTAGAACCTCTTCTTTATGTATATTTGTATAAACATATATGCATTTGACGCGTTCATGGCTCAATAAAATAGTGTCAAATGAATTATAACTAATAAACTGAGTCAAAATAATATTAAAAACAACACCTTTCTTTTCATGCACAATGCATCTTATACTATTGATAGAAACTATAATGTGTAGTGTTAATTTTGATGTGGACAAAGCATTAATATTCACCCATACAAATTGATCTCAAATCTGTTTGTTAAACTCACAATCATTTCACAACAATATTACAACTATCAAATTCAAAGAAGATGGCTTCAAAGATTTATTATTTTCTGCTCATTATTGTTTGCATTATTGCAGGTACGTTCAAACCCTTTTTTTCTCTTCCATACGAAGGACATGTTTTTTTTTCCCATCATAATTACTGAAATTTCAGGACACATAATGTTTTCTGAAGCAGCAAATGCCATACGCCCAAGAAATTCATCGGTTCAAAGCGAATTCACTCCATTGAGGAAGCATCTCTGTGAAAGCGTTTACGGGGATGGATTGTTTTCTGAAGCAGCAAATGCCATACGCCCAAGAAATTCATCGGTTCAAAGCGAATTCACTCCATTGAGGAAGCATCTCTGTGAAAGCGTTTACGGGGATGGATCGTGCATCATCTTTCAAGATTGCCTATAGTGTATGCCGTTGTGTCCCGGTTATAGCACCAGACTATAATGAATGCATGGAGCTCAAGGTGGAGGAGTAATCTTATTGCCATAATCATTATTATCATGTCATTACAATTGAAATAACACTTCTTCGTATAATTGATGTGATAGGACATATGAGTCAATAAGTCTTATATTATGATCAATGTTGTACGGAAGAGTTTCTTGTATCAAATGTTTTAATTAAACATAGTTAAGATGTTGAAAAATTCAATTGAGTGGTATATATGGTATTAACTGTTGTGGTTTAATTGACAATCGAGACACAAACTTATATTATATGACGAATAGAAAATATTAGAGAAATGGGACAACACTAAGAAAAATACAAGACTTTATATTGCACAAGAAGCTGGATACACGAGATTGGACTTGTTTGAGGCAACTTACAAGGTGGAGACTCTAATCTCTATTTATAGTTGCTACATGTAGGCTAAGAATATTCTAGTATAATGGTGATAGTGAATAAAATATTATTTCCTAGGGTGAAGAGAAGTCTCGTACCTACTTCTTGGAAGAGTCTAGTATTTTACTAAAGTATTATGTATCTAGAAAGGCCTACTTTATATATAGGATTATAGAGTAGTTTTTGGACAAATCTAGAATATTATAGAAAAGTATGTCGGTGATTTTAACACTCCCGCTCACCGACTACTTTCTTTCAGTGATGATTTAGAAAGCATCCTAAGCGCACTTCTGAATTCCGCGATATTGTTTCCGCTTAAACCTTTGGTGAAGACATCTGCTAGTTGATCTTCGGTCTTCACGTGAATCATCTGTATCTCATCTTGAAGAACCTTCTCTCGAATAAAGTGGTAGTGCACTTTAATGTGCTTGGTCCTTGCATGAAATACTGGATTCTCTACTAGTTGTAGTGATGATATATTGTCGCAATGTAAATCCACTGCATATTCAGCCAGCTGGTGTAAATCCTTCAATAACTGCACAATCCAAGTGACTTCTTGAGCTACTACAGCGGCTGCCCGATACTCTGCCTCGGTAGTTGATAGAGATACTGTAGGTTGTCTTTTGCTACACCAAGATATTACTCCAGAACCAAGGCTGAACACGTAATTAACCGGTAGTTGATCGGAGAGTGTCATGATCCCCAGCATAATCAGCGTCACAGTATCCAACGAGTTTACATGGCACTCCTTTCTGGTAGAAAATACCGTAGTCATAAGTTCCTTTGACGTACCTCATAATTTTCTGAACTAACTGCCAATGTGGCTTTCTTGGACTTTGCATAAATCTGCTTGCGACGCCAACTACAAAGGAAATGTCTGGTCTTGTTAACCGTCAAGTATATCAGACTTCCTACTAGTCATCGATAACTTGTAGGATCATCCAACTCTTTGCCTTCTTTTGAGCTTAACTTGGCATTGACTTCAATTGGTGTTGGAGAAGGCTTGCAGTCTATCATTCCAGACTTCTTTAACTGATCCTTAACATACTTTTGTTGGCAGAGGAACAACCCATCTTTAGTGTACTCGACTTCAAGTCCAAGAAAGTGCTTAAGCTCTCCAAGTTCTTTCATTTGAAACCGGATGATAAGTTCCTCTTGACTTCTTTGAACTTCTTTGTCATCATCTCCAGTGATGATGAGATCATCAACATATACCAACACGACTGTTAATTTGTTATTTTGATACTTGATGAACAAACTTGAGTCGGACGGAACCATAGAGAATCCACTATGAGTCAAGAACTCTGCAATTTTTCCGTACCAAGCCCTTGGCGCCTGTTTCAATCCATATAACGCCTTTCTTAACTTGCACACGTATTTAGGATGAGTCATACTCTCGAAGCCTTTTGGTTGCTCCATGTATATGTCTCGATCAATCTCGCCATGTAGGAAGGCGTTCTTCACATCCATCTGCCATAGCTTCCAAGACTTACTAGCTGCTAGGGCCAGTAAAACTCGTACTGTAGTTATCTTCGCCACCGGGCTAAACGTCTCATCATAGTCTAAGCCATATTGTTGTGAGAAACCTCAAGCAACTAATCGAGCTTTATGCCTTTCTATGGATCCGTCTTGTCGTGTTTTCACCTTGTAAACCCATTTGCAAGATATTGTTTTACTCCTTCCAGAAGAGGAACAAGTTCCCAAGTCTGGTTTTTCTTAAGCGCTTGAATTTCCTCTTTCATCGCCTGGATCCATTCACCCTTTTAGATGCCTCCTCATAGATTGAAGGCTCCATAGTTGCAGATCATCAATCGCCGCAATGTTAGCATACTTAGGATTTGGTTTCCTTTGTCGAGATGATCTCCTAAGTTGTTGTTCATGATGATCAACTTCCTCCATCTCCGGTGTTGGACTTTCGATACTACTATATTCCATCTCTTGAGTTGCTGCCGATTTCTCTTGGCCATCATCATTTACTTTTGAGTGCATAATCATATGGGTGATTTTATGCGATTTATTCCGTTATATTTTATGATGATTTCCTCCATAATTGTATAATTTGCATAAGAAACGAGTGTTTAATGGAATTATTGAGTAAATGATATTTTAAACGAGTTATTCGCAAAATAGGTTAATTTTGGTGTTTTAATTGTGATTTTATGATTATTTGGATGATATTACGTTTTGCGATGTTTTGATGTGTTATAGGTACATGTTTGATGCTCAAATGATGATAAAAAAGAGATAAGAGTCGAATTACATTGATGATAGAAGAGATAATGATGATTTAGATTGATGAAAAAGAGATAAGTATGGAAAAATCAAGAATAAGTCGATCCTGGACTGGCGACCAGAAGCTTGAACTGGCGTCCAGAGTGGACGAGCGTCTGAGGATATGGACGAGCGTCCAGGAGAAGAAAGTTGATTCAGAGAGTTTGGACGCTGAGTGGACGGGCGTCTGAAGCAAGTCCAAGGTATCCTGGACGAGCGTCCAACAAGACGGACGGGCGTCCTTCCATCGCCTCAGCACAGCCGACTTTGACATCTATAAATACAGCTGCGTTTTTCACATTAGGGATATCAATTACACATTACTCAAAACACTAATCCTAAGGCTGCTCAGCTGCGTTTTACATACTTTTCCTTCGATTTTATGCACTTAAATCTTAGATTAAATTAGTTAGTTTTATGTTCTTTTCTTCAACAATTCCAAGCTTTCAAGAGGATACTTAGAGGCTAAAAGCCCTTGAACGAGCGTTGTGAAGCCTAGCCGTCAACTATTCAGATTCGAATCTTGATTAATTTGTGAGTTTTTAATACAAGTTGTTTATTTATCATGTTTGAATGTTTATTGCAATTATATCGAAAGATGTGCATGCTTGATTGTTTTACTTTGATGAAAATCATGTAAACCCTAGATCCCCATGATAAAAGAATAGTTATTTGATCTATATAACGAGAGTTAATATGTTAGATTTCTAGATTAGAAACGTTAAAGTTCACATCTTTGGTTAGAAAACGCGTTAATCTTAGATCGAAAGATAGAGATTAATAGATGGACTATCTAAGAAATTTGGGTTCGTTCTTTAGATGAGGTGAATCACAACTTGGTTAGAAGTCACGAATTAACTGATTAGGAATTGAATGTTGATAGGATAGGTGGATCAATTGCTCGCTTGCTCGTTATAATTTGAACTTAATCTCTTAAAAATTGAATTGTTTAGTTTAGTTAAAGCTTTTATTGCATCTTAGGTTTAGTGGTAGTTTAAATTGTTCGCAACCCGTATTTTCCTGGCTTTAGATTCATTCTTTCGTCGATTTTAAATTGTGTTATTTTTACTTTCTACCTCGTTTAGTTTTATTTGTTGTTTAGGTTAGTAATCGTGACACCCTTAGGTTAGTTAGAATAAAACTAGAGTTAACAACCTCCGATTCCCCGTAAGATCGACCGGTATTAGTCAGCGTACTACGATCCTCGCACTTGGGAATACGGATTATAAATTTATTACTTGTTAATAAAATCCGTGACAAGTTTTTGGCGCCGTTGCCGGGGAACCGGACGGTTGCTTTAGTTTTTATTTTCCCTGTTTTTAATTCTTTTTAGTTAGTCGTAGTTTAGGTTATTAGGGTTTTCGTAGTTTTTCTTTTATAGTTCTCCAATCCCACTAGGATTAGACTTTCTTTCTATCTGTTTTCTCTCCCCATCTCTTTCCTGCGCCGTTTTTCTCCGCTCGCTTCGCGTTTTCGCTTCCAAACGGGCGTGTACCAAAGTGGGCGCTGTCTGCATTCTAAATTTCTCGACTCAATCGCTTTTAACTTGTCGGACGAGCGTCCATCCAATTTGGGACGTCCGTCCCAAGATTTCAAATTGCTCGCACGCGAGCGTTTGGACTTCCAGGCGCCCGTCTAGCTCAATTTCTTGGCGACGCCCGCCCGCTTTTTCGGACGTCCGTCATTCTCTCTATCTTAACTAATTTTATTTCTTTTTCTTTTCTTAGGCTTTAATTTTTAGTTTAGGTTTTCTAAATTCTTCGTTTTTAGGCTTCAACCACCTGATTTTGGTTCGGTTTATGCAAACTCGAAGTCAAAAGGGACCATTACTGTATACCCCTAACTTAGAGCGCACCATTGTCCGGCCAAACAGGCGGAAAATCCATTCTGCGGCTCCTTCTGAAGAAGCCGATCAAAATTTAAAGGATCGTTTAGCCAAAGAATTTGAAAACTTCATAATTATGGTCTGGCCGAAGATAGACGATCGTTGGCGGACTCACGCCATGCCGCACGAAGTCAAAGTCAACCGGCTATTGTTATCCCAAACCATAATCGCGCACAGACTTCGAGCTAAAGCCGGGACTCATTCAAATGATGCAAAGATGCATCTATTTTCCACGATTATCATCAGAGAATCCCCATACTCACTTACATACATTCTTAGAAATATGCGGTACTACACGCATCCAAGGAGTAAGTGAGGATGCTATTAAATCAAATGCTGTTCCCATTTTCTCTAAAGGAGAAGCTAAAGAGTGGTATACCTCTCTCCCGCTGAATCTATTACCACCTGGCTGAACTTGAAAAAGAATTTTTAAGTCAATATTTCCCACCTTCAAAGACAAACCAGTTGTTTAAACGACATATTCACTTTCTATCAGAAAGAGAATGAATCCTTTTTCGAGTGTTGGAAAAGATTCAAGTCTCCGCTTAGAAAGTGTCCTCACCATGGCTTGCCACCGCAACGGCAAGTCAACACTTTCTTTAGTGGATTGACCGAGCTTACAAAAGGCATGGTCAATAGTTCATCTGGTGGGGCGTTTTGAAGAAAACGCCGATGATGGTGTGGGCATTGCTCGAGGACATCACCAAATACAACTACGCTCCCTCTTATCAAGCCATTCAAGCACCTCCTCCTCTTAAGGTTGATGAAGTAAACATGCAAAGTTTGATCGCCATGCTGTAAAAGCAGATGGCAACTTCTCAAGTTTCGAATCAGACGAATCAAGCTTCTTCTTTTCCACAGAACCCTCAGGTTCTATATTGTGAGAGCTGTTGTCAGACTGGCCACATGATTGGTCAGTGTCAATTCAATCCCCCTACACCTTATCAAGTGAATGCTGTTCATGATCATGGACAGTATAATCAAGTCACATGTCAGAATTGTGACGAGGTGGGGCACACATCTAGATTCTGTCCTATGAACGGACAGAATGCTGAAGTAAATGCATTCTATGGCCAGAACAACCAAAGGTTCAATCAATTTTCTGGCCAGAATAATCTCCAAAACCAAGGGTTCAATCAACCTTCAAGTTTCAATCCAAATTCTAATTTCAATCAGAATCAAAACTTCAATAGAAACCCTGGTTTTCCTCAGAACCAGAATTCCAATTTTCCAATTCTAATCAAAGGTTCAATCAGAATTGGCCCGCCAATTCTAATCCTGCTGTCCAAAGTCGGCCCATCCAAATTTTATTCTCAAAATTTCCAAAACTCTCAAGGCCCCTCCCAATCTAACAATCTTGAAGCTAAATTGGAGGAGCAAAATAAAAGTATCCAACTCTCGATGACTACAAATAAGAACCTTGAGAGGCAAATCGGGCAAATGGGGTGAATAGTTAGCTTTAGACCCATGTGGGCACGCCGATTTCACCGAGAAGAATCCAAGGGTGGTCAAATTTCTCGTAACGATTTAAACAATGGCCAATGTAATCGACCTCGTACCTTCAATTCCATACGGTAGAGAGGAGGCCAATACGATGAATTTAAGAAGCGGTACTCAAGTTAGTGGTCCTTCCCATCAGGGAAACCACTAGCCCCTCCTGCCAGTGATAAGGCAGGAGGGGAAGCTGAGCACCTACACTCCCCTTGGCCGAAAAAGAATACTCGTGGTGGTGATCCCCAAGAGGTGAAAAAAATGGAAGTCCTCGGTGGTGATCCACGAGGAATGAAGAATCAAGTGGAAGTCAAGAGGCTGATCCCCTGACTAATAAAAAGATTGAAAAAGCTGTAAGGTGGAAGGATCTGGAGGACAAAGCTGTCAGTGCATCTTCAAAGAAAATCTTTTCTGAGAGTGATCTGAAAAAGCTTCCATTTCCACCGAGAAAGAGCAACATCCCTTTGAGTGAAGATAAGAAGTATGAAAAGGTGCTGAATCTTTTGAGAAATACTCATGTGAATCTTCCACTATCAGAGGTCTTGGTGGAAATGCCTAAGTATACAAAATTCATCAAGGATGTTGTTTCTTCAAAAAGGAAGTTGGCAGACATGGAGAGGCTGATTGGTGAGGACTGTTCAATGATCAATTATGACGACTTACCAACCAAGAGAGGTGACCCTGGAAAGTTCATGCTTACAGTGTTAATGGGAGGCCTGGTCTTCCCTAACTCTTTGTGTGACCTGGGTGCATCTATAAGCCTCATGCCATTGTCTATGTGCAAACAGTTGGGTTTAATTGATCTTCTAAGAAAGCAGCGGGAATCTTTAAAGACGTACTAGTTCAAATTGATAGGTTTACCTTTCCCATTGACTGGTACGTCTTAGACATTGAAAAGGATGAAAATGTCCCCCCTGATACTTAGAAGACCTTTTCTGTCTACAGTCGAGCCCTCATTGACTGCGATGGTGGGCGAGTGACGATACGAGTTGGTGATCAAGAAGTAAGCTATAATGTCTGCAGATCCATTCAAGTACCTTCTGGTCCGCCAACCGGCTTTTCCATTGAGGATTCGTTTGATGACTTCGATGATTTCATGGAAAAGCAAGTCATGGCTATTGCAACTGAATATGAGCGATTGGTTGATAATTTGAATAATCATGGTGTGGTCAATCTAGATCAGTTAGAAGCTGATTTTGAGGAAAAGTTGTTGAAAGGAGAAGCTTGGGCAGTGGGACCGCTAAGTAAACTCAGCGATGTTGAGTTGAAAAGTGGAGATCTTAAGTCAAGTTTAGAAGACCCCAGTAGATTTGGTGTTGAAACCGTTGCCTAAACATCTGAAGTATGTGTTTCTAAGAGAAGGTGACAAGCTTTCTTTGATTATATCTCGTGAAGTTGTCGTTTAGAGGAAATGAAATTAATCAACGTCTTGAAGAAAAATGAAAAAGCCTTTGGATGGCAAGTAGGAGATATAGGAGGAAATCTCCCGACATCTGTATGCATAAGATCAAGACAAATGAGGTGCGAAATGTGTTAGATGCGATTTGAGAGGAGGCTCAACCCTCATATGCAAGAAGTAGTTAAGAAAGAAATCATCAAACTTACGGACATGGGAATCATTTATGCCATCGCTAATAGTGAATGGGTTTCCCCGACTCATGTAGTTCCTAAGAAAGGTGGAATTACGATTGAGAAGAATGAGAAGGGAGAGGAAATAGCATTGAGACTTGTCACTGGTTACAGAGTCTGCACCGATTATCGAAAGCTCAATGAGGTAACCATGAAAGGTCACTTTCCCCTTGCATTCATTGACCAGATGCTTGAGCGTCTGGCAGGGCACGCATTCTATTTCTTCCTGGATGGATATTCAGGATATTTTCAAATACCCATTGATCCAGCTGACCAAGAAAAGACCACTTTCACCTACCCTTATGGTACATTCGCTTACAGGCGAATGCCATTTGGTCTCTGCAATGTCCCAGCTACATTTCAAAGATGTTTGCTGGCTATCTTTGACGGCTAGTAGAAAAGTGTATGGAAATCTTTATGGACGATTTTTCGGTCTTTGGTCAGTCCTTCGATGATTGTCTTGACAACCTTGACCAGGTCTTATCCAGATGTGTGGAAAAGAACTTAGTTCTCAATTGGGAAAAATGCCATTTCATGGTTGATGAGGGAATAGTTCTTGGCCACAAAATTTCCGCCAAGGATATTGAAGTAGACAGAGCCAAAGTAGAAGCTATCGAGAAGATGAGTTATCCGAAGAATGTGCGTGAAGTGAGAGGCTTTCTTGGACATGTCGGTTTCTACAGAAGATTCATTCAAGACTTCTCCAAGATAGCCAAGCCCCTGTCTACTTTACTTAAGGAAGACGTTGAGTTCGATTTTGATGAGAGTTGCAAGCAGGCGTTTGAGGAGCTTAAGAACCGTTTAATCTCTGCTCCAATTCTTATATCGCCTGACTGGAATCTACCTTTCGAGCTTATGTGCGACGCATCAAACTATGCAGTTGGTGCTGTTTTAGGACAAAGAATCAAAGGAAATTCCAATTAATCTATTATGCGATCCACACATTGAATCCTTCTCAAGTTAACTATACTACTACTGGAAAGGAATTATTGGCCGTAGTCTTTGCTATGGACAAGTTTCAGAGTTACTTGTTAGGAGCTCAAGTGATTGTGTGGATCGATCACGCCGCTTATGCGATCTCGATGACGAAGTAAGAGGCCAAACCGCGCCTACTGCGTTGGATACTGACCCTACAAGAGTTTGACGTTCAAATTAAAGACAAAAAGGGTAGTGAAAATGTCGTAGCGGATCATGTTTCGAGAATGTTAAGTGAGGAAAAGGATGATCCAGATGATATAGATCTTCACTTTCCTCTAGAAAACATTATGCTTATCGATGGCTGCGCTCCAGATGTTCCATGGTATTCTTCCATTGTCAATTACCTTCATTCCCGATATCTTGGTCCAGAATTGTCCTATCAGGAGAAGAAAAAGTTCTTCTCTGATTTGAAATCTTTCGTTTGGGATGAACCTTATCTATTTAAGATCTGTAAAGATGGTCTGCTTAGAAGATGTGTTCCAGAATCCGAGCAGCGTGATATTATTGAGCAGTGCCACAGTGGACCCACTGGAGGTCACTTTGGTCCTTGGAAAACCGTTGCTAAGATCTTCCAATCCGGTTTCTATTGGCCCACGATCTTTAAAGATACAGAAGCTTTCTGTAAAGCGTGTGATAGATGCCAAAGAACCGGAACTTTGACAAGGCGTTTTGACATGCCTTTGAAACCCATATTAGAATGCGAAGTCTTTGATGTTTGGGCCATCGATTTTATGGGACCATTCCCATCATCTTGTGGTAACAAATACATCTTAGTCTGCGTGGACTACGTGTCGAAATGGGTGGAGGCTCAAAGCCTCCTCACAATGATCATAAGACGGTCATGAAATTCTTAAAGAAAAACATCTTCATGAGATTTGGCTATCCACGTGCCTTGATCGGTGATGAAGGAACGATTTACGCAACCGACCCCTCAGAGAAAGTTCTTGAAAAGTATGGTGTTCGCCATAAGACAGCACACCATATCACCCGATGACTAGTGGTCGAGGTTGAAAGGAGCACCAAAGTATTAAGAAAATCCTGGAAAAACGGTCAACGATCATAGAAAAGATCGGAGTTTGAAATTGGATGATGTACTATAGGCATACTGAACCGCCTATAAGACTCTATGGGTACATCTCCATATCAAATGGTTTATGGTAAGCCATGTCATCCGCGGTCGAGTTGGAGCATAGATCTTATTGGGCTACAAAGTTTCGAACTTTGATTCCCAATCTTGTAGTGAGCATCGATCGCAACGATTGCATGAGTTAGACGAATTCGGACTCAGAGCCTCACTAAAACGCCAGATCAAGAAAGATAAGATGAAACTCCTCCATGACGCCAAGATTAAGAAGAGAGAATTTCACGTCGGGGAACAAGTTCTTCTATACAATTCCAGGTTACATCTGTTCCTGGTAAGCCGAGGACACGATGGTCCGGTCCCTTTGAGATTCTCCAAATTATTCTGGAGGCGTTAGAACTACGCGGCGGTTATGGTGACCAACCGTTTGAGTAAATGGTCAAAGGTGTAAGCACTACATTGGTGAACCCAAGGAAAAGCCTTTGATTGTTCGTTTCTCGAGATCCTCGGGTGTGGTACTAAAGAGGTCGAAGAATTTGATGAGTTTTCACCCGACTGCTTTGAGAGGATGACGGTAGCGGTCGATCCGAAGAAGTTCTAGCGGTAGTTGGGATATGGAAGAGTTTGAGAGGAGCGTAGGCGAAACGTCATCGTAATACTCGTAAGAAGAAGAAGTCGACCATGGGGCGGTTTAAACGATTTGGAAAGCTATCAAAGATTTAACCCCGTGTGTTAGATCTTTGTTTCTGCAGCCGAACTACTGACCCAAGTCTAGACGAGGTAGTGTGTTAAGGGTCAATTTGTAGTGTTTTATAAGGATATATTTTATATCAATATTCCCCATATATGGATGTTTTTCGTAGAATTCGAGCTTATAATCGATTAATTGAGCAAATGACGTTTTGAATAGTTAAAATGCAAAATCGAGTAAATATCGTGATTTTATTATCTATTTTGTATGGTTTTACGTTTTGCTCGGTTTTGTCATCTTTTAGGTGCACAAATGTGGAATGGAAGAGGTCTAAATGATGTTTGATTGAAGACTAAAGTGGAAAGAAAGAGATACAAGAGGATGAAGATGAAATAAATCTTGGGAAAATCCAAAACGACTCGTAATACGACGGGCTAATCAAAAGGCGTTTTCGAAGAAGAGTCCTTAATGAAAGTTGTAGAGTTTTCCGAGAGCTTTTTTATGACATTCGGATCATAATTTTTGGAGGTCTACAACTCAAGATATGAATTTAGAACCATGACCGACTTAAACAAAAGCAGCACCGCCATACTCCACACACAAATTATTCAGCAAGACAAAACATAATCATCACTCGATCATGGTTGGGGAGATTTTGCATCATTAAAACAAAAGAAAATTTAATGATACCTATACTACCATGCAAAACTACCTCCTAACCGGCCGAATACCGGGTAGTTGCTAGTAAAGTTGGATAAGTACGGGTATCGATCCTCAGGGAATTGGGATGTTGAATCTAATTTTATTAATCCTCTCAATTGTTACTCAAGAAAACAAATAAACGAAAGAACGAACAAATAACACATAGAACAAGTAAACTAAATCTAAGCTAAAACGAAATAAAACTAAACTAAACTAAAGATACATGGGATCAAACAGTGCACAAACCAAGTGATTTCAATCCTAGTTCGTCTCATGATTTTAATTCAAATTGTGGTTTCACCTTTACACGAGATACAAACCCCTAATTCCTTAGTGAATCTATTTCTCAAGCTATGAATCCCTAATTCCTTAGTGAATTCAATTATCGATCTCTCCTCTTCCGAATGTTGAGATCAATATTCCATACAAAACGAAGGTGTAGATTCAGGTTAACTCTCGTATTTTAGAACCTAACAACCTAGATAATTAACCAATTAACTTGTCATCATTAATGATTAAAGATCCTATCTTTCTATGGTGATCTAGTCTACGCAACTTCCGTATGTTGTAAACGTATCAATAGCAAAGCGATCTCTCGATCTAATTCACATCATAGCATCAAAATCATAGAATGATACAAAATAAATTAAAGATCATAAAAGCGAATAAGGATGAAACCGACATTAGCTACTAATTAACGTGAAGACCCAGTTATAGCATACGAGAACCGACAGTAACTATAACTTGCATAGATGAATCATGTATAAGGAATAAGATCATTTACTTAGCATGAATTCATACATGGGATCAAACAGTGCACAAACCAAGTGATTTCAATCCTAGTTCATCTCATGATTTTAATTCAAATTGTGGTTTCACCTTTACACGAGACACAAACCCCTAATCTCTTAGTGAATCTGTATTCTCAAGCTATGAATCCCTACTCTCGTAGTGAATTCAATTTACCAATCTCTCCTCTCTCGAATGTTGAGACCGATATTCCATACAAAACGAAGGTGTAGATTCAAGTTAACTCTCGTATTTTAGAACCTAACAACCTAGATAATTAACCGATTAACTTGTCATCATTAATGATTAAAAATCCTATCTTTCTATGGTGATCTAGTTTACGCAACTTTCGTATGTTGTAACTATCAATCGCAAACCAATCTCTCGATAAAGTTCACACATAGCATCATAATCAAAGAAAGATACAAAATCAATTAAAGATCATAAAAAACGAATAAGGACTGAATAAATTAAATAAATAAACTCACGTAGTTTGGTACATGATTGAATCCATGAATCGAAAACGGAAGAAAAACGACATCCTAATCTAACCCGGATCACCCGAGCACAAGGCTCGGGTGACCGGCCTGGAACAAGAAAGTGCATTCAGGCGTGCGGAGAATTGCGGCTGAAGTAATTTTATTAATTATTCCCTCAATTGGTTAATTATGCGCTGTATTTATAAGGGAGACTAAGGCGGCTGCTTTGTAATATATGTTAATGTCAATTTGGAAAATAATTCTTTTCCAATTAGGGTTTTGAATCTTAAGTCGGTGTGCATGGGCGGCTACCAGACGCTTGATTTGAAATGTAGGACGTTCGTTTGACCGCATGGACGGAGGCTGGAACGTGCGTTTATGCCAAATTTGAACTCTCTGTATTGCTACGCTCCTGGACGCTTGATCTAAACTTCTAAAATTCATATCTTGAGTTGTAGACCTCCAAAAATTATGATCCGAATGTCATAAAAAAGCTCTCGGAAAACTCTACAACTTTCATTAAGGACTCTTCTTCAGAAAACGCCTTTTTGATTAGCCCGTCGCATTACGAGTCGTTTTCGGGATTTTCCCAAGCTTTATTTCATCTTCATCCTCTTGTATCTATTTCTTTCCACTTTAATCTTCAATCAAACATCATTTAGACCTCTTCCATTCCACATTTGTGCACCTAAAAGATGACAAAACCGAGCAAAACGTAAAACCATACAAAATAGATAATAAAACCACGATATTTATTCGATTTTGCATTTTAACTATTCAAAACGTCATTTGCTCAATTAATCGATTATAAGCTCGAATTCTACGAAAAACATCCATATATGGGGAATATTGATATAAAATATATCCTTATAAAACACTACAAATTGACCCTTAACAACTCCCCCACACTTATCATTTGCTCGTCCCGAGCAAAACAAAACAAAGTCAAGCTCGAGACAAATAAACATCCATACAAATATGAAGAATATTCAATAACTTAGAAGTTCACCCGTGTAGTGTGTGCATAGCCATAATAAACTTCCACAATTTGAAAGTTATTCAAACCATAACTAGCCCGGTTTCCCATCTAAGTTAGAAATATTCAAAAATTATAATGTGCACTTTACAAAACATACATATCCCAAAAAGAAATAGTAGAGAATATCTAAAACATTTCCGATGTGGACTCGGAGAGGATAATCCCTACAACATATCCTTGGTTTATACTGGGTATAAGATTAACGATAACTAAGTCCTTACTTATTCATAATAATATATTTCAATATTTTCACTTTTTTCACACTTTTCTAACACACATCGAATAAGCTTTTGCCTCATGTGAGAATAGGACATTTCAAGATAATCCCTTACCTTACTACAATCATAAGGCGACTATAAAGCGACTGTCGTGAGCTTTGGTCATCATAGTGGAATAGGACATACGTGGTACACCTATCTCACCCAAATCATAAACCGACTTCCGACACACACAATTACAATTATGTTTACTTAGAGATTTCTGGTGGCGAGTGGAAAAGATTATTTTCTAGTAGCAGACTAATCGAGCATAACACCTCAAGTAAACAATTTATTACTATTGCAAAGACTTAATCACGTTTCACTTATCACATTCAAACTTACAGATATTCACGGTATGTCATACTTTAATCCTAGAATACAAACTACTAAACTTTTCAAGAATTGTACATAAGCAAAGAAACATGCTATAATCATAAAAATCTCCAACAAAAATGGGGTAGGCTTTCAACATTTAGCTCATCATTTACTATGGCATGTGAAAAGAGTGTCGGGTGAAACAACTAAAATTACCAAATATACTGAGAATATAGCAAAATGATATAAACTCAAGCAAAGATATGCCTTTGTCTACTCGGGATATAATAAAAATTTGAAAATTAAGCACTTTTCATAGAAATACTAAAAATATGAGCAAGCGAAAGTAGACACATAAATCATCTATCCCTTCCCCACACTTAGATTGCAACTTGTCCTCAAGTTATACAGAAATAATAAATTAGAGAACTTAGGCGATTGGATACGGCAGTGCGGAGGAACCAACAAGAACCAGGATTGCTTGCATAGCTCGATGGCGTGGAGCATCACGGGACAAATGAATACATCTTTAAAGTGCACAATAGCTATAGAAAGTATCCCGCAGACTTGATTAGTGCAAAAGAATCTACGGGGAAAAAGAAAAGATTACATATATAAAGCACATGAAGAAAAGGATCATAGAGATTTTTCAACTTAAGCTCAACTAAAGATTGAATACTATACATGAAATACTACAAAGTCGTAGGCTAGGTGCAACTATATGAAAATATACTACAATGCAATCTACATGATATGCAATCCTAAAAATAAAATAAATAAAAAATAAATTTCGACAGCTCAGTGAGCAAGTTGACCCCACGACAACTCTACAGTGACTACGGCCTATGCAGAAACTAAAATAAAAATGAGGTAGTATTACGGAAACCGACAGTTAACTACACTCAAGAAAAATAAAAGAAAAATATAAAAACAATGCAACTAGATGACATGCAACTCAATGATATGCATCTGAATGATATGCAAAAATAAAAGAAAATAAAAGAAAGAAAACTAGCCAACTCATTTGCAACACGACATGTATATAATAAACGTCTACCAAATAATGACAGGTTACGATAACCGACAGTACTGTTCATTACATGCAGTGTGGACGCGCTTTAAGACTCGTCAAAAGTGATAGCATTATGGAAAACCAACGATTAGCTATTCTAATGGATATAACTCATAAGGTTTCCATCGTAGCAACGGAAAACCGGCGAGTTACTACCCAAATGAGTTAGAAAAATAACAAGGAAGCACCTAAGTCTCAAAGCTCACAAGATTCATCACGGTATGTAGCATACGAAACCGACATTAGCTACTAATTAAAGCGAAGACCCGGTTATAGCATACGAGAACCGATGATAATTATAACTTGCATAGATGAATCATGTATAAGGAATAAGATCATTTACTTAGCATGAATTCATAGATGGAAAGGTATAACATTAGCTACTAAGTTGTTTGTGCACGATTCCTAAACGATCAAAACAAGTTATAAAAATTTATAATCCGGTCGTGGCCTCAAGTGCAAGGTCGTAGCAAAATGGTGTAACCGAGTCGATCACGGGAATTGGGGTTGTATCGATTCAAGTTTTAGTTGCAAATGTCGCGAGTTTATACTAATTAAAAAAAATGAACAGTAAAAGCGAAAGTGAGCAGTCACGATGAACAGTAAATTTGCAGAAAAAAAATAATAATTAACAACTACGGTGAAGGCTTGAACAATTATCCAAATGCAGTGATATAAAAGCAAGCAAACAAGGCTTCACGAGTCAAACGAATACCGGTTTCAAATTATTGATCGTATGATTCTACCCAAGGTTATGATTATTACACCTAACCGAATGCACAAATCTCTACTGGCTTAGATGATTTTATTCACAATCTTTTATCAAAGATTGATCCGTTAGCGTTCTTAGGTGGGGATATTTATCAATATCCAAAAAATCTAAACCGTTTAAACCACAACTTTCGTTATAATTTGGCTTAAAGATTCAAACTTTCGTATAGTGACCTAGGGTTCCGTTAATTATCATCAACGGATTGTCGAATCATACAAATAATCTATCGATCGAAATGTAAAAAAATGATATGAAAATGATACAAAAGTTCTAACCCTTTTGGTGATAGAAATCAATCAATACAATAATCTGAAACCAAAATCCGTTTGAAACGCTTCCCCTAGTTTGCTTGATGAAGGAATTAGCTCCTCATGGTTGAGAAATTCATGCCCCAATTTTGTGTTTTTGAATGAAAATATAAAGGAAATAAAAGTGGAAAAAGTCGGCCTTCTCTATTGAAATTGCGGCTCTGTAAAGTTGTGTCCCCAGGGTTCCAATGACTGCTGCTATTTATAGATAAAAGTAGGTCGGTTGCTACAGTAAAAATCCGGACTCTCGTTTACTTCCAAAATTCATATCTTGAGTTGTAGACCTCCAAAAATTATGATCCGAATGTCATAAAAAAGCTCTCGGAAAACTCTACAACTTTTATTAAGGACTCTTCTTCAGAAAACGCCTTTTTGACTAGCCCGTCGTATTACGAGTCGTTTTCGGGATTTTCCCAAGCTTTATTTCATCTCTTGATCATTGTTTAAGCTCATTCCATCACTTCACATGACGTATTTGGGTACCTACAATCACAATAAAGACGTGCAAAATGTAATATCGCAAATACAACGATATTTATCGATAAAGTCACATAATTAGCTCGGTTTTGCATTTAAACGCTTTCCAAACACATGTGCTCAATATTTCCGTTTAAACCTTTATTTTACTATAAATAGTAATGAAATACATGAGAAGTTGTTATAAAATAAAGCGTTAAAAACCACAAAATTCACCTTTAACAACTCCCCCACACTTAAACCTTGCTCGTCCCGAGCAAAACAAAACAAAACCTAGCTCGGAATTAAAAGCAGGTGGGTACCAAATATAGTGCATAGTAACTAAGTAGAAATTCACCCAAGTGTTTGTGTGCAAGGGCCATATCAAACTTCCACTAGATCCCAACTTTAGTTGAATTCAAGCAAAACTAGCTAGTATCACACTTAAGTTAAGCATAGATGACGCTCAAATGTGCATGCGAAAAGATAATAGAAAGTGATCAAACCATTTCCGACATACTTAGAGGATGATTCCTGCAACATATCAGAAGAGTTTATACTGGGTATAAAGTCATCATTGGCCAAGTCTTGAATTTTTTTTCGATTTTTTTTTTTTTTTTTTTTTTTTTTTTTTTTTTTTTTTTTTTAAGTTCTAACACACATAAAAATGAGCTCTTGCCCGTCATAGTAGAATAGGACATTTTGAGATATGCCCTAACTACCCAAATCATAAGGCGACTTTTTTTTGATTTGTCGTGAGCTATTAGTCGTCATAGTGGTATAGGACGTTCGTGATACGCCTATTTCACTCAAATCATAAACCGACTTCCGACACACATTTATTATTATTTATTAGCATTACTTATACGAGATTTTGGTCGGTGAGTTGGTTCTAAGCCATGGGCTATACAAACCTCATGAGCATAATGCCTCAAGTAATGAATTATTTATTATTACTACTTCAAGACTTTGGCAATGACTTGCTTATCACATTCAAACTCTATGATATTCACAATATGTCATACTTTGAATTTAAATCCAAACTATTATGAAAATATAGCATCGAGCACATAGTATAAGCTAATCAAGGAATGCTTAACCTATATGGATCTAACTTTTAAAAATTAGCTCGTCATCGATAAGGCACGTGAAATAAGTGGTCGAGTGAACATCTAACTCATCTAGCATACACAATATCAGGCATCCATTAAGTTTAAACATCGAACATAGGCATGTAGTTGTTCACTCGGGATAAAACAAATTTTTCAAATTTTTGTGCATTTTGCATTGAACTTATCATGATATGAGCGAAGGTATATAGGTACACACTTTATCCCCTCCCCCACACTTAAAACACAACATGTCCTCAAGTTGTGCAGAAATAAGGTAGAGTAAAGTACTTAGCTGATTTATAAAGGTTGGATTGTTGAGAAAGCTGCAGCATGAAAAAAAAAAGAAAACAACGATCCCCGTATGTAGAAGGCTTGTAGCAGCTAAATAGCTCAAGGTAACCTGCATTACTTGATAGACACACCAAAATATCTGGGGGGAAGTCGGGGAAACATGCACGAGATAGACATAGAGAAAGGAGAACACAGTGCATAGTATAAACATGTAATTAACAAGGATTCATAGATGGAAGGATGAAACGTGGAAGTACAGAACATCTATGTAATAAGATAGTGCTATATAAGCGCAAATGATAATATCCAAGTGAACTAATGTTTAATAAAAGAAAAACGGCTTTATTCAGAGAAAACGAGCGTTTGACTCAAACAACATGCAAACCAAAAACTAACTAGAAGCAAACACTAACTAACTAACTACTCGTAGAGCGAGGACCAATCTATCAAACGTATGAGACGGCGAAGCACGTCGATGGCAGGCCAGAGGTCGTAGTCATACTGTAAGTTCCAATCTTCTCCAACTAGCTCTATCCCCCGAACATGCTCATCCTCGAGTACCAAGATGAGAGCAGCCAGAAACGGGTCATTGAGGATCGTGAATGGCCTCTCTAAGTCATCTTCGATCTCCTCAATGGTCCACTCTTCATCTCCACCAGAGAGAGATGGAGGCAACACGATAACAAAGGTGAAAGTCTGGACTCGGATGAGAATATCGATATCAGCATCCAAGACTCGCAAGCCACCCGGACCATCATCCAAAGAAATGGCATGGATCCGACTGACAAACTCGAACTCGGGCTCGGGCATCCCAAAGAACTCGTGTGTAGGGACTCCGTAGGGATAACGATCGTCATCATCAGCCATCTCAGTAGTCAACTGAAGCACAGAAATAGACCACGCTCATCAGAGGCTAGATAGAAAAAAGGAAAACAAACAAACAAAAACAAACGAGAAGAAAAAAAAATAAAGAAAAAGAAAAGGATATCTAGGGTGCCTCCTAGTAGCGCTTCCAGTTATTGTCGGCAGCTCGACAACCATAGAAAGTTCAACCTGGATCGGGCCACTTGATCTTTCGGCCAGTCACTCTATCAAAAGAGCTCTTGTCAGCAATGTAACCACAAAAACAACCATGCAGGCAGGGAATCCTGCTCTTCAAACTCTCTCAGGCTCCATCGATCTTTCTAGCTGTTGACTTCCTCCTCCTTCCCCGCTTCTTCAGATGCATTTCCTTCCAGTACTGCTCCATATCCCAACTTCCAGCGAAGACTTCAGCTGGTGATTCGACATCGGCCTCGGTGAATAAATCTGGTGCAAAGTCTGTAAAGTCATCGACTTTAGGATTCACACACTCAAATATGTCGAGGAACCGAACAATCAAAAGTGCCTCCTTTGGTAGACCAATGTAATGTTTGCACCTTTGACCGTTTACCTTAAACGGTAGATCACCAATACCTTTTAGCTCCAACACTCCGCTTGGAAAGACTTGCAAAATCTCGAACGGGCCGGACCACCGTGTCCGGAGCTTTCCAGGAAACAGATGTAACCTGGAATTGTATAGCAAGACTTGCTCTCCCGCATGAAACTCTCTTTGCTTAATTTTCTTATCATGGAGCAGCTTCATTTTGTCCTTACTCACTGGCGCAGAGGCCTGGAGCTGAACTCATCTAGCTCATGCATCTGCCAAGTCTGTGCTCACCACAAGCTTTGGAATCAAAATTTAAAAACTTCGTCGCTTGATAAGCTTTATGCTCAAGTTCGACCGGCAAATGACATGGCTTTCCATAAACCATTTGATATGGAGATGTACCCATAGGTGTCTTGTAAGTCATCTGTAAGCCCACAAGATATCATCATCAATTTGAGACTCATCCATCCGATGTTAATAGCGCTCTTTTCTAAGATCTTCTTGAGGCTCTGGTTACTACGCTCCACCTGACCACTTGTCATAGGATGGTATGGTGTACCGGATTCATGCCGAACACCATATTTCTCTAATACTTTGTCCAGTGGTTGATTACAAAAGTGCGACCCCTCGTCGCTGAGTAAGGCTCTCGGGCAGCCAAACCTCACGAAAATATTTTTCTTTAAGAATTTCATGACCGTTTTATGGTCATTGTGAGGGGTGGCGATAGCCTCCACCCATTTAGACACATAGTCTACACAGACTAGGATGTATCTATTCCCGCATGAGGATGGGAATGGACCCATAAAGTCAATCCCCCAGACATCGAACACCTCACACTCTAGAATGGGTTTTAACGGCATATCATATCTCCTTGTCAAAGCACCGGTTCTTTGGCACCTATCACAAACCTTTACAAAAGGCTTGGTATCCTTAAAAATCGAGGGCCGGTAAAAACAGATTGGAATATCTTCGCAAAGGTCTTCCAGGACCGAAGTGGCGCCAGGTGGGACCACTATGACATTGTTCAATTATGTCCCGTTGCTCATTCGAGGACACACCGCGAAGTAACCCATCTTTCTGAGTTTAAAGATACGGTTCTTCCGGACATAATACTTGAGATCGAGAGAAGAATTTCTTCTTCTCACGATCACGAAAACTTGGGATTCAGATACTGGGAATGGAGGTAATTAACGATTGAAGAATACCACGGAGGATCAGACGTGCCACTATTCACAGACATAACACTCTCAAAGGGGCAATATAAATCGATGTCTTGTGGATTTTCTTCTACTACGGGCAACACTCTTGATATGTGGTGTACGCTCTTTGTGTTTTCACTACCCTTGATATCTTTAATATGAACATCAAACTCCTGAAGCGGTAAGAATCCAACGCAGTAGTCTCGGTTTAAGCGTCCTTTTATTCATCGGATATCGCAGAGCGCGTGATCGGTCCAGACAACCACCTTGGCACCAAACCAAATAACCGGAACTTGTCCATAGAAAAGACAACGACTAAAAGTTCCTTTTCCGTGGTAGTGTAGTTTGCTTGTGCCGGATTCAGGGTATGGCTTGCATAGTAGATATGTTGGAATTTACCATTAAGTATTTGTCCCAAAACCGCACCAACGGCGTAGTTGGAAGCATCACACATTAATTTGAATGGTAAGTTCCAATCCGGAGAGATCAGAATTGGAGCGGAGATCAGGCGATGTTTAAGCTCTTTGAAGGCACACTTGCAATCATTGTCGAAGTTGAAAGCAGCGTCCTCTTTAAGTAAAGTTGATAGGGGTTTTGAGATCTTGGAGAAATCTTGAATGAATCTCTATAGAAGCCGGCGTGACCAAGAAAACTCCTCACTTCTTTCACGTTCTTAGGGTAGTTCATCTTTTCTATGGCCTCTATTTTGGCCCTATCAACTTCTATGCCCTTAGCTGAAATTTTATGGCCAAGAACAATCCCCTCATCCACCATAAGGTGGCATTTTTCCCAATTGAGGATTAGGTTCTTCTCCACACATCACATTAAGCACCTTGTCCAGATTAGCAAGACAATCATCGAACGATTTACCAAACACCGAGAAGTCGTCCATAAAGACCTCCATGCATTTCTCAATTAGCCCGTCAAAAATTGCTAACATGCATCTTTGAAAAGTGGCCGGAGCATTATAGAGGCTGAACGGCATTCGCCTATAAGAGAAAGTACCATACGGGCAGGTGAATGTCGTCTTTTCCTGATCAACGGGGTTTATAGGGATGCTGGAAGTACCGGAGTATCCGTCCAGAAGCGATAAAAAGGGTGTCCGCCAAACGCTCGAGCATTTGGTCAATGAAGGGGAGAGGAAGTGGTCCTTCATGGTAACCGTTCGATTTCCTATAGTCGATACACACACGGTAACCGGTGACTAATCTCAAAGCGACTTCTTCTCCCTTGTCATTTTTTCAATGGTGATACCACCTTTCTTAGGGACCACTGCGTGGGGACACCCAATCCTTTGTCGACCATTGCATATATGATCCCCATATCAAGCAACTTGATGATTTCTTTCTTCACCACCTCCTGCGCATGTGGGGATTTAACCGTCTTTGAGGTTGTCTAATATGCTTGGCTCCTTCTTCTATTTTTATCTTGTGCATACAGACGTCGGGAGATATACCTCGATATCTCCTACACGCCGACCAAAAGCTTTCTCATTTCTTTTCAAGGCGGCCAACAACTTCGCTTCTTCTTCCTCTCGTCGACAGCGGAAACAATTAACGGAAGCCGATCACCCTCTCTCAGGAAAACATACTTTAAATGTTTCGGTAACGGTTTTAACTCGAGGTCAATCGGAGGGTCTTCCAAACTAGACTTTAAAACTTTACTTTGCAAATTATTAGAGGAGAGCAACATAGCTTCTAATAAATCTACTTCCTCTGAAGGCGAAAGGTTCTTACTCACTACAACTTCATCTTCAGTCTCAGCTCCAAGCTCATTCAAATCTATCCTACCATATTGGTTCAGATTATCGATCAAGCGTTCGTATTCAGAATCTATTGCAAGGACTTGCTCTTCTAGAAAATCACTGAAATCATCAAATGATTCCTCGATAGAGTAGCCGGTTGGACATTCAGAAGGTCTTTTGATAGCTTTAGATACACTATAGCTCACTTCTTCATTTCCAACACGCAAAGTTACTTTAGCACCGTCATCACAATCAATGAGGGCTCTAGCAGTAGATAGAAAAGGTCTTCCAAGAATCAGGGGTGTATTTGGTTGTTGGATGTCTAAAACAAACCAATCCACAGGAAAGGTAAACCTATCGACCTGAACCAACAAATCTTTCAAAATCCCTATCGCTTTCTTGGATGATCTATCTGCAAACTGGATACTGAAAGTGGTAGGCTCCAAAAGGTGGTCTAAATAAAGTTCTTTGACACTGAGATAAAGGCATAAGGCGATGGAAGCTCTAAATCACATAAAGAATTAGGAAAGATAAGGCCCCCTATTTGCAAAGTGAGAACAAACCTTCCAGGATCACTTTTCTTAACAGGTAAATCATCATAACCTATCATAGAGCAGTCTTCACTGGTCACCCTGTCCATACCCTCTAATTTCTTCTTAGATGAGACTACATCCTTTATAAATTTTGTGTATCTGGGCATCTCAACAAGAACATCAGATAAAGGCAAATTGACTTGAGTGTTCTTTAATAGGTTGAGAACCTTTTCGTACTTTTTATCCTCAGATAAAGAAATGTTTTTCTTCCTTGGTGGAAATGGAAGTTTCTTCAATTCTTCTTGAGAAAAAAATTCTTAGAAGAGGCACTAATGACTTTTCTTCTAAATCCTTCCATCTCACCGTCTTTTGTCATTCTTTCTTACCTCCGCCGAGGATCCTCCTCCGACTCACTTCTTCAGATTTCTCGGTCGTCTGGTCACCACCCGAATTCTTTCTTCGATTTCTATCTCATCTTCCTCTTTTTCTTCACCCAGTTGGGATTGGGTCTTCTCAACTTCCCTCCCACCGAATCGGTGGTAGGAGGGCCTACTCGTTTCCACGGTTACGGTTGAATGTGGGTTTCCTTGAAGTTGAGTGCCGGATCTTAAATTCATGGCACTAGTTTCCTCCCTACCATAAGGGGTGGTTGGTGTTAGATCAGTACACCGGTTTGGGTTCAAATCAGCTTGGGCCACTTGGCTGCCCTTTGGATTTATTTCTGTGAAACTGGGTAGATGACCCTGAGGTCATGAAGCTAGCTGCTCAGCTAACTGTCCCAACTGCCTCTCTAGATTTTTAATAGTTTTTTGCTGCTCCTCAAAATCAGATTTGGTGGGAGCATCATTGGACCCAGATGGCCCTTGATGATTTTGAAACCCAGGAGGATGTTGATTGGACCGGTTTTGATAAGGGGAATTTGTGTTGGCAGGCCATGCCTGATTGAACCTCTGTTGAAAATTCGAACTCTGATTCGGGTTTTGAGAGTAGTTTCGATTGGAATTTTGATTCTGATTATAACCAGAGTTTTGATTAAAATTTCGGTTTTGGTTATAACCCTGATTCTGAAAGTCATTCTGGCCAGAAAATTGATTTGGGAATCGTTGGTTGGGCCGACGGAAAAAGCATTGACTTCCTCATTTTCCCTGTTTAGGGGACAAGCTAGAGAAGTGTGGCCTTTTAGACCACAAGTCTGGCAAATTACCGGAGTATACTGTCTCGTGCTTTGGACAGCATTGACTTGGTAATTCGCATGGAGATTGAATTGACATTGGTCAATCATGTGACCAATCTGGCAACAGTTGTCGCAATACAGAACTTGAGCGTTCTGTTGATAAGGAGGAGTGGGTGTGATCTGTTTTTGGGACAGAGTAAGAGCGGCCACCTGCTGCTGCAGCATGGCGATCACCTAATTCTGAGAATTGACTTCCTCAATCTTTGGAACAGACGGGTGTTAAGGGTGAATTTATACGATTTATAACGCTATATTCTACGATATTTTTCCCCGTATTTGTACTAAATTGCATAAGAAACGAGGGTTTAATGGATATATTGAGCAAATGAGATTTTAAATGAGTTAATCGCAAACTTGGTTAATTTTGGCGTTTTAATTGTGATTTTATGATTATTTGAGCATTATTACATTTTGCGATGTTTTTATGTGTTATAGATACATGTTTGAGGCTCAAAAGATGATCAAAGGTTGATTAAGTTCGAGCTAATTGATGATAAAAGAGATAATGAAGAAGTGGATAGAGATAGAAGAGATAAAGATCAATAAATCAAAATCGATCATATCAAAGCGGCGTCGTGTCCCGTCCAGTGGACGGGCGTCTGATGTAATTGAACGAGCGTCCAGGATGTCATCTTTGATTCGGGAAGTTTGGGCTGATGGATGAGCGGCGTCTGGTCATGACTCGGCCTGATTCGAAGTTTTATTGAAGAGTGGGACGGGCGTTCAAGGTTTTCGAGACAGGCGTCCGCGGCCGATTTAGCGAGAACCGACTTTGAAATCTATATATAGTCGGTTGTTTTCTCCACAAAAGAGGACCATACTCATTATTCAAAACCCTAAACCTAGGGCGGCTTTAGGCTGCGTTTTCATCTTTTATTCCTATTTTCATGCTCTTAGTTTAGATTAAACACTAGTTACTTTTTATGCAATTGTTTACGCAAATTTGAGTTCTTGAGGATGTTCAGAGGCTAAAAGCTTCATCAAAGCGAGTATTGTGAAGCCGTCCAACAATTGTTGATTTCGTTTTCTTCGATTATCTTGTGAGTTTTTAATAAAGGTTGTTTCTTATTCATGCTTATTCATGTTTAGTTTGCTCTTATATCGGAAGATATGCATGTGTTGATTGTTTATTGTTGATGGAAGTCTTAATAAACCCTAGATCACCATGAATAAGAATAGTAATTGAATCTATCATAACGGAAGTTAATAGAGTCGATTACTTAGATTATAAACACAAAGTTTGCACCTTTGGTTATTAAAGCGCGTTAATCTTACATCGGAAGATAATAGATTGATAGATGAACTTTCTAAGGAATTAGGGTTCATGTTTAGGTGAGGTGAACCACAACCTGAATAAAAACTGCAATATAATCGAGATAGGGAATCAATGCTTGTTGGATAGGTGGATCAATCCTCGTTTGCTCGTTATAAATTTGATTTAAATCCTTAAAAGCTTGAATTTGTCTAGTTAGTTTGCTTTTATCTGCATCTTAGATTAGTTATTTTAAATTGGTTCGCAGCCCGTATCTTTCCTGGCTTTAGATCATCTCTTCTGTCCAGTTTTACGTTTTAGTTAAGTTTTGCTTTCAGTATTTCGTTTAGTTTCATCCGCTATTCAGCTTAGTAATCGTGACATAGGTTAGTTAGATAAAAACTAGAAATCACAATCGTTTAGTTCCCCGTAAGATCGACCCGGCATTAACCGCTATTACTACGATCCTTATACTTGAGGTTAACCGGATTATTACTTGTTTATTTTGTGTTGATAAAATCCGTGACAAGTTTTTGGCGCCCGTTGCCGGGAACCGGACGGTTGTCTAGTTTTGTTTTCGTTTTCTATTTTTTCTGCTTTGTTTTGTTTCGTTTTCTGTTTTAATCCGTTTTAAATTCCTGTTTTAGTTGATAATTGTTTTAGGTAGTTGTTAAGTAGATAATTAGGGTTTAAAACTTTCCCTTAGTATTTTCTTGAAGTTAGATCTTACGTCCTCGCTTTTTTTCGACGTTCTTTCTTCCCTTCTTGCATTATCTGCAAATTCTCGCTTTTGTTCTAAGTTTTCCGTGAGCAAAGCGGGCGCCAGGATATTGGGCGCCCGTCCATTTGAAATTATCATTCTGATGCGGGTTCATCCACTTAGACGAAGCGCCCATAAGCTTTGGGCGCCCGTTTAAGCGTTCGTCTGCATCAGACGGCGTTTAAATTACTAAACGCCCGTCCGATCTCAATTTCATCGGGCGCCCGTCCAATCTTTTGGGCGTCCGTCCGGTATTGTTTTCCTTAACACTTTTGTTTCCTTTTCTTCTTTCCCATTCCTCTCTTTAGGCTTTTAATTTTTAGTTAGGCTTTTACTTTCTTAGTTTTAGGTTTTGTTCCACTTGTTTTTGGTCCGGTTTATGCAAACTCGAGTCAAAAGGACCGTTAATATACACCCACGACCCCGGCGAACCATAGTCCGGCCAAGCAGCGGAATTTCCGTTCTACGATTCGCAGCGAGAGAGCGAAGCGAGATCTTGAAGAACAACTAGCAAGAGAAATCAGCGATTTTGTGATAATGGGCGATAATAGGCGTACATTGGCGGACTACGCCATGCCAGGCGAAGTCAAGGTCAACCGGCTATTGTTATTCCGACCATTCTTGCACAAACCTTTGAGTGAAGCCAGGACTTATCCGGATGATGCAAAGACGCATCAATTTTCACGGCTACCAATCGGAGAATCCCATACCCACTTACACACATTCTTAGAGATATGCGGCACCACACGCATCCAAGGAGTAAGTGAGGATGCCATCAAACTTAAACTATTTCCATTTTCGATTTGAAAGGGGAGGCCAAAGAGTGGTACACCTCTCTCCCATCTGAATCTATCACCACCACAGGCGGAACTCGAAAGGAGTTCTTGAGTCAATATTTTCCACCTTCAAAGACTGACCCGGTGCTTAAATGACATTTTCACATTTTATCGAGAGAGAATGAATCTTTCTTGAGTGTTGGAAGAGATTCAAGTCCCTTCTTAGAAAATGCCCCACCATGGCTTGCACTTTGGAAAGGCAAGTCAATACATTCTTGATGGATTGACCGAGCTTACAAAAGGCATGGTCAATAGTTCTTACGGCGGGGCATTTCGAAGAAGAAGGCTTTGATGAGGATGGGCATTGTTTGAGGACATTGCCAAATATAACTATGCCCCTCTTATCAAGCAATTCAAGCACCTCCTCCTCCCAAGGTTGAGGAAGTCAATTTACAAAGTTTGATTGCCATCTTCGCAAAAGCGGATGGCTCCACCTCAAGTTTCCAATCCTATAAATCAAACTTCCTCTTTTCCACGAGAACCCTCGAGTTACGTATTGCGAAAAAATTGTTGTCGGACCGGCCATATGAATGGCCAATGTCAATTTAATCCCCTGCACCTTATCAAGTAAATCTTTGTTTCATGACTATGGACGGTACAATCAAGTCACATGTCAAAATTGTGACGAGGTGGGACACACTTCTAAATTACGCCTATGAGCGGACGAATGCGGAAGTGAATGCATTCTATGGCGAGAACAATCAAAGGTTCAATCGGTTTCGAGGCCAGGGCAATTTTCAAAACCAAGGGTTTAATCCATCTTCAAATTTCAATCCCAACTCGAATTTTAATTGAATCAAATTTCAACAGAAACCCAGGTTTAATCGAGAATCAAAACTCGAATTTTTCCAATCCTACGCAAAAATTCAATCGAATTGGCCTTCCAATTCAAATTCTCAATTTCAAAGTCATTGACCGACCATATGCTCCAAATCTCCAAAACTCTCAAGGCCCCTCCCAACCTACAAATCTTGAGGCTAAGTTGGAAGAGCAAAGTAGATCGATGAAGAATCTTGAGAGACAAATTGGGCAATGGGTGAGCTTGGTTGGCTTCTAGACCCCAGGTATTGCCGATTTCACCGAGAAGAATCCAAGGGTGGTCAAGTTGCTCAGGTGATTTGAACAAAAAGGCCCATGTCACGGACCTCGTGCCATCAATTCAATACGGTAAGGAGGAGGCGGTGCAATGAATCTAGGGAGCGGTACACAAGTTAGTGGTCCTTCCCATCCGAAACCACCAGCCCCTCACCGCCATTGATAAGGGGGGAGGGAAGGCGAGCACCTACACTCCCCTCAAGCGCAAGAGAAAACTCGGTGGGTGATCCACGAGAGGTGAAGAGTTTGGTGATCCTCAAGTGGGTGATCCTTTGAGGATTTGAAAAAAGCAAGCGAAAGTCAGGAGGCTGATCCCCCGACTATTAAGAAATCTGAAAAAACTGTTCGTTGGAAGGATCTGGAAGACAGAGCGGTCAGTGCATCCTCGAAAAAGGTTTTCTCTGAGGATGACCTTAAGAAACTTCCATTTCCACCGAGAAAGAGCAACATTCCTTTGATTGAGGATAAGAAGTATGAAAAGGTACTAAACCTTTTGAAAAATACTCAGTGAATCTTCCATTATCGGATGTCTTAGTCGAGATGCCTAAGTATACAAAATTTATCAAGGATGTTGTGTCTTGAAGAAGAAATTAGCTTGAGCATGGAAAGGCAGATTGGTGAGGATTGTTCCATGATTAATTATGAAAACTTACCAATTAAAAGAGGTGACCCTGGAAAATTCGTGCTTACAGTATTAATGGGAGGTCTAGTCTTCCCAAATTCTTTGTGTGATCTAGGTGCCTCTATAAGCCTTATGCCAATGTCTGTATGCAAACAGCTCGGTTTACAAAGTCTTCTAGAACCCACTACTATGAGTTTACAATTCGCGGATAGATCCTCTAAGAAAGCTTCAGGAATCCTAAAAGACGTTTTGGTTCAGATTGATCGATTTACCTTTCCAGTTGATTGGTATGTTTTAGATATAGAGAAAGACGAAAACGTTCCGTTGATTCTAGGAAGACCTTTCTTATCTACAGCTAGAGCCCTCATCGACTGCGATGGTGGGCAAGTGACTATCCGAGTTGGTGATCAAGAGGTGAGTTACAATGTCTTAAAGTCCATTCAAGTACCCTCTGGCCCTCCAACCGGTTTTTCCATTGATTATATGATGGATGATTTCACCGACTATATGGATAAGCAAGTCATGGCTGTAGAAGCAGAATATGAGCGATTAGTTGATAATCTGAATACTCATGGTAGGGTGAATCTGGATCAACTAGCGGTGATTTTGTGGAAGAGGCTGTTGGAAGGAGAAGCTTTGGCGGTGGGACCACGTGAGTAAACTCAATGATATTGAGTTGAAAAGTGGAGATCTAAAGTCTAGTTTAGAAGCCCCCCCTGCGGATTTGGTGTTGAAGCCGTTACCTAAACATCTTAAGTATGTGTTCTTAAGAGAAGGTGACAAGCTTCCTTTAATCATATCTGCCAAGCTTTCCCGTATAGAGGAAATGAAACTGATCAACGTCTTGAAGAAGAATGAAAAAGCTTTTGGTTGGCAAGTAGGAGATATCAGGGGAATATCTCTTGACATCTGCATGCACAAGATCAAGGCGAATGAGGCGCCAAGTGTGTGAGACGGCCAATGAAGGCTCAACCCTCATATGCAAGAAGTCGTTAAAAGAAATCATTAAACTCTAGATATGGGTATCATTTATGCCATCGCGGATAGTTAATGGGTTTCCCGACTCAAGTAGTTCCCAAAAAGGTGGAATTACAATTGAAAAGAATGAGAAGGAGAGAAATTGCATTGAGGCTTATTTATCTGTTTCTGAGAGTGCATCGATTATCGAAAGCTCAATGAGGTAACCATGAAAGATCACTTTTCCTTCCATTCATTGACCCGGATGCTCGGCGTCTGGCGGGCACGCATTCTCATTGTTTCCTAGATGGATATTCAGGATATTTCAGATACCCATTGATCCGGTGACCAAGAAAAGACCACCTTCACCTGCCCTTATGGTACTTTCGCATACAGACGAATGCCGTTCGGTCTCTGCAATGCCCCAGCTACATTTTAGCGATGTATGCTAGCCATCTTTGACGGGCTTGTAGAAAAGTGTATGGAGATTTTATGGGCGATTTTTCGGTTTTTGGTCGATCTTTTGATGATTGCCTTGACAATCTTGATCAGGTGTTATCCAGATGTGTGGAAAAGAACCTAGTACTTAATTGGGAAAAATGCCATTTCATGGTAGATGAAGGAATAGTTCTTGGCCACAAGATCTCAGCCAAGGGTATAGAAGTTGACAGGGCAAAAATAGAAGCTATTGAGAAGATGAGCTATCCTAAAAATGTGCGCGAAGTGAGAGGCTTTCTTGGACACGTCGGCTTCTACAGAAGGTTCATTCAAGATTTCTCCAAGATAGCCAAGCCCCCGTCCACTTTACTAAAGGAAGGCGTTGAGTTTAATTTTGATGAGAGCTGCAAGCAAGCGTTTGAGGAGCTTAAGGATCGTTTAATATCCGCTCCGATTCTTATATCGCTTTATTTGGAACCTACCATTTGAGCTTATGTGCGACGCATCAAACTATCTTGTGTTGAGTGCCGTTTAGGGCAAAAGATCAAGGGAAAGTTCCGACCTATCTATTACATAAGTCACACATTGAACCCTCTCAAGTTAACTATACTACTATCGAAAAGGAACTATCGGCGTAGTCTTTGCTATGGACAAGTTTCGTAGTTACTTGTTAGGAGCTCAAGTGATCGTGTGGGTGATCACGCCGCTGCGCTACTACGATGACTAAGAAAGAGGCTAAACCGTGCTTACTACGTTGGATATTGACCTACAAGAGTTTGACGTTCAAATTAAGGATAAAAGAGCGGTTGAAAATGTAGTGGCGGATCACGTCTCTAGAATGTTAAGTGAGGAAAAGGATGAACCGGATGATATAGATCTTTACTTTCCTCAGAGAACATCATGTTGATCGATGGCGCTCCCGATGTTCCATGGTATTCTTCCATTGTAAACTACCTTCATGGCCGTTATCTCGATCCAGAGATGTCTTATCAGGAGAAGAAAAAGTTCTTCTCGGATTTAAAATATTTCGTTTGGGATGAACCTTATCTTTTCAAGATCTGTAAAGATGGTTTGCTTAGGAGATGTATTCCAGAATCTGAGCAACGTGACATCATTGAGCAGTGCCACAGTGGACCCTCAGGAGGTCACTTTGGTCCTTGGAAAACCGTTGCTAAGATATTTCAATCCGGTTTCTATTGGCCTACGATCTTTAAAGATACGGAAGCTTTCTGTAAAGCTTGTGATAGGTGCCAAAGAACCGGTACTCTGACAAGGCGTTTTGACATGCCTTTAAAACCCATCCTCGAATGCGAAGTCTTTGATGTATGGGGTATCGATTTTATGGGACCATTCCCATCATCTTGCGGTAATAAATACATCTTAGTCTGCGTGGACTACGTGTCCAAATGGGTGGAGGCTCAAGCCACTCCTCACAATGATCATAAGACGGTGATGAAATTTCTAAAGAAGAATATCTTCGTGAGGTTTGGATGTCCACGTGCCTTGATCGAGTGATGAAGGGCGCGATTTACATAACCGACCCCAGAGAAAGTACTTGAGAAGTATGGTGTTCGTCATAAAATTGGCACACCGTACCATCCTATGACTAGTGGTCGAGGTTGAAAGAGCAACTTGAGCATTAAGAAGATCTGGAGAAGATCATTATGATCATAGGAAAGAGCGGAGTCTAAAGTTGGATGATGTCTTGTGGGCATATCGAGGCGCCTATAAGACCCCATGGGTACATCACCATATCAAATGGTCTACGGAAACCATGTCATCTCGCTGTCGAGTTAGAGCATAGAGCTTATTGGGCTACAAAGTTTTGAACTTTGATTCCCAATCTTGTGGGAAGCATCGACTCTGGCAGATTTACATGAGTGGATTTAAGTCGGACTCCAGGCCTATGAAAGTGCCAGGATTAGTAAAGATAAGATGAAGCTACTCCACGATGCTAAGATTAAGAAAAGAGAATTTCATGTCGGCGAACAAGTTCTTCTATATAATTCTAGGTTACATCTGTTTCTGGAAAGTTAAGGACACGTTGGTCCGGCCCTTTCGAGATTCTCCAAATCATTCCGGAGGCGTTCTAGAACTTCGTGGTTATAGTGGTGAACCGTTTGAGTCAACGGTCAAAGGTGCAAACACTATATTGGTGAACCTAAAGAGACATCTTTGATTGTTAAATTTCTCGATATTCTCGGATGTGGTGTTCGCGAGTCGAAGACTTTAGCGAGTTATCACCCGACTTGTTCTCCGAGGATGACGGAAGTGACCCCTTGTGAAGAAGTTCTAGCGGTAGTCTTTGATATGGAAGAGTTTGAAAGGGCGTCGGTTGAAGCGTCATCGAGAGGGCTCGAGGATGAGGAGGTCACCCATGTGGGAAGTTCAAGCGTATGTGGAAAGCTATTAAAGATTTCACCCCATGTGTGAGATTTCAAGCCGCGACCACACTCTCGATCGAGCTTACACGAGGTAGTGGTGGCGAGAAAAGTCAAATGGCACGATCCAGGTGAGTTTTAAACGGTGTCGAGCTAACGACATTAACCAAAAAAGCGCCACAGGGGGCAACCTAGATATCGTTTTTTTTTTAGTTGTTTTTGTTTTATGCTTTGATAGTGTTAGTATTTAAGTTTAGTTTATTCGATTTTAGCCCTATTAAGTTTTTGTGTTTATCATCGAGTTAGTTGTGCTTTCTAGATATGGATTTCGGTGTTCGGCCCGGAGGAGTTACCTTTCCTAGGAGGATTCCACTCACATTGTAGATGACGGACCGGGAGGAACCATCGTTTTGCACGTAGATTTTGACATTAGTACCCGCGTCAAGACGGTCACCTATGTTCTCATTGTTCCCCGTTGTTCGGGAGGTGGAGACTTTACTCTTGAGGAGTTACATGCAGCTTCAGGGCGTCCTTACACCATCCTCAATGATCCGATGTTGACAGATTTAGCGCTAGTCTTTGCAAATTCGAGCACTTTCGCGGTGTTGATGGTTGGTGAGGCGGGGTTTACAAGATGAGTATGACTTCCCTCCGGCGATTGACATGCTCCGCCGTCTCATTCGAGTGATCGATTGGTCGGACATTTATGATGACTAGCGTTCTTAGGATGTTTCGTCGAGCAAACGACGTAAAACAAAAGCGCTGAGTGGGAGGCAACCCACTGTTTTCCATCTGTTTTTATTTATTTTCTAGTAATTTTATGTACTTCATTTGATTTTTATTTGTATTTTTGAAGTTTTATATAAGTTTAATAAAAAAGGGCAATTTTGAATTTGATTTATAATTTTTCAGCTTATACTGCTTGGACGCCCGTCCAGAACTCTGGACGCCCGTCCGCCTTGACCAATTTTAGGACGAGCGTCCACTAAGCCTGGACGCCCGTCTGCTTTATTCCCTCCAATCCTGTATGTGATTTAAACTCTTGGACGAGCGTCTAATAAACTGAACGCCCGTCCGGTTCATCCGTCTTTCCGGTGGGCGCCCGTCCACCGAGTTGACAGCGCCCAACCTCTGTCTATATATACCCTTCTTCTTGAGTGAACCTTCACTTTTTTGAATTTTTAAAAGGAAAAACCGTTTCCTCTCCTCCTTTTGCCCTAAAATCGTCAATTCTAAACCGTTTTGAGCGATTCAAAGTGCTCTGAGCCACCCTTGATACCCTCTCTTTGATTTTCATAACCAAATCCCCCAAAACACGATATTTTTGGAGAATCAGACCCCATTGCAGTCCGACTTTTTGGAAGAAAAATTTGATTTTGGAGGCCATTTTTGTGTTGTTTGGACTCGTTTTCACCTCAATCAACATCTACTCACCCTACTCGGTAAGTTAGTAACAACTTTTCTAGATTTCATTCACGTTTTTGTGAGTTCGATCTTTGGGTCGGCTCGTTTTCTTGAATGTTCCCTTAATCTGTTTTTTTTTCTGGTTTTGGTGTTTCTTTCTGCTCTGTTTTGGTGATGTGGTGTTGTGATGGGTGATGAATGGATTGTTTGGTGGTGGTTGTGGTTTGGTTGTTTTGAAATCCCGCTTTGGATGTTAAACGGGTATCTTTTGTGCACATTAGGATTGTTTGGTTTAGACTAGGCGTGGAAATGGTTCATAAGAAGACAGTCGTGAAGAGGCATGGTAAGGAAGTGGCCCGGGAGGCAGGGAAAAAGCGTAAAGAGATTGACCCTACCTTAGTTGATCCTAACCGGGGTGTGAGTATTCGTGAGCAACCCCCTAGAGCCACCCAAACTAGGGCGACCTTAAGAGATGAGCCAACCTCGGAGTCTGAGACGGATGATGATGTGCCTTTGGTACGGATGCCAGAGTTCGAGAAAGGTGGAGGTTCGCTCAGAAGTGAGAAGCCATCGATGCTACCGGGAAGAGGAACCGGTTGTACCTAGGGCAGCCCCTCCTAGAAAGAAATCTAAAACCGTTGCCCGATGCCATTGCCTCGTCGATTCGTGAACCCCTAGAGCCCATGAAGTTTATACTAAACATTACTTTTCGAGAAACATGTTGGTTGAGAGGGCTATTTTGGAGGCGAAGGTCGATCCGGGTTCGTTAAGTTGCTTAAGGATAGGAAATGGGAAGCCTTGATGACAATCCCGACCACCCCGGTGAATAGCTCCTAGTTCGGGAATTTTATGCAAAGCTGTTTTGAAACCGACTTGGGGACAAAGGTAGTCGTGGTTCGAGGGTAGAAGTTCCTTTACACGGAGGTGATTAATCGAAATACAACTTAGCGGCTTTCGAGGGTCGGGATTATAAGGAGGAGATTGTGCATATGCGAGTTTGGGACGGGATCCTTTGGAGGAGTTGAGATTGAGAGTTTGCCCGGATGTGGCCTGGACGTTGAGACCGGGAGGAGACCGGAAGAGTTGGTTACCACGACACTGGGCGGAGGATTGGAAGGTCGGTGTCGATTCATTCGAGAGTCGGTTGTTGCCTAAGAACAACTTGACACATTTTCATATAGGTGACTGGGCATGTTGTATGCGTTGACATTTGGCTTGAATGTGGATGTGGGACAGGCATTGTATGACGAGATCTCGATCAATCAGAAGGTTTATACACGGAGCTTGATCGTCCCTCATTTGATCCACAGTTTGTGCCTCGATGCCGGTGTGCCTGAGTTTGGAGCAGATCATAAGCCGAAGAACCCGAGGCCTTTTTACAAAGGAAAAGAGTAAGCCCGCGGGACATTCTGAGCCGGAGGCACCCCAGGAGCCTGGTTCATCGGCAGCGCCTCGTGCATCCTCCCTCCTCCTTTATCTCCCATTGTCAGGATGCGGTTAGGCATGGCAAATAGTTTCCGGGAATGGCTCGGTGATATTCGGGATACAGAACAACATTTTGACGATCCTACGGTGTATATGTGAAGGCGGCGGCGCGGGGCAGCGAGAATCTTCAATCCGAGCTCCGTTGATTATCTCTTTCTTGATGAGATTGAAGCGGGTCATTGCGGATGTTCTACGACTACGAGTCATCTTGGATGAGGAGCGGCTGACTTCGGCGGCTCGGACTACGGCACCACCTTACGGACCCTCCTCCGATCCTCCGGTGATGATTCTGCGGCACCGAGCCAACCTTGATCTTATTTGTCTATTTTCACGTTGGTTGTTTTGTATTGACATTTTTACTTATAAGGTTCGTTGTAATTTTGATATTGCTACTATTTATTTTCGATGGATCTTGTAAGCCATAAAGCGCGCGTACTTTCATTTCAAGCGTGTTTCAACTTTACGGATGTATTGCGTGCCTCACTTTGCTTTATCTTCATTTTTGATATCTCTTTTCATGTTGGTATGACTCCCGTTTTCCCGAGATGGTTCCATGTTTGTCTAAGGCGTGCGCAGGTATCTACATTGTCAGTTACGCATTCTTGATATCATTATGAAGGCTCGGCCCGACCAACGATTCGAGTTTCGATTTAAATCGGCTAAGTCTTTTCCTTTTCTTTCGTTTTGCACAACATGAGGACATGTTGATTTTTAAGTGTGGGGGGGAATGTTTCGATATGTATCTACACATTTGCTTAATTCGTAATGTTTCTATGCAAATGAGCTAAAATTTTTGAAATTTTCCGACTTTGTTGTTTTTGTTTTGTCGAGTAGGCGATTCGATTAAATGTATCATATATTTGGTAAGTTAGATGTTTCACGACACTTTATTTTTCACGAGCCATAGTGAATGATGAGCTAATTTATAAAGTTATACCCCTTTTGGATTAGTGGTTTTTGATTTTCTCGTAAGTCATGTGCTTAGTGCTACGTATATATCGTGAGATTTATGATAGTTTGTATTTAGATCCAAGTATGATATACTGTGAATATCTAAGGTTTGAATGTGATAAGTAACACGTAACTTATTGTCAAATGAAAAAGTTGAAAAGTAAAATATGAAGAATTATTGGGTGTGTCGAAAGCTAGTCGATGATTTGAGTGAGGTAGGGTATACCACGTATGTCCTATACCACTATGATGACTAAAAGCTCACGACAGTTAGAAGAAAAGTCGCCTTATGATTGGAGTAAGGTAGGTATTATCTCGAAATGTCCTATTCGCTATGACAGGGCAAGAGCTCATTCGATGTGTGTTTTAAGTGAAAAGTTAAATCAAGCGATAAAGTGTTATGAAATGTATATAAGACTAAGTTATAAATGCCTTATCCCAGAGGGGCCCGCATGAGATATGTTGTAGGGATTATCCTCACGAGTATTTGAGAAAGGCCCTAGATATATTCGATCATTCTTTCGGGATATATCACGTTTGTAGGGTGCATCTTATGAGTGTCCTTTATTACTAGTCTACAAGGGGGTATTAGCTAGTTTTGCTTTGAGTTTCTCGAGTTTGGATATAGTGGAAGTTTATTATGGCTATGCACACGCACAAGGGTGAACTTCTGATTTATTGGATATGTGTTATGCACGTTTAGATGCCTGTTCTTTTCTCGAGCCTAACTTTTGTTTTGTTTTGCTCGGGACGAGCAAAAGCTTAAGTGTGGGGGAGTTGTTAAGGGTGAATTTATACGATTTATAACGCTATATTCTACGATATTTTTCCCCGTATTTGTACTAAATTGCATAAGAAACGAGGGTTTAATGGATATATTGAGCAAATGAGATTTTAAATGAGTTAATCGCAAACTTGGTTAATTTTGGCGTTTTAATTGTGATTTTATGATTATTTGAGCATTATTACATTTTGCGATGTTTTTATGTGTTATAGATACATGTTTGAGGCTCAAAAGATGATCAAAGGTTGATTAAGTTCGAGCTAATTGATGATAAAAGAGATAATGAAGAAGTGGGATAGAGATAGAAGAGATAAAGATCAATAAATCAAAATCGATCATATCAAACTGGCGTCCAGGTCCCGTCCAGTGGACGGGCGTCTGATGTAATTGAACGAGCGTCCAGGATGTCATCTTTGATTCAGGAAGTTTGGACGCTGGAGTGGACGCTGGATGGACGAGCGTCTGGTCATGACTCGGCCCGATTCGAAGTTTTATTGAAGAGTGGACGGGCGTTCAAGGTTTGAGACAGGCGTCCGCGGCCGACTTAGCAGAACCGACTTTGAAATCTATATATAGTCAATTTGTTTTCTCCACAAAAGAGGACCATACTCATTATTCAAAACCCTAAACCTAGGGGCGGCTTTAGGCTGCGTTTTCATCTTTTATTCCTATTTTCATGCTCTTAGTTTAGATTAAACACTAGTTACTTTTTATGCAATTGCTTACGCAAATTTGAGTTCTTGAGGATGTTCAGAGGCTAAAAGCTTCATCAAAGCGAGTATTGTGAAGCCGTCCAACAATTGTTGATTTCGTTTTCTTCGATTATCTTTGTGAGTTTTTAATAAAGGTTGTTTCTTATTCATGCTTATTCATGTTTAGTTTGCTCTTATATCGGAAGATATGCATGTGTTGATTGTTTATTGTTGATGGAAGTCTTAATAAACCCTAGATCACCATGAATAAGAATAGTAATTCGAATCTATCATAACGGAAGTTAATAGGTCTCGATTATTAGATTATAAACACAAAGTTTGCACCTTTGGTTATTAAACGCGTTAATCTTACATCGGAAGATAATAGATTGATAGATGAACTTTCTAAGGAATTAGGGTTCATGTTTAGGTGAGGTGAACCACAACCTGAATAAAAACTGCAATATAATCGAGATAGGGAATCAATGCTTGTTGGATAGGTGGATCAATCCTCGTTTGCTCGTTATAAATTTGATTTAAATCCTTAAAAGCTTGAATTTGTCTAGTTAGTTTGCTTTTATATCGCATCTTAGATTAGTTAGTTTAAATTGGTTCGCAGCCCGTATCTTTCCCGGCTTTAGATCATCTCTTACGTCGCTTTTACGTTTTAGTTAAGTTTTGCTTCGATGATTTCGTTTAGTTTCATCCGCTATTCGACTTAGTAATCGTGACATAGGTTAGTTAGATAAAAACTAGAAATCACAATCGTTTAGTTCCCCGTAAGATCGACCCGGCATTAACCGCTATTACTACGATCCTTATACTTGAGGTTAACGGATTATTACTTGTTTATTTTGTGTTGATAAAATCCGTGACAACGGGGCTGCAATTTCCTGATATGAAGGAGCATAGTTATATCTAACTATATCTTCAAATAAAGCCCAACCTTCTTCGGGTGTCTTCTTCGTAAAAGCTCCTCGGATGAGCTATTCACCATCCTTTGGTTAATTCACCAACCCATCAAGAAAGTGTTGACTTGACGTTGTAAAGCTAGGCCATGATGGGGGCAAATGACGCAAAAGAGATTTAAAACGCTTCTGTGCCTCGAAGAATGATTCATCCCTTTTTGTTGGAAGGTAAAATGTCGATCGAGCATCGGGCGCTGAGGGTGGGAAATATTGACTTAAGAACTCCTTTCGAGTCCCGCCCAAGTGGTAATAGATCGAGGGGTTAAAGAGTTATACCACTCTTTTGCTTCTCCTCGCAGAGAGAAAGGAAAAGCTTTAACTTTATTGCATCCTCGAAACTCCCCGAATGCGAGTCGTATCAGATCTCCGTGAAGGCGTAGACATGATTATGTGGATTTTCGGAAGGTAGACCATAAAGATAGATGCATCTTTGCATCATCCGAATAAGACCAGTCTCGATTCGAAGTGATCTCGCTTCGATTTTTCGTGCAAGGTTATAGCGGGGTTTACCGTGATGGCTCCAGGCATAGCGTAATCTGCTAATGACCGTCTATTTTCAGCCATTGTGATAACGGTTTCTTCAAGTTCTTCCTTGCAAGTTCCTTCAAGGCTTTCTATCGATTGATTACCTAAAGAACGTTGCTTCCTTTTACGGTTTGGACGAACAATAGTGCGTTCGATCTCCGGGTTGAAAATCAAAGGTCCTGATTTACTTCGTGTAAGCATGCACTGAAGTGAAAATCGAGGAACGGATTAAGGCAGGGCGGGTTTTTTTTTTTTTTTTTTTTTTTTTTCAACAAACAGAAAACTAAATTAAGGGACTAAAAATCAGGGAGGTTTATTCGGGCATGTGGTCAGATGAAATTCAGGAGTCAAATTAGGAGAAAAGTAAGGATCAGTTTAGTTTTATTATTATTATTATTATTATTTTTTTTTTTTGAGGTTACAAGAAAAAAAAAATGTCAGCAGGATTGAAGGGCACTTAAACTAAGGATTACTCAATCTAAGGCCATCCTAACAACTAAAACAAAAAGAGAAACACACAACCGTTGCCAAATTCCCCGGCAACGGGCGCCAAAACGATCAAAACAAATTAACACGATTCCTAAATCCATACGAGACCAGGGCAATCCAAACTAAGGAGTAAAATGCCTACATTTACGGAAGTGGTGTGAACCGAAGTCACTCCTTATCCATAAATTCAACAGCATCTTCTAGGTAGACTTCTCGGTTTACATAATAATTGTTAACCGTTATTTTGCAACCAATTATCTTAATCGAGTTTAGCAGTGTATTTTAGTACATCAATAACTATATAGGGCAAGTCTATGGTTTCTTTCTCAGTGAGAAACATTCCACTAGGAGGCAGGCTGAGCATCAGTCCCAAGACTATGCTATAGCCTATTTATGAGCATGGAATACTCTATTCTCTGCTAAAATCAGAGACTCCTCCTCGTATTCTTTCGATAAACTAAATCGTGTTTCGAGTAGTTATCAGACAAAATATCACCACTCAAAAACTCCTACTAGCTTGTGTCTCTCACTAGACCCCGAAGGTCATGATGAACAAGCTATGTTACCCCTTCAAATCTATTACCCTTTCCCGATTGAAAGGAAACTTAGTCATTGTTCCTTTGAGATAGTGTTCCAAGACTGGGAGATAGGAATCACCCTTAGCCAGTCAGCAGGTCTTGTCTCTAGGATATATGCACTAATTAATAGATATTGAAAGGTCATTTATCTTAATACGGAAACCTTTTACCTTTAATAGTTTTAGATGTGTTACACATACTTATTCAGCTGTTCTAAGTGGTTCTGACTTTATCAAACAAAAGTCCGAGTCTCGAATTCGTACTACAAATGTCATATTCACTTTCTATGAGGCAACAATATATCGAGTTGAAAGTGAATCCAATTGTTTCAACGAACTGTAAAATGAGAAAAATAAATTTTTACGTGATATTCAAGGATAGAATCAAATTCATTTCCTTATATCACTCCCACTATTCTAATCGAAATTATCGCCCGTTGTTACTTTATTAATGCACGGCTTCATTGTTCTTCCAAAGAACTAAGCCCATTGAGTCAAGTTACTCGGTCAAGAAAGTCGCTAAGGATTCATTGGTTAGTGATCCGAAATCACTTTCCTTATCCTATACTTTCTTTAATTAATGTTTCGGTTTAGCCTCAAAACTTTAGTTAAGATGATCAACACTTATAGACATTCTTTCCCATTCTTAACTTTCCTTAAAAGGAAATAGCCTTGAACTAGCAGTTCGTTTGAGTAGACACTACTCGTGAAGCGTGGGATGTCTAATGAAAGTGTTACCAGTGGGACTGATTTTCTAATAAATTAGAAAAACATAATATAAAAGCTCCCACTAGTTTATCGGTTCCAAATACCGTCTAACTAGAGACACTTTAATTTATGATTCTCCAATTTTTCTATCAGAAAATTTCTCGTGTAGACACTACACAATTCACTAGAAGAATTTTATCGTCCCAATCATCTTTCAAACTAACGACGGTTGTCTCTCGCTCAGACGAGTGACAAGAAGCAGTGATGACATGTCTATTTACGTCACTTAAGTTTTGAAGGCTTCAAGAGAAATATCTCTTCCGAAAAATTAATCGCATGTGAGATTAATAAATACAACGTTCTAGTTACTTACCACTTTTTAACGAAGTCATTACTAGTCAATTTTACACTAGCAGTCTAGCACCTTAGAGAGATATATATATGATTTGTAAATAAAATTGTGTAAAATAAATCCAAATCATACACTACTAAAATTTTAGGATAATAAACTAAGTACTTATAGTCTATCCTACCGTTCCAAGGATTTAATCTAATGCCTCGGTGCGCGCTTAGGGTAGGTCAAAGAGGTTTCGATTAATATTGAAGATCGATTGAGAATCGAACATCTCATTTGTGATCGTCAATCACCTTTCCTTTTTTAGCCAAGGTACTACCAAAAATACCCTTTATGAGTGTGACCTACTATCTCAGATTTTTAGGTAGACCCCGAGTGTGCCGCCTTAGGGTCGGTCAGTGACCCGATGAGTACCCAAAATCCTATCCTTTCGGAGACCAAGCCTTGAATTTTGATAGCGGTGAAGGCCTTCCAGGAGAGGCGGTCCCAGCCGGCACGAGGCGTCACCATTCTCTCACGTTGCTTGTGTCAACGGAAGAGGCCGTGGGGTCGGTTGTCGCTCTCGCCGCCCACTCAATATTTTGAAAAAGTGGTGGGTTTCTGATCACGTTTTTGGACTTGATGTTACATTAAGGAACAATAAATCATAGGCCCGAATGTTGTCGGTTATGTGGGCTAGCCCACCCGACCTATTCGTTAGAACATATGTGGCCGCCGGACGGGTCAAGGCTAGAGAGAGGTCCGTTGAGCCGTAGTGGCTCTTCGGATGGCTCAATATTGCGGACCCGTGCAAACGCCACACGTGGGAGGTGAAGTCGATTGAGCCGTAGCTACCGTTGACCACCCAACCATGGTTAAACCACTTTCGAACCTGTTTGCCCGTGATTATCCAATCCTTAAACATCAAACTTTCACGTAGGCACTACGGAACAAAAACGTAATCTCGTCTTAGGTAAGGTGGAATTCACCGAGAATCCAACACCTTAACCACGAGATTTCGGGATTTTACTCCTTATGCTTTCGCAGAGTGGGATTCACCGAGAATCCATCACCCATGTATAACAAAAACGAATAAGGACTAAACTAAAGATACATGGGATCAAACAGTGCACAAACCAAGTGATTTCAATCCTAGTTCATCTCATGATTTTAATTCAAATTGTGGTTTCACCTTTACACGAGATACAAATCCCAAATTCCTTAGTGAATCTATTTCTCAAAAAAAGCTCTCGGAAAACTCTACAACTTTCATTAAGGACTCTTCTTCAGAAAACGCCTTTTTGATTAGCCCGTCGTATTACGAGTCATTTTCGGGATTTTCCCAAGCTTTATTTCATCTTCATCCTCTTGTATCTCTTTCTTTCCACTTTAATCTTCAATCAAACATCATTTAGACCTCTTCCATTCCACATTTGTGCACCTAAAAGATGACAAAACCGAGCAAAACATAAAACCATACAAAATAGATAATAAAACCACGATATTTACTCGATTTTGCATTTTAACTATTCAAAACGTCATTTGCTCAATTAATCGATTATAAGCTCGAATTCTATGAAAAACATCCATATATGGGGAATATTGATATAAAATATATCCTTATAAAACACTACAAATTGACCCTTAACAACTCCCCCACACTTATCTTTTGCTCGTCCCGAGCAAAACAAAACAAAGTCAAGCTCGAGACAAATAAACATCCATACAAATATGAAGTATATTCAATAACTTAGAAGTTCACCCGTAACATAGTGGCTGGCAGAAAAGCCAAATGGCCTGATCCAGGCTGAGCTTTAACAGTGTCGAGCTAACGACATTAACCAAAAGCGCCACTAGGGGGCATCCTAGATATCCCTTTTAATACTAGTTACTTTTGTTTTATACTTTTTACTGCTTTAGTTGTTTAAGTTTCGAGCCTTATTAAGCTTTTGTTTGTATCTGTCAGTTAGTTGTGCTTTCTAGATATGGATTTCGGTGTTCGACCAGAGGAGTTACCTTTCCTTAGGAGGATTCCACTCATTACTGTAGATGATGGACCGGGAGGGACAATTGTTCTGCACGTAGATTTCGATATTAGTACCCGCATCCGGACTATCACCTATGTTCTTATTGTTCCCCGATGTTCGGGAGGTGGAGATTTTACTACCGATGAGTTACAGGCAGATCTAGGACGTTCATACACAATCCTGAATGATCCGATGCTGATAGATTTAGCGCTAGTGCTGCAAGCTGAACATTTTCGGGGTGTTGATGTAGTTGGTGAGGACTGGGGTTTGCAGGATGAGTATGACTTCCCTCCGGCGATTGATATGCTCCGCTGTCTTATCCGAGTTGTGGATTGGTCGGAGATTTACGAGGACTAGCGTTCTTAGGTTGTTTCGTCGAGCAAACGACGTAAAACAAAAGCGCTCGGTGGGAGGCAACCCACTATTTTCTATTGTCTTTACTTATTTTCTAGTGATTTTATGTATTTCGTCGTTTTTCATTTGAATTTTTGAGGTTTTATTTAAGTTTAATGAGAAAATGCAAATTCGAATTTGAATTGTATGAAATTTTATAATTTTTGCATTTTTCTGCCTTGGACGCCCGTCCACCATGGCCAATTCTTGAACGAGCGTCCACTATGCCTGGACGCCCGTCTGAAATGTTCCCTCCAATCCTGTATCTAATTTGAACGTTTGGACGAGCGTCTGATACATTGGATGCCCGTCCAGTTCATATGTTCTCTACTGAACGCCCGTCCACAGAATTGGACGAGCGTCCAGACCCTGCCTATAAATACCCCCTCAGCCTATGAACCTTCATTTTTCAGAGATTTGAATCGAAAAAGCCGACTTTTGCCCTCCTCTTCACCTCAATCCCTCAATATTACACCAAATTGAGCGATTTCAGTTGTTATAGACCGCTTTTGGTCCCCTCTTTTCACTTTTCTAAACCTTATTCCTGAATCAACAAACATTTTGGAGAATCAGAGCCCTCTTCGGTCCGAGTTTTCCAGAGAAAAATCCGATTTTGGGAGCCGAATTGGGGTTGTTGGGACTGAAAAAAGCCTCGATCATCATCTACTCATCAAACTTGGTAAGTTAGTAACAATTTTTCTCCAATTTCTTCACGTTTTTGTGAGTTCGATCTTCGGGTCGGCTCGGTCACATGAATAATGCATTAATTAATTTATTCATGTTTCTTTCTTGTTTTCCTGTGCTGTGGTGATGATAATGGATGAATGAATGGGTTGTTTGGTGATGATGGATGGTTGTGGTTTGTGTTGATTTGTGGTTTGAAATCCCGATTTGGATGTTAAACGGGTAACTTGCTTTGATTTGGGGTTGTTTCGGTTTAGTCTAGGCTTGAATCATGGTCCATAAGAAGGCGGTAGTCAAGAGGCATGGTAAGGGTGTGGCTCAGGAGCCCCGTAAGAAACGGAAGGTTGTTGATCCTACTGAGGGGACTCCTACTCAAGGTATTCGGATTGGTGAGAGACACAACCCTCCTAGGTCTACACAAGCTCAATCTAGGGCCCCATTAAGAGATGAGTCGCCATCTGGTTCCGATACAGAGGATGATGTCCCTTTAGTGAGATTTCCTAGGAGTCAACGAAGTGGTGACCCATCTAGAGTCGAACCTGCTGAGAATGTTCAGGCAAGTACGCGAGTTGAACCGGTTAGGACAACTGTTAGACCTCCTGCTCCTCCTATTCCTTTGGCTCGTAGATTTATCAACCCTAAGGCTTACGAGGTTTATACCAAACATTATCAGTCGAGGACCATGTTGATAGAGAGAGCGGTTATGGAAATGAAGGTTGATCCGGCTTTTGTGAAGTTGTTAAAGGATAGGAAATGGGATGCATTGATGAGAATCCCACTTACTCCGGTGAATGATACACTAGTTCGCGAGTTTTATAGCAACTGTTCAGAGACGGACTTGGAAACCGGAGTTGTAATGGTGAGAGGAGTCAAGGTCCCGTTCGCCCCGAAAGTCATTAACGAGAAGTACGGTTTAGCAACGTTCGAGGGTTTGGATTACAAGGAGGAGATTAAGTGAAGGCAGGATGCCGGCCAGGATCCTTTGGAGGAGTTGTGTTTACAAGTGTGCCCAGATGTTCCGCGGACACTGAGGCCGGGCGGGGACCGAAAGGAGTTAGTGACTACGACTTGGTCAGAGGACTGGAAGGTCCAGTGTCGGTTCATTCAGAGTAGGTTGTTTCCAAAGAACAACCTCACACATTTCCACATTGGTGACATTGGGATGTTATACGCATTGAATTTCAAGTTGAATGTCGATGTCGGCCAAGCCTTATTTGATGAGATTGCGACCAATCAGAAAGTCTATACCCGGTGTTTGATTGTTCCCCACTTGATACATAGCCTATGTGTGGATGCCGGTGTTCCTGAGTATAGGCCGGATCTTAAACCGAAGAACCCTAGGGCAATCCAACGAGAAAAGGTTAGGACTTTGGGACATTCTGAGACGGAGGCACCACGTGAGCCGGGGTCTACTTCGGCACCGCCTCGAGCATCCTCCCTTCCTACTTTATCTCCCTCAGTCCGGATGAGGTTGAGTATAGCCGACAGTGTACGGAACTGGATGGAGGATATTCGGACTTCACAGAATAATATTCGCATACATCTGCGCGTGCATCGGTGAGGGCGGAAGCCGAGGGCGGCGAGTCTTCGATCCAAGCATCATTGATTATGTTTATTCTGACGAGATTGAGCAGGCCATTGCGGATGTTCTGCAAGAGTCTGAGTCGTCTTCTGATGAGGAGCAACCTGACTCTCCTCCGGGTGGAGTACCTCCGGCTGATGATTCTGCGGCGCCGGGCCAGCCCTGATTTTATTTTTCCGATTTTAGCTTTTGTTTTGTCATGAATACGGTGGTTGTATAATCTTGCTACTTTTCCTTACTTGATTCGTTGTACTTTTTATATTGCTACTGTTTATTTTTCCAACTGAATCATGTAAGCCATAAGGCATCCGTACTTTCATTTGACTATACTTTGTTTTAACTTTTGGGATGTGTTGAATGTTTCATCTTTGGATATTACTCAATTTTGCTATATCATTTCATTTTAGTATAATCCCCGTTTTCCCCGAGATTTTTCCGTGTTTGTCGAGTAGTGCAGGTATATTTTTAGCGGTTTTGTCGAGCTCGCTTTTACATCATATGGTTACGAGTTCTAATTGTCACTACGTAGGCTCCGGCATGACCAACGATTCGAGTATCGATTGAAATCAGCTAAGTCCTTTATCTTTTCTTTAATTCTGCACAACATGAGGACATGTTGATCTTTAAGTGTGGGGGAGTACGGAATGATTTGATATGTGAAGAGAGTTTGAGAATGTGTTAACACAAGAGTAAACTTCAACTTATCTTTTATTCATTGATAATGTGGAGTATATGTAGATACAATTGAGGAGTTTGAAAGGTCCTAGACAAGATAGTGACCTTTCATAGAAAAAGTAAAAGCTATAAACGAGGCTAGATGCTTTTTAGTCTCTTACATAATAAATGTCTATGACATAAAGTGAACTAGAGTAAAAGCTATGTCTATGACTAGAGTTTGACATATTAATTATTTATATGTACTACAATTAATATGTCTCTTTATAAATAAATAAAGTGTACACAGAAAATCCGGCACATGAGTTCAGTGAGGTTCAAGTACCTCTTGAACCTCAAGCAGACTTATCAAGATCTTTGAATATTGCCACCCCCTCAACTGGGTTGTATATGTTGATGCGACCAAGTTTGCTACTTAGTCTATTTGAACATGAGAGGTGGAATAGCTTTGGTGAGAATATCTGCATTTTGGTCTGCTTTGAGGAACATATACTGAGTGGATAATCTTGGCATCAATCTTTTCCTTTAGGAAGTGTCTGTCAATGTCCACATGTTTTGTTTTGTCATGATGGACTGGATCCTCTGCCATGCATAGTCCTGAGTGATTATCACAGCAGAGTGTGATAGGTTCTTTGAAAATTTCTTTGAAGTTGATGAAGTACTCTTTTGAGCCAAAGAGCTTCACAAATGCCTAAGACAAGTGCCCTGAGTTCGAACTTCAAGATCGCTTCTGAGACACATGATGAGGTTGTTTCTTGCTCCTCCAAGTAACAAGATTGCCCCATACATAGGAACGATGAGCCTGTGGTCGGCCTTCTATCTATGTGGCATCCACCCAATCGACATCGGTGTAGACCTTGATGGATCTATCGCCAGACTTGGTGAAGTGTAACCCTTTGGCCAGAGTAGACTTCAAATACCTCAAGTATTCTATTTATCGCATCCCAATGTTGCTCTCAAGAGGGCAATGCATGAACTGACTAACGGATCGACACCATATGCAATATCGGGTCTTGTATGGGAGAGGTAGATGAGTTTCCTACAAGCCTTTGATATTGTTCTTTCCCGACAAAGAAGTGTCACCATGTAGCGAGGTATGACTGGGGTCTACGAGGGATATAGCAGTTTGCACCCCAAGCATGCCGATTTTTCTTGAGATCCAAGTACATATTTCCTTTGGGAGACATAAATGCCTTTGTTGTTTCTTGCTACTTCCATGCCAAGAAAATATTTGAGAAAACCCAAGTCTTTCACTGAAACACCTTTGCCCAGCAGAGTCTTCAAATGTTGGATCTCGGTAGAGTCATCTCCGGTGAGGATGATATCATCCACATAGACAATAATAATAGACCTCTTACGGTTGGTTGTCTTGATGAACATAGTGTGATCGAATTGCATTGGTGATATCCAGCGGCTTTGACCACGCTTGTTAATTTTCCAAACCATGCCCTTGGTGATTGCTTGAGCCATATAGAGATTTCCTCGGTTTGCACACCTTGCCTTGAGTATGAGGATTGATAAAACCAGGAGGTACATTCATATAAACCTCCTCGGTGAAGTCCCCATTTAGAAAAGCATTTTTGATGTCCAATTGGTGAAGAGGCCAGTCAAGTTGGGACGGCTAGAGAGATCAGAACTCGACAGCGGTGTTGAGTTTTGCCACTTTGGTGCAAAAGTTTCCTTATAGTCAATGCCATAAGTTTGAGTGAATCCCTGGCTACCAATCGGCTTTGTACTTGTCAATAGTGCCATCGGCATTGTATTTTATAGTGAATAACCATCTGCAATGTGTGTCTTCTTGCCCCTGTGTGAGAGGTGTCAAATCCCAAGTATGATTATCCGAAGTCTTTGTCATCTCTGTTTTAATGCTGACCTTCCATTTATCATTTTGAAGGGCCTCTGAATATTTTTAGGAATAGAGTGAGAGTCCAGTCCTTTGAAAACATGGCAAAGGCAGGAGATAACTTATCATAAGATAAATAAGAATGAATAGAGTGATCGAGTGCATGATCTCTTTCCTTCCTAAGAGCAATAGACCTATCATCAATGTCGCGAGAGTTCTTTGAGGATCTCAGAGATTCTTTGAGTGTCGGTGAGGCTCGGGATCGGCAGGCTCTGGGTCGATGAGACTCTTGTTCGGGAGGTTCTTTGAGGAGTATTAGGTGTAGAGAGTCGAGGGTATCTTGAAGTTCGATCTCTTTGAGGATCGATGAGGTTCTTTGAGGTTAAGAGTTCTTTGAGGTTAAGAGTTTCTTTGAGGAAGGGGTTTAGGTCAATTTCAATCGAGTTTCCATCGCTGAATGGCTCAGAGAGGTTTCTTTGTAATAAGGGGTCCTTTCAAAGAATTTTACATCCATAGAATTGTAAAATTTCTTTTCGATAGGGGAATAACACTTGTAACCTTTTCTGTCCTTTGCATAACCTAGGAAAATGCACTTGTGAACTTTAGGATCAAGTTTACTTCTGTGTTGAGCATGGATATACACAAACACAGTACAACCAAAGATCTTTGGAGGCAACTGGGAAACAAGATGATGGTAGGAATGTGTGGTCAGTAGGGTTTGGAGTGGAGTTTTGAAACCTAACACTCTTTGGGAAGTCTGTTGAGTAAATAAGTTGCGATCAGAGTATAGCTTCACCCCACATATATTTAGGAACATGTGTGGTGAACATGATTGATCTGGCCATTTTCAGTAGAGTGCTGTTCTTTCTCTCAAGCAACCCCATTCTCTTTGAGGTGTTTCCACACAACTCTTGATATGAACAATTCCTCTATCTGTCAAGAAGGTACTGAGATTAGACTCATAGTATTCTAGAGCATTATCAGTCTTTAAGATCTTGACCTTAGTATCAAATTGAGTGGAGACCATATGATAAAATTCTTGAAAGATAAGGCCAACTTGATTTGTCTTTCATTAAAAACCCAAGTGTTCTGGTATGATCATCAATAAGGTGACAAACCACCTTTTTCCTGTTATACTTTTCACCCTAGAGGTCCCCACACATCACTTTGTGTATTAAGGTGAAGGGTGAGGAATGCAAATGAGGTAACTTAGCATACACAGATTTTGTAAGTTTAGCAAATTGACAAATATCACATTGAAGGTCATTCAGATTACATCCTTTAAACAATTCAGAGTTAAAGATTTTAAGTAACCAAAACTTGATGTCCTAATCTATAATGCCATAACATGATATTGTCTAAAGTGCAGGAGCAGTCTTGAGGCGGTCAGTCTTGATCTTTGTCTTGGCGAGGTTGACGAGAAACAATCCAGCGCAAGCAAGGTTTAGCCTTCCCAATCACTTCTGTGAAGTAGGATCTGGAATGTGCCTTGATTTTCCTTAAAAACAACAGTCCAATTCAAATCTTTAGTGAGTCTCTTGTGAGATATAAGATTGCAGTCTAAGTTTGGAACAAATAGGACATCCTGTAGGCATATCTTATTAGTGAGTTTAACATTTCCAACACCTTTTGCACGAGAGATAGATCCATGCCAGTTTTAATGTTATGAATTTGGTGACAAGGCATATAGTTGGTTATAAGGTTTTTATTACTAGTCATATGGGAGGATGCCCTAATCAACAATCCATGTTTCATTGCTAAAGGAAGAGTAGAATTTACTGTATGAGTATGAGTAGCAACATCGGTAGAGTGACTACCTTCCTTTTGTTGATTCGGGAAGGCTTTGAATGCAAACAAGCGAGCATTCATCTGGTTGTCATTCTCCTCCTCACCGATGTGTCTGCGCCTTGACTTTCCACGATAGGTTTTGAGGTTTTTGAGGAGTTAGGCTTGCCATGGAGCTTCCAGCAGTTGTCCTTGGTGTGATTTGTGCGTTTGCAGTGATCACGAAACGCTTTTCGATTTTCTCGTGAGGCTTCTTGTATGTCTCAGCAACCTCAGCAGCCTTCACGGCGGTCGGCCGAGGCAGCACCTTGATGAGGGTTGTCGGTAGGGGATTTGAAGCATGACTTTTCTCCTACTTTCTTCATGTTTGACCTCAGCAAACATGGATTTGAGATTTGGAAGAGGTTTGGTGGCAAGAATTCTTCCTCTAACATCATCAAGAGTAGGATTTAGTCCAGTGAGGAACCTGAATACTCTCTTCTTTTCTATGATGTCTTTATAAAGAGCAAACATCCTTGACATCATTCCATGAGTGAGTTTCTAACATATCTAAGTGTTGCCAAGCCTTAGATAGTTGATTGAAATATTGAGTTCTGAGATATATCCCTTGCCTGCAAGTTTGAATCTGAGCTTTAGTTCATATACCTCGGATGTATTATCCTTCTTGGAGTAAAGATCTCGGCATTATCCCTGATTTCTTTGGCGAGATCATACATCATAAAGTTTTCACTTATCTCTTTTGTCATTGACCTCGTGAGGATGGTCATGAGTTGATTATTTGTTGTGTCCCATTCTTCAAAACCGGGAGTCGGCCAAAGAGAGTGCGAGTTTTGTTCGCATAAGTATCCCATCTTACTTTGTCCAGAAATGTACATTTTCATAGACCTTGACCATAATGAGATAGTTGTTACCATCAAGTCTATGGTTTGTATAAGAAGAGGAGTTGTCAGTACTCCCAGTCAGCTGAGGCTGCTGAGAGTCTGCTGAGGTTGAAGTAATGTCGGATGTGGAAGACATTCTTCAGAAATATGAGTTTTGCAGCGGAAAAAGTTAGAACACAAATGGCTCCGATACCATGAAGAGAGTTTGAGAATGTGTTAACACAAGAGTAAACTTCAAATTATCTTTTATTCATTGATAATGTGGAGTATATGTAGATACAATTGAGGAGTTTGAAAGGTCCTAGACAAGATAGTGACCTTTCATAGAAAAAGTAAAAGCTATAAACGAGGCTAGATGCTTTTTAGTCTCTTACATAATAAATGTCTATGACATAAAGTGAACTAGAGTAAAAGCTATGTCTATGACTAGAGTTTGACATATTAATTGTTTATATGTACTACAATTAATATGTCTCTTTATAAATAAATAAAGTGTACACAGAAAATCCGGCACATGAGTTCAGCAGGTTCAGTACCCTGCTGAACCTCAGCAGACTTATCAGCATGCTGAATATTGCCATAATATGTATCTATACATTTACTTAATTCATTACGAGTCTATGCAAAATGAGCTAAATTTTCAAAATTTCTCGACATTTTTGTTTTTGTTTTGTCCCGAGTAGGCAATTCAATTCAATGTTCGTTATTTTTATAGTCATCCAAGCTATATATCATATGTTTGATAAGTTAGTTGTTTCACCTGAGATCTATTTTTCACAAGCCATAGTGAACGATGAGCTAATTTATAAAGTTATACCCCTTTTTGATGAGTGATTTCTGATTATCTTATAAGTCATGTGCTTAGTGCTACGTATATATCTTGAGATTTATGATAGTTTGTATTTAGATCCAAAGTATGTTATACTGTGAATATCTGAGGTTTGAATGTGATAAGTAAAGCGTAACTAAAGTTGTTGAAAAAGTTGAATTTTAAATGAATTATTGTGTGTGTCGGAAGCTGGTCGATGATTGGAGTGAGGTAGGGTATACCACGTATGTCCTATACCACTATGATGACCAAAAGCTCACGACAGTCAGAAGAAGCTGCCTTATGATTTGAGTAAGGTAGGGTTTATCTCGAATATCCTATTCTGCTATGACAGGGCAACAGCTCATTCTGATGTGCGTTTAAAAGTGAAATAATTAAATCAACTAAAGAAGTGGTATGAAATGGATATAAGACTAAGTTATCGTCTATCTTATCCCCAGTAGAAACTGATAGATATGCTATAGGTATTATCCTGTGAGTATTTCAGAAAGGCCCTAGATATATTCGATCATTCCTTTCGGGATATTTTACGTTTGTAGGGTACATCTTATGAGTGTCATTTATTGCTAGTCTACGAGGGGGTATTAGCTAGTTTTGCTTTGAGTTTCTCAAGTTTGGATTTAGTGGAAGTTTGCTATGGCTTTGCACACACGGTGGTGGTGAACCGATTTATTGGATCTATGCTATATTGTCTGAGATGTCTGTTTTCGTTTCGAGCCCTAATTTTCGTTTTGTTTTGCTTGGGACGAGCAAAAGCTAAGTGTGGGGGAGTTGTTAAGGGTGATTTTATGCGATTTATTCCGTTATATTTTATGATGATTTCCTCCATATTTGTATAATTTGCATAAGAAACGAGTGTTTAATGGAATTATTGAGTAAATGATATTTTAAACGAGTTATTCGTAAAATAGGTTAATTTTGGTGTTTTAATTGTGATTTTATGATTATTTGGATGATATTACGTTTTGCGATGTTTTGATGTGTTATAGGTACATGTTTGATGCTCAAATGATGATCAAAAAGAGATAAGAGTCGAATTACATTGATGATAGAAGAGATAATGATGATTTGGATTGATGAAAAAGAGATAAGTATGGAAAATCAAGATTAAGTCGATCTCGGGTGGCGCCCGAAGCTTGAATCAAGGCCCGTCGAGTGGACGAGCGTCTGAGGATATGGACGAGCGTCCAAGAGAAGAAAGTTGATTCAGAGAGTTTGGACGCTGAGTGGACGGGCGTCTGAAGCAAGTCCAAGGTATCCTGGACGAGCGTCCAACAAGACGGACGGGCGTCCTTCCACCGCCTCAGCACAGCCGACTTTGACATCTATAAATACAGCTGCTTTTTTCACATTAGGGATATCAATTACACATTACTCAAAACCCTAATCCTAGGGGCGGCTCAGGCTGCGTTTTTACATACTTTTCCTTCAGTTTTATGCACTTAAATCTTAGATTAAATTAGTTAGTTTTATGTTCTTTTCTTCAACAATTCCAAGCTTTCAAGAGGATGCTTAGAGGCTAAAAGCCCTTGAACGAGCGTTGTGAAGCCTATCCGTCAACTATTCAGATTCGAATCTTGATTAATTTGTGAGTTTTTAATACAAGTTGTTTCTTTATCATGTTTGAATGTTTATTGCAATTATATCGAAAGATGTGCATGCTTGATTGTTTTACTTTGATGAAAATCATGTAAACCCTAGATCCCCATGATAAAAGAATAGTTATTTGATCTATATAACGAGAGTTAATAGGTTAGATTTCTAGATTAGAAACGTTAAAGTTCACATCTTTGGTTAGAAAACGCGTTAATCTTAGATCGAAAGATAGAGATTAATAGATGGACTATCTAAGAAATTAGGGTTCGTACTTTAGATGAGGTGAATCACAACTTGGTTAGAAGTCACGAATTAATCTGATTAGGAATTGAATGTTGATAGGATAGGTGGATCAATTGCTCATTTGCTCGTTATAATTTGAACTTAATCTCTTAAAACTTGAATTGTTTAGTTTAGTTAAAGATTTTTATTGCATCTTAGGTTTAGTGGTAGTTTAAATTGTTCGCAACCCGTATTTTCCTGGCTTTAGATTCATTCTTCTGTCCAGTTTTACATTCGTGTTATTTTTACTTTCAGTCTCGTTTAGTTTTATTTGCTGTTTAGGTTAGTAATCGTGACACCCTTAGGTTAGTTAGAATAAAAACTAGAGTTAACAACCTCCGATTCCCCGTAAGATCGACCCAGTATTAGTCACTGTACTACGTACGATCCCTGCACTTGGGGAATACCGGATTATAAATTTATTACTTGTTAATAAAATCCGTGACAATAACTCTTCTCCAGTCTTTTCTCTTATTTTCTCTTCTAGAATAGGTGAGTCAGGAAGCTCCTCATCTTGAGATGACCACCAAGAAGATGCTTCATCGAATACAACATTTCTTGACACCATACATCGATTCGTTCTTGGGTCACAACACTTCCATCATTTTTTTTCCTCGACGTATCCCAAGAATATGCATCTGATTGCTTTCTTGTCAAATTTGCTTCGTAGCTCATCTGGGACGAATACGTAGCAGACACAACCAAATACTTTGAAATGACTTACAGTTGGTTTTTCTCTTTTGAGTTTCTGATATGGTGAGATGAATCCAAGCTTTGCTTGTGGTAGCCGATTGATCACATGGGCTGCAGTCTTCATACATTCTGCCCAAAAACGTGCTGGGACATTCTTTGCATGTATCATACTCCGACATGTCTCAGCTAAATGTCGATTCTTTCTTTCAGCTACCTCATTTTGTTGCGGCGTTCTCGGACAAGTCAACTGCCGGCGAATATTATTTTGCTTTAGATATTCCGAGATCTCAGTGGATGTATACTCACCTCCATTATCTGTACGTAGACAACGTACTCTTTGAGGAAAGTCTGCTTCTATTTCACATTTGAATTCCTTGAATTTCTCCAAAGCCTGGGATTTCTCCTTCATGAAATCCACCCATGTATATCTTGAGAAATCGTCAATGAAGGTGATCATATAAATTGCTCCTCCAATTGACTGTTGCTTTACTGGTCCAAAAACATCTGAATGAATCAACTCGAGCGGCTCCTTTGCTCGGTATTTTGACTCCTTATATGGGAGCTGATGCGCTTTTCCATATTGGCATCCGGCGCAAACCGTGTCTTCCCGACACTCCAACTTAGGAAGTCCTTTGAGCATAGACTCCTTCATCATGACCTTAAGTCTCTTATAACTGACATGTCCCAGACGTGCATGCCATAGATCAGCTGTGTCATTTTTCCTGGTCTTTTCTACATATCTTTGCTTTCAAAGATCAAAGACATATCTTGACTCATTCTTTTCACCTTCCAGGATTGGAGTCCCAACGACTCTAAGATCACACTAAACCTTCATATCTTGTGGACTGAATAATACATAATTACCTAACTCTGTGAGCTGTGATACTGACAAGAGATTTTTCTTCATTCCATCAATATGCATCATATTTTGCATATCACTGGCCGAGAATTTGAGCTTGGCGTGATCACTGTCTCTCCAATGTGTCTAATTGGAAGCTTGGTGTTATCTGCCGTTATGGCAACACGACCTCCTTTGTATTCTGACATTCTTTGAAGTCTTTCTTTATCACCGGTCATATGATTGCCAGCTCCTGAGTCAACGATCCACAGATTGTGAAAGTTAACACGCCTAATATCACTTGTCATAGTTGCTTCACAATTTACTTGGCCTTGTTCTTTCTTTATAGCAGTGTCAATATTTGCTTCTTTGGACTTCAATCTTGAGAAAGAAGCATGAACATCCCACTCCATTTCACTTTGATCATCTTGGGTATTTGAAGTGGCAGAGTTTCCTTCAACTTGTCTCTTCTTGAATCTACAATCTCTTGCAAAATGTCCCTTTCTGCCACAATTGAAGCAAGCATTTTGTTACTTGTGAAAGCGTTTGTCTCCTCCTTGAGGTCTATCATTACTTTTCTTATTATCATGTCTCTTCTCTTCAGCTCCCCCTTTTTGGGAACTCTGTCCTTCGTCCTTTTGTTGTTTTCCATCATATTGTCTTTTGAATCCCTTATTGGTATATCTATTTGATTTTCCTCTTGCTTGACTTGCATACAACGCCTCTTCTTATGACTTTATAACTACGCCTTCCATCTGCTTAGCCAACGACTCCTGGTCGGCTAATAAATTTTCCAGCTCATCAATGGTTGGTTGTGTGGCCCAACCTTGTATCGCTGTTGTGAAACTCCGATACTCGTGTTTTAAACCATGTATCAATATTCTTCTCATCCGAGACTCACCAATTTTGGACTCCGGATCTAATTCAGAAATCTCATAACACAGAGATTTTACCTTGGTGAAATAATCTCTGATTGATAGATTTCCCTGGATGAGCGACATCAACTCATTCTCCAGCATTTGCAGGCGTGAAATGTTCTTCTTCGAAAAAAGACTAGCCAACGTGTCCCATGCTTCCTTCGGCGTGGTGGCTTCCCGGATATGCTCAATCATCTCATCTTCAATCGATGTCTTTATAGCAAACATGGTTTTCGTAGCTTTCTGATTGAGCTAAAATTTACCCCAACAAAAACAATTTATAAGGACTCGAAACTGTGGGTAAACTAACTCTCTAACCGGCAGTGTACCGGGTCGATTGCTAGAATAGCTACCAGAGTACGAGGTCGAACCCAAAGGAATCGTGTTTGCAAGTATCAAAGTGAACGTAATGCTTAGTCTAGGTGATCAATGATTTTAAAGTATTTATAACTACAACGACACTAAGTGGTTCTGACTAACGAGTCTAAAGATAAAAGAACGAAAGAAGATTAAACTACTAGGTTTTAAAGATAGTTAAAGAGACATAGCCGAACCATGATCGAAATAGCTAGTTTCACCCCAAGGGATGACAAAACCGGGAGTGTGCAATAACAACAACCTCTTACAATCAATTCCACGGGTACGTGCTCCTAATCCCGGTGCTAAGGTCTGAACAACTCTTCCCCAACACCTTATACCAAGTCAACCAACCTTCCCTAAGAGAGATTCATTCACAAGACAATCATGCACGAGAGCCGTTTAAACGTTAAAACGAGTAACCTCGCACTACAATGCGATCCTAGAACCCTTTTCCCACACCCCTCTCTCTGAACAACTCTCAAGAATGATGTGTGTGATCTTTGACCCAGGTGATCAATCTAGCTCAAATCCGTTATAACAAGTTCTAAGACGTGAAAAATGCAAGATATAGCAATAAAAAGCACTACCCACTCCCAATTTCATCACCCAAAGGGTGATTTCACCAAATTTCACATGATTCGACTATGAAAAGGGATTAGCTACTCATTACACTAGTTAAAACATACATAAAATAGTAAATAAGAGTCATAACAAGCAAGGGAGAAGAGAAAATTACCATTAGATTGCAGAAATTCGAGATTAGATCCAAAAAGTACAAAATAGAGAAGTAATTAAAATGTGGTCTCTTAGTGTTTGGAATGAAAATCTAAGCTAAGAAATGGAAATATTAAGCTAAGATGTTGTTGATTTACACTAAGAGAGAGTATTCTAAGCTATTACAAAATTCGAGCTAAAAAGGGGTAGAGTTTTGCTAAGAGAAGATTGATATATCAAGAAATGGTCTAAGGGGGGTATTTATAGGTGGGGGAGAAATCTGCAGAAAAATAGCTTCGAATGCGCGTTTGGCAGCTGGGACGGGCGTTTGGAATCTTCAAACGCTCGTTTCGCATAGTTGGAACGCGCGTTTCGCATAAATTGCAGGCGGGGACTTGGTCGTTTCTTCATCCGAACGCGCATTTAAGATGGTTAGAACGCGCGTTTGGTGACTTGGAACGCGCGTTTAGAATGGTTTTCAAACGCGCGTTTGAAGGGCTTCGATTCTGAATCAAGTCTGGACTTCTGGAACGCGCGTTTGGGGGGTTCAAACGCGCGTTTGATGTATGGAACGTGTGTTTGTGGAGTTCAAACGCGCGTTTGACCCCTGTTTCCCCAAATCTTCACTTTTCTTCCTTTTTGGGCCCTCGTCTTGCCTCGATCATGCTTTTTACCACAAATCGTCACCTCCCGGGTCCTCGAGACACCAATACCCCTTAATATCATAAACAACCAAAAACATCCAAATAATTCCGGAGGGTAAAAGTGCTCGGAAATGGGGTTAATAACAACAAAAAGGGGTAAGAATTCATCAAAGTAATGGAATCATTCCCCGTGCCATAAGCTCACGATTTCAACCCGAAAACGGTCTAATTCACCCAAAATTGTGCTGAAAGTGTGGTAAACGGGAGTAATTAATGCACCGGAGTCACGTAAAATTGACTCCCATCACTTTCACCTTTCATTTATGCAAAACCGTGGCATCTGTTGAAGCGGGCGGCGTTGCGTCACTTCCGGTGACATACTCCAACAAATCTTGGCTCTCTAGGTATGACACCATACACGATTGCCATGTGCTATAATTGTGATTATTTAATTTTTTAATATTACTCACCGAAAAATCCGCCATCGTGACTTAGTTTTGTTGCACTGTCAAACACTAAGTAAGCTAGGTCCTAGACCAAACAGCTCCATAGTCCCGGACTGCGCACGAACAAGATTCCTTGATTGATTCTTCTCAACCGGTGAATAATATCCTCCGACCGTTTATTTCGGCAGAGTGACGACGTCGTTGGTCCCCGACCAAATATCACCACCCAAAAAAAAAACTATGCCCGATCGACGAGTCTCTGATACCACTTGTTGTGGTTTAATTGACAATCGAGACACAAACTTATATTATATGACGAATAGAAAATATTAGAGAAATGGGACAACACAAAGAAAAATACAAGACTTTATATTGCACAAGAAGCTGGATACACGAGATTGGACTTGCTTGAGGCAACTTACAAGGTGGAGACTCTAATCTCTATTTATAGTTGCTACATGTAGGCTAAGAATATTCTAGTATAATGGTGATAGTGAATAAAATATTATTTCCTAGGGTGAAGAGAAGTCTAGTACCTACTTCTTGGAAGAGTATAGTATTTTACTAAAGTATTATGTATCTAGAAAGGCCTACTTTATATATAGGATTATAGAGTAGCTATCGGACAAATCTAGAATATTATAGAAAAGTATGTCGGTGATTTTAACATTAACCGCCACAATTAAAAACATTTAACAAGCAATAAGCTGGCGGTCTAACCTTCCCAGTAATCATAAATGGACCGACATACCTGGGACTTAATTCCTTTTTCTGGCTAAACCTCCTCATGCCTTTCACAGGCGAAGCTCGCAAATAAACTCTTTCTCCCATACCAATCTCCAAGATCAAGTAGGAAAACAAAATTGCATAAGCGGATTATTTCTCCACATCGTCCAATCTAAACTAATATTTGTATTCCTACATATGATCCCAGTGAAACGACTTTGAATATATGCAAAGACATCTTCGGCTATCGAAACCTGTTAGAATTGTGGCCCAAAGGCCCACAATCGAAATAAACTCTCAATTGTCTTAGCTCTTTGGCTATTGTTTTTAGGCTTCAGGAGAGTTGTATCTTTTGTAATCTTCCTCTATAGTAAAATTTTCTATTTCGCCCGTGGACTAGTCGGCACATTGCCGGAAACCACGTAAATTTGGTGTTGTCTTTTTTTTCCGTTTGTTATATTGTGTTACCATTGTTAAGGGCTATCGCTCGGTTTGTTTTTCCTAACAAACTGGTATCAGAGCCTAGATTATTTTTGAGGTGTTTTTCGAGAGACGAGGTTTTACGAGCCAGGGTTTTTTGTTGAGATTTTTTGAGGCTTTGAAAATTAGCCACCGTCACGGTAACTAAGTATTATTTTGAGAAGTTTGACAGATGCATCGACTTCAGTATGTGGCAGTTGAAGATGGAGGCCATGCTGATTCAGGAGGACATCGATATTGCGCTGCTTGGAAAGGAGAAAAAGCCAGAGAAAATGTCAGATGAGGAGTTTGATGGTCTCAACGAAGGCCAGATCATGTATCATCTTGTGTCTTTCTAATGAGGTTTTAAGAGATGTAGCCACTGAGATTACTGCTAAGGATTTGTGGGAAAAATTAAAATCCTTATATGTAGAAAGAATAGTCTTTATTTAAAGTAGAGTTTGTATATGCTACGTATGTTTGAAGGGTCGTCCATATAATCGTATTTAGATAAATTTGATTCCCTGTTTATGGATTTGAGTAATATAGATGCTAAAATTGATGATGAAGATCAGACCCTGTTGTTATTGTGTTCGCTTCCACAGTTGTTTATGCATTTTAGGGAAACGATGCTTTATGGTAAGGAGTGTCTCGATCGGAATTGTGAATTAGATCTGACGATCTGAAGAAAAGGGAAAAAAAAATACTCCGGCAACTGCGAGCATGCTCCTCGCAACTGCGAAAACCGAAAATATTTCCTCATCCGGTTTTTCCTGCGTTTCGGATCCTGATTAAGGTTTCTATATATCCAACAATTTCTAGCCAACCAAAAGCATCAAAGACCAACCCTCTTTATAAACCCCAAACCCAAGGAATTTGAAGAGCACTAGCAGAATTATCTATATGAGCTATAATAAAATTAGCTATTCATGACTGAGACAACCACCAAAGATAAAAAAACAAATCAAAATCATTATGGTTTATGAAATATAAAAGAAAATATTATAAATTGCAAGAAATTGAAGAAAAGTTGATCCTTTCGACAACCCCGTTGATAAGTTGTCAAGAATCATCAAAGAATTGATCCAAGAACAACAACCTTTCAACTAAATTAAGAGAAATTGAATATACATCAAAAGAAATAGCAATCCCAAGGTTCTAAGAGCTAAAAGTCGCCTAAGGGGGGTTGGAATGTGCCAAAATACTGTAAAGAACTTTTTTTATAGGAGCTCCAAAGTCAAAAATTCATAGAAAAAACACGTTTGTGGCCCTTTTTCAAGTCAGACATGGGCATCTAAAGACTCGTGCGCACGTATGAAGATGCTGATGTCGACAACACTAATATGTTCTTTACTAAGTCGACGATATCTTTGTGCGTAGGGCTCCGATTTGAGTGATTCAAGATACTTGGAATGCTCATTTAGTTCCCTAACAACTTTATTGAAGATGAAAAGTCACGAAAATGTCTCCAAGGCGGACATAAATTACAGATGCAGTGTGATTGAGGATAACCCGAATGTCTCCACGTGGCACATATCCCGTGGATGAATTAGTAGATCAGATCAAGGATATATTTAAGCCGAAGTGTAGTGCGACTGAGGAGGCGAGTCCCTCTTGGTCGACACCTCGGCGAGTCCCCGCTACTTGGAGGACCTGATCAAGACGACCGGGGCAGGCCCCTATTGGTATGACGATCAGGGTAAGCCCCTAATCAAGTAAAGAACAGACCAAAGATAAAGAACATTTATGTGTAGACGTGAGACGTGGGTAGAGTGTATAACTGCCCACTAACTCCACTTCAATGCATAACTGCTTGAACTACGGTTGGGCTTGATTCCAAATATATATTTGGATACGTAGGCAGCTTATTCCTTAAGTTCAGTCCATAACAAAAACTACTCTATATTCGATCCTAGAGCAAGAAGGGCCAAAAAACTTTTATACATTTTAGTTTGAGTTCGATCATTGGCGTGTGAAGGAGGGTCACTTTTTGTTTCTAGCGGCAGATTAACGGAGTAGCTGACATGAAATCTAAAAAAAATTAACAAGGGAAAGATCCAGCAAGTTCCTCACACGATCCGGACAATCTGAGTCAAGATCAAGAACGTAATCTTGAAAAACAACCAGAGGATCAGCCAAATACTCAGGATTTGGCGAAACAAGTCTTGGTACATGATTTAAAGACAATAGGGGACGCTGATTTCCAGATTCTGTTTGAAAGCGTAAGAAAGGGGAAGGAGAAAGTAAAAAATCCTGAAGAAGAAGAACGACCATCACCAAAAGAAAAGGATTGTCACTAGGAGGTTGCGGAATCTAGTTGTCGAATTATTAGAAGCAAAACTCGTCATGCAGATGATGCAGCTAGGGCTGAGTTAGATGCTATGCTAGAAGATGAGGAAGACAAATTCAATTTGGCTTCACCTTTTGCAGAGCATATTGATGCATATCCCTGTCCTAGAGGATTCAAAATACCTAAGATCAGTCTATATAATGGAACAAATGACCCTTATGATCATATGCATCAATACATAGCACATATGCAACTATACAATGGTCCAGACGAAATGAAATGCAAAGTGTTCCCATCACTTTTATCTGGAAGGGCTAGAGACTGGTTTAACAAGTTACCACCCAGATCTATAACTAGTTTCACAATTTTAACTAAGAAGTTTATGAGCATGTTTATTGCTGCGAGACCGTTTCAAAGAAATAGCACTCATTTGCTTACTATTAAGCAAAAGTCCGATGAAACAGTTTTACAATTCATCAAAAGGTTCAATGCTGAGTTAACCCAGGTGGCTGATGTAGATGACCAATTTTTGGTAGCCTCGTTCGTAGCAGGACTACGAGAGGGGAGGTTACATGCTAAATTAAACGGAAAAAATCCAAGAACCATGGAGGAATGTTTGGCAATTGCCTTTAAGCATTGTCAAGGTGAAGAAGCCAATCGTGCCAAGCATGAGTTAGAGAAAGGAGATCATAGAAAAGGCAAGGTAGAAGAGAAATCTAACAAGAAGCGTAAATCAGTTTGGGACATGGTCCAAGCACCTATAACGGACAGATTGGGCAAAAGAGGTGTTGTGCAGGACAGAGACTTAATACCGTTGAATAGATCGTGGGAGCAGGTTTTTCCCATGATGGAGCACAAAGGTATAGCATGGACCCTATTTCCTATGAAAGGACCCAGAGAAAAGAGAGATCATGCCAAATTCTACAGATTCCACCAGGATGTTGGTCATGATACGGAGATGTGCAGAGAATTGATCAGGGATATCGATCCAGCAGTTATGGAAGGAAAACTTGATGAAGTCGTAGATAGATCTCGCAACGAAGAGCCTAGAGGGCGCAGAGAATTCAGAAGAGGAAATCATAAGAATGATAGGAATAGGAATAATGAACCGAGAAGGCCCAGAAATCCATCTCCTGATCACGACGGTCAGATCGATAACCGGCCAGTAAATACTATCAACACGATCATGGGAGGTCCCAGGAGGACAGATCAGGAAAATGAGGAGATAGGAGATCCCGTGAATCAGGATCAGATTCCTGGTAAATGACAAAAGGTGTCAGGAGAGGTAAGGTACAGACCAGAGGACCCCCTACCACTCGTCATTAACAATGAAGGGTTGGTGATTGAAGCCATCATCAGCAAGAATTGGGTAAAAAGGATTTGTGTCGATACAGGAAGTGCTGTTAATATCCTGTACTACAGGGCATTCCAGGCCATGAAATTGAAGGATTCAAGCCTAACTCCAGTATCCACCCCTCTATTTGGATTTGCAGGCCCACCTATCCATCCCATAGGCATGATTACATTGCCTACACCTTATGGTAAGTTGCCTAAGGGCAAGACCTTGATGGTGAACTACATTGTTGTTAAGGCGCCATCGGCATACAATGTTATTATGGGAAGACCGGCAATCATTGACCTACGGGCAGTTATCTCTTCTGCACATAATAGCATGAAGTTTCCCCTCAATTCTGGATCAGTTGAGATAAAAGGAGATGTGGAAGTAGCTAGGAGCTGTTACACATCTATAGTCGATGAAAGGAAATTTGTTCAACAGGTTACTTTGGAGGAATTATTACCAGAGGAGGATAAAACCTGGGTATCTGCAGATCAGAACGAGGCAATTCAAGTCGATGAACAGGGATCAGATTCAGTAGTCAATATAGGATCTTGGATTCCGGAGCCACACAAAAGGACGTTAATAGATTTACTTAAAGACTATAAAGATGTCTTTGCGTGGAAGGCAGATGATATGCCAGGTTTATCGCCGGAGTTAATAGTCCATACCTTAAACGTGGACCTGAACAGACCCTTTGTTCGGCAAAAGAAGCGGCATTTTGCACCAGAGCGGATCTCAGTTATAGAACAGGAAGTTGCGAAACTCAAACAAGCAGGAATTATCAAAGAGGTGATTTATCCAGAGTGGTTAGCCAATCCAGTATTGGTGAAGAAGTCATATGGGTCCTGGGGAATGTGTGTAGATTTTACGGACCTGAACAAATCCTACCCTAAGGACAGCTACACATCACCGAGAATTGATAGGCAGGTGATTCAACTGTGGGATTTGAAATTTTTAGGTTCCTGGACACGTACAAAGGGTATCATCAAATCTTTGAGAAGGCCGGATACTTCAGGTCGTCTAGCCAAATGGGTTGTTGAATTGGCAGGTTACGATTTGGAATACAGACCAAGAATGGCTATAAAAGCTCAGGCATTGGCATATTACGATTTGGAAATCCATATTGATCCAAGAATGGCTATAAAAGCTCGATTGGGCATTGAAGGCATTGGGTGAGGAATTCCCTTATGCTTTACACTTTAACTTTTATGCAACCAATAATGAAGCAAAATATGAAGCATTGATTACGGGCTTTAATTTAGCTCTAAAGCGGGAGTTCAAACAACTTAAGGAAGATGATCAATCTGGTAGTAAACCACCACTACAAGAAAAATTACTTTTAGCGACTTGATATTGCGTGCATTCATCGCGGTTGTTCCTTTTGTGGCTTGCATTAAAAGCATGCCGCAAATGTTTCAATTTAATTTACTTTTTCAAGCAAAGCGACATGAGTTTCTAGCGTGCTATTAATAAAGCTTTTCGTGAACCGCTTAAAAATGTATATTAACAACGTAGCAAAAGTGAGCGGTTATCGATTAACAGCGTGCAAAAGTGGCCGGTTAATTCATTCTCATCTATCCGCATCATGGGCTAATATTTCATCGCATTAAAATATAGAATTATCCCTTAAAAATATAGGATTCTCCCATCGTGCTCCTCTTTCACCGTTTCACATTGGAGTTTCGTCGCTTCTATCTTCCTACATTCGTCTCCTTCCCTCACCGTGAAAAACGCAGAGAGCATCGATTATAAATCCAACAATTCGAGTCTAATGTAGTAAAAACACCACATAATTCGGATATTTGTGGGTAAAAGTTTGAGAATCGGGGTCAAAGATGGGATCAAAAGTGGAGGATCCATTCCACTTTCTACTAGCCTTTTTTGGGAGAGGGAAGAGAAGTAGACGATGTGTGAGTCCTATAGTTTTTAAGTGAAAGTGTAGGTTTGTTTTCTCCTTTTGTCCTCAAGTATTAGTCCATTGGGTGACTTCACAATTATTGATTTATTTCATTTGACTTTTTCAAAGACCTGGTGGATGAGTTGGCAACAATTGCTATTCTTGATGTTATGCTTTACACTTTGTTCGGCAAGTAAAGGGTATTTTTGTTTCTCTTTTCTCTTATGATTTGAACTTTGATTGTTAATGTTTGTAGATGATTGATGCACTCATCTTTGGATTAAATACACCAAATTGAATATCTTATAAGCAAAATATGAAAATAAGTTGACTTATTTTCTTTTATCGCTCTCTTTGATGTCATGTGATTGAAGTTATGTTCGAAGATGGATTAGTAATTGGAGCCGCTTTACTTAAGCGTGGGGCTTTAATCAACAAGATTTCTACTCTAGCTTTTATGAACAAAGCTATTTATCATTGGATTGATCTTGTTTTTCTTTGTAGCTTTTATGTGTAATGACAACATCAGTCAAGATAACTATTCCTAGATATAAATAGAATCAAGGTTTTTTTTTTCTTCCTTCTACCGATCTGCTTTTCTTATTAGCATATGCCAAATGTGACTTCTTGTTCTCTTGTTTCCCGCCCTTCATTTTAAGGATGTTTATTGAGAAAGATTCTTTTCAACTCAATTTTCTATGACGTTGGGCTCTGAGCTTGTCATCCATCCATTGTAAATGGTACAACACAGTGATAGCATATTGATGTTGAATGGTGGTGATAGAGCTTTTATCTATGTAAGATTTGTAGGAATTTTTTTAAGTTTAAAAATATACATATTGTTGCCTCTGTTTTGTTTGCTTGATTACCATAAATATATAGATATTGCTTTTAGTTCTCTCTGTAATATCTAATGCATTAGTTTTTTCTTCGCAGGAAAGCATTAATATTGAGAGATTTGGGAAGGACTAACAACAAACAAGACATCCTTATGTATTTTATTGATGTATGTTCAATAATCTTGCCTAAATAACATTCTGTACTTTTATTTGTGTTGATCAAATTACTTGGTTTAGTATTGGGTTATGTATTAGGTAAATGATTATTAATCTTTGGATCAATATCATGTAAATGGTTTTGGATTTTATATAGTTGATTAGTTATTGCATGTATTATGAAATAAATTTTTTTTTGATAAACAAATAGTCTATCGCAAAGCGTGCTCATGCATGTCGTTAATATACCTATCATTTTACGGCTTGCGGTGCATGCCATGGATACACTTATTATAGCATGTGATGTGTGTCGCGAATTGATACTATCGGTGTCTTGCGGTGTATCTGCGAAAATACTTGTTGTAGCATGCAATGTGTGTGTAACTATCGGCAAGATGCAACTCACGTCGCCAATAAACATAAACTTTTAGCGGCTTTGAACTTTGCGGCGTGCAATGCATGCCGCCAATAGCTATTTTGCATGTCGCGAAAAGTAATTTTTCTTGTAGTGCACATTAGAGGAGAGTATGAAGCAAATGAGGAACCCATGAAAAGATACCTATCTCTGGCCCAGTCGAAGATAAATCAGTTTCAAGAAATTCAGGTGGAGCAGGTCTCCAGATCGCAGAACACCCGAGCAGATGCTCTGTCCAATTTAGGTTTCAACTTTTTATTAGATAAAAAGGATTTGATCGAGCAATTAAATCGTAGCTATGAAGCATCTGAGGTACAACCGATTACATAGAGGGAAACGTGGATGGATTCCATTGTTGCATATCTGAAAGACAGACAGTTACCAAAAGATAAAGGGCAAGCTCGTAAGATCCAGCGCTTGTCTGATAGGTATGCCTTATTCAATGATATATTGTATAGAAAATCCTTTATATCCCCTTGGTTACGTTGTGTCACTTTAGAAGAAGGCAACTACTTATTAAGAGAAATCCATTTGGGGATCTGTGGAAGCCATATGGGGTCAAGAGCTTTAGCTCGAAAATGCAGGTTGTTTGGCTACTATTGGCCTAAGATGCAGCAGGACGCAGAGGAGTTAGTCTTGGCATGCAGGTCATGTCAAGTTCATGCTAACCTATCCTATCAGCCATTTGAAAATCTAACCCCAGTTATCTCAGCCTGGCCTTTTGATCAGTGGGGTGTAGATCTAGTGGGACCATTTCCTAAAGCACCAGTGAGTTATCAATTTCTAGTAGTGGCTGTTGACTATTTCACTAAGTGGGTAGAGGCTGAAGCATTAACTACTATCACAGCCAAACAGAACCAGAAGTTCTTATGGAAGAATATAGTATGTAGATACGGAATACCCAAAGTCCTGGTTTCGGACAATGGAACTCAATTTGAGGACAAATGAGTTAAAGAATGGTGTACTGATTTGGGCATAACTCAACACTTCACTTCTGTTGGTCATCCACAAGACAACGGCCAAGTGGAACAAACCAATAGGCAAATCAAGATGGGTCTCAAGAGAAGACTAGAACATGAAGGAAAGCATTGGGTAGAACACCTACCAAATATTCTCTGGGCTTACAGAACTACGCCAAACACGTCGACCCAATAAACACCATTCTCATTAGCATATGGATGTGAAGCTGTTATACCAGCGGAAGTTGGACTCCCATCTCCCGAACAGTTCAACATGACAATCAGACCCAAGAAGAAGAAATGAGGCATGCTAAAGACGAGTTGGAAGAAAGAAGGGATGTCGCTTTAATCCGAATGGCTAAATATAAGCAACAAGTATCCCAGTACTATAATTCAAAGGTCAAGCAATGTTACTTTAAAATGGGGGATCTGGTTTTGCGTAAGAACGAGGTCAGCAGGCAAGAACGTACCAAGCAGAAAGTTAAGTCCAAACTGGGAAGGACCTTATCAGATCATTAAAGTACATGGAAATGGAGCTTATCAGTTGGTGATAGTACGGGAAAGACTGTTCCTAGAAGTTGGAATGCAATTAATCTGAAGAAATTTTATGTTTAAGGCAAGTAACTGTCATTTTATTATCCTGCTAGTTTATTATGTATTGTGATACTATGTTGAACTTTTGAATTATGTTGAATGAAATTGCGTTGGCTGTAACTCATTCTGTTGTTAAACTCTTATAGAAAGAGAAAATTCGTTAAGTCTGAAAAATCAGACCACTTTAAGACTTCAGGTCAGGTCTTAAATCATCAGACCTCAGGTCAGGTCAATATACTCTTATAGAGAGAGAAAATTCGTTAAGTTTGAAACATCAGACCATTTTAAGACTTCAGGTCAGGTCTTAAATCATCAGACCTCAGGTCAAGTCAATATACTCCTATAGAAAGAGAAAATTCATTAAGTCTGAAAAATCAGACCATTTTAAGACTTCAGGTCAGGTCTTAAATCATCAGACCTCAGGTCAGGTCAATATACTCTTATAGAAAGAGAAAATTCGTTAAGTCTGAAAAATCAGACCATTTTAAGACTTCAGGTAAGGTCTTAAATTATCAGACCTCAGGTCAGGTCAATAAACTCTTAAAATGAGAAATTTAAGTCTGAAAAATCAGACCAGGTTGAGACTTCAAGTCAAGTCTCAAATCGTCAGACCTTAGGTCAAGTCAATAAACTCTAAAAAAGAGAAATATTCATTTAAATCTGAAAAATCAGACCAGTTTAAGACTTCACATCAAGTCTTAAATCGTCAGACCTCTGGTCAGGTCAATAAAAAATAAAAATAAAAAATAATTTTTTTAAGTCCGATAATCAGAACGGCTCAAGACTTCATGACAGGTCTTAATCACCAGACCTCAGGTCAGGTCTTATAATCAACAAGACACAGGCCTGTCCATTAAATCCTTACAAAGAGGATAATTCGTTAAGTTTGATAATTCAAACCCAGTTAAGGCTTCAAATCAATTGTCAGAATGCATATAAAGCCTGATCGGTAAGTGTGTAAAACACCAAAGTATGACGTGTGCTTCACAAACAAATCACATGTCATACTGGGGGTGCAGAGTATAAAGGCACAAAGACAAACACAAGGCACAAAGACAAACACAAGATATAGAAATTATGCAGAATGGTGCCACAAAGGCACTAAAATTTCAGGATATATAAATTATACAAAATGGTGCCACAATGGCACTAAAGTTTCAAGACCACACAAAACGACCGCAAAACAACAAAGTTTTGAAAACAACAGCAAAAGTTGCAATGTTCAAGGTCAAGATTGAAAGAAAGAACAAATTAAGTATCTTTTAATTTGAACTGTGGGGAGCTTGAGATTGAGACGATGAGCCAGGTTGAGCAGTTGGAGGCATTTTACCATATTTTGAAACCAAGTCCACTCTATCTCTAAACTCCTTGAATCTGGCCTTATAAATCTGGGACCCATCCTTCCTATTCCAACCCGAATGGTGAAGTTTGGCAGCATCAACATCAAGACATGCTGCTCTCACATCTTCAATGGCTGAGGAGTATCCGAACCAAATAGGCGGAGAAAATAACATCTTTATATTGTTGGCTAGCTCATCAGATTTTTTGTAATTAGCCAGGACCTTGGCAATCTACTCAGGAAGTTTCTTCTTCAAATTATCTCTCTCCAACTCGAGATCAGCTACCATCTTTTCCAGGCCAGATCAGATTCGATTAGCAGTAGCAACGTGAGTCTGGAGCTCAGTAGCCTTGATTTTCAGCTCATCATCCTTCGCTAATAGCTGATCAGATAAGGCAATCCTCTCCGCCGTAGAAGTATTCAACAAATCTTTGTCGTTTGCCTTCCATTCAGATAAAGAATTGGATAAATTCTCTTCAACTTTTCCCGAATTCTTCAATCTAGGACAGGACCTCCCTACCTAGTTTGGCACCCTAAAAAAGATTACAGGGAATAAAGTCAATATATAATACATAAGAAAGACAGATTAACATATCTGGGAGAAGATACTTACAAATTTTGACAAATCTTGATTGGACCACTCTTTCCAATCATATCTTTTCTCATGGGCTTGCTCAGAAGCCCCAGAACCTTCATTAGTCTGATGATGAGATCTGATGCGTTTTGAAGGATGACTGGTCTCAGTAGTGGTTTCCATTGAAGGAGTACGCTGGACTATCTGGTAGTCGTGGGTATTCTCAGAATCATCATCAGCAGGATTCGTCTCGACCGAGGGCTCATTTGGATGAGCGTTCACAGGATTAACAATCAGATCAGACACGTTCAGATTGATAATGGGATCAAATGCATCCTGACCCATGGGAGGCGAGGCATCATCAGCTATCTGAATGATATCAGTAAAACTTTCCACTGCACATATCAACAGACAATCATATTAGAGCAAGTGTTAGACAGAGTATGCAGGAATTCAAAAGGAAGCGACCTAATTTTATTATATCTCTCCTCTGATAGCTCAACATAAGGATCTGAGACCAGCTGTCTCCAGGCGAGCAGCATCAATTAAATTAGAACTATACTTCTTTAAACCCAGATATATACTAGATTTCTTGATATCCTCAAGCAACTTTTTACCTATTTTACTTTCCAACACGTCACTACCTCAATTAGATATGTTCCATTTGCCTAAGTTTTTGATGGTTCTAGACCTGATGTAAAAGAAATTTTTTTCCAGTCAGGAAAAGATTGATCAGTCATCTTGATTAGCGGGATGCCATTCAGTTCATCGGTTCTTCTACAGAAGGTGTACTAGCCCGGATTATTCTTCACCTGCTTACACTGGTAAAAAGTCCTAAATAAGGACAATGTGAAAGGAGTAACGAAACACTTACACCAGATCAAGAACCCAGTTATAGCCCTAACACTATTGGGGACAATCTGACCATTACCTAAATCGTAGAACCTGAGTACTTCTAAATAACCGGGAGGAAGAGGAAACCTGAGTACGCACTCGAATTGTTCCTTGTAAACAGTACAATACTCCGGAGGGGGAGTGGCGGCACTCTGACCAGGAACATGTCGAATAGGGGCATAAACATCTTTGTTTATCCCGTACCGATCACAGATTTTGGTGATATCATCATCACTCAGATTGGAATCAATCGCATGGCAAGCCATTAACTTTTTTGTCTCGTAAGTCCTTCTTAGACCTCTAATGGGTGAAGATAACCCAGAAACGTTATACTCAGTCGGAGGCGATTCAATAAATGCAAGGACAATGGAAGCAATCAAATGAGGAGGGAGAATAGAAAGAAGGGGATTCTCACCAGGATTAGATATATCAAATTGATTCGGATTCATGAAAAATAAGGAAATTGCACAAGAAGAACAAGAACTTACTTGGTGTTTCAATGCGCAAATTGAGCAAATTTGATATCTTTAGCTATAAATAACGATGATTGTTCGCAGGATTTGGTGAGTTTAATAGCTCCTAGCCAAACAATGGGACGTTTCGACTACGCGTCACTGGAAGAGATTATAGCAATTAATTATGGTGGCGTTTGAAATAACCGAGGCAACATTGGGTACACCGCCTATACGGTGCACGTGGAAGATTTATAAGCCTCAGATCTTAATCGACGTACCAGAATAGGGTCACATCCATTATGATCTGGAGGGCTTTGATTGAGGATAACCCGAATTCTCCACGTGGCACATATCCCGTGGATGAATTAGTAGATCAGATCAAGGATATATTTAAGCCAAAAGTTGTACTGACCAGGGGCAGGTCCCTCTTGGTCAGACGACCTCGGCAGGTCCCCGCTACTTAGAGGACCTGATCAAGACGATCGGGGCAGGCCCCTATTGGTATGACGATCAGGGTAAGCCCCTAATCAAGTAAAGAACAGACCAAAGATATGTGTAAGAACAGTTATTTGTAGACGTGAGACGTGGGCATAGTGTATAACAACCCACTAACTCCACTTCGATGCATAACTGCTTGAACTACGATTGGGCTTGATTCCAAATATATATTTGGATACGTAGGCAACTTATTCCTTAAGTTCAATCCATAACAAAAACTACTCTATATTCGATCATAGAGCAAGAAGGGCCAAAAAACTTTTATACATTTCAGTTTGAGTTCGATCACAGTGAATGTAGGGTGAAAACATTAAAGTTTCTTGATCCGTTTCACCTCTTTGTCTACGAGCACTTGTTTCTACCTCTCAAAATCGTCTTTGCATCAACCATGCTTCTTCTCCCGGGATTGCAATCAACCTACATCTTGAAAATATCAACATCAATGCCGGCCATATCTTACGCAAGAGAAAATAGCCCATAAAATATGCAATAATTCACCAAAAATGATGAGATTCCCGGACTAATTGCCCTTCACCTCATAGTGAGTGTAATTCTGAAAATGCATCATAAATCAAATAAACTACCCCAAAAGTGCATCAAATGAGTCATAAACGAGGGTAAAATTATATTATAAACTAGCCTAAAAACCCGTGCATCATGCACGGGGTGACATAAAATTGAGAAAGCAAAGATATTTTATAGTAAGACTGTTAAAGTTAAATTGTATCAAATGAAATGCATCACATTTTTTTTCTTTCTTTTTCACATAATACATATCTACTATATAAAATAGACTAAAATAAAATGTGATAAAAACTATCATTTGATATAATTTTTTTAGGATGGTTGTATTCTAAAAAAAATCACATCAAATAGGTTACAGAGATTCTCCACAAATCAATATTTGATGAATATTTGAGAAAATGCAAACAACTATTTTCTCATATAATTTGTAATTTCTTGGTGACAATTTTTCCGGCAGAAGTTCTAGCTCTATCACCACGTGTGACATCACTCCATTTTGCAATGTGATTGCTAGAAATAAGGCACTAAACCAAACAAAAAATTTATGAAAAGAAATGCAAAAATAATTACAAAAAATGTGCTTCTGACTTCAAGGCAATAGCCCTCCTCATCCATTAACAATCCTTTCCCAATCTGCATAATAATACATAAGTCGAATCAAGCATGAAAGATGAGTATTGAAAAATATAGTGTAGCAACATTTTTGGATTGGGATACCACGATTTTCTTTTTTAATTCCACATTTAATCATTTGAATTCCAAGTGATATATATACCAGATGTAACACACCCAAAACAAAAGCCTTCAAATTTCAACGGTGAATTGAATCAGAGATCTGGAAAGAAGAAAAAAAAAACTAATTGCAATATACACTACTACAAAATTGGACATAGGTCACACTTAAGATATGAAAACAATCACAGTTTCAATAAAACTGAGACAACGAAAATATATATATCACACTTACGACTTTTCTATCACGCTTATTGAAAAAGCGAGATAAGTTATATTAATCAATCTCATTTTTAAAGTGTGACTTAATTGATATGATTTTTTTACATCACGATTATTGAAAAACCGAGATAAATTATATCAATTAATCTCATTATTAAAGCGTGATTGAATTGATAAGATATTTTGTCACGGTTTCTAAAAAAGCGAGATAAATTATATATATCAATCTCACATCTAAAACGATGATGAATTGATATGATATTTTTATCACGATTATTGAAAAAGCGAGATAAATTATACCAAACTATCACACTTTTAATCTGTGACTAAATTGGTATGATATTTTTATCACGGTTATTGAGAAAGCGAGATAAATTATATCAATTACTCTCATTTTTAAACTGTGACTGAATTCATGATATTTTTGTCACAATTATAGAAAAAGTGAGACAAATTATTTCCACTAATAAGAAAAGAGATATAGATCACGCTTATCTAAAGATAAGGATCACACTTTTAAAAGAACCGAGACAAGTAAAATGTATATATATCACACTTAAATTTTTTTATCACAGTTATTAGGTGTGAAAAAAAAGAATGATCACACTTTTTAGGTGTGATTGAAATAATAATAGATCTCGGCTTTTAAGTGTGATAACAACTACTAAAATAGATCACAGTTTTTAAATGTGTTGAAATTATATCGATCTCGGTTTTTAAGTGTGATAACAACTATAATAGATCACGATTTTTAAGTGTGATAACAACTAAAATAAATCACGATTTTTAAATGTGTTGAATTATAATAGATCTCGGTTTTAAGTGTGATAACAACTAAAATAGATCATAGTTTTTATTTTCACGGTTTTTAAGAAAATTGAGACAAGAACATCAATCAATCACGGTTTTTAACTGTGATTAAAAAAATATGATATTTTATAATCATATCTTAGATTAGTGTGGTTGAAAATGATAATATAGTGGGCATCAGCCCAGTGGTAATTAGTGTGGTTCCTTAATCCAGAGTATCCGGGTTCGAGTCCCAGTGGCAACAAAAGATATGTGTGCGTATATTTCGTTTTCGAAAAAAAAAGAATGATCACACTTTTTTAGGTGTGATTGAAATTATAATATATCTCGGTTTTTAAGAGTGATAACAACTTCTAAAATAGATCACAGTTGTTAAATGTGTTGAAATTATAATAGATCTCGGTTTTTAAGTGTGATAAAAACTATAATAGATCACAGTTTTTAAGTGTGATAACAACTAAAAAAGATCACAGTTTTTAAATGTGTTGAAATTATAGTAGATCTCGGTTTTTAAGTGTGATAACAACTAAAATATATCACGATTTTTATTATCACGGTTTTTAGGAAAAATGAGACAAAAAATCAATGAATCACAGTTTTTTACTGTAATTAAAATAATATGATATTTTATAATGAGATTTTAGTTTAGTGTGGTCGAAAATTAGAAGAAAGAAAACATCGGTCTAGTGGTAATAAGTGTGGCTCGTTAATCCGGAGTATCCGGGTTCGAGTCCCAACAAAGACAAAAAATATGTGTGCTTATATATTGTTTTTGAAGAAAAAAAAAACACTTTTATTGGTGTGATTTAAATTATAATAGATCACGGTTTTTAAGTGTGATAACAACTAAAATAGATCACAGTTTTTAAATGTGTTTTAATTGTAATAGATCTCGGTTTTTAAGTGTGATAACAACTATAATAGATCACGGTTTTTAACTATGATAACTACTATAATATATCACAGTTTTTAAATGTGATGAAATTATAATAGATTACGGTTTTTAAGTGTGATACCAACTATAATAGATCACGGGTTTTAAGTGTGATAATTATTATAATATCAGCGCTTTTAATGTGATTGAGTTAAAATACTTTATGTCACACCTTATTTGGAAGCCGTGACTTTGGAAGCCGTGACTAATGTAAATATATCACACTTAAAAACCGTGATCTTTATGCTTTTTTGTAGTAGTGATACACCAAAAGTAAGTCAAACAGAGTTACGTCTCTCCCTTTTAACCTTTTGGCTTTTACATGCCAGCTTTGATGCGAACCTAAGACATAATTTGATTTTAAATGCCTTCTAAAACATATAGATAAATAGATAGATAGATTAGATCCTTCCACTAATATATATTTTGCATATCAATTTGAAGGGAATATTTTGTGGGCAAGGTTTTTTTATTTTATTTTTTTAATTGGGATTTTTTCCGCTCAACTTAAAACACAGTGAACTTGTGAATAAAGATAAATTGATAACAAAAAGAAATTAGTAGAAAAAATTAACTAAATATGTAAAACACCATAGAACTCTCATTTCAAACAAATGGGGGATTTTTTTCATACCTACAATGTTGTTTCAACCATTGCTGCAAAATAAAAAATAAAATGCATCCCAAATTCTGCATTGCTACAATATAAGAAAGTTCAAAGAAATTGTCAAAAAAAAAAGAAGAAGATTCACACGCAGGCTACATACTTTGCTGAAATGGCCCCCCATCGATGCTCTCCTCCTATTTCATCTGTGAAAACAAAATGATGAGTGACCACTATTACTGGATCTTAGAAGGCATATTTAAATTTTCAAAATTCGAAAGTTTGAGTCAAGTAATTATTGTAATATGAAAGATTTTTTGAAGAACAATATATGGTAATTATGGTAATATGAAAGATAATAATTATGGTAATATGAGAGATTTAATAATTATGGTAATAATTATGATTCTTAGAAATCAAATTTCAATATTCAAAATTCGAAAGTTTGAATTCAATAATTACGGTAATATGAGAGATTTAAATAGTAATAATTGAGATGTGGGTTGAAATCCGGGTATGGGTTTCCAATTGGGTAATTGATTTTATAGACCTTCTAAAACATATATATAGATAGATGATAGCAATATTGACTCTAATCACCTTCGACTTGGTAAATTGGGCATTCCTTGATTCCAATATGATATAGTTGAACTTTGGGGATACTTTTAGGGATTCGATCAAGGGATGTCTAGCGTATTCCAGAATCTTTGTCCTCATTAAAGGTATCCCAACTAGTGAATTTTCTATGGAGAGAGGGCTGAGGCAGGGGATCTTATTTCCCCTATCCTTTTTTTTTCATTGCTGAAGATCTTAACATTATGATGAATAATTTGATTCAGAAAGGTCTTATGAAAGGCATTAATATTGGAAAAGATGATCCGGCTTTAACTCATCTTCAATTTGCGGATGATGCGATCTTCTTCGGTTAGTGGAATCCCGATAATATTTATGATCTTGGTAAGATTCTAAAGGTCTTTCCTTGTGTTTCAGGCCTAAAGATTAATTTAGGAACATGGAAGTTGTTTGGGATTAATGGGGATATGGTTTAATTGTTAAGAAGCGCTAATCTTCTTCGATGTAATCCGGGTGCACTCCCTTTCTTCTATCTTGGGCTATGTGTGGGTTGAATATGAACATAATATCTTCATGACAACCGGTTGTGGATAACACAAAGCTTAAATTTCAAGGGTGGAAAGCTAAACTTCTATCCGTCGGGGGAAGACTTACACTTTTAAAGTCTGTTTTTGGGAGCCTTCCAACGTACTATTTTTTTTAATCTTTCGTGCACCAAATGCTATAATTGAGTGTATTGTGTGTTTAAGGTCAAACTTTTTTGGAGGGGGAGGGGGGAGTAGGGGCGGGAGGAAAATATATTTGATCTCATGGTCTACCATTCTTAAGCATTGAATTGGGGGTCTTGGGGTACAAAATGTGGTGTTGCTTGGGAAGTGGTGGTGAAGATTCAAAGTGGAGGAATGGACTTTATGGAGGAATGTGGTGCATACTAATTTATGGCGATAAGGGTGGTTTTGAGGAATGAAGAGCTTGTAAGGATAAAATGAGGGTTTGACAGGGTATCATTTCGCTCATCTATTGAAAAAGTAGGAAATCCCTTGTCCTCTTCCCTCATTATGATGGTAGGGGATGGGAAGCTCAATAAATTTTGATTGGATACTTGGGTAGGAAAGGAAAACTTGGCTTGGCTTTTCTTTGGTTCTTTAGAATTGTGTGTCACAAGGAGATTACGTTGTGTGATTCAAAGAGAGTTTAGGAAGGAGGATGGGTGTGGAAGGTAGCTTGAAGGAGGGAGTTTAAGGGCAGGGAGGAGTCGGACTTTGCAACTTTTTGCTCGTTTTTATCAGGTGCTTTCTTGCGGGATGGAGTCCATGATACTTTTTGCTGGCCACATCAGCAGTGTAATAACAATCATAGTACACTATGATAAAACATTGAGTATCACCTTCATAAACGCTAATATAAGATGTACACCCAAGGTGCCTAAACATCATCTTCACAGTTTTCCAGTGTTTCTTCCCAGATTGAGCCATAAACTTGCTGACAACACTGACTGTCTGAGCCAAATCAGGCCTAGTACAAACCATGGCATACATTTGTCTGCCCACTGCACTAGCATATATGGAACTCTTGACATGTATTCTTCCTCCTCAGATGACTGTGGATCAACCACAACAGACTTATGTGGATTTTGTGCCATTTGAGTGTCTATAGGTTTGGCTACTGACATGCCAAACTTGGATAATATCTTTTCAATATACCCCTGCTGAGACAAGAACAACATCCCCTGCTTCCTATCTCTATAGATCTCCATCCCTAGAATTTTCTTTGCATTCTAATGAGAGTCAACTTTGTAATAATTTCATGTGCACTTTATCCCCTATTTGATCTTGATGCCAATCAACCTTGCATTCTAATGTAAGTCACATCAATCAATGACATAGAGTCCTTCCCAACAATAAATGACTGCACAAAGTTCTCATGTAATGCAGACAATGACATTAGTAGGATCAGTGCTGCATCCTCATCTTCAATCTTCACATCACTATTCCTTTGGTCCAGCAATATTGTGTTCAGCTGATCAAGATGATACCTCAGCTGAGTACCCTCTGCATCCTTAAACTGAACAGATGCTACTTCAGCAACAACTTCTTGGTTAGAGATTTTGTCATATACGGACTCTCAAGCTTGGACCACAGCTTATCTGTTGTGTCCTCTGATGAGAGTCAACTTTACTATGCTTCAGTGCATATTTTAACCCTTATTTATGACACTTTTGACTTATATTGGGTAGTTTTAGACCATTTATAGGGTAAAAACACATTGAGCACTCACTTTGAGGTGAACCGTCACATTGATGGAAAACCTCGGCATTTTACGATATTTTTGACCCTTTTCGAGACCTATTTATCTTGTGCAATTATGCTTGGTATGTGTTTAAATGCTGTGATACAGGAAATAGGTGACTCGTGAACCCAGAAGTTAAGGCACAAGGCTTAGAAAGACGAAACCGAAGCCCGGGAATGGAAAGTGATCAAAAATAGTTGTTGCTTTCATCATACGTTCACTTCATCAGCCATTTTATGCCTGATACAAGCATTTTCTGGACTTATGGTCAACATGAATGTTGTATATAATTGAATGATCTTTCCAACGCACTTTGAATCACTCAAATCGGAGCTCTCCATGCAAAGTTATTTCTAAATTACTGAAGGCCGTCAATGCTGAAAACTGCAGAATTCCAGAGAGGTTTCCGGCGTGCGCTGAGACACCTCCGTTGCACGCCGGGACATCACGAAAATCAGATTTTTTTCAGCTTTTAAACAGGATTTCAGATCTATTTTTTTGGGAGAACGGATTCCATCCTCTTCCACCTCTCTCCTAGGTCGACCCCCTTCCCCTTTACTCCTCTAAATCCTTCCTAATCCTCATTTCCCTTAGATTAGACTTAAAATTAGTTTAGTTTCTAGCTCAAATCTCTTCTCTACTCTTGGTTTGTATCAATTTGGGTCATCTTCTTCATCTTTGGACATGGATGTTGAATCAACTTGATGCAACCCGACTTTTATCACGACTTTGGTAACTAATTTAGTTTCGTTTCTTGTTTTATGGCTTTAATCTTCTCGTTGTTTGTTGTTTCATGCTTTGTAATGAGTAGCTAATTACTGATAGAATAGCTGTATATTCATAATTATATTTGTAATTAATTAGGAGATTCTAGCCATTCATTCTCCCTTATTTGTAGCAATCGGTCTTCCACGTTTATAGCCAAAAGACTAGCAAGTCTTGCACATTGTAATGGTTTATATTGTGACAATACAACATAGTGAAAGGCAAGGAAATTATTATCTTTCATGGTATCACGAGACTAAGGTTTCGATACTCGCTTCCCCATCCTATCTCACTCGCCTTTCTTCCTCCTCTACTCCGGTGACCTCCCTCCTCCTCCCATGGCCGAAAACACAAAATTTCATCCCGCTTTGGCGATAACCAACGTGTAGGCTCTCCTTCCCATCACGTTAGATTTGGATAGCAGCCAATATCATTCTTGGGCGGCGCTTTTCAAGGTCCAAGCACGGGTTCATGATGTTCTTGGGTACATCATCCCACCCACCGATGAAAAAGAGTTGGAAGCCTACAACAAGGCAAAGGCTGATAATCTCCGATTGTGGAACGGCTTGATGCCGCCGTTTTACAGTGGATCTAAGCCACTGTCTCCTCCGACATCCTCACATCTATCCTAGTTGATGATGATACTGCGGAAGAGGCTTGGCAACGTGTCGCGGAACTTTTTCACGACAATCAGAATTCACGAGCAATGTGCCTGAATAAAGAATTCACCGACACCACTCTGTCGGATTTCTCAACAACAAACGCATATTGCAATCGCCTAAAGGGGTTAGACGATCAACTCAAAAATGTTGGAGCTTCGGTCACCGATCATGCCTTGGTGTTGAAACTCCTTCAGGGCCTAACCGAACCTTATGCAAATTTTGTCACTGTCCTCCAAAATAAGAAATCCATCCCGTCGTTTGCTACCGCACGGTCCAAGCTCGCATTGGAAGAAACTACAATTCAAGAAAGTGCTAAAATAGAATCCTCCTTCACCGTGCTTACAGCCGCCGATGATGGCATCACCGCCAATTTAACCTAGAACAGCGGCACTCGTACCGCTACAGAAATAATAACAAACGCAACAATAAAAATGGTGGTGGCCGTGGTCAATCGAATGGGGGTGGCAACGGATAGGGCAATAATGGACAGGGAAGCGGAGGCCGTGGTGGAAATGGCAGACGTGGTGCTCCGCATACAGGTGGAAATAAGCAGGTCAGACCACAGTGGATGCAGCCCCCATGGTGGGAAATGATGCAGCCTCCCTGGGCGCCGCCGCCGTGCCCTTATCCCTCTCAGCCGTGGGCAAGGCCGCAACACCAATCTCCGCCGGGAATTCTTGGTTCTCGTCCCCAGGTGCCACGGTAGGGACAGCAGGCCTATACGGGTTCGTGGACACCAACGGACATCGAGGCCGCAATGCACATCATGTCCCTCAATCCACCGGACCCCAATTGGTACATGGACACCGGGGCTACCTCGCATATGACATCGACACCAGGTAATCGTTCGTCTTACTATAATTTGAGCAAAAATAATGGAATTACTGTTGGTAGCTGTCACTTTATTCCTATTCGTGGTTGTGGTAATACTTTTTTTTACCTCCCCCGAACCTCCCATGTCGTTAACCAATGTCCTTCATGCCCCCCACCTCATCAAAAATTTAGTATCCGTACGAAAGTTTACCATTGATAATAATGTCTATGTGGTGTTTGATCCGTTTGGTTTCTCTGTGAATGATATACAGACGGGGACACGTTTAATGAGATGTGATAGCACCGGAGATCTCTATCCCGTTACGCCCACCAGTTCAAATAAAAGCCTACCTTCTGCTGCTTTGCTCGCGTCCACACTTTGGAATGACCGTTTAGGTCACCCAGGCTCATCTATTTTAAATTCTCTTAAGCATAATAATTTGATCGAGTGTAGTGATGTCTCTCGATCTAAGGTGTGTCAGTCTTGTATTCTGGGAAAGCATGTTAAGTTACCTTTTGTTATTTCAAACTCTGTGAGTTTTTATCCGTTCGATATTATTCATAGCGATTTATGGACATCTCCGGTTTTAAGCTCTTTGGGCCATCGTTATTACGTTCTTTTTTTGGATGATTTCTGTCACAGATTTTATCTAACAAAACAACAAGTAATAAAATTTATAAATCCGGTATTCCCCAAGTGTAGGGATCGTAGCATAGCGATTAATACCGGAGTCGATCACAGGGAATCGGGGTATCTAGTTCATTAATTTTCCTAAGGTTGTTACCAATTATTTCTAAACCTAAAACTAAAAACGAAAAGAAAACTGGACAGAGGATTGTCAGTCCAAAGCCAGGAAGGATAAAAGCGATAATAAATAAATAAAACTATGAACGAGGGAAAACAATAAAAACGATGATCATGGTGATTAAACAATTGAACAAGTAATTATCCACCGATCCCGCAACCCTTAATTTCCTCTCTAAAGTTGTTTTGTGATGATTCAATTGAAGATGCGGTTCACCTCTCATAAGTATGAATTTCTACTCTCGTAGATAATTCGCCTATCAATCTCTCATCTCTCGATATATAAGATTGACGCTCTCAAAACAAGGTGTAAGATCTCTCAATCTAGCAACCTAGATATTCAACCTATCAACTCTCGTTATGTCAAGATTAAAAATCCCATCTTTCCTATGGTGATCTAAGGTTTACACCGACTCTCGTCATACGGTAAACATCAACAACAATTCATCTTTCGATATCGATTGCATAACAAATAATCATGGAAAAGATACAACTTTGAATTAAAATTACAACATAAACTCAGTTGGAAATAAAAAACTGATGGAAAAGATTCAAATCGTTTGAACATGTTCATTTTAAGCGTTGAGCATAAAACAATGACAAAAGCGGAATAGAAAGCGAAAATAAAACAAGAAAAATCGCAACCCTTGACCTCCCCAAGAAGGGGGGGGCCATAAGGTTTTCTCCTAATGATTGTGTATCAATAAGTCTCAATAATGTATGATTAGGGTTGAAATACGCTACTGGTATTTATAGAAAAGTAAAGCGCGGCTCTTTGCTAAGTCGGTTTAAGGGCGCCCGTGCTGGAATTGTGGGCGCCCGTCCATTCTTACAGACTTCGCCAGGCGTCCGTCCAGGCTGCGCCCAAACTCTCTGTATCAAATTTCCTCTCCGGGCGCTTGACCCAATATTTCGACTTTGTCCCGGATTTATCTAATGCGAATAAACAAGTAATAAATATTTATAAACCGGTTAACCTCAAGTATAAGGATCGTAGTATGGAGGCTATACCGGGTCGATCTTACGGGGAACTAGACGAATGTTAACCCTAGCTTTTGTTTTTAACTAACTATTGTCACGATTACTAACCTAACGAATAACTAACTAAACAAATATGCAGAAAATAACTAGACGGAGGAGATTAATCCAATGCTAGGAGAAATTGAAAGTGATAAAAATAAACTAAAAGTGCAGAAAAATAAATTAACTAATCTAAACTAAGCTATGAGGATTGTAAATCAAGTTTATAAAAGACAAACGAGGATTGATCCACCTATCAACATGCATTGATCTATTATCTCGATTTTACGTGGTATTTACTTAGGTTGTGATTCACCTTACCTAAATATGAACTCCTAATTCCTCGGGCAATCCATCTATTAACCTAGTATCTTCCAATACTAAATTAACACGTTAAAAAGATCAAAGGTGTCAACTTTTACGTTAACGATCTAGTTTTTAGACTTACTAACTTCCGTTAATGTAAATCTAATGAACTATTCTTATCTATGGTGATCTATGCTATTCAAGATTCCCATCAAACAATAACATATCAAGCATACAACATATCTTCCAATATAATTGCGTTAAAACAAGAATATGCATAGATAAGAAACAACCGTAGTAAATACTCACAGTAAAAGTCGAAATAAATAGATCAATTCAATGCTGACGGCTTCATAATTCTTGTTTGAAGGAGGTTCTAGCCTCTGAGCATCCTCAGCAACCCAGAAAAGCAGAAAAATAACATAAAACTAGCCTACTTTGATCGAATTTAAAGTTGCATAAAAGCGGAAATAAAAAGTGTAAAATCGCAGCCAAAGCCGCTTCTAGAAATTTAGGGTTGAATTTCGTATTATGGATGTGAAACACGCGCTACTTTATATAAATCGAGGCGGTGGCGATGAAGTCGGCAATCCGGACGCTCGTCCACTCTTCCGACGCCCGTCCATAATGCTTGGACGCCAAGTGACCGCTCGTCCATCAAGCGTCACGAAGACTCGTATTGAAATCGACCCTCGAACGCTCGTTTGATTTTGTGAACGCCCGTTCGAGTTGAGTCTAATGCGATTTTCACATGTTTATCTCTTTTTCCTCTTCCACTTGATCATTATCTCTTTCTTTAAAACACTTAGCTCGAATTTTAATCCTTTTGATCATCATTTGAGCACAATAATCATACCTATAACACATGGAAAACATCGCAAACTGTAATAATATTCAAATAATCATAATTTAACCATGAAATCACATAAATATATTGATATTGCGATTAAGCCGTCAAAAATACCGTTTGCTCAATATTTTAATATAAAGACCAATTATTATGCAAATTATACAATATAGAGGGAAAAACATCGTAAAATATATCCTTATAATTCATAGATTTTCACCCTTAACAACGCCAGTCCAGGCTGGACGCTAGTTCAGTCCCTTTTCCTTCCAAATTCATCTTGATCTTCATTCCAACTTCATCTCTATCTCTTTCCTTCCATGCAAATCATCACTTGAACATCTTTTAAGCTCCTTTCACCTCATGCAAGCGTACCTACATCACGATAAAACCATGCAAAATGTAACATCTTACATCTAAAGATATTTATCCAATAAAATCACATAATTAGCTCGATTTTGCACTTTAATACTTCTAAAACTCATTTGCTCAATATTTCAATATAAAGCTCGATTTTTATGAGAAACATACGAATATGGAGAGAATTGTTACAAAATATATCCTTATAAAACGTATAAAATCACCCTTAACAATTTCTCAAGGTATTTATGGACTATTCCCATTGCCAATAAATCCCAAGTCTTGCCCATTTTTACTACTCTAAAAGCCAACATTCGTACTCAGTTCGAACGTGACATTAAAAATATTCAATGTGACAATGGGGGGAATTTGACAATAACTGCTTTTGGGAATTTTGTGCGTCAAATGGTATTACGTTCCGTTTTTCGTGTCCACATACTTCATCCCAAAATGGCAACATACCTGCTTAATATTCTTCCGAGTCGGTTATTAAATAATGACTCTCCTCTCAAAGTCCTATACCAAAAAGAACCCTCATATTCGCACATTCGTGTTTTTGGTTGTTTGTGTTAATCCGTTATTTCCCTCCACTACAATAAACAAACTCCAAGCATGGTCCACTCCATGTGTTTTTTTTTTGGTTTTCCGTCTAATCACCGTGGTTATAAGTGTTATGACTTGAGCAGTCGAAAAATAATCACTTGTCGTCATGTTCGTTTTGATGAGTCCGTGTTCCCGTTTGCATCGCTACATACCCCCCTCCTGGTGCCTACGATTTTTTGGATAATGGTCTGTCCTCCTATGTTGCCCAGCATCTGTATAACCAGCTGCCCAACTCAGCCAAACCTCAGCCCAAAATCCACCAGAACCGGCCCAGCCCAATTCCCCTGCACCAAACTCAGTTCAGCCGCAGCCACCTCTAATTCAGCCGCCTCCTTTACCGGCCCAAAGGCCTGTCACACACAGCCTCCATGGAATCTTTAAACCCAACCCAAAATACAATTCTGAGCAGGCCCATTCTCACACGATAAACACATCTCCCTTTCCCCGTACCCCTTTGGCTGCCCTCCGCGACCCAAATTGGAAAATGGCTATGACTGACGAGTTTCATGCTCTTATTGAAAATAAGATGTGGGATTTGGTGCCCCGCCCCCCGATGTTAATTTTATACGTTCTATGTGGATTTTTAACCATAAAGAAAGGTCTGGCGGTTCTTTTGAGCGGCCTAAAGCCCGGCTTGTAGGTGATGGTAAAACTCAACAGGTTGGCATTGATTGCGGTGACATATTCAGTCCGGTAGTAAAACCGACTCACGATCCGGACGAGTTCTAGCCTAGCTGCAAGATATCAAGAAATGGTCCATCCATCAACTGGATGTCAAGAATGCGTTCTTGCATGGTGACCTTAAGGAAGTTGTCTATATGCATCAACCGATGGGTTTTCGAGACACCACACATCCAGATTATGTATGCCTATTACGTAAGTCCTTGTATGGGCTTAAACAGGCCCCTCGTGCATGGTACAAGCGGTTTGCGGATTTTGTTTCACTTCTGGGATTCACAAACAGTAAATCTGATACATCTTTGTTCATTTACCGACATGGGACCGATATGGCTTACCTACTCTTGTATGTTGATGATATTATATTGACATCTTCGTCCGATGGTCTTCGCCAAATGCTTATGGATCGCCTCAGTTCTGAGTTCGCTATGAAGGACCTTGGCCCATTGAATTATTTTTTGGGTATTTGTGTCACTCGCCAACCGTGCTGGGATGGCCTCCTGTAAGCCGTCTCTTACTCCAGTTGATACTAAGCCCAAGGTCAGTGCTACGGCTGGGGAACCATATGAAGACCCGACCCACTATCGCAGTCTTTCCGGGGCCTTGCAGTATCTCACGTTTACCCGTCCGGATATCTCATATGCGGTTCAGCAAGTATGCCTTCACATGCATGACCCGCGGGTTGAGCACATGCATGCCTTCAAACCTATTATACGCTATGTTCAGGGCACTCTACATCTAGGCCTGCATCTTTATCCATCATCCATTGCCGATCTTGTTGCTTACACCGATGCGGATTGGGGTGGTTGTCCCGATACTCGACGTTCCACGTCCGGCTACTGTGTGTTTTTTGGGGATAATCTGATTTCTTGGTCGTCCAAACGCCAGCCCACTCTTTCCCGCTCTAGTGCAGAGGCGGAGTACCACGGGGTGCCTAATGTGGTTTCTGAATCATGTTGGCATCGCAATTTACTATTGGAACTCGGTTGTCCGATTCGCAAGGCCACCATAGTCTACTGCGACAATGTGAGTGCTATTAATCTATCCGGTAATCCGGTTCAACACCAACGCACGAAGCATATCGAGGTGGACATTCATTTTGTGCGTGAAAAAGTCTCCCGCGGATCCGGGTCCATCATGTTCCCTCCAGATATCAGATTACCGATATTTTTACCAAGGGTTTACCGCTTATTCTTTTCGAAGATTTCCGTATGATCTCAAAGATCCGAGAACCTCCCGTTTATTTGTGGGGTGTGATAGAATAGTTGTATATTCATAATTATATTTGTAATTAATTAAGAGGTACTAGCATTCATTCTCCCTTATTTGTAGCAATCAGTCTTCCACATTTATAGCCAAAAGACTAGCAAGTCTTGCACATTGTAATGGTTTATATTGTAACAATACAGCATAATGAAAGGCAAGGAAATTATTATCTTTCAATTACTACATAGTCGAATCATGTGAAAGTTGAAGAAATCACATTCTAGTTGATGTGTTTGGGAATGGGTAGTGTTTAATTGTTGTTATATCGATGAATTCATGTCTTAAAACTCATTCTTAATGCGTGAATTAGACTGTACACCTAGTTCACTAACTCACACACCACTTTTATAAATGTATGTTGCGAAGGGGTGTGGAAAAAAGGGTTTTAAGATCATTATTTACAATTGACTGAGTTGTTTAGATCTATTGGGTAACGAGGTTTGTCGGTGTAAATCGAGTGGCTCTAGTTCTTAATCTTGTTTCGGTCAGTTAAATCCTTAAAGGCGTATTGTTGAACCGGGCAAAAGGTACTGGGTTGTTGCATGACGTCTAGTACTATCTTAGGAGTTTGTATCTATGAACGAGTCGATATAAGCATTAGGATGGTTGCAAGGACGGAGGTAGACTATGGGCTAAGGGGGGCTAAGCCCACCCAGCCCGTTTTATTTTTTTCTATGTAGTATGTATATCCAGTCCATCAACTCATTGGTCCACTAGATAATTAGGCTTACAGCCCACCTAACATGAGCCACTAAAAGTATATGTTACAACAAAACATGATTCCATTGGCATCACACTTTTATTTTCGACACCACGATTATTTCAAACAATCAAAAAATTACTTCAAGTACAATGATTATTTTTAAGGAAAATAACGTAAGTGGTACATGACGTTTAAAAAACAGCGTTAGTAATGACACCGACATTATAGTTTTAGAAATGTCAATGTCACTTGTTAGTAACGTCAGGTCCATTGAATTGACACTGAAGTTAACGTTTGTAGTTTGGGAAGTAAAAAAAAATACATCATAAAGTATAAATAAATTTTAGTATTTTTCCAGAAAATTATGCCGTATAAATAACATTGAAAAAAAAAAAATCTCAGCCCACCCGATGAAAAATTCCTGGCTCCGTCCTTGGATGGTTTGGTTGGTAGTTTCCATTCCAAATAATCGATTAGAGGGGCGAAAGTATTCAATTGAATCATGATTTGGCTATGTCTCTTTCTCTCTCTATTTCAAGTTTAAATATCGTTTTAGCATAATCAAAACTTGAACACACTTGATTAACCTAAACTAAGTATGAAAACGACTTTGGTACTCGATTGATTCTCTGTGGGATACGACCTTGCTCACCTCTATAGTGCTTCCGACCCGGTACTCTTCCGGTTAAGGTTGGTCGTTACTATTTTGGTCATCATCCTCTTCAGCAACCACTGTGATAATATCATCTGGCAAGTACAATATAATAGTTGAATGTACTTTCTTATCCAGACTGGTTCTCTCAATGGCACTTCCTTTCGTTGATTTTGATAAAGGACCCCAAAGTTCATGTTGTTTAAAAAAAGCACGCATCTTGATCTGCCATAGACTGCAACTATTTCTTTTTGGAACTTGTTAATTTAAACGTTTAAAGCAAACATCATTCTCACCAGAAAAACTTGCGATGATTCCAATTCCTAGCGTCAACTATGACCTTGGTGCCAATCAACCTTGTTTCGAACAGATAACATATTTCCTGACGGAACCTTGCTTTGATTCCAGTTTGTTGCAACGGATCGGTCAAGAAGAGATGGTGATTGTGAGTAAAGAACAGAAAATAAACAAGCAAGTAATACAGAAACAATAAGAACACAGATTTGACGTGGTTTCCGGAAATGTGCCGAATATTCCCAGACAAACGAGGATTATTTTAGTATCACAGAAAAGTTAAATTTACAAATAAAACAGATGGTATCTATAGGCCTTGGGAATCCAACTCTAACCGCCTTAATAGTCATCCCAGGTAATAAATGAAATACCCCAGAAGTAACTTAACCAAAACGAAAACCATACAAACGAAGTAATGCTGAGAACCAACTCAACAAGCCTCAGCAGACTCTGCTGACTTCCTTCCAGCCGAACACCAAACTCAGCAGCAGCTTCATGCTCTGCTGACCAGACAAGGCTTTCACACAGACTCAATTGACCAGATTTTGCATTCATGGTTTAAGTCACCATTACAAATGCAATACGTGCCACTGCAACATCATTGTTTGTTGGTTTGCCTCGATCACTACATCTTGTATTTGTTGGTTAGATTTGCCCCGAATTTCATTGCCTATATTTTTCAGCACACATCTCTCGATATTAGCATATAGAAGAAACTTGGGGTGTTAAGCTTATAAGATGTCCACTACTTGCCGAGTCCAAGATAATTCTTGAAACATCCCTCAATCCATAATAAAAATTTGCACTTGTGACCATATCTCATTCCCATGACTGGGACATTTTCTTAGCGAAGCCTTCGACCAATCCCAAATTTCCTACAACCAACTTGTTGTAGAAAGTTTACGATAACAACCCTTATGTCAAACTTTTCCCAAAGAAGAAAATACTTTAACATACATCTTTGCTTGAATTTTCTTTTGAAAACAAGCCAAAAAGGAATTTTATTGAGAGAAACAACACCAACGAGAGGATGGAGATGTTTAGATGATTACAACCGCAACAAGAAAAGGTCCTAAAAAGACAATGCACAAGACAAAGACAAACTCAAACAAGGATCAAAGACAATTTCATCAGAACCAGAAAAAGACAATGCCCAAAAGCCAAAGAGTCGACAAATTCACACATCTTTGCTTGAAATAAAGTACAAAAGTAAAGTGCATGACATATCCATATACATATCTAACATGACTAATCGAGTTGCCGGTCCAACCCATAGACAACTCGATGAGTTATTTTAGAACATAGGGAGTATAAATATTTCTTGACAACTAAATTGTATTTTTTTTTTAAAATTAAAATCACTTTATTGTAATTGTGTCGGTTCCTCATTATTCTATCATTTGCCAACTTAATAGAACCTCCTCTTTATATATATTCCTATAAATAAATATGTTTGTACATATAGCTAGATATGCATTTGACGAGTTCATGTCTCACTAAAATAGTGTCAAATGAATTATAAATAATAAACTGAGTCAAATTATATTATTGATTATTATGAAACTACAATTGTATCAATGAGTAACAAATCATAATATTCAATAACGTAAAATGTGTTGCGTTAATTTTGATGTGGGCATAGAATTACTGTTCACCCATATAAATTGATCTCAAATCTGTTTGTTAAACTCACAATCATTTCACAACATAATAAAAAATATCAGAGGAAATGGCTTCAAAGATTTTCTATTTTCTGCTCATTATTGTTTGCATTTTTGCACGTTCGTTCAAACCCTTTCTTCTCTTCCATATGAAGGGCGTGTTTTTTTCGTTTTATTTATTTTTTATTTCACGATAATTACTGAAATCTCAGCACGCATTTTTTTTTTTTTTTTTGAAACAGAAAATACAATACCGCCAAGAAATTCATTGGTTCAAAGCGAATTCACTCCAATGAGAAAGCATCTGATGCAATTTCCCTGTGACAGCGTTAACCGGGATGGATCGTGCTCAACCTTTAAAGATTGCCTATATATTGTATGCCGTTGCGTCCCGGTTATAGGAGCTGACTATAATACATGCATGGAGTTCCGGGTGGAGGAGTAATGCTACTGTCGTAAATCATTAATTATTATCATGTTATTACAACTGAAATAACACTTCTTCGTATAATTGATGTGATAGGACATATGAATCAATAAGTCTAATATTATGATCAATTAATGTTGTACGTAAGAGTTTCTTGTATCAAATGTTGTAAACATATGGGATGTTGAATGTAAGGTTCATATGGGACACAAAGGAGGTTGATTCTTGCTTCATATGGGACACGAAATCCTCTTCTCACTACAATATATATATATACATATATATATATATATCACTGCTGTATTAATTTTGTGATGAATAAAATCAATTTGCATTACATATCTCCCAAAAAATAAAGCTGATGGGTCTGTAATAAGAAGGGAGAGAGACTCGACACTTGATTTTTATTTTTTTGTTTGTTTTGGAAAGTTTAAGCCGATGGATCTGTAAGAAGAGAGAGAGACTCGGCATTTGATTTTGATGTTGTTGTTTGTTTTGGAAAACAATGCTAGGAGCAGTGCTTAATTAAACCCATGACCTCTTGCTTTGATAGCATTTTAACTATCATCTCTCCTAGAAACTTAAGCAGATGGAGAGATAGATAATTAACATTTTTATAGATCTCAATATCTTATTCGACTTGCTTGCTAGGAGGATTAGCTTACATATGAAATGGTGATGATTTTAATAAAATTGATTCGATGAAAAGCTATAGATTTCAAGGTAACAGTGTTGCTTGGATTTATGGCCGGAACAATAGTTCAGTATAGATTGGGTGATTTGGAGAAATAATCATCTTCAGATTGAGTTGTTCTCTTGATAATTGCTTGATTGCTCGAGAGCTCGGCAACATAAAAGATGTGTGAAGAGTTTTGGTTTAGGACATCATAACACTGTCTATTACATGAAAAATATTTTTTTGCTACACTATTGTTTGTCATACAACAAAAAAAGTGTTGCAATAAACTTAATTTTAGCCACATGAGCATGACAACATAGTCTAACCAAGTACTATTAGCCACACTTTTTGTGTGTGTGTGGCAAAAACTAGTGTAGCAATATAGTGTTTTTTTATAGTAATTATCATGCAACAATGTGGAGTTTAGGATTAAGAATGGTATTTAGGTTTGGGGAGTTAGATTTTTGTTTGTCTCGTGGTCGGCATTTTATTGTTTGTAGGCTTTTGTTTCTGTAGTATTAGGGTTTTGAGGGCTTTCTCGGGGTTGTGTTTTGATTAGGTGTTGTAATTTTCAACATCTTGCTGTCTTTTTAATAATAAATCTTATCATTACATTTAAAAAAAAATTCATTTGAGTGGTATATATGGTAGTAACAGCCACAAGCAAAAACAACGGCCCCATCTTATGACAGTAGCAGAAGACACAACTATTGCAACACACAAAAATCTTAAAGTGACTTACAGATGGTTTGATTGAGCTCCATGCTTCTTCTGGTGTCATTTCTAGAACAGAAAAAGTTGGACATCTGTTCAAAACATGCACATTCCAACTTACTGCCTCTGGCCAGAATCTTTTAGGCACATTTCCATTGGCTAACATGCTTCTTACCATATCCAGAATTGTCCTATTCTTCCACTCAGATACACCATTCTGCTGTGGTGTATAGGCCGCTGTCGGCTGAATTACAATTTTGTTTCCCTAACTAGACATGTTTTTTGATTTTGGTCCTGGTTTTTCTCCGGAGACAATTTTAGTCCTGTGAGTGGTTTTTTTTTTTGCAAAAATAGTCTTGAACGCCGGAAAGACCACTTACAGGACTAAAATTGTCGCCTGCAAGACCATTTACAGGACTAAAATTGTTGCCGGAAAAGACCAATTTTAGTCCTGTAAGTGGTCTTTCCGGCGTTCGGGACTATTTTTGTAAAAAAAAGACCACTTACAGGACTAAATTTGTCGCCGGAGAAAAATCAGGACCAAAATAAAAAACGTGTCTAGTTAGAGGAGCAAAATTGTAATTTAGCCATTGACAGCCTTATGATTCCATTACTGGTAAGGAAATCTTCAAAATTTGCTGTGCAAAATTCTCCTCCTCTGTCTGTTTTCAGACTCTTGATATACTGACCTGTTTCCTTTTCACTTAACAGTTTGAAGCTCTTGAATGCATTCAATGCTTCAGACTTTTCGGACAAGAATTGAGTCCAAGTTTTTGTAGATAAATCATCAATAAATGTAATGAAATATCTCTTACCCCCATTGGATGATGGGTTGATTGGGCCACACAAGTATGAATGGATGAGTTCCAGCACTTGTTTTGCCCTCTAAGACTTTCCTTTAGGGAAAGGATGCCTGTGTACGTTGCTTTCCTTTTGTGCATTCTTCATCTTCTGGTCATGAACTTGCAAAGAACTTTGCAATTCATCAAGAGACAAAGCATCAATGTCTTTTGACTCCTCAATGGAGCATACCACATAATCAAATTTTGAGATTAGTGACCTCAAAATTTTCTGCACAACTGCTACATCCTCCATCTTTTCACCAAGAAATCTCATTTTATTGCAGATTTCCATGGTTCTGGCACAATAAGTTGAGACAGATTCACCTTCCTTCATTTGTAAGGTTTCAAAATCTCTTCTTAAGGCCTGTAGCTGTGATCTCTTTGTTGGAAGTAGCACCTGAAAGACAATTTATGTAATTGTTTTTATAATTAATAAATGACAGATTTATTTTCATCTTATTATTTGCTTCGTGCTTATATTTAATACACTGCAGAAAACCCCAAGTCGTATCATATGTAGCCATATAACTTAGTGTGTGTCACACTTGAGGATTAAGTTTATGGTGATATGCTTGAAATGTTAGTCCGTGGTGAAGTTAATCAAAGTATGGGGTCTATTGATTAAACCACCATTAATGCACCCAGAACACTTTATAGTGTGACCGTCTTATCCAGACCGTCGACATTGGTTGTCTCAATGGGGCATTTATATATGATGAGAGTCATATAGGACTGGACCGATTTAATCTGAGTTTCCCATATAATTCCGTGATTGAGAAATCTTATTAAATCACAAGATGATCATATATGGATTAACCTTAATCCTGAAGTGATTACAGACTCCTACTGGTTTCAGGATAGGGTTTGATGTGTTCGTTAAGGATCGCTAAGAGGCGCGGTCCGAATCACTTTCACGTTGGCACTATTCTGGAATGAGTGAGAAGTGTGTGTCTCACAGATATTGAATCCATTCCTTCCTGCGGGAAGTAGAAAGACAATCCCCTTATTGTTAATCCTAGAAACTGATCGATCCGTGGAGTTCGTATTGGTTATGAACTAATTGATCACTAGTGGGTTAATGGTAAATAAGGATGAGATGTATAGAAGAAGGTTTACGGAAATAATCCTGCTTCTTTACGGATAGTCTATGGAGGGTTAGTTTATATGTAATGATTATATCAATGGACACTAATCAACTCGACTTGACGTTTTGAGAATAAGTTATATCTATAATCGATAGAGTTCAGTTTCGGATTATTGGTCGCGTAATTCCGGTAGTAATAAGTTGCGTAGAAATATTCTGTTTGATGAAAATTTTATTCAATTTATTGTAGCTACTGGTTATAGGTCCATGGTCCCCGGGTTGGCTCCTAACACGCGAGTGTTTCCTCGTTTTATGGAACCTCGAGAATAAATTAAATAGTTGGTCTATTTAATGAATATGCAATATTATTTATTTGGTAAATAATATGTAAAATAGAAAAGACATTTTCTATTAAATTAATGTTGAAAATGGCGTCTACTTTTGTGATAAATTAGGAAAAGAAATTTTTCTAGATTATGTCACACGTGTAATTAATTAATTATCTATTTGTTGGATAATTAATGGATAAATTAAGAGATTGATTTTTTGGGAATTATCTCTTATGTTTGTGGCAAAATTATCGTTTACTTATGGGAATAGGTAATTGTATTGTGAAAATGATAACTCTCTCTTTACTAGTTATTTTCCTATAAGAGAGTTCATCCTAACACAATTGAACATTACAATTGGCGCCACACATCATATTAGAAGGAAGAAAAATTAGCTTCTTGCCTTAATCATTAAGTGAAGGAAAACCTAGGGTTTTTCTTGTGCATATTCGAGGAGGTTCTACGACGAGGATCGACGTCCACCAGTCGTCACTAGGAGATACAATCCGGAAGATCACGGCATCTCCCTTGGTCGAATATATATTCCTTTCCGTTGAGGTAAATATGCAACCTTCTCATAGTTAGATTATTTAATTATGTGAATCGAATCATTGATAAAATCGCATACGAATTTATTCGTAGCTTCCGCTGTGCATGATCGAGCGTCTCGATCGGTTCTGAAAATCAGATCTGGCGATCCAATTATAGATCGGATCCGGATTCGGGTTTCTATATATCTAGCATATGGTAGCAGCGCTTCAGGTTAAAGCCATTTTGCGATCTTGATTGCATAATTAATTACTAAGGAGTGGAATTATTGCATCTTTTAATTTTAATTTATCCGATTGAATGTTTGGATGACGAGATGGATTGGGATTGGTATTTGTTTACCGTTAGATCTATTGTAAACCCATTTTTTGGTTATAGGACATCATGTAATTTATTTTTGCGATTTAATTTTCTGAAATTTTTTATGTTCGGCCGAGTGGTATTTATTAATTTTGAATGAAGATATGAAGAGTAAAAGTTTCAGCACAGTGGTTAAGACACATGTTCAATTGTGCACAGACTTGAGTTCAAATCCCTTTGGCCGGATTAATTTTGGGATTTTTTTCTATTCGAAATTTTTTTTTTTTTTTTCTGTTCGTATTTTGCCAGTTCATCAAAAAAATAAAAAAACACGAAAACAGAAAAATAAGGGGGAGCGGGGAATCAAACTCGGGTGGTGATGAATGAAGAAAGAGCTTCAACCAATTCAGCTAGAAGGGATTTTATTGAAGATCTGGACCAGAAAATTATATACCAAACAACGACGGCGGCCGGACGTTGAAGATTAATTTTTATTCATGCTTAGGGTTTATTTATTTATAGATTAGATACGGGTTACCAACGGTCCATCTCAGTGGTTTACTTTTACGTATTTATTTTCATGTTTGATAATTAATGTGAGATAACCATGCCATGACATGCATCATATTCATGAATTCCACTCCTACCATATGCATGCATGTAGATAATCAATCGTGACATTAATTAGACATGTGTGAACACGATAATTAATTTAGATTAAAGATAAATTAAATTAATTAAACGAACGGAATTTTTTCGGGATATAAAATTCACATGATAAAATAAAATTTACTCGGTAAATTTAATTTTGGGATCAAAAAATCATTCGTGGATTTTAATTATGTAGTGACTAAATAAAAGAATTTTAATAATTGAAAAATTGGAAAATCCGGAAAAGTTGGACAACAACTGAGCAAAGGTTTGAAAATTGGTTCGGGAGGTCAACAAGGCATCGGCTCGACTCGACTTGTCCGTCCAAGTGCGACGTTAGCGTCTGGGGTCCGGCAAGGTCAAGCTATCCGGCGAGCTGAGGCTCAATGGGGCAACCTTAGCCCGATTCATCCAGCAGTCGTATATGAACCAAAGAAGAGGACAGGTCGCCTTAGCCAAACCCGACACCACTCGGTGAACTAGGTTAAAGCTCAGCCAGGGTTTAATACCGATAAGCTGGTGATTGCTTTTCAAGATTTATTGTTTTCAAATTATAGATATAAAATTCTACGATCCTAAAACTTTATCATGACAAAATTAGGACTATAAAATTCTTTGGTGAATTTTAATTGTGTAGTGTCTACACAAGAGATTTTCTAAATAATCGATAAATTGGAAGATCATGAATATAGTGTCACTGGTTAGATGGTATTTGGAACCGATAAACTAGTGGGAGCTTTAAATTTTTGATTTATTGTTTTCGATTTGATGGGAAATTCATAAGTCCTAATAAATAGGATTATAAAATTCATGGTGAATTTTAATTGTGTAGTGTCTACACAAAGATTTTATAAATCTGAGAAATTGGAAAGTCGTGAATAAGTGACACTAGTTAGACGGTATTTGGAATAATGGGAGGGTTAATTTAAACATTCATGATTTATTGTTTTTCGGATTGTAAATAAATTCTGAAAATCCTAATAAGACTACCTATTTTTCAAAATAACGAGTGGGAGCGGGGAAGGTGACAACCGACCCCACGGCCTCTACTGTTGACACAAGCACGTGAGAGAATGGTGACGCCTCGTGCCGCTTTGATTTCGGCCCCCTACGGATGGCCTTCTCCGCTATCAAAATTCAAGGCTTGGTCTCCGAAAGGATAGGATTTTGGGTACTCAACGGGTCACTGACCTACCCTATGGCGGCATACTCAGGCGTACTAAAAACCTGAAACAGTAGGTCACACTCACAAGGGTATTTATGGAAATATCTTGGATGAAAAAGAAAGGTAATCAACAACTAAACGGAGATGTTTGGTTCTCAATTGGTTTAATTGTTGAGAGAGATTGTCTCAATTTAATCGTCACCTCTTTGACCTAACCTATGGCGGCACTGTAGGTGTGAGATTAAATCCTTGGAATGGTAGGATAAACTGCATGCATGACATCACGTTTATAATTCCTAAAATCATTATTTGTTATAGTGTATGATTTGGTTTATATTTCTATCATAATTTATTTTTGCAACTACATATCATCTCAAAGTAACTAAACTGCTAAACATATTATATTGACTAATGTTGACTTCGTAAAAGTGGAAAAGTAACGAGAACATTGAACTCATTAATCGAGAATGCAATTAATTTTCGGTAGAGGATTCCCCTTTTGAGCCTTCAAACTTAAGTGACATTGATAAGTATGTCACTGCTGTCACTCGTGTTAAACGGGAGACAAATCAAAATTAGTTCAAAGATGACGAGAATGATTTGGTATCAATCTCACAAGACATCCCACAGTTTACGAGTAGTGTCTACTCTTATAAACTGCTAGTTCAAGGTCATTTCCTTTAAAGAAAGCCATGAATGGGAAGGTAAATGTCTACAAGCGCAAGTCATCTAAACTAAATAAGTTAAAGGCTAAACCGAAATATTAATAAAAGAAAGTATAGGATAAGGAAAGTGATTTCGGATCACCAACCTATGAATCCTTAAAGACTTTCTTAACCGAGTATTTTGACTTAGAAGCTAAAGTTCTTTTGTAAGAACAAGGTAGCTGGGCATTCATGATGAAGAGTAGACAACGGGCAGTTATTTCAGCTAAGATAGTTGGAGTGATATAAGGAAATAACTTTTGGATTTTAATCCTTGAATATCAAAGAAATATAATTTCTGTTTTCAGATTCTTTGGAACAAATGGATTCACTTTCACATCGATAATATAGTTGCCTTAAAGAAAGTGAATATGACATTTGTATACGATTCTGAGACTCGGACTTTTGTCTGATAAAGTCAGATCCACTAAGTAATGCTGAAAAAGGTATATGTAACACAACATAAACTATTAAGACAAATGGCTTCCGTATTTAGATGAACAATTCTTCAGCATCTATTAATTAGTGCATATATCCTAGAGATAAGATCCGAAGACTGGCTAAGGGTGATTCCTATCTCCCAGTCTAAGAACACTATCTCCAAGGAAAAATGACTAAGTAAACATTCAATTAGGAAAGGTTAATAGAGCTAAAGAAGTATCATAGCTTGTTCATATTGACCTTCGGGGTCTTTTGAAGGATACAAGCTAGTGGGAGGTTTTGAGTGGTAGACATTTGATATATGATAAAAATATAACTATATTATATGAGTTTTTATTACGTATTTATAATATTATCGTATAAATTCATAAAAATATAACCTAAAACTTATAAAAAACCTAATTAGTTATAAATAGATATTATCGTAAAAAAAATAGTATAAATTATAGCTTTTGTTGTCAGATTTACCGGGGGAATTGTTTTTTACTGATACAAGATGAATACGATGAAAATCTGAAGAATCGATAGCGAAAGAATGAAAAAATCCCAACAGATATTTTTGACAGTTCGGCACAAACCAGATTAAGCCGGCACGCGCCGGAATCTTCATCATTTCAAGCACATGGGTCTGACACAAAGGAATATGCACTGTAGCACCGGCACGCGCCGGGAAGGCACCGGCACGCGCCGGCCTACTACTACTTTCCTATAAATACTCCACCATTTGCAGCTTTGGGGAGTGTACCAATATATATATATATATATATATATATATATATATATATATATATATATATATATATATATATATATATATATATATATATATATATATATATATATATCTATCTTTACTTAGTTTCTAATATTGTAAATATAGTAGAAGGCATTCTGCCGACATAATAACGTAGTATAAGTATCGTTCTAATACTTAGAAGACTTATCAAGGCTCATTGTTGTTTGAAGAATTGCTATTTCCGGAAAATACGGCTCTGGCTCTACAATTGTAATCTGGTAGTTTTCTAATGTATTTGTGTTTGTTCGTTTATATTAGTATCTATATATTAATTATAATGATATTAGGCTAACTCTATATCTAGCCAAGATATGTAATTGAATTAGTTTTATATTTTTAGGGAAATGGATGATGACTATGCTAAAAATTGGATTAAAATCGATTATGATGAATCTTTTTCTACTTAAACGTAATTGCCAGTTCATATTGACGTGATTAACCAATATGAATAGAATCGTAACCTAATGATGAACTGACCAGAGAAGTTAGGATATGAGATCAAGGGTAGAAAAACCGGAGGGTAAAAATGGCCGTATGACAAACGGAATCCTATTTCCTACCCGGGGGCAGAATATTTGTACTCAAGAGATTATTACGTTGAAATCACCTGTTTAATCGAAGGATCTTAAAAATTGGCCGAATGACAAAACGGAGTAACCGACTTTAAGATGACATTGGACAGAGGACTAGACATATGACAATTTCATACGCTCGTGTGAGGAGGAATTGTTGAGCTTAGGAGTATACCGTTTCACGTAATCAATTAGACCTAAAAAGGAAGATCGAGCACATCCATTGAACTAAAAAGAGATTGTAATTTAATAACATATTCTTGGCTAGTTTCTAATAATATCACTAGTATCTATATTAGTACTTATTATATTGGTGCCTATATATATTTATATCTATATATATATATATGTGTATTTCTATATATCTATATATATATTTATGTATCTATATATATCTATATTAGTATTATGCATTTATTTACTATTTTAGTAGTTTAGAGATTATTTACTTGGTAAAAACTGCGACTTAGATTGAGTTAATAATAACTTCTTGGTGTTTAACCACACTCTGAATTACCACACGTTTCCTTGAGGATTCGACACTTGACTGACCACACTAGCACTACAATTTGACCTGGTACACTGCCGGTAAGGATAGTATAACCTAGGAATCGTCCGTCAGCTTTCTGTCTGTTAACTACTCGAAACGCCGATTAGTTTATATAAATATTTGGAGGAATCTCTGATATTACCAGAGAAACGAGTATTCCATGCTCAGATATAGGCTATAGCATAGTTTTGGCACTGATGCTTAGCCTACCTCCAGGTGAAACGATTTCACTGAAAGGATAAACCATGTATTGTCTTGTGTAGTTATTGATATGCTACATGACACTGCTTAACTCAATTAAGATATTGATTGCAAAATAACGGTTCACATTATTATGTAATACCGAGAAGTCTACCTAGAAGATGCCTATGAATTTTTGGATAAGGAGTGAATTACATTTACCCCACTTCCGCAAAAAGAGGCATTTTGCACTAGTGCTTGAAGGTAGGACTGGAATTTTGTATACACGTTCAGATGGTGACTGTTCATGAAATATCTTAATGTTATGAGTAAAGGGTGGTTATAAAATTCTTAAGATCGGATCGTGACGGTTACACTGTTACATACTTTCTAAAAGAATGTTTAAATAACAACCTTAGACCTTGAAGTACAGTTACTTAGTGTGTGTCACACTTGAGGATTAAGTTTATGGTGATATGCTTGAAATGTTAGTCCGTGGTGAAGTTAATCAAAGTATGGGGTCTATTGATTAAATCACCATTAATGCGCCCAGAACACTTTATGGTGTGACTGTCTTATCCGGACTGTCGACAATGGTTGTCTAAGTGGGACATTTATATATGATGAGAGTCATATAGGACTGGACCGATTTAATATGAGTTTCTCATATAATTCCGTGATTGAGAAATCTAATTAAATCACAAGATGATCATATATGGATTAACCTTAATCTGAAGTAATTCTGAGACTCTACTTGGTTTCGAGGATAGGGTTTGATGTGTTCGTTAAGGATCGCTAGGAGGCGCGGTCCGAATCACTTTCATGTTGGAACTATTCTGGAATGAGTGAGAAGTGTGTGTCTCACAGATATGGAATCCATTCCTTCCTGCGGGAAGTAGAAAGACTATCCCCTTATTTGTTAATACTAGAAACTGATCGTTCCGCAGATTTCGTATTGGTTTTTAACTAATTGATCACTAGTGGGTTAATTGAAAATAAGGATGAGATATATTGAAGAAAGTTTATGGAAATAGACTGCTCTCACTGGCTCAGCAGCTCGATAGGGCGTTAGCGAGAGAAGTAGACAGGCATTCATATGGAATTTCCATTAAAAGAAAGGTGCTGAGTTGGAATCCCATTCTAGCTAATCCCGCTTCTTTACGGATAGTCTATGGTGGGTTAGTTTATATGTAATGATTATATCAATGGACACTTATCGACTCGACTCGACGTTTTGAGAATAAGTTATATCTATAATCGATAGAGTTCAGTTTCGGATTTATGGTGGCGTAATTCCGGAATTAATAAGTTGAGTAGAAATATTCTGTTTGATGAATATTTTATTCAATTTATTGTAGCTACTGGTTATAGGTCCATGGTCCCCGGGTTGGCTCCTAACACGCGAGTGTTTTCTCATTTTATGGAACCTCGAGAATAAATTAAATAGTTGGTCTATTTAATGAATATGCAATATTATTTATTTGGTAAATAATATGTAAAATAGAAAAGACATTTTCTATTAAATTAATGTTGAAAATGGCGCCTACTTTAGTGATAAATTAGGAAAAGAAATTTTTATAGATTATGTCACACATGTAATTAATTAATTATCTATTTGTTGGATAATTAATGGATAAATTAAGGGATTGATTTTTTGGAAATTATCTCTTATTTTTGTGGCAAAATTATCTTTTCCTTATGTGAATAGGTAATTGTATTGTGAAAAGGATAACTCTCTCTTTACTAGTTATTTTCCTATATAAAGAGAGTTTCTCCTAACACAATTGAACATTACAATTGGCGCCACACATCAAATTAGAAGGAAGAAAAATTAGTTTCTTGCCTTAGTCATTAAGAGAAGAAAAACCTTTTTCTTGTGTATATTCGAGGAGGATCGACGTCCACCAGTCGTCGCTAGGAGATACAATCCAGAAGATCACGGCATCTCCCTTGGTCGAATATATATTCCTTTCCGTTGACGTAAATATGCAACCTTCTCATAGTTAGATTATTTAATTATGTGAATCGAATCGTTGATAAAATCGCTTACAAATTTATTCGTAGCTTCCGCTGTGCATGATCGAGCGTCTCGATCGGTGCTGAGAATCAGATCTAACGATCCAATTATGGATCGGACCCGGATTCGGGTTTCTGTATATCCAACACTCTTTACTCAGGCATTTCCTTGGTACTTCCTCTTCATTGAATCCCAAATATCCTTTGATGACTCCTTGCTAAGAATGGTCTCAAAGATGGCTCTATCCATTGCTTGAAACAGATAGTACTTGCCCTTCAGATCCTTGAGTTTTCTGCTCTCAAAATCTGCTCTCTGAGCCTCAGTGTGGGTGGATTTCCTGCTGGTTCAACCACTCCTTGTTCAATGATGGCCCAGTACTCCTTAGAACACATGATGTTCTCCATCAACATGCTCCAGTGATCATAATGTTGTGCATCAAACTTTGTGATGGAAGCCTTAACAAAATTTGTTTCTACCATGGATCTTTTCACCAACCGCGGTTGAGAATATGGGTCCGATACCACTGATAACTTTAATAGAAGAGATAGTTTTTGGGAAAACTTAAGAATTTGATTGATGGATCAAACATATATACAAGTGAAAAACAACTATCCACTAAGCCACTTCCTATAAAATAGGAAACATGGGATAATGGCTTGACAACTGAAAATAACTACCTAGTAATGGGAAACATGTGCAAACTACTCTAGTAGTGAGAAATAAACATGGCTTATATAGCCTTAGGTAATAATTAAAACTTAATTAACAATATTCTTCTATCAGTCATCCACATTACTGCAAATTTTGTTGGCACTTAGGCCATAATGAAGAAAATTGCACGGTAAAACATCCTGATCTTTGGCTCTCTACTCGGGGTCCCCTAGAAAAGGAAACTCAAATTTATGTTCACAAACCCAACACAGCTACTAACGACAGTCCAACACCATGCACCTAATGACAATCAAGGGATTATTGGCTTGGTTCAAGTTAAATTGGATCGTATCCTTTTCAATTCTAGTTGGCCGGATATATGTCCTAATTACGCGGTTAAGGCTCTTACCAAAACATGTTCTAATATTCATAAGATCTTTTATATAATGTGATTGATAAAGTCAAAGGACCTAAACCATTTCGCTTTCAAAACATGTGGCTCAGAAGAGATGGTCCCAAAAACTTTATGGTCTTGGTATGGATGTTTTTATGACTAAACTTAAAAGGCTTAAAATTGCTTTGAGGGATTGGAACAAGACCACTTTTGGTGATGTCCATTTAAATTTTAAGCTTGCTGAGCAAGATGTTGCTATAAAAGAGTCTCAATTCGAAGATAACCCCGCACAAACTAACAGGCCCGGTCTCTCACAAACCAATGCTATTTATATTCACACCTTACTCGAAGAAGACTTTTGAAACAAAAATCCAACCTTAAATGATTCACAGATGGAGATCGTAATACTAGTTTTTTCCATGCCTCTATTAAAGCAAATAAATCGAGTGCTACTATTCAGCGGGTGAAAAAGTCTGACGGCACTTGGGCCTCAACAAGCGAAGAGATAAATTCTGTACCAATAGATATCTTCTCCAGCTTATAGTGTCAAGGAATCTTCAAGACCCTTCTGCTATGGCTGACTTATTATCGTTCATTCCCAGCTTGGTTAACACAGACGACAATTCTCGGTTTCTTAAGGAAGTTAATTTAGAGGAAATAAAGGCGGCAGTCTTTGATCTTGATACCAATAGCGCTCCTGGTCCAGATGGTTTCCCGGGCATTTTCTTTCAGCACTTTCTGGACCTTATAAAACTGACTTATTGGAAGCTGTACGGGATTTCTTTACCGGTAGGCCTCTCCCGCTCTATTGGATCGACTTTCATTACCATGCTCCCTAAAAAAGAAGTTCCATATTAGAGTAAAACATGTTTGATTTCATTGATTAACAAGAGTACAATTGGTTCATATATATAGCTATTACATCATGTGTAAAAGAGTAAATAAATAACATCTAGAAACCCTAGCCTATGCGGCACTACATGGGGAGGAAGTCGTCTATAAGATCAGTTGTGTCAATACGCTAGACCCTTTTGCAGATTATCGGCATCTATCTTTGTGCTCATTCGTTAATAAAATATTCACCAAAATTTTAACTATGAGGTTGCAACCTCTCTTGCATAAAATGATCTCCGACGAGCAGTCTACAATTACTAAAGGCAAGGACATCTCGGACAATATTCTCCTCGTTCAAGAGATGATTCTGCATTTGCAATATGATTTTTAAACTTGACATTATGAAAGGATTTGATAGTGTTTTTGCCCTTTCTTGGAGCATCTTTTGAGAGCTTTTGGTGTCAATGCTCATATCACCGGCTTATCATGAACAATCATAGGAGTTGTTGGTTTCTCATTAACGGCACTCCTACCGCTTTTTTCAATCATCTCGGAGAAGTAAACAAGGCGATCCTCTCTCTCCCTACCTTTTTATTACAGTCAATGAGGCCTTCACTCGTGGTCTTAAATCCTTATTTAATGAAACTAGGATGCAAGATTATTGTCACGGATTTTATTAACACAAAACAAACAAGTAATAATCCGGTTAACCTCAAGTATAAGGATCGTAGTAATAGTGGTTAATGCCGGGTCGATCTTACGGGGAACTGGCGATTGCTAACCCTAGTTTTTGTTCAACTAACTAACCTATGTCACGATTAACTAATCTAAACAGCGAATAAGGCAAAACGGAACTGAAAAATAAAACTAGACAGAGGATATAGTCCAAAGCTAGGAAGAATACGGGTTGCGAACCTTTAACTAAACTAATCTAAGATGCAAGTAAAAGTAAACTAACTAAACAAATTCAAGTTTTTAAGGATTTAAATCAAGTGTGTAGCGAACAAACGAGGATTGATCCACCTATCCATCAAGCATTGATTTCCTATCTCGATTATATTGTGGTTTTTATCTAAGTTGTGATTCCCCTTATCTAAACATGAACCCTAATTCCTTAGAAAGTTCATCTATTAATCTATTATCTTCCAATGCAAGATTAACGCGTTTTCTAACCAAAGGTGTAAACTTTATGTTTATAATCTAGCAATTAAACCTATTAACTTCCGTTAAGATAGATTCAAAATACTATTCTTATTCATGGTGATCTAAGGTTTATTAAGATTTCCATCAACAATAAACAAACAACACATGCATATCTTCCGATGTAAAAGCAATTAAACTTGTTAAACATGAATAAAGAAACAACCTTTAATAAAAACTCACAGTATAATCGATGAAAACGAAATCAACGATCGTTGGATGGCTTCACAATACTCGTTTGATGAATCTTTTAGCTTCTAAACATCCTCAGCAACTCAAAATCGCAGAAACAGTGCATAAAAATAGCTAATCTAATCTAAATCTAAAGTGCATAAAAACTGGAATAAAAAGGAGAAAAACGCAGCCTAAAGCCACCCCTAGGATTAGGGTTTTGAATAATGAGTATTTTTTTTTTGTATTAGGGTTGAGAAATAGCCGCCTATATATAGATTTCTAAGTCGGTTCAGCAAATTAAGTCGGCTACCGGACGCCCGTCTGGAATCTTGAACGCCCGTCCACTCTTGAAGAAACTTGAATCGGGCGAGTCATGACCAGACTTCGTCCATCCAGCGTCCACTCCAGCGCCCAAACTTCACGAATCAAAGATGTCATCACGAGCGCTCGTTCACTTCATCGACGCCCGTCCCTTTGGGACGAGATTCAGACTCGATTTGATATAATCGAATTCTGATTTTTTTGATCTTTATCTCTTTTCTTCTTGTCAATTCCTTCATTATCTCTTTTATCATTAATTAGCTCGAACTTAGTCAACTTTTGATCATCTTTTGAGCCTCAACCATGTATCTATAACACATAAAAACATCACAAAATGTAATAATGTCCAAATAATCATAAAATCATATTAAAAGCACCAAAATCAACCAATTTTGCGAATAACTCATTCAAAACCTCATTTACTCAATATTTCCGTTAAACACTCGTTTCTTATGCAATTTAGTACAAATACGGGGGAAAATCTCATAGAATATAGCGTTATTAATCGTATAAATTCACCCTTAACAACTCCCCCACACTTAAGCTTTTGCTCATCCCGAGCAAAACAAACAAAAATTAGGGCTCGAGACAAAACAGACATCTAAACAAATATAGCACACATTCGATAACTTAGAGGTTCACCGGTGTGTGGTGTGCAAAGCCATAGAAAACTTCCACTAAATCCAAACTTGAGAAACTCAAAGCAAAACTAGCTAATACCCCCTCGTAGACTAGCGATAGATGACACTCATAAGGTGTACCTTACAAACGTGACATATCCCGAAAAGAATGATCGAATATATCCAGGGCCTTTACGAAATACTCGAGAGGATAATCCTACAAACATATCTATCGTTTCTCTCTGGGGATAAGATAGACGATAACTTAGTCTTTCATTCATCTCATAACAATTCTTTAGTTGATTTAACTATTTCACTTTAAACACACATCAGAATGAGCTGTTGCCCTGTCATAGCAGAATAGGATATTCGAGATATACCCCACCTTACTCCAATCATAAGGCAGCTTTTCCTGACGGTCGTGAGCTTTTAGTCATCATAGTGGTATAGGACATACGTGGTATACCCTATCGCACTCAAATCATCGACTAGCTTCCGACACACCCAAGTAATTCACTTTAATTCAACTTTTTCATTTGACAATAAGTTACATGTTACTTATCACATTCAAACCTTAGATATTCACAGTGTAACATACTCTGGATCTAAATACAAACTATCATAAGTCTCAAGATATATACGTAGCACTAAGTACATGACTTATAAGATAATCACAAATCACTAATCGGAAAGGGGTATAACTTTATAAATTAGCTCATCATTCACTATGGCTCGTGAAAAATAGATCTCAGGTGAAACAACTGACTCATCAAACATAAGATATACAGCTTAAATGACTATAAAAATAACAAACATAGATCTGAATTGCCTACTCGGGACAAAACAAAAACAAAAGTGTCGAAAAATTTCAAAAATTTTAGCTCATTTTGCATAGAAACATTACGAATTAAGCAAATGTGTAGATACTATCGACTCATTCCCCTCCCCCACACTTAAAAATCAACATGTCCTCATGTTGCGCAGAATGAAAGAAAAAGGAAAAGGCTTAGCTGATTTAAATCGAAACTCGAATCGTCGGTCAGGCCGGAGCCTACATAGTGACACTTAGAAATCGGAACCATACAATGTAGCTCGACAAAACCGGTAAAATGATACCTGCACGACTTGACAAACACGGAAACATCTCAGGGAAAACGGGAATTATACCAGAAGAAAAAGAGATAATAAAAACGAGTAATACCAAAAGATAAAGCATTAAATACATTCACCAGGTGCAATAAAGTAAAAATGAAAGTACGGGCGCCTTATGGCTTACATGATCCATCGGAAAAAGTAACAGTAGCAATATCAAGAAGTACAACGAACCATATAAGTAAAAAGTAGCAAAAATATACAATGAAAGTATCTAGGGCAAATCAAATCGAAAAATAGACAAATAAAATCATGACGGCCCCGGAGCCGGAGCAACATCAGTCGGAGGATCGGAAGAGGGTCCAGATGGCGGTGCTGTAGTCCTGTCCACGGAGTCAGGCTGCTCCTCATCGGAAGAAGACTCGGAGTTCTCGAATATCCGCAATGGCACCTTTCGATCTCGAAGAAAAATGGTAATCAATGGCGCTCGGATTGAAGATCTGTCATCCCTTGGCTGCCGGCCTTCACTCATACACTTGAAATTGTCAAAATGTTGTTCGAGGCGCCCCGATGTCCTCGGCACCCCCGCTGCTTGTTGGCCATACTTAGCCGCATCCGGACCGAAGGCAATAAAGCAGGAAGTGTAGATGCTCGGGGCGGTGCTGAGGAAGAGCCAGGCTCCTGCGGTGCCCCTGACTCAGACTGACCCGAAGGCTTACCCTTCTCTCTCTGTATAGGCCTCGGATTCTTCGGTTTGTGATCGGCTCCATACTCAGGCACACCGGCATCGATATACAAAGCGTGGATAAGGTGAGGGCGATCAAGCTCAGCGTGTAAACCTTCTCGATTGATAGATATCTCGTCATACAAAGCTTGTCCCACATTCACATTCAAGCCAAACGCCGCGCGCATACAACATGCCTAGGTCACCAATATGAAAATGTGTCAAGTTGTTCTTAGGCAACAACCGACTCTGAATAAATCGACTTTGGACCTTCGGGTCCTCCATCCAGTCGTGGTAACCAACTCCTTCCGGTCTCCTCCCGGCCTTAACGTCAGGCCACATCCGGGCAAACCCCTTAACCTTAACTCCTCCAAGGGATCCCGCCCCAAACTGCATACATGCACAATCTCCTCCTTATAATCTCGACCCTCAAAATCGCCAACCCATACTTCGCATTGATCACCTCCGGTGTAAACGGAACTTAGACCCCTCGAACCACAACTACCTTCGTTTCCAAGTCGGTTTCTGAACAATTGGCATAAAATTCCCGAACCAAGGAATCGTCATCAAGGCTTCCCATTTCCGATCCCTTAAAATCTTGACAAACCCGGGATCAACCTTTGCCTCCAAAGTGGCCCTCTCAATCAACATCGTTCTAGAGAAATAGTGATGTTTATACGCATCGTGAGCCCTAGGGTTCACGAATCTACGAGGCAAAGGCATGGGAGGTACGGTTTTGGCTTTCTTCCTAGGTTGAGCAGCCCTAGGTTCAACCGGTTCATCCTCCCGAGAAGCTTCTACAACCTCCTCAACCCTAGATGAGGCTCCTCCTTTCTGAGCTCAAGGCATCCTCACCAAAGGAATATCGTCATCCGTCTCAGAGTCTGAGGTTGGTTCATCTCTCAAAGTAGCCCTAGCTTGGGTGGCTCTATGAGGTTGCTCTCGAATACTAATACCTCGGGTAGGATCAACTAAGGTAGGATCAATCTCTTTGCGCTTCTTCCCGGCCTCCCGGGCCACTTCCTTACCATGCCTCTTCACAACTCCCTTCTTATGAACCATATTCAAAGCCTAAACTAAACCAAACAATCCCGATTCGCACAAAAGTTAACCGTTTAACATCCAAAGCGGGATTTCAAAATAACCAAACCACAACCACAACCATAATCATCACCAAACAACCCCATCATCACCCATCACAACACCGTATCACCAAAACAGAGCAGAAAGAAACACAAAACCAGAAAAAAAAACGAATTAAGGTAATATCCAAGTGAACGAGCCGACCCAAAGATCGAACTCGCAAAAACGTGAATAAAATCTAGAAAAGTTGTTACTAACTTACCAAGTAGGGTGAGTAGATGTTGATCGAGTAGAAAACGAGTCCAAACAACACAAATACGGCCTCCAAAATCAATTTTTTTTTCCAAAAGTCGGATTGTAAGGGGGGCCTGATTCTCCAAAAAGATGGCGTGTTGGGGAATTTGGTTATGAAAATCGAAGAGAGGGTGTCAAGAGCGGTCTATAGCACTTGGAATCGCCCAAAATGGTTTAGAATTGTAGATTTTAAGGCAAAAGGAGGGGAAAAGTCGGTTTTTTGCGTTTGAATATCTGAAAAAGTGAAGGTTCATCGAAGGAGGGGGTATATATAGACAGAGGTTGGACGCTCGTCCAACTCAGTGGACGGGCGTCCACTGGGAAATAGATGAACTGGACGGGCGTCCAGTTCATCAGACGCTCGTCCAAGAGTTTAAATCACGTACAGGATTGGAGGGAATAAAGCAGACGGGCGTCCAGGATTAGTGGACGCTCGTCCAAAAATTGGTCAAGGCGGACGAGCGTCCAGAGTTCTGAACGGGCGTCCAAGCAGTATAAGTGCAAAAATTATAAAATTTCCATACAAATCAAATTCAAAATTGCATCTCTTATTAAACTCAAATAAAACTTCAAAAATACAAATAAAAATCAAACAAAGTACATAAAATTACTAGAAAATAAATAAAAACAAATAGAAAACAGTGGGTTGCCTCCCACCGAGCGCTTTTGTTTTACGTCGTTTGCTCGACGAAACATCCTAGGACCGCTAGTCATCGTAAATGGCCGACCAATCTATTACTCGAATGAGACGGCGGAGCATGTCAATCGCCGGAGGAAAGTCATATTCATCTTGCAAACCCCAATCCTCACGAGCTACATCAACACCTCGAAAATGCTCAGCTTGCAGCACTAACGCTAAATCTGTCAGCATCGGATCATTCAGGATTGTGTATGGACGTCCTAGAGCTGCCTGTAACTCCTCAGTAGTAAAGTCTCCACCTCCCGAACAGTGGGGAACAATGAGAACATAGGTGACCGTCTTGACGCGGGTACTAATGTCGAAGTCTACGTGCAAAACAATGGTTCCTCCCGGTCCGTCATCTACAGTGATTAGTGGGATCTTCCTAAGGAAAGGTAACTCCTCTGGCTGAACACCGAAATCCATATCTAGAAAGCACAACTAACTGACAGACAAAACAAAAACTTAGTAAGGCTAAAACTTAATAAACTAAACTTAAATACTAAATCATAAAACAAGAATAACTAAAAGAACGATATCTAGGCTGCCACCTAGTGGCGCTTTTGGTTAATGTCGTTAGCTCGACACCGTTTAAAGCTCAACCTGGATCAGGCCATTTGACTTTTCTGCCAGCCACTACCTCGTGTAAGCTTTGATCAGTAGTGTGGCTGCAGAAACAGCACTTAAAACATGGGGTTAAATCCGTGATGGCTTTCCAAATACGTTTAAACCTCCCCATGGTTGACTTCTTCCTCTTCTGATGCTTCTGATGACGTTTCAGTTGACGCTCTTTCCAATACTCTTCCATATCCCAACTACCAGCTAGAACTTCTTCATATTGACTATTACCGTCATCCTCTGAAAATAGGTCGGGTGAAAACACGTCAAAATCATCGACTTGCGTAGCACCACACCCGAGGATATCGAGGCAACGAACAGTCAAAGGCTTTTCTTTAGGTTCACCAATGTAGTGCTTGCACCTCTGACCGTTCACTCGAAACGGTTTACCGCTATAACCGTGAAGTTCTAGAACGCCTCTAGGAATGATTTGGAGAATCTCGAAGGGGCCGGACCAACGTGTTCTCAACTTTCCAGGAAACAAATGTAACCTAGAATTGTATAGAAGAACTTGTTCGCCGACTTGAAATTCTCTTTTCTTAATCTTAGCATCGTGGAGTAGCTTCATCTTATCTTTACTAATCCTGGCACTTTCATAGGCCTGGAGTCTGAATTCGTCTAACTCATGTAACTGCTGCAGTCGATGTTTTCCACAAGATTGGGAATCAAAGTTCAGAAACTTTGTAGCCCAATAAGCTCTATGCTTTAACTCGATAGGCAGATGACATGGTTTTCCATAAACCATTTGATATGGAGATGTACCCATAGGAGTCTTATAGGCGGTCCTATAAGCCCAAAGTACATCATCCAATTTCAAACTCCAGTCTTTCCTATGACTGTTTACCGTCTTCTCCAGGATTTTCTTGATACTTTGGTTGCTCCTTTCAACCTGACCACTAGTCATCGGATGATATGGTGTGCCTGTTTTATGACGAACACCATACTTTTCAAGCACTTTCTCCAGAGGTCGGTTGCAGAAATGCGTCCCTTCATCATTGATCAAGGCGCGTGGACATCCAAACCTCACAAAGATGTTCTTCTTTAGAAATTTCATGACCGTCTTATGATCATTGTGAGGAGTGGCTTGAGCCTCCACCCATTTAGACACGTAGTCTACGCAGACCAAGATGTATTTGTTACCACAAGATGATGGGAAGGGTCCCATAAAATCGATACCCCACACATCAAAGACCTCGCATTCTAGGATGGGTTTCAAAGGCATGTCAAAATGCCTCGTCAGAGTACCGGTTCGTTGGCATCTATCACAAGCTTTACAGAAAGCTTCTGTGTCCTTAAATATCGTAGGCCAATAGAAACCGGATTGGAAGATCTTAGCAACGGTTTTCCACGGACCAAAGTGACCTCCAGTGGGTCCACTGTGGCATTGCTCAATAATATCCCGTTGCTCAGATTCAGGAACACATCTCCTAAGCAAACCATCTTTACAGATCTTAAAAAGATAAGGTTCATCCCAAACGAAAGATTTCAAATCAGAGAAGAACTTTTTCTTCTCCTGATAAGATAATTCTGGATCGAGATAACGGGCATGAAGGTAGTTTACAATGGAAGAATACCATGGAACATCAGGAGGACAACCGTCTATCAACATAATGTTCTCTAGAGGAAAGTAAAGGTCTATATCATCTGGATCTTCCTTTTCCTCACTCAACATTCTAGAAACATGATCAGCTACTACGTTTTCACTGCCCTTTTTGTCCTTAATTTGAACGTCAAACTCTTGTAGGGTCAGTATCCACCGTAGTAGGCGCGGTTTAGCCTCTTTCTTAGTCATCAGATAACGCAAAGCAGCGTGATCAGTCCACACAACTACTTGAGCTCCTAACAAGTAACTACGGAACTTGTCCATAGCAAAGACTACGGCCAATAATTCCTTTTCAGTGGTCGTATAGTTAACTTGAGAAGGATTCAAAGTGTGACTGGCGTAATAGATAGGCTGGAATTTCCCTTTGATCTTTTGTCCTAGAACAGCACCAACCGCATAGTTCGATGCGTCGCACATGAGCTCAAAAGGTAGATTCCAGTCAGGCGATATAATAATTGGAGCGATATTAAACGTTTCTTGAGCACCTCAAACGCTTGCTTGCAGCTCTCATCAAAATCAAACTCAACGTCATCCTTAAGTAAAGTAGACAGGGGCTTGGCTATCTTGGAGAAGTCTTGAATGAATCTTCTGTAGAAACCGACATGTCCAAGAAAACCTCTAACTTCACGCACATTCTTAGGGTAGCTCATCTTCTCGATAGCTTCCACATTTGCCCTGTCAACTTCTATACCTTTGGCGGAGATTTTGTGGCGAAGAACTATTCCCTCATCTACCATAAAATGGCACTTTTCCCAATTGAGTACTAAGTTCTTTTCCACACATCTGGATAACACTTGATCAAGATTTTCAAGGCAATCATCAAAAGACTGACCAAAAACCGAAAAATCGTCCATAAAGATCTCCATACACTTTTCCACAAGCCCGTCAAAGATAGCTAGCATACATCGCTGAAATGTCGCTGGGGCATTGCAGAGACCAAATGGCATTCACCTGTAAGCGAATGTACCATATGGGCAGGTAAAAGTGGTCTTCTCTTGGTCAGCTAGATCTATGGGTATTTGGAAGTATCCTGAATAGCCATCTAGGAAACAGTAGAATGCGTGTCCCGCCAGACGCTCAAGCATCCGATCAATGAATGGAAGGGAAAGTGATCTTTCATGGTTACCTCATTGAGCTTTCTATAATCGATCTGCACTCGGTAACCGTGTGACAAGCCTCAATGCTATTTCTCTCTCCTTCTCATTCTTCTCAATCGTAATTCCACCTTTCTTGGGAACTACTTGAGTCGGGGAAACCCATTCACTATCCGCGATGGCATAAATGATTCCTGTTAAGGGTGAAATTATATGTTTTATAAGGTAATATTTTGTGATGTTTTTCCCCTTTTATTTGTATAATTTGCATAATAATAAGGTCTTATATGGAAATATTTAGTAAACGATATTTTTAAGGTCTTAATCGCAATATTGATGTAATTATGTGATTTTATGGTTGAATTATAATTATTTGGATATTATTACAGTTTGCAATGTTTTCCCATGTCTCATAGGTATTATTATGAGGTTCAACTAATGATAAAAAGAGATGAAATTCGAGATATGGTGATTAAAGAAAGAGATAATGATGAGGTGGATTGAAGAAAAGAGATAGAGATGAAAAAATAACATTCGAGGCCATATTGACGGCGGCGTCGAGTCCCGTCGAGTGGGACGGGCGTTTGATAAAGCAGACGGGCGTCCGAAAGAGCGATTTTGATCTGAGAGAGCATGAGCGGAAGTCGGACGGCGTCGAGGAGAGTTCAATAATTGCGACGCAGCGTCCATTATAGTGAACGCTTCGTCCATCCGACCGACTTAGAGAAACCGACTTTGGAGGCTATAAATACCCATCTATTTTCACACATTAGGGATACCAATTGACATTATTCAAAACCCTAATAATATCGGGCGGCTTTAGGCTGCATCTTTACCGCTTTTATTCCAGTTTTCACACACTTTAATTCTAGATAAAAGTAGGTAGTTTTATGTTCTTAATTCCTGCACTTTTGAGTTCTCTGAGGATGTTCAGAGGCTAAGCTTCTACAAACGAGCATTGTGAAGCCATCCAACACTTGTTGACTTCGTTTTCTTCGATTATATTGTAAGTTTCTAATCAAAGTTGTTCCCTTTATCATGTTTTATGATGTTAATTGCATTTATATCGAAAGATGTGTATGTATGAGGTTTTATATTTGATGAAAGTCTTTATAAACATTAGATCACCATGATTTAGGAATGGATCTTTAATCTATGTCAAACGAAAGTTGATAGGTTGAATATTTAGGTTAAAACGTTAAAGTTTACATCTTTGCTTATTTTATGACGCGTTAATTTCCGTAAATCGAAAGATAGGAATTAATAGGTGAATTATCTACGAAAGTAGGAATTCATACCTTTGATAAGATGAATCACAACTTGTTAGAAACAAAAAAGAATCAAGATAGGAAGTTAATAATTGTTGGATAGGTGGATCAACTCGCTCGTTTGTCCGTTTTGAATTTGATCTAATCCTTAGAACTTGAATTTGTTTAGTTTAGATTACTGTTTTTCCACATTAGTTTAGTTTGTTCGCAACCAATTCTTCCTAGCTTTGGATTTCGTCCTCTTTCTAGTTTATTTTCAGCATATTTGTCTAGTTTAGTTCCCTGTTTAGTTAAGTTTCGTGACATCGTTTAGGTAGGAAAAAACTAGGATTAACAACCATCAGTTCCCCGTAGGATCGACCCGGCATTAACCACTAGTACTACGATCCTTATACTTGGGGTTAACCGGATTATAAATTATATTACTTGTTTATTTCATTAGCAATAGTCCGTGGACAAGTTTTTGGCGCCGTTGCCGGGGAACGAACGGTTGCCTAGTTTTTGTTTAGTAGTTAGGTTAGATTTTCGTTTTTATTTTTCTATTTTTCGTAATATCTTAATTGTTAATATTAACTGTTTAGTCTGTTTTATTTATGTGTGTTTCTGTGAGTAATTAGTATAGATTTTAGTCATCAAGTTTATATCTCTGTTTTTGCTGTTTTTGTACTCTGTTTTCTTTGTTATCCCCTTTCTTTTCTTTAAATTTTCGATTCCTCCCTGAATTTTTTTCAGCATCTGGATGAGCGTTTAGCTTACTGGACCCCCGTCCACTGAAAACTCTTCAATCCTGTATCAATTTCCGACCTGCAGACGAGCGTTCATACCTCTGGATGCCCGTCCAAGGATATTCAGCAGACTAGACGAGCGTTCGGTTTTCTGAACGCGCGTCCGTCTGCGTCTTCCCTTCTCTTCTCTTTCTTTTTCCTAGATCTTGATACTAGTTTTAGGCTTTTAATCTCTCAGATAGTTTTTTTTCTTTTCTTTTCTTTTCTTTTTCTTTAGTTTTTAAGTTCAATATCTTGATTTGGGCCTCGGTTTATGCAAACTCGTAGTCATAAGGGACCACTAATCTATTCACCCGACCCCGAGCGGACCATAGTCCGACCCAATAGGCGGAGACTTTGTTTCGACAAGGGAAACGCCCTAGAACAAGAATTTGAGCAATATCTTGCAGGAGAGATCGAAAAAATAGTAATAATGGCTGCAGAAGATAGACGGACGTTGGCCGACTATGCCATGCCTGGTACAGTCACAATCAACCCAGCTATCATCATGCCGGCCATTACTGCTCCAACTTTTGAGCTTAAACGTGGACTTATACAGATGATGCAGCATGCATCCATTTTCCATGGGTTCCAATCTGAAAACCCCCACACTCACCTACACACATTTCTACACATATGCGGTACTACCCGTATCCAAGGTGTAAGTGAGGACGCAATCAAGCTCAAACTCTTGCCATTTTCCTTGCGAGGGGAAGCACTAGAGTGGTATCACTCTCTCCCTTCGGAATCCATTACGACCTGGGCCGAACTTGAAAAAGAATTTTTGAGTCAATATTTTCCTCCATCAAAGACGGCCCAGTATTTGAATGAAATCTTCACATTCCGTCAGCAGGAAAATGAGTCTTTCTTTGATTGCTGGAAAAGGTTCAAGTCCCTTCTCAGAAAATGTCCCCACCATGGCTTGCCAATGCAAAGGCAAGTCAATACATTCTTTAGCGGATTGACCGAGCTCACTAAGGGCATGGTCAATAGTTCATCAGGTGGGGCGTTTTTGAAGAAGACACCTGATGAGGGATGGGCACTGTTTGAAGACATTGCCAAATACAACTATGCCCCATCCTATCAGGCCATCCAAGCGCCTCTTCCTCCCAAGGTGGAGGAAGTAAATGTCCAAAGTCTGATTGCCATGCTGCAAAAGCAGATGGCAAGTCCTCAAGTTCCAAACCTGATTAATCAGACTCCTTCGTTTCCGCAGAACCCTCAGGTTTTGTATTGCGAAAATTGCTGTCAGACTGGCCAAATGTTTGGCCGATGTCAATTTCAGTCCCCCTCTGCTCATCAAGTCAATGCTATTCATAACAATGGACAGTATAATCCAATCACATGCCAAGTATGTGATGATCCGGGGCACACTGCTCGCTTCTGTCCCATGATTGGACAGAATGCAGAAGTGAATGCTTTTTCTGGCCAGTCTAATCCGCGGTTCAATAACCAATTCTCTGGCCAGAATAATTCTCAAAACCAGGGCTTCGGCCAGAATCCGAGCTTTAATTCAAATCCAAATTTCAACCCGAGCTTTAATCAGAATCCAAACTTCAACAGCAACCCTAGATTCAATCAGAACCAGAACTCAAATTTTTCAAATAATACTCAGAGGTTCAATCAGAATTGGGCCGCCAATTCCAACTCTCAATTTCAGAATCGGCCCAGCCAGCCATACTCTCAAAATCCCCAAAACTCTCAAGGCCCCTCCTAGTCCAACAATCTCGAAGCTAAGTTGGAGGAGCAAAGCAAAAGTATTCAACTTCTAATGAATACGAACAAGAGCCTTGAGAGGCAAATAGGGCAACTGGCTGAGCAGTTAGATTCCAGACCGTCAGGGCAGCTACCCAGCTTTACGGAAAAGAATCCAAAAGGCGGTCAAGTTGCTCAAGCCGAACTGAGTAGCAGCCAATGCACTGACCTGGTACCTTCAACTCCGTATATAAAGAAGAGGCCAGTGCAATGAGTTTAAGAAGTGGCACTCAGCTGAGTGGTCCCCCTGGCTTCCAGGGAAATCACTAGCCCCTCCTGCCACTGATAAGGCAGGAGGGGAAGCTGAGCACCAAGAATCCCCTTTCTTTCGCAAGAAAAGACTCGGGGTGGCCGATCCTCGAGAGGTGCGGAAAAGCAGATCCTCATGTGGCTAACCCCTCGAGGACTGAGAATTCAAGTGAAAGTCAGGAAGTTGATCCCCTGACTAAGAAAGATTCTGAAAAGACTGTTCGGTAGAAAGACCTGGAGGATAAAGCCGTAAGTGCATCCTCAAAGAAAATTTTTTCTGAGAGTGATCTAAAGAAACTCCCTTTTCCACCGAGGAAGAGCAACATCCCTCTGAGTGAAGATAAGAAATATGAAAAGGTGCTTAACCTTTAGAAAAATACTCAGGTAAATCTGCCATTATCCGAGGTCTTGGTCGAGATGCCTAAGTATACAAAATTCATCAAGGATGTTGTGTCTTGAAAAAGAAATTAGCCAGGCATGGAAAGGCAAATTGGTGAGGATTGTTCCTTGATAAATTATCAAGACTTACCAACCAAGAGGGGCGACCCAAGCAAATTTGTGCTCACATTGCAGATGAGAGGCCTAGTCTTCCCAAATTCCTTATGTGACCTGGGTGCATCCATCAGCTTGATGTCGTTGTCTGTTTGCAATCAGCTTGGTTTACAAGATCTTCTAGAACCCGCCACCATGAACCTTCGGGTTCGCGATAGATCTTCCAAGAAAGCTTGAGGATCCGAGAGAGCGTATTAGTTCAAATTGATAGGTTTACCTTTCCAGTTGGATCTGGTACGTCTTAGATATGGAGAAAGGTGAGAATGTTCCCCGATTCTTGGAAGACCTTTCCTTTCTCTGCCTAGAGCCCTCATCGATTGTGATGGTGGGCAAGTAACTATTCGAGTTGGTGACCAAGAGGTGAGCTATAGTGTCTCTAAATCTATTCAAGTACCCTCTGGTTCTCCAACCGGCTTTTCCATTGAGGAGTCATTTAATGACTTCAATGACTGTATGGAAGAGCAAGTCAAGGCTGTGGTAGCGGAATATGAGCGATTGATCGATAATCTGAATAGTCATGGTGTGGTTAATCTAGATCAATTGGCAGCTGACCTTGAAGATGAGTTATTAAGAGAAGAAGCTTTGGCAGTGGAGCCACTAAGTAAGCTCAGCGATGTTGAGTTGAAAAGTGGAGGGCTTAAATCGAGTTTAGAGGATCCCCCTACAGATCTAGTTCTGAAGCCGTTGGCTAAACATCTTAAGTATGTGTTCCTACGGGAAGGTGACAAGCTTCCCTTGATCATATCTGCCAAGCTATCTCGAATAGAAGAGCTGAAACTGTTAAACGTCTTGCGAAAAAACGAAAGAGCCTTTGGATGGCAGGTGGGAGATATCCGAGGAATACCTCCTGACATCTGCATGCACAAGATCAAGACTAGTGAGGGAGCCAAATGTGTAAGACAGCCCCAAAGGAGGCTTAACCCTCACATGCAAGAAGTAGTCAAGAAGGAAATCATTAAGCTTCTAGATATGGGTATCATATACGCCATCGCTGACAGTGAAAGGGTATCCCCTACTCAAGTAGTCCCCAAAAAAGGAGGGATTACTATTGAGAAGAACGAGAAGGGAGAAGAGATAGCATTGAGGCTCGTTCACAGTGCTATAGAGTCTCAGTATTGACTATAGAAAACTCAATGAGGTCACAATGAAAGATCATTTCCCCCTTCCTTCATTGACCCGGATGCTTGAGCGCCTCTGGCGGGCATGCCTTCTATTGTTTCCTCGATGGATATTCGAGGATACTTCCAGATACCCATCGATCCTATTGACCAAGACAAGACCACTTTCACCGCCCCTTATGGTACATTCGTTTACAAAGCGGATGCCATTTGGTCTCTCAGTAATGCCCCACCACCTTTCAAAGGTGTATGATGGCTATCTTTGACGGGCTAGTTGAAAAGTGTATGGAGATTTTCACGGACGACTTTTCGGTCTTTGGTCAATCCTTCGATGATTGCCTCGATAATCTTGATCAGGTGTTATCTAAGTGTGTGGAAAAGAACTTGGTGCTCAATTGGGAGAAATGCCATTTTATGGTAGATGATGGGGATAGTTCTTGGCCACAAAGTGTCCGCCAAAGGTATTGAGGTAGATAGGGCTAAGGTGGAAGCTATCGAGAAGATGAGTTATCCTAAGAATGTTCGCGAAGTCAGAGGTTTTCTCGGACATGTCGGCTTCTATAGGAGATTCATTCAGACTTTTCAAAGATCGCCAAGCCCCTGTCTACCTTACTTAAGGAAGGCGTTGAGTTCGCTTTGATGATAGCTGCAGAGCGCGCGTTTGAGGAGCTCAAAAATCGCCGATGATCTCTCGCTCCAATACTAATATCTTTGATCGAAACCTACCCCTTTGAGCTTATGTGTGATGCATCCAACTATGCAGTTGGTGCAGTTTTAGGACAAAAGCTTAATGGAAAGTTCCAGCCTATCTATTATGCCGCCACACACACGAATCCTTCTCGAATAACTAAACCGAAAAGGAATTATTAGCCATAGTCTTTGCTATAGATAAGTTTTCGTAGTTACTTCTTTGGGTGCTCAAGTGATTGTGTGGGTGATCACACCGCTTTGCGGTATCTAATGACAAAGAAAGAGGCTAAACCGCGCTTACTGCGTTGGATACTGACCCTCCAAGAGTTTGACGTTCAAATTAAAGATAAAAAGGGCAGTGAAAACGTAGTGGCGGATCATGTTCTAGGATGTTAAGTGAGGAAAAGGGTGATCCTGATGATATAGATCTTTACTTTCCTCTAGAAAGCATCATGTTGATAGATGGCTGCGCTCCAGACGTTCCTTGGTACTCCTCCATTGTCAACTACCTTCATTCCCAGTATATTGATCCTGAAATGTCTTATCAAGAGAAGAAAAGTTCTTCTCGATATGAAGTCTTTCGTTTGGGATGAACCTTACCTCTTCAAAATCAGTAAAGATGGTTTGCTAAGGAGGTGTGTTCACGAATCGAGCACCGCGATATAATCGAAAGCAATGCCATAGTGGACCCACTGGTGGTCACTTTGGTCCTTGGAAAACGGTTGCGAAGATCTTCCATCCGGTTTCTATCGCCCATGATCTTTAAGGACACGGAAGCTTTCTGTAAAGCTTGCGATAGGTGCCAAAGAACCGGTACTCTAACAAGGCGATTCGACATGCCACTGAAACCCATTCTTGAATGCGATGTCTTTGATGTATGGGGGATTGACTTTATGGGTCCATTCCCATCTTCCTGTGGGAATAAATACATCTTAGTCTGCATAGACTATGTATCGAAATGGGTGGAGGCAATAGCCACTCCTCGCAATGATCATAAAACGGTCATGAATTTTCTGAAGAAGAATATCTTTGTGAGGTTTGGATGTCCACGTGCCTTGATTAGTGATGAAGGGACACACTTTTGCCACCGACCCTTGGAAGAAGTCCTCGAGAAGTATGGTGTTCGTCACAAAACTGGCACACCATATCATCCGATGACTAGTGGTCAGATTGAGCGAAGCAACCAGAGCTTGAAGAAGATCCTGGAGAAAACAGTGAACAGTCATAGAAAAGACTGGAGTCTAAAGTTGGATGATGTACTGTGGGCATATCGCACTGCCTATAAGACCCCCATGGGTACATCACCCTACCAGATGGTTTATGGTAAGTCGTGCCACTTGCCAGTTGAGTTAGAGCACAGGGCTTATTGGGCTATAAAGTTTCTTAACTTCGATTCCCAATCCTGTGGCAAACACCGACTGCAGCAGTTGCATGAGTTGGACGAGTTTAGGCTTCAGGCTTACGAAAGTGCCAGGATCAGTAAGGAAAAGATGAAACTCCTTCATGACACAAAGATCAAAAAGAGAGAATTTCAAGTTGGAGAGCGAGTGTTACTATACAATTCCAGGTTACATTTGTTTCCTGGGAAGTTGAGGACACGTTGGTCTGGTCCATTTGAGATTCTCCAAATCATTCCTGGAGGCGTTCTAGAACTACTCGGTTATAAAGACCAACCGTTTCGAGTTAATGGTCAAAGGTGCAAACACTACATTGGTGAACCTACAGACAAGCCTTTGATTGTTAAATTTCTCGATATCCTTGGATGTGATGTTAATGTAGTCGATGAATCTGACGAGGTCTCACCCAATCTTTTCTCTGAGGATGACGGTAGTGGTCTATCACAAGAAGTTCTAGCAGGTAGTTGGGATATGGAGGAATATGAAAGGGAGCAACAACTTAAACGTCATCAGAGGACTCTACGAAGGAGAAAGTCAACCATGGGAAAGTTTCAACGTATTTGCAAAACTGTCAAAGCATTAATCCCATGCGTTAAGTGTCGTTTCTGCGGCCACAATCCTGATCAGAACTTAAACGAGGTAATGGTTGGCAGAAAAGTCAAATGGCCTGATCCAGGCTGAGCTTCAACCGTGTCGAGCTAACGACATAAACCAATAGCGCTACTAGGAAGCATCCTAGATATCCGTATTATATTAGTTACTCTCTTTGTGTGTTTATTTTTGTTTTGGTTGTTAATGCTTTAAGCTAAGTCTAATTAAGTTTTGTCTGTTTCTATCAGTTTAGCATTCAGTTAGATATGGAGTACGGTATTTTGCCAGAGGAGTTCCCTCTCATTAGTAGGATTTCCCTTCTCACCGTTTCGGATGGACCTGGGGGCACGATAGTTCTGGATATAGATATAGATATTCTTACCCGCATCAGGATTGTCTACTTTCTCATTGTTCCCCGATGCTCGGGGTGGGGATTTTACCATTGAGGAGTTGCAGCGGCTTTAGGGCGACCATATCGGATCTCGAAGCGATCCGATCTTCGATTGATTTAGCCCTAATCTTTGCAGGATGAGCACTTTCGGTGTAGAGGCGGTGATGATGATTGGGGTGTTCAGGATGACTATGACTTTCCTCCGGCTGTTGATTTACTCCGTCGTTTTATCAGGGTTATAGACTGGTCAGAGCTTTATGATGACTAGCTATTGTTACTTAGGTTTTGTTACGTCGAGCCCCGACGTTAAACGAAAAGCGAGTGGGAGGCAACCTTTGCTTTAGTTATTATTTTTTTTTTTTTCTAAGTTATTTTGTGTTTTTGATCTTTCATCATTGTACTTTTGAATTTTATTTGATATTAATAAGAGTTGCACTTCGATTTTAATTTAGCATATGTGTGAAAAGTTATGATTTTTATCACATTTTTTTTTGGTGGACGCCCGTTCATGAATATGGACGCCCGTCCGGAGTAATATTTTTATGGACGTTCGTCCAATATAGTGGACGCCCGTCTGCAAAAATCCCTCCTATCCTGTATTCAAATATGCCTTTTGGACGAAGTGCTCAATTTATGGACGCCCGTCCGATTCATCTTGATTACTAGTGAACGCCGTCGTCCGTCGGATGGGCGGCGTCCACTCTGAGCCTATATATATCTGTTCTGGACATGAACCCTCATTCTTTCTGCGATTTCAAAAGTGAACCCGACTTTCCCCCTTCTCCAAACCTAAAATCCTTGTTTTTGAACCAAATTGGGTGATTCAAGTTGCATTAGCACGCTCTAAACACCCTCTTTTCACTTCCATAACCCAAATTCTCCAACAACCAACAGAATTTCAAGAATCAGAGATTCTTCAGTGCGGCCTCTTTGACAAAAGTTCACATTTTGGTGGCCAATCTTGGTGTTTCTGGGCTTCAAATCTATTCGATCATCATCCTTACGTAGCGTTTGGTAAGTCTATAGCAACTTTTCTTGATTCCATTCAAGTTTTTGTGAGTTCGATCTTCGGCTCGACTCATTTTCTTGAATATGCACTCATAATGTTTTATTTTTTGTTTGTTGCTCTTTTCTTCCCCAAATTCTGGTTATGATGATGATGTGGTGGTTATTGGTGGTGTGCTTTGCTTGAAATCCCGATTTGGACGATAAACGGGTAACCATTTGTGTGAATTATTTGGTTTAGATATAAGTTTGACAATGGTGCGTGAGAAGGCAGTTGTGAAACGTTATGGTAAAGGTTTAGCTAGGGAGAGCGGTAAGCGGAAGCGTTTAGAGTTTGATCCCTCCACCATTGCTCCAACCCGAGGTGTTGTCATCCGAGAGCAACCTCCTAGGGCGTCTCAGCAACGTAGGACTGAGTTAAGAGATGATTCCCTTCCACCTCAAAGGCGAGGAAGATGATGAGGTCCCTCTCATTAGAATGTCTCGAGGCACTCGAGGTGGTGAGTCTTCTAGAGCTGAGGGTGGTAATGAGGAGGTAGTTAGGGAGGAGGCTGAAACCGAAGCTACACATGCACCCCCTCCTAAGAAGAAAGCTAAGAATGTTGTCCCTCTTGTTATGCCCCGTAGGTTCGTAAATCCACGAGCTCATAGTGCCTACACTAAGGATTATGTGACTAGGAGTCTGATCTTTGACAGAGAGGTCAAGACACTACAAGTTGATCCCGCCTTTGGGAAGATGTTAAAGGCTAGGAAATGGGATGAGTTGCTGAAAATTCCTCCTACCCCAGTCAATGATTCTATAGTGAGAGAGTTTTATGCAAATTGTTCTGAGACAGATTTGGATGACGGTTTTGTGATGGTTCGAGTTGTCAAAGTTCCTTTTTCCGCCGAGGTGATAAACAGGAAATATAAGTTGCCGGCGTTTCAGGGCTTGGACTATAAGGAGGAGATCACTAGACGGCAAAATGAGGAGGGTAAGGATCCGATGGAGGAGCTGCGATTGAAAGTTTGTCCGCATGTGGCATGGGTGTTGAGACCGAACGGTGATAGGAAGGAGTTAATCACCACGACTTGGACTGAGGATTGGAGGGTCTACTGTCGATTTATCCAGAGTCGGTTGATTCCTAAGAACAACCTCACACATTTTTATATCAGTGATCTTGGGATGTTGTATGCGTTGGTTTTCGGGTTGAATGTTGATGTAGGACAGGCTTTGTTTGATGACATTTTGGCGAACCCGAAGGTGTCTACCCGGAGTTTAATAGTACCCTATTTGATACATCAGTTATGTTTGGATGCTGGGGTTGCTGAGTATACGTCGGATCACAAGACAAAGAGTTACCCCCCCCCCCATTCGTAGAGAGAAGGTTGGGACTACGACATCTGAGCCGGTTCCTACCACAACACCTTCCGCAGGTCCTTCTTTTTCTAGTTTGTCAGACGCGGAGCAGACACGCTATAGTATGGCGAATAGCCTACGGGATTGGATGGTGGAGCTTCACGAGGGGCAAAAGAATATCATGTCAGTGCTCAAGTGTGTTGTGGAGGGTAAAAAGCCGAGGAGCATGAGTATTTTTTAGGAGAGTGACGTGGAGTTCGTATTCTCTGATCCGATTGAGAAAGTGATTGGTGAGATGCTTGAGGCGGTGAAGAGGCCTGACGATACGGTTGATGAGGACGCCCCGGTAGACATCGCCACGACTTACGCCACACAAACTGCGACGTGCATCGGCGACATCTATGCCTCGATGTACCTTCTATCGCTGCTACCATCGAGCCCCCTCCTCCCATCATTGTTGATGTTCCTCCCACGGTTGAGTCTACGCCGGACCCGTCTTGAGTTTATTGTTTTTGGACATTCTGTTTTATCTGTTTCCATCATTTATGTCCCTTTCATTTGGTTCGATATGGTTGTATAATGCCATTTGCTACTTTACCTTTTCGCTTGCATGGTTCTGTACTTTTTACTTTTTGGCGCTACTATCGTTTATCGTAGGCGCGCTTTTATTTTCTTGCTTCATGTACAGTTGACAGACGTCCCGTACTTTGGTTTGAACTTTGTTGCTATTATGATGATTTTGGATGATGCTTCTTGTATATCTCTTCGATTCATTTCCCTTTTATTGTGATATTACTCCCCCGTTTTCCCCCGAGTTTTCTGTTTTCTCGAGTGTTGCAGAGGTGGTTTTTGTCGAGTAATCGTTTGAGTTACGTTTGGACGTTTTTCCACGCTTTTTGCGAGCGTTGGCCTTTACATGCTCCAGCCTGACCGACTGCTCGATTTTTCTACGCGAATCTGACTAAGTTTCTTATCTGTTACTTTCTGCGCAACATGAGGACATGTTGCATTTTAAGTGTGGGGGAGGGGATAGTTCGATTTAATCCTATGCATATGAGTTTGCTTACTACGTTAGATTGTTTATTATGCAAAATGAGCTAAAATTTTCGAAATTTTTCGACACTTTTGTTTTTGTTTTGTCCCGAGTAGGCAATTCAATTCAATGTTCGTTATTTTTATAGTCATTTAAGCTATACATCATATGTTTGATAAGTTAGTTGTTTCGCCTGATCTATTTGTCACGAGCCATAGTGAATGATGAGCTAATTTATAAAGTTATACCCCTTTTGGACGAGTGATTTTTTATTTTCTTATAAGTCATGTACTTAGTACTACGTGTATATCGTGAGACTTATGATAGTTTGTATTTAGATCTGAAGTATGTTATACTGTGAATATCTAGAAGTTTGAATGTGATAAGTAACACGTAACTAATGTCAAATGAGAAGTTGAATAATTAAATGAATCTATCGTGTGTGTCGGAAGCTAGTCAATGATTTGAGTGCGGTAGGGTTTACCACGTAAGTCCTATGCCACTATGATGACTAAGAGCTCACGGCAGTTAGGAAAAGCTGCCTTATGATTGGAGTAAGGTAGGGTATTATCTCGAAATGTCCTATTCTGCTATGAGGGCAATAGCTTCTTCTAATGTGTGTTTAAAAAGTGATTGAATTCAATCAACTTAAGATATGTTATGAAATGAATAAGGCTTAGTTTCCGTTAGTCTTATCCCCAGTATAAACTGAAAGATATGAGGTAGGGATTATCCTCTGAGTATTTCAGAAAGGCCCTAGATTCATTCGATCATTCTTTTCAGGATATGTCACGTTTGTAGGGTACATATTATGAGTGTCATTTATTACTATTCTACGAGTGGGTATTAGCTAGTTTTACTTTGAGTTCCTCAAGTTTGGATTTAGTGGAAGTTTTCGATGGCTATGCACACACACAATGGTGAACTTCTAAGTTATTGAATATATGTTATATTTGTTGAGATGTCTATACTATCTCGAGCCTAATTTTTGTTTTATTTTGCTCGGGACGAGCAAAAGCTAAGTGTGGGGGAGTTGTTAAGGGTGAAATTATATGTTTTATAAGGTTATATTTTGTGATGTTTTTCCCATTTTATTTGTATAATTTGCATAATAATAAGGTCTTATATGGAAATATTTAGTAAACGATATTTTTAAGGGCTTAATCGCAATATTGATGTAATTATGTGATTTTATGGTTGAATTATAATTATTTGGATATTATTACAGTTTGCAATGTTTTCCCATGTCTCATAGGTATTATTATGAGGTTCAACTAATGATAAAAAGAGATGAAATTCGAGATATGGTGATTAAAGAAAGAGATAATGATGAGGTGGATTGAAGAAAAGAGATAGAGATGCAAAAATCACACCATATTGGACGAAGCGTCAGTCCCGTCGAGTGGGACGGGCGTTTGATAAAACAGACGGGCGTCCGGAAGAGTGATTTTGATACTGAGAGAGCATGAACGGAAGTCGGACGGGCGGCGTCGAGAGAGTTCAATAATTGCGAACAAGCGTCCATTATATGGAACGCTTCGTCCATCCGACCGACTTAGAGAAACCGACTTTGGAGGCTATAAATACCCATCTATTTTCACATTAGGGATACCAATTGACATTATTCAAAGAAACCGACTTTGGAGGCTATAAATACCCTTTTATTCTATTTTCACACATTCTTAAAAGTAGGATATGTTCTTAAACTTTTTGACGAGGATGTTCGAAAGGCTAATATCAAACGAGCATTGTGAAGCCATCCAACACTTGTTGACTTCGTTTTCTTCGATTATATTGTAAGTTTCTAATCAAATTTGTTCCCTTTATCATGTTTTATGATGTTAATTGCATTTATATCGAAAGATGTGCATGTATGAGGTTTTATATTTGATGAAAGTCTTTATAAACATTAGATCACCATGATTTAGGAATGGATCTTTAATCTGTGTCAAACGAAAGTTGATAGGTTGAATATTTAGGTTAAAACGTTAAAGTTTACATCTTTGCTTATTTTATGACACGTTAATTTCCGTAAATCGAAAGATAGGAATTAATAGGCGAATTATCTACGAAAGTAGGAATTCATACCTTTGATAAGATGAATCACAACTTGTTAGAAACGAAAATATAATCAAGATAGGAAGTTAATAATTGTTGGATAGGTGGATCAACTCGCTCGTTTGTCCGTTTTGAATTTGATCTAATCCTTAGAACTTGAATTTGTTTAGTTTAGATTACTGTTTTTCCACATTAGTTTAGTTTGTTCGCAACCAATTCTTCCTAGCTTTGGATTTCGTCCTCTGTCTAGTTTATTTTCAGCATATTTGTCTAGTTTAGTTCCCTGTTTAGTTAAGTTTTGTGACATCGTTTAGGTAGGCAAAAACTAGGATTAACTACCATCAGTTCCCCGTAGGATCGACCCGGCATTAACCACTAGTACTACGATCCTTATACTTGGGGTTAACCGGATTATAAATTATATTACTTGTTTATTTCATTAGCAATAATCCGTGGACAATTCCCATGTCCAGCAGTTTGATAATTTCCTTTTTTACGACTTCTTGCATAGGAGGGTTGAGCCTCCTCTGGGGTTGTCTAACACATTTCGCACCCTCATTTGTCTTGATCTTGTGCATACAGATATCCGGAGATATCCCTCTGATATCTCCCACTTGCCATCCAAAGGCTTTTTCATTTTTCTTCAAGACGTTGATTAACTTCATTTCTTCTAGTCGAGACAGCTTGGCAGATATAATCAATGCAAGCTTGTCGCCTTCTCGTAAAAACACATACTTTAAATGTTTGGGCAACGGCTTCAGAACCAAATCAGCAGGGGGGTCTTCCAAACTCGACTTGAGATCTCCACTTTCCAACTCAATATCACTGAGTTTACTCTGTGGTCCCACTGCCAACGCTTCTCCTTCCAACAACTCTTCCTCAAAATCAGCTTCTAATTGATCTAGATTGACCATACCATGAGTATTTAGATTATCAACCAATCGCTCATATTCAGCTTCTACAGCCATGACTTGCTTATCCATATAATCGGTGAAATCATCTGTCATATAATCAATAGAAAAGCCGGTTGGAGGGCCAGAGAGTACTTGAATGGACTTTAAGACATTGTAACTCACCTCTTGATCACCAACTCGGATAGTCACTTGCCCATCATCGCAATCGATGAGGGCTCTAGCTGTAGATAAGAAGGGTCTTCCAAGAATCAGGGGGACGTTTTCGTCTTTCTCCATATCTAAAACATACCAATCGACTGGAAAGGTAAATCTATCAATCTGAACCAAAACATCTTTCAGGATCCCTGAAGCTTTCTTAGAGGATCTATCCGCGAATTGTAAACTCATAGTAGTGGGTTCTAGAAGGCTTTGTAAACCGAGATGTTTGCAAACAGACATTGGCATAAGACTTATAGAGGCACCTAGATCACACAAAGAATTAGGGAAGACTAGTCCTCCCATTAATACTGTAAGTACGAACTTGCCAGGGTCACCTCTTTTAATTGGTAAGTTTTCATAATTAATCATGGAGCAATCCTCACCAATTTGCCTTTCCATGCCTGCTAACTTCTTTTTCGAAGACACAACATCCTTAATGAATTTTGTATACTTAGGCATTTCAACCAAGACCTCGGATAATGGAAGATTTACCTGAGTATTTTTCAAAAGGTTCAACACCTTTTCGTACTTTTTGTCCTCAATCAAGGGAATGTTGCTCTTTCTCGGTGGAAATGGAAGCTTTTTCAGATCGTTCTCAGAAAAGACTTTCTTTGAAGATGCATTTACAGCTTTATCCTCCAGATCCTTCCAACGAACAGCTTTTTCAGATTTCTTTGTAGTCAGGGGATCAGCCTCCTGACTTTCACTTGCTTTTTCAGTCCTCGAGGGATCAGCCACTTGAGGATCTCCATCTCTTTCACCTCTCAGGGGATCAGCCACCTGAGTTTTCTCTTGCAATTGAGGGGAGTGTAGGTGTTAAGGGTGATTTTATACGTTTTATAAGGATATATTTTATATCAATTTCCCCCGTATATGGATGTTTTTCATAGAAATCGAGCTTATAATCGATTAATTGAGTAAATGGTGTTTCTAATAGGTTAAATTGCAAAACGTAGCGATTTATGTGTTTAAATGATGATTTTATGTTATTTTGGGATTGTGTTATGCTTTGGTATATTTTCCTATGTTATAGATACATATTTTGGCATGCAAGAGGATTAAATGATGAGGTTTTGCATGAAGAGAAGTGAAATGGAAGGAAGATGGAGATAAAGCTTGGAATGAAGCATTCAAGCAGCCGAACTTCCGACGCAGTTCTTGATATGATATACACTGATTTGACTCTCGACCTCAAGAGAAGAGTTGTAGGGCTTGAAGAGAGGATTCTACAGGATCTTGAATCACTTCATTCCGACTTACGAGGCCCGAGATATGAGCGTTACAAGTTTGAATAATGATGCTGTGGTATTGGAAAATCCCGAAAACGACTCGTAATACGACGGGCTAGTCAAAAAGGCGTTTTCTGAAGAAGAGTCCTTAATGAAAGTTGTAGAGTTTTCCGAGAGCTTAATTATGACATTCGGATCATAATTTTTGGAGGTCTACAGCTCAGGATATGAATTTTAGAAGTTTTATTCCAACAAATATCTAATCCAAGGATTCAGTACAGAGACTTCAGCTTTCCATCAGACGAACGTTCAGCCTTCAGTCCAAGTACTATGGACGGGCGTCCATGGAGTTAAACGAGCGTTCAGCCACCGACTTAAGCTTTTTACAAGAAGGTGACTTAAACTCTGCATCTGGTGGAACCAATCAAGACTCGGTGTGTGATGATACGGTGAGAAGTGTATTCAATTGCGTGCATCAAGAGGGTGGAGTCTCACCGAGGTTTCAAAGAGGTGACTATCAGCAGGTGGTGTGATCTGTACTTGAGTACTTGAATACAAAGCAGGTCCCACATCCATTAATTCTGTTATGTGACAAACTATACTGATGTCATTAAAAGGAGGACACGTGTAAGTGGTATTTATGGCGATTCGAGACAAAGATTCTGGCGGCTAGGGTTGATTTGTGCCTATAAATACAATTGTTGTCTCATTATCGGGCGTGTTGAAATCTGTAATTTTCGAGTGCATAATAAAATATCTCTTTTCGCCCGTGGTTTTTTACCTCTCCCAATGAGAGGTTTTCCACGTTAAATCTGTGGTTCTTCTTGTTTCATTATCTCCTTTGATTGTTTATGTTTGATTGCTTCGCTTCGCTTTCTTGCATCCGAAGTTATCTCCATCCGCTTTATAACAAGTGGTATCGAGAGAAAGGTTCTGGGAAAACAATCTGCACGATCAACTTCATCTTCACCAAGGCCTTGACAAGGTGCTAGGATCTCGTGATAAAGTTGTGATCTTCAAAGAAGAAAAGATGTCGTGATGAAACGTAAAAATCGATAAATTTACAGGAAGGAACATTTTGGTCTGTGGCAAATCAAGATGCGTGCAATCGTTGAAAAGCAAGCGAGGTTTGTGGAATCCTTTATCCGACAAACCAAATACAAAGTGCAGATTATGCGGACCTGGAAAGAAAGCACATTCAACCATCATGTTGTGCTTTATCGATGATGTTATCACCGAGGTTTCTTTGAGGAAGACACCGCAGACCAAGTTGTGGAAGAAGCTTGAAAGCTTCAGATATGACCAAGTCAGCGACCAACAAGTTGTTGTTGAAACAGAGGTTGTTCGGTTTGAAGATGCATGAAGGAAGTCCACCGAGGGAACATCGGACGGTGAACACAATATTACTTGATTTAAGGAATATTGATGTTAAAATTGAAGATGAAGATGCAGCCCTAATCCCGTTGGTGTCATTACCGCATCATATGAAAACTTTGTGCAGTCTTTCATAGTTGGAAAGGATACAGAGAGCTTTGGAGGATGTGAGGTCCGCTTACATGCCAGGGAGCTTAGACACAAGGCTGCTGGAGCAGACTGATCAAATTTCTTTGGGCTAGTAGCTAGTGTGACAATAGTGGAAAAGGATATGGACGGAAGAAGAAAAAGAAGTCAGGTCCAAAGGTCCTAAGTCATCGATGTCTCAGAATATCAGAAGGAGCGGGGACATTGGAAGTCCAATTGTCCAAGGAAGAAGAAAGCAACAGAGGAAGGCATTGCAGCACAGCAGCCTTTGGCTCTTGAGCAATCGATGAGGATCTGGTTCTAGTTGCGAGGGATTCTACACACCACAATGATGTGTGGATACTTGATTCTGGAGCATCCTACCATATTTGTCCAAACAGAGAGTGGTTTTCCACTTATGAGCAGATGGATGGTGGTCAAATCTATATGGCCAACAGCAAGGTTTGCAAAGTTGTGGGAATTGGCTCAGTAAAGTTAGGGACAGAGGATGGTAAATTTTGTACACTGGAAGATGTAAGACATGTTCCACAGATGACCAAGAATTTGGTATCTCTCAGTCTACTGGACAGCAAGGGGTTCAATTTCAAGGGTGAAGGTGGACAGCTGAATGTCTTCAAAGATTCAGTTGTAGTCCTCAAAGGCATCAAGAGGGGAACCTTGTATATATTACAAGGATCTCATCAGATCCGGCAACCTTCTTCCATTGCATCTCGTGAGCTCACCGATCTCAAGAGACTCAATTTGTGGCACATGAGACCAGTCACATGGGTGAAAGGGTATGCTGTGTTCTTTCTTCAAAGAGTTTTCTTGGGGATATAAGGTCAAGAATCTGGACTTTTGTGAACATTGTGTGTTTGGGAAATTGCATGTAAGTAAGTTCTCGGTGAGGTTGCACAACACAAAGGCAACACTTGATTATATCCATTCAGACTGCTGGGGTCCATCAAGAGTTGAGTCATTGGGTGGTCACAGATATTTTGTGTCATTCATAGATGACTATTCAAGGATGACTTGGGTGGTGATGATGAAGAACAAAAGTGATGCATTCAATAACTTCAAGCAGTGGAAGGCCCTAGTGGAGAATCAGTTAGGCAAGAAAATCAAGAAGCTTCGTACAGATAATGGTCTGGAATTCTGCTGGACGGATTTTGATTCATTTTGTGCAGCTGAGGGTATTGCCAGACATCATACTGTAAGGAATACACCTCGCAGTAATGGTGTGTAGTGAAAGGATGAATCAAACTCTTTCGGAGAGGCAAGATGTATGCTTTCTCAAGTTTGGTTTGTCAAGGAGATTTTGGGCGAAGGTCGTTAAGACACGACTTGCTACTTAATCAACAGGAGTCCTCACACAGAATCAATCTCAAGACACCATTTGAGATGTGGTCGAGCAAGCCCGCCGACTACTCGATTCTAAGGGTTTTGGAAGTATGCGACTTACTATCATGTTAGTGAAGGGAAGTTGGAGCCAAGAGCCAAGAAGGGAGTGTTTGTGGGGTATGGTGATGGAGTGAAGGATATAGAATTTGGTCATCAGCAGAGTCCGAGTAATCCTCGCAGGACGTTGTGTTTGATGAAAACTCTATGTTAAACTCATCGGTGGGAGGTCACTGAGTCCGAAACCGATCTTTGAATCTGATAGTGTTGAGGAAAGGTGGAGCTTGGTGGAGTCTCACTGATATGCAACAATCGGTGGATCCAAATCAACACTATATCTCGATCCGATAATGAACCAGACCGATCAAGCCGGTCACTGAGACCTCAAGAGGCGGCATCATACAAACATTGATCAACAGAGTCTAGGCGCCAAACAGCCTAGAAGATCTAATGTTGGGATACCTCCAAGGAGATATGGATATGATGATTTGGCTGGATATGCACTCCAAGTTGCTGAAGAAGTAGAGGTTGCTGAACCTACTACTTACAGGGAAGCAGTGACATGTACAGAAGCATCTCAGTGGCATGCAGCCATGGGAGATGAAATGGAGTCATTATTGAAGAATCAGACTTGGGAATTGGTCAAACAGCCTACTGACAAGGGAGTTGTGACTTGTAAATGGATCTTCAAGAAAAAGGAAGGAATAACAAAGGCAGAAGGGGTCAGGTATAAGGCACGTTTGGTTGCAAGAGGATTCAGTCAAAAGGAAGGGGTTGACTTTGATGAAATATTTTCACCAAAGTGGTCGACACACTTCAATCGGGGTGTTACTAGCAATGGTGGCACAGCAGGATCTGGAACTTGAGCAATTAGATGTGAAAACTGCTTTTCTACATGGTGAGGTGGATAAGGAGATATACATGACACAGCCTGAGGGTTTTCAAGTTCCTGGCAAAGAAAACTATGTTTGCAAGTTGAAGAAATCATTGTATGGTTTGAAGCAAGCTCCAAGGCAGTGGTATAAAAGGTTTGATAGATTTCATGCTTCAAACAGGTTATAACAGAAGTCCATATGATTTGTTGTGTTTACTCTGATCTACTTTGAAAGATGGATCATATATTTATCTTGTCTCAGATGTGGATGACATGCCGATAAGTTGCAAAGAAAGAAGTCGATGTTCAAAATTTGAAGAATCTTCTCAAAGTCTTTGAATTTGAAATGAAGGATTTGGGTCTTTGCCAAGAAAATCTTGGGGATGGAGATCCGGAGAGATAGAAGTCGAAGAAGTTGTTCTTGTCTCAAAGCAGGTTATGTGCGTAAGATATTGGCCAAGTTTGGGATGTCTCATCAAAACCAATAGATACTCTCTATGGCATCAAATGTTCATTTGTCTGTTTATGCTCACTAATCACCAAGAGAAGGAGTATATGTCAAAGTTCCCTATGCTAGTGGCAATTGGCGATCGATGTATGCCATGGTATGCACTAGGCCCGATCGCTCAGCAAATCAAGTGTTGTCGCAGTTTATGGCTCAACCTGGAAAGGAACACTGGAAAGTCTGTTAAAAGGATATTCGGTACTAAGAGGTACGGTGATGTTGGTCTCATTTATGGTGGTGATATCGGTGCAGTCACGAGTTACCGTGATCTTGATTATGCAGTGTGATGTTGATGAGAAAATCAATGATCTGGTTATGTGTTTACATTGGGAAATGCGGTGGGTCACCGAAAGCTATATTCAAAGCTCTGAGCCTTATCAACTCATCAAGCGAATATATGGCTCTCTACCAAGCGATTAAGGAGGAGGGTGTCGGTTGAAGGGCTAGTCAATGATTTGGGGTTGCATCAGGATCAGCCGATATATATTGTGATGAGTCTAAGTGCAATATGTTTAGCCAAGGATCGGGTTCATCATGAGAGAACCAAGCATATTGATGTCGTATCATTTTTCGAGAAATGAGAAGAGGGTTGTAGTGAAGAAGATTGGCACAAAGGAGAATCCTGCTGATATGTTCACTAAACCAGTTCAGCAGAGTAAGTTCAGCTTTGCCTGGACTTACTGAATATTCAAAGCTTGTAATCTGTTTCTGGAAACTCTACCGAGGGCGATCGGTGGAGTGGATCTTTGTGGAGATAGTCCGGTACAAGTACATCCGGCATTGACGAATGCATCCGTACAAGTACATCTGGTTATGCAATCTGTTTGACTCTAGTGAGAGTTGAAGTCAAGGTGGAGATTTGTCAGTAAGGTGACTTAAACTCTGCATCTGGGTGGAACCAATCAAGACTCAATTTGTGTGATGGGTGAGAAGTGTATTCAATTGCGGCATCAAGAGGGTGGAGTCACCGAGGTTTCATTGAGGTGACTATCGGCCAGGGTGTGATCTCACGAGTACTTGAATACAACAGGTCCCACATACATTAATTTGTTATGTGACAAACTATACTGAGTGTCATTAAAAGGAGGACACGTGTAAGGGTATTTATGGCAGTTCAGACAAAGATTCCTGGCGGCTAGGGTTTAGGGATTTGTGCCTATAAATACAATTGTTGTCTCATTATCTGGGCGTGTTGAAATCTGTAATTTTCAGTGCATAATAAAATATCTCTTTTCTGCCCGTGGTTTTTTACCTCTCCCACTGAGAGGTTTTCCACGTTAAATCTGTGTTCTTCTTGTTTCTGTTATCTCCTTTGATTGTTTATGTTTGATTGCTTCATTTCATTTCTTGCATCCGAAGTTATCTCCATCCGCTTTATAACACTTTCTTTTAATTACCGCATGCAAAATCCTGATTGGTCAAAAATAATTTAGCCGACATATTCCAATTAATTCCAGCCGCCTTTCATATCTATATAAGCATGCAGCAGGGAACCCTAATCCATATACATTCATAGGCAGCAGCTGAGAAGAACACCTTATTTTCTGAGCAGGGCTTTGCTCGGTCGATCGAGCCTTGTGCTCGATCGACCGAGGGTTAGATTAGGTAGATTAGTTATTTATTTTCGTTTCTTCTTTCCCATGATGATGTTTTGAAGCTGTCAAACTTGGAGCAGCCATGGTTAATTTTTCCAAAGACATTTTTATTTGTTTCTTTGGATGATCTTGTAAGTGTTTAATTCAAAGTTCAGTATCTTTTCTATGATTATTTGTTATTGCAAATTTATATCGAAAGATGTTTGCGATTGATGTTTACCATAGGACGAGAGTCGGTGTAAACCTTAGATCACCATAGGAAAGAATTGACGTTTTGATCTATATCAAACGAAAGTTGATAGGTTGAATGTCTAGGTTGTTAGATCTAGAAAATCTTGCACCTTGGTTTATTTTATGATGCGTTAATCTCCAGTAAATCGAAAGATAGAGATTGATAGGTAATTCATCTACGCAAAGTAGGAATTCATACGTTTGATAGGTGAAACCACAACTTGAATTAAATCATTATAAGATAATCTAGGGAAAAAATTAAGGGTTGCGGGATGGTGGATCATGATTTTTTTCATGTTGATTTACTTCAATCATTATCATGTTCGTTAGTTAGTTTACTGTTTTTCGTAGATGTAGTTTTATTTATGTTTTTATCGCTTTTATCCTTCCTGGCTTTGGATTAACAATCCTCTGTCCAGTTTATTTTCCGTTTTAGTTTAGGTTTAGGTTAATAAAGAAGAATTAATAAGCTAGATTCAATAGCCCTTTTCCCTGAGGATCGATACCCGTACTTATCCAACTTTACTAGCAACTACCCGGTATTCGGCCGGTTAGGAGGTAGTTTTGCATGGTAGTATAGGTTTATAAATTTTCTTTTGTTTTAATGATGCAAAATCTCCCCAACAGTAGGTGCTCAGCTTCCCATGCTGCCTTATCAATGGCAGGAGGGGCTAGTGGTTTCCCTGATGGGAAGGACCACTAACTTGAGTACCGCTCCTGAGGTTCATCGCACTGGCCTCTTCTTTACCGTATTGAATTGATGACATGAGGTCAGTACATGGGCCTTTGTTCAAGTCAGCTTGAGCAACTTGACCACCCTTTGGATTCTTCTCGTGGCCTGGCAACGCCTGGGGTCTAAGCTAACTGCTCAGCTGGATTGCCCAATTTGTCTCTCAAGATTCTTCATTGATCTACTTTGCTCCTCCAACTTAGCTTCAAGATTGTTAGACTAGGAGGGGCTTTGAGAGTTTTGGAAATTTGGAGCATAGGGCTGGCTGGGCCGACTTTGGACTGCAGAATTAGAATTGGCGGGCCAATTCTGATTGAACCTTTGAGTAGGATTGGAAAAATTTGAATTTTGGTTCTGATTAAAACCAGGGTTTCTATTGAAATTTTGATTCGAATTAAAATCCGAATTAGGATTAAAACTTGAGGATGGACTAAACCCTTGGTTTTGAACATTGTTCTGGCCCGAAAACTGATTGAACCTTTGATTGTTCTGGCCATAGAATGCATTCACTTCAGCATTCTGTCAGTTCATAGGATAGAATCTAGAAGTGTGCCCCACCTCGTCACAATTCTGACATGTGACTTGATTGTACTGTCCATAATCATGAACAGCATTCACTTGATAAGGTGCAGGGGGATTAAATTGACATTGGCCATTCATATGGCCACCGACAAAGAAGATTCACAAGATGTAACCCGAGGGTTCTGCGGAAAGAAGAAGTTTGATTTACCGGATTTGGAACTTGAGGTGTTGCCATCCGTAGCCTGCAGGCATGGCGATCAAACTTTGCAAATTGACTTCCTCAACCTTGGGAGGAGGAGGTGCTTGGATTGCCTGATAAGAGGGGCATAGTTATACTTTGCAATGTCCTCAAACAATGCCCATCCTCTTGGTGTTTTCTTGTAAATGCCCCACGGAAGAACTATTGACCATGCCTTTGGTAAGCTCGGTCAATCCACTAAAGAAGGTGTTGACTTGCCTTTCCAGTGGCAAGCCATGGTGGGGACACTTTCTAAGAAGAGACTTGAATCTCTTCCAACATTCGAAGAAGGATTCATTCTCTTTCTGATAGAAAGTGAATATTTCATTTAAACACTGGGTTGTCTTTGAAGGTGGAAAATATTGACTCAAGAACTCCTTTTCGAGTTCTACCCAGGTGGTGATAGATTCAGAGGGGAGAGAGGTGTACCACTCTTTAGCCTCTCCTTTCAGATAAAATGGAAAAAGTTTTAGCTTGATAGCATCCACACTTACTCCTTGGATGCGTGTAGTACCGCATATCTCTAAAACGTATGTAAGTGGGTATACGGATTCTCTGATTTATAGCCATGAAAAATTGATGCGTGCTGCATCATCTGGATAAGTCCTGGCTTTAGCTCAAAGGTTTGTGCGGTAATGGCTGGGATAACAATAGCCGGGTTGACTTTGACTTCGCCTGGCATGGCGTAGTCTGCCAACGTACGTCTATTATTAGCGGCCATTATCACAAAATCAGTGATTTCCTTTGCTAGTTGATCTTCAAGATCTTGCTCGGCTCTGTCTGCCAGAACCGCAGAACGGAAAATCCGCCTGTTTGGCCGGACTACGGTTCGCTCGGGGTCAGGGGTGTATAATAACGGTCCATTTTGACTCCGAGTTTGCATAAACCGGACCAAAAACAAGTGAAACGAAGCCTATAAACTAAGAAATTAAAAGCCTAAACTAAAAAAAAATTAAAAACCTAAAGAAAAGAAAGGAAAAGAGGAAAAAGAAACAAAATTATTGAAGAAAAAGGGACCAGACGGACGTCCAAGGTTTTGGACGGGCGTCCGGGTGGAATTTGGACTGGACGGGTGTTTAGTGGTCCAAACGCGCGTCTGAAAGGCAGAATACTTGAATGGGCGTCCAAATTTTATGGACGCTTGTCTAAGTGAATAAAAATAGAACAGAATTGATAATTTTCCAGCGGACGGGCATCCAAGATCCCAGACACCCGTTTGGTAGCGGGAAAACTAGAACAGAAGCAGAAATTTGCAGAAAAGAGACGAATGTATGACAAAAAGACAGAAAACAGAAAGAAAGACGATCTAATCTCAAGGGAAACTACAAAGGGAAAGCCCTAAACCCTAACTAAAACCCTAATTATGTAATTACCTAATTTAAACTAAACGATTATCAACTAAAAACAGGAATTTAAAACGAAATAAAAACAAGAAAAACACAAACAAACAGAAAAACGAAAAACAAAATCTAGACAACCGTCCGGTTCCCCGGCAACGGCGCCAAAAACTTGTCACGGATTTTATTAACACAAAACAAACAAGTAATAATCGGTTAACCTCAAGTATAAGGATCGTAGTAATAGTGGTTAATGCCGGGTCGATCTTACGGGGAACTGGCGATTGCTAACCCTAGTTTTTGTTCAACTAACTAACCTATGTCACGATTAACTAATCTAAACAGCGAATAAGGCAAAACGGAACTGAAAAATAAAACTAGACAGAGGATATAGTCCAAAGCTAGGAAGAATACGGGTTGCGAACCTTTAACTAAACTAATCTAAGATGCAAGTAAAAGTAAACTAACTAAACAAATTCAAGTTTTTAAGGATTTAAATCAAGTGTGTAACGAACAAACGAGGATTGATCCACCTATCCAACAAGCATTGATTTCCTATCTCGATTATATTGTGGTTTTTATCTAAGTTGTGATTCCCCCTATCTAAACATGAACACTAATTCCTAAGAAAGTTCATCTATTAATCTATTATCTTCCAATGCAAGATTAACGCGTTTTCTAACCAAAGGTGTAAACTTTATGTTTATAATCTAGCAATTAAAACTATTAACTTCCGTTAAGATAGATTCAAAATACTATTCTTATTCATGGTGATCTAAGGTTTATTAAGATTTCCATCAACAATAAACAATCAACACATGCATATCTTCCGATGTAAAAGCAATTAAACTTGTTAAACATGAATAAAGAAACAACCTTTAATAAAAACTCACAGTATAATCGATGAAAACGAAATCAACGATCGTTGGATGGCTTCACAATACTCGTTTGATGAAGCTTTTAGCTTCTAAACATCCTCAGCAACTCAAAATCGCAGAAACAGTGCATAAAAATAGCTAATCTAATCTAAATTTAAAGTGCATAAAAACTGGAATAAAAAGGAGAAAAACGCAGCCTAAAGCCGCCCCTAGGATTAGGGTTTTGAATAATGAGTATTTTTTTTTGTATTAGGGTTGAGAAACAGCCGCCTATATATAGATTTCTAAGTCGGTTCAGCAAAGTCGGCTACCGGACGCCCGTCTGGAATCTTGAACGCCCGTCCACTCTTCAGTAAAACTTCGAATCGGGCCGAGTCATGACCAGACGCTCGTCCATCCAGCGTCCACTCCAGCGTCCAAACTTCCTGAATCAAAGATGTCATCCTGAACGCTCGTTCACTTCATCAGACGCCCGTCCACTGGACGGAGATTCTGGACGCCAGTTTGATATAATCGAATTCTGATTTTTTTGATCTTTATCTCTTTTCTTCTTGTCAATTCCTTCATTATCTCTTTTATCATTAATTAGCTCAAACTTAGTTAACTTTTGATCATCTTTTGAGCCTCAACCATGTATCTATAACACATAAAAACATCACAAAATGTAATAATGTCCAAATAATCATAAAATCATATTAAAAGCACCAAAATCAACCAATTTTGTGAATAACTCATTCAAAACCTCATTTACTCAATATTTCCGTTAAACACTCGTTTCTTATGCAATTTAGTACAAATACGGGGGATAATCTCATAGAATATAGCGTTATAAATCGTATAAATTCACCCTTAACAATTATTCTCTTCCCCACCACTTTCCTCAAGTGACATATAGACTTTACGCGGATGATCTTCTTATTTTTTTTGTAGTGGTCTTTGAAACAATGTTCAATGCTTTATGAACTTCATCCACAGTGTCAGTTTTGGTGACTTGATATCTATAGTGATGAATAATCTGGTGGAACTAATCTGGAAAACTGAGACTGAGAATGATGGTCAGTTTTCATTTTAAGTTTATTCAGTTCTATGAAATTCAGTTTGTTTAAGTGCAATTGTGAGTTTCTTTCAAGTCGTGATCGATTCAGTCTCATTGAGTTTTCTTGAGAATAATGAGTTCTAATCTGGGCAGTTGATTACAAATCTAGAAAGTTAGTTTGAAGCTGAGTTTCATCTGGTGGATAAAAGCTGGAGCTGGGGTATACATCTGGGGTATTTATGACAATTCCGACAATGATTTGGCCGGTTAGGGTTTGGGATTTGTGCCTATAAATACCAATGTTGTAATCAATGCAATGTGTGTCTTTCAAGAGTGTTGTTCACACACTTGTGAATACCGAGTAATTCTGTGCATAGTAAAATATCTCATTTTCTGTCCGTGGAGTAGTCGGCACAATGCCGGAAACCACGTTAAAACACTGTGTTCTTTTTGTTTAAGTGTTTTATCAATTTCCACCATTGTTTATGTTTGCATTGCTTCTATTTTATCTTTCTTAAACTGCAAGCTTCTCTTCTGTGTGTTTTAACAAACTTGTATCAGAGCGTCAGGTTCAAGATTCAGAGAAGTTGTAGGTGAACTAAGTTGATCTTCACCAAGACCGGTGATCGGTGCTAGGATTATGTGATCAAAGGTTTATTCCTTAATTAGAAGGATGTCAGCAATGAACATAAAGATTGATAAATTTACAGGGAGGAACAATTTCAGTTTGTGGCAAATCAAGATGCGGGCCTTGTAAAAGCAACAAGGATTGTGGACTCCTTTATGTGATAGAGGGGATGCCAGTTCTGTAGATTATGCCAGTCTGGAGGAGAAAGCAGATTCAACCATCATGTTGTGCTTGTCTGATGATGTTATCACCGAAGTTGCTGAGGAAGAAACCGATGCCAAGTTATGGTTAAAGCTTGAAAGCATGTATATGACTAAGTCATTGACCAACAAGTTGTTGCTGAAGCAGAGGTTATTCAGCCCGAGGATGCATGAGGGGACTCAGTTGAGAGATCATCTTGATCAGCTGAATACAATATTACTTGATCTCAGGAATATTGATGTTAAGATTGAGGTTGAAGATGCTGCTTTGATTTTGCTGGTTTCATTACCAGCTTCCTATGAGAACTTTGTGCAGTCCTTCATAGTTGGGAATGATACAGTTGCTTTAAAGGATGTAAGGGCAGCTTTACATGCGAGGGGGCTGAGACATAAGGCAACTGGGGAAGACAATCAGGCTGCAGGACTGATAGTCAGTGGCAGTAGTGGAAAAGAGCATGGTCAGTCTAGGAAGAAAAATTCCAAGAAGACAAGGTCCAAAGATCCTAAATCCACAGATGTTTGCAATTACTGTAAGAGCTGGGACAATAGAAGTCCAATTGTCCAATAAGGAAGAAACAGCAGGAGAACAGTTCTCGCACAGCTGCTATGGCAGCTGAGCATGATTCAGAGGAGGACATGGTTCTAGTGGCAGGAGAGTGGGCACGTCAAGCTGATGTGTGGATTATGGACTTGAGAGCATCCTTTAATATTTGCCTTCATATAGTGTGGTTCTCAAGTTATCAGCGGATAGATGGTGGTCATATATCAATGGAAAACAGCATGGTCTGCAAGGTAGTTAGGATAGGCTCAGTTCAGTTGAGGACAGAGGATGGAAGATTTTGTAAACTGAGTGAAGTTAGACATGCTCCACAAATGACCAAAAACTTGGTATCTCTCAGTTCTTTGGACAGAAGGGGATTCAAATTTAAGGCAGAAAGTGGTGTGCTGAGTGTCTATAAAAACTCAGATGAGGTTCTCAAGGGAATCAAGAAAGGGACTGTATATATTACAAAGGTCAGTTGTTGCTGGTTCTGCTGTTATAGCATCTGCCGAGATTCATCAGTCACAGCTTACAAAACTGTGGCACATGAGACTAGGTCATATGGTGAAAAGGGGATGATGGTTCTTTCTCAGAAAGATCTTCATGAGGAGTGTAAGGTCAAGCATATGGAATTTTGTGAGCATTGTGTGTTTCGGAAGCTTCATAGGAGCAAGTTCTCAAAAGGGGTACACAACACAAAGTCATCACTTGATTACATTCATTCTGATTGTTAGGGGCCATAAAAGGTGGAGTCATTGGGTGGTCATAGATATTTTGTCATTCATAGATGACTATTCAAGGATGACTTGGGTGGTGCTGATGAAACACAAAAGTGAGGCATTCAAAAGCTTCATGCGATGGAAGGCTCTAGTTGAAAATCAGTTGGGGAAGAAGATCAAGAGGCTTCGTACAGATAATGGTCTGGAATTCTGCTGGACTGAGTTTGATACATTGTGCAAAACTAAGGGTATTTCCAGACATCATACAGTCAGGAATACTCCTCAGCAAAATGGTGTAGCTGAAATAATGAATCAAACTCTTCTGGAGAGAGCAAGATGTATACTTTCTCATGCTGGTTTGCCAAGGAGATTTTGGGCAGAGGCTGTAACCATAGCTTGCTGCTTAATCAACAGGAGTCCTTACACAGGGATCAATCTCAAAACACCAGTTGATGTGGTCAGGTAAGCCTACAGATTATTCAGTTCTAAGGGTTTTTGAAAGTACAATTTACTATCATGTCAGTGAAGGGAAACTAGAACCAAGGGCCAAGAAAGGAGTGTTTGTGGGGTGTGGTGATGGAGTTAAGGGTTATAGAATTTTGTCATCTGCAGAAACACAGAGTTATTCTCAGCAGAGATACAATTTTCGATGAAAATTCTATGCTCAGTTCATCAGTGAGAGGGACAACTGAATCTGAAACTAGTGGTGAAACTGAGAAAACAGACAGTAAGGTGAAGCTTCAGGTGGAGTCAGTTGGAATGCAACAATCAACTGATCCAAGTCGATTTTCATCCGATCCGTTATCGAACCGTAATCAATCCAAGCCGCCACGGTGTGCAAATGTCAGTTGAGCGTCATACTGAGAACATGGGTCAGTAGAGCTAGAAGATCCAATGTTGGGGTACCTGCCAAGAGGTATGGGTTTGATGATTTGCTTGGGTACACACTTCAAGTTGCAGAATAAGTAGGTGGTTTTGAACCTTCTACTTACATGGAAGCAGTGACATATTCTGAAGCATTTCAATGGCTTGCTACCATGAGAGATGAGATGGAGTCATTACTGAAGAATCAGACTTGGGATCTAGTTAAACATCCAGTTGATAGGAGAGTTGTTACTTGCAAATGGATCTTTAAGAAAAAAGAATGAATAACTGAGGCAGAAGGAGTTAAGTATAAGGCACGTTTGGTTGTAAGAGGTTTCAGTCAGAAAGAAGGGGTGGACTTTGATGAGATATTCTCACCAGTAGCAAGACATGCTTCAATCAGAGTGTTGCTAGCAATGGTGGCACAGCAGGACTTAGAACTGGATGAATTAGATATAAAGATAGCTTTTCTACATGGTGAGGTAGATAAAGAGATATACATGACTCAGCCAGAGGGTTTCCAATTTCCTGGTAAGGAAGATTTTGTATGTAAGTTGAAGAAGTCCTTGTATGGATTGAAGCAAGCTCCTAGACCATGGTATAAAAGGTTTGACAGTTACATGATCCAATTGGGTTACAACATAAGTCCTTATGATTGCTGTGTTTACAACAGTCAGTTGGAAGATGGATCATACATATATCTTATGTTATATGTGGATAACATGCTGATAGCTGCAAGAAAGAAGCCTGATGTTCAGTATCTGAAAGACCTTCTCAGTGCTAAATTTGAAATGAAAGATTTGGGTGCAGCCAAGAAAATTTTGGGGATGGAGATCTGGAGAGATAATAATCATAAGAAACTATTTTTATCTCAGTAGGGCTATATACAAAAGATTTTGTCAACATTTGGCATGTCAGCTGCAAAGCCAATAGATACTCATATGGCATCAAATGTTCATTTGTCAGTTTTTGCTTCACAATCAACAGAGGAGAAGGAGTACATGTCAAGAGTTCCCTATGCTAGTGCAGTTGGCAGTCTGATGTATGTCATGGTGTGCACTAGGCCTGATCTGGCTCAGGCAGTCAGTATTGTCAACAGGTTTATGGCTCAACCAGGAAAGGAACACTGGAAAGCTGTGAAAAGTATATTCAGGTACCTTAGAGGTACATCTGATGTTGGTCTCATTTATGGAGGTGATACTCAGAAACTGATCACAGGGTACTCTGATGCTGATTATACAAGTGATGTGGATAGAAGAGAGTCAATGACTAGTAATGTTTTCATATTGGGGAATTCAGTTGTCAGCTGGAAAGAAACTCTTCAGGCAACAGTGGCTTTATCAACTACTGAAGCTGAGTATATGGCTCTTACTGAAGCAGCCATGGAGGGTATCTGTTAGAAGGGACTAGTCAGTGATTTGGGGCTGCATCAGGATCAAGCTGAGATTTATTGTGATAGTTTGAGTGGAATTTGTCTAGCTAAGGATCTGGTTCATCATGAGAGAACCAAGCATATTGATGTGAGGTATCATTTTCTGAGAAATGAGAAGAGGGTTGTAGTGAAGAAGATCAGCACCAAGGATAATCCTGCTGATATGTTCACTAAACCAGTTTAACAGAGCAAGTTTCAGTTGTGTCTGGACCTGCTGAATATTCAAAGCTTGTAAACTGAAGTCTGGATACTCAGTGGAGGGTAGATCAACTGAGTGGATTCTGAGGAGAAATCTACTATTGTACATCCTGGCATTCACGAATGCATCTGGTACAAGTACATCTAATTATGCAATCTGGTTGAATGTGAATGAGAGTTCAAGTCAAGGTGGAGATTTGTCAGTTTTGGTGACTTGATCTCTAAACTGATGAATAATCTAGTGGAACTAATCTGGAAAACTGATACTAAGAATGATGGTCAGTTTTCAGTATAAGTTTATTCAGTTATATGAAAGTCAGTTTGTTGAAGTGCAACTAAGTTTTTTCTGAAGTCAGCAGTTTGTTCTGGTCTGCTGAGTATAGCTGAGTTCTACATCTGGGCAATTGATTACAACTCTAGAAAGTCAGTTTGAAGCTGAGTTTCGTCTAGTGGATAATAGCTGGAGCTGGGGTCTACATCTGGGGTATTTATGACAATTTCGATAAAGATCTTTGGCGGTTAGGGTTTGGATTTGTGCCTATAAATACCAATGTTGTAATCAATGCAATGTGTGTCTTTCAAGAGTGTGTTCACATACTTGTGAAAACCGTGTAATTATGTGCATAATAAAATATCTCTTTTTCTGTCCGTGGAGTAGTCGGCACAACGCCGGAAACCACGTTAAATCACTGTGTTCTTTCTGTTTCTGTGTTTTATCAATTTCCACCATTGTTTATGTTTGCATTGCTTATGTTTTATCTTTTTTAAACTTCAAGCTTCTCTTCTGTGTGTTTTAACACAAAGATATGAAGATGCAACAGGTTAGAAGGTTAACTTAAAGAAAAGATTCTTTGTGATCTCTAAACACTACCCAATACACTCTATTCGAAGACTTTATTCTTTAACATGTATTCGGAAATCCTCTCTTCCTTTCACTTATTTCGGTTGTCCTGTCTTTGCCGAGAGAGCAAAAAAGTGTTATTTTGACTATCTTATCTATAAAATACAAAAGAAACTTGAAGGTTGGCAGGCTAAGTTTCTATCCATGGGTGGTCGATTGATTTTGATCAAGCACGTCTTCTCTTCCATACCGGTACACACTCTTGCTACTTTGCACTAGAAAACATCCGTCATCCATCATATGCATCAGATTTTTCTAATTTTCTGTGGGGCAGAACATGAGAAATAAGGAAACGTATTTCGCGCAGGTGGGATAATGTTTGTGTTCCTACAAAAGAAAATGGGCTTGAAGTTCGTAATATTAAGGATATTCATCTAGCCTTCTTATGTAAAATATTGTGGAAAATTAGGAATAAAGTCGGTGTTTGGAGCCAAATTTTCAGTGTCTTACTGTCTTCTTGAAAATCAGATGTATTAACAAACCATGTCATGCCACATCAAAGAAATCAAAGAAGAACACGCAAATCATTCAAAGTAAATCAATTGGATCTTTAATGTGATCAAGGAGAGATAAGGAGATTGGAGAGATAAGGAGTGATTTGATCACATGGGATATTGGTGGTTAAGAGTCCAATAGCTATTTATTCTTTTATGTAATGATAAAAGGTTTATTAAAACTGTATGCTCGGAAAATACTGACCAAAGTTATGCAGGATGCTCTCAAGAGAGCCTATGCACAAGATTCTCAAGAACGAATTTAATCTAAAGCAAAGAAATTACCCATATGAGAAAGGATGACTCAAAATCGATTCTGAGATCACATTCACTATTTTAAAAGTCTCTTGTGACATGATACCGCCGCAATTGGTAAGCCTTTACCTGACAATGAGAAAGTTTATTTTTTGTTAACAAGTCTAGGTCCTCAATATGAGACCTTCACGACAACTATGCTGATGCACAAACCAAGCTATGAGGAACTCGTTGGTCACCTACAAAATCTCGATCAAAGGCGTTCATGGTTTGCAGCTAAGGACCCTGATAATTCTCATCTTGCTTTTTATGGACAAAAACCTGCTCAAAGGAACGATTCTCAGCCCAGGTTCAATTCTTCAGGAAGAGGTTTTCAGGCACAACAATCCAGGGGGTCGGCGTCTTCATCTGATCAATCCAAGAAGGTGTTTAAGCGTATGAGCCGTGCTGAACGTGATCAATACAGGGATCAGACGTGTGAGTTCTGTGGCGTCCAAGGACACATCAGCAAGATTTGTTGGTGGAATAATAAGGCAAAGGATGAAGTTCTTCCCCAAGCTCTGACAGCACTCACCTTGGATAACACCATCGCTGACACAGAATGGCTGATGGACACTGGTGCCACAAATCACATGACAGGTAACACACGCCTTCTTCATAATCTTCGTAATTATACCACAGCTGCACACGTGTTTATTGGTAATGGCACAGCACTTCCTATAACAGGCATTGGTGACATTCATATACCGTATAATAATGAATTAGTTGTTATTTCTGATGTTTTGTTAGTTCCCCAAATGACCAAAAATCTCATATCTATTCGACAACTTACTTATCAATTTAATGCTCATTGTTTATTCACTAATATTGGTTTTATTCTTAAGGACAACAAAACCAACAAGATTTTGCTGACAGGAGAATGTAAAAGGGATTTATATACCCTTCCCAGTGTTCATTATGCACTTGCGGCACACAACTCAAAATCGCCACCACCAAGTTTGGCACCAAAGATTAGGACATATTCAGTTTCCCACTATTACTGCTTTAAAAAATAATGGTCTTATTGAATTTTTAGGCACAAATAAACAGGAGCACTTATGCGAAAGTTGCCAGTTAGGCAAACTTTCGAAGCTTCCTTTTTCTCATTCTGAACATGTTTCTACTGCTATTTTTGATTTGATACATTGTGACCTCTGGGGTCCAGCTCCTGTTGAATCCATTGGCAGGTTTAATTATTATGTCAGCTTTGTTGATGATTTTTCTAAGTACATATGGTTTGTTCCGTTAAAAAATAAATCTGATGTATATAATGTTTTTCTTTATTTTGAAAAATATGCAAAAAATCAGTTCAATAAAACCATTAAGCAGCGATTTCATACGGATGGAGGAGAATTTGTCAACACTCCCTCACGTAACATTTGTTAACCCAAGGCATCACACACTTAATCACTCGCCCCCACACACCACAATGTAATGGCACAGTTGAGAGAAGGCGCAGAACTATCGAGAGAACTTGGCCTTACCCGCTCTTTCATAGTAGAACCCGTTGTTTTATGGGTGAAGCTTTTTCCACAGCCGTGTATGTCATTAATCGGGTACCTTCTCTCACAAACAAAACCGAGTCTCTTACTATCTCCTCCATAACAAGCACCCGACTATACCAACCTCCGTATTTTTGGCTCTAAGTGCTATCCTTACCTCTGCGGGATACTAAGAAACATAAGTTTGATCCAAAACCCTCCCTTGTGTTTTTGTAGGTTATAGCAACAATTACAAAGGTTACAAGTGTTTTCATCCCACCACCAGAAAATTCTTTTTATCCCGACATGTCGTTTTTGATGAGACCTTGATGCCTTACAAGACCATGAACTCGATAAATCGTCCCAATGTCCTAAATATCTTCGACTCCTGGCTGCCCCCCTCGACATCACAGCCATCATCGTCCCCTTTTCCCATTCATGCAGCAGATTCTCCCCCACCACCACCCGTCGTCGATGTGCTTGCTCAGCCGCTTACTCCTCCTCTTCATCCACCCTCTCCTACTACCTCTATTACCGTCTCATCTGAGTATAATAATCAGTCTCCTCCCACATCCCCATCTCGGTCTCTCCCCGAGTCTCCATCTCGGTCTCTCCCCGAGTCTCCAGCTCATCAACCTTCATCCGCCTCCAACAGTCCTGATCTCGGTTTTCTCGATGATACCTCCCTTAACAGCCATGCCCATGACACGGGTCGTCTTCCCGACGGTTCTCCGATGTCCCCTCATCGATTCCCGATGACTTTTCTACATGGCAATATTTCGAAACATTGTATATGGATCAGCCCCCAGGTATGTCTGACCCTACTTTCCCTCAACATGTTTGCAAGCTTCGTAAAGCACTCTATGGGTTAAAGCAAGCTCCTCGTGCTTGGTTTGACCGGTTTAGTGCTTTTTTGCTTTCATTCGGTTTTACTTGTAGCCTCTCTGACCCTTCATTATTCTACTATCATGCTAATCAAAGTACTCTAGTACTTCTATTGTATGTGGATGATATGCTTGTCACAGGTTCCAATCCGCACTTGCTTAGCTCGTTCATCCAGGTGTTACATGCAGAGTTCGCCATGAAGGATCTTGGCACAATTCATCATTTTTTGGGCGTACAGATTCAACAGACGTCCAAAGGCATGCTTCTCCATCAGTCTCATTATGCCACGACTATTCTCCACCGAGCCGCCATGCAAGATTGCAAGCCCGCCAACACTCCAATGGCTACCAAACCCCTCGTTCCACTCACTTCCTCTCCCGCCGATGCGACATTTTACCGCAGCCTAATTGGTGCTCTCCAAGATTTGACATTTACTCGGCGGATATCGCCTATGCCGTCAATCATCTCTCTCGTTCATGCAAAGCCCTCTCAATTTCATATGCAAAGCAAGTTCAACGTCTTCTCCGCTATGTGAAGTCCACCCGCAACTTGGTGTCTCTCTTCAATTCACGTCTCAACTTCCTCTCTATGCTTTTCTCGAGATCGATTGCAAAGTTGCCCGACCACTGACGCCTTCGGTCACGGGTTATTGTACATTTCTTGGTCCCAATCTTATATCATGGTGCTCGAAGAAACAACCCACGGTTTCCAGATCCAGGCTGAATATCGAGCTATGGCCCATACCGCCGCTGAAATTACTTGGATTACCTCTCTCTTGCAGGAACTGCGCGTCTCTCTTCCGCACACTCCTACATTGCTCGTGATAATCTCGCTGCCTTATACATGACCATAAACCCGAGTTTTCCATGCCCGCAAAGAAACATATTGAACTTGATTATCATTACGTCACGAGAACAGGTGGCTAGGAAGCTCTTGATCACCGAGACATGTCCCCAAGACAAGATCACCGGTGGATATCTTCACTAAGTCTTTACCAAAATACTTGTTTGTCGGTCTCCACAAACTCGGCCTCGGCCTCCTCCCAGTCGACCTCGTTTGAGGAGTATTAAATGACCATGTCATGCCACATCAGCAAATCAGCAGCAACACGCAAATCATTCAAAGTAAATCAATTGGATCTTTAATGTGATCAAGGAGAGATAAGGAGATTGGAGAGATAAGGAGTGATTTGATCACATGGGATATTGGTGGTTAAGAGTCCAATAGCTATTTATTCTTTTATGTAATGATAAAAAGGTTTATTATGTCTCATTATCAAAAAAATGCGCTGAAGGGCAATTTAGGAAAGGTCAAGGTTCTACTCTAGGGTTTAGGTTGTATTTAAAGGCAAGCATTGTATTGATCAAATACAAGAAAAATAAGTCAGAAAATTTTTCATACACAGTTCTCTTCTATTTTTTCTTCAGTATGCTCGGAAAATGACGATCAAAGTTCAGAATATAGTGAATTAACATATGCATTCTATCCGTTCTAATAATGCCACACATAGATGGACATGGGAGCCTACCTCAACTGAAAATTTCTCAGTTTCCTCGGCCTATGATGTTATTTGAAAGGAAAAAAGAAACTTTTTATGAGCTGGGGGAAATTTGGAAACTATCTAATCCTATCAAGATCTCTATTTTTATGTGGAGATTTCTGAACAACATGCTACCGCTACCCAAGGCTTTGATGAAATTCAGTATCAATGGCCCTTATAACTTGCCTCTTTTGTGCTGAGGAGGACACTCGTAGTCACTCATTCTACCATTGCAGTTTCGTCCGGAAAATATTGGTTCACTTTCAATGACAACCAAATCACCAACCTCTCGCCTCTAATTTTTCTTCTTACGTCCGAGCTTGGTGGCAGCCCAATCGCAATGGAGAAATCAAAATAGCATGCCAACACATCCCTGCTTTTATCATATGGGAGTTTTGAAAATGCCGAAACCAAATTATTCAAGACAATCAACAACCTACCTTCAACACAAGTGTCTTCAACATTCATCAGAATTTGAAAGCAGCCTCATCCCAGAAGAAGCATTACCGTATTGATGCTGATGATGATAATCTAACTATCAATAAATTTATAATCAGTTTAGCTTGTAGAAACGCCCTCCTCCATTGCCTATCGCTTCGAATAAGCCAGACTTCAATTCTTGGATGCTTAACATGGATGGCTCTTTGATTGGTAATCCAGGTGCTTCAGGTGGCGGATTTATTATTAGAGACGAGGATGGCCGGCTCATTCATGCGGAAAGCGAATATTATTGCTCAATTACCAGCATTGCTGCAGAAGCAAAGGCCCTCCTTGCCGGAATACGATCTCTTTTGTGTCACGCATGGTTTTCTTTGCACTCATATTGAAACCGATTCTCAAATCCTAGTCAAAATCATTGAAGGCACTTACCCCATCCCTTGGAAAATTGACAAAGAAGTTACAACCATAAAGGAATTACTTCAACACCATGGCTTATGCGTCAAGCAGATCTTCCGTGAAGCCAACAATGCTGCGGACTTTTTAGCCCCATCTACTTTCTATGATGACGTCCTTACATTACCTCTTCAGTTACTCCTTATCATTCATGCGGATAGTTTGACCATACCTTCACTACCCACCACGCGGTAATTGGCTAAATATGTGGACGCACCCTTCATATCGGCGAAGGGTGCAAGACTGGCCTTTTTCATTTTAATTGTCACTTGTCTGATTGATATTTCAAATTTTTCGATGTTGCACACCTCAAAACCATTATTTGCTGGATTAGTTGGGCCTAATGATTGGCTTGGGGATTTGGAACGGCGTAATCTTTACATCGGTACATGGATCTCTACTATTTCAAGCGTGCTAATGTCGGTTCTGCTGGTTGAGGAGATTTGGAAGCGCCCTTCATGTTCATGAAGATGAAGGGCACAAAACAGGTGCTACTTTACATTGATAAACTAATTATTTATATCAAGCTAGCTAGGTGCGCCCTGACCAATTCTTTTGTTATTTTTTGGCTGGGCTTTCCATCTTTAACCAATGGTGCAACGAAAATCTTTTCAAGCTATCTTGCATTACCGTGGTAGATTCAAGTAATAAAACAGGTGCAAATTTGGCCAACTGTGCTCATGATTGGGGACATTGGAAGACAAGAAGGACAATGAAGGAGGCTCAAAGATTTTGCACGGCGTATACTACTCTATATTTCTTTTTGAATTCCACATTGTATTATATATACTTGTTTCAGGGATTTTTATTTTTTGGAAACATAAGATGATGCAATCTTTCCTATAAGATGGATTTTCCCACACTGGGTTCACCACTTATAGGTTGTAAGGAGGCATGGCTATATTTCGTCTACGGAGCCAGGATAAAGCATTGTACGATCCTTTTCTTAATCTTTCAATAAAAGGCTTCGTTTATTAAAAAAGAAAATCCTTACTTGGATTTCTTTCAAGTTCTTAGTGTCGACGGATTATGTATCTTTCAACGAATTCGACCCACATTCAGTTCGATTTAAAGACAAATTTTGGATATGGGATGGGATTAAAAAAAAAAAACTAAGTCTTTGGAACATACAGACAAGAGTTTGCATTATCCACGATTCTCTCTAGAAATTCTTGAGGGTGTGAATTTTTGTTTTCCTCATGTCACCCACTATTCAAATTTGTAATCTATGTTAAGTACCAAACATAAAGAAAGAAGGAGCAAAGCCTCTTGTGTAACACACTTTATATTTACCTTCCAACAAATAAAGAAGTAAAAAAGACTTCTGTTTTATGAATAAGGGACAAACTAGTTATGTGTTTGATGCATTCATGAATTTGAGATTACCACGCAACTTCTTTTCAATAAAATAGTATTAATTAAAGAAGACTTAAAAGAAAAGAAGGGCACTCTTTCTTTTCAATTAAATAAACATTTTCACAGTAATAAATAGATCTCACAACTCCATTGTTATACTCACAAGCCTTTCATAGCATACAATAACCAAAAAAAATATCAAATTCTGAGAAGATGGCTTCGAAGATTATTTACTTCTTGCTCGTTGTTTTCTCCGCAGGATGGATAATATTTTCTCAACTTGGGGATAATGCTGTTAATGGTAAAGAAGCAAATGCCATACCGCGAGGAAAATGGGTTCAAAGCTATTTCACTCCGGTCAGAAAGATACTCTCGGTCCCGGTGTCAAGCCCTATCCCCATATGTTATAGCACTCTGGAGGATAATACGTGTGTAGACACGGCTGAACATTGCCCATCTGAATGCGAATGCATCTTTGTGGGGGCAATAAAACAATGTGTCCATTACTCTTACATTGAGTAGTGAAGTTTATGGTTCAGCTGATTGGTCTGCCTGTATATTTATCAGGCAGTGTTTGCCTGTATATTTATCAGGCAGACCATTCAGTTATCATGTTTGCCTGTATATTTATTAGGCAGACCATTCAGTTATCATGTTTGCCTGTTAATATCAGGCAGACCATGCAACTCTCCGTGCATGTAAAATTTTAGACAGTGATTCTGTCAAAAATACATGTTAAAACACCAGTGTTTAACATGAAAATAAATAATAAAACATTAAGACATATATTTTAATTTGGTTTTCCAATTTCGCTTGCTTGTCAATTTTCAAAGTGCAGCCTCTCTGTTTATATAGTAAGACATAGAGAGCCAGTAATTTTTTTTTTTTTTAACTCCATCTCAATGTAATATCTGCAATATTTTTCATGAATGCAATGCAGTGTCGACTCGGATCATTTAGTATGCAACGTGTCTTTTGTGTTTAAATGTCTGATTATCCCTTTGTTTGGAAAACTATATTATTCCTGTTTCAACATTTATTTATATATATATATATATATATATATATATAATGTCCTGTTTAGTTTCAAACGTAAAACATTTTCCATTGCTTGTCGATACAGATTAGAAGAATTGTGCATAAAGTATGACTTAGGTTGTTTACGGCAAATGCAAAGTCGAGTCTCGTGAAGACAGTAGGATTGACCATAGGTGTTCCCTCACTTCCCTGATCATCTATTGAAGTGATCTAGCCCAAATGGTTGTTGGTGAAGGAAGATATGATCTAAAGAAGTTTTTAATAATTTAATAAAGGTAATAAATGCTGTGTGTACATTGAAAACCCAAAAGCCTAATTTATAGTAGCAGACAGTCAGGAGTTCCATCTTTTGGATAAACCCCAGCTTTCTCTAATCTTTTAATAGAAAAATTACAAAATAAATTCAAATGTGTTTGACTCAAGATGGATTCTTGCAGATGGAGATTAGGACGCAGCAGCTTTGCTTTGTGAGAGGCTTGCACAATCAGGTATCTTTGACTTGCACTTATCTCTTTCTTTTTCAAAGTTTATCCCTTTTTCTAAATCCCTTTCTGGATTGCTGGTGCATTTGTCTTCGATTGCGTTGTTTATCTTATCATCCCCCTTCAATTAATCTGGCGTGGGGAAGAGATTGCACACGCAGATTGCTGCAAATGAACTCGAATTAAGACCTAGGCAAAGTCTTGGTAAAAACATCCACTAATTGTCGATTTGAGGGCACGCATTTTGTAACTAACTGATGAATGGCAACTATCTCTCGCACAAAATGATAATCTAATTCAAAATGCTTGGTGCGTGAATGAAACATAGGATTAATAGTCAAACTGAGAGCACTCATGTTATCACATAGCAACTGGGGAGGGCGAACTGAAATGCCAAGATCTCTAAGTAAATGTGTTATCCAAACAATTTCAGAAGTAGTAGAAGCCATAGACTTGTATTCTGCCTCCGAGCTAGACCTGGAAACTGTTGCCCGCTTCTTGGAACTCCAAGAAATGCGGTTGGCACCCAGGAACACACAAAAGCCACCGGTGCTGCGTCTGGTAGTGGGGCAACCTGCCCAGTCTGCATCACTAAAGGCATAGAGACTGGTTGGACTTTTGGACCGGTAGTGTAAGCCATGTGCTGCAGTACCTTTGACAAATCTCAGAATTCTTTCGACCTTCTTAAAATGACCCATAGTAGGTGCAACTGAGTGTTGACATACTTTGTTTACAGCATGTGTGATATCTGGCCTTGTGAAGGTCAGGTACTGCAGTGCCCCAACAATGCTCCTATAGGTGAACAAATCAAATGGATCTGAGACTGTAGGTTTTGGTTGGGCCTTCAAGGCTAAAGGTGTGGCAATGGCAGAGCACCCTACCATTTGTGTCTTAGTCAACTGAGCTTGAGAGTATTTCTGTTGTGTCAAGAATATCCATTGTGCTGTAGTTTTAAATTCAATGCCCAGGAAGTATCTGAGGGACCCCAAGTATTTAAAGGCAAATTCTTTACCAAGTTTGAAGATCAGCTCCTGAATAAGAGATGGGCTATTCCCTGTAACAAAATTTATCATCCACATATATTAAGAAGATAATTGTTACAGAATGTTCCCAGAACACAAACATAGATGAATCTGATTTGCTACAATAAAAACTAAGCCGCGGTAAGCATTGATAGAGTCTATCAAACCAAGCCCTTGGGGCTTGATTTAGACCATATAAAGATCTTTGTAATAAACACACTGAGTCTGGTTGTGTTTCATCCCTAAAACCTGGAGGTTGCTCCATGCAAACCACTTTCTTTAAATGCACATGCAAGAAGGCATTCTTCACATCTAACTGTTTCATAACCCATCCATGTGAGATTGCTAGGGAGAGCACCAATCTGATTGTAGTTGGCTTGATGACAGGGCTAAAGGTCTCTTCATAATCCATTCCAGATTGTTGTGAGTAGCCATGAACCACTACTCTGGATTTATACCTCTCCATGCTGCCATCTTGCTTGGTTTTTACTCTATACACCCATTTGGAGCCAATAACATTGGCATTTGCTAGTCTTGGAACTAAAGTCCAAGTGTGGTTGCTGGCTAATGCCTGTAGTTCTTCCTCCATGGATTGTATCCACTCTGGATGCTTTAAAGCAGTCTTTAGTGGCTTAGGTTTATGTACAATTGAGGGTTGTTCAGTGTGCATGGCATAGTCTTGAGGATAGGCAGGAGGTCTCCTATCACTTATAGGTCTAGGAGGGATAGCATGTGCAGCTTCTGGTCTTGGTTGCTCCATCTGAGGTTCAGGTGATTCTGCTTGTTCCTAAAGTAGAGGATCAGGTACTGGTGGATCAGGAGCTAGTGATGCAGGTTCTGGATTAGGTTCATCAATAAGAGCATAAGGTGTAGGAGTGTCTGGGCAGCAGGCTGGTGCACCACTGTTCAGGTCTTCCTACTCCTGATCAGCCTCTTTACTGGTATGCTTGACAACTCCCCATTCATCAGCAAAGGGGTATTGTACAAGTTCTGATGTAGTATGAGATGCATGCACCTGTGAACAATCAAAGGAAACACTGTTTCATAAAAAAACAACGTGCCTTGAAATGTAACCCTTTTTGAGTGTGGATCAAGACACCTATAGCCCTTGTGAAAGGGATTATACCCCAGAAAACACAATGAACACTCCTCTTTGCAAATTTGGATTGTCCATGGTTTCTTAGTGTGGGAAAACATTGGCATCCAAAATTCTTAACCCAATGTAGTCTTGATTTCTTTGAAACAATTTACAGTAGAGAGTCTCATTTTTCAGTACTGTTGAGGGCAACCTGTTGATTAAATATATAGCAGTCAAGAATGCCTCTACCCACAAGTGTTGAGGTACATGAGCATGAAACATTAGAGTGAGCCATGTTTCTACAATATGTTTGTGCTTCCTTTCAGCCACCCCATTCTATTCAGGAGTATGAAGGAAGAAAATCTAAAGTGCAATGCCACACTTCGATTAGTGATTCAAAAACTCAGTTAACTTGAAATCACCTCCTCATCATATTGGAATATTTTGATTTTATGATTTAACTATTTTTCTATAAGTCTTTGAAATCTTAAAAAGCAATCATAGAAGTTAGATTTCTTTTTAAGTGGGTATATGCAAGTAAAACGAGAAAAATCATCAATAAACAACACATAATACTGATATCCCTGATTTGAAGCAACAAGGGCTAGTCACCATAAATCACAATGCACTTTTTCTAAAGGAAACAAAGACTTTTTATTATTTGTCCAAAAGGAAGTTTACAACCTTTTCCTAATTGACAACTAACACAAAGACTTGGCTTAGAAATCCAATTATTAACATAAATAAGAGTTCTTTTATTTAAAATAGAAATAGATTTGACATGAGAATGCCCTAGCCTCTGATGCCAAATAGATGTTGATGCTTTTCCAAACTTTATTGCAGATAAAGCTGTCTCTATATCATTATCCACTGCATATAGCTTCTCTTTTTGTTTGTCAAAGTGCCAATATCTTCTGGCCTTGATCCTTAATCACAAAACCATCATTAGTAAATTTAAAAGTGCATTGATTATCTGCAGTATATTTCCCAACATGCAAGAGATTTTTGGTTAAATCAGGAACTACCAATACATCCTTTAGTTCTATCTTGCCAACATAGGCATCACCATTGTGTGTAATATCCAACTTACCTCCATTCCCTACATAGATTTTGTCACTACCATTATAATCTCTTTTTGTAAGGATCTTACCTTCATCATTGGTCATGTGAGTGGCGGCCCCTGTATCAGCATAGAAACCGGTGTCCTGCCCTTCTGATAAGTGAACAACTGCAAGAGCTTCAGGGATTTCTTCAGACTGATGTGCATAATCGAATCTATACCAGCAGTCCCATGCTGAGTGGTTGATTCTTCCACAGATCTGACAAGTCACCTTACCATCGGGATTGGATCTAGACTATTTTCTTTTTTGTGCTCAGTGTTTCTAGAATTACTCTGCTGCTGTGACTAATTTTGATTGCTAGAATGACCAGCTAGTGCAAAACCACGTCCTCTAGAATTGAAGGAAGTTCTGCCACCCCCTCTTTTTCCTCTACCTCTTCCTCTTTGGGAGAGGAAATCTTGATTCTAGATTTTCTTTTGTTCAGCCTGCTGTACCTTAACAATTTGCTCATAACCTTGTAATGCCATGATTAGTTAAGTAAACGTGGGATAATGGGATTTTGTGAGCAGGAGTCCTAAAATTCATGTATTCATCTGACACTGGTTTATGGCAGCTAAGTTATCAAAGATAGATTTGAATTCTTTTACTCACTTAGTACCCCTCCTTTAGTCCCATTAACATATTTTTCAAGTTACCTTCTTTTTCAACAATGTGGGGTAGCATCTGTTGGTCAAGGGCTGACCAGATTTGGGACGCTGTGGAATCTTTTTCATAAATCATGATAATGATCTCCTCCTTCATTGTGCCAATGAGCCATGACACAAGTAGCCCATCATTGACAATCCAGGTTTGATAGTGGATTGTCAGTCTCCTCTCCTTCTGCATTTTTGGTCTTTGCCTCTGGTTTTTCCGATGAGCTTATGCGATGGTATACATTAAGACTCTTGATCAAGGGAACAACCTGGGATTGCCATAAGAGATTGTCTGTGAGGTTCAGCCTGATTGAGATTAGGCTAGAACATAGGTGCAACTGTTGAATTGTGAATGCTGATTGATTCTTTGGCCATGGTTGGTTGAGAAAAAGCTAAACACAATTACAGTGGCTCTGATACCATAAAGAAGTTTTTAATAATTTAATAAAGATAATAAATGATGTGTATAATACATTGAATACCCAAAAGCCCAATTTATAGGCTTAGTTTATCTTAGGAAGTAGTCAAATGAATAATATAGCCCATGAAAACTTTGGAGTAATGGGAATAATACAGAGATTTAAAGTTAAGTTAGAATCTATCGGTTAGAGGGCGTGTGAATAAATGACAAGGTACGAGGTCAAGAAAAATAGTAAACATGATAGTGGGGAAAATGTCAACATTAATTGAATTTCGAAAACTCAAATTCATTATTCGCCATACGAAATCCACCGTACGCTATATTGAAACAGTGCAAATCGACCCTAAAATCCACTTAATCATTGTAGTGAAACGGATTGAGGAAAAGAACAAAATCAACTATTTTGCTACAACTAACTCAGCGGGTAATCCCGCCTGACCTGGGGTCGCACGATCCGTCGAGTTATCATGAATCATCGCAGCAACGGGCATAGCCCGCGTCGACTTTTAATCTAATAAATGCATCCCTTCCAGAAGACTAAGAATTCTACTATGCAAATAGACATTTTTGCTGTTTTTACGAAAATTACCTCGAAAATTGCATAGAAAAAATAATCAAATGTGATGTCAAAATAAATAGAACGGAACAAGGAAAAAAATACGGTGAAAGAATTACAATCTTTTGAAATTTAGATGAGAAAAGCTAGAAACCGATTCCAACGAGTTGAGATATCGCCCCTTTTGCAGCCAGGATGGGTGCTTACTTGCCGATAGCCCTCGGGAAAGCGACCTCAGTGGACTAGCCCGATCAACATCGGTATGTGGACCATATTTGAACTTCTAGAACTTTAATTTGAAAGATTTCAAAGTGCATTGGAAACCTTATTTCGAGTCCTACAACTTTGCTGAAGAAGTCCAAGCCCAATCAATATGTAAAGCCTTCTACATTACATTGCAAGTTCACCGGTCATATTTTTTGGTCCATTTTTCTCAAAACAATTCAACCTTCAACTGAATTCCATTTCGTTATCAATTTAACTTCGTTCAACTCCAATATTTGGCCCAAATATTTCTCCAAAAAATTATTTATTTGTCAATAAAAATATAGCACACATGGTAGATTCAAGATATTTTCGATAAATAAATTACGGATAAAATCATATAATATTTTTAGTTGAGAGATCTAAAATGTCGAATATTATCAACTCCCTGGTTATACATATTACAAAAATTGGCAAAAACTGCCAACACCTCCGGCAACTCCAAAGTTTCCAAGATTTATATTATTCATTTGACAAATTCTATGATAAATTAAATTAAAACATTATTTTCTGTTGAAAATGTGTGGATCAAGACAACTTGAATCGGCTTGTACTAGATGCTGCAAGAAAAAAAATAAAAAAATAAAAAAATAAAAAAACCGGCTTATATATATTATGGTTATTCCGACAACTTTAGCTTTCAAATATTACTAAACCATAACATAAATCCAAAATAAATTAAAATTAGGGGGAATGAGGGAGAAGGACAGAAATATTTCATCAATTGAGTAGAAGGACAGTTTTTTGAAACTTTTGCATAAAGGACAAAACTATTTATTCATCGTCGAAATTCACTTGTGTTCAAATTCATTTGTTTAAATTCACCGATTTAAATTCTTTCGTCGAAATTCACTAATTTTCAAAATTCATAAATCGAAATTCACTAAATTTCGGGATTCATTTGTTGAAATTCATTCATTAAATTCACCGATTTGGGATTCACCGGGAGATTCACCGATTTTCGGATTCACTATTTATCCTTCTCGCTATAAAAATTATGCAGTTGTCCTTCTCCCTATAAAAAATATGTAGTTGTCCTGTTACTTAAAAATATTTCTGATTGTGTCCTTATCCCTAATTTTCCATTAAAATTAAGGGAATATTAGGTTTTAGTCCAATTTCCGTCCTGTATATAAATTTTAATCCAGTTTGTATTTTTTTGTTGATTTAAGGACAAAACATTTTCCTTCGGACTATTTTGCCCTTTCTTTTAATCCCTAATATCTCCGCCTCCACTTTCTCCTATAGCATATCCCCTCCTTCAATGATGGAAAAACACGCACTAAGAAAAGAAGATAGACCTTGAAGAAACAACATTGGCATTTCCTCAACCATTCCGGAGCTCTTTCATCGTCATCCAATCAACAGCATAGCGATTGTGATAATTGCGGTGACGGTGGCACAATACTTGCTGCGTGTTTCGCCTTTGTTCATGTTAGGACATCTCGGTGAGCTCTCCTTATCTAGCTTCTCGATCGCTACTTCTCATTCCAATGTCACCGGCTTCAGTGTTCTTGTAAGCTGTTTTTTTCTAGTTTCTACTCTAATTTCATCATACAAACTGTTGGTGCAGCATATTCATACATACAATTGCAGAGTTAATTACATCATTTGTATAGTTTTGTTTCTTTTTTTTTGGGGGGAATTTCTCTTTTCATAACTCTGTGTACAATAAAAGAGGAGGAATGATTCTTTGAGAAGTGACAACTACACATTTATAGACCATGATGACAGCACGTTAGCATTTTGGTAGAGTCACCGATTGTTTCCCAGGGTAGTTTTTTTTCCCTTCTTTCCTCAATTTTTTTGTTCTTCATTGAGTTTCATTAAGCCGTGAATTTCATTTCTTTTTCCATTTTGTAAAAGATTGTTTTTATGAAAGCTCTTTGATCTACATATGTGCTGATTAGCTGTAGTGATTGGTGTGTGTGTGTTTGAACTGTGATTTTTTCCTTCTTTCTTTAACCAATTCTGCTTGCTTTTTGTTATATGTTCATATATGTTTATATATCTCTTATGTTGTTTGTGAAATTTGGCTCATTTCACATTCAAACCGTGAATTGCTTATAGCACGAGTCTGATTTCTTATGAAATGGTGATTGTTTGTTTATTTGTGCAAGAATTGTTTGGATACAGTGAATTATGTGATGGGAAATGAAATCATAATTATGTGTAACTAGTAAATCTTTGGGGCAGAAACATCATTTTTTGGTACAAGAGAATAAGCTACCTCTAATTTGTTGGTGTGTTACTTTGTTGAGAACAAAAATAGACTAGTGTGTTACTTTGTTGGTGTGTTACTTTGTTGAGAACAAAATAGACTAGTCACTAGTGTGTTACTTTGTTGGTGTGTTACTTTGTTGAGAATAAAAATAGACTAGTGTGTTACTTTGTGTTACTTTGTTGGTGTGTTACTTTGATGAGAACAAAAATAGACTAGTGTGTTACTTTGTTGGTGTGTTACTTTGTTGAGAACAAAAATAGACTAGTGTGTTACTTTGTTGTTGTTGTTGGTGTGTTACTTTGTTGAGAACAAAAATATACTAGCGTGTTACTTTGGACTAGTGTGTTACTTTGTTGATAACAAAAATAGATTAGTGTGTTACTTTGTTGAGAACAAAAATTGACTAGTGTGTTACTTTGTTGGTGTGTTACTTTATTGGTGTGTTACTTTGTTGGTGTGTTACTTGGTTGGTGGGTTACTTTGTTGAGAACAAAAATAGACTATTGTGTTACTTTGTTGGTGTGTTACTTTGTTGAGAACAAAAATAAACTAGTGTGTTACTTTGTTGGTGTGTTACTTTGTTACTTTGTTGGTGTGTTACTTTGTTGAGAACAAAAATAGACTAGTGTGTTACTTTGTTGGTGTGTTACTTTGTTGAGAACTAGTGTGTTACTTTGTTGGTGTGTTACTTGGTTGGTGTGTTACTTTGTTGATAACAAAAATAGACTAGTGTGTTACTTTGTTGGTGTGTTACTTTGTTGAAAACCAAACTAGACTAGTGTGTTACTTGGTTGGTGTGTTACTTTGTTGGTGTGTTACTTTGTTGAGAACAAAAATAGACTAGTGTGTTACTTTGTTGGTGTGTTACTTTGTTGGTGTGTTACTTTGTTGAGAACAAAAATAGACTACTGTGTTACTTTGTTGAGAACAAAAATAGACTAGTGTGTTACTTTGTTGGTGTGTTACTTTGTTGAGAACAAAAATAGACTAGTGTGTTACTTTGTTAATGTGTTACATTGTTGGTGTGTTACTTTGTTGTGAACAAAAATAGACTAGTGTGTTACTTTGTTGTGAACAAAAATAGACTAGTGTGTTACTTTGTTGGTGTGTTACTTTGTTACTTTGTTGGTGTGTTACTTTGTTGGTGTGTTACTTTGTTAGTGTGTTACTTTGTTGAGAACAAAAATAGACTTGTGTGTTACTTTGTTGGTGTGTTACTTTGTTGAGAACAAAAATAGACTAGTGTGTTACATTGTTAGTGTGTTACTTTGTTGGTGTGTTACTTTCTTGATTCAAATGGTTATGTTTGTGTTTTTTTGTCTTCAGAAAATTGGAGGAGCCTAGATTCTCTATTGATGAAGCCAAGCTGATGCTATTTGATGCATTTTTTGCTTCATACATCTTTCATGGAGTTTGATGTGGTGCGGGTTTGAATGATGAATGTCCATAGATGGTAAAACATACGCTTTTGTCTTCAAGAACTTGAAGAATGTTTTAGTTTCCTTAATATGCTTTTTGATTACATCCAATAGTATTAGGTTTTTATTCTCTTGATTCCCCCGAAGTTGCATCTCCATAATGCTTTCATAGATTGTTTCATTTGGATATGAAGCATTTTTTTGATAGATTGTTGTATAATGCAATGTTAATGGTGATAGTTTGGATGTTAATAAAATGTGTCCTTTTGTTGTGTGTCATCATTATTGTGTCATCTTTATTCTTGTATTCTTGTATATATTGTGTCATCATTATCGTATTCTTCGTAAAGTTCGCGATAAAATTCGGCTTTCACATACTACGTCCAAAAGGTATCAAACGTGGTCTCAAAATGAAGATAATAAAAAAATATGAATTTTGGTGAAACAATTTTGATGATCGGTGTTCTAAATCAAAAGTTACGGTCGTTTATAAGAAAAAACGCTCCGGTTAATATAAATATTTTTTCGTCTTTCAAAATATACGTCAGAAGGATATCATATTTGGGCTCAAATTGAAGAGCAAAAAAAAACATGAATTTTGATGAAAAAATTTCGATGATCGGAGTTATAAAATAAAAGTTACGAATGTTTGAAAAAAAGATATAAAAAAAAAAAGAAAAGAAAACCTGAACGTGATGAACGTGAAGCACAGGATTGAAGGATATGCATATCAGCGCGCGCGTTACTTTTATAATAAAAGGGCATTTTTGTCCGTATGAAATGTTTTTGTCCTTTTTGCAACTAAAAAAATAAATATGTCCTATTTATTCATTTTGCAATGATTTTTGTCTTTTTCCCTCAATCCCCCTAAAATTAAAAGATTATTTTCTTTTAAAAATGAATCAGCTAAATAATAGACGTGGAACAAGATGACATGAATCGGCCTATATTATGGTTATACCGACAACTTTTAGCTTTCAATACATAAAATACTACTTTTTTTTTTTTTTGATTCAATAAAATATTACTAAACCATAACATAATCCAGAAACAAACTTTTTCAAACGTAATGCACACAAGCCGACTAAAGAACTTTAAAGACAGAGAACTTTAAGATGACCGGAAGGAAAGAAAATGTTGTGGAATTTTGGATATATATATATATATGGCATCTACATATATTTGGGAAATTGTATTTTGGGTGGAGAAACGATGTACGTAAACGGAGCGTTTGATACACGCATCAATTCCGTTTTTTCTTTTTCTTTTTCTTTTTTTATGGCTGGCAACACGTTAAATGGATCTAAATTGCAAAAAAAAAAAAAAAAAAAAATGGGGGACTGGTCAAATCAAAACGAAAGAGGAGGGTTAAATCACATTTTTTCGGTAAAAATAGGGGGACCATCCTTGCAAAAAAGAAAGAAAGATGATGGACTGGTCAAACCAAAACAAAAGAAGAGACTAAGTCACAGTTTTTCGATAAAGATTGGGGATCAATCTTGATATTAGCTCCATTAATTACCATCACATATATCACGATATTGGACTTCCTCGACTGGAACATTTTCCCATAAACACCACGACCACATTAACAAGTTAGAGAAGAGATGCTGCAACTCATAAGATCGAACAAAGACAAACTTTAAACACAGAATTTTATTATATTAAGTTCCTATATTCTGCATCCACACAAGTTCACAAGTCGAAAACAAAACAGACCGAATGAAAATAGACGAAAACCACGTATAATTGATTGCCACATGCATCAATCATCAATGGGTAAACTAGAAGCAAATTATATAGGATAACTTCTGTTATGGCCAAATAAATTGTGGTAACACAACTGAATGTTATGGCCATATACATATATATAGCACTTCTCAGATGGATAGAGTTCTTCTACAATGTCACACACATCAATTGACATCACACAATTTTACAAGCAGTACCATCAATACATTGATTGATACGTATGGAGACCATAAAATACGTGTTGTGTCAATTGTTGTGGCCATAGCACTAGATTTCTACACATTCCCAAGATTCTCTTGGATCCTCGTATATTTGGCGGCATGCGCAATGCTCCATATCTTGGCAATCTTCATTCCACTTGCAAAATCCATCCTTGTGTATGCTTACACAGTCAATCAAGAGATGCTTACTCATGACAAGAGGAGTGAGATTATTGCTTTGAACCCATTTTCTTGGCGGTATATTTATGGCATTTGGAGCTTCACCATCAATCAACATTATGCATCATGGAAAAAATTATTAATTATGAGTAAATGTGGTTATAAACAAAACAGGAAATAAAAAATATAAAATATCAAATCATTTGTTACAACCTCTATTCAGTTATCTGTTTCAACCTAAGTTGCACGTGGAGCAGTTAACGTAGAAGTCGAGCTGAGTATCTACTGTTCAAACTTGTGTTCGTTTAGGTCATGAGTTTGATCGTGATCGTTCGTTTATTAAACAAACAAACAAAAATATGTTCAAACTTGGCTCGTAAGATCACGAGCTTGTTTGTAATCATTAGTTTAATAAACGAACAAAAAATTATGTTCAATCTTGGCTCATTTATAAAGAAAAATTGTTTGAGCTCGTATGCGATTTTGGCTTGCTACACCTATTTTTATAACAATGGATATAAGAAATACTTTTGGTTATTTATAATAAGAATGATCGAAAGGGAGTTATTGTATTGACAATTGGAATGAATGGGTAGGTACTGTTGGTGATTTAAGTATAATCACAAGCCGTTGAGGTAATCGGGGTTTAGTACAAGGATGGATATACTCGTAACACTTAATTATAAGTTTGGAGGTGCGGAGTGCACGCTTATATAAGTGTATATGAGTATACGGATGGAAAATAAGCAAATATAGTTCGAGAAATCACTTAAAGGACCGGTAAACAAGTTAAAGGACCAAAAATCAGGTTTTGGGGAAACAGAGTGACAGGCGCCCGCCTGTGGAACTTCAGCAAGGCCAAAAGTTGAACAGAAAGTTTGTTCGGTTTTGGGGTTCTAACAGCGCTACTGTGGTCCAAAAGCGATTTTTGGTGTCCTTTGGTCATTTCAAGTGGGTACAACCAAATGGAACCTTTTCATTTGGTGTCTCTTACTTAAGGGACGATTCTCTTTGCTCTTTTTCAGAAATCTAAGTGTTATAAAAGCAAGTTTACATTGTTGAAACAATATACAACAATTAGTAAGCATCTTTGATCTTGTCATATATACAAAAACACATCCTAAGTGATCTTTAAGATCTTTGTCCAGACTTAAAGGTGAAACTCTCTGTTTGATATCTCACTTAAATATTCGTGTAACCTTGGACAAGTAAAAGGGTCGAATAATTTAAGAAGAAGGATGAATGATTTATCGCGAAACCGAGAGGATCCGAATCTTCTATTTTGCAGGTTATTCTAGGCATTGGTGATCATCTTCACACCCTCAAAAATAACATTCTTCTTAAATTATTGTTTTGATCACAATGGTGAATGCAAAGGATTTGATGATGAATTTCGGGAAACTACACAAGTTTGAAGGAGTTGATTTCCGGAGGTGGCAAAGGAAGCTGCATTTCCTTCTCACAACACTGAAAGTGGTATATGTTCTTAGCACAGAGATACCAGAAGTCGATGATGATGCACCATTGGAGGAATTGCGAAGGCGGAACAAATGGGAAAATGATGACTACATCTGTCGTGGTCACATTGTCAATGGTATGTCTGATTCGTTATTTGACATTTATCAAAACTTTGCTTCTGCAAAAGAGTTATGGGATGCACTAGAAACTAAGTATTTAAATGAAGATGCATCTGCTAAAAAGTTTCTAGTTGGTAATTTTATGAAATACATGATGGTAGATTAACGATCTCAGAATGGAACAATTCAATGAACTACAACGCATTTTAGGCCAATTTGCACAACACAAAATGGAAATGGATGAAGCCATTTACTGCATTTCTAGTATCATTGACAAACTACCACCATCATGGAAAGACTTCAAGCATATGTTAAAACACAAAAGGAAGAACTCTCCTTGGTTGAACTTAGTAGCCATCTCGCATTGAGGAATCCTCAGGCGCAGGAGGGGTTAAAACCAAGGGCAAGGAGATTGATGAATCCACTTCCATTCATGTGATGGAGGCTGGGGAGATTTCTAAAACTAACAAAGGAAAATACCATGGCAAGAAAAAGAAAAAGTCAAATGACAAAGAATCCGGAAAAAGGCCAAAAGGGGCCTGTTGGATTTGTGGTAAGACAGACACTACAAGGTCGATTCTTTGAGTTCGAAAGAATGGTAAAGGCAAGGGTCCAGAGCAAGGGTCGAAAGACCAAGGACCACCACATCATCAAGGTCAGAATGTTAATTATGGTGTTAATTCGGTTATGAATTATGTGCCATTTATTTCTGAAGCTTTATATATGCAGGATGATGATGTTACGTGGTGGATCGACTCGGGAGCAACAAGACATGTATGCAAAAATCGACGCTAGTTTGAAGACTTTGAACCAGTGAACGATGGATCTATCTTAAAGATGGGAAACGAGTCAAAGGCTGTAATAAGTGGTGTAGGAACTATTACTTTAAATTTCAGTTCTGGAAAATCTGTAAAACTATTTAATGTTTTATTTGTGCCGTGCATTCGGAAAAACCTTGTTTCGGGTGCTTTGTTGTGTAAATCGGGCTACAAACAAGTATATGAGTCCGATAGGTATATATTATCCAAAAATGGTGTATTTGTAGGATTTAGTTATTTGTGTAATAATATGTTTATGCTTAATGTTGTTAATAATAAAGTTAATCAAGTTATGCATATTTCTGATGTTAATATTTCAAAGTTGTGGCATGCACGATTAGGACACGTACATTACAAACGTATGCATGTTATGTGTAAAAATGCTTTGATTCCCCCTTTTGATATCAATATGGATAAGTGTACTACTTGTATGCTTAATAAAATTGTAAGACAACCATTTCGTGGTGTTGAAAGATCGTCTACAATTTTAGAACTTATCCATAGTGATTTGTGTGATTTTAATGCCACACCATCTTTGGGAAACAAGAAATATATGATTACTTTTATAGATGATAGTACTCGTTTTTGTTATGTATATTTACTTAATACAAAAGACGAAGCACTTGATAAGTTTAAAGTTTATAAAAGTGAAGTTGAATTGCAATTAAATTCAAGTATCAAACGTTTTCGTACCGATAGAGGTGGAGAATACTATGATCCAACCTACTTCGGGTCGTGTGGTATTATACACGAGGTTACTGCACCGTATACGCCACAACAAAATGGCATTACGGAGAGGAAGAACCGTACTCTAAAGGAGATGGTAAATTCCATGTTATCCTACTCGGGATTGAGCAGTGGATTTTGGGGTGAGGCCATGTTAACGGCCTGTTATCTACTAAACAGAATTCCCAATAAAAGGAATTCTGCTACCCCGTATGAACTTTGGTTCAAAAAGAAACCAAACTCGAATTACTTAAAAGTTTGGGGCTGCAGGGCGGTTATTAGACTTCCCGATCCTAAAATTAAAACTTTAGGAGAAAGAGGCATCGACTGCATTTTCATTGGATATGCAAGTCATTCAAAGGCTTATAGGTTTTATGTTATAGAACCTAGTGATTCTGTGGCTGCACATTCGGTTATAGAATCACGTGATGCTATCTTTGATGAGAATAGATTTACTTCTATTCCTAGACCAAAGGATATTGCTCCTACAATAGTTGGAGTGGAGAATGTGGAGAATAATGATTCTCAAGTTGAGCCTTTTGAACTTCGAAGAAGTAAGAGGGCTAGAATTGCGAAAACATTTCCACCAGATTTCGTTACTTATTTGGTGGAAGGTTCGAGAAATGAAGTTGGATATCAATACTCATATTGTTACAATATTGAGGATGATCCAAGGACATTTTCTGAGGCAATGGGATCTCATGATGTATCATTTTGGAAAGAAGCCATCAATGACGAGATGGATTCCATAATGGGTAACAATACGTGGATTCTTACAGATTTACCACGAGGCTGCAAACCATTAGGTTGCAAGTGGATTTTCAAAAGGAAAATGAGAGTCGACGGTACTGTTGATCGATATAAAGCCCGGTTAGTTATACAAGGCTTTAGGCAAAAGGAAGGTATCGATTATTTCGATACTTATGCTCCCGTTGCTAGAATCTCCTCAATCAGGTTATTGATTGCCTTAGCCGCAATTCATAACTTGGTGATCCATCAAATGGATGTTAAAACAGCGTTTCTAAATGGAGATTTGGATGAGGAAATATACATGAAACAACCGGAAGGTTTTATTATGCCCGGTAACGAGCATAAGGTATGTAAACTTGTAAAATCATTGTATGGACTTAAACAAGCTCCTAAACAATGGCATCAAAAGTTTGATGAGGTTGTCTTGGCTAGTGGGTTTAAACTCAATCAGTCGGACAAGTGTATTTATAGTAGATTTGATGAAACCGGTAACGGTGTGATAATCTGTCTATATGTCGATGACATGTTGATTTTTGGTACAAACCAAAATCAGGTTGATAAGTGTAAAGAACTCTTATCTTTTAGATTCTCTATGAAAGACATGGGGGAGGCAGATGTAATTCTTGGAATTAAAATCAAGAGAAATCAGGGAGGATTTTCACTAACACAGTCTCATTATATTGAGAAAGTGTTGAAAAGGTTTAATTGTGAAAATTGTACTCCGGCAAATTCTCCCATGGAGCCTCATGAGAAGCTTGGACCTAATAATGGTGAAACAGTGAATCAACTTGAATATTCACGAGTCATTGGCTGTTTGATGTATGCAATGATTAGTACACGACCGGATATTGCCTATGCAGTTGGGAAACTAAGTAGATATACTAGTAACCCAGGTAACTGTCATTGGAGAGCAGTTGTTCGTGTATTGAGATATCTAAAGTCTACCAAAAATTTTGGTTTGACTTATGTTGCATATCCTTCGGTGATTGAAGGATATTCGGATGCTAGTTGGATATCTAACGTAGAAGATCATTCTTCTACTAGTGGATGGGTGTTTGTTTTAGGTGGAGGTGCCATTTCTTGGGCTTCTAAGAAACAGACATGTATATCTAGCTCGACTATGGAGTCGGAGTTTATTGCCTTGGCAGCAGCCGGTAAAGAGGCAAAATGGCTTAGGAATTTGATTCATGAAATTCCTTTATGGCCTAAACCAATATCACCAATATCTATCCATTGTGATAGTTCATCAACACTGTCTAAAGCATATAGTCAAGTGTATAATGGAATGTCGCGACACTTAGGCGTTAGACATAGCGCGGTACGTGAGTTGATCTCTCACGGGGTGATATCGGTTGTATATGTGAGATCTCAAAGAAATTTGGCTGATCATTTGACGAAAGGATTAGCTAAGGACTTATTACAAAAGTCGGTTGTCGGGATGGGTTTACAACCTGTATAAGTTTCTGAATATGGGACGCCCAATTTCCCTTTGGTACAATGCCTTAGGCTAAATTCAATGTGGTAAGCCTGTTTTTGGAAACTTGAGCACATGTATTAATCCCGAAGGTATGTGCTGTTTACCTGTGAGATTAGGTTGAAGTGTTATCTTCTTAATGAGTCTTATAAAAGTGCTAATGCAGGTGCACGGTAATTAAAGATTCACCTATATGAGTATGGAGTATGGCCGCTTCAAGGAAAGTTGGGTTGGCTTTCTATATGCTCAAGAATGGATATGGACACAAGGCCGGATTACAAAGAATGGTGTCAAGTATAATACTTTGGAGTAGTCTCAATTCATATGTATTGTTATGTACATGTATTCAAAATGTGTAAAGGGGTTCAATGCTTAGTCACACCCCAATACTCGAATATTTGCGTGTAATAATACTAGGTGGAAATTCAGTCTTCGTGATATTTTCATTGAAAAATGAGTTGGTTTATATTATGACTGATTGTTTAACTAAACCAAGGATTACACTTAAATGGGGGAGGAATGTTGGTGATTTAAGTATAATCACAAGCCGTTGAGGTAATCGGGGTTTAGTACAAGGATGGATACACTTAATTATAAGTTTGGAGGTGCGGAGTGCACGCTTATATAAGTGTATATGAGTATACGGATGGAAAATAAGCAAATATAGTTCGAGAAATCACTTAAAGGACCGGTAAACAAGTTAAAGGACCAAAAATCAGGTTTTGGGGAAACAGAGTGACAGGCGCCCGCCTGTGGAACTTCAGCAAGGCCAAAAGTTGAACAGAAAGTTTGTTCGGTTTTGGGGTTCTAACAGGCGCCCGCCTGTGGTCCGAAAACTGATTTTTTGGTGTCCTTTGGTCATTTCAAGTGGGTACAACCAAATGGAACCTTTTCATTTGGTGTCTCTTACTTAAGGGACGATTCTCTTTGCTCTTTTTCATAAATCTAAGTGCTATAAAAGCAAGTTTACATTGTTGAAACAATATACAACAATTAGTAAGCATCTTTGATCTTGTCATATATACAAAAACACATCCTAAGTGATCTTTAAGATCTTTGTCCAGACTTAAAGGTGAAACTCTCTGTTTGATATCTCACTTAAATATTCGTGTAACCTTGGACAAGTAAAAGGGTCGAATAATTTAAGAAGGACAGCGATTTATCGCGAAACCGAGAGGATCCGAATCTTCTATTTTGCAGGTTATTCTAGGCATTGGTGATCATCTTCACACCCTCAAAAATAACAGGTACAAATATATAGATACATTTTGGTGATTTTATTATTGCATATAATCTATAATAAATAGATGCTATTATACAGTGCCGTATTTTCTATTAATTTATTCCGTTTAATCATGTATTTTAGATTTATCATTTTTCTTCGACACGTACTCCACCCGATCCATGTGGATCTGCGCCTATAGTTGTTAGAAAAAAACAAACCGAGAGTTTATCTTGATTTGGATGCAAATTGTTACATATCAAAATAATATGCCATACTAAGTTGGCACGTGCTTATCAAATTGCCGATATGGGAATAATCAAATGAAGAGATGTGGGGCTTTGGCCCACCAAAACAGTTACTTAAACCACAATAGAGACACACCCAAATGAGGAAAAAAAATATAAAAATCGGGAAGAAAGTGTATACCCGAACCTGCAATGAAAACAATGAGGAAAAAGTAAATCTTTGAAGCCATTCTCTTTGAATTTTGATACTTTTGGGAGTGTATGCTAATGCTATGAATGCTTGTGAAGTGAACCAAGGAGGTTCAATTCGGATTTTGCCCAAGGATTTTGATGATATGTAGGCCCATTGAGTCGGATTATTCGTAATTGGGCCGGGCCCAGTATAAAATTTAGACAATGAAGATAAACGGGCCAGTCAGGCAGGACTCCACCAAGCGCTGACCAGATCAAGCTGCTGGACAGAATAGTCAGAGGAGCAGGACTCCACCACGTTCTGGCCAGGAGAGTCTCTGGACAGAATGATCGGCTGAACATGACGAGAGACCGAGTCAACAGCGTCTCTACTGTGTACAGACGTGGGTAGACCCCACGGCCAGTAGTGTCCAGAGATAACCGATAATAACTTCCCAGTACGTCAAGGAAGGGATTCACGATCTACAACTATATAAAGAGCACCCTGAACTACGAGGGGGACTTGATTCCAATTTGCTATTTGAATTGGATACGTAGGCAGCTCTCTCAAAGAGTTCAGTCCAAATCCATATATAAACTTATCTCATTTTATGTTGTTTTCCTAACTCGAATCACCCAATTACCCGATTGTAATATTCGATCAACATCATTTGGCGCTAGAAAGAGGGCCAGATTCTAGTTAGTGAGTTATTGTGATAGTAGAAAATGGCGAAAAATCAAGGAAAATCAAAAAAGCAACAAAATCCGTTGGAGAAGGAAAATCAAATTAGGGAAAAAAAAGTCCGGAAAGAAATGACCAAGACACTGGAAAGAAAGTTCTGGAAGAAGGACAAACCAGCAATCCGAACCAAGTTAGGCAGATGTTGGTGGAAAATCTTGCAAATCTCAAAGGGGAAGAGATAAAAGCCATATTCGAAGAAGTCCTAAAAGCCAGAAATCAAGATAATGATCTCTGAAACACCTACTCCGCTTCAAACCGCTAAGAAAGAGAAAACACGAAGCATAATCCAGCATAAGAGTGGTAGTTACTCACCCAGGTGGTGATAATGCCAGAGCAGAGTTAGATGCTATCCTTAAGCCTAAACAAGATGAGTTTAGGCTGGTATCCCCTTTTACCGAGGACATTGATGCATTTCCTTGCCCTCCGGGATTTAAGATTCCCAAAATCCAGGCATATGACGGCACAAAAGATCCATATGATCATATGCATCAGTACATTCAGCATATGAATCTATACAACACACCAGAAGAGATGAAATGCAGGGTTCACGACTCTTCTCACAGGAAAGGCAAGGATTGGTTCAACAAGTTGAACCCCAGATCTATACCAGATTTCCCCACTCTGACCAGGAAATTCAAGCACGCTTTCATCACAGCAAGACCTTTCCAGAGAAACCGTACATATTTGCTGACCATTAGGCAAAAAAGCGACGAAACAGTGTTGCAGTTTATCAAAAGATTCAACGGAGAATCATCCCAGATAGTAGATCTGGATGATAAATTCTTAGTAGCATCCTTCGTGGCAGGTCTTAGAGAAGGGCGGTTACATGCAAAGCTGAGCAGCAAGAATCCGAGTATAATGGAAGAATGTCTTCTGGAAATTGCATACAGACATTGTCAATAAGAAGAGGCTAACAGAGCCAAAAGTGAAGAATCCCACAAGGATTCTAAAAAGGGAAAAGCTGATCATAGATCAGACAAGAAGAGGAAATCTGTTTGGGATAGGGTAACCGCTCTCATTTCTGAAAGATTAGGGGAAAAATGTGCTTTACAGGACAGAGACCTTATTCCTCTGAACAGATCTCGTGACCAAGTTCTAGCGATTATGGAAAAGAAAGACATTGCCAAGACCCCCCCCTCCACTAAGGAGCCCGAGAGAGAAAATGGACCATACCAGATGGTGCAAGTACCATAAAGACATTGGACATGACTCTGAGCAGTGCAGGGACCTGATCAGAGATATAGATGCAGCGGCAATGAAGGAAAAATCGATGAATGCATCGATCAAGTGCAGGGAGATAACCCTAGAGGAAGGAGAGAATTTAAAAAACAACACAACAATCATGACAGGTACAATCAGAGGAGACACAGAGATCTGTCCCCTGATGCTGATGGACATAGGGAAAATGCCCCAATCAACACAGTGAACACGATTGTCGGAGGGCCAAGAGGAGTTAATAAGGCTGACCAGCAAGAAGAAAGTTGCAGCACAGAAAAAGATGGAGAAGCTAAAAAAAAGGTGATGGGAACCATTCAGTACGGCCCAAGAGATGCACTACCAGCCATCGTCAGCAACGAAAGACTGGTAATAAAAGCAGTTATTCAGAAAAATCTGGTCAGACGAATCTGCGTAGACACAGGCAGTGCAGTAAACGTGCTGTATTACAGTGCGTTCCAAGCAATGAAGTTAACAGACTCGGAGTTAACTCCTGTGTCAACTCCACTTTTTGGATTTACAAGACCCCCTACATATCCGGTGGGTATGCTAAAGTTATTGACGACTTTTGGACAAGGATCACAGAGCAGGACTCTGATGGTCAATTACGTGGTAGTAAAAGCTCTTCCGCTTACAATGCGATTCTGGGAAGGCCGGCGTTGATCGATCTCAGAGCAGTGGTATCGCCGGCATATAACAGTATGAAATTCCCAACCTTTGAGAGAGAAGCTACCATTAAAGGGGATGTAGATGCTGCAAAGAACTGCTACACAGCCACCATCAGTGGGAAGATGAAGGTGCAGTAGGTGACAATGGAAGATCTTGTCCCAGATGAAGAAAAGAGTTGGCAATCTAACGATGCGGTGGAATCAATAATGCTAGATGAACTAGACCTTGAATCCACGGTCAGCATAGGATCATGGATACCTGCTGAACATAAACATATGCTGGTCAAGATTTTGAAAGATTACAAAGATGTGTTTGCATGGAAAGCAAGTGACATTCCCGGACTGTCAACAGAGTTGGCTGTCCATAAGATCAACATCGATCCGACCAGGAAACCTATGAAGCAAAAGAAAAGGTCATTCCCACCAGAAAGGATACAGGCTGTCCAGCAAGAGGTGGAAAAGTTGTTGCAGGCCAACATGATTAGAGAAGTTATCTATCCAGAGTGGCTAGCAAATCCGGTGTTAGTCAAGAAGCCAGATGGCAGTTGGAGAATGTGTGTGGACTTCACATATCTGAACAAAGCTTGTCCTAAAGATAGTTATACTTCCCTTAGAATTGACAGGCTAGTAGATTCTACAGTTGGTTATGAAATCTTTGCTTTCTTAGATGCTTACAAAGGATATCATCAGATTATGATGGACCCTATGGATGCTGTAAAAACTGCTTTTATTACTTAATTTGGTTCCTACTACTATGTGTCTATGCCTTTTGGATTAAAGAATGCAGGGGCTACCTACCAAAGGGCAGTCAATACCATTTTCAAACAACAGATTGGCAAATCAATGGAAGTATATGTGGATGACTCTTGACCAATATTTGAAAGATATGGTAGAAGTTTGTCAAGTTTTAAGACAAACAGGAATGAAATTGAACCCAAAGAAATGTACTTTTGGAGTAAGGTCGGGCAAATTTCTGGGTTATATGATATCCAAAGATGGTGTCAGGGCCAACCCTGATAAATTAAAGGCTTTAAAAACCATGCCCGAACCAAAGAATATTAAAGAAGTCCAGAGATTAACAGGAAGATTAGCAGCGCTAAACCGATTCTTGTCAAAATCCGCAGAGAAGTCATTACTTTTCTTTAAAATTCTCAGGAAAGCTAGCCCATTTGAGTGGAATGAAGAATGTCAACAAGCCTTTCAGGATTTAAAGGATCATATCAGTCACTTACCAACCTTAACTCCTCCCCAGGAAGGTGAGGTACTATTTTTATACTTATCATTTTGCAATGAAGCAGTGAGTGCTGTGTTGGTAAAACAACAGGGTATGCTACAAAAGCCGGTATATTTTGTAAGCAAAGCCCTACAAGGGCCTGAAATTAGATATTCTGAAGTGGAAAAATTGGTCCTGGCTTTGGTGCATGCCACAAGGAAGTTAAGACCCTATTTCCAAAGCCACCCAGTAATAGTGTTAACAAATCAACCCTTAAAACAAGTTTTGGATAAACCGGACAAGTCTGGAAGGTTAGCAAAATGGGTAGTTGAGTTGGCAGGGTTTGACATCGAATACAAACCAAGGACAACAATTAAAGCTCAAGCTTTAGCAGATTTCTTGGCAGAAGAAAAGGCCATGGCTATAGAGCAAAAGGCAGAGCAGAAAAAAGTTGAACAGTGGCATTTATACGTAGATGGAGCTTCAAATAAAGAGGGAGCAGGAGCAGGACTCCTACTCATTAGCCCAAAAGGCAAAGAATTCCCATATTCTCTTCACTTTGAATTTCAAGCCACTAACAATGAAGCAGAATATGAAGCTTTGATAACCGGATTGAACCTGGCACAGAAATTAGGTGTGCAGAATCTAAAAGTGTACACTGATTCATAGCTAGTAACCAATCATATCAAAGGAGAATACGAAGCTAAGGAAGGTCCCATGAAGAAATATCTTGCGGTTGCACAAAGGAAGTTACAAAACTTTTCAATGGTGGAAGTGGAACAGATAACTAGGGCCCAGAATACTAGAGCAGATGCTTTATTTAAGCTAGGATCCAATTTTTTGTCCAACAAAAAGGTATTGGTTGAGCAGTTAAAACAGAAAAGTTGTGATGAAATTGAAGTACAACCAATAACACAAGCAGAAACATGGATGGATCCAATTGTAATGTATCTAAGGGATGGAAGGCTTCCTGAAGATAGAATACGCGCCAGAAAACTGATAAGGCTCTCAGCCAGGTATGCTCTGTTCAACGAAGTTCTGTACTTGAAATATTATACAGCACCCTGGTTGAAATGCGTCACTCCAGATGAAGGAGATTATGTACTGAGAGAAATCCATCTCGGAATTTGTGGAAATCACTTAGGAGCAAGAGCTCTGGCCAGAAAATGTAAGATTTTTGGGTATTATTGGCCAGAAATGCAAGAAGATGCAGAGAATCTAGTCAGAACTTGCAGGACATGCCAGGTGCACAGCAATTTATCACACAATCCTGTACAAGAGTTGGTACCAATTGTACCTCCATGGCTTTTTGATCAGTGGGGAGTAGACTTAGTGGGTCCATTACCCAGAGCACCGGGAAATTTCAAGTTTCTTGTGGTGGCAGTAGATTATTTCACCAAATGGGTGGAAGCTGAACCTTTGACCACCATCACAGCCAACCAAATACAGAAATTCCTTTGAGAAATATTCTGTGCAGATATGGAATTCCTAAAGTACTCATCTCTGATAATGGCACCCAATTTGAAGATCAAGGAGTGCAGACCTGGTGCACAAACCTAGGAATCTCCCAACACTTTACATCAGTGGCCTATCCCCAAGCCAATGGACAAGTTGAGCAGACCAACAGACAGATAAAGCAAGGGTTAAAGAAAATGTTGGAGCAAGTAGGATCTTATTGGGTAGATCATCTTCCAAACATCTTATGGGCATACAGGACTACCCGAATGCGGCTACACGGGAAACTCCATATTCCTTGGCATACGGATACGAAGCAGTGATACCAGCAGAAATTGGACACAAATCTCCCAGGACAGAATTGTACTGTCCAGAAACACAAGAGGTGGATATGCTGCACACCAAGGACGAGTTGGAGCACAAAAGAGACATATCATTGATACAGATGGCCAAATACAAGCAAAGGATTGCTCAGTACTACAACTCCAGAGTTAGAGGTACGTATTTTAAAGAAGGCGATTTAGTTCTGAGGCAGGCGAAATGAGGCTAGCAAGCAAGGCCCCACTGAAAAGCTAGACCCAAATTGGGAAGGTCCTTACAAAATCATCAAGGTACATGGAAAGGGATCATATCAACTAGCTAATGCCTCAGGCAAAACCATTCCTAGAAGCTGGAACGCTATCCATCTAAGGAAATTTTTTCCTTAAGTACTTTTATTTTCTTGAGTAATGTTACCTTGAATATATATCTTTTTTAATTTTGTGATTATATATGTGAATATTTTAACTCGTGTTGAAACACGAAATTAAAGACAGGATGCTGGATTATCAGTAAATTTGCAGCGCAAGAGAACTCTGGGCAGAAGACCCAATTAAAAATTATGAGTGCCAAACTTGCAGCGCAAGGGCATTCTGGGCAGAAGACCCAATTAAAAAATATGAGTGCCAAACTTGCAGCGCAAGGGCATTCTGGGCAGAAGACCCAATTAAAAAATATAAGTGCCAGACTTGCAGCGCAAGGGCATTCTGGGCAGAAGGACCCAAGTAAAAAACATTAGTGTCAAACTTGCAGTGCAAGGACACTCTGGGCAGAAGGACCCAATTAAATAAACATAAGTGTCCAACTTGCAGTGCAAGGACACTCTGGGAACAAGGACCCAATTAAAAAACATAAGTGTTAAACTCGCTGGGCAAGAACACACTAGGCAGAAGCCCTAACTAAAAACCTAAATGTCAAGCTTGCAGCGCATGGACACTCTGGGCAGAAATACATTCTGGACAGCGTCTACATTATATAAAGAAGCTAAGGATAACTTATCCTAACTTCTTTACAGCGCAACAAGATAACAAATACTCTAAGTCCAGAAGATAAAAGCAAATTCAGGAAATAGAAGCAAATTCAGATGCTTAAATGATCAAAGTATCATACATCTACATCAATAGCAAATAATGTCATTAAATCAAAAGCCGCTCTTCAAGTGCAGCAAAATTCAAGTGTCAAAATTCATATAAACTAAGATGAAGGAGGAGCAGAAGGCTGTGCAGATTTTTTCTTGGCGTACTTGCGGACAATGTCTTCTTCACTCTTATATTCGTCATACCGCTTTGAGAAGATTTCGCCGGCTTTCTTATCATATAGCTTGTGATTAGGCAGGGTGCTAATCACTAAATCTGCCGGCTTAGCTTCATCGACACCAAGGGTATATCCTCTGCGCAGCGCTGGAGCTAGAATCATTTGAATTTCCTCATAAGTTTGAGGAGAAGCCTTATACCCGGCAACAACTTTCTGAACAGTGTTCTGGGCAGGAGTTTCCTCCATCTACCTCAAAGATTCATCAAAATCGGCTTCATCTTCTTTACGGTAGCCCGGTGCTGTTGGTTTTCTTCTCTCATCTTCCTCAGCTGCTCATCTCTAAGTTTTAGTTGTTCCTCATTGGTGAACAACAAACCCTCAGCTTTGGCAAGATTGGCCTTTAATTGCTCAACTTCCAGACGAGCCTGCTCAACTTCCAGACGAGCAGCTGCCTCTGAAGATAGTAACACACGGTTGGTTTCCTCCAAGCTTGCAACCTTGGCAGTGGCCTCCTCCAGACTAGCCACCTTCTGTTGCAGGGCAGAGATCTCCCCATCCATCCCAGAAGTCTTCTTGTACAAAGACTTCCCCAGACGGTAACACTGTAAAAGATTAAATCTTAGCAGATATATATGAAATCAAAGAAGAAGATAGATATTATAAAGGAATACTTACAGAATCAGCAAAATCCTCTGCGGACATGTCCTCAAAATCAAAAGAGGAATCACTAGCAGACGTCCCAGATGAAGCAGGCCTGTGCCTCTTTTTACTTTTCTGAGAAATAGTTCTCAATGGCACAACGGTCAGAGCAGAAACTGGATCTGTAGGAGGAACCCCTACGTCCGTCGACATTGTATTCTCAGCGATGCTCGATGATATCTGAACAGAAGGTTCCACCGTAGCCCCCTTACCCTGAGAAGCCTCACTAGAGTCAGCATCTCTCTCGCCGGACTCTTTCTGGGCAGAAACATCACCTTGCTCTGGAATAGCCGATAAAGTCTGCTCAGAATCATCAGGCATCTGTTCTGTCTCATCCTCCTCATCGACATCGATGTCAATTAGATCGTCCACATTGGCCACTGCAAAAACAAAAGACAATTAAAAGACGTCCAAAAATAAGAACAAAAGATAAATACAAACATACATTTTCTGTACTATTCTTTGGAGAATTCCACATAGCCAACAGGCCCTGCAGTGTGAAGCAGGGCCGCATCTATCAGCGCAGAACTTATAAAGTCTAAAGTAAGGGAAATCTTGTTACTAGCAAGGTATCTGGCTAGAGTGGCATCAATGAAATCCTCTAACTTGTCCTTCATGGAGGAAGAGTTCCATCGCCCCAGATTCACATCCGTATTATGCTTCACGAAGAAGAAGTGTTCTTGCCAATTCTTCATGGTTTTATCCTTCCCAGATTCAGGGATAATCTGAGTACCGGCTCTACGACAAAAGTGGTACCACACCCACTACCCTGTGTCAACTTGCATTGGTAGAAATTCCTGAATAAAGTTACAGAGAAAGGGGGTGTTCAGGAGACACCAAATCATGAAACCTATAAGGAATTTGATGCTGTTTGGGTGTATTTGGCTGACCCCCAGCTTATAATATTTCATCACCTCGACATGCCCGGGAGGAAGAGGAAATCTTAAACCACTACGAAGCTGGTCAGCGTACACTGTACAGAAACCTGCTGGAGGATTGTAAGCATACCCAGTCGGTTTTGAAAGAGCAACTTCAAAAGGATCAGTACGAATCTGATAAGTTTTCAGCAAACCAGCCATTTCAGTTTTGGTCATCTTACTAGCAACCCCATGGCAAGCCATTATAGCTTTGGTTTTATCAAATCGATTGATCTCCCTTTTAAGGTGTTCAAAAGAAGAATGGTCTTCTGGATATTGATGGACGATTGAAGTAGGAGTAAAAATCCTAGGAGGAAGAAGATGAGAAGGCAAAATACACAAAGGATTATCCCTAAAAGAGGAAGTATTTCTTAGATCAATCGAAGAAGATGGATGATCGATATCTATTACAGTTTCAAAACAAGGAATGGGTTTAGGGGAATTCACTTCTTCACTCTCTACTGCGATCGAAATTTTTTCCGGAGATTGAAACAATTTTTCTATAGAATTGCTAGAGGCAGTATTGGCTCTCAGACTCATGAATGAAACAAAGATTCAAAAGAAATAGCAGAATGACATAAAGATAGAGACTTACTTGTAACTGCTGAGGTTTGATTCCAAAGGTCTGAAATAGACGAGTTGTTTGACAAGAGGGGGATTAGGTGACAAGAAGTGGAAGCGACGTAATGGTTCAATTCATAGTTATAATAAGAACCAGCTGTGACTTGGCCTCAATTCACGATATAATAATGATGGAAGTTAAAGCGTTTCAGACTAGGGCAGCTGTGGAGTAGTCCACCCCAGTCTGGGGGGACTTATGATGATATGTAGGCCCACTGGGTCGGATTATTCGTAATTAGGCCGGGCCCAGTATAAAAGTTAGACAATGAAGATAAACGGGCCAGTCAGGAAGGACTCCACCAAGCGCTGACCAGATCAAGCTGCTGGACAGAATAGTCAGAGGAGCAGGACTCCACCACGTTCTAGCCAGGAGAGTCTCTGGACAGAATGATCGGCTGAACATGACGAAGACCGAGTCAACATCGTCTCTACTGTTTACAGACGTGGGTAGACCCCACGTCCAGTAGTGTCCAGAGATAACCGATAATAACTTCCCAGTACGTCAAGGAAGGGATTCACGATCTACAACTATATAAAGAACACCCTGAACTATGAGGGGGACTTGATTCCAATTTGCTATTTGAATTGGATACATAGGCAGTTCTCTCAAAGAGTTCAGTCATAATCCATATATAAACTTATCTCATTTTATGTTGTTTTCCTAACTGGAATCACCCAATTACCCGATTGTAATATTCGATCAACATCATATTTGATTGTAGGAACAATGAAAAGCGAGCTCCGCGACCCCTAGGTATCCGTGTACCTAAGAACCTTGGATTAGGACCTCGACCCCTAGATATCCTTGTATCTATGAACCTCGGTTTGTGAACGCCACAAGGTATGCTCACGACCTTGATAAGTTCGGGTTTGAATACTCTACTCAGAATACTCACAAGTTCAAGAAGAACTCAAATAAATATATTTCACTCGAAAGTTTAACTGACTGTTACAATGACTCTATTTGCCTTTATATAGGCTACAGACTCAAGTAAATAAAACAAACTAGCAATGTGGATAAGTAAAAGATAATTTTCGCCACTTTATTTACTAATGGACCTAATTTGACTCTAATAAGCTCAAATGGCTTGTATTTGCTGAAAATAAAGACTTGAACCAATATATTAACATATAGGCACCTCCCTTAATAGGATTTTGGCCTTTTACTTCTAAAAAACATCATAAAAGACTCTAAGTATTAGTTCACGCCCAACAGTGCAAATAATGGTCTTCATGTCCGCGTTATTTCAAGTCGAAGTTCCGGGACGGATCACATCATTCCCTCCCGGTTGGAATGGATTCGTCCTCGAATCAGAAGGATGTCATATAGCTGATCAATTTGCACAAAGTCTAGAGAACCCACAAAAGTTCACCAATGATATTCCGGGATCAAATATAATACGTAGAGACAACTTCAAATGATTGGCATGGTGATATGGAGATTCATGCTTTACAAATGAAAAATCAGAAATAGCTCTCGGCTTGATGTAGATGTGCATGAAGCTCGTAGTGGAAGCAACGTAGTCATAGCAATTTAATTGGGAGCAAACAGCAACATGCGCCACAAAAGGATCAACAAAAGTGTGCGCCGGTTTTCCACCATTATCAACCGGGGATAGATCATCCAAAGGAAATATTGGGGCTGGATTGGATGTATCCAACAGCCCGGTGTCCTCTTCACGAGGCTGATCATCATGTACCTGCAAAGAATATTCGACAAAAAAGAAAAAAGAATTGAGGACCATAGCATCTTCTTTTGCCTCAACCAAAATCAGATCCTTGCGTTCTTCCTCCATAACAGACACCTCAGACACCTCTACTTTCTCTTCTATAAATTCAAGCTCATTCTCAATATTCATCTCCACCACACTCTTATCTTCATCTTTTTTCAAATCTTCCTCTCGAGTGTCAACAATCTCTTTGTTTGTCGTTTCAACCAAGTCTTTTTCCCTTGTTGATTCGCGTTTCAAACGAGCTTCCTCATCGATTCTAGTTCTTGCAAGAATTTAGGACAATCTTGAAAGTTATGGTCATCCCCTTTACAATGACCGCAAAAAAACAAAAAAACACACCTTTGAAAGCTTTCTTTAGTTTTATATCATGACTCTCACTCTTCTCATTTTCCACATTTTTGGATTCATCATTCTTGAAATCACCCTCGTGTATATGGGGTAGCGACTCAAGAACATACTTCTTGCCATAATCATAAAAAGAATACCGAGCGCGGGACGAATTATGACGTACCTTGTACAATTGTAACCATGGTTTTGCTAATATCAAGTGGTCACCTTTTAAGGGCACCAATCACATAATGTATTAGAGTGATGACCTCCAACGGACAAAGAAATCCATGTTTGCCTTGTAACAAAAAACGGACGACTTCCAACAACAAAGTAATAAGGATAAGGATGTTTTTCTGTCGGCAAGTTCAACTCTTTAACTACCCTACTGCTAATCAGATTCTCTTCTTCCAGATGTTCAATGCACAACTTGTATGCTTTGTTTTGAATTAAACAAGGTGTGCGAAATATGTCATATGCCATTATAGTATCAGTAAAATATTTATATCATCACGACTCTCGTGTTTCTCTCACCCCTTGTGTAGAGTTCAAACATAGAACAAACCAAAACAACGAGCAAACCCTAAATATGATGCTGTCAGAAAGTTCCAGAATTTAAGCAGTGACTTTTCATACAGATTGTGCTCAAAAACTACTTTGAATCTGGGAAAACTCAAAAGACGAAAGTTGTAGAATAGAGAATTTCCTATAATACCGAAAATTTTGAGGGGATTTGGAGTTGAGTAACCTACTCAAATCTAAAACGTAAACAGATCGACGGCTGCAGAATTTCAGACAGGACGGTTGCTGTTGTGGGGCGATTTTGACGAGGATAAGCTCCGAATTCAAAGATGAGGTAAATATATAAAATGTAGATAACAGGTTGATTTAGATGTGGTCAAAATTACAGATTGTTTGGAGGTGGTTTGGGGATTAAACGACCTGATACAAAAACGGGTTTGGAAAAATTAGGATTCTGGAAAATTAGAGTTCTTGGGGAAAGTTTGAAGGTTTGAAGAATCTTCAAGTTTTTCCGGGTAAAATTATGAAGATTTGAAGATTTATGGTGTTCTTGGCTGGGGGTACGACAAAATAATTAAATAAAAACGAATTTGTTTTTTTTTTTGGATAATAATTGAAATAAAGAACAAGAAATAAAATTGGATATTTGTTACGTACAATGCTTGTCTCTGATACCAACTGAAGTGAACCAAGGAGGTTCAATTCGGATTTTGCCCAAGGATTTGACTGTAGGAACAATGAAAAGCGAGCTCCGCGACCCCTAGGTATCCATGTACCTAAGAACCTTGGATTAGGACATCGACCCCTAGATATCCTTGTATCTATGAACCTCGGTTTGTGAACGCCACAAGGTATGCTCACGACCTTGATAAGTTCGGATTTGAATACTCTACTCAGAATACTCACAAGTTCATGAAGAACTCAGATAAATATATTTCACTCAAAAGTTTAACTAACTGTTACAATGACTCTATTTGCCTTTATATAGGCTACAGACTCAAGGAAATAAAACAAACTAGCAATGTGGGATAATTAAACGATAATTTTCTGCACTTTATTTACTAATGGACCTAACTTGACTCTAATAAGCACAAATGGCTTGTATTTGCTGAAAATAAAGATTTGACCCAATATATTAACATATAGGCACCTCCCTTAATGGGATTTTGGCCTTTTACTACTAAAAAATGTCATAAAAGACTCTAAGTATTAATTCACGCCCAACAGCGCAAATAATGGTCTTCAAGGTCTTCATGGCCGCGTTATTTCAAGTCGAAGTTCCGGGACGGATCACATCAGCTTGCCTGTGAGTTTAACGATGGATTTGTGTTCTATTTATAACTATGAGAAAGGTTTATTCATGTTATTTAATTTTTAAAAAAAAGGTACTTTAGTATTTCTTATACACATAACTGGCTAATTAAATTAGAGTAATGATACATGCACAAGGACTTCAAACTATATAATTTTATTTAAAATGAATTTTGCTCAAAACACTTAGGTGGCTAGTTATTGGATCCAGGACATCCATAAAAAATATTTTTGAGTAGGCGATGTCCTAGTTGTCTAGGAATTATATGGATGTCCATAAAAAATATAAGTGAGGAAGTAGAAGTGTAGGTGAGCCAACTAGACAACTAGGCGAAAGCTAGGAATTATACATTTTTTATTTTTGAGTGAACATCCATATATTTTTGATATACTTTTAGCTAGGAATTATACATTCATGTTCTTGATATTCACACACTCTTAAATTTAAGGATAATTAGGGATAATGACAGCTTTTGGAATATTTTTGAATAACAGGACATCCATATATTTTTTATTGGGAAAAGGACAAATTCTATAAATTTTATAGCCAAAAGTACAATTCAAAAAATAAAAAACAAATGCGCGACAGGTCCTGGGACCTTTTCTTTTTTTTTTATTTGTTTTTTCTCTTTCATCCCACATTTTCAAACTCTCGTATCTTTTGATTTAGAGATCCAAACGCGATAAAATTTCACTGAATTTTTTATTTTTTGATGCGTTTCGTTTTGAGATTTGGTTCGATATAATTACATCGTTTTTTGTGAGATTCACTGTCGAAATTCACTCAATGAATCTCCCTAGTGAATCCCGAAAATCAGTGAATATCGACAGTGAATTTCAAACAATAGTGAATTTCGCCAACGAATTTTCTGAAATCACGTCGGAATATGTTGAATGTTGTCTCAAACTAAAGAGAATGAAAAAATAAAAAAATTGGTGAAAGAATTTTCAATTTGGAGTTCAAGATTGCGAGATATGAGTGTTTAAAAAAAAAAATAGATGAGAGAGAAATTGTGTAGTTCTTTTTTAAAAAAAGCAGGCGCCAGAAATAACAAAAATAAAAAGAAATAGTTTTGTCTTTTATGCAAAAGTTTCAAAACTGTGTCATTCTACTTAATTGATGAAATATTTCTGTCATTCTCCCTCATTCCCCCTAAATTTAAAGCATTTGGTCTTTTTGTGTGTATAGTAGTTTAAAGATGAGTAATGGGGGATTGGAATCGGAGGAAGAGAAGATTTGTACTAATGGCCCCTTATGCATTGGATAATCGAGCATTGAGCGATGCGATTGAAGTGGCTACTATTCCATTTTAAATCGGGCTTATTGTCTAATAACTTCACTGGCATGTCTAGGTCAAATAAAATGTGATGTCCAATTATCCGTAGATACTCGATCAGTTGCTCATTAATCCACAACTAACTTTCAGAATTGGGTTTGGCATACTTCTATGAAACTGTTGGATGCCAGGACTTCTGCAAAGATACACGCAAGTAGTTTTGGTATGTTTTTTTTTCATATTATGTGTTTTAGATTCAGTTGACTACTATAACGCTCTTGAACATGCAATTTTGGATGCTAATTCTTTGAGCATGCCACTGACTCAAGGTTTGTTTGAGTTTTTTGTTGACTCACTTCAGGTTAACTGTCATTTTCATCATGGATGTCGCGATGTATAATCCGTTGATTATGCGGGATGGTATGGCATATGCTTTTTACAGAACTTTTTGAGTCATGTATGCAGTGCTTTTTGGCCTGCCATGTTTTATTACCAGGATACATAGCCAAAATGAACTCTTTTTTTTTTTTTTTTTGCTTTCAGTTTTCATAACATTCTTTAAAACTTGCCTGCTTGCATTTGTTTAATGCTGAGTGCACTGCTTACTGCCATCTTTCTGTGAAATCATATGTTCATGTGACAAAGCTCGTAGAGTATGCCTTAAGTGAGCTATTTACTATGCTTATTGTTATAAAACGGATGGAGATAACTTCAGATGCAAGAAACAGAAACAGAAGCAATCAAACATAAACAATCAAAGGAGAAAACAGAAACAAGAAGAACGCAGATTTAACGTGGAAAACCTCTCAGTGGGAGAGGTAAAAAACCACGGGCAGAAAAGAGATGTTATTATGCACTGAAATTTACAGATTTCAAGATAATGAGACAACAACTGTATTTATAGGCACAAGTCCCTAAACCCTAGCCGCAAGGAATCTTTGTCTGATGCACCATAAATACCCCTACACGTGTCCTCCTTTTAATGACCTTTGTATAGTTGTCACATAATGTAATTAGCGGATGTGGGACCCATCTGTATTCGAATACTCTGCAGACTATCACCTGGCGATAGTCAGCTCGATGAAGCTCGGTGAGACTCCACCCTACCGATGCCGCAATTGAATACACTTCTCGGTTTGTCCATCACACGGTGAGTCTTGATTGGTTCCACCCGGATGTAGAGTTTAAGTCACCTTCTTGACAAATCTCCACCTTGACTTCAACTCTCACTAGAGTCAAGCAGATTGCATAACCGGATGTACTTGTACCGGATGCATTCGTCAATGCCGGATGTACTTGTACCGGACTATCTCCACAAAGATCCACTCCACCGACCGCCTCGGTAGAGTTTCCGAAGCAGATTACAAGCTTTGAATATTGATGAAGTCCAGGCAAAGTGAAACTTACTCTCGAATCTGGTTTAGTGAACATATCGAGATTCTCCTTTGTGCCAATCTTCTTCACCACAACCCTCTTCTCATTTCTCGAAAATGATACGACATCAATATGCTTGGTTCTCTCATGATGAACCTGATCCTTGGCTAAACATATTGCACTTAGACTGTCACAATATATCTCAGCCTGATCCTGATGCAACCCCAAATCACTGACTAGCCCCTTCAACCAGATACCCTCCTTAGCTGCTTCAGTAAGAGCCATGTATTCTACTTTAGTAGTTGATAAGGCTACTGTAGCCTGAAGAGTAGCTTTCCAGCTGACCACTGCATTTCCCATTGTAAACACATACCCAATCATTGATTTTCTACCGTCAACATCACTGCGTGATAATCAAGATCACAAGAAACTGTGACTGCGGACAAGATCACCTCCATAAATGAGACCAACATCATTTGTACCTTTCGTGTACTGAATATCCTTTTAATGACTTTCAGTGTTCCTTTCAGGTTGACCCATAAACTCTGCGACAACACTGATTGCTCGAGCCAAATCAAAGGCCTAGTGCAAACCATGGCATACATCGATCGCTAATTGCACTAGCATAGGAAACTTTTGTCATATAATCCTTCTCTTGGTGATTGTGAAGCATAAACAGACAAATGAACATTTGATGCCATAAGAGTATCTATTGGTTTTGCAGCAGACATCCCAAACTTGGCCAATATCTTTCGCACATAACCTGCTTTGAGACAAGAATAATTTCTTTCGACTTCTATCTCTTGAGATCTCCATCCCCAAGATTTTCTTGGTTTGCACCTAAATCCTTCATTTCAAATTCAAAGACTAAGAAGGTTCTTCAGATTTTGAACATTAGACTTCCTTGCTGCAGCTATCAGCATGTCATCCACATACGAGAACAAGATAGATATATGATCCATCTTTCGCCAGATGTGGGTAAACACATGATCATATGGACTTCTGTTGTAACCTATTTGAAGCATGAAATCACAAACCTTTTATACCTTTGCCTTGGAGCTTGCTTCAAACCATACAAAGATTTCTTCAACTTGCAAACATAATTTTCCTTCCCAGGAACTTGAAAACCCTCAGGTTGTGTCATGTATATCTCCTTATCCACCTCACCATGTAGAAAAGCAGTTTTCACATCCAATTGCTCAAGTTCCAGATCCTGATGTGCCACCATTGCTAGTAACACCCTGATTGAAGTGTGTCTGACCATTGGTGAAAATATTTCATCAAAGTCAACCCTTTCCTTTTGACTGAATCCTCTTGCAACCAAACGTGCCTTATACTTGACCCTTCGCCTTAGTTATTCCTTCCTTTTCTTGAAAATCCATTTACAAGTCACAACCCCTTGTCGGTAGAATTTGTCGACCAATTCCCAAGTCCGATTCTTCAATAATGACTCCATTTCATCTCCCATGGTTGCATGCCACCGAGATGCTTCATACATCATCTTTGCTTCCCTGTAAGTAGTAGGTTCAAGAACCTCTACTTCTTACGCAACTTGGAGTGCATATCCACCAAATCATCATATCCATATCTCCTTGGAGGTATCCCAACATTAGATCTTCTAGGCTGCTTTGGCGGTAGACTCTGTTGATCAATGTTTGTATGACGCTCTCTTTGAGGTCTCGATAGGTGGCTTGATCGGATTCTGGTTCATTATCCAGATCAGTATAGTGTTGATTTTGATCCACTGATTGTTGCATATCAGTAGAATCCACCTGAAGCTCCACCTGTTTCTCAACACTATCGATTCAAGATCGGTTTGGCACTCAGTAGACCTCCCCACTGATGAGTTTAACATAGAATTTTCATCAAACACAACGTCCCTGCTGAGGATTACTCTGGAATCTGCTGATGACCAAATCCTATATCCTTTCACTCCATCACCATACCCCACAAACACTCCCTTCTTGGCTCTTGGCTCCAACTTCCTTTCACTAACATGATAGTAAGTTGTACTCCCAAAAACCCTTAGAACTGAGTAGTCAGCAGGCTTGCCTGACCACATCTCAAATGGTGTCTTGAGATTGATTCCTGTGTGAGGGCTCCTGTTGATTAAGTAGCAAGCTGTCTTAATAGCCTCTACCCAAAATCTCCTTGATAAACCAGCTTGAGAAAGCATACATCTTGCCCTCTCCAGTAGAGTTTGATTCATCCTTTCAGCTACACCATTCTGCTGAGGTGTATTCCTTACAGTATGATGTCTGCCAATACCCTCAGCTGCACAAAATGAATCAAAATCCGCCCAGTAATTCGGACCATTATCAGCACGAAGCTTCTTGATTTTCTTGCCTAATCGATTCTCCACTAGGGCTTTCCAACGCTTGAAGTTATTGAATGCATCACTTTTGTTCTTCATCATCACCACCCAAGTCATCCTTGAATAGTCATCTATGAATGACACAAAATATCTGTGACCACCCAATGACTCAACTTTTGATGGACCCAGTGATCTGAATGGATATAATCAAGTGATGCCTTTGTGTTGTGCAACCCCTTGAGAACTTACTTCAGTGCAACTTCCCAAACACACAATGTTCACAAAAGTCCAGATTCTTGAACTTATATCCCTCAAGAAAACCTGCTGAAGAAAGAACCTGCATACCCCTTTCACCCATGTGACCTATTCTCATATGCCACAGTGAGTCTCATTGAGATCAGTGAAGCTGCGAGGATGCAAACAAAGAAGATGCAGATCTGATAGATCCTTGTAATATATACAAGGTTCCCCTCTTGATGCCTTTGAGGACGACAACTGAATTTTTGAAGACATTCAATTGTCCACCTTCACCCTTGAAATTGAACCCCTTGCTGTCCAGTAGGCTGAGAGATGCCAAATTCTTGGTCATCTGTGGAACATGTCTTACATCCTTCAATGTACAGAATTTACCATCCTCTGTCCTTAACTTTACTGAGCCAATTCCCACAACTTTGCAAACCTTGCTGTTGGCCATATAGATTTGACCACCATCCATCTGCTCATAAGTAGAAAACCACTCCCTGTTTGGACAAATATGGTAGTATGCTCCAGAATCAAGTATCCACACATCATTATGGTGTGTAGAGTCCCCTGCAACTAGAACCAGATCCACATCATTGCTCAAGAGCCAAGGCCATCGTGTGTAATTGCCCTTCTTTGTTTCTTCTTCCTTGGACAATTGGACTTCCAATGTCCCCGCTCCCTTCTGAGAATTACTGACATCGTAGACTTAGGACCTTTGGACACCGACTTTTTTCTTCTTTCCGTCCATATCCATTTTCCACTATTCTTTGCTAGCTACTAGCCCAACAATTTATTTGTCTGTCCCAAAGACCTTGTGTCTAAGCTCCCTGGCATGTAAGGCGGACCTTACATCCTCCAAAGCTATCAGATCCTTTCCAACTATGAAAGATCGCACAAAGTTTTCATATGATGCGGTAGTGACACCAACAGGATTAGGGCTGCATCTTCATCTTCAATTTTAACATCAATATTCCTTAAATCAAGCAATATTGTGTTCATTTGGTCCAGATGTTCCTCTGTGGACTTCCTTCATGCATCTTCAAAGTGAACAACCTCTGTTTCAACAACAACTTGTTGGTCGGTGACTTGGTCATATCACAAGCTTTCAAGCTTCTTTCCACAACTTGGTGCGGTGTCTTCCTCAAAGAACCTCGGTGATAACATCATCGATAAGCACAACATGATGGTTGAATGTGCTTTCTCTTCCGATCGCATAATCTGCTTTGCACTTGTATTTGGTTTGTCGGATAAAGGATTCCACAAACCTCTTTGTTTCAACAAAGCACGCATCTTGATTTGCCACAGACCAAAACTGTTCCTTCCTGTAAATTTATCGATTTTTACATTTACTGCTGACATCTTTTCTTGCTAAAGATCACAACTTTATCACAGATCCTAGCACTCATGAAGGTCTTGGTGAAGATGAAGTTGATAAATGCATTGTTTTCTCCGTAACCTTGCTCCGATACCACTTGTTATAAACGGATGGAGATAACTTCGGATGCAAGAAAGCGAAAAATGAAGCAATCAAACATAAACAATCAAAGGAGAAAAGAAACAAGAAGAACATGATTTAACGTGGAAAACCTCTCGGTGGGAGAGGTAAAAACCACGGGCAGAAAAGAGATGTTTTTATTATGCACTGAAATTTACAGATTTCAACACACTCAGATAATGAGACAACAACTGTATTTATAGGCACAAATCCCTAAACCCTAGCCGCAAGGAATCTTTGTCTGATGCACCATAAATACCCCTACACGTGTCCTCCTTTTAATGACACTTTGATATAGGTCACACAAATGTAATTAGCAGATGTGGGACCTGCAGATTCGAGTACTCGTGCAGACTATCACCATGCCGATAGTCACCTGGCATGTGAAGCTCGATGAGACTCCACCCTACTGATGCACAGAATTGAATACACTTATCAGCTGTCCATCACACAGCTGAGTTTTCAGATTGGTTCCACCCAGATGTAGAGTTTAAGTCACCTTACTGACACTTATGTAATCTTGCCTCATATGTGCTATGAAAAGTCACTTTGTCCTAATGTTATGAACTATATGAGATTGATGATCTGTTTGCTTGCTTTCTTACTACTTGTCTTATGAATCTGTGATGTTGCCTTGTGTACTCTTAATTAAGATATTTTCTACACTCTTTTTTTCAGGGATTTTTAGCAGTTTACCACCACTTTCTGGAACAAATTGTGAGAATACCACCCAAGGCAAAAAATACCAATTTTGATTCGCGATTTTCTCCCGTTTTTTTCACCTTTGTGCACGATCTTAAGGGACACCCTTCCCCTATTGGGTTCCCCCTTCCCAATTAGGGTTTAGTTTGGTTCAAAAAACACCTAAAACGCGAAAATGGGAGTGGTATTTCGACAAGAGAGTGGTAGTCGCACAAATGGCCCGGCAAAGTAGTGGTAGATCGGCAAAGCTCCCCTTTTTTCATGATACCCTTGCACTTGATCTGTGCCTTTAGTGTCTTTCCTTGCAGATTTGGATATATGAATGTATGTTAACAGTCTGCTATTCTGCATCTTACGTACTTTCTTTTCTGTATCATGAGTGTGTAGTTTTCATGCTTGTGCAGCGGTGATGTCGGAAGATCTGGAAGTCCCAGTGTTTTTGTTGGTGGGTTCGTACTGTGGGGAATCATTGTTCGTGCTTTAGGTTGCTTTTATGCACCACAGGTATAAAATATTCAATTGGTCCATTTGGTTTTCGACCACGGGATGTGTACTATCTGTTTCTTTAATCTTGAATGATGGGATTGTTTTAAAGATTTACTATGCTGTTATAGGGCAAATCTTTAAATCCAAAGATATGTTTAATGACGTGGAACTTTTTTTTTCTGTAACGTCTAATTTAGAACTTAGCCCTTTTGGATATTCTAGGGGTGGTTCGTTGTACAGGAATAAATGGAAGTGATGACACTGTTATCACAAGACCGTCAGAGATAAGAAACGGAATAAACAAGAAAGCATAAATCACACAAGAAAACAATAACACAGGATTTAACGCGGTTTCCAGAAATATGCCGACTACCCCAAAGGCAGAAAGAGGAGAATATATTATCACTGGAGATTTTACAGACTCTGCAATTGCATAAACAATTCCTCCTGCTACTGCAAAAATTCTAGGTTACAATAGATGTGTATTTATTGTCACAAAACCCTAGACCTAGCCGACATAGAGACATGTTAGCAGATTGACTAAAATACCCTAGATGTGAACTCAGAACTCAGCTGACTCCACGACTTAACCTGCTGACTTTTGCCCACCTGACATTGCCTAGCTGACCTTGCCTTGCTGACTTGTGCTCAGCCGACCTGGTCCTACTAAGTTAGCTCTGCTTTGTACTCAGCTCTGATGAGAGGCAGGGGCGGATGTACCCTTTGTTAAGGGGGGGCATTCACCCCCCCTCGGATCCGGAAAATACACTATTATGTATGTTGTGTATTTTTTTTGCCCCCCCTCCCCCCCCCCCCTAAAAGTTTACATTCCCCCATAGTATCGCCCCCCACCCTCATCCGGGATCCTGCGTCCGCCCCTGATGAGAGGTCAAGTCACATTTTCTAACAGACACTCCGGATAAGCTGACTACATTTTTAAGCCATGCCGAAGGATTCCCTGTAGCTGCATTAATTGGATGTTGCTTCTGGTTTTTGCCTCGTCATTGATTTTACTATATGTATATCCTTTTAATATCATTTTCTACCTGCAGATAAGCAAGGCGCTAGCAGGAACTGATCGAAAAGAGTTAATGAGAAAGATCCCAAAGTTTATATACGACGTGGAGAAAGCTTTAGAAGTGAGATTCCTGAACTTCTTTGTTCTGCCCATTTTGTTTAGATTTTTTTTCTTATGACTTCACATTGGTTTGCATATAAAACTATCCACTTATATTCATCCGTGCAATTTATTGGAGAGATTTTCAAATCTAGAAATTCCATTTGTCTCCAATATACTTGAATTTTTCGGGTTATTATAGTGATTTTGTTTCCTATATTGCACAGCTGAACTCTGCAAATATTTCCCTAATATGAGGATTTGTCTCCAATATTATAGTGATTTTGTTTCCTAATACATCATGTTTTATTTCCTTTTTTCAATCTTAGTAAATGTGAGGATTTTCTCTTTAGTCAAAGAGTAAATATTTGTGTAGCTTCTTATTTCGCATAGGCGTTTAATTACATTGTCTAGGTAACATTGTATGAGTTCTTTCATTGGGGAAAATTTATATATAAGGGTGAGATAATTGGTTTTGATCAAACACTCGCCTCTTGCACAAATATGTCACTGTAGGGTTCTAAAGTGATGTTTTATATATAAATGTATGAATTTTTCCAGTCTTTAATATGTCATCCCTTAATTAGCTCTTTTCTTTAAAGATATAATTCATTGTCTCAGAATTTTCTCGAATTTATACTTTTGTCCCAAGTTTGTTTGTGACAATTACAAGATCCATTTGTTGGATATGTGTGTTCAAAATTAGTAGGGAGAATATGTTAAACATGATGTTTCAATCATCTATGCTGTGTGGTGTCTTTGGCTTTACTGACATGTGAATGATGGGATGGGTGGATTATGGGTTCTTTTTTTCTTTCGGGAAAACATTGACTACTGCCGTCAAGTTCAAGATCTACAAAGGCCTCCGCTGTGTAAAACCTGCTGATATTCTCCGGTGAAAAGGACATAAAATATTTCAGTGGATGTCTCTTGGTGTGCCACATCAGTTTGTGTTCTTTTTAAAATACATAAACACAACTTGCTGATTTTTCTATAAATACACGTACAGGAGCCCTTTTAAGGGATATTGCCATGTAAACTGCTAATTTGTTATCCAAGAGCTTGGAGGTGGGATGATCTATAATGCACGGACACTCCATTCTACAAGCGTATCCCGTATCCGATACGTATCCGATACCGATACTCCACGGATATTCAGGATACTCCATTGGATACGTATCTGGGTCAAATTATAATTTTCAAAAGTTGGATACTTTACCGGATACACGTATCTTGACTACAGATACGTGTATCCAGAAAACATGATACTTAAAGAATGAATTGAACCTTAATATGTGTACATATACGCGTGCACACACACACACATATATATATATATGTATTCATTTTGTTTTAATTATTTACAGTTTAGTCCTTATACTTTTATTATTTACAAATACATCCTCGTATCCGTATCATATATTTTCGTAAAATCACGTATTTGCGTATCCCGTATCCACGTATCCTGTATCCACGTATCCGTATCCGTGCATCCTAGGGGATGATGCTTTCTTGGGGTACGTGGGGTTGGATCTCAAACTGCTGTCTTTGAAGATATTTTTGTCGGTTCCCCATGAACTCATTAATTGTTTCATCTTAAGGGAAATTAGATAGCCGGGGCGAACTTTTGTTGAATATTGGCTTCGTTTCGTTTTTGAATGTTCTCTTTTTTATTTCTTTTTTCTGACTTGTGGCAGAATGGTGATTGTTTTATGTAGTAAATAGCATAACTATAGCTTGTGTTTGTGGGGGCAAAGATATTAACACCATATTTTGTGTAATGTAAGAGTGCATCTAATATGATTCAATCTTGCACCATCTCTTGGAATACAAAGACAGGCCAGATCTTGGACGAGAAGATAAAGAAATGGGATTAGAAGATCTGGTACAGTGCTTACACTTGGAAAAACTGTTATATATATATATATATATATATATATATATATATATATATATATATATATATATATATATATATATATATATTCATCGCTTGTAAATGCGTAATTCTTATTCTTTTAGAGGAGAGAGGTTACTTCCATCTAGCAAACGGATGAAACTGAGGCGGCACAAACCTACTAGGCTACTCCAGTTGATGAAGCAAGAGCTGGTAAATATGATTCACATGAACTTCTTTTTTTTTTTCTTGTAAAAAAATTAATTTTAGTTCCACAGAAGAAATGAGTGACACTCACAAAGCTGAGTTCCTAGATTTAGGTCAAATAAAAACAAAACCTACAGGTCAAGGATCTTCTTCAGCCTTTGGGTCCTAGTCAACCTTTGACGGGGTGTTTAGTTTTACTTTGGAGTCCTTATCAGAGGTATAACCAGTCCTTCTAACTTTAGGGCCATCAAGATTCATATGCTGAAGCTCGGTTTGGATGCTATCAACACTCAATTGAGTCGAGTGAGCTGTCTCCAACTCAAAAAGCATTTCAAAAGAGTTTCTTATGGTTAATGCTTCTGAGGTCCCTATGATTTTTCCATAAGGATGTACAGCCGAGCTGGATTTAGCGACTATTCCTTCTTCGTAAGTGTTTTCCATCCATTTGTATTTTTGAAACAAAGAAGTTGTTGGGCTTGCGTCAGAGCATTGAAATGTTTGCGCCTTGTCTGCTGTACCCTGCTGTAAATCCTTAGCAAGTTCAATTCCTTTATAAGATAGAGATGGTGCAACATTAGATCCTTCAACTTTGCCTTCTTCCGGCTCATGTCCCAGTTAGTTTTGTGACTTGATCTCTAAAACTGATGGAACTAATCTGAAAGCTGAAACTGAGTTTTGGGAAAAGCTGAGAAACTAAGTTTTAGAGAAAACTGAGTTTTGTGGAAACTGAGTTTGCTGTTCTACATTTGAGTTTGTTGATTACAAATGAGTTTTCTGAAAAGTGAGTTTTCAAGAAAAGTGAGTTTTCTGGGAAAGTCAATTTTGAGCTGAGTTTCGTCTGGTGGATAACAGCTGGAACTGGGGTCCACATTTGGGGTATTTATGACGATTCCGACAAAGAATTTTGGCGGTTAGGGTTTGGGATTCGTGCCTATAAATACCAAAGTTGTAACCAATGCAAAGTGCGTCTTCCAAAGTGTTATTCACACACTTGTGAAAACCTTGTAATTTTGTGCATAATAAAATACCTTATTTTCTGTCCTTGGAGTAGTCGGCACAACGGCGGAAACCACGTTAAATCACCGTGTTCTCTTTGTTTCTGTGTTTTATCAATTTCCGCCTTATTTTTCTGTTAGATTGCATCTGTTTTATCTTTCTTCAAGTGCATGTTTCTCGTCTGTGTTTTACAGTCCCTTAAACGGTGTATGCATTATCATCTTACTCTCATCAGGGCCATAGAAGCCAGCTGCTTGAGCTTTTCCAATATCAAATTGGCTGAATTTTAGTCTAGACCCCTTACTTACATTTCGGGCCGAATCTAAAATCTGCAGCTCGCCCAATTGCCTTTCTGGGTTGCCATTATATTTGCACTTGGCTGAACTTTTATGTCTTTTTTTATCAACGGCAACATGGACCTCTTGTAGATGTGTTATGTCCACTTGTACTCTTGCAGCCGAGGGCCGTCTAGGGTGTTCAGTTGCAGTATCAATTTTTAAACGCTGCTAAAAGAAGAAAACTAAAGAGAAAATGAACTTTTGATTTACCAGATGAATTGGTAGTCTACGCAAACATATCCAAATTGGAACAATTGAAGGTTCTCTATCAACATGAAAATCTGGAGTCCACTTTAAGATCCTCATTGAATTACCGTACACATTCTGAATTGGTTTAGAGACATCTCGCACATAATCATCGAACAATTCAAATCGGGAAAACGATATTTTTTATCCAAAAGGCCTTCCAAAACTGCGCCAGCAAAATTTTGAACGGATAAAAACTTTCGGATCATGTCCATATTTGGCTTTCTGTGGGAAAACTTACCGATTAGCGTATTCTCAATTCGAGCAGCAAGAGAAGCTACCGTTGCCTTTGGAATAGTGATCGATGGCTCCCCTTTGAATGTTCCATGGATAAAGTCCGATGGAATTGTAGCTTGCGCAGAGAAAGGAATGTAGCGCCGTTGATTTGTGGCTGGTGGAGGGTCGATATGAGCATTTTCCGGTGGAATAGCAGCCATGAAGAAGATTAATTGCAGAGAACACCATTGATTTGGAGCTGGAGAGATTCTAGGGGTTTTGAGAGTTTTAGGGATTTTCCGTCCATCGTCGTCTTGAGCCGGTTTCTTCAACAACAAAAGAAAATAAAAAATTGTTTTATTCTTTCTCTGAACAGACACCAAAAAATTGTATATCCCTTCTTGCCTGATTTTTTTTTAATTGCTTGATTACTAATTTGAAATTGGACGAATATTATATTTATTCTCCTTGTTCTAAATAGTGTATAACCAAAGGCCTTGCTCGTTTGAACTTTTTGACTTGGCAAGCTGCACATAATGCCCTGCCCACCATGTCCCTCCTTTTCAGAAGACATTTCTCCCCTACGGCAAGGTGTAAACTCTGCAATTCTGACGATGAAACATGTCTTCATGCTCTTAGGGACTGCAGATTCTCACAAAAGATTTGGAGATCCCTGATACCTAGACAACAGTGGAATGAGTTTTTATCTTCAACAAACCCCCAAACATGGATTCGAAGTTCTTTAATGACCCGTGGCTATCACAAGAAAATGGGCCTATCGATTCAGAGATTTGCTTTACAACATTTGGTTATGGAGAAACTCAATTCATCATAGAACTACTGAAACTCATCCCCCATTACATGTGATGCTCTCGAAGTCAGAGTCTCGCGTTCGCAATCTAAGACTAGCTTGGAATTTAGATACTGTTTAAAAATATTTTTTTCCCTTTTAAGCTCGATCTTGAGTTTGTAATTTGTGGATTTCCACTCTCTACTTATCAATAAAATGATCGTTTCCTAAAATTAAAAAAAAATTTAGTGTATAACTTGGAGTTCATTGCTAAATTGCAATTTTAGTCCTCCAACTGGACTCGTTTTTCGATTTTGGTTTTGGTTTTTCTCCGACGACAATTTTAGTCTTATAAATAGCCTCTTTTTTTGCAAAAACAGTCCTAAAGACAGAAAATGATGATTGTACAAATTTTCCAGCTAAATTTTTTTCCATGTCATCAAAAATTACCAGATCAGCATTTTTTATTAAAATTTTGAAAAACTAAAATGCCAAGTCACAATATACATTTTATTAAATACATTCAAAAAAATTAATCATATACATACAAATCCCAATATATCAGAAGTCCCCCTTCTTTAATCCCTCCCCTCTTTATATCAGGGTCCTCAGTGGAAAATCCATGGAATGTGGAACCTCTCACCAGATTGATTAAAGAAGTTTTGAGTTCGAAATTATCGATCGTGATTTCGGGAATCACGACCGCAGGATTAACTTTCACAATAGATGGCATGGCAAAGTCCGCCAATGTCCGTTGATCGCCATTTCCTCAACCTGGCTCCTCCTTGAGCTTCTCCTCGCCGTATCCTTCAGGATCGTTTCCTTCCGTGGTTCCCTCGTCCGTCGGTCCAGCGGGCCGAACCAAACGTCTGTTTGGTCGAGCGATGGTTTGCTCTATTTCCGGATTATACAAAAGTGGTCCCCCGTGAGTTCGAGTTTGCATAAACTACGTTTGGGCACCAACACCTAAATCATGAGGTTTCGGGATTTTATCCTTATGCTTCCGCAGAGTGGGATTCACCGAGAATCCATCACCCAACCTCAATGATTGAAACGTGTTCCGTGTTTCTTTTCTCTCTTTCTCGGTAATTACCGAATCCACTCGGTATTTATCGAGAATTTTTTTAAAAATTTTTTTTTTTAATTTTTTTTTTTTTTTTTAGAATTAAAAAAAAAAAGCTATACTAAAACAGGCTCGAAACAGGTCTAAACAGCGTAAAAGAAACAAAATACTATAAAACTAATACGTGATGTAAAGCAGAGCTAAAAGAAAATATTTTTTTTCTCTCTCGTAATTACCGAAGATTTTTTTTTTTTTTTTTTTTTTTTTTTTTTTTATTGTTTAAGATTTAAAACAGATAACTTAGTTGACAAAAAAAAAGCGAAAATTTTCCGTGCCAAGTCCCCCGGCGACGGCGCCAAAAACTTGTTCGCGGTTTTATGCAAAGCAAAAGATAACAAGTAATAAAATAAAACCGATGTCACCTTTAAGTGCGAAGGCTCATGACTAGTGGTGAAACCGGATCGTATCCGCAGGACTTGTAATAAAAGAGTTTTTTGCCTTCGATTTCTTTTATAAAGTTGATGATTATGATCTCGGATTTTCAATTAACAAACTAAGGTAGCAAACATGAAAATAAATAAAACTACGATAATAAAAATTTATAATTTAAAACAACTAGAACGCACCGATGATCCACCACCCCACGAAAATAACAAGAAAGACACATATTCATTCGTAAGTTCTTGGATTATTATTCGCTAAAGAGGCATTTTCCTTTCGGTTCATCGCCTTTTAATTAGTTCACCACTCGGTACAACTAAAGCATTTACGGATCAAAGATATGGATATAAATCCTAATCGACAACATTCACCCTCAACTTACGTATGTTGGAAGAATATTATCATTCTCCTTCACGGTAATCTACGAATTTATCAACTATCGTATCTAAATTGACAAAGATGCAACATAAGTATAGATCATACAAATTGCACATAAACAATTCAAACATGAAGGAAGAACAAGAAACTCACTAGAACAAATGAAAACGAAATCCTTGTTTATTCGGTGATGGTGTCTTCACAACGATGGTTCTAGCTTGGAGACCTTAGCCAATCATCCTCGATTATGATTTTTAATCGGGCCGTAGCTCAGAAGATTACAACAAGATTACTATTCTAATTTATTCTCGGCATAACGCCTACTGAGTATTTACATAAAAGACGGGAAAAGTAAAAGCTTGGCCAAAAGTGACCAAGGAGGGGCGCCTTTATGGATGGAAATGAGGGAGTTCTTATAGGGAGAGTTGAGGGGAGGTGTATAAGGGAGAGGTTGTAGTTGAGTCACCAAAAACATGTGGAGGTAGTTACAAGGTATCATTACATACCATGTGCAAGGAAAATGCAAGTAACATGCAAGGAATATGCTAGGAATATGCTAGGAATTCTCCCGGTTCGTCCGTAATTCCAGCAGTTCGGTAAAAAAATCATAACTTGAGTTGTAGACCTCCGATTGACGTGATTCAAAATGCGTTGGAAAGCTCATTTTAGTATCTACAACTTTCGTCAAGAACTCTTCCCCTGAAAATGCCTCTAAGTCGGGTAAAATTTCCATCGAAAAACAGGTTACGGTAGAAGTACGTTGGAAAATATTGATCCGTTGATCTCGTAAACTCGTGGCATCTTCTTCTTTTCCTCAAAATCCATCTTTTAGGCCTCAAAATATAATGTTACGTGGCATATTTTGAAATACTTGATCACCAAGTTTGGGCCGAATCGAATCGAGCTTTCTTCATTCGAATCGAGCTTTCTTCTTAACCTTCATCCGATCTTCGTTTAAGCTCCTCATTTAACATGCAAGCGCGCACTACATTCATGATAACATCGTGCAAAATGTAACATCTCATATTCAAAGATTTTTATCAATGAAACCACTTAAACAACACAAATTTGCACTTAAACACTTTTAAAACTCATTTGCTCAATAATTCGATTAAACCTTGATTTCTATGCAAATTATACTGAATATGAAGGAAATTGTTATAAAATATAACATTAGAAATCGTATAAAATCACCCTAAACAACTCCCCACACTTAGCTTTTGCTCGTCTCGAGAGCAAAACAAAACAAGAATCAAGGCTCAAAAAGATAGACACCTCAAGCCAAATACAACATATACTCAATAAATCGAGGTTCACCCGATGTGTGTGCATAGCCATAGAAAACTTCCACTAAGTCCAAACTTGAAAAATTCAAAGCAAACTAGCTAATACCCCTTCAAACTAGTAATAATGATACTTATAAGATGTACCCTACAAAACGTGACATATCACGAAAGAATGATAGAATATATCTAGGGCCATTTCGATATACTCAGAGGATAATCCCTACAACATATCATCGGTTTATACTGGGGATAAGGTATACGATAACTAAGTCCTTAACTTATTCATAATAATAAATTTTTCGATTTTTTTTTCAACACTTTTTTTTTCACACTTTTTTTTTTTTTTTTTTCAACACACATCGAATGAGCTTTTGCCCGTCATACTAGAATAGGAAATTTGAGATAATCCCTATCTACTCAAATCATAATGATTTTTTTCGATCGTCGTGAGCTTTTGGTCATCATAGTGGTATAGGACATTTGAGATAATGCCCTACCGCACTCAAATCATCGACCGACTTTTCGACACACACAATTGATTACTTTTTTTTCGAGATTTACGGCGGTGCAAGTGGTTAACATGCTAAAAGCAATTCAAACCTACTGAGCATAACACCTCAAGCAATGATTTATTTGTTAATTATTGTGCAAGAACATTAGTTATGTTTCACTTATCACATTCAAACGCTCGGATATTCACAATATATCATACTCGGCTATAAACACAAACTATCATAATTTTCACGATACGCCAGACGTTAGCACTAAGCACTTGACTTATAAGATAATCAAAATCACTAATCAAAAAGGGTATAGCTTTATAAATTAGCTCATCATTCACTATGGCTCGTGAAAATATATTGGGTGAAACAACTAACTTATCGAACATACGGAATATAGCATTAATGACTATAAAAACCGAACAAAGATATGCATTGTTTACTCGGGACTAAACAAAAATTTGAAAATTTAGCCCATTTAGCATAGAATCAAAATAATTTAAGCAAATGGTAGATACACATAAACCGATCCCTCCCCACACTTAAATCACAACATGTCCTCGGGTTGTGCGTAATGTAAAAGAAAAAGAACACTTAGCCGATTGTGGTTGAAAGTGGCAATTCGGAAGTGGCCTAGAATCACTCTAGAAATGCTCGATGAAAGCAAGAGATCGTGGACCATCCACCGGAAAACGGCATCATCTCGAAACTCACAATTGCTATCGCAAATATCCCGCACATCATGGGAAAACAAGACGTACCTCGGGATAGGGGCACAAAAGATGATAGACAAGGCAACATCATGGAATAAAACAGTAAATAAACTACAGACAAAAAGGAAAAGATATCTAGGTTACCGCCCTAGTAGGGCTTAATTATAGTCGGAGCTCGACTAGACAATAAAATTTCAACTCGGTCACTTTGAATTTCCTATTCCCTTAGTTGCATAGTAGTTGAATTAATACATGTCACACATTATTTGAAAATTTAAAGCAGACTAGGTCATGATATGAAATATGTGACAAAGTATTAACTATGAGTCTTTTATACCCGGATCCTCAAGGGTTATTTCAAATTGTTCTAACAACTGAATCTAAGAAATGATGCATTTGAATTTTTCTTTGTACTCCTCGGGATTTTCGGATAACCTCCTAATCGTTTCCTTTAAATGACATTCAAACATTCATCCCGAGACTTGGTGAAACAAAATGAAAATCAATTCAAGTATTTGAAAACTATTATCCAAAGTATGAGTAAAGTATAATGCAAAATGTAGAGTTTTTTTTTTTTTTGTTTTTTTAAACGGGTTGCCTCCCGGTAGCGCTTTTTGGTTAATGTCGTTTGCTCGACAACCCAAAAATTTTCAACCCGGTCAAAGCCGGTGAGGCCTCTTTCGGAATCATTCTTGATTTCCTCGGGGTTAATAAAGATGGATCCCACAAAAACAAAGTCTCGCCAATGTATTGGCCATATCAAGAAACTTTCGTATCCACTTTGTTCCTATGGTTCTTCTCTTTTTCTTTTAGGATTTTGTTTCAGAAGCCGAGGTTTATCATCATAAATCACAACATCTTCAAAGAATTCACAGAGACGTAAATCATCGGGTGCCGAAAAATCGGAGCTAGCTTGACTAGGGATGTCGTTCAGATGGAAAACCACCGGTCGTTCCTTTTGTTGACCAATATAGTGTTTCAACCGATGACCATTCACTCGAACAACTCTCCTCGCTTATTTTTCAATTCGACGGCTCCACTAGGAAAACTCGAGAAATTTCAAAAAGGGCCGAGACAACGGGTGCGTAGCTTACCAGAAACAGATGTAACCTGGTATTATATAGTAAAACCCATTCGCCTCTCTTTGAATTCTCTATGCTTGATTTTCTTGTCGTGAAGAAGTTTAGTCCTTTCTCATCGATTCTTGAGCTCGTAGGGCCTGGAGTCTCGAACTCATCAAGCTCCCGTGAATCGCAACAATCGCTTTTCTCTGCATAATCGGCTGTCAAAGTTTAAGAATTTAATAGCCTGTAATGCTCGTGCTCAAGCTCGATTGGCGGTGGCGTGCCTTACCATAAACCATCTCAAACGGAGACGTGCCAATAGGAGTTTTGAAAGTCATCCCCAGAGCCCGCAGTACATCATCCAGCTTCGCTCCAATCCGCCCTATGAGAATTCACCGTCTTCTCAAGAATGCTTTTCTGTGCTTCGGTTACTTACTTCAACTTGTCCACTCGTCTGAGGGTGATAGGGGTAGCGCTTTGTGTTTCACCCCATATCGTTCTAAAATCTTTCTAATGGAGTATTGCGAAGTGAGTTCCTCGTCACCGATGAGAGCTCGTGGACAACCAAACCGTGTAAAAATGTTTTTCCTCAGAAGCTCTTGACCACCTTGTGGTCGTTCCGTGGTGTTGCTATTGCCTCTACCCATTTTGACACGTAGTCAACGCGAGACAGAATGTACTTGTTCCCATACGAGGATGGAAACGGTCCCATGAAGTCAATACCCCATACGTCGAAAACCTCACATTGTTGAATGGGGTGTAGGGGCATGTCCATTCGCCGAGAAAGTTTACGGTGCGCGGCACCGGTCACAACCTTTACAAAACTCTGTATCCTTAAAATTGTCGGCCGGTAGAAACCGGATGAAAAATCTTCAGCAGTCTTCCTAGCTCCATAATGACCTCCCACAGTCCGTCATGGCATTGCTCTATAATGTCCTCTCGCTTTCGAACTCGGGGACACACCTACGGAGTAATCCATCCTTACAACGCTTGAAGAGAATAGGTCGTCCCACACATAATAGTTCAAATCCAAAAGAATTTCTTCTTTTGGCGATATATGTCAGTCGTGGTCCAGATATCGCGCTCAAGAAGTTTGCAAAGGTGCAAACCAAGGAGAACCTTTTCGAAGCAAGCAGGAATAACCTCGCACACATCAATAGTCATGAGTTGCTCGGTTGGAAAATCAATTCCAATCTCATCCGACTCTATTTGATGATCATCGGTCACCGAGACATGTGATCGCCTACCACATTCTTGCTACCCTTCTTGTCCCGGATATGAACATCAAACTCTTGTAAAATCAAGATCCATCTCATCAAACGAGGCTTGGCATCGCCTTTGCTCAATGAGATACTTCAATGCGAGAATGGTACGTCTGCATCAGAACTTCCGACCCAAGCAAATAGCTTCTAAATTTATCCATGGCAAATTCATCGCCAACAACTCCTTCTCGCTTGTTGCATAATTTACTTGCGTTGGGTTTAAAGTGTGACTAGCGTAGTAGATGGGTTGGAACCTTTCCGTCCACTCTCGACCTAACACCGCACCGATCGCATAATTAGAAGCATCACACATAAGCTCGAAGGAGCTTTCACTCGGGTGCTATAAGAATTGGCGAGGTAACCAACTTGTCTTTTAATTCTTTAAACGCTCTTTCACATTCGGGGTAAAACAAACTTCACATCCTCTCTTAAGAGAGTTGACAAAGGCTTGGCTATCTTAGAAAAGTCTTTAATGAACCGCCTATAGAATCCAACATGACCCAAGAATCCTCTTACTTCTCTTACGGTTTTGGGGTATGTCATTTTTTCAATAGCTTTTACCTTCGCTTTGTCAACCTCTATACCTTCCTTGGACACCTTGTGTCCAAGAACAATTCTTCTTCCACCATTAGGTGGCACTTCTCCCAATTTAAGACTAAGTCCTTCTATGCACCGGGATGAGAACTTTATCAAGATTGTGTAAACAAAGTGGTCTAAACTCGCCCCCGAATACGAGAGAAGTCATCCATAAAAATTTCCATCACCTTCTCCACTAAACCATTGAAGATAGCCAGCATACATCTTTGAAATGTAGTCAAAGTGCGTTCTGAGACCAAATGGCATCCTTCGTAAGCGAAGGTACCGGAGGGACAGTGAAGGTAGTCTTTCTTGATCAATTGGGGTCGATAGCTATCTCGAAAGTATCCGAATAGCCATCAAAAAACAATAAAATTGCTTGCCACTAAGCCTCTCAAGGAGCTGGTCAATGAATGGCAAGGGAAAGTGGTCTTTAGAGTTACCTCATTTAGTCTTCGTAGTCGATGCAAACTCTATAACCGGTGACTTGTCGTAAGGCAATCTCTTCCCCTTTTCATTCTTTTCAATAGTAATCCCTCCTTTCTTTGGCACCACCTGAGTGGGGCTCACCCATTCACTATCGGCTATTGGGTAGATGATACCCATGTCAAGCAATTTGATGATTTCCTTCTTAACGATTTCCTGCATGTGACGTGAGGGTTTAGCCTTCTCTCGAGGTCGCCGCACCTTCTTCGATCCTCAACAGTCCGATCTTATGCATACAGATATCGTGGCTTATCCCCTTAATATCTCCCACTTGCCAACCAAAGGCGAGGATATTATCTTGCAAAGCACTTTGATAAGCTTTTCTTCCTCCTTCGGTTCTAACTTAGATGAAATGATCAAAGGAGCTTATCACCGTCCCCTCGAGAAAAATGTATTTCAAGTGTTGAGGCAAGGGTTTCAACACTAAATCGACGGTGGCTTCTCCACACTTGGTCTCAATTTATCTCCCTTAAGCTCTAGATCTCCAAGCTTATTATAAGGGCTATGAAGCATCATGGCCTCCCACAGACAGTGGGCCTCATCTCCTTTTGCAAACTGGGCATATCACCATGCCTCTCCCTCATCTTCTTTCCTACCACCTCGTGGTAATCGAACTTTCCTTGTCAATCTCTTCTAAAAATTTTATCCACTCCTCATTAGTCCAAGTTGCGATAGTTTATTGAATTCTTCCTCATCCCAACTACCCATGAACACTTGTTTATCATACTCATCGCTGAAATCGCCCTCAATAGCTAAACAAGTGTCACTGGGACGGGTGCTTCAACGCATTACCCACATTGAACTTTATACTCTCATCCTCCAAATGTAAGGTCACTTCGCCCTTTGTGGGAATCTAGTAAGGCACGGGCGGTTGCAAGAAAAGGTCTTCCAAGGATCAAGGGGTTTTCTTATCGTTGGTCATATCCATGATTACCCAATCGGTGGGTATATGAAGTTCTTAACCTTGACCAATACATCTTCTACACCCCTTGCATATTTCACACTTCTATCGACAAGTTGAAGAGAAATAGGTTTAAGCGTAATAGATTGATCCAATCCAAGAGATTGGAAGATTGACGTGAGACATCAGATTGATTGATGCTCCCGAATCACACAAAACATTGTGGAAGTCCCTGTTCCCTAATAGTACACTAAATCGTGAATCTACTGTGGTCGTGGCACTTCACAGGAAGTTTAGTCTGGCTGATTGCCGAGCATTCTCCATTCAATACTATGTGCTCGAGCTCTTGGAGCTTCTTTTCGAACTTATCAAGGCTGCGTCCTTTATAAACTTTGTATACTTTGGCATTCCTACCAAAAGATCAACTAATGGAATGTTTGCCTCAAGATTTTTGAGCAAGTCGATTATCTTCTTATACTCTTTATCGATCGTTAATGACAACTTGTTTTTGCTAGGTGGGTAAGGGAGATCAAAGAAAGTCTTCCTCAAGAAAGTGCTTCTTTGCCGCCTTATCATTGATTGCTTTGTCTTCCTATCCTTCCACCTCACATGCTTCCTGTAACTTAACTTAGAATCGACTTCTTCTCAGCAGATTCTCTTCATCATCGTAATTCTCAACTTTCACCTTTTCTTGTAATTTTTCTTTCACTTGGATCAATAGTAGTCCCAACATCCTTCCTCGAGGAGAACAAAGATCTTCCCCCTCCTGCCTCTCGCTCACGGGAGGGGCTACTGTTTCCCTGGTTGGCCTGACCGCCAACCGTTTTCCCACTCCTCGATTTATAGCATTCATTTCATCTTGACCATAGTTCCATGGTGCAAATGAGATCGGTGCAAGAATTCGGTCATTTTGGACCAGATTAACCCCTCGGGGTTCTTCTCGAGAAAACTCGGCAAATGACCTTGAGGTCGACTTGCTTGTTGCCCCGAAATTTGTCCCATTTGCACCTCCAAATTTCTCTTTGATCGGTCGAGTACTTAAAGCATTTGCCAATTGAGTGTTGGCCGTGATTTGCTCGCTCAACTTTTGTTCTAAGACCTGAAATGATTGATTTTGATTTTGCGGTGGATTGGTGTTCCATGTCTTTGGTCGATAGTTGGATTGAAAATTGCTTTGATTAGGCCTAGGGGCCTGAAAATGATGGGGGTTTGCTGCCCTGAATGGTCACTCCATCGGAAACCAGGGTGGTTCGGTTATAATTGAATCCTTGAGTGTTTTGATTCGACCGAAGGTCGATAATTTTGAGAAGTGAATGTATTCACTTCTTCCGAATGCAACAATAGATGACATCGATGGAATGCGCGCCCAACGGTATCGCAATTTTGGCAAACGACATTGTTTTGAAACAGCTTTGACCGTGAGATCGGGTCAAGTCGGCATTGATTACTACGATGGCCTTGGCCATGGCAATTGTCACACACAAGACTTTGAACATTCATTGCCGCCACTTGCTTCAGAAGTGCGGCCAATCGAGCTTTTAGAGACGTGGTCTCATCTACCTCATACTTCCTCGCAATGAGCTTTTTCGATTGGGACGCGACTGCATACAGTAGGGGCATAATTATACTTTGCAATATCTTCAAACAACATCCATCCTCATCAGGTGTCTTTCTCGTAAATGCACCTCCAGCAGTAACTATTCACCATTCCCTTAGTCAATTCGGTCAAACCACTTTGTAGAAAGTGTTGACCAATCTTTGTTTATCCAAACCCATGGTGGGGCACTTTCTCAAGAGAGTCTTAAATCGTCTCCACGCATCGTAAAAGATTCCTTCTCGATTGCACAAAAGTGAATATCTCGATTCGGTAAGATGAGCCGTCTTTGCGTGTGGAAAGTAATCGCTCGTAAATTCTTTCTCCAACTCCTCCCACGAAGTAATGGATTCGACTGGTAAGGATTTATACCATTCTTTTGCTTCTCCCTTCAGCGAGAAAGGAAAGAGTTTCATTTTCAGGGCGTCCTCAGTGACCCCTTTGATTAAAATAGTCCCGCACGATTCTAGAAATGAGTGAATATGATCGTGCGGGTCCTCAGTGGAAAATCCATGGAATGTGGAACCTCTCACCAGATTGATTAAAGAAGTTTTGAGTTCGAAATTATCAGCCGTGATTTCAGGAATCACGACCGCAGGATTAACTTTCACAATAGATGGCATGGCAAAGTGCGCCAATGTCCGTTGATCTCGCCATTTCCTCAACCTGGCTCCTCCTTGAGCTTCCTCGGCCAGTATCCTTCAGGATCGTTTCCTTCCGTGGTTCCCTCGTCCGTCGGTCCAGCGAGCCGAACCAAACGTCTGTTTGGTCGAGCGATGGTTCGCTCTATTTCCGGATTATACAAAAGTGGTCCCCCGTGAGTTCGAGTTTGCATAAACTACGTTTGGGCACCAACACCTAAATCATGAGGTTTCGGATTTTATCCTTATGCTTCAGCAGAGTGGGATTCACCGAGAATCCATCACCCAACCTCAATGATTGAAACGTGTTCCGTGTTTCTTTTCTCTCTTTCGTAATTACCGAATCCACTCGGTATTTATCGAGAATTTTTTAAAATTTTTTTAATTTTTTTTTTTTTTTTTAGAATTAAAAAAAAAAAGCTATACTAAAACAGCTCAAAGCAGTCTAAGCAAATAGTAAAAGAAACAAAATACTATAAAACTAATACGTAAGTAACAGAGCTAAAAGAAAATATTTTTTTCTCTCTCTCGTAATTACCGAAAGATTTTTTTTTTTTTTTTTTTTTTTTTTTTTTTTATTATTGTTTAAGACGAAAACAGATAACTTAGTTGACAAAAACCGAAACGAAAATTTTCCGTGCCAAGTCGGCGACGGCGCCAAAAACTTGTTCGCGGTTTTATGCAAAGCAAAAGATAACAAGTAATAAAATAAAACCGATGTCACTAAGTGCGAAGGCTCGCAGCTAGTGGTGAAACCGGATCGTATCCGCAGGACTTGTACGAAAAAGAGTTTTTGCCTTCGATTTCTTTTATAAAGTTGATGATTATGATCTCGGATTTTCAATTAACAAACTAAGGTAGCAAACATGAAAATAAATAAAACTACGATAATAAAATTTATAATTTAAAACAACTAGAACGCACCGATGATCCACCACCCCACCGAAAATAACAAGAAAGACACATATTCATTCGTAAGTTCTTGGATTATTATCTGCTAAAGAGGCATTTTCCCTTTCGGTTCATCGCCTTTTAATTAGTTCACCACTCTCGGTACAACTAAAGCATTTACGGATCAAAGATATGGATATAAATCCTAATCGACAACATTCACCTCAACTTACGTATGTTGGAAGAATATTATCATTCTCCTTCACGGTAATCTACGAATTTATCAACTATCGTATCTAAATTCGATCAAGATGCAACATAAGTATAGATCATACAAATTGCACATAAACAATTCAAACATGAAGGAAGAACAAGAAACTCACTAGAACAAATGAAAACGAAATCCTTGTTTATTCCGGTGATGGTGTCTTCACAACGATGGTTCTAGCTTGGAGACCTTAGCCAATCATCCTCGATTATGATTTCAGAATCAGGGCCGTAGCTCCAAAGATTACAACAAGATTACTATTCTAATTTATTCTCGCATAACGCCTACAGAGTATTTACATAAAAGACGGAAAAGTAAAAGCTTGGCCAAAAGTGACCAGGAGGGGCGCCTTTATGGATGGAAATGAGGGAGTTCTTATAGGGAGAGTTGAGGGGAGGTGTATAAGGGAGAGGTTGTAGTTGAGTCACCAAAAACATGTGGAGGTAGTTACAAGGTATCATTACATACCATGTGCAAGGAAAATGCAAGTAACATGCAAGGAATATGCTAGGAATATGCTAGGAATTCTCCCGGTTCGTCCGTAATTCCAGCAGTCCGGTATAAAAAATCATAACTTGAGTTGTAGACCTCCGATTGACGTGATTCAAAATGCGTTGGAAAGCTCATTTTAGTATCTACAACTTTCGTCAAGAACTCTTCCCTGAAAATGCCTCTAAGTCGGGTAAAATTTCCATCGAAAACAGGTTACGGTAGAAGCACGTTGGAAAATATTGATCCGTTGATCTCGTAAACTCGTGGCATCTTCTTCTTTTCCTCAAAATCCATCTTTTAGGCCTCAAAATATAATGTTACGTGGAATATTTTGAAATACTTGATCACCAAGTTTGGGCCGAATCGAATCGAGCTTTCTTCATTCGAATCGAGCTTTCTTCTTAACCTTCATCCGATCTTCGTTTAAGCTCCTCATTTAACATGCAAGCGTACCTACATTCATGATAACATCGTGCAAAATGTAACATCTCATATTCAAAGATTTTTATCAATGAAACCACTTAAACAACACAAATTTGCACTTAAACACTTTTAAAACTCATTTGCTCAATAATTCGATTAAACCCTTGATTTCTATGCAAATTATACGAATATGGAGGAAATTGTTATAAAATATAACATTAGAAATCGTATAAAATCACCCTAAACAGTGCCACACATCTGTTGTGGCTTTATTAGAAGCAAAGGCAATAAGAGGTTGAGAAGGCCACTCGTAAAGTCCATTCCTAACCGGACCACGGAGGAGGATTCGACTCGTCTGGAGATCCTTCACATGAAATTCAGAGGGTAAGAATTCAACAGAAATATTATTGGTTTGACATAATTTAGAAATTGACAATAAATTACGGGACATATCAGGCACACAAAGAACATCATTTAAAGTAAAAGATTTAGAAATAGAGAGCAGGAGAGTAGTAGAACCGATTGTGAGTTATGGGTAGGCCATTGCCATCGCCAACCATGATGTCATCGGTGCCAAAATAAGGATGTTGTGGAGTGACAGATTCGTAAGTCGGTAGTAACATGATGGGTAGCTCCACTGTCTAACAGCCAAGGAGAGGTGAGAGCATGATGAGCCGAGTCAGAGGACTGAGCCGAGGTAGATGAGTGGGCCGTGAGATTAGCTTGAGGACGTGGGGGAGTGGGATGCAGAGGATGAACCTGAAACATAGGACAAAATTTAGCAGAGTGGCCATGAGTTGCACATAATTGGCACTTACCAAGATAGGGCTTCTTGGGCCGAGTTTGGTTATTCGAGCTGTAGGTGGGCCGGGGAGTAGAGGCTTGCGGCTGTCCAGAATAAGGGGCTGACGGAAATGAGCCGGATTGACCACGCCAAGATGAAACTGGAGGACGGGGCAGGAGGCCGGTGGTCGGCCGGAAAGCAGAGTGGGCCGATGCTGGACCAAAAAAGGGAGCTATCGCTGATTCATGTGCAGCCGGCCTGAAATTGAGGAGCTTTTCATGTAATTCTTCAAAGGTGATCGGAGTATCTCGGGCCTGAATGGCTCTAGCAATTTCTTTGTAATCATCCCCCGCATTTTCAAGAATTAGATCAATAAAATCCTCATGATTCATAGGCTCCCCAAGAAGGGCTAGTTCATCAAATTTAGACTTGATAGCATAGAGGTAGTCGGAGATGGGCTGAGTCCCCTTTTTGATGGATTTCATTGATTGCTTAATTAGTCGAATGCGGCCACGAGAAGCTTTAGCATAGGTGTCGTTTAAAATTGTCCAGGCATACCTTGAAGTCCGTTTTGCCGGTTCAGTGTTGCTGATGAAGGGAAGAACGCCTGGGGTGAGAGACGAGATGATAATATTCAAGATAAAGCTATCTTGTCGTTTCCATAGCACAAATGCAGGATTGGGTTTGGTTTGACCATTTTCAGTGACGGTGGCCGGTGGTGGGGGAATGGTGCCGTCAACATAGCCATAGACATCATATCCGATAAGGAGCGTTTCGAGTTGTAGTTTCCAAGCATTGAAATTTGTAGGATCGAGTTTAATTGGTGTTTGAATTGCGGGATTAAAGGCAACTGGGGAAAGGGATGAAGCCTGAGTAGTGATGGCAGAGGTGTTGGCGGCCATGGATTCCGATAATTAACAGAGTTGATGGCTGGAAAATAAGAAGGAAAAGAGAGGAAAAAAAAAAAAAAAAAAAAGAAAAAGAAAGGGGAACGAACAGAGAAAAAAAAAATAGGTATGAAGAGAAGAAGGAGGGATGGAGATTGGCTGCGTGAAAAGAGGGATTGTAGGAGATTCAACACAAGAAGAGATATGAGTGCTCTGATACCATATTAGAATAGAGATTTAGGAGAATATTTTTGTGTATTGATATTCACACTTGAATTGATGGGTTACACATGTTTATATACACACTATCAGAACATTCTAGGACTCTCTAGGTATATACGGTAATAATTACAATGATTACAATAATTAATACAAATATTTACAAGATACGTTATTATATTTGTTTTTCAAATTATTAGAATTATATTTGTTTGTTTTATATGATTTCTCACTAAATAAGAGTGATCCATTGTATGCATTCATCAATTCAATAAAACAAAAGTTTGAGTATTCCGTCTTGCGTATTCTGATTATTTTCACACCACCGTCCAAAGACTTTCCAAGCATGTCATTGACAATGTAATTAACATGTGTTCATGTGTGAGTAGTATACATTATAAATAGGTGATGTTTGTGATTGTAATTGTATCAACCAAGTGAGAAACTTAAGAACAAAACTTTCTAATACAAAGTGTTTTTTTGTGTGTGTTGAATCATTGAAACATTGTGTTGTGTTTCAACAATTGGTTATCGGAGCTAGGTTGAGCCATTACCTCCGACCGAGATTGTTTTTCCGGTGAGGTTCTTTAGAAAATTGCAGTTGCAATATTTCCAACTCTTTTTCTTTCCACGTGACCGTTTCTTTTACGGGTGAGTGGATTCTTTTCCGATGATTGTTTCTCTAAATACAGTCACTTTACCTTAAATTTTTTGTGTTTCCCGAATCAAAATAAGTCGCAGTGGCTTCATCTTTGTGAGTTAACCTGCTCGCTTCATATCTTCCACATTCCTTTTTCTTTTCAATCGTTAGCTTCTAGCTATCCCTTTGACTTCAATATTCGTTATATATATATATATATATATATATATATATATTAAAAAAGTGGGTGGCGGGACAGAATGACAAAATAAGATACAAAATGGTTGAGAAGGACAAGACGCGTCTATTACTACATATTTTTACATGTGTTAGTACGTGTTGTCCTTTTTTTCCATTTTAGATTAAAACTGTCCTCCACAACCTTTAACTTTAAAAAAATCTATGAAGGTCCTAAGGACGTTTGTTCTTGGGAGTTGAAGGAGAGGAGAACTCACATGCTTGAAGGAGAGTATCAATTACTTTGGGGGGTTCTATTTGCCCCCCCCTATTTACTACTTGCACCCATTTACTACTTGTACCACAAAATTTTACTTTTGGCACCACAAGATTATTTTGATTCTTTTTATACTTCTCACACTACACAATTAATAAAAAAACAACTACTTTCACCACAACTTATAAAAAATTCAAACTAGTCCCCCAAAAATTCACCCCCCTCATTTTTTCAAGCCACCACCGTCCACCACTTTCCTCCTTCCCCAGCCACCCCAACTCTCTCAGCCGCCCCTTCCCTCCTCCCCCACCTGCAAAATCATCTCCACCTTCACCGGCCGCCACTACCATTCCCACCCCCACCAAGAACTAACTGCCACTGTATTTTCCTCCCCACCATCACCAACCACCGCTATCTCCATACCCACCGCCAATCAACCATCTCCATTATCACCCTCTTCTTCTAACACCCATCTTCTCAAAACCCACCCATTTTCACCAAATTTCTTCTCTTCAAACAAAGAACCCTTTCTCAACAAAAAAAAAAAAGAACTCCACATTTCCACCACCCCGCCACTTCCCCTCTGCAAAACAGCTGGCCGACGCTCCATCTCCTCCTCCTTTAATACCGCTGAAAACGCACCAACGTATGCTCTGCGATTTGGTAGAGCTGCGATTTGGCCGGATTTCATGGAGATAGGATGGCCGGATTTAATGGAGATCGAATTTCAGCAGAAAAATCAGACACACCCCACCCCTGCTGCAAAACTCTGAGGTAAAGCCCCAAGGAAGCCCGCAAATCAGCTCCGGCGGCGGAAAAAATTGCGACTTCGACCTTTTTTTTAGGAAACTTCGACCTCTTTTTTTTGGGGGTTTTGTTGCAGTTAGATTGTAATTGTATTTTGCTTTTTGGGTGGTGTGTTTGGAAGGAGGCTGGGGAGGTATGGCGGAGTAGATGGTGGCTGGGGTGGGGAGATAGATTTTAGGGATTGAAAATGGAAGAAGATGGGGTAAATTAAAATGTTGTAAATTTAGGGACTAAAGTGTATTTTTTTATATTTTTTTATGTGGTGTAATAAGTAAAATGGGGGTGTGTAGAAGTAAAAAAATAAAATCAAATAATGGGTGTAAGTAGTAATAAGGGGGTGCAAATAGAACCCCCTTACTTTATTGATTCATTGATATAAAGTAAATAGTGCACAGGGAAAAGCTCAAATTGTCAATAGCAGCCTGTGTTATATGTTGAATTGAATAAAAGCCGTAGATTAAGAGAAATTCTTAGTTGGAGACTCCAACATGGAGTGAAGTACTTAGCTGTCGGTTGATTTATTGAGTAGTCAACATCAACTATTCATAGATACTATTAATATCTTGAGTGATATTAATAATTCGGAAGTCCTTTCAAAAGGGAAACTTGAATAAATATGCCTGAAAAGTAGTTTCTTAGAAAAAAATATGCTGCGACGCATACTGCACGCATGCGTCGCGAATTGTCCATGCATCGCGAATGCAGCATGCATGTGTCGCGAATGGAGCCCTGCCAAGCATATTTTCCAAATAACTACTTTTTGAGCATATTTTTCCAATTTTTATCTTTTTGAGCATATTTATTCAAGTTTCCCTTTCAAAATATCACTTATATCTATGGAGGGAGAAAGAATTATACAATATTGTCCCGTTTTTACCTTCGATGGTAAAAATAATTTTGATCAATGGAGCGAAAAAATAAGAGATTTTTTTGAGGTTACCGGTATATGGGATGTCGTTGAAAACGGTTTTGACATTCCCAAGGCCACTACGAATTTAAATGAGGCACAAATAAAAACGCTAGAGAAGAACAGAAGGAATGATCGTTTGGCTCGTCATTATCTCAATAATGCGGTCGAGTTAAGCGTTTATAATAAATTTATGAACGCCAAATCAGCAAAAGAGACGTGAAGGATCCTCGTAAATGCCAACCGAGGTAATATTGAAGTTATAAAGAATCGCTTACACTTTAAAAGATGGTTCTTCTAATGCTATTTCTGATTTATTCTATGTGCCCAGTTTACGTCATAATTTGTTGAGCATTGGACAGTTGTCACAGAAAGGCTATAACATAGTCTTCAATCAAGGAACTTGCACAATAAGTGATTTTAATGAAGGACTCATTGCAAAGGTAAACATGAGTAATAACCGTTTGTTTTCGCTAAAAATTAATTGTGGCAATTTACCTTGTTATAGTTCTGTGAGTTTTGATGATACATGGTTATGGCATCTAAGATTTGGACATTTGAACTTTGGAAGTTTAAAGTTTATTGCCAGAAAGAAGTCAATATTTGGATTGCCAAATATTGACTTTCCTCATAAATTCTGTGAGTTATGTGGGGAAACACCAGAGATTCGTTTCCAAAGAATAAGGCATGGAGGGCAAGTACACCATTGTAGCTGATTCATTCGGATTTGTGTTATGTTGAAGAACCTTCCAACAGAGGTAGTAAGTATTTTACATATTTCATTGATGACTTCAGTCGAAAAGAATGAGTGTATTTTCAAAGAAATAAATCTAATGTCTGTGATATTTTTAAAAGTTTGAAAAAGTACATTGCAAAACAGAGTGGATATGAAATCAAAACTTTGAGAACAGATAGAGGAACTGAGTATATTGTCTGTGATGATTTTCTGGAATGGAATCAAACATCAGATGACAGCCAGATATACTCCTCAGCAGAATGGAGTGGCAGAGAGGAAAAATAGAACGGTCATGGATATGGTAAGGTCTATGATGCATCCTAAGAAATTGCCTAAATCCTTTTGCGCAGAGGCCGTCGCTTGTGTCTTTTATGTCTTAAACAGGTGTCCTACCAGGAGGGTACCGGGTGGAAAAACACCATATGAGGTATGGACAGGGAGAAAACCAAATATTGGAAATTTGAAAGTGTTTGGTTGTATTGCTTATGCCCATGTTCCTAATGTTTTGAGAAAGAAATTGGATGATAAATCGAAATATGTATTTTTATTGGATATTCTCATCAAACAAAAGGTTTTAGGTTGTTTAATCCGGTAACAGGAAAAGTTGTAATCAGCAGGGATGTTATATTTGAAGAACATGAAGCTTGGGATTGGTCACCTAAGCAAGTTGAAAAACCAAGCAATGCTTTTATTCCAGTTGTTGGTTCTAGTATACAACATATAGAACCACCAAGAGAGGATATTGTAAGTGAATCTTCATCTTTGCCGTCCGCTCGATTGCAGGATTATGTCATTGGAAATGATAATGACATGTCTGATGATGAAATTGTTAATTTCACTTTGTTGGCAGATTGTGATCCAGTTAGCTTTGAAGGAGCTTCGAGAAACGATTATTGGATTCAATCCATGAATGATGAGATTTATTCAATTGAGTAGAATGATACTTGGGAGCTGACAAACCTTCCACCAGGCAAGAAACCCATTTGGGTAAAATAGGTGTACAAAACAAAGTACAAAGACAATGGAGAGGTGGATCGCTATAAAGCTAGACTTGTAGCAAAGGGATACAAGCAGAAGGCCATGATCTTAAATCTTATATGAATGACCAAAAATTAAATGAATGCAAAGCACCAAAAGAATTCCAATCAATGACGCACGTCCAACCATTTCATCAACCTCGAATTTCATAATGCAAATCAAATGATAACAAAGCAAGGCACAACACTCACTAGTATTCATACGACTCACTATAACATCACTCGATCATAAACTTTAAAGGGGCAAAATGAAAGAGTCCTAACTTGTCCTAACGGATAAACTCTCATTATACAACATAGGGACAATTCACACACTCTCAAAAATCAACACACAACCAAAGCATTTCCATAGGTTTGCATATCCATCAAATCTCCACCACTATGCAATCAAAATCCAATGCACAAATCATGAGGTCTTTCACAAGGTTGTAACGGGCTAGAGACTGAAAATAAGGTAGGAAAAGGGAAATACAAGGCTAAATTGTCAAGGAGAGTGCATGAATAATCACACCAATTATCACATAGCCACCAATAAGCATTCCAATGAAACACACCTTACGGCTCCAACTTCTATCACAACATCATAAGGAATGAAGTGCAAACAATAACATCAAAGAAGCTTGCAAAAAAGGTTAGGAAACAAGCTACTTCTTCAAATATAAAACACTTCTGCAATGTAAGCTCTCTTTTATTTCTTTGCTTCTTATTTTTTTTGCCTTTTTTTTTTCCAACATTCCATCTTTTTTTTTTTACTCTAGATCTTGCAATTCACATCATAATATAATCTCGAGCCATACTCCCTAGATACTCGCTTCTTGGCACTTCTCCAAAGTTTTATGCAACTATTCACACAATCTCTTGACAATAGGGTCAACAAAAGAGGGTATATCGTAAGAAAAAGGTCATGGGTTTATTTTTCTCGGAGTTTGTCAAAGAAAGGGTCAAAGCTAGAAAGGGCTCAAGCTAGGGGTATAAAACATGGGTAGGCTAACAAAAGTGGGTCTTGAAAGGGCTAAATCCTAGGTGCCTCAATCATTTTAGTGCGTTGAACACGAAAAGTGTGGTCTCAAATGCATGTCAAAGCAAATTCTAGAATGACATTGGAAGTGTGGATACCACTCAAAGGAAAAATGAGCGAGTGCGCTCTTTGGCTAGGTGAAATCCTCACTTTTAAGTGGCTTTTCGTTAGGGCTCAATGATTCTACCTCCAAAGTTCACAAACAAGTGACCTAAGGTGAGTGTGTATCAATAAAAGTGTGTGTTTGCATTGATCAATTACCGTTTGATTATTGTTACTTCACACAAAATTTACATGAAAAAGTTGGTAAAGTGTCATAAAAAGGTCCACTTCGGTGCCACGAAATCCTAAAATGTCCTAAAGATGCAATTCTAATATGAAAATGCATGAAAAGCTCCCCCACACTTAAATCATACATTGTCCCCAATGTATGTTAAAAGTGGAAGGAAGAATGCAAAAGATGGAATGATATGCAACTAAAATGATATGCATGATATGCAAAAGTACTACTCTAAATATGAAAAGAAAAATAAAAATAAAAGAAAAGGAATGAGAATACCTTACAATTCGGACCGTGGGGCGATGAAAAATAAGCCTTGGACTTCATCGTGATTTCCATATAGTCTATGGCAACATGGGTGGTGCGGGAGGGAAAGAGCATAGGAATGATTCCGGACTCACTTAGGTCGTTTGTGGATGAAGGAGAGAAATGGTGGAAATGTGGGAGGTGGTAGAAGTCGGGTGGGAAGTGAAATTTGTGGGTGGGAGAGGCATTTATTTAAAAGAAGAAAAAATAAATAAATAAATAAAAAAGATTTTTTTTGTTGTTGTTGTTGTTGTTGTTGTTGTTGTGGATGGATAATGGCTAATTGTGGGTGGAAAAAGTGAAGCATCGAGAGAGAGGGAAGGCAGGTGGTTGATTGGTTTTGGGAATTATGTGCTATAAATGAATGGGGAAAAAAGAAATATAAGAAGGGACTGTTTTTTTTATTTTTTTATTTTTATTTTTAAAGAAAAGGGAAGGTACGGGTAATGTAGCAGGGGAAAAAGAAAAAAAAAAGGTTTTTTTATTTATTTATAAAAGAGATATTGTAATTCAACTCCCCTAAAATGATGTGATCACATCATTTATTTTTCGCTCACTGTTTTTCATCCATTTATTGTAGTAACACATCTCCGAATTCAGTGTGATCACATCATTTATTTTCTGCTCTCTGTTTCTTGGACAAAAAATGTTGAAAAACACACCTTAAAATCGATGTGATCACATCGTAATTATTTTACCTCCAGTTTTTTTTTTTTTTTTTTTTTTTTTTTTTTTTTTTTAGGAAAAAGCTCATCCCGATTACCTTAGGATCCCGACTTCATGGGAAAGTGAATCACTTTTCTTGAACAAGTCCCCCAAGCTTGTGCCTCCACACATGGAGTTCCAAAAATGCCTCATATTTCTTCACAAATTCAGCTCTTCACCTACAAAACAGACAAAAGCCTCCACCAAACATGCAAATCTCTCTTCTTCTTTTTTTCACTTATTCATTAGAAAAACAAAACAAAATTAAATTAACAAATTTATTTTAATTGGGTTGCCTCCCACACTACAAAAAACAAACCTTTTCGTGACAAACAAATTCGTCGTGAAAAGTGCTGGATTTCGTCAGTAAAAGTTTTTGTGACAAAATTTTTTTGTCGCGGCGTTTGTTGCGTAAACAGCGACGCTAAAGGTGTCTCTTGTGACGATCGGTGAATTAGTCATTAAAAGAGTTCAATGGCGACTAATCTCATATTTTTGTCACCAAAGCTTTTCATGACAAACCTCCGTCTTCCTCACCGTAAGGTTTTTCTTGCAACAAAACTTTTGTCACAAAATAATGAACATTTTATCACTAATTCAGTGTTGTCGTCACCAAAAGGCATAAACACATTTTTACATTAATGGTTAATATTGACGAAGGCTTTGTCACTAGAAGTCATATTTTAATAATAATAATAATAAATAAATAAATATTCAAAAAATAGAAAACTAATAATAATAATAATAATAATAATAATAATATTATTATTATTATTATTATTATTGAAAATTTTAATTAAATAATAATAATATTAATAATCTACAACCTATAAAAATATACACATAACCTACAAAAGAATTAAAAAAATAATACAACACACAATAAAATATTAAATAATTATTAACAATCATTTTGCAAGTATATAAAAACTTAACATCAACTCTAAAAATTTTAAAAAATACTTAAAAAATAATTTACATAAAATAAACCATTAAACAATTATTAGCCATCATTTTAAGTATGCAAAAGCTTAAAAAAATTCAAAAAACACCAAAACAATTAAATCATTGATAATGAATCTTACAACTTATCACTACACTACGAAGCTACACTTGATTTAAAGCGACAGAGTCTGACAAAGAAATCGAGCCCTGAAACAAAAACTAGAAACAATGTCCAACTGATTATTTGACAATAGAGATTAGAAGGGAGATTCGTTACCTGAGTTTGAGACATGCACCGAAAACTAGACATCTGATTCAGAAATAAAAAAAATTCCATGGTTGATCAAGTATAAAAGGTTGTTGAAAAACATACTGGGAAGGACACAAATCAGCTCTTAAAAAACAAAACAAAAAACACACTTCAAATGGTGTACGTTTTTTACCTCAGATTTGTGTCCAGCAAGCCTGCATATATAGTCATCAGGCACGTGAAGATCATGTAGAAGAATGCTACGATCTCTGCTTCCTGAAGATAGTATCCGCGAACTCCATGCTAAGACACCGGTTCTAGTTTGATGTCCACTAAAAGTCCTAACTTTTTTGCATTGTGTTCCATCCCAAATCTACGAAACATAAAAACAAACTGTTAAGTTCACAAGTAATTAGCTGCTACTAAGTACCAACAAATTAGGACGTGGGAAGACTGGGAATAAATGCAAACAGATTAGCTACTTGATAAATGACAGTCTATTTGGCTCACATGCCTGTTCTAGGAAAATAAATATACAAAATATTAATAATATATAATAAAATGCTGCCAAATTTATGGCATATGAGAGAAAATCAGAGAATCACCTAGCAATCAATAAAGCAACAGTTTTTTTTACGAGAGCTGAAGAACTTACAACAGGTAGGAGATTGGACCATACATCAAAATGCGGTCCTGTCAATCAATAGCAGAGTACACCTTACAAAAAAGATACATAAAGTTGAGTTCTTACGGTAAATGTAACAGGTTCTTACAAATGTGCAAAATATAAACAATGAAGGACCAGGTGCTCGAGTAAATTAACCGACCTGGCAGTAAAGGAGGCTTGTGTCATTCCACCGAAAAATCTATACCGGATTAAGTTGACCCCACCCCACCCCACCGGCCCCATCCAGATTTCAATTTTGCAGAATACATATAACAAAGTTGACTATTTTCACCATGTAATCAATCATGGATGGATGACACCAGATTCAATGGTTGTGCATACCTACAATCATAGCTAGTACATGACCATTAATAAAGTACAGGACAAGAAATAGCACAAACTAAATATTCATATCCGTTAGCTTGATATTTGTACTCATTGGCATGCCTCCACCATCAAGATTTAGAAAGCAACAGGAAACCAGACTTTATTTAATGCACTTAGATACCTTCCCTTGGAAGATTGCGACTATACAATGGATTTGAAACAATATTTGGATCAGCCGATGATATTCCTGTTCATATAAGAATGCAGAATAAAGGGTACCATCTTAAAACAAAAAACTTAATTCGAGAATATACTTAAACTTGGGTGAGGGGTAGAGGGCTAGGGGAGGAGATAATGTTAACTAGAAATTCTGTATTTGCATAAAGTACCACTGCTCAAGTACTCATGCGCCACAAAGAGGAGCAGATTAATAAATAGCCCCAATTATTATGGACAAAGGTTTCAGTATTATTCATGTGCCTAGTTGTATTAAATACATGTGCATTAAATACCTGCTATGCAAAAGAAAGTAATATCAGTGGCTAAAAGGTTATACCTCATAAACACAACAAATGAACATTCCTAGTATGTGGTTAAATAAAGATAAAAAGTATAACACTCAATGAAATGAAGGTGATGAAGACTGATAAATGCTTAACTGCATTACAGGTGAGGAGAAACATGATCCATTAGCCAACATTAGCGAGGGAAAAGTTCAGGTCTTTTCCGATCTATATGTATGACTTGGTTACAGTTCTCAACTTTTCTTAAAGGCATCTTAATGAGGTTTAGTTATCAACAATTTAGTTTGTCACAAAAGGATTTTTTTAGTGTGCGTAACATATACCAAGAAAGAATTTAGATTCAGATCAATATGCGGGAGAGGTCTTGGACATGTCTGGGCCTATTCTGGACTGTCTTGGACATGTCTGGACTGTCCTGGACATGTCTGGACAAGTCTGGACAAGTCCAGATAGACCCAAGTACAAGGACCTGGACATGTCTAAGAAAAAGCATTAGGCAATGACTTCTGAGCAGTATATACCTTGTAGCTTTCCTTCCGGATTCCAAATAGGACATAGTTACTCAAAAAATCACAACTTCGGGTTAATTCAATGCAGTGGTCATCAACATGAGGTTGGACCCAATGGTAATATCTGAGGCGCTCTAAGTCGACTCATGCGCGAAAATTCTGCCTAAAAACAGAACAAAAGAACAACATAATATAAATAAGGCTAACAGGATTGAGTACTCCCAAAATCAAGAAAGAAAAGTAAAGAGAAGTAAACAAAAACATCCCTTCAAAATCCAAGGCTTTATTTTTTATTCTTCACCAAACTAAAGCATGGGACAGCCTGTCTTGATGGGCAGCCCAATCCGACCATAGGATTTGCTCCTTATTCATAAAACCATAAACACAAATGCAGGCTTAAGTAAATGCAATAGAATGTAAATTGAAAAACAGCCCCAAAACCATCCCCTGCCCCATTGTACACTATTCAAAAGGGACATCTGGAGGAACATGCTAGCACTACAATTACTTACATCGTAATCATATTGAATAAAGAGATCCATATTAGTAAAAAAGATGAACTCAACTAACAGTCAATGAAATTAAAACAATAAAAGAGTTAAATACACAGGATAACACTCATGTTTTTTAGTTGTTTCATGAACTCTATAATAAGTAGCCGCAATAGAATTTCCCAGAATACATATAGTGAGAAATCCATGCACAAAATCAGCATTTATGTATGTATGTATGTACGTATGCTGGAACTTTATTAATTTTCTGGCCCATAAATTCAAAACTGTATATTATGAAGAACCTGATCATTATGAAGGAATGCATTCCACTCTCCTTTATCAACCAAAGATGGGTAGTAGATTCAGGAAGCGAGATCATGTAGTTCAAATCTCCGAGCCATATTTGAAAAAAAAAGGATCAAAATCAGAACTTGTTCCTTCCTAATTTAAAGATACTAGGCAAGAATACTGTAAAAATACATCATATATTTCTGAGATAGAGCATAAACCTCAGGAATGCATTCTACAAGTCCTTCGGGCCATATGATAGCACGATGGTTTTAATCTGGAAAGTATCACAACGCAGTGAAAGAAAAATTACATGACACATAAAAGGAAAAAACACATTCACATGGATTAAAGTAGGTTCTACTACTACATTTTAGGACTTACTTCGAATGCCATGTTTAGAATATCATAGTAAGTGCGCATAAGCAGTTCATGCAACAAAAAGTGAAATAATCACACAGACCGGTTCATGCAACAGATCACAGAGCTCAGCCCTAGATGTCAACTCACCCAAAGCAGGTTCACAAGCAATACTGCAGTTGAAACACCAACAAGAAGATATTTAAGACATTACATGATGTCAAAAAAAAGGTCGACTGTAACAAATCCATATAAAAAATTAAAGCCACACTGAGGCAAAGAGCCAGACCAACCCTTTCAAATCAAGGACTTCCAATATTGCTTCATGAGCCTCTGCTTCTGAAAGGACACAAAAATACCTTTAGCAGCCAGTTAACAAGACAAAACTCATAATGCTACGTATATAAATTTAACTTACTCGTAAAACCAAAAGCACGTGCCAAATGTTTGATGCATCATAAAGAGAGATAATATTCTCATACTACAAAGACAAGAATAAACTTATTAGGACCTGTATCACTTAACAGGAAAAATGTAATATATCTGCCAAATTCTTACAGGAACATGACAAAATCGTGAAAGTTTCTCTAACATTTTCTTCAAGTTCCTAGAAAATGAAAAAGATTTCAGAAATTGAACGAGACAAAGCTCATTAAAGGCGCTCTCCTCTTCCTCAGGTCAACACTAAGTATGGATTGTCGCCGGTGATGAAATCAAGGCCATCTCATCACGTTTTCACCAGAAATCGAAAATAATTCAATTAAATCAGAAACTGAAGAGAATAATACCTGCAGTCAGAATCGATTTTCGTTCTGATGTATTGCTCATCGCCTGCGATTTGAAATCAGAATCGATTTCCGATCTCACCACGATTTCACCACATCATCGAGCATTCGCGCAGATGGAAGAAGTTTTCCGATCTCGCCACGATTTCACTTCACAACGATTTCACGATGATGGAAGCAGTTTAGGGTTCAGATTCAGATAAAATGAACCGCACCTTCAGAAGTTTCTTTTCAATTTATTATTATTTTTATTTTGAGGCATTGGTAGTATTTTATTTGCAGCTGGAGATATATATACGTGTTCTCTACTTCGGATGTTTTTACGGGTATCGAGCCGAGTCGAGTCAAGTCGAGCCGATCCGAGTCAATATTTTTTAGGGATTGAGTCTGACTCGATTATAAAAACGTTTCAAGCTTGAACAAGCCATACAAAGGCAAAAATGAACTCGATTCGTTCAATACATGATATAACCTGACCCGGCTCATTATAAAGATAGTTGTCACCAAAGCCTTATCTTAATGTTTATCACACAATGTGAAGTTGAGATTATCTATTTTGTGACAATACACTAGACCTTTCGTGAGAACATATTTCTTTTTGTCACTAACTAATACAAGTTTTGTGAGAAACAAAGTTATTGTCACTAGAAGTTGCTTTTGTGAGAAATATATTGTTTGTCACCAAAAGTTTGTCACCAAAAGATCTTTTTTTTGTAGTGCCAATAAGCGCTTTTCTTTAATGTCTTTGGCTAGACATACTTACCTCAGCTATCCATTGTCAAATGGAATAGTTTTCCTTTCATGATTCTTCCTTGCATACTCAGTGAGTGAGCCATCCATCTCATCTTCAGGAAGAATCAGTTGTGCCTTGGCTCTAGGCACTTTGGTGAAGTATCTTCCCAAGAAAATAAGAACCGGATTAGGTGCTTCCACATCCCAGTTCATAATATAGTGATCCAGTGGGAAGACTACTTCCTTCTTGCTCACTTGCATGTCCACGGCCATGTCAACACTTTTTGGCTCCAACGGCTCCTCATATTTGACTTCCTCCGGATGATTTTCTGCATAATTAGACACATCATCCTCTAACTTCTCCAACACCATGTGAATTTCTTCACCCTTTAGTTGATCAACATCTTCAACAATCTCTAGTGTCAGATCAATCATAGGACGGTCGTCTTCATCGTCATACCACATAGGAGGAAGGATGTTTTTAACCTTTGTTCTTTAAGCCGATCTACCTCGGTTTTATTTCGCCAAGTTGATTTTGCATATTCGAACCCAGCGACATGCTCATCTCTCGAATCGTGAAGCCTCTTGCACCAACTCTCAAGTGAAATCATTTCGGTCCGGATTATCTCGTGCAATATTGGTAGAAAAGGTCTGCACAAGTTCTTCAAAAGTATTACCTGAATTCAAAATTGACCCTCCTTGTTCACTAGGCGGCTGGAAAGTAGAGGTGTAGCCCCAATTCTGATTGTGCAGCTGTCTTGGACAATATCCCTCCTCATACAGGTTGTTCACCCGGTATCCGTAATAATCATGATTCACCATAGAGCTTGTGTAGTTGTAACCTGACATGCTTGCAAACAAGGACAACACAAAACAAAACAAAACAAAACTATATACAAAATTTCAAAAGAAATAAATCACTTAACACCATTCCCCGGCAACGGCGCCAAAATTTGGTGGGTCGTCAAACCACCAAAAATAAATCACCTACAACCTCTATAGCTAGTATAGTAGAAGTAGGGGTCGAACCCACAGGGAACGGTAGATTTATTTCTCCTAAAATTTGTAACAACAAAGGATATTTGGTTTTTACCTATAACCTAAAAAGAAATGAAAAATAAACGAAGGAAAGTTCCAGCTAATTAATTATTTTCCCCTCAATTCCCACGATTGATCATCGATTCAAGGATGACTCGTTAAATTATTAATAAATTGGTTATAGCCACCGACAACCGCCTAGTGACCAATCTCTCCTAAATTCGATAATCAAGACACGGTCATTAATTATTCTCTAACCGGAAGACACCCCTAGACACGGTCATAAGAGTTTGGAATCCCGGAAGCATTAAGGTTTGAGAGACCCAATTCAAGGTATTAGGCCAACCAGACTAATTTTAACCTAGATTATCTATTTCCACAACAGGGAATCTTACGGGCTATGAACCGGCAGGTAATGTGTTGTTTACCACTAAAAATCCAATCTTGTATGGCAACCGCCTAAGATCGATTTTGGTACTAGATCAAAATAATCGTTTAACTATCGCTACGCCAACAATTAAACGAATCAATTCTAATCCTATATTGGAATCGAAAATAGATAAATATTAACAATCAAACGAGGAAAAACGATTAGACTCATGTGCATGAAATCGAGGCTCAACAATCAATCAACTGGAATATTAAAATTAACTACTCATAACAATAAAATAATATAAAAACAAAACTTAGCAGAATTAATATACCAAGGAAAAAGAAAAGGTCGGCCGGCTCTCCATGAATGATGCGCAGCTTCTTTTCTTTCTATTTGTGTTCCGTCCCGTCTATTGTGTTCACCTCCAGAAAATAAAAACCTAAGCTAATATCTCCTCCTAATAGTCTCTGTTGCTGCTCACGTACACAGACTCTAAGGAATTGTCAAGCCTTACTTGGGCCAAGCCCAATTATTGCTTAGTAATAATAATAATAATAATAATAATAATAATAATAAAGGGTGTTTTAATAATAAAAATCCGATGTGTCTTAAAAACAAAATCCACGGTTGGTTTTGATAGGCTTTGTCTTCTCTTTATTAGTCGGGGGTCTCGACATAGCGTAAAATCGAAATTCACGATTCTTGAAATGACGCTTTCCTCCCTTCTCCAACAAAACATTCGAACATTGCTCTATACGTCCAAAATTCCTCCATCGTCTCTTCCGGGCTCTTAAAACCTCGAAAATCATAAAAACATACCCAAACAGAGAGCATCTCCGACCAAATAGATATACAATAAGCACAGAAAGTCCCATAAAATACAGCCTCATCAATTATTTTGAGGTGTTTGCTCCTGTTGCAAGACTTGATACAATTTGTATGATTATTTCACTTGCTGCTCAAAGTTCATGGAAAAATTATCAGTTGGATGTGAAATCTGCTTTTCTCAACGGTATTCTTGAGTAAGAAGTTTATGTGCATAAACCTGCCGGATATATTATTGATGGAAAAGAAAGTAAAGTTTATCGCTTGAAAAAGGCGTTGTATGGACTCAAACAAGCCCCGAGAGCATGGTATACTCGTATTGACTCTTATTTTATCAATCATGGGTTTGAACGATGCCCCTACGAGCATACCTAATATGTCAAATATTCTGGTGGAGGTGATATCATTATTATGTGCTTATATGTTGATGATCTTATTTTTACTGGTAATAATGCACAAATAATTTCAAAATTCAGGGAGGCTATGACTAGTCATTTTGAAATGACAGATCTTGGTTTGATGTCTTACTTTCTTGGTTTGGAGATACATCAATTTGATAGTGGAATCTTCATTTCACAAAAGAAATATGCGGTGATATTTCGAAGAAGTTTAAGATGGATTGTGCTAAACCAATCTTAACTCGGGTGGAAGAAAAACTAAAGTTGATAAAAGATGGCACCGGTGAATTTGTTGATCTTACATATTTTCGAAGACTGGTTGGAAACTTGAGACACCTGACTTCGACTAGGCCGGATATAACCTATGGTATTGGACTTATAAGTCGTTTTATGGAGTCGCCGCGTCAATCCCATTTACAAGAAGCTAAGCGAATAATGAGATATATCAGAGGTACACAGAGTCTTGGAATATTTTATTCGTGTGCTAAAGATATTTCTCTTGTTGGATACACGGATAGTGATTGGGCCGGTGACACGGTTCATAGGAAAAGCACTTCTAGTTATGCATTTTTCTTGGGATCCGGCGTTTTCTCATGGTCGTCAAAGAAACAGCATGTGATTGCTTTGTCAACAGCAGAAGCAGAATATATTGCAGCCACAAGCAGTGCAACGCAAGCAGTGTGGTTGAGGCACATTCTTGATTTTTTGCATTATCAACAATCTGAACAACGAAGATTTATTGTGACAATACATCAGCTATTGAACTATCGAAGAATCCAGGATTTCATGGTCGTAGGAAGCATATTGATATCAAATACTCCCTCCGTCCCGTAGTATAAGTCTTTTTTAGCTTTTTAGTGGTGTCCCAAAATATAAGTCTTTCTCACAAAACAATACATTATTAAATTCATTGTTTTCACTTTTACACTAAACAATGTAATATTATTAGTCAATCCCAGAAAACAATACAATATTTTGCATTGAAATATTAAAAAGTAACTCATTTATTAGGTTTTCTTAAACTTTGTGAAATGGCCAAAATGACTTATATTACGGGACGGAGGGAGTATCATTTTATTAGAGAATTGGTTCGTGAAAAAGAGATTGTTATTGATTATTGTCAAACTGAAGAACAAGTTGCAGATATCTTCATAAAACTATTGAAGATGGAATCATTTACTAAACTGGTGAAGATGTTTGGAATGATGAAGTTTGAAGATTTTGATTCGAGGGAGGCAATATAGAGATGTGAACAAAATCTATGTGTGTAGAAACCCTTCTGTATCAATGGCTGCACCATCTACCGTCCACCAACTTTCAAAGACTTTCAAAGCATGTCATTGACAATGTAATTCACATGTGTTCATGTGTGAGTAGTATACATTATAAATAGGTGATGTGTGTGATTGTAATTGTGTCAACCAAGTGAGAAGCTTATGAACAAAGCTTTCTAATGAAAGTGTTTCTTTATGTGTGTTGAATCATTGAAACATTGTGTTGTGTTTCTACAGAGAGGAAAATGCAAAGGATATAACAAGCTAGAGATGAGATGCAACTCATAAAATCGAACAAAGACAAACTTTAAACACACAATTTTATTATATTAAGTTTAAATATTGTGCATCCACACAAGTTCACAAGTCGAAAACAAAACAAAACACACCGAATGAAAGTAGACGAAATCCACGTATAATTGATTGCCACATGAATCAATCAATGGGTACAACGTCACGTATTCTTACACAACAATTGACATCACACAATTTTACAAGCAGTACTATCAATACATGGATTGATATGTAAAATACGTGTCGTGTCAATTGTTGTGGTCATAGCACTAGTTTGGTATGCAAAACCGAGGTTCACGTTTTGGATCCTCCGGTTCGCAATCGCAATTCTCAAAATCTATGCAATCGAATTCCCTAGTGCACGTATTATCATCCTTAATGCTTTCACAGACCTCTGTCAAGAGGTGCTTACTCATGACAAGAGGAGAGAGATTGCTTTGAACCCATTTTTTATTGGCATTTGTTGCTGCTTCACCATCAATTAACATTATGCACCCTGAAATATTATAAAATAAAAATTCTGATTAAAAAGGGTGGGAATAAAGGAAAACATTATGCATCCAACTAAAATTTTAGTGAGAAAAACCAAAAAATAAAATAGTTAATTATCAATTAGGACACATTTAGAAAGATGTCAGGATTATACATGAAAGATCCTTTTTTGGCTCTCTCTTTAGCCCTATGTCTCTTATCTCTAGGAGGTCTTCCTCCGCTAGTGGGTTTTTTTTTTTCTTTCAGAAAACTCTATTTATTCTGGTGTGGGTGGCTAGGCAAACCTCCTGGCTGTCTCTGCACCCCTACCTCCTTTATCAATGAGCGGTCATTTAGGGGCTTTTTGATCTTGTTCAAAGGACCCTTTTTTTTATTACCACGGCCCGGCCCTAAAAAACCAATGAGTCATATATATATATATATATATATATATATATATATATATGTATGTATGTGTGTGTGTGTGTGTATGCGAGGACATGATGTTTTTAGGGCTTGGATTGTGACGACAAGCAAAGACAATGAAGTCGATTAACAATGGATAAAAAAACATTTCGGGTGATTTATTCCATTTATATTCAGGTATTATAGATCTATCATTTTTCTTTCGGCACGTGCTCCACCCTGATGCATGTGGATCCTCGCCAGTAGTGACTAGGTTATAAATCGAAGAGTTCGTTAAACCATAATAGAGAAAGAAAAAACACAATCTAGCTAGGACACATCCCAATGAAAAATAAATAGAAAATTGAATTGTAAGTTAAAATTGTATGGAAGAGAAGAAATAGTTTGAACGAACCCACGACGAAAACAATGAGGAAAAAGAAAATCTTTGAAGCCATGGGGTCTTAGAATTTTGATACTTTTGTGAGTGTATGGTATGAAATGCTTGCTAGTGAGTTTAGCAATGGATTTGTGTTCTATTTATAGCTATGAAAATGCTTCATTCATGTTATTTAATTGAAAAGAAAAAGTCCTTTAGTTTTTCTTATACACATGACTTGCTAATTAAATTAACACGTGTTAATTAATTTAAATAGTAAGTTATGAGTATAAGTCCATTAGACCGGTCTAGGATAATTGTTCTACATCTGTCCCCAAATGTAAATCCATTTAACGTGATGGTTTTGACCATTGATCCCAGACAAAGGTAGAACAATTTTTCCATTAAATTGATTTACATTTGTCTGTAGGTGTCCCCAAAGACTTGGTGGTTTTAACCATTGAGGCATTTCATAAAAACACATTTAGACAAAGGTGGTTAGTTAGGTTGGAATTTAGCTTATAAACATTCCGATTGGAGCTGTAATCAGTCGATTAACAAGTTCAATTTCATAACAGTTCATTCAATTCCATGTTATTAGTTCTGACCGAAAGCATTTTTTAGTTGTTAGATGTATTGGGCATTTTTGTCCAGTCCTTTTTTTACTTTATTTTTTGGTCCTTATTGCAACATTTTCAAATTGTATGTCATGTTTCCTCATTTCACCTGATTTTTTTTTTTTTTTTGTATTTTTGACTAACTCCCCCCTTAATTAATTTATCTTAGGAAGTAGTCAAATTAATAATATGGCCCATGAAAGCATTGGAGTGATTGCCGGCCGGAAGATTTGGCAATTTTTGTCACCCTCTCTGTTAATCTACCACATTAAGAATATAATATACCATACATATTGGAGTAAAATGACAAATGATATATATGTAGGCGAAAATGTCTTTATATATTAAGTGGATTTCGAAAGCTCAAATCCAATATTCATTACCCGATATCTACCGTACGTTACGATGAAACAATGAAATTGACCCTAAAAACCACTATTCGTTGGAATGAAGCAATGGATAGACCTCAAATCCCTTAATCGTTGTAGTGAAACATTAATGAAAGCGAACAAGATCATCTATTTCGCTTCAACACACTTTTTAATTACTAGGAATGCTACTATACAAATAAACATTTTTACTGTTTTTACAAAAATGACTTCAAAAATTGAAGATAGGCCCCTGGCCTCAGTTTTTCTATCACAAGTGGTGGAACGAGCAAAGAATCTTCGACTGGTTTGGGATGAGTTATTTTGATTATGTTTAAAACTTTGATGTATAACTTTTTTAGCTTTCTCTTTGGTTGCCTTTTGGCTATGGAAATAAACTGGTTCGTTCTTTGAAAAAAAAAAATGACTTCAAAAATTTATAGAAAAAAATATCGAATGAGATGTCGAAATAAAGAGAACGGAAAAATAAAAAAAAATATAATGAAAGAATTACTCTTTTTGTTGGTTTAATTGGAGTTCTAAGACTCTGTATTGGTGTTGGGATCTTGTAGCAGTTTACTCTTTCGGGGCAACTTGCTACTTTCTATCTCAATAAAATTCATATTTTGTTGTTCATCCAAAATATATATATATATATATATATATATATATATATATATATATATATATATATCATACCATTGAGGTATCTAATATATTGCTATATGGTCGTCCTGTTTTGTCTGTAGTGGCTCTTTGTTATTTTCCTTTTTTTTTTTTTTTTTTTTTTTTTTTTAGTTTGCGTAATTAGGGTAGTTTGTTGGAGCTCTGGCAGTCCTTTCCACTACCGCCCGTCTGCTCCTATGGCTGCTCTCCAGCCGGTTTTCTTAACTCCACTAGCCACCGCCATGTCTGCATATATATATATATTCTTCACCACCGTCTTCTTCAACATTTGCAATTTGTATTTTCGTCTCCGGGGTCTCATATCTGCCAGGTAAGACGGTTAGGGTTAGGGATTTGCTTCTCCGTGTCTGTTGCTGTGGTAATTTTGACAGCTCAATAATCCTTATGCTTGAAGATAGTTGATGAACGGTGGCTTTGGAAACGACATTCCAACTCAGTGAAGAATCAGGTTTTCTTCTTTCTTCCTCCGTTTTTTTTTAAATTATGCAATAAATTGTTTCTTCTTCTAAGCTAATCTTTTATTTTTTTTGGGTATTAATCACCACTCTTCATATTCCGATAATCCATCAAATCGAAAGAAAGGGGTTGAATTGCTTGGCTGAATAAATTTTCCGTGCTTCGTAGTGGTGGCTCCGCCTCCTTCTTGCTCCAATCGTTTTCTCCCCAGTGGCTTCGATTGCGATGAGGATAACATATGAGCAGCCCTTATGCTTTGACATATCTGGAGCACGGTGGATTTTGGAACCACATTTCACATCATCCAAGAGTCGGGTTTTGTTCTTACTTGAATGGAGATGGAGGGTGCTTCAGAGATGTGGGTGCTTTGTAATAACAAGATCCGGGTGCTTCAGGACTCGCCGTTGCCGGATCTCGCTTTCTCTTCCGTTAATTCTCTCGAATCTGCTTTGGTTTATGGAGATGCATGTGCCATTTCACGGTCAATGGAAATTTGGGAAACAACATCTAGGCTTCTCTTTCATTATTGCCCCCCAAAAATATCCAAATCGGTCGCTATAAAGAGTGACAAGTTGGCAAAACGTCTTGGGAGAGTACTTGGTATGACAAGAATTCGGATTTTGGGGCAAGGTAGGTGCAAGTAGTATATAGTAAAGATTTTTTGGAGTTTATTTTTGTGATCTTGACTTTGATGTTTGATTTTACTCTCGAAATTGCATCTGCGAGAAGGAGGGAAAGAAGCCAGACAGGATAATAAGTGCTAAGCCGAATGTGGGTGGAAAGCTTCTTATTGATGCAAGTAATGGTAATACAAAGGTATACTTTTTAATGGACGCGAGGTTACAAAAGTGGAGCTCAAGGTTACGAAGGTATTGTAAACATTGCACTCTTTTGTTTTTGGAAGGAAATATGGTTGCTTAGGTACAAGTCACAACTTATTAGTGTTCCTGCAAAATGTTTTCTTTGTGTTAATTTCTAACTCTAACTTATTAAGTAGTATTCCATGTATAATCATCATAGTTTTCTGTTTCATACCACAAATAAAGAAAGTCCTGGTTCTTTATTTGGGGCAAGTTCTTTCCTCCTTTTGACTTTGAAAGAAGGATAGATTATATGAAATGGTTAGCATTTTTGCTTTCTTTGATACATGCAACTTCATACATTACATTTGTTATAGAGTGATTGAAAATCTTCATATGATATACATCGAAGAGAACACACAGTTAATTTTACTAATGTTGAAAGGTTCAACAATCTATCGGCTAATTCATTTTATGAATCTATTTGGACAGTTGTGGATGATTGATGGATCAATTAGTTGCATATTAGTAATTCCATATTGAAATGTCTCAAGTGCAAGCAAGTACACCAGTCTTTGAAATGCAAACAATGTCACAATTCTTTGTTTCACAAAATTAAAATTAACCATGTCACAACTCCATGCAAGGAATCTTAAATTTTAATAATACAGGTAAGAGAATGTTAATAAAGGGCTCGTATATTTGCAATAGTTGAGCATATACAAGATAAATACCGTCCTTGTAGCCTCCATTGTTGTTGCATCGGCTGCTACAGGGATGTAGAAGTTCTACATTGAAAAGATAGCTAAATCCAAGCTCTTAGAAGTTTCATTCATAAAAGAAGAATAATGTGCTAACAACTAGGGATTAATTTAAAATAAGAATAAAAGACTAATAGCTAATTAGATGTCCTACATCATAAAGTCTCTTCATGTGGATTTTTGTCGTAAATGTTAGTTTCTTGCTTCTTCACTTCTAATGTAATGTGAGTTTTAGGTGAAAGAAATGTAGCTTTGTTTTACTATTTATCTGAATAATAGTTGATATTGTAATGGTGTTTCCTCTACTATTACAGGAGCTCGAAGCTCTTGGTCTTTGTGCTACTCAAAACTTTGATTGAATTTTCTACTTTTTTCAGCTAGCGAGTGTACAATGTCCTCGTGGTACACACTTTTGGTTATATGAAGATGGTTCCTATGAGGAAGAAGGTCAAAATAACATTAAAGGAAACATATGGGGGAAGGTACTCTTGTAGTCTTTTCCATATAAGTTATGTTAACGAGGTCCAGCATTGCTCTTTTTCTAGATGAATTTAAATGAATTGCACTGTGGCTTTTTGGTAGGCAGGCTTTCAGTCGTTGGATTTTTTCATTGTATTCTTTCCCTGTACCGCTTGGAAGTCTTCATGGGCAAAGAGAATGCCAATCTACTTTCTCAGGTAGATCTTTGCCTGTGTGCTTGAAGCAAAGAAAAGTCCAGACACTTCTCCTTGTAGGCCTGGAAGGGTCCGGGACAAGCACCATTTTCAAGCAGGTATTATGGATTTTACTTTTTCATGCGAGTCTGTGGTTGTTCTTTTTTTTTTTTCATTTGGATGTGTCTTTTCATTGTCTGTCCTAATTTTGTATACCTTGTTCTTGAATAGAAGGGAATTAATGAAGTGAATTCAAATGAATCATTAACACTTGCACCTTTTTTTAAAATGATATATTTTCCTTACAGGTGAAATTTATGTATGGTGGAGAATTCAGTGAAGAACTACAGGCTATCAAGATCAAGATTCGAAGCAACTTATTCAGATATTTGTCTGTCATGCTAGAGGGTCGTCACCAATTTGAAGAGGATGCTCTTGTGGCAGAAACTTCTTGTTTAGCTACTGAAAAATCTGCCCCCAGCATGCGGTGTACTTATGGTAATGAACTAAATTCCCTTATTTTCATGGTCTTCTGCCTCCTGCATATTAATTTTATTATTGAATTGATAGCTAATATTTAAGTCTCCATATATTTAACATCCTAGACATGTTTTTTTTTCCCTGAATAAAAGTGTTCACATTTTTGTCGCTGCCAGGTGAAAAAAATCTTCGTGCAAAGGGGCAAGGCAGTTATACGATGAATCCAAGGTCAAGGATTTTTACGACAAGATATCTTTGGATATTATCAGTGGTAATGATATGGATAATTTCTTTCATAAAGAAGCATGTCAGTATGCTTCTATTGTAGAGGAAGTTTGGAGGGATCCTGCCATTCAAGAAACTTACAAGAGGAGAGATAATCTTCAATGTCTTCCAGAGAATGCGAAATACTTCTTGGATCGAGTAAGACTTGGTACCATTTTTATATATTTTTAGTATTTTCTTTTTTCATAAATGGCTTGGTGTTCTTAAATTCCTACTCTGATTTCTGTGTGCGTTAAAACTACGCATGCGGTGTACCATCTTGGCCAGGTTTTCAATTTTAAAGTTTTTTTTAACTTACCTTCTTTCTTTTGTGTTAGAGGTTTACAGTTCTTTGTGACTCATTTGGCAGGCCTTTCAGATTTTGAGTGATGAATACAAACCTTCAGAACAGGACATTTTGAATGCAGAAGGGGTCACTCCAACCAATGGTCACTCATTTTTTGAGTTCACCCCGGAAGATCATTGTCATGTAGCCCAGAAAGACGACGGGAGTAGTAACATCCAGGTCCCCTTAAGCAAGTAAGTTCTCTTTAATTTTTACATAAACATATCTTCTATGACTCCTTTGCAGGTTCCAGTAACAGAAACTAACATACTAAATCCAGGTACCAATTGATTCATATCGGTTCCAAGAGATTTCTTAGTGGTGCAAGTGGCTTGACATGTTTCAGAGTTTTAGAGCGGTGGCCTTTTGTGTTGCTTTAGGATTATGATCAAACATTGGTGAATAATGACACAGGTTGTCTGCAGAATAGAATATTGGCAAGCAGGGACTTGTTTGAAAGCTTTGTTAAACATTCTTCTTTTGAAGACGCCATTTTTGTGCTACTTCTGAACAAGTACGATGCGTTTGAAGAAAAAATCAAGGTGGTTCCTTTAACTGCTTGTGAATGGTTCCATGACTTCAGCCCATTGATAGCAAGATCGAATCACCAGTCTCTGGCACAGCAAGCATATTACTACATTGCCGTTAGATTTAAGCAAATGTATACTTCAATAACGGGCCGAAAGCTTTTTGTTTGTCAGACCAAGGCGCACAACCGTGTTTCTGTTGATGAAGCATTTAGATACATAAGAGAAGTCATCAAGTGGGATGAAGTCCCATTTCAGAAGTAAATTTGCGTTATTAGGCAATATGTAACTGCAAAATATTTCTAACATATGCTTTGACTTGGTCTAGCATCCTTTACTTTTAATCCAAGTACTTGTTATGTTGTATATATGGTTTATTTAACCGTGTATCTATCATGTATTGTAATACCGGGGGCACGTGTGCAACGCACACTGGTGCCCTCTAGTATATATATATATATATATATATATATTATCGCACACCGAGATCTCTATGATAGTTTTTTTGATCATGATGCTTCAAATATTGTGCACGACTATGATACGAGTGTTTAAAACTGGAATCGAAATCAGACCACTTACCGCTAGCTGTAAGTGTTTGCGGCCAACCAATGTCTGAAGACATGATATATATCATACACTCCTTCCGTTCCTTATTATCTGTTGTATTTGAGAAAAACACATAATTTAAGAAAATGAGTTATTGCATTGATTTTTATTATAAAATACTAAAAAAATCTTGAACTTGTTAAGAAATTATGTTAATCATTAGTTAATTAAGTTGTTTATTACCTAAGGCTATGCCGGCCATGTTTTTTCGAATTTTCAGCATGATTTCCACTACTAGAGTAGTTATGTTTGGTTTATAGCCATGATCCCATATTTTCAATTTTATAGGAAGTGGATTAGTGGGTAGTTTATCACTACTTGTATATATATGTTTGATCCATCAATTAAATTTCTCAAGTTTTCCCAAAAACTATCTCTTCCATAAAATTTATCAAAAAAGTGTAGTGGTATATTGAATATGAAAGATTAATTGGTTGAATGGGCCTAGAAAGTTGAAAAATAATATTGAAAAGCAAAAAGAGTATTAAAAATATGTATTGGAAATGTAACTACGACAGATAAAAAGAAAACTTTGATTTTGCAACAGCGATAGTTAAATAGGAACGGAGGGAGTCTAATGCATCGCTATACTGGACTACCTCGACTGGAACCTTTCATGAAAACAGTTCTGACTGAAAGCTTTGTTTGCATATTTTTTAGCTGTTAGATGTAATGGGTATTTTTGAAATTAATGTAATAAAATTGTGGTTTGAAAAGTGTTATGACGGATCGATCAAGAAGTGATGATGATTGTGAGTAAAGATAAACAATTAACAAGTAAACAAACACATAAACAAAAAGAACACAGATTTAACGTGGGTTTCGGCAATGTGCCGACTACTTCACAGACAAACGAGGATATTTTATTATCACGAGAAAGTTACATCATGTTACAATTAATACATATGGTATTTATAGCCTTGGGAATCAAACCCTAACTGACTAAACAGCCAAACCAGACAATGACTGAAATACTCCAGAAGTAACCTTATCCAAATTAAAAACCATGCAGACGTGTTTACCAAGTATGCTGTGAAACAACAGACTATTCATCAGCAGCCTAAACATTAGCAGGTTGATCAACCTGCTGATCTGACCCAGCTGAACACAAGAATCAGCATACAACTTCAAGCTCTGCTGATCACCACAGTTTCCACAGACTCTACTGAGTATTACACTCAGCAGACCAAACTCAGTTGGATAGTTTAAGTCACCATTACAAATCTCCACCTTGACTTCAACTTCATGGAGACTGACCAGATGCATAACGAAGTTCCATAAATTCTCTTTGTCTTCAGATTTGAATATCTCAGCAGACCCCCACCATCAGTTGAGTATTCCCAGATTCAAATTAACAGCTTTGGATATTTAGCAAGTCCAGACACAACTAAAACTTGCCTCTTGCAACTGGATATTTAGCAAGTCCAGACATTTGGATATGCCTCTTGGACTTTCTAAATATCAGTGCTGATCTTCTTCACTTTGACCCTTATCTCATTCCTTAGAAAATGGTACCTAACATCAATGTGCTTGGTTCTCTCATGATGAACCTGATCCTTAGCCAAACATATTGCACTAAGACTGTCACAATACACCCTATCTTGATCTTGATGAAAACTCAGATCATTGACTAGCCCTTTCGACCAGATTGCTTCCTTTGCTGCTTCTGTCAGTTCCATGTATTCTGCTTCAGTAGTAGATAATGTCATTGTATCCTGTAGATTTGCCTTCCAACTTACTACAAAACCATCCAAAGTAAACATATACCCAATCATAAATCTCCTGATGCCCACATCAGTAGCATAATCAGAATCACAGTACCCTGTGACAAATATTGAGTACCACCTCCATAAATGAGTCCAATATCAGACGTACCCCTAAGGTACCTAAATATCCTTTTCACTGCCTTCCAATGTTCCTTTCCAAGTTGACCCATCCACCTGCTGACAACACTGACAGCCTGAGCCAAATCATGTATAGTACAGACCATGGCATACATTAAACTGCCCACTGCACTAGCATGTGGAACCCTTGACATGTATTCTTCCTCTTCAGCTGACTATGGAGCAAACACAACAGACAGATGCATATTTGGTGCCATAGGAGTATCTATAAGTTTGGCTGCTGACATGCCAAATTTGGACAATATCTTTTCATTATACCTCTGCTGAGACAAGAACAACTTCCCCTACTTCCTATCTCTATAGATCTCCATCCCCAGAATTTTCTTTACATTCCCCAAATCTTTCATCTCGAATTTAGCCTTGAGCAGATTCTTCAGATCTTGAAAATTAGACTTGTTCACATCAGCTATCAGCATATCATCCACATATAGAACCCGATAGATGATTGAACCATCCTTCAACTTGTTGTGATAAACACAACAATCATATGAACTCCTATTATAACCATGCTGAACCATATAGTTGTCAAACTTCTTATACCACTGGCTTGGGGCATGCTTAAGTCCATATAAGGACTTCTTCAACTAGCAAACATATGCTTCCTTGCTGGGAACTTGGAAAACCTCTGGCTGAGTCATATAAATTTCTTTATCTACATCTCCGTGTAGAAAGGCTGTCTTCACATCTAATTGCTCATGTTCAAGATTCTGATGTGCCACCATTGCTAACAGCACCCTGATGGAAGTATGTCTTACCACTGGAGAAAATATCTCTGCATAGTTTACCCCATCCTTCTGACTGAACCCTCTTGCAACCAAACGTGCCTAATATCTGATACCCTCAGCAGTTGTCATTCCTTCTTTTTTTTTGAAGATCCATTTGCAGCTGACCACCCTCATATCTTGTGGTTGTTTGACCAGATCCCAAGTCTCATTCTTCTGAAGTGACTCCATTTCTTCTCCCATGGCAACAAGCCAATGACATGCCTCAGAACATGTCACAGATTCCCTGTAAGTGTTAGTTCAAAACCATCCACTTCTTCCGCTACCTGTAGTGTATATCCAACCATATCCTCCTCAAACCCATATCTTCTTGGGGGGTCTGATATTTGTCCTCCAAGCTCTGCTAAGACCTATACCTGCTGACCAACATCAGCCGTTTGAGTATCTGCTGACCCTTGTTCAACAGACTGGCTTGGATCCATTTCTGGATCAGCTGAGGGTTGACTATCCCTTGCTGAGTCTTTTGATTCAGTAGACTCTACTTGAAGCTCCACCTATATGTCAACCTTCTCATTCTCAGATCCAATTTCAGATTCAGATGTGGCCCTCACAAATGAGTTAAGCATAGAGTTTTCATCAAAGACTACACTCTTGCTGAGCTGATGGCCAAATTCAATACCCCTTAATTCCATCTCCATATCCAACAAACACACTGTTTGATGTGATCCTTACGAATCAAATCCTTTGTTTTGCCCAGGAAGAAATTGAAGGTAGTCAATACGAGATATGATCCGCGCCTTAGACCAAGACTACGGTTGGAACGCCACAACGTAATGCTCACTTACGTTGATAAGTTCTCAAAGGGGGCGATCCTCCAATCCAAGAGAATCTCACACACAAGGTGCACAATTAAGACAATGCTTAATCGAAAGTAATATTTCACTCAAAATTAACTTGTTCATGAAAGGAGATAGTATGTGCCTTATATAGGCTACAAGTAAAAGACTAGTTTTCCTCCTAAGCAATGTGGGAGAAAATTAACTAGTAAAATAAAGCCTAAGTAACTAAGACCTAGAAGGGGGCGCCACTTTCAATGGGCTTTTCTAGCCTTTCTTGTGTCATCTAAGCCCACAAGATAATTATTAAATAAAGTCCACATAAAATAATTAAACAAGTCCAAACAAAACTAACAATGGCGCCACAAGCATTAGGTGTTGTCTTCAAGCCCAAAAGCATAGTGCATAAACAATATTGGAACTTCATCACTCTTTTTGGGCTGTCCAAACTCTTCATGGATCTCTTTCAACAATGTATTCAAGGCTTCTCTCATATTCTTCCTTTGGAGCCTTGTCAATGGTCCATCTCTAATGATCAATGGATCAATCGTCTTCATGGTTGCCAATGGATCGGGATCCCCATTGTAAAACTCATCATATATCACATCACTGTTCTTGGCCAATATTAAAAACAAGTTTGTCCTTTATTCAAAAGTTTTAAAAAGTTGTCATTCTTCCTGATTGATGAAATGTTTTTGTTCTTCTCCCCAAATCTCCCTTTTAATTATTTAGCCTAGTGCCAATAAAAACTCAGGAATGACCCCCTGATATGAACTATTGTTAATGAATTTCAAAGTACATTGTCTATTTGTCTTTAAAAGTGCTACGCCAAAGCCTAAAAAGAGCCCGTGGATTCACGTTGGGCCTGTTTGTGGGCCCCATAACGAATAGGGTCTTTGACCTAATCAGTTCGCACCTTCATAAGTCGGACTGGGACATGTATAATCCAGTACGCCTCATGCTATTACGATTATTATCGTTGGCTAGGAAAACGGGCATAGATCGGCAAAACATCAAGCTCGACACGAAACACTGGGGGCCGACCTGCTCACCCCACTAGCTCGCAGTCCGTCAGTTTGGACCAAACCCGGTTGACTAGACAACAGAGTTCATACATGACGGTTACATGTAAAGAGCCTGCAGCGGTTATTATACAAGCTTGCCTCACTCAAAGCTCGCCCAAGCAGAGCTCGCCCAATGACTTTGTATTTACCTACGCATTTCTTGTATTTTATTTACCGCCTTGTAACCGCTGACTCTTAGTCCCTGTAGATAGCGGTATCTGTACTTCTTTCAGGGGATTCGGATTGACCAATTAATGAAAAACACAGACAACCTCTGCCAAATTGTCGACGGTTTTTCTGTTCTTCGTATCTTCATATTTTCTTCATACGCATTCCTCAACAATTAACCCTAAAATCAAAAAATATTACTCATTTAATCCAGATATCCACCGCATAATTAAACACAACGTTTTTCTAATAACCCTAACATTATCAAAAAGTTATTCCCACGGGCTTTTGTAAGGTTATTGTATGTGCTGTGATAGTGACAAAAAATGGCAAATATTGCCAGCACCTGCGGTCTCCGGAAACTCCAAAGTTGAAAGGATTATCTTATTCATTTGACATTTTCTATGACCAATTAAATAAAAACATTATTTGTAGTCAAAAAAAGATGAATTAAATGATGGGCAACAGCATAACATGAATTGTCTCATATTGTGGTAACTCCGACAACTTTAGCTTTCAATACATAAAAAAAAGTATGGAGAAGGATAAAAACATTTTCTAAATTAGTGAATATAACACATTTTCAAAAATTTTACATAAATGAGAAAATGATTAACTTCTTTTTTTCATAAATAAAATTAAGTGCCGGACGCATGTTTACCTGAAAAAAAAAACCAACAAACTTTCTTTCTCATCTATCTTTTTTAAATATTTATATCTCTCAATCTACTACTCCAAAGTAATTCTTTCACAAATTTTTTTTTTATTTCAGGATCTTTATTTTGAGACCACATTTATATTCCGACGTAATTTTCGAAAATCCACTGTTTTTCACAATTCACTGGTAAGATTCATTGAGTGAATTTTGACAGTGATTCTCGCGAATAACGATGCAATAATATCGAACCAAGTCTCAGAACGAATAACATGAAAAATAAAAAATTCGGTGAAATTTTCATCATGTATGGAGATCGAAATGAAAAGATATAAATGTTTGGAATTAAAAAAAAAGCAGCAAGAGCATGCGTATGGTTTGTTTGTTTGTTTTTCAAGTAATGCAAAATCAGACTAATATTATCACACTAAAATACCACACTACTTACATGGCAAAATCATGCAAAACATGTGGATTTTATTTGAACACTTATATTCACATTTTTTTCGTTAAATAAGTAGTGTGGTATTTTAGTGTAATAATATTAATGTGATTTTACATTATCATTGTTTTTTCGTCTTTAAGCTATAATTGTTGTACTAGCTGTTTTTCCTGAATATAAAATTATTAGAGTTTCATGTTATTTAAAAATATTTAAAAATATGTCATTTTTCTTATTTCTCTATAAAAAAATTACTTTTGACAAAAATAAATATATTATCAAGCTCATTTCCCCTTTTGCTTTTGTAGATGGTCGATTAAGAGGAAACGATTCATTTTCAAGTTGCCAATACTTTTTTTTGTTTTCATTTTGATTAATTTCTGTATTTTGGAATTTTAGTTTTTTGAGAGCAATATAATGTTGTACTTTTTTCAACTATGATGAATTTTTTCACATCGGGTTTACCGCTAGCAGCACTTATTTTTGTCATTTTGACTAATTTATGTATTTTGGAATTTTAGTTTTTTGAGAGCATATAACGTTGTACTTTTTCATATTTTAGTTTTTTTTTTTGTACTTTTTCCTATTATGACGGATTTTTTCACATTGGATTTACCGCTAGCTAGTAGGTTTTGAGAAGGCAGAAATATGTTCAGACACATAATTGAGGTATTTTTAGTTTTTTGAAAGCATATAATGCTGTACTTTTTACTATTATGACAGATTTTTCCACACCGGATTTACCTCTAGCTAGTAGGTTTTGAGGAGACAAGAATATGTTCAGACACGTAATTGAGGACTATGCTCTGACACATAGTTGTTATAAGAGGAGGACCACGATTACCTTATTTAGAAGAGTATAACCCATACATACACATGTGAGACTCGAACCCGTGACCTCATAGTCAAGGGACCTCAGTCTAAACATTTTGAAAAGGCTGATTGGCGACTTAGTATTTAAATTCACTTGGGGATGTTAAAAAATTAGGACCTTCATTTTTGTGGGCCCGTGCCTAGAAGAAAAACCAACACAAAATTTCGGTTTTTTTCTAATATTTTTTAAGAGGTGGAGCAACTGCGACATACAGAACCAACACCATTATAAAATGACACAATTTTAAATTTGATCCTGTAACTGAACACGTTTTATAAATTTGGTCCTGATTTTTCTCTGTTTACAAAATTGGTCATGTAAGTGGTTTTTTTTTTTTTTTTTTTTTGCAAAAATGGTCCTACCCGCTGGAAAATGCTGACTGTATAACTTTTCCGGCCAGAATTCATGACATATCATCCAAGATATTCCACATCAGCTTATTTTTTAAAAACTAAATAAACCCTTTTTCCATGTCACCTTTATTTTCATTTATTTTATTACATTAAAAAATCTTTTCCCCTAAACATGCAATTTTGCCTTATAAAATGGGCCATTTTATTTACACCCCAACAATTCTATTTGTACACCCCACATATTGTAAAAAATAAAAAAAAGTTTTAATTCACCACACCAATTGTGTTTCGGGCCCCGCATTCTACCTACACACCCCAAGTCTAATATGCAAGAACTAAAAAAACACTTTTTTGCCAAAAAAAAATACTACTGCCAACTTTTCAAAACTATAGTAACACCAACCCCATCTATTAACCGCCGCCCCCTCCCCATTTCATCGGCTTTCCTCCCCCCCACCCCCACATTATCTCATCTTCTCTTGTTCAACCTAATTTCACCTCCAAATTTAATCTCTTTAATCTTCTTACTTCGATTGTTGTTTTTTGGTCCCTCTTTCACATTGCTCCACAAAACAAATTGGTGATGAATGTTGATGAAATGAAGTTTCCACCAAATTTAGTATTGTTTAATAATTATACAGTGCATACATTTTAATTTTGAGGAATACAATGAACATAAGAATAGAGATTTCCGCGTATTCATATGTAAATTAATAAAGTTAGATAACTGAGTACCATGAAACACCAATTAGGAAAAGGTTTTGAGAATGATCGATCGTCTTTATTAAATTTTTGAAGGTTTTAGATTAGTGAAGATGATGAATAATTAGGAAGATGAACAAAAGTAAGGGTTTAAGAATGATGGAGTTGATGAACAAAAGTAGGGTTTGATGAATGAAAAACGAGGACGGAAAAATTCTATGCTAGTTTAAATGATGAAGATGATAATATTATATGAAAAGCTAGGGGCCTTTTTTGTAATATATTTATGGAGTGGAAATAAAATGAAAATGGGGTGTGTAGGTAGGTATGGCAAAATTGTAATTAAGATTGTGGTGTATATAAATATATAAAAATGTTGTAATTTAAGTGTTCCTTAAAACTCTTTCATTGGCAAAATTCTCATTGCTTGCATTGCAGGTTCCTTCAAACTCTTAATTTCTGCTTTTGAAACCACTACAAAAAACATGTTCTTTACCAGTGGATATTTTTCGCCGCTAGAAATGGGAATCTGCCACTAAAACTATTTCGTGGCGGTAGCCGCCACTAAAATCCTCCGTATTTGCCTTCGCCGGTAAAAGTTTTAAGGGCTTTCCATTATAAGATGTAACTCAGGTAAAAACTGGTTTTAGCGGCGGATTTTTCCTCCGCCGCAAAATAACATATTTAATTCACACAAATAATAAGTAATAAATAATAACAGGTTTAATTTACAAAAATGATAAATAATAAATAATAATAGGTTTAATTTACAAAAATGATATGGAAAATTAGGGATAAGGACACAATCTGAAATATTTTTAAGTAACAGGACAGCTACATATTTTTTATAGGGAGAAGGACAACTGCATAATTTTTATAGCGAGAAGGACAAACAGTGAATTGTTGGGAGGATTTTGCATCATAAAAACAAAAGAAAATTTATAAACCTATACTTAACATGCAAACTAACTCCTAACCGACCAAATATCGGGTAGTTGATAGCATAGTAGGGTAAGTACAGGGTCGATCCACAGGGAATTGGGATGTTGAATCTAACTTCACTAATCCTACCAATTGTTACTCAAAGAACGAATAAACAAAAGAAACGAAAGAACAAAACATAAAAACAGAAAAGAAACAAAAACAAACAATCTAACCTAAAGACATGGGATCAAACATCCAATATACAAACCTATGTGATCTCAATCCTAGTTCAATTCATGATTCTAATTTGATTTGTGGTTTCACCTTTTCACGAGACATAAACCCCTAATTCCTTAGCGAATCTATTCTCAAGCTACGGATTCCTAATTCCTTAGTAAATCCAATTTATCAACCTCTACTCTCTCGTAAGTTGAAACTGATTTTCAATACAAAACTCGGTGTAGATTCAGGTTAACTCTCGTATTTTAGAACCTAACAACCTAGATAATTAATCGATTAACTTGTCATCATTAACGATTAAAAATCCTATCTTTCTATGGTGATCTAACGTTTATGCAACTTCCGTATTATAAACATCAATAGAAAATAAATCTTCCAATCTATTCTCATGGCATCATAAACACATAGAAAAGATACAAAAAGAACTAAACTCATGAAGAAAAACTAAATTGAATAAATCAAGAAGAACTCACATAGTCTCATACATTGAAGGATCCAAGAACGAAAACGAAAAGCATCTAAACTACTCCTAATCTAACCTCGGTTCACCCGAGCACAAGGCTCGGGTGACCAGCCTTCAAACTCTCAAGATGCGGCTGCTGGCCTCTCTTTTGATGTGAAGAAATTTCTGAATGAATTAGGGTTTGGGGCTGCTGTGCTTTAAATAGAAAACAGAGGCGGTTGCTACAGTAACCTAAGTCGGTTCTGCTGAATGCGGCGGTGGACGCTCGTTTAAATAACCGGACGCCCGTTCGGAATGCTTGGACGGATACTGGACGCTAGTTTGATGAGCGTCTGAACTCTCTGTATGTGAATTACGATTCTGGACGCTGGTTCGGATTTTCAAACGCCAGTTCATAGTGGACGCTGCATGGACGCTCGTCCGCCTTATTTGGACGCCAGTTCTCTGTCGAAATCTTGATATTTCCATCTTTATCTTCATTGATTTCTTTCCTTATCTCTTTTATTCTTCCATATCTTTGATTGATCCTCTCTCATCTCGAAATTAGCTCTTTAGGATCATCTTTTCCATCATCAATGAGTATCTACACAAGGATCAAAACATACCAAAGTGTAACATATTTCCAAAATAATATAAAATCATCAAATAAAGACTAAAATTGATACGTTTTCATATTTAACCATTAAAAACCTCATTTACTCAATTAATCAATTATAAGCTCGATTTCTATGAAAATCATACAGATATGGGAGAAAATTGATATATAAAATATATGTATAAATACTACAAATTGACCCTTAACATGAATCCCGAAAATCAGTGAATCTCCCCGGTGAATCCCGAAATCAGTGAATTTCGACAGTGAATCCCGAAAATTAGTGAATTTCGATTTACTTAATTTTGAAAATTAGTGAATTTTCGATGATGAATTTAATCAATGAATTTAAACAAAGTTGAATTTCCAATGACAGTGAATAAATAGTTTTGTCCTGTATGCAAAAGTTTCAAAAAACTGTCCTTCTACTCAATTGATGAAATATTTCTGTCCTTCTCCCTCATTCCCCCAAAATGATAAATAATGAATAATAATATATAACAAAAAACAGTTTTAATTCATACAAATAATAAATAAAAATAAAAATAAATAGGTTTTTGTCCAAAAGGACAAACTAACACATTTATTAGGCTACAAGTACATGGATGATTAGAAAGGACAAAACTTAATTAACATTACCAAAATATCCTTTGGCTAATTAAACCTAATTACCCAATTAATCTTTCCCTCATCCATCATCGTTCAAAAATGCATCCATCGGCATCAGCGTTCTAGCAGCAGCAGCGCGCGTTCAAAACTCATTCTTCTTCTTCCAATCACAGCAGCAGCGTATGGTGATGATTCATGGAGGCCGGAATCGTCCATGGTGGTGATTGGATTGCTACGGACTGGAAATTTCTCTGATTGAGCAAATAGTAACAAACGCCGATTTGATCCGTCCTTCTCGTCGATTAATCCGTCCTTCTCTATTAATCCGTCTTCTTGTCGATTGAGCAGACGCCGGACGGACATAGTGGATGCTTCATCGCTCCGCCGCCGCTTCATCGCTCCGCCGCCGCCTCGCTACGAGGATGAAACAGGGATTCGATTTAGGAAAGAATCAGAGAAGGAAGACGAAAATCAAAACAAGGATTTGATTGAGGATGGAAACAGAAGATATTTTCGGCTGCAACCACTGCTCCGCCCAAGTCCAATTTCCGGCCAAGAAGGCAGGCTGTTTTTTTTTTTTTTTTTTTTTTTGGGTTTAGGGTCGTTACTATTAATTTTGTAACGCTACTACATTTTTTGATGTACTTTATCTATTTTATGGACTGTTACTACTTGTTTATTGCCCTTTACTATATTTTACGCGGCTGTTACTATTTGTTTTTAGTCTGTTACTACTTTTTTTTAAGATGTCATTTCACGGGACTGTTACGACTTGTTTATTGGCCGTTACTATATTTTACGGGCTCTTATTACTTGTTTTAAGACTGTTACTACTTGTTTTTAGGCTGTTACTTCTTTTTCATTGGGTGTTACGATTTTTTTCGAGGCTGTTACTACTTGTTTTTACGCTGTTACTATTTTTCATTGGATGTTACGACATTTTATGGGTTGTTACTACTTCTTCTTTGGTTGTTACTATTAAAATCATAAAGGGGCATTTTTGTCACTGTATTAGCAATTTGTCCTTGCTAATCTCTGATTTTGAAATTTGTCATTCTGGACCCATTTATCATTTCTTTTTGTCCTTCTAGCCCCTTCCCCCTAAAAATAAATAAGAACAATGATTCAACACAACACAAAAAGCACCACGTTCTACTTCAAAAACACAAAAAATTATCAAGAGAGACAAGGAGTAGATTTGGATTTGTTTGTTCATCTTCCTTTAAGCCCAGAAATGCCAAAGCTTTGCTGCCAGAATCTACAGGAGTAACTGCTTAAAAGCACACAGACAGCCTCATCGAAAATCAAACAAAAAAACATTACAATATTCCAAAAAATAATGATTTTTTATGATTGAAACTTAATTACTTAAATATACCTTGAAATGAAGAAGTCTGTAGGAGCCTCTCAATAAGTTTCCTATCAATTAAGCTATCATCAACAGCTAGAACATGGAATTGAAGCTCAGCTTCTGCAATCCCCATTTCGAAATGAAAAAACAACAGTTTTAATTGATAGACATATGTGTATATACACTTATCTTTAACAAGTAAAGCTTTTAGACGATGAGGTAACTTATCAAAACCGAAACGACAATCCAACAATTGTAATGAAAAGGGAAATGTCGAAAAGAAAAAAGGTGTTGAATCCTAAAATAATCAATTACTGTAAACAAGTTACCTCTATTAGTGAATATTGTGTGAATATTAGGTAGTTATTGTGAATATCATGTATTAATGACTATATATTCTGTACTAATTATAGTAGCATAGTCCTTGTACTATATATACACTTGTAATACCATTCTTTCAAAGTGTGAATAAAAATAAACAATAATTTCTTAATTCTATTCTCTCAATATGGTATCAGCCTCGGTAAACTCTTGCATCGCCACTTCTCCTTTTTTTTTTTCTCTTCCAAACCCTAGGCCGCCTCCCTCCTCTTCGATCATCTCTCCTTCTTCCTGTTGATTCTTCGTTCCTCTCCAAGCTCTTCTCTAATGGCCGACTCCTCCCCCATTATCTTCAACTCTGCCACACAAACTCCGATCAAACTCGACTCTACAAATTATGGCATTTGGATCTTGCAAATGGAACCCCTTCTTGTTGGTTATGACTTAATTGGTTATGTTGATGGCACCAAAACTCCCCCACCGAAAACAGTGCAGGCCGACGGCACCACTAAGGTGAATCCTGACTACACAACGTGGAAACGTCAGGACAGTCTTCTACTTCATACCATCATTGCTGCGTGCACTCCTCAGGTAGTCTCTTTCCTTCGTAAAGCTACTACATCTCGTGAAGCATGGGAAATTTTGAAAAATAATTATGCTAAGGCATCTAGGGGTCGTATTCGAACTGTTAAAGATACCCTAAAATCGATGACACGTGGGTCACGGTCTATCTCTGAATTTATGTATGCGGTTAAGAACAAGGCTGATGAATTATCTCTGCTTGATAAACCAATGGATGATGAGGATTTAATTGATTTAATTTTGGAAAATGTTGGTGATGAGTATCAGGATATTGCTCGTGCAATGCAAGCACGTGACACTCTCATTTCTTTCGAAGAATTACATGAGAAACTGTTGAACTTAAAGGTATCTAAAACACACTCCTCCACGCCGGCCAATTTCACCCCGGCATCAGCTCACCCCGCTGCCTACCGTCCTGCTGCCTCTCGGCCTGGCCTTCTTCCTACCCCGAACTCCTCTAATTGGCGTAACTCAGCTCCTCCACAGCCCACTCAGCAAAACTGGTGCAACTATTCCCAGCCCCAACCCGGTCCGCCTTCCTTTCGCCCCAATGCTCAACCCGGCAACTACTCCCCAAACTACTCTCCCAAACGCCCCTACCTCGGTAAGTGTCAATACTGCTACACTCAAGGACACTCAGCTAAGTTTTGTCCTCAAATTCAACAGCTCCAAGCTAGTGCTTCTCAAGGAAACCGCCCACCCTTCCCACTCGGCACCAAGCCCATCTTGCGGCTCACCCTAAACTCGCTTCCTCCTCTCGGTACTCAGCCATGGCTTCTTGACAGTGGCGCCACTCATCATGTTACAAATGATCTCCAGAATCTCTCTCTCCACACTCCTTATCTAGGCTCCGATGACATAATGGTTGGTGATGGTAAGGGCCTTAATATCACGCATACTGGTTCTACCTCTCTTCCTTTATCTGCATCCAAATATTTTCATTTACGTAATGTGCTTTGTGTTCCTGCAATGTCTAAAAATTTATTGTCCATCTCTCAATTATGTAGCTCTCATAATTTATCCGTTGAATTTTTACCCACTGAATTTCTTGTGAAGGACCTCTGCATTTAATCAACCACTTCTCCGTGGTCCAGTTAGGAATGGTCTCTATGAGTGGCCCAATCAACCTCTGCTTGCCTTTGCGTCCACCAAAGCACCGTCCAACATCTGGCACCAACGTTTGGGCCATCCAGCTTCTCCAATTTTTAATAAAATTCTTAGTATGTTTAATTTAGAGACTACTATCTCATCTTTGTCGCACTGTTCTGCATGTTTGGAAAATAAGAGTCATAAACTCCCCTTTCATTTATCTACTTTATCTTCTTCCCGGCCCCTTGAATACTTGTTTACGGATTTGTGGACATCTCCTGTTTTATCCTCTGATGGTTTTAAGTATTACTTAATTCTGGTTGATCATTTTACACGTTATATTTGGTTTTACCCCCTCACTCGTAAATCCGATGTTGCCCCCACATTTATTCGCTTTCGTGCTATTGTGGAAAAAAAATTTAATCAGTCGATTAAGGTGGTGTATTCGGATAATGGTGGAGAATTTATTGGACTTCGTGATTACCTCTCCACTAACGGCATCTCTCTTTTTACTACTCCCCCGCATACTCCCGAACATAATGGCCTCTCTGAGCGTCGACATATGCATATTGTTGAAACTGGTCTCGCCCTCCTCTCTCATGCTTCACTCCCCACAACATTCTGGCCATATGCCTTTGCTACCGCTGTCTACCTCATTAATCGAATGGTTACACCTGTTCTTAATCTGAAATCACCGTATGAACTCATATTCCAAAAACCCCCAAACTATCAAAAGCTTCGTGTCTTTGGCTGCCTGTGCTATCCATGGCTTCGTCCATACACTTCTCATAAACTTGAACCTCGATCCAAACCTTGTATATTCCTTGGTTATTCTCTCACTCAGCACGCCTATTTCTGCTACGACCCAAGTACCTCCCGCCTTTATGTCTCCCGCCATGTTAAATTCGTTGAAACCGTGTTTCCCTACATGTCCCATCCTACTCCTACTGTTTCTCCTACTCCATACATATCTGACTGGCTTCCTGCACCACCTCCCACACCCTCTGATCCTCCTCCTTCTCCTTTGGCCGAAGACCCCCCCAGCCCGAACTCGTCCTCCTCCTCTCCCCCACCCCCCCCCCCCCCCCCCCCACCGCCCCCAACTCATTCTATGCGTACCCGCTCTCAGAATAATATCTATCGCCCAATTCAAAAACTCAATCTTCATACTCATATCCCGCCCTCCCCGGCCCATGAAACCGAACCCACCTCCATCACGCAGGCTCTCAAAATTCCCCAATGGAGAAACGCGATGCATGAGGAATATGATGCTTTGGTGCGTAATCACACATGGGATCTTGTGCCCTATGACCCCTCTCTTAATATCATTGGCTCAAAGTGGATTTTTCGGTTAAAACGACATCCTGATGGTTCTATTGATCGTCACAAGGCTCGTCTCGTGGCTAAGGGCTTTACTCAACGCCCTGGCATCGATTATTCCGAGACATTCAGTCCTGTTGTTAAGCCCCCCACTATTCGAGTTGTTCTTACACTGGCTTTAACGCAGGGGTGGTCTCTCAGACAGCTGGATATTAATAATGCATTCTTGCAGGGTCACCTACATGAAGCTGTTTACTTGGCCTAGCCGGCAGGTTTTGTTGATTCTACACGTCCTAATCATATTTGCAGGCTTCGTAAGGCGCTTTATGGTTTAAAACAGGCCCCCAGGGCCTGGTATGAGGAACTTAAACGCTTCTTATTGGCGTCCCACTTCAGAAATTCTCATGCTGATACGTCTTTGTTTATTTTTAATTCTGGGAATATGTTGCTTTATGTTCTTGTCTATGTCGATGATCTGATTGTTACAGGAAATGACTCGGTTGCGTTGGAAAACTTTATTAAAACTCTGGGCGCCAAATTCGCCCTCAAGGATCTTGGCGAGTGATGAGAGTCAACTTTACATGATTCCGGTGCATCTTTTACCCCCGTTTATCCCACTTTTAGCACGTTTCTTGGTGATTTAGACCGTTTTAGGGGCAATATCGTGAATTATTAGCACGGGGAGTAAATCCGTCACTTTGATAGTTTACTACCTCTTTTTAGTGATATTGACCCTATTCCCAAGCACTTTTACCCTCTGGAATGTTTTGGATGTTTTTGGTTGTTGTGATGATGTAGGGAAATGGTGTCTCGAGAACCCGGAAGGCAAAGAATTATGATGAGAAGCATGGTCAAGGTGCAACAATGAGCCAAAGAAGAAGAAAGATGAAGAAAAGGGGTGAGAAGTTTTAGTATCTCAACCCCTATGTTCTGGTTCAGCAGCATTTTGAACCATGATGGAGGCATTTTCTGGTCATGACTTCTTCATGAAAGTTGTAGAGAATTGAAAGATCTTTCCAACTCATCTTGAATCACCCAAATCGGAGCTCGGACGAAGAAGTTATGAAGGTTTTACTGCAGCAGAAAACAGCAGCATTTCAAACGCACGTTTGGACCTTTCAAACGTGCGTTTGGGACTGTTTTTTTCGAATACTGAGAGCAAGGGACTGAAACGCACGTTTGGGAACCTTCCAAACGTGCGTTTGAGCAGTTTTTAGCCATAAAAACCCAATTTGGATCGAATTTTTGGGGAAGAACATAGGAGACGCGAATGGAGTTGTTTTAGGGTAATTTTGGGCGATTTTCTTCGTTTTTAGGAGTTAGAATTAGTGTAATATACCGTTAGAATCGTCTTTCAATCCTCTCTTTGATTGTACAACTCAAATCTTCGATCCGTAACATTTCGATTGTCAAAAATTTGATCTTTTGGAGCACGAATTTTCCCTCTCTTAAATCTCAATCAAGTAAGTATGTTTGCTTGTTCTTTTGTTGTTATTGCTATGTTTTCCTTCATTGTTTGTTGTTTAGATTGTATAATGTGTAGATAATTTCTCCCCATAGTCGAATCATGTGATATGTGGTGAAATCACCCTTTGGGTGATGAAATTGGGAGTGGGTAGTGCTTTTTATTGTTGTATCTTGCACGTTTCACGTCTTAGAACTTGTTATAACGGATTTGGGCTAGATTGATCACCTAGGTCAAACATCACACACACCACTCTTGAGAGTTGTTCAGAGAGAGGGGTGTGGGAAAAGGGTTCTAGGATCGCGGTGTAGTCTCGGTTTAGTTGTTAAACCGAGCTCATCGTGAGGTTACTCGTTTATACGTTTAAGCGGCTCGAGTGCAAAACATGACTTGTTAGGAGAGAGTTGTTCAGACCTTAACATGGCATAAGGTGTTAGAAGAGAGTTGTTCAGACGCTAGCACCGGGTTTAGGAGTTCGCACCCGTGAAATTGAATGCAAGAGCTCGTTTGTTATATTGCACACTCCCGGTTTTGTCTATCCTCGGGGTTGAAATTAGTCATTTTGATCATGGTTCGGCTATGTCCCTTTCTCCCTTTAGACTTGTTAGTTTAATTTACTTTAGTTTAATTGAAGTGTACAAACATTCCAACAACTTGTTTGCCTAGACTAAGCAATAAGTTCACTTTGGTACTTACAAGCACATCTTCTCTCGTGGGTTCGACCTCGGACTCCTGTAGCTTTACTGCATGAATCGACCGGTACATTGCCGGTTAGAGAGCTTGTTTAGTCACCGTTGTCTTGAGTATTTTATAAATTTGTTTGGTGAAAATAACGCTCATCAAAATGGCGCCGTTGCCGGGGAAGATGTGTGCTATTTGTGATATCTTGCAAGTGAACCGAAGGCTTGGGCCTAGGTTTTATTTTATTGTTTTCTTGTTGTTTGGTGTTTTGTAGTGCAATTCCCGGAGTTCTTGAGAACCGCTTGAACCTTACATGTCTAGAATGGAGACCTTTGCTAAACAAAGAGGAAGGGGCCTTCTAGTTGGGAATTTGATTGCTAGATTTGAAGGTTTGAGTCCGGAACAAACGGGAATGGACCAAGACACTAATCAAGTTGGTCGTGGAGGCCAAGTTTTTGTGGAACACCCTTCTATCGGGGGAGGTCAAGGAGTTACTAATCGAGCTCAAGGCCAATCCTTAAGTAACAATGTTCAACAAAGGGTAAAGCTGTCAAGGAAAGGACAAGGTGGAGCAATGCCACCGATGGACCCGAATGCTATGAATTGGCTCATGAATCAAGTACAAGAGCGATTTCAAGCATTAATGCAAGCTCATATGCAAACTCCCAATCCGGCACCGAATCAAGGAGATGTGCGGACTTGTAGAGATTTGGTCATGCCACGGGCCGACTTGGTGGGGCATAGTCCGATAAGGTTGCCCCCGATCACCGCCAACACTATGAGTATTGGGCAAAATATTATCAATATGATTAGGGACAACTCAACCTTTAGAGGTACAGAAATCGAAAATCCTTATTTCTTCCTAGATCATTATCTCGAGGTGTGTCGGACTATAAGGATGGAAGGTGTTAGTGAAGAGGCAATCAAGCTACTTTTGTTCCCATTCACTCTAAAAGACCAAGCAAGGGCGTGGTATGACTCTTAAGGCATGACTCCTACACACTTGGACCGAGGTGGTGCGCACATTTTTGCTTAAATACTATCCACCGGGAAAAGTTTTTGATTTGAAAGAGGCAATCATGACCTTTGATGCTTATGAAGATGAGTCACTACTCGAGGCATGGGAACGGTATAAGGCCTTGTTGCGCCAATGTCCCGTACATGGAGTCACTCTTGGGGACCAAGTCCATTGTTTCTTGAGGGGACTTGATCAAGATATGCAAAACCGACTTCATGCTTCAAGCGGTGGTGATATAATGATGTTACAACCTGATCAAGCGTTTGACCAAATTGAATAGATTGTGGAAACTTCAAGACTTTATGTTTCCGAGACAAGAAGAGGGCCAAGACGCAAGAAACCGAGTGAGATGAAGTCGGTAAGGGAAAATATTGAAGATGCACACCATGAGAAATTGTTGGACCAACAAGAGGAATCTTTGCAAAATCTTGAAGATCGAGTAGTGCAACTAGATGAAAAGAGGAGGTTTGAGAAAGAAGAAGAAACAAGAAAGGAGCTAGAAGCCGTGGAAAAAGAGCGAGAAGAGGCTCATTCAAGGAAAACGGAGAGAGAGGATGATGATTTTTATCTTGATGAAGCATTTTCCGAGCTAGAGATTGAGTTGGGATCGCCCATGTCACTAAAGGGTCCTCCTGTGGAGCTTGATTATGGTAGGTTTCACGTTCTTCCGATTACACCCTCACTTCCCGATGTGAACATTGATGATGCCTTGGTGGAATGTATGGTGGAACCAACCATTGTTAAGACTCAACATGAAATCTTTGGTGATGAAAGTAGCTCGTTTTGGGATGAAGAAGAGATGGAAGAGGTGCAATGTTTGTCTATTACACCGCCCTCCGAAGAAATGCAAGACGATGACTTGGAGGAGTGTATGATAGATTTGAGCGCACTTTTTTTGAAGAACCGGATTCTCGAGTTTGAAGAGAAAGACGGGATCGCCCATTTCACCATCACTCCCGATTGAATTGTATGATGATGCAATTTTGGAGTGTGTGATGAAATCTCATGAGCTTGATATGACATCCGTGGTAGAACTACCGGAAGAGTTGGAGGTGATTAGCATACCGGTCCCGGACTACTACACTCTTTACTCCCCGGTAGATGAAGCTCACAAGATTTATGAAAGGGAACAACTACCATGGGATGGTAATTTCAAGAAGAGGATGATGACGGATTTCAACGAAAGGGGATTCCCAAGAGCCATGCGCGGTAAGTTCCTAGTGAACTCGCGTTTTCCCTATGCTTGCTATGCTCATTCTCCTTGAATTGTTGATATTCTTGAGTTCGGATTTCGGTTGATGGTTTTTGGTGATTTTTGATTGAATTAAAAATGTTGTCTTGAGTTGTTTTGAGTCTTTTGTGGTATGAGTCCGTATAGCGCCACTACGTCGATGCTAACGACGTTAAACAAAGCACTTCTACTTTTTCTCGCCTGTGCCAATAGTATAACTTTGAAAAATTGGCACCGTATAAGTCATTTGGTCGAGCCAACGACGTAAAACAAAGGCGCTTTGTGGGAGGCAACCCACCTTTTTGGTAATAATTTTGTTTTTGAAGTGGTTTTTGGGTGCAAGAGGGGAGAGTTTTGTCTCACAAGAGAGTTTGGGGTGAGATTTTCTTTTTGATTCTTGCTCTTGTACATAGACGGGGATGTTTTTATGTGAGCCTCTGTGGCCTTATTTTATGCGTGGATGCTCTGTGTTTCTTTTGATTATCTTTACATCCAGTGCACTTCCCGTCTAGTATGGTTGATATGCTTTGATACCTTGATTGTGGCATGACTTCTATTTTTATATATCTCGTATCTATCACCATCTTTTGGCACGTGGATTTTTTCCCGTGCATGTGTTTGCCTTGTTTTCTGTCTACATGGTGTTCAGGTACTCGAGATGGAGCTTACTAGAAGATGTCACGTGGGCTAAAAAGTGCGCCTTCTGCGGGTTTTGGTCAAACAGCTAAGTCTTTTTACTCTTTTTATCTCTCACACACTGAGGACAGTGTTTCGTTTAAGTGTGGGGTGGGAGACTTAGCTGTTTTCTTGTTTTCGTTGTTAAATGTGCTATAAATGTGGTATGCTTAGCCTATGATCGGGCTCGAGTCGATTTGTGGGTAATTTTTAAAAAATTTCAAGGGTCTTAACACCGTGTTGTGTGTGTTATTTTCACATTTGTGTGGTGATCACCTTAGTCGGGACCCCGAACATGTGCATTGCGGTTTGATATTATCTTGAGAATGAAGTTTATTACTTTCACGAAAGCTACACTTTGTGCACAATTTGATTGCTACCACCTTTCATATCACTAGCCTTGAGACGAAATGTCATAGGTTTACCTAAGTAGGACATGGGATGACGGTTTTGGCGTTCTCTTGACCCTACCATAGCCAAATAAGCCTTAACCGAACAGGTTACCCTTCGGTAGCCCCTCTCAGCCTTGATAGAATGGTCTGACCACCATTCGCTTATAGCCGTTTTGTTACTTAGTCAGAAACCTACCCTTGAGCCTTATTATGGTCACATTTCCTTCATTTTATACCCAACGAGTGGACTTAGTCTTATGTTAGACCACACTTGCTAAGGCAAGTGTGGGGTGGGAGAGATGATGTTTTTGATTGGGTTGTTGTTTCTCGTTTTGAGCTATAAAGTGTTGAGGAGCTCGTTTGGGCTTGGTGTTCGGCTCTTGGGCCAAAAGAAAAGAAAATCTCTTCTTCTATCTCTTCCTTAAAAAAAAAAAAAAAAAAAAAAAGAAAAAAAAAAAAAAAAAAAAAAAAAGAGAGGATGTACATAGAAATAAAGGCGTGGAGTCAAAGTAAGGAGCTCAATGATAAATTTTTATGATGTTAGAGCTGGGATAGTGAGATAGGTGCTAGTGTGCTTGAACTCACCTCACGACACTTGAAACATAGTCGAGTTTGGCAATGAGTTCGGGTGCACTGGTAACCTATGGTTCCCAAAATGTCAAAGTTGATCAAAAAGGAGTTTTGGGTGGTTTGCATGATAAAGATGAGTTGGTACTTGGTTGATTAGGTTCACTCATACTTTTTTCTCCAGTTCCCAAAATACCCCTTTCGACTAACCGAAATCACCCTAACCTAACGTTATAACCGCTCAAGTCCCGCCTTGATCGTGTCCAAACTTAGTAAACTAGATTAGTGGAGAGGCTCGTGATTATGAAACAGTTGGTAGACTTTTGGTTGGGATTCAAGCCCCGACAATCATTTTGAGCATTTGGTTTTAGCTTGGCACCACACACACTCCATTTTCTTGATAATGTTGTACCAATGTGTTTATGTTCGTGTTTCTTACTTTGGGGCCACCTCGAGAGTGTGAGTAGTAGCACCTACATCATAAAGTTGAATCCCTTGGTTTGTTTTAAACGCGCCTACTTTACTCGAGGACGAGCAAAGGCTAAGTGTGGGGTGGTTGATGGGAGTCAACTTTACATGATTCGGTGCATCTTTTACCCCGTTTATCCCACTTTTAGCACGTTTCTTGGTGATTTAGACCGTTTTAGGGGCAATATCGTGAATTATTAGCACGGGGAGTAAATCCGTCACTTTGATAGTTTACTACCTCTTTTTAGTGATATTGACCCTATTCCCAAGCACTTTTACCCTCTGGAATGTTTTGGATGTTTTTGGTTGTTGTGATGATGTAGGAAATGGTGTCTCGAGAACCGGAAGGCAAAGAATTATGATGAGAAGCATGGTCAAGGTGCAACAATGAGCCAAAGAAGAAGAAAGATGAAGAAAAGGGGTGAGAAGTTTTAGTATCTCAACCCCTATATTCTGGTTCAGAAGCATTTTGAACCATGATGGAGGCATTTTCTGGTCATGACTTATTCATGAAAGTTGTAGAGAATTGAAAGATCTTTCCAACGCATCTTGAATCACCCAAATCGGAGCTCGGACGAAGAAGTTATGAAGGTTTTATCGCAGCGAAAGCAAGACATTTCAAACGCACGTTTGGACCTTTCAAACGCGTGCGTTTGGGGACTGTTTTTTTTCGAATACTGAGAGCAAGGGACTGAAACGCACGTTTGGGAACCTTCCAAACGTGCGTTTGAGCAGTTTTTAGCCATAAAACCCAATTTTGGATCGAATTTTGGGGAAGAACATAGGAGACGCGAATGGAGTTGTTTTAGGGTAATTTTGGGCGATTTTCTTCGTTTTTAGGAGTTAGAATTAGTGTAATATACCGTTAGAATCGTCTTTCAATCCTCTCTTTGATTGTACAACTCAAATCTTCAATCCGTAACATTTCGATTGTCAAAAATTTGATCTTTTGGAGCACGAATTTTCCCTCTCTTAAATCTCAATCAAGTAAGTATGTTTGCTTGTTCTTTTGTTGTTATTGCTATGTTTTCCTTCATTGTTTGTTGTTTAGATTGTATAATGTGTAGCTAATTTCTCCCCATAGTCGAATCATGTGATATGTGGTGAAATCACCCTTTGGGTGATGAAATTGGGAGTGGGTAGTGCTTTTTATTGTTGTATCTTGCACGTTTCACGTCTTAGAACTTGTTATAACGGATTTGGGCTAGATTGATCACCTAGGTCAAACATCACACACACCACTCTTGAGAGTTGTTCAGGAGAGGGGTGTGGGAAAAGGGTTCTAGGATCGCGGTGTAGTCTCGGTTTAGTTGTTAAACCGAGCTCATCGTGAGGTTACTCGTTTATACGTTTAAGCGGCTCGAGTGCAAAACATGACTTGTTAGGAGAGAGTTGTTTAGACCTTAACATGGCATAAGGTGTTAGAAGAGAGTTGTTCAGACGCTAGCACCGGGTTTAGGAGTTCGCACCCGTGAAATTGAATGCAAGAGCTCGTTTGTTATATTGCACACTCCCCGGTTTTGTCTATCCTCGGGGTTGAAATTAGTCATTTTGATCATGGTTCGGCTATGTCCTTTCTCCCTTTAGACTTGTTAGTTTAATTTACTTTAGTTTAATTGAAGTGTACAAACATTCCAACAACTTGTTTGCCTAGACTAAGCAATAAGTTCACTTTGGTACTTACAAGCACATCTTCTCTGTGGGTTCGACCTCGGACTCCTGTAGCTTTACTCGCAATCGACCCGATACACTGCCGGTTAGAGAGCTTGTTTAGTCACCGTTGTCTTGAGTATTTTATAAATTTGTTTGGTGAAAATAACGCTCATCAGCGAGCTTGCATACTTTCTTGGCATTGAAATTATTCGCAATTCCACTGGCATTATTCTCTCTCAACAGCGCTACATGACTGAATTACTTACCAAGCTTAATCTGCAAAGATGCGACGGTCTGTGTAGCACGCTTTACCGGTGGACATTTCGATTTAAAGTCCTTTGCCGCACACCCTGGATGATCCTTCTACTTATCGTATGGTCGTTGGCAGTCTTCAATACCTTACATTCACTCGCCCTGACATTGCCTTCGCCGTCAATAAAGCATCGCAATTTATGCATTCTCCCACCGATATTCATTGGGGTTATGTCAAGCGCCCGCCGTTATATTCTTTGATACGACTAACTATGGTATTCAATTATATCGACATTCCCCCTTACTCTTCATGCGTTTACCGATGCTGATTGGGGTGGTGACAAAGACAATTATGCATCCACGAGTGCCCATGTGATTTACCTTGGCCGCAATGCTATCTCCTGGAGCTCGAAAAAGCAAACCACCATTGCTCGTTCATCTACTGAAGCGGAATATCGAGCCGTTGCTGCTGCTACAGCCGAAATCAGTTGGCTTACCTTTCTTTTGAAAGACCTTGGTCTTATTCTGTCGGCTCAACCGGTGATTTATTGTGACAATCTTGGCACTACACAGTTTTGTTCCAATCCTATTTTCCATTCCCGTATGAAACATGTGGCAATTGATTATCACTTCATTCGTGATCAGGTTCAACGTGGTTCTCTGCGCATTGCTCATGTCAACGCGTCTGATCAACTGGCTGATTGTCTAACCAAGCCCCTTCACCGCCCGGCTTTCCAACATCAGCTTGACAAGTTAGGTCTCGTCCCTCGTCCAACTTGAGGGGTGGTATTAGTGAATATTGTGTGAATATTAGGTAGTTATTGTGAATATCATGTATTAATGACTATATATTCTGTACTAATTATAGTAGCATAGTCCTTGTACTATATATACACTTGTAATACCATTCTTTCAAAGTGTGAATAAAAATAAACCATAATTTCTTAATTCTATTCTCTCAATAACCTCTTCTGTTTGTTATAAAACAAAGTTAGGCTCTTTGTGATACCAGTAGTCGGGACACGAACAACGCCTTCTGAAAATGTGATCGGTGAAAGATCCATGGCAGCAAGAAAGGGCTGTTGGGTCATGAAGATACACACCTGAATCCATGTTACAACATGAGATCAGAAATTATTTTTTGAAAAATAAGATCGAAATTTATTTTTTAAAACATGAGATATCTATTTCTATCTCTGCACAACAAACCTTTAGTAACTGGACTGATGAACCATGAACTGAATTGCAAACATGGACATAACCAAGACTTAACCAAAAGTGCAGACAGATAGCTCAAGAACTGATGCAAAGATATGTACATATGTAGAACTAATGCAAAGATATGTACATATCAGCTCAACTAACAAGACAGGGCAACAATAGTCAGGCCGTTTCTTTTTTTTTTTAATAAGAAACGGTCCCTAATCCATTTTTTTATAAATACACAACAGGCCCACAAGTTTACTATTGGCCATTAAACACAGGGTCTTGTACTGACAGTTGTAGCCTCACAGCTTTTGCTTATTCACTCCGAATCATAAGGCCCTCAAATCATTTCAGCCATAGCCAGGATGAAACAATAAATTCACCCCCCAACCAAAGCAGAGAAAATAGGATAGAATCTAACTTCAAAGCAACATATAAATTAAATATCGTGTCTCATATGTCCAAAAAAATCTTCAATAATTTTTAGAGACTACTGAGTACTCCGCTTCCGCAACTCAATTGAGCAAGTTGTCCACATCTTTCACAGTAATAAATCACATAATTTTATCAACAACTATAGATCATGGAACATTTTAACACACAACAACACAAGCAGGTCTTGATCACACAACATAGATTACAAGAAGATTAACTGAATTCATGACTTACACAGATAGTAAATATAAGGATGCAAACAAGATCTGTGAGAGCAGCCAGCCCACAATAATACAACAAATGAAACTTGATAATAACAATGTTGCAAAGGCATATTAGTCCACATTTCAGTTCTCACAAATCATGTAATTAAGTTCAAGTTTATGTCTCTAATCTAGCCATTATTTCAAACATAAAACTCCAACATGAGCAAAGCAACATCTTGCACCATTAGGGCAAGTACCAGATTCTTCCCATTTCATACGGTAAAATTAAGATTTTAGTCCTGTAACTTGGCCTACTTTGGATTTTAGTCCTGCTCCTACTCCGGTGAGGAAAATGGTCCTCTAACTTGTTTTTTTTTTGGAAAAATAGTCCTATCCGCCGGAAATAGCTGACTGGGCACCGGAATCTTTAAAAAATGCTTACGTGGCTGCCACATTGAATCCTATGTGGCTGTGGATCCCATTTTACTTTAAAAAAATGATTTCTCCTTCCAATTTCCCCCAATTTCCCCTTCCAATTTCCCCCAATTTCATCCTAGGAATTATATTTGGAGGGATGAAATTGGGGAAAATTGGAAGGAGAAACCATTTTTTAAAAGTAAAATGGGATCCAAGGCCATATTGGATTCAATGTGGCAGCCAAGTGGTTGCCACGTAAGCGTTTTTTAAAGATTCCGGTGCTCAGTCAGCTATTTCCGGCGGATAGGACTATTTTTCCAAAAGAAAAACAAGTTAGAGGACAATTTTCCTCACCGGAGCAAGACTAAAATCCAAAATAGGCTAGTTACAGGACTAAAATCCTAATTTTGCCCATTTTATACAGAGCTAATTAGTCTTTCTCCTGACCACATTCCACCAGATCGTGAATTCTCAGATCTCCAACGTTCCATTCCATTAAAACCCATCTTGTAATCTTCAGCAACAGAATTCACAAGAGTCACAGAGACATCTCCCTCATATATATATAAGGAAACCAGTGGCACCATTCTTTTTGCCATGCGTAGAAGTCATTTGACTCCCTCTTTTCTATTTTTTAATGTATGTTGAGGAAATTATTAAAATTAAAATATTTATAATATTTCAAGAATTGATGGATTACCTCATCAAGATACCAAATAAAGAGTAGTATACCGAATGCCATATTTGTGCATCAAATGTAGACCTTCAGCCCGCTCCTCAAGAATTTCCCCTACACAAACACTTTTATACCATATGTAAGTTCCTTGTTCAATCCAAGATCGACAAGTCAATAGTAATCAACTTAATAGAATTGAAACAAGTTTCCAAACAATGAATGTTTAAAGAAACAAACAAACAAATCCGAAAACAGAAACAAGATCTATGAGAAGCTAAAAATTACCAGGTAAATGCTCAAATAAAGTAAAAATCGAAATTCTCAGTGTCCTGCAAATCAAAACGGGAAATACCACATCTGCAAAAAGGAAATAAAATTTCTCACCCATCTGCGAAAGAAAAATAGGAAAAATTGCATATGATCCATATGAAGACTAAAGTTGCTCGAGAATTATAACTTCCTACATGAAATCCCCTGTTATAAACACAGACAAAAAACTTGCAGTTTTAGAAGGAACAAACATAGAAGCAATGCAAACGTAAAGAATGGCGGAACTTATAAAACATAGAAACAAGAAGAACACGGTGATTTTGTAAGATGTACGTAATATCTCCGGATGGATCAAAGATCCACCCGATTACGCAGCGGAAACTACAAGATCTAGATCTAGTCAACCAAAATACATAAATAAATAGATCTAACCTACGAGGGGATTAGATCACCAACCTTTTTATGGTGAAAAACGTCAAGAACAAGTTGAGAGCCTAGTTGAGAAGCCAAAGTCTTCCAACGTGTGTCTCTAAGCACCACCAGGTGGATGGTGTTTCAAGCCGCTGGACCTCCTCGATGTGCTACCAGAAAAATCCCGAAGATTTTTCCAACTCGAACCCTAAGAATAGAGGCCGAAATTTTCAGCCAATTTCTCTTGTGAATAGTGACGTGAATAGTGATTTTTTGGTACAATGGAGAACTCTTCTTATATAGGAGAGAGATCCTTGTTCCACAAGGATTTAATTTAATTAATGGATAATCAATCAAATAAATCCTTTTTCATAAAAGATAAATTTTTTATTTTCCCAAACAAATTAGAATAAATAAAAGATCGTTATCTAATATATTAATTATTTAAGCAATAAATAATTAAGCACATGTCATATAATAACATAATAACACAAGAAAACAAATTCCTTGTTAATAATGTATACATATTGGCGCCAATACCTAATTAAATAGGTCATGGGCCGAAATTCACCAAACCGGGTCGAGTCCATGAAAAAATGTCTTTTACATGTTTTTAATCATTTAGTCCAACTAAACAATTAATCCACATATCAATTAAACAGTGCAATGCTACTATTTAATTATAATCGAGGTGCAACGACGAGAAACCTATATGCTATATTAGTAGCCACGTCGGGAACCATGGACCCATATTCAGTAGCTACAATAAATCGAATAATATTATCCGTCAGACCGAACAATAATATTCAATCTATTAATTCCGGGATTACACCACCATAAACCCGAAACTGAACTCTGCCGAATATAGATAACTTACACTCAACCATGAGTTGATAAGGTATCCACTGATATAATCATTACATACGGATAAATCCTCCAAAGACTGTTCATTTCGAGTCGGGATATTTCCGTAAACCCTTCTCGAAACATATTATCCTTATTTACCATTAACCCCCTAGTGATCAATTAGTTCACATACCAGACTAGTAGCTAATTAGTCTAACATGAACTCCGCGGATCGATCAGTTTCTAGGATTAACAAATAAGGGAACTGTCTGTCTACTTCCCGAGGGAAGGAATGGATTCCATATCTGTGATAGCACAGACTACTCACTCATCCCAGAATAGAGCCAATGAGAAGTGTTGGACCACATACTTCGAAGTGATCCTTACTAACACATCAAACTCTACCCAAGTCTAAGCAGTTGTCTGTGATCACCTCGGGATTGAGATTAATCCATAAATGATCATCTTGTGATTCGATAAGACTTTTCGATTACGGAATTATATCGAGAACTCAAATCAAATCGGTCCAGCCCTATATGATTATCATCATATATAAATGCCCCACAAGGTACCCTATTACCGACAGTCCGGATAAGACTGTCACACTGTAAAGTGTTCTGGGCACATTATTAGCATATTAATCATGAGACCCGTACTAAGTTAATTTTAAGTACATCTCACTAACTCAATCCTCTTGTGTATAGCCATACACTGAGTTATGTGATTACATAAACGAGGTACTTAGGGTTTTCAGTAGTGTCTTAATTATTAGCATACATGCATATAATAAGATGAATTATTAAGTCTGTCCTAAAACAATTACATAATTGTCTTTCGGGCACTACACCTAACAATCTCCCACTTGCACGAAAGGCAAGTGGATTAATTGTTTTAGAGCACACCCTTATTTATCTATATCTACAACATTCTCCCACTTGCTCAAAACAAGTGAGACGTATCTCTCAAATCTGTACCCTCCAAGCACATCTTAGTACTTCATCCTTCCAAGCACGACCGGAGTGTGCCGCCCGTAGGTAGGTCGGTGACCAGCGCGCATTTAGAATCCGAATACCATGTGACTCGGTACAATCGATCAGTAGGTTGGCGGCTTGGGTCAATCTTTGGGATCGAAACGTCGCCTTTCCATCTAATCCGGTGAATACGATTGCAATATGCCTTTGATTCAACACTGAGGACAAAATCGACTTAACGATCATCCTTAATCGACCTAAAGTCGAATCGGTGTCATCACTTATATTCTAGTTTGCACCGAATATACTAGCATATTATTCCTCATTCTCCCGAAGAGACTTGAGGTTGACTAAACATCCTATTTAGTATTCATCCATGAGTTTAGATAACCATTCACGAGAGGTAGGGTAGACTACATCGTTGAATGTTGCATAAATGCAAGAATATCTTAACCAAGTGAATGGATAGGATTGCCAATAATCGATTCTCGAGAATTTGAGCGAATCAAATCCTTTAGAATGAATCCCGATGGCATGTCAGACTCTGACTTCAGATAACACACCCATGTTGTTCCCAACTGTTTCAGTGTTACCATTCACAAACGCTAATCTACATACTACTATACTAATATCGAAGCCCAGTCTACGAAAGACTTATCAATATTCCGGTCAAGTCCATATATTAAAATATATGACTTTGAAATGACCGAGAGGTTTGCTTTAATCCCCAAAGGATATAAGCTATGGCAGGCATCCTGCCAAAAGTTCATTCCGAATAAATGAAGATGACGTTAGTCTCGCAAAAAGGTCTTATGGAATCACCCCTATTTTCTGCTTTCTAACGAATCCGCCATTTGTTCTTAGCTAAAACCCTTATGTTCTGAATGAATTCAGATTCCGTTGTTCGGCGAGGAAGTCTTAGGGAATCACCCCTATTTCCCACTTTCTGACGAAATCAAGGAAGACTGAGTGGTAAGAGAGATCACGGTCTGGTTAACTCTCTACCTTTTAGGGAATCACCCCTAAATAACTCGACTTTGCGTTGAAAGTTAAACTTTCCGATTCATTCGACTCTTCTTTGTGTAGTTCCAATTACTCCCACTGGGCTGAGATACTCGGTGGTTGTACAAGAGTTTCAATGAAACCGGAGTATCAAACTCCATTCACAGGGTTATGGCTTTTAAACCAACCTCTATGATCAGGATCTATACGGTCCACGAAGGACTATAGGTCATCAATCTACCCTATAGACCGTAAGGTCCCGCGCAATGTAATGGACAAACCATACTCCCACCTGCGTTGGGGTGGATTGATATACCGATCTAGTTTAGTAGTTCTTTATTAGTGTTATCACCAAGCTGCCGGTGTTGGATGTGGGTGAACAAATCGATTAGTAACATCTTGAGTACAAATACTTCAAGATCTAAGGTTGTTATTTATAGACTCTATCAGACCGAGTTTGACAGTATAACCGTCATTCTCTGGTTTTACGAGTTTTATAACCAACCTTTACTCAATGCATTAAGATATTTCACGACCTGAATGTGTATGCAAATTTTCCAGTCCTACCTTCAAGCACTAAATGCTAAATGTCTATATTTACGGAAGTGGGGTGAACCGAATTCACTTCTTATCCACAAATGCGTAAACATCTTTTAGGTAGACTTCTCGGTTTTTCATCACAACGTAAACCGTTATTTTGCAACTAATATCTTAAATGAGTTCAGCAGCGTATCGTAGCACACCAATGACTATATAAGGCAAGTTGATGGTGTATCCTTTAGTGAAAACATTTCACTGGGAGGCAGGCCGAGCATCAGTCCCGAAGACTACACAAGAACCTATTTCTGAGTATGGAATACTCTATCTCTCAGTGAAATCGAGATTTCCTCCAAATATTTTGGATAAACTTACCGGAGTTTTGAGTAGTTATCAGACAATATGTCACTACTCAGAAGCTCCCACTAGCTTGTATCTTTCATATGACCCCGAAGGTCGATATGAACAAGCTATGTAACTTCTTTAAATCTATTACCCTTTTCCCGATTGAAAGGAAACTTAGGCATTGTTCCTTTGAGACAGGGTTCCTTTGACTGGGAGATAGGAATAACCCTAAGTCAGTCTTCAGATCTTGTCGTTAGGGAATATGCATTAATTAATAGAATAGAAAGAAGCGTTTATCTAAATACGGAAACCATTTGCGTTTATATTGTGTTGCATATACCTATTCAGCAATTCTTAGTGGTTTTAACTTTATCAAACAAAAGTCCGAGTCTTGGGTTCGTGCTACGAATGTTATATTTATCGTCAATAAGACAAACAAATTATCCTATTGAAAATGAATACGTTCGTTCCAACGAATCCGAAAACAGAAAATGAATTTTCTGTGATACTCAAGAAGTGAATCCGAGATTCATTTCCTTATATCACTCCCACTAGTCTATCTGAAATAACTGCCCGTTGTTTATTTTATTTATCGTTTAATGCAAAGCTACCTAGTTCTTCCAAAGAACTTTAGCTTTCGAGAAAATTGCTAGGGATGCATTGGTCAGTGATCCGAAATCACTTTCCTTATCCTCTAATTTCCAATTTATTAATTTTTTCGGTTTAGCCTTAAAACTACTTAGTTTAGATGACTAACACGTATAAACGTTCATTCCCATTCTCGAATTTCCTTAGATGGGAACAGTCTTGAACTAGCGGTTAAATGCGAGTAGACACTACTCTTGAAGCGTAGGATGTTGATGTTACTTGCTTGGACTATCGATTTTTTTCTAATCATCAAATCAGAAGACCAAAGCTCCCACTAGTTTATCGGTTCCAAATACCGTCTAACTAGCAATACTTTGTTTTTATGATTTTTCAAAGATTAGAACATCACCTAGAACTAAGCTCTCACTAGTTTATCAGTTCCAAATACTGTCTAACTAGCAATCTTTGTGTTCATGATGTTTCAAAGATTATAAAATCTCCGAACTAAGCTCCCACTAGTTATCGGCCCAAAAATCTTTGTCTAACTAGTAACGCTTATTCTTGTTTTTCCAATGAATGGAGAAACTCTTGTGCATTCCATTACACATTTCTAATTGTTCAGAAAAACAACAAATCATAAGACTAAGGCTCCCACTAGTTTATCGGTTCCAAATACCGTCTAACTAGCAATGCCTTATGTATATGATTTTCCAATTTTTCAATTAGAAATTTGATGTGTAATTACACTTTTAAAATTCACTAAATGAATTTTATCTGATACTCCTATGTCATCTTTTGTAAACTAAGTATGGTCGTCTCTTGTTCAACACGAGTGACACCCGTGACATGCCTGTACTATGTCACTTAAGTTTTTAAAGGCTCAAGAGAAAAAATCTCTTCCGAAAAGTTAACTGCATTTATTGATAATTACAACGTACTTGTTACTTTCTACATTTTTATCGAAGTCCTATTACTAACAGTTTAGTAACCTAGATATTTAGTTGTAAATAAAATGACAGAAAGTTAAATTCAAAAATAAAATTTTCACTACTAGATTTATTTTAGGAATAATAAACTATAAGAAGTCTATCCTACCATTCCAAGGATTTAACCTCGCACCTCAGTGCCGCCGTAGGGTAGGTCAAAGAGGTGATAGTTAAACTGAGACAATCTCTCTCAATGATTAATCTTCGAGACTCAAACATCTCACAGGAATCAGACATCCCGGACCTTAATCGCTGATTACCTTCCTTTTCTAGCCTAGATATTTCGAAAATATCCATAATGAGTGTGACCTACTATATCAGACCTCAAAGTACGCCCTGAGTATGCCGCCGTAGGGTCGGTCAGTGACCCGACGAGTACCCAAAATCCTATCCTTTCGGAGACCAAGCCTTGAATTTTGATAGGGGTGAACACCATCCGTAGGGGGCCGAAATCAAAGCGGCTCGAGGCGTCACCCTTCTCTCACGTGCTTGCACCTATAGTAGAGGCCGTGGGGTCGGCTGTCGCCTTCCCCGCTCCCACTCAATATTTTGAAAAAGTGGTGGGTTTACTAATTACGGTTTCGGTCTTGACAATAAGAAACAATAAATCAAAGTACTCGAGCAGGTCGGTTATGTAGGCAAGCCTACGCCGTCTTATTCGTTGGAACATATGTGACAGTTCAGGCCAATCCGGCAAGAGAAGCCCCGTTTAGCCCGAAGGCTTATCGGCTATGCTAAGTCCTGTCGAACTGCTGTAACGTACATCACACGTGGAGGGGAGTCGATTGAGCCGAAGCTCGGTTGAACTCGCCCAACCATGGTTAGACCATTTCCGAACCCATGTACTAAGATTCTCCGATTTCTAAATTGTCACCCAAAGCGTAATCTCGTCTCTGTTTAAGGTGGGTTCACTGAGAAGCCATCACCGAAAATCTCAACGATTTATCCAAGTGGGATTCACCGAGAATCCATCACTAAAATCGTAACGATTGACAAAAACCCGGTTCCTCGGTTTTAATAATTAGTTACTTAATTAATTAACTACCACATATTAATTAAATAAGCCTTTAAACTAATTATACGAGTTATACATGCCTAATTTATTCGAAATAAACTAGCTACATGTATGCATTGGAGTGGAATCATGATATGATGCATGTCATGGCAATTTTCCGGTTTCTATCACATAATTTCGATCATACACGAAAAAATAAACGGAAAAAATAAACACCGAGATGGATCGTTGGTACCCCCGTATCTAACCTATAAAAAAATAAACAAATAAACAAACCCTAACTAGGGTTTACAATTTTCTGATATGCTGCTGCTGCGATTTGTTGATGATCGGACATCCAAATAAACTTTGATCGTCACGAAACATTATGGACCTGTTCTTCACTCCCCCAAATTGAATATGGACGGTTGGATCTGAGTTTTGACGGTCCAATGGATCCCAGCAAGCCGCCGATCCAATCTGCTTTGCGACTGTTTATAAGCTGCGCGCGCAAAGATCGTCTTCCCGGGGACGATCGGGCATCGATACAAATTCCGATTGACCTGAAATTTTTAACTCCATGGTAGTTGATCTGAACGGTCGGATCTTCGTTTCAACGGTCGAATCTCTTCCAGAAATTCGATTAACTCACAGCTAGAGTTTTAATGCTCTTTGTTATTTTTATTCTATAAAGCAGACAACTTTATAGCAGTGATCGGACATCGAGATCGACTCCGATCGTCACGAAATTTTGAGGGAATGTTCTTCAAATTTTATTCTTCATTCTGACCGGAGGGATTGTCGTTTTAACGGCTCAAACTCCGGAAAAAAATAAAAAAAAACGGAACAGAAACAAAACAGATTTACTTCTAGGAAATTAAAATTACAAAATTTCCTATACTCATATAAACGAATTTATATGAGTTTACAATAGATGTAACGAGTAAACAGTACCAACCCCAATCCATCTCTTCAACCACAACATATCAAAGCATTCATCATCATGATTTTCGGAAAAAAACAATGCAATCTAAACATGCAATTTCCACTCCTAGATCTAAAATTCACATACTTTGATTGATAGATCAAAGGCTCTGATACCACTTGTAAGATGTAATATCTCCGGATGGATCAAAGATCCACCCGATTACGTTATAAATGAAACTACAAGATCTAGATCTAGTCAACCAAAATACATAAATAAATAGATCTAACCTACGAGGGGATTAGATCACCAACCTTTTTATGGTGAAAAACGTCAAGAACAAGTTGAGAGCCTAGTTGAGAAGCCAAAGTCTTCCAACGTGTGTCTCTAAGCACCACCAGGTGGATGGTGTTTCAAGCCGCTGGTCCTCCTCGATATGCTACCAGAAAAATCCCGAAGATTTTTCCAACTCGAACACTAAGAATAGAGGCCGAAATTTTCAGCCAGTTTCTCTTGTGAATAGTGACGTGAATAGTGATTTTTTGGTACAATGCAGAACTCTTCTTATATAGGAGAGAGATCCTTGTTCCACAAGGATTTAATTTAATTAATGGATAATCAATCAAATAAATCCTTTTTCATAAAAGATAAATCTAATATTTTCCCAAACAAATTAGAATAAATAAAAGATCATTATCTAATATATTAATTATTTAACCAATAAATAATTAAGCACATGTCATATAATAACACAAGAAAACAAATTCCTTGTTAATAATATATACATATTGGCGCCAATACCTAATTAAATAGGTCATGGGCCGAAATTCACCAAACCGGGTCGAGTCCATGAAAAAATGTCTTTTCCATGTTTTTAATCATTTAGTCCAATTAAACAATTAATCCACATATCAATTAAACAGTGCAATGCTACTATTTAATTATAATCGAGGTGCAACGACGAGAAACCTATATGCTATATTAGGAGCCACGTCGGGAACCATGGACCCATATTCAGTAGCTACAATAAATCGAATAATATTATCCGTCAGACCGAACAATAATATTCAATCTATTAATTCCGGGATTACACCACCATAAACCCGAAACTGAACTCTGCCGAATATAGATAACTTACACTAAACCATGAGTTGATAAGGTGTCCACTAATATAATCATTACATACGGATAAATCCTCCATAGACTGTTCATTTCGAGTCGGGATATTTCCGTAAACCCTTCTCGAAACATATTATCCTTATTTACCATTAACCCCCTAGTGATCAATTAGTTCACATACCAGACTAGTAGCTAATTAGTCTAACATGAACTCCGCGGATCGATCAGTTTCTAGGATTAACAAATAAGGGAACTGTCTGTCTACTTCCCGAGGGAAGGAATGGATTCCATATCTGTGATAGCACAGACTACTCACTCATCCCAGAATAGAGCCAACGAGAAGTGTTGGACCACATACTTCGAAGTGATCCTTACTAACACATCAAACTCTACCCTAGTCTAAGAAGTTGTCTGTGATCACCTCAGGATTGAGATTAATCCATAAATGATCATCTTGTGATTCGATAAGACTTTTCGATTACGGAATTATATCGAGAACTCAAATCAAATCGGTCCAGCCCTATATGATTATCATCATATATAAATGCCCCACAAGGTACCCTATTACCGACAGTCCGGATAAGACTGTCACACTGTAAAGTGTCCTGGGCGCATTATTAGCATATTAATCATGAGACCCGTACTTAGATTAATCAACGCTACGGACTAAGTTAATTTTAAGTACATCTCACTAACTCAATCCTCTTGTGTATAGACTTACACTGAGTTATGTGATTACATAAACGAGGTACTTAGGGTTTTCAGTAGTGTCTTAATTATTAGCATACATGCATATAATAAGATGAATTATTAAGTCTGTCCTAAAACAATTACATAATTGTCTTTCGGGCACTACACCTAACAGATTTAACGTGGTTTACGGCATTGTGCCGACTACTCCACGGACAGGAAAGGAGATATTTATTATGCATAGAAATTACAAGTTTTTCACAAGTGTGTGAACAACACTTTGAAATGACACACATTGCATTGATTACAATATTGGTATTTATAGACACAAGTCACAAACCCTAACCGCCAAAGATCTTTGTTGGAACTACCATAAATACCCCAGATGTGGACCCCAGCTCCAGCTGTTATCCACCAGATGAAACTCAGCTCAAAAACTAATTTCCCAGACTTGTAATCAACTGCCCAGATGTAGAACTCAGCTATACTCAGCATAACTCAGCATACCAGAAACTGACTGCTGACTTCAGATGAAAATCAGTTGCACTTCACCAAACTGACTTTCACAGAACTGAATATACTTAACTGAAACTGACCATCAACCTCAGTCTTCAGTTTCTCTGATTAGTTCCACCAGAATAATTTATCCGTTTAGAGGTCAAGTCACCAAAACTGACAAATCTCCACCTTGACTTGAACTCTCATTCAACGTCACTTGATTGCATAATCAGATGTACTTGTACCAGATGCATTCGTCAATGCCAGGATGTACAGTACCAGACTTCTCCTCAAAATCCACTCAAGTTGATCTGCCCTCAACTGAGTATCCAGATTTCAGTTTACGAGCTTTGAATATTCAGCAAGTCCGACACACAATCGAAACTTGCTCATTGAATCGGGTTTAGTGAACATATCAGCAGGATTACCCTTGGTGCTGATCTTTTTCACAACAACCCTCTTCTCATTTCTTAGAAAATGATACCTCACATCAATATGCTTGGTCCTCTCATGATGAACCTGATCCTTAGCTAGACAAATTGCACTCAAACTGTCACAATAAATCTCAGCTTGATCCTGATGTAGCCCCAAATCACTGACTATACCCTTCAACCAGATACCCTCCTTGGCTGCTTCAGTAAGAGCCATATACTCAGCTTCAGTAGTTGATAAAGCCACTGTTGCCTAAAGAGTTGCTTTCCAGCTGACAACTGAATTCCCTAATGTGAAAACATAACGAGTCATAAATTTTCTGTTGTCCACATCACCTGCATAATAAGCATCACAATATCCTGTGATCAGTTTCTGAGTATCACCTCCATAAATGAGACCAACAACAGCTGTACCCCTAAGGTACCTAAACATTCTTTTCACAGCTTTCCAGTGTTCCTTTTGTAGGATGTAATATCGCCGGATGGATCAAAGATCCACCCGATTACGTAGCGGAAAGTACAAGATCTAGATCATAGTCAATCAAAATACATAATTTAAAGATCTAACCTACGAGGGGGTTAGATTGCTTACCATTTTATGGTGAATAAACTCCAAGAACTATCTTCAATCCAAGATCCAAGTAAATTGAGATGCCACCGTCTTCCGACGTGTATCTCCAAGCAACACCAGGTGGATGGTGATCCAAGCCACTTGACCTCCTCGATATGCTACCTTAGTAAAACCCGAAGTTTTTCTAATACTCAAACCCTAGTATGTGAGCCGAAATCTCCAAGCTCAATACTTTCATGTGTATTTCGAAATATGTGTTATCTTTAAGGCTTGTGAGAACTCTTTTTATATATGAGAGTAATCCTTGTCCTCCAAGGATTTAATAATTAACAGGTAATTATTAAATTAATCCTTATTTAAAATAAAGATAAATATATAATATATCCCAAACAAATTAGGATAAATAAATATATTATCTAATATTTCATGATTTATCATTTAACAAATAAATAATTAAATCATATATCAAATAATTATCCAAGAAAACTAATTTCTATCTAATTATTTAATTACCAAAATTTCGGCCATAACCCTAAATAATTAGGGTTTGACACGCCTAATACACATTGGGCCGAGTCCACGGAAAAAGTCTTTTCCATGTATTTAATTATTTAGTCCAACTAACAATTAATCCACATATCTATTAAACAGTCCAATCCAACTATTTAATATTAATTGAGGTGAAACGATGAGAAAACGTATATTCTATATTAGGAGCCATGTCGGGGACCATTGACCCATATTTAGTAGCTACAATAAATTAAATAAAATTATTCGTCTGACCGAACAATTATATTCAATCTATTAATTCCGGGATTATACCACCACAAACCCGAAACTGAACTCTGCTGAATATAGATATAAACTTACACTCAACTTTGAGTCGATAAGTGTCCACTGATATAATCATTACCTACGGATAAATCCTCTATAGACTGTTCATTACAATTCGGGATATTTCCGTAAACCCTTCTCGAAACCTCTTATCCTAATTTACTATTAACCCCCTAGTGACCAAATAGTTCATAACTAATATAATATGAACTGTGCGTATCGGTCAGTTTCTAGGATTAACAAATAAGGGAACTGTCTATCTACTTCCCAAGGGAAGGAATGGATTCCATATCTGTGATAGCACAGACTACTCACTCATTCCCGAATAGAGCCAACGAGAAGTGTCGGACCACATACTACGAAGTGATCCTTATTAACACATCAAACTCTACCTTAGTCTAAGCAATTGTCTGTGATCACATCAGGATTGAGATTATCATCTTGTGATTGGATAAGACTTCTCGATCACGGAATTATATTGAGAACTCAAATCAAATCTGTCCAGCCGTATATGATTATGATCATATATAAATGCCCCACAAGACACCCTATTACCGACAGTCTGGATAAGACCGTCACACCTAAAGTGTTCAGGGCACATTATTAGCAAATTAATCTTGAGACCTGTACTCAGAATAATAAGAGCTACGGACTAAGTTAATTTTAAGTACATCTCACTAACTCAATCCTCTTGTGTATTGCGATACACTGAGTTATGTGATTACATAAACGAGGTACTTAGGGTTTTCAGTAGTGTCTTAATTATAAGCATACATGCATACAATAAGATGAATTATTAATTATGTCCTAAAACAATTATATAATTGTCTTTCGGGCACTACACCTAACACCTTTCCAGGTTGAGCCATAAACCTGCTGACAACACTGACTGCCTGAGCCAGATTAGGCCTAGTGCACACCATGGCATACATCAGACTGTAAACTGCACTAGCGTAGGGACCTCTTGACATGTACTCCTTCTCCTTTGCTGACTGTGAAGCAAAAACTGACAAATGAACATTTGATGCCATTGGAGTATCTATTGGCTTAGCCGCTGACATGCCAAACTTTGACAAAATCTTCTGTATATAGCCCTGCTGAGATAAAAACAGTTTCTTCTGATTTCTATCTCTCCAGATCTCCATCCCCAAAATTTTCTTGGCTGCACCCAAATCTTTCATTTCAAACTCAGCACTGAGAAAGTCTTTCAGATACTGAACATCAGACTTCTTCTTTGCAGCTATCAGCATGTCATCCACACATAACACAAGATAGATATATGATCCATCTTCCAACTGACTGTTGTAATCACAACAATCATAAGGACTTCTGTTGTAACCCAACTAGATCATATAACTGTCAAACCTTTTATACCACTGTCTAGGAGCCTGCTTTAGTCCGTACAAGGACTTCTTCAACTTACACACAAGATCTTCCTTACCAGGAACTTGGAAACCCTCTGGCTGAGTCATGTATATCTCTTTGTCTACCTCACTATGTAGAAAATTTGTCTTCACATCTAACTGCTCAAGTTCTAAGTCTTGTTGTGCCACCATTGCTAGTAACACTCTGATTGAAGTAAGTCTGACTACTGGTGAGAATATCTCATCAAAGTCCACCCTTTCTTTCTGACTGAACCCTTTTGCAACCAAACGTGCCTTATACTTAACTCCTTCTGCCTTAGTTATCCCTTCCTTCTTTTTGAAAATCCATTTGCAAGTAACAACTCTCCTATCAGCTGGATGTTTAACTAGATCCCAAGTCTGATTCTTCAGTAATGACTCCATTTCATCTCACGTGGCAGCAAGCGATTGAGATGCTTCAGAACATGTCACTGCTTCCCTGTAAGTAGAAGGTTCAAAACCATCCATTTCTACTACAACTTGAAGAGCGTATCCAACCATATCATCAAACCCATACCTCTTGGGAGGTATCCCAACATTGGATCTTCTAGCTCTGCTGACAGCTATACTCTGCTGACCCATGTTCTCAGTTTGACACTCAACTGACATTTGCTCGGTGATCGGCTTGAATTGAATTCACTACGGTCAAAGAACAGATCAGATGAAAACTGACTTGGATCAGTTGTTTGTTGCGTTTCAACTGACTCCACCTGAAGGTCCACCTTGCTGTTAGTTTTCTCAGTTTCAAAACTGGTTTCAATTTCAGTTATCCTCCCCACTAATGAATTGAGTATGGAATTTTCATCGAAAAATGTATCTCTGCTGATGACCAAATTCTGTACCCCTTTACTCCATCACCATACCCCAAAAACACTCCTTTCTTGGCCCTTGGTTCCAGTTTCCCTTCACTGACATGATAGTAAATTGTGCTTCAAAAAACCCTTAGAACTGAATAATCTGCAAGCTTGCTGACCACATCTCAACTGGTGTTTTAAGACTGATCCCTGTGTGAGGACTCATGTTGATTAAGTAGCAAGTTGTGGTAATAGCCTTTGCCCAAAATCTCCTTGATAAACCAGCATGAGAAAGCATAAATCTTGATCTCTCCAGAAGAGTTTGATTCATTCTCTCAGCTACACCATTTTACTGAGGAGTATTCCTGACTGTATGATGTCTGGCAATACCCTCATTTCTGCACAACTCATCAAACTCAGTCCAGCAGAATTCCAGACCATTATCTTTACGAAGCCTCTTGATCTTCTTTCACAACTGATTCTCAACTAGAGCCTTCCATTGCATGAAGCTCTTGAATGCCTCACTTTTGTGTTTCATCAGCACCACCCAAGTCATCCTTGAATAGTCATCTATGAATGACACAAAATATCTGTGACCACCCAATGACTCCACCTTTGATGGCCCCCAACAATCAGAATGAATGTAATCAAGTGATGACTTTGTGTTGTGTACCCCTTTCGAGAATTGTTCCTATGAAGCTTTCCAAACACACAATGCTCACAAAAGTCCAGATTCTTGACCTTACATTTCCCAAGAAGATCTTTCTGAGAAAGAACCTGCATCCCATTTCACCCATGTGACCCAGTCTCATGTGCCACAGTTTTGTAAGCTGTGACTCATGAACCTCGGTGATGCCACAAAGAAGAGAACCAAAGAACAATCCCGACCCTTGTAGTATATCTGAGTCCCTTTCTTGATTCCCTTGAGAACCTCAACTGAGTTTTTATAGACACTCAGCACACCACTTTCCCCCTTAAAACTGAATCCCCTGCTATCCAAAAAACTGAGAGATACCAAGTTTTTGGTCATTTGTGGAACATGTCTAACTTCACTCAGTTTACAGAATCTTCCATCCTCTGTCCTCAACTGAACTGGGCCAATCCCAACTACCTTGCAGACCTTGTTGTTTGCCATAGATATATGACCACCATCTATCTGCTGATAACTCCAAAACCAGTCTCTGTGAGGGCAAATATGAAAGGATGCCCTAGAGTCCAGAATCCACACATCGGTTTGATGTGCTAACTCTCCTGCCACTAGGACCATGTCCTCATCTGAATCATGCTTACCGATCAAAGCCAAATTTGTGCTGCAATTTTTTTCCTCTTTGTTTCTTCCTCTTTGGACAATTGGACTTCCAATGTCCCTGTTCCTTACAGTAATTACAGGCATCTGTGGATTTAGGGCCTTTGGACTCTGTCTTCTTGGAACTTTTCTTCCTAAGACTGACCATGCTCTTTTCCACTACTGAAACTGAGTATCAGTCCTACAGCCTGATTGTCTGCTCCAGCGCCTTATGTCTCAGCTCCCTGGCATGTAAAGCTGACCTTACATTCTCTAAAGCAACTGTATCCTTCCCAACTATGAAGGACTGCACAAAGTTCTCATAGGAAGCTGGTAATGAAACCAGCAAAATAAAAGCAGCATCTTCATCCTCAATCTTAACATCAATATTCCTGAGAGCAGGTAATATTGTGTTCAGCTGATCAAGAAAATCTCTCAATTGAGCCCCCTTATGCATCCTCAGGCTGAACAGCCTCTGCTTCAGCAGCAACTTGTTGGTCAATGACTTAGTCATATACAAGCTTTCAAGCTTTAACCATAACTTGGCAGTGGTGTCTTCCTCAAAAACTTTTATGATAACATCATTAGACAAGCACAACATGATGGTTGAATGTGCTTTCTCCTTCAGACTGGCATAATCTGCGGAACTGGCATCCCCTCTACCAGAAAAAGGAGCCCACAATCCTTGTTGCTTTAACAAGGCCCGCATCTTGATTTGCCACAAACTAAATTGTTCCTCCCTGTAAATTTATCAATCTTCATGTTCATTGCTGACATCCTTCTAAATAAAGAACAAACCTTTGATCACAAAATACTAGCACCGGTCATCGGTCTTGGTGAAGATCAACTCTGTTCACCTGCAACTCCTGAATCTTGAACCTGACTCTCTGATACCAGTTTGTTATATACACAGACAGAAAGCTTGCAGTTTTAGAAGGAAACAAACATAGAATCAATGCAAACGTAAAGAATGGCGGAATTGATAAAACACAGAAACAAGAAGAACACAGTGATTTAACGTGGTTTCCGGCGTTGTGCTGACTACTCAACGGACAGAAAAATGAGATATTTATTATGCACAGAAATTACAAGGTTTTCACAAGTGTTTGAACAACACTTTGAAATGACACACATTGCATTGATTACAACATTTGTATTTATAGACACAAGTCCCAAACCCTAACCGCCAAAGATCTTTGTTGGAACTACCATAAATACCCCAGATGTGGACCCCCGCTCCAGCTGTTATCCACCAGACGAAACTCAGCTCAAAAACTGACTTCCCAGAGTTGTAATTAACTGCCTAGATGTAGAACTCAGCTATACACAGCATAACTCAATAGAACAGAAACTGACTGCTGACTTCAGAAGAAACTCAGTTGCACTTCACCAAACTGACTTTCACAGAACTGAATATACTTAACTGAAACTGACCATCAACCTCAATCTTCAGTTTCTCAGATTTGTTCCACCAGAATAATTTATCAGTTTAGAGGTCAAGTCATTACCCATGGAAAATTTTCAATTTAAACCCCACATAGTGAAATCTCTAACCCAAGAAGGAGGAAGATGAAGAGAGCAGCGAAAGGCAAAAATAAAAGAAATTAATTACAGAACTCACTGATCGAAGATGATCTCTAACGGAAAGCAGTGGAAATATTTTGATTCCTCCTAATAAACCTGCTCTCACGTAATGAGTTAAATTAGCACCTGATCTCGCACCACCGACCAAAAAAATCGATCAAAATTACCGTAATTTTTTATCCAATTATCTTCTTTTGAACCAATCCATTGAATTGCAGTCCAGGCGTCGTGGAGAGCTGTAGGGAGGGGATTTTCAGGAGCGAGTCTGTACTCGATTGACACGGATGCCACGACGGTGATGTAGCGGTGGTTGAGAAAGAGAAGGCGGACTCGATACAGAAACCACCACTGTGAAAGTAATTTGCAATTTGGAAAATTCATGATGGGAATTTCATGGATAAAGTATGCCATTGCTCCCCGCAGCTCTTTTCTTATGAAGTATATCAATCTCTTGTTACTTATATATTCTCTGTGTTTTTCCCTTCTTCCGACATTATATGAGCAAACATTTGCAGAAGCAAGTGGTTGAGTTCTCCCTAGTCCCTACAATTGTCTGAGGTATCGTATTAATTGATTCAGATTTCAATTTAAAAGCTCAGTGTCAATTTGAATCATCGTGATTGAGAATATCAACTTAGAGACCTTAGTGTCATAATGAATGAATCTAATTAACGGAGTTTGTAGACATAGATATTTTCATTTACCAAGAACATGTATATAAATGAACTTGTGATCAACCGATTCTCAATCAAAGCCCTACGAAGAAGACGAGATGAGATTTTAAATAGAAGGTGAGTAAAGAAAAACAGAAACACAGCGGAAAGAACATTGAAGTGGTTGTTTTATATTGAATGTAAAAATGGATCTCCTATACAGAAGACTAGTCCTAAGAAACAAAAATAAACAGTTATCCTAACATATTTTCAATAATTGCAAAAACAAATGTAAATCTTTTATTTAAACTAAATATCATATCTCTATTTTTTCTTTGACTCCAATATTCTTATCTAATGTGGCATTATGTTCTAATACATTCCTTCAAACAAGCTAGGCCAAGTTTGGAGGTTGAGTTTGCTTGGGGACAACATTTTGGTAATATTGTAGAGGACATCGCCACTCTGACGCACGTCTTTTCCGGCTTTTTCAGAGTCCATCAGTAATTTGTGGGTTTGAGTGCTCAGCAATATGGCACCCGGCACTCAGCTCGAGAGTAGAGGGTAGAGAGAGTTGGTAAATTTGATGATTTGAAGAGATGACACCCATCAATATGGCACCCGCAACTGCATGCGGCTGAAGAATTAAATGCACCTGATCGGAACTGTGTCAGCAGCAGAGTGTTGGGATAGATGTCGTGTGTGGAGTGATTTACGAAATAGATCCGTAATTTACAGAACTAATTACGGATTATTAAATTAGATAATAAATAATGCGAATAGAAATAGTCATATTATCTAACAGATCTACCACAATCTACACTATCATACAGATCTGACTCGAACAATGAACAATATAAGTTTGATGCAGAAAACAAAGGACTAAAAATCAAACCGAGGCGAGTAGTTACTCTTTCCTTACGACAAATTGCTCCGGTATGGTGCCCACGGTAGTAGCAACTGTCTCCCAAGATACAACGGCTTTCGTCTCGGATTTAGAGGCACTTCAAAAACCCGAGCTCCGGCGAACTTACATAGTGCTCCGACTTCTCTTCGACTCAATATCTAGATCTATATGACTGACTCTTTGTGGTGGAAAGAAACAAGAGAAAATTCGACGCTCAAACTCTCATCCATAGGGTTCTTTATATAGTGGAGAGGAGGAACCAATGCTCAAATATGATTGGTCGAGACACATCATCAAACTTTTCCCCTTGGAAAAGTAATGGCCGACTTCTCCCTCAAGGAAAGAAGCTAGGCGCCCCTTTATTCCTCACGCCGTGGGATTAAATCCCGCAATCCGATTGGTCGGATGACGCATTTTTGAATTCTAATTGGTCGAATGACTCAACGAATTCTGATTGGTCGAATGACACAATCACATCCCAAAATTAATTTTATGGTAAATTTCATAAAGAAATTTTGTCCAAAAAATTAATAGTAACAACCGACCCGACCCGAGCCGGCCGGACGGACGGCGGCGGCGGCGCGCGTGCACGTGTGGAATAATCTAAGTCCTCCCTCTTGCACAAAAGTGCCTTGCCCTTTGGGGCACATCTATAAGAGCATATACTAGCTATTATTACTTGAGCTCACAAGCCTCAAGGTACCTATGTGGGATATTGAGTTGAGGTCCTCCCTTCAACTCCTATCTGATACACATTTCCAATCAACTTTAGGTATTAATTTATCATTCACCCGATATCCGAATCGAGTGATTCCAAAACCAACCATTATCTATTCCGTGAGTAGAATTTTTAGACGTAATAAATTCCCGATGAATTACACCGGAGGGTATCCGAAATTCGCGCTAAAGTTGACCGTTTTACCCCCATTTCATGGGATATCTCCAACACAGAGTGGTGCCGGCCACCCTTCCTTGGTTGTACCGCCCCTTAATTGAAGAGATAAATGTAAAGTCTTTTCTAAAGATGCATTCAAGATCAATACACCTACTTTCCAACAACCATGCTTGAAGGCACATCAACCGTCAAAGATTCACCAGCTGAATATAGCACCTAATTAGCATTAATTTTCTACTTGTAATCATCAAAGAAACCTTGTTTTGATCTGCAAGAGTAATATTGTGGAAGTAATATCTTTTGGTGTATGTATTCCATTGAAGATTCCCTTAGAAGTTAATGCAATTATCTCTCTTTGAAGTGCTTGCACTATAGTTTGGTAACTTCTTTCCTTACTTTTAGAGCTAAATTTGTTGTTATGGAACTTTTGAGTGATATTATGAGTTTCACAACCATGGAGGGCTAATCATTTTCCTAGTCATGTTAATGGTAAAGAATTAATGTTTTTTCTTCGATCAATGTAGATTGAGAAGGACAATCATGTTGAAAGTATCTTGTGTTAGGTGATTCTCTTTGCTTGACTTTATTTCTTAGTTTGTGTTGTATTTTCCCTTGAAAACCTACATGCACACACACACACACACATACACACACACTTAGTTAGACCGAGAGAAGATTCTTTTGTTTGGAAAATAGGCAAAGAGACCGGTTTGTAAAATACCTTAACCAGAATTCGATTTCTCATGCCGGATTTATAGCTAGTTCTATGCTACCTAAAGCGTATTAATGCTAAATCTTTAGTCTAATTTTTTTTAAACCAAAGAGGAGTGTGATTATTGTGTATCTAAGGCAAAATATCACTAGATTATAGGTTTGCACCATTAACTTAACATAAGATCATCATTGGATGGTTGGAAGTTATATGTCATTTTCATGAAATTTTAGGAGATAACCATTTGAACTTGCTTATCTTGGCTTGCTCTTTTACTCAATTGTTCACAGCCCTTTAATCATTCTCTAGTTTTTTTTTAAATCAATTTGAAGTTGTAACTTGTTATTAATTCCATCACCTTTCAAGGATTTGTTTACTTGTGGATTCGGTCTTGACTCACCGATTTAAGGCTACAATTGACCCGATGTACTTGGCGGTGAAATTTGACACGTAGAAAAGGGCGATCAGTGCATCAGTGTGATGACTTCAAATCTTGATAGGCTGTACTACTTTGATGTATTTATTTTTATGTAGAATTAGCATTTTCGCTTGGTGTCTCTTCCCTTAATCACTAGTTAGTTTGTTGGTGGTGCCTTTGCAAGGTGGTTGTGTTAAACTTTTTAATAGGCTTCTTTTGTAATCTTTTTTTCTAGCATCTTGCTAGAGAACTTTTTAATGATATAACATCTTTACAGTTCCAAAAATATATACATCAATTGCTATTAAGAGATTGCATCCGTTCCTTGTCCATGTTGAAATTCGAATTTTGCAAAATCTAATTGAAAATTGGCCTCCTCAGCATCCTGCGACGAAACAAGATGTAGAAAATGTAGTCCAACAACATATAAGAGGAGACATCATCCTCAAAACATAGACTGCCGATGGTAAAACGCTATCAAGTGTATATGGTAGATGAACGGCTGGACGGATACGGATATGTGGATACGGAATACGCGGATACGAGATATGCAGATAGGTGATTCTACAAAAATATAAGATACGGATACGGGGTGTATTGGTAAATAATAAAATTATAAGGACTAAACTGCAAATAATAAAAATAAAAATGTTTGTTTGATATATATATATATATATATATATATATATATATATATATATACACGCACGCATACATAAAGAGGAGAAAAATTTTACGTTCGTAGAATGGATCAAATCTTGGAGTGCCGACTTTAAGAGGAGGCTTGGAGCATCTCTTGGGAAGCACCCTTCAGTTTTTTGGAGGGTGCAAACCAGTTTGAAAGCACTCTAGACTCTCATCACTTCAACTATCCGTAATCTTGATGAGACGACAATCAACATTTTCTTTCAAGACGGATGGTGCTGATCACAAACAAATCTTCTATTACTATATTTTGCATTTCGACTGTATTTTTAGGGGTCTTTTATTTTTTGGAAGCATAGGGTGCTGTACTCTATCCTATGCACAGGATTTTCCCACACAGGGTTTGCCACGCATAGGTTTTAGGGGGAATGAGGGAGAAGGACAGAAATATTTCATCAATTGAGTAGAAGGACAGTTTTTTGAAACTTTTGCATAAAGGACAAAACTATTTATTCACTGTCGAAATTCACTTGTGTTCGAAATTCACTTTTTAAATTCACTGTCGAAATTCACTAATTTTCAAAATTCATCGTCGAAATTCACTAATTTTGGGATTCACGATCGAAATTCAACATCGTAAATTCATGATTTGAGGATTCTTTGGGAGATTCACCGATTTTCGGGATTCACTTTGTTTGTCCTTCTCGCTATAAAAATTATGCAGTTGTCCTTCTCCCTATAAAAAATATGTAGCTGTCCTGTTACTTAAAAATATTTCAGATTGTGTCCTTATCCCTAATTTTCCATAGGTTTTAAGGAGGCAGGGCTATGCTGCGTCTCAGATTTTATCTAATGAAAAACAAACAAGTAATAAAATAATCTGGTTTACCCCAAGTGCAGGGATCGTAGTATAGTAGTTACAACCGGAGTCGAATCACAGGGAATCGAGGTTGGTCTAGTTCATAATTTCTCTAAAGTTGTCACGAAAAATAAAACAAAACAGAACTAAAGAAAAAAACGAAAACAATAAACTGGACAGAGGATCTAGAATCCAAAGCCAGGAAAGATAGTTACGAGCCAAACTAATGAAAATAACTCTATTCTGAAAAGATAATAAAATTACTAAGATGATAACAAATAAATTGAAAACGAACAAGCAATGATCCACCGATCTCACAGCCCTCAACTTTCTCTCTAGATTTTTTAGTGAAGATTTAATGAAGATTGTGGTTCACCTATCAAAAGTATGAATTTCTAATCTCTTAGATAATTCGCCTATTAATCTCTAATCTCTCGATCTTAAAGATTAACACTTTCATAACAAAGGTGTAAGATTTCTCAATCTAGCAACCTAGAAATTAACCTAACAACTCTCGTTATTTTTAGGTTAAAAATCTAATCTTTACTACGGTGATCTAAGTCTAACAACGATTCTCATCAAACGTTAAACATCAAATCGCAACCATCTCTCGATTTAAATTGCATAACAATATGAACATAATAAAGAAAAAACTTTATTTAAAACCCACAAACAATCCCAAAGATTGGAATCAAGTTGCTCGATCAGCTTCACAAGCTTGTTCGACCATGCTCTAGCCTTTATTCATCGTTTGTATGCAGAAAATAAAAAAAGTAGATAAAACTATGTTTATGGTAGCAAGAGGAAACAGCAATGTCGGCCAGGGATGGAATTGTATCTATTTTAGGGTTTAGAAAACGCGACTATAAATACGTTTTTAAGTCGGTTTAGCTGAGGCGGCGGACTGGACGCCCGTCTGAGGTACTGGACGCCCGTCCAGCTTGTATGAACTTCTTCGAGTCGGGCCGAGTCTGATCAGACGCCCGTCCTATGTAAATTTGGACGCTCGTTCAGCAAAAATCTCAATACTCTGAATCCACTTTTTCTTCCTGGACGCCCGTTCGGATCGTCAAACACCCGTCCATCTCCATTTCAAGTTTGACTTGCATCTTCTTCCTTCCGTTTAGATCTCCTTTTATGACATGTTCGCGTACCTACAAAACCATAAAAACACGCAAAGTGTAAAACCATAGATAATTACCAATAAAATCACGAAATTAGCTCAACTTTGCATTTAAATCATTTCTATACGCATTCTTTCAATAAATCATTTAAACACTTAATTTTCTATAAAAAGTAATAAAACACAAAGGAAATTGCTACGAAATAAAGTCGTATAAACCGTAAAAATCACCGTTAACAACTCCCCCACACTTAGCTTATGCTCGTCCCGAGCAAAACAAAAGAAAACATAGACTTACTCAAGCATTGAACCACATAAAATCCCATATTTCAAATCATAACTGGTCGACTAGCATCAAAAACATACATCCAATGTAATAAACAACTACTCGAATGTGTAGTGTGTGCAAAGCCTTCTTCAACTTCCACTGATTCCACACTTGACAATTAAAGTCAAGCTAACCAACCAACACCCATTTAAGATAGATAATGAATCATCCTGACTATACATACGCCTTACAAAACTACTCACGTCATGACTAGAGTAATACATGTGTTTTCGAAATCTTTTCAGTTGTACCCAGTGGATTTTCCCTACAACATATACCTTGGCCTATACTGGGGATAAGGTAGGCGATAACTAAGTCTTTCACTCATTCACACCAAATTCCTTATGTAAGTTGATTTAATTATCCTTCACATATAAACGCACATCAGAATGTGCTCTTGCCCGTCATAGCAAACTAGGACATTTGGGATATACCCTACCTTACTCAAATCATAAGGCAGCTTCTTCTGGCTGTCGTGAGCTTTTGGTCATCATAGTGGTATAGGACATTTGAGATACGCCCTACCTCACTCCAATCATCGACCAGCTTCCGACACACCCAATTAATTCATTTTTTAAAACAACTTTTTAAAGCACAATAGTCATGTTTCGCTTATCACATTCAGGCTTCGGTATATTCACGATACTTCCTACTTCAATTCCAACTACGCACATATTACAATTTCCATGACATTAGCACTAAGCGAACGGTCTGATAACCAGAATCAAACATCATCGGTTTAAATGGGTACAATTTCCTAAGTTCAGCTCGTCATCGAAGAGGCTTACGTGAAAAGAATTCGAGTAAAGGCTTATCATCAAAGGTCTATGCTAAAATACTAGTCAACTTAGCACAAGTATGGGAATATAACAAGTAAGTAAGCCAAAATAAACTCATGCTCGGGACGAATGTTTTTTAAAAATTTGAAAGTTTCTTGAATTTTTGAAGAATGGTGGTAAGCATAATAAATTAAGCACATTTTGTAGGTACAAACAACCAATCCCTTACTCCCCCACACTTAAATAACAACATGTCCTCATGTTGTGCAGAATAAGAAAAACTTAGCTGATTGTAGTTCGAATGTGCAAGTCTGGAAGTGGTCGCGAGTCAGATCCAGAAATACTTGAAGAAATCAGTAGACTGTGGACCATCCACCGGAAAACTGACATCGTTTAAAAGCTCACAATTGCTATCGAAAATATCCTGCACACTTGAAAAACAAAACAAAACGTACCTCGGGGATAGGGGCACAAAAGATGATAGACAAGGCAATATCATGGAACAAAGCATAAGCAATGCAAAAATTGATAATAACCGAATCTATGTGAAAAGTAGTGCACAAATGTAACATCGGCAGGAGGAAGGAAACACATTGATTTTTCAAATTACGAAAATGCAAGTTACCTAACCACAGAAACCGACACCAATACCCAAGACAAAACAAAACAAAACTACTACAACGAGAAGAAAACTATCTTTCGTTATTTATTCATCACAAACAAAACTATAATAAAATAATAATAGTAAAAACTTTTCTTAATATTGGGTTGCCTCCCAACAAGCGCCTCTCTTTAGTGTCTTTGGCTAGACACACTTAGCTCACTATCCATTATCAAACGGATACGTCCTTCTCGCATGGTTATTCAACGAATATTCAGCATACGAGCCATCCAACTCACCTTCATAGGAAATTAATGGAACCATGGCTCGAAGGACCTTTATGAAGTATCTTCCCAATAAAAGAAGAACGGGATTAGGGGGTTCCACCTCCCAGTTCATGACATAGTGATCAAGTGGGAAGATCACTTCCTTTACGCTCACTCGCTCGTCCACAATCACCTCAACACGTATTGGCCTCAACGGCTCCTCAAATGCGACTTCCTCGGGGTGACTTATCTCTAATTTAGGCACATCGTCCTCTATGTTCTCCAACACCGGGTGTATTTCTTCATCTTCTTGGTGATTAACATCTTCAACCATCTCTGATGTCGGATCCATCATAGGACAACCGTCTTCATCATCACACCATACAGGAGGGAAGGAAGTTTCTAACCTCTGTAACTTAAGCCGATCCATATCAGGCTCCAGCTCATCACTCGTCCCTTGTTTCCAATTGCTTTGCTCTTGACCCAACGGAGAACAAGGACAGTTACTACTCCCACCATTGTATGCTGGTGCATAGTTAGGGCTATACTGGACTTGATTCTCATAACTTGCACCATAATTGTAAGTATCTTCTCCATCATAGGGGAGTGCGGGAGTTAGGTCAATGCCTTGGTCTTGAGCCATTTGCCCGATCCGTCTCCCAATATCCGCAAGCCTACCAAAAAAGAGTTGGATAGTAATGTTCTGCTCCTCCAATTAAGCTTCAAGATTACTATAGTGAGAGGGGTCTTGAGAGTTACGAAAGTGGTGTGGAAAAGTTTGTCCAGACCAACTTTGATTTTGATTGGAAAAATTGATATCTTGGTCCTGACTGATGTTCGGGTTTTGATAGAAATTCCAAGTCTGATTGAAACCCTGATTCTGAAAATTGCTGTGGCCAGAGAACTGATTGTTAAACCTCTGATATTGCTGGCCACTGAAAACGCTCTGTCCACCCATAAGACGAAACGAAGTATGTCCCACATTGTCACATAGCATTTGGCATATGATCGGGTATCTTGTCCACGATTACGACAAAGATTAACTTGATATGCAAGAGTGGGAAGAAGATGACACTGGCCAATCATATGGCCAGGTTGACAACAACTTCCACAGAACAGAACTTGAGAGTTCTGAGGAAAATAGTGGTTTTGACCCATAGGATTACGCGACATTGTAAGGGCTGCCACCTGCTGTTGCAGTATGGCGATCTGATCTTGCATAATCCTAGTTGATGACATTTTTTTATTTTTTTTTTTTATTATTATTATTATTTTTTAATTATTTTTTTTTTGTTTTGCTTGCAAGACAGAGACAATAATAAACAATTAGAAACCTTAAAGTATAATCCTTTAATTAGACTCACTAAATAAAAATTAAACTAAAACAGACTCGAAACAGGTTCGGAAAAAAACAGAAACAGAAATTATTTTTCCTGGAAAATTTATTTTCCCGCCAAATTTAGTGGAAAATGAAGCAAAAATTTTCCTGGTAAAATCAAATTTTGTTCCAGGACTCCTGACACCGTACTAGTCACGAAAACACAAAAAGAAAACTACCTACGAAAAGTTAGTAACAGAAAAACAGAAAAATTAATAAAACTAGACAACCGTACCGATTCCCCGACAACGGCGCCAAAAACTTGTCTCGGATTTTATCTAATGAAAAACAAACAAGTAATAAAATAATCCGGTTTACCCCAAGTGCAGGGATCGTAGTATAGTAGTTACAACCGGAGTCGAATCACAGGGAATCGAGGTTGGTCTAGTTCTTAATTTCTCTAAAGTTGTCACGAAAAATAAAACAAAACAGAACTAAAGAAAAAAAACGAAAACAATAAAGCTGGGATGGAGGATCTAGAATCCAAAGCCAGGAAAGATAATTCTGAGCCAAACTAATGAAAATAACTCTATTCTCGAAAAGATAATAAAATTACTAAGATGATAACAAATAAATTGAAAACGAACAAGCAATGATCCACCGATCTCACAGCCCTCAACTTTCTCTCTAGATTGTTTAGTGAAGATTTAATAAAGATTGTGGTTCACCTATCAAAAGTATGAATTTCTAATCTCTTAGATAATTCGCCTATTAATCTCTCATCTCTCGATCTTAAAGATTAACGCTTTCATAACAAAGGTGTAAGATTTCTCAATCTAGCAACCTAGAAATTAACCTAACAACTCTCATTATTTTTAGGCTAAAAATCTAATCTTTACTACGGTGATGTAAGTCTAACAACGATTCTCATCAAACGTTAAACATCAAATCGCAACCATCTCTCGATTTAAATTGCATAACAATATGAACATAATAAAGAAACAAACTTTATTTAAAACTCACAAACAATCCCAAAGATTGGAATCAAGTTGCTCGATCGGCTTCACAAGCTTGTTCGACCATGCTCTAGCCTTTATTCATCGTTTGTATGCAGAAAATAAAAAAAGTAGATAAAACTATGTTTATGGTAGCAAGAGGAAACAGCAAAGTCGCCCCCAAGGGGCCTGGGGCGGCCAGGGATGGAATTGTATCTATTTTAGGGTTCAGAAAACGCGACTATAAATAGGTTTTTAAGTCGGTTTAGCTAAAGCGTGCGGATTGGGCGCCCGTCACGAATCTTGGCGACGCCCGTCCGGCTTGTATGAACTTCTTCGAGTCGGGCCGAGTCGATCAGACGCCCGTCTATGTAAATTTGGGCCTTCGTTCAACAAAAATCTCAATACTCTAAATCACTTTTTTTCTTCTGGGCGCCCGTCCGGATCGTCAAACGCCCGTCCATCTCCATTTCAAGTTTGACTTGCATCTTCTTCCTTCCGTTTAGATCTCCTTTTATGACATGTTCGCGTACCTACAAAACCATAAAAACACGCAAAGTGTAAAACCATAGATAATTACCAATAAAATCACGAAATTAGCTCAACTTTGCATTTAAATCATTTCCATACGCATTCTTTCAATAAATCATTTAAACACTTAATTTTCTATAAAAAGTAATAAAACACAAAGGAAATTGCTACGAAATAAAGTCATATAAACCGTAAAAATCACCGTTAACAAATCCTACAAGTTATCGACGACTAGTAGGAAGTCTGATATACTTGACGTTAATAAGACCAGACATTTCCTTTGCAGTTGGCGTCGCAAGCAGAGTTATGCAAAGTACAAGAAAGCCACATTGGCAGTTAGTTCAGAAAATTTTGAGGTACGTCAAAGGAACTTATGACTACGGTATTTTATACCAGAAATGAGTGCCATGTAAACTTGTTGAATCTTGTGGACGGCTGATTATCTTTGAGGATCATGACACTCTCCGATCAACTACCGGTTACGTGTTGACCTTGGTTGCGGAGTAATATCTTGGTGTAGCAAAAGACAACCTACTGTATCTCTATCAACTACCGAGGCAGGGTACCGGGCAGCCGCTGTAGCAGCTCAAGAAGTCACTTGGCTTGTGTAGTTATTGAAGGATTTACACCAGCCGGCTGGCTATGTAGTGGATTTACATTGCTACAATATATCATCACTTCAACTAGCAGAGAATCCAGTATTTCATGCAAGGACCAAGCACATTGAAGTGAACTACCACTTTATTAGAGAGAAGGTTCTTCAATATGAGATACAGATGATTCACGTGAAGACTGAAGATCAATTAGCAGATATATTCACAAAAGGATTAAGCGGACGCAAGCTCGAGGAATCCAGAAATGCTCTTGGGATGCAAATGAGCTCGTCGTCAAAAGAAAGAAGTCATTGAGGGGGAGTGTTAGAAGTCAATGACTTCTAGATTATTCTATAACTAGTACATGGGAAAAATCCAGAAATTATTTCCTTAGAGAATAGTCTAGAATTCTAGAAAATACTTAGATAAATATCTAATGCATACTTTGCCTAGAAACATCTAGTGTGCATATTCTCTAGAAGGATCTACTACTTTTTCTAGGATATTCTTACCTTTCCTATAAATAGGAGTTGTAATTTAGGCCAACAACACAACACACACAAGTTGTGAAGTGAGTCAAGTGAGTCTTTTGTATCCCACCCTCTACTTTGCAATATAAAAAGATTTTCTAATTTCTTATTTAAATTAGTTTGTCCCATTCTCCAAATTTAATATTTGTCATTCAATTAAAGTTGTGTCTTGATTATCGATTAAACCACAACAGTCTTCTCCATTCAACCTTCTACAAAAATTCTAACACCGGGTCAATGACCGGGCCGGGTCTGATAACTATGCTAACAGCTCATAATTCTTTCATTTTTAAGATTAAAGCAGTAAACAAAGGATTTTTATATATGTCCTTATAATAGCAAAGAAAAGAAAACATATTTAACAAGTTTCTTAATTCGTATGAAAAGTAAAACAAATTGAACTTTTAAAAGACAAATATATATATTATAATTGGAAATGATATGATACACAGGACTCAAGGGTTCTGGTGGTGATACATATGGCTATAATATTCCTGTAAAAAACAACTTGTTTGGTGTTGCAATTTCTACCGGTGGACAGTTTGTTGTGAATTTTCCTGAGAGAACGTACAAATCAATGTTTATTCCACTAATGCAGGAAGATAAGAGAGCGGGTAACCTTTTCTGTTATTTGTAGATTGAACTTGTACAATACAGATCAACATGATCCAATATATACTTCTGTAATTTCATTAGTTTTTCAGCAATTTTCTTTTGTTGGAGAAATGGATTTTGCTATTGTATGCTTTGTATGTACATGGAGTAAATGTATAATAAATGTTGGTTCTTTACATTTTTCTTTGATTTATTCTTCTTCTTTATGTTTGAAAGTTCTTAATGTTTGGTTGATGATTTTAAGGTGTTAAATGTGAAAGACTTGCAAATCTATCAAGATGTTATTTCTGCTTGATGTCTGCTTATCTTGCTAAAGTCTCTGCACTTCTTATGGTTTTGTTTTGAAAGGTGTTGTCTTCTTGCTCTGGAATTCCAAGAATCACTTGTATTTGTGGGTTCTTTTGAATTCTCTGATGGGAAAGCAGAAATATCTAAAGCTACAAGATGCAGTGGTGATGTAAATTCTTGTAAAAAGTTTTAGTTTACATTTTGCGTCATCCGTATGATTGAGATACATTTTACTTAATTGATTTTGGATTACAGATGCCGGCTCTTTTGTATTCTAATCGTATTACAACAAGGTACTTGGCTCACACCCTTCAGTTATCATTTTTCAAATCGTTGTTCTGTCAGTTCTTGGACCGGAATTATCTGTAATAAATCGTTGGTCCCTTATACTTTTGTTGATTTTAAGGGTTGAATCTTACTAGAATTAGTTGGACTTAATCTTGCCAGATTATGCTAACAGCTTCAGCATATCATGTCTTTGTCAGGAAAGAAGTATAATACTTGGTAGTTTAGTTACTCACTGCGTTTATTTACTTAGCTTTACCCAGGTGGAAATGAAGGTCACTGTAGAAGATAAAAGTTTGCATCTCACCTCCTCATTCATTAAATGTTGCATATGTCCTCCTCAAATATGTTAGTTTTCTTAAATATTCTGTTGGTCAATGGATTTTCCTCCTCGTAGTTTGTCTGTACTTTTGTGAAATGCAGTCGATGTTCGGGTAGATGGATTTTGTGAATTTAGAAGCTGATTTTATAATCTGGGATGCATTCGCAGCTTTTTGCAATACAAAGGTCCTCTTTTTACAAGCATGTGCCTTGAGTATTTTCTTGTTATACGCTTTGTGCTCAGAAATATGTTTTGAAATAAAAAATATGGATTTTTGTCTAGAAGGACAAAATTATCAAAAAATCGGGATAGAAGGAAACTGTAATTTAATAAGGACAAAAGTAACAATTATGAAGTAACAAATGTGCAATAAAGTAAATATGAAGTAACAATTGTGAAACACAAAATAACATTAACACGTGAAGTAACAATTTTAAAGTAACAATTGTGATTTTTGTCCTTTATAATCATGAAAATGTTACTTTTGCCCTTTCAGACCCATTTATTAATTTTTTTGTCCTTGTGGCCCCTTCCCCCTAAAAAATATAGAAAATTTTAGATTATGTTTTTTCATTTTCCCTGTTTGATGTATATGCTTTTAATATTTTTTTGTTTTATGAATTTTTTTTAGAGTACTTAAAAATAATTGTTAATATTTGTTAAATCGTTTATTGTGTGGTATATTAATTTTTACTCTTTTATTATGCAGTATGTAAATATTATTCTTATCATATTATTATGATTTTCAATGAATAATAATGATAATAATATTATTATTAATATTAATAAATTATTATTAATTATTATTATTATTATTATTATTATTATTATTATTATTATTATTATTGTGTTTCTACCCTCAAGTGAGAGAAATCATTCAGTGATGAAATATGGAGTCTTTTGTGACGAAAATATTGTCACATTTAGCTTTATAGTGACAATAGTGGCTAAATATCTGGAAAGCTTTAGTGACAACAGTCAGAAAAGTAACTTCTAGTGACAAAGTGTTTGTCATTTAAGAAAATATGTCTACTATTCGGTGTGAGAAACCATTCAGTGATAAATTCTGGAGTCTTGTGTGACAAAAGTATTGTCACATTTTGTGCTTTATAGTGAAAGAGTCCCTAAAGATATGGAAAGCTTAAGTGACAACAAATGCTAAAGATAGAGAAAGCTTTAGTGACTATTATTCAGGATTTGTCACAATAGAGAATTTTTTGCGACGAATATTACATTTATCTCCACATAACCCTTTAGCATCGCCATATACACCACATACGCGACAATCGTCGCAAGAAGAAATTGCATGTCTCTAGTGACAAAAAATAGCATTTTTACTGACGATTTTTTTTTCTCATGAAAATCTTGTTTTTGGTAATGTTCCATAATTATCACTTAGTACATGGGGTAGAAATGCGAGTACAATACATGCTCTTACAATTATTTGTAGGATATTGCAACAGTTGTATGATAAAGTAGAACGTTTTTACATTAAACTAAAAACAAAGCAACACAATGGAGGATGTTGTTTTTGAAGAAAAAGAGATAAATTTATTATTTATCTTTATGTATTCGATCACATGTGTCGATTTCGAAACCAATACATCATTTAGAAATTTTTTTTCTTCAATATAAGCGTTACAAACTTGCCTACTAACTGCTCATGATTCTTTCATTTTTAAGATTAAAGCAGTAAACAAAGGATTTTTATATATGTCCTTATAATAGCAAAGAAAAGAAAACATATTTAACAAGTTTCTTAATTCGTATGAAAAGTAAAACAAATTGAACTTTTAAAGACAAATATATATATATATTATAATTGGAAATGATATCCAATTAATCGAAATCTTTCCGGTAAGAAGAGGGCCATCAAAGGCATAACGATCTCCCTTCAAACTAGGTGAAGACCAATCTTGCTCTTTACGGTTCTTGATACAATCTGGACAAAAATCGAATTGGAAGATTGAACGTCATAGCCTCTGGACAAAAATCGGTTTCGAAGAATGAACGCCATAACCACATATTTGAGCATTACCGTTCTTCAAATTGCCACTAGAAACTGAATTCGAGATTTGGGGGGATTTATTGGAAAGTTTGCATAGATTATCATCGAATCGGCGCAAGTGAATCGCGCTTAGAGTCTAATCTTTTCCCGTATTTTGAGAGAATGACGGGAAGTTTCTTCTTATTTGTTTATCTTTTTTAGCGAGAGAGAATTATGGGAAGACTTTCTGTTCGAGAATTGAGGGGAGTTAAATGATGTATTTCGCTTCTAAAATATTTATTTTTGGCCTGATTTGTGACGATTTGTCACCTAAACGTTACTTTTTGGTGACAAATGTTATATTCCTTACAATAAAATTGACACAAAAGAAACAATTTTTTGTAGTGGATACACAGAACTCAAGGGTTCTGGTGGTGATACATATAGCTATAATATTCCTGTAAAAATCAACATGTTCCTGTTTTTTTACGTTTCCGTCCGTATTGTAATTTTCTTCGCTTAATCCGTATATATGGAAGGTTAAAAAAAAGTAGACAGATATTATAGATAGCTCAAAATAGTACGAAGCATTCAAGGGTTATGGAACATTGTGGTGATACATGAGCCATAAATAGATTGGTATTGAAACTTTGTCTAACCATTCTTGAACAATGATAATACCACAACACTTTTACACAACATTTGTCCATAACATCATGTGACAATGACACATACCCACTGTCATGTGTCATTGCCACCTCATGTTGTAGACAAATGTTGTGGCATATCATTGTTTAACCATTCTTACCAAGTTGGAGCCTAAAATAGAACAAAACACAAAGAGAAATGTTGTGCCACAACAAAATGTGCACAACAAAGTACCACAACAATCTTTTTTACCATTGATTTTTTTAGACCTATTTGAATCAATAGGTCACACATCATAATCAATGGCCCGAAAATGTGTCGTGTATTTTGTTGCGGCACTATCACTACTCAAACACAAATGCAGTGTGCTGCCTCTAATAAACCTCGTAGCAAACCGTCGTCCCGTCTTCATACCAGATAAGGCCACAAAAGCAGTACTCACTCTTTCTCTTACAATAATCGTCATTAGTACATATATACTCTGTATCGTTGCAAAGATAAGTGCTCTTTAACAAATTCTTTTGAATCAGTGCCCCAGATTTCATCATGGCTCTACGGCTTGCCATCCGTGGTAATAATTTGTCCATTTTTGCTTCAACTACAAAAAGATCGAAAACAATCAAATACAGAAGATAACTCAATATATTGTTGAACTCGTTAAATGGAGGGAAGAGCAACTTCAATTTGGGGCAGGTGGAAAAATGGTCCTTTATCCTTATTTTCCTACCTTCCTACTTTTTGTTAGCTAGACATCATTTTGTGGTATAGAGTAGCTTTGTGTATTGCGGAAGTTTTATTTGTAGCAGGTTTTGTTGATCTTTGTACTATTTGGCCCTTTGTGCTAGGCTTATTTACTTTCTTTTATCTACCACCTTGCTAAAAATATAATAAAATTGATGTTCGGATATATATATATATATATATATATATATATATATATATATATATATATATTGTTGAACCACCACCTCTCTAAGGGGTAAATAAATAAATTGAGGATTAGGTATAAGGACATCATTTAGAATATGTTTAAGCAATAGGACACCCAACTGTTCTTTATAGGAAGAAGGACAACTCCTTTAATTTTTATAGGTTAAAAGACAAAATATAAACTAAAAAAAAAGGAAAAAAATCGTGCTAGTGCTGCATATGGTCGCCTGCTTGAACCTTTTTTTTTCCTCTTTCATCCTTCATTTTCAAACACTCGTATCTTTTGATCTACATTTTCAAACTCAATGAAAATTTCACCGAACGAGACTTGGTTCGATATCATTACATCGTCTTTTTGAGATTCACTATCAAAATTGACTCACTGAATCTCCCCAGTGAATTTCGAAAAAAGTGAATTTCGACAATGAATTTCAAAAAATAATGAATTTTGACGACGAATTTTCGAAAATCATGTCGGAATATGGTGAATGTGGTCTTAAAATAAAAGGAATAAAAAAATAAAAAATTGGTGAAACAATTTTTAAATTTAGAATTCTATATTGATAGATATGAGTGTTTAAAAAAATGGATGAAAGATATAGTGTGTTTGGTGTTTTTTTTTTTTTTTTAAAAAAAAAAAACAGTGCAACAGTGCGTCCAGAATGTATAAAAAATTAATTTTGTCCTTTTACAAAAGTTTTAAAAAATTGTCATTCTCCCTAATTGATGTAATGCTTTTATTTTTTTCCCCAAATACCGCATAAATAAAATGCTGATCAAACGGGGGTCACCGTCTGTGGTAGTAGATTCTTGTAGAAACTTCCTTAGAAGATTTCCCAAGCTACTATATCTATATTAAACCTATACCGGGAAGCAGCTCGGCATCCATTGCAGCAGCAAAACGAAGGGACAGCAGCAAAAGCATAATCAACGAAATGAAGCACGGAAGATTAGCCATCTGCATCTGCTTTGTGATGAAAAAGTAGACTAGTTTAAATAAGTAATCAAATTCTCTTTGAGATGACTTACCAATTAAACCTTGGGATACTTGTGTATATATAGGCGTAAATTTAACGTCCGTTTAATTGTTTCACTGTATTCTCTAATCTCTATGCTTATAAGAAAGTATACGTCAAGGATTGCCGTACGTATATGAAAGCTAGCCTTTGCCGAATTTAATATTAGGGGGAATGAGGGAGAAGGACAGAAATATTTCATCAATTGAGTAGAAGGACAGTCTTTTGAAACTTTTGCATAAAGGACAAAATTATTTATTCATCGTCATAATTCACTTGTGTTCGAAATTCTTCATTTAAATTCATTGCCGAAATTCATCGTCGAAATTCACTAATTTTCAAAATTCATCGTCGAAATTCACTGATTTTCGGGATTCACTGTTGAAATTCACTGATGAAATTCACTGATTTCGGGATTCACAGGGGAGATTCACTGATTTTCGGAATTCACTATTTGTCCTTCTTACTATAAAAATTATGTAGTTGTCCTTCTCCCTATAAAAAATATATAGTTGTCCTGTTACTTAAAAATATTCCAGATTGTGTCCTTATCCCCAATTTTCCATTAATATTAATCTATGTATTACGATGAGGATTTCCGTACGTATTTGAAACTCGGCCTTTGCCGGATTTAATATTAATCCATCTATTACAAGTTTATTGTTGGATATACAGGAACCCGAATCAGGATCCGAAACGCGGAAAAACCCGAATCCATAAATTTTCCGAATCTCGATTAGTCGAGCGCGGGTATCTCCTAATCGAGCGTATTTTAACCGCTCTTTTCCAGATCATCGGATCTGATTCACAGCACCGATCAAGACACTCGATCAAGCACAGTGGAAGCAACGAATCGAAATTCGTTTACGATTTTAGCACGATATGAAAAACATAATTTATTAGTCTAAACTACAAGAAGGATTTACCTTTGATTTGTAAAGAAAGAGTTGTAATATTTGAATAGATATTCAACCTTGTGTATTATGTTGCTTTGGGATGTTGTTTTTGTTAGAATTTAGGACCCTCAAGGATCAAAACGGGTTGCAATAATCAAGACGCAAACAATAAAGCATAAATCACACAAGAACAATAACACAGGATTTAACGTGGTTTCCGGCAAATGCCGACTACTCCACGGGCAGAAAGAGGAGAATATATTATCACTGGAGATTTTTCTAGACTGCAATTGCCTAAGGCAATTGCTCGCTTTCTACTCTCTTGTTTCTACAAAGCTTTGCAAATGTTCTAGGTTACAACATATGTGTATTTATAGCCACAAAAAACTAGACCTAGCCGCCATAAAGACATACTAGCAGAATGACTAAAATATACCAGATGTGGACCCCAGCTCCAGCTGTTATCCACCAAAATGTAACCATGCTGACATTTTTCCAAACTGAGATTTGCCCAAAACTGAATTTCCCAATGCCGACACGCTCCTAAGTCGACTTAGTAAAGGCGATCTTTCCGCAAACCGACTTACGCCCAAAGCTCATACGCCCAAAGTCGACTTACGCTCAAAGCTCACTTTTGCTGACATTACTCGGTGACTTTTTCGGTGAATTTTTCGATTTAGTACTCATTCTAAATAAGATGTCAAGTCACATTTCCTAACAAATCTCCACTTTGACTTGAACTTTCGTTCAAACAGATCTATAACCAGTTGTACTGTACTAGATGCATTCTTCAATGCCAGATGTACTGTACCAGATTCCTCCTCTTCTTCAGACTTGATTGAGTTGAGAACATATGTGATCAACTTGATCACCAGACAAGACGTGACTACTATATTCAAATGTAATCACTTCAGTTGAGCACACTCAGCTGAGTTCTTCTGATTCAACTTCAACTAAACAGATTGCGTGATTCGGTTTGATTTCGGTGACCGGATGTGAACACAAGCCCGACTCTAAGTTAGACTTCTCAGATGAGACTTAACTCAGGATGAGAACTCCGGCTCGAGACATGTTCACGGATGCTCGGTGACTTTACTCACCAAACATATCAGATTTGTCTTACTCAACCTGACTTCACTCGGTTGAGGCTTTCATTTCTGAGATCTGAGAACCAATCAGACATGTTCAACATACTCGGCAGACGCCACTCCAGCGGCGGATGGACTCGGTGGTGACTTTATTCAACTTACTTCCTGGACTTGAACACTCCACTCTACAAAGCGACTTCACTCGACTTGACTTAGATCGGTGAGCCTCACTCAGCCAATCCCAGATTTTTGGTTCCACTCAGATTTAGCTCTTGATTCTTCAGGTTCAGATGCACAACTAAGTGACTGATTAGTGTCGACTGTTCTCAGCTGAGTTCTACAAACTCAGCTGAGTATGGACCTGAAGCTCCACCAGCTTGTCAACACTTCAGATTCAGATTCAGACCAGATTTGCATTAGGGTCTTTGGAATCACCCTTCTTGAAAGTCTTCTTTCTAAGATTTCCATTCCCTTTGCAACTGCTACTAGCAATTAAACCAGCAACCCGATTGTCTGTACCTGTGCAAGTTGAATTACGCCTCAGCTCTCGATTATGGAGAGATGCTCTAACATCCTCCAATGACACTGTGTCTCTCCCAACAACAAAAGACTGCACAAAATTCTCATATGATGCTGGCAGTGATACCAACAAAATTAGAGCCACATCCTCATCTTCGATCTTCACACCAATACTCTTTAAATCAAGCAATATTGTGTTCCGGTTTTCAAGGTGATCTCTGAGAGGCATTCCTTCATGCATCTTTAAACTGAACAGACGTTGCTTCATAAGCAACTTGTTGGTCAACGACTTTGTCATATATAGACTCTCAAACTTCAGTCACAGCCCTGCTGCTGAATCCTCTTCAGCAACTTCAGTGATAACATCATCAGACAGCACAACAAGATCATTGAATGTGCTTTCTCCTCCAGATCGGCCATCTCAGCGTTTCCAGCATCCATCGTCTTTGACATCGGAGCCCAGAGCCCCAGTTTCTTCAACAGAGCACGCATCTTGATTTGCCACAGATTGAAATTGTTCCTTCCTATGAATTTATCAATCTCTACATTTAACCCAGACATCTTGATCTTGCCAAAGAACAGAACTTTTATCACAAAATCCGAGCACCGGTGAAGGTCTTGGTGAAGATAAAATTTTGTTCAAACAGATGATTCCAAAACAGAATCTCAGACTCCCTGATGATAACCTGGACGCTCCGATACCAATTTGTTAGAATTTAGGACCCTCAGGGATCAAAACGGGTTGCAATAATCAAGATGCAAACAAGAAAACATAAATCACACAAGAACAATAACACAGGATTTAACGTGGTTTCCGGCAAATGCCGACTACTTCACGGGCAGAAAGAGGAGAATTTATTATCACTGGAGATTTTACAGACTCTGCAATTGCCTAAGGCAATTGCTCGCTGCTCTTCTTTGTTTCTACAATTTCTTTGCAAATGTTCTAGGTTACAACAGATGTGTATTTATAGCCACAAAAAACTAGACCTAGCTGCCATAAAGACATACTAGCAGAATGACTAAAATACCCCAGATATGGACCCCAGCTCCAGATGTTATCCACCAGAATGTAACCATGCTGACATTTGTCCAAACTAAGATTTGCCCAAAACCGACTTTCCCAATGCTGACTTCTGCTAAAGCTGACTTTCCAAAGTCGACTTACAGTAAAGGCGATCTTAGCGGCAAACCGACTTACGCCCAAAGCTCACTTTTGCTCAGCTGACATTACTCAGCTGACTTTACTCAGCTGACTTTTCTCAGCTTAGTACTAAACTCAGTTTAGTACTCAGCTCTAAATAAGATGTCAAGTCATATTTCCTAACAGTTTTGGTGGCAGCCTGTGTTACTTGTCGATCGTTGTAATAAGCTTTTAAACTTCCCCAGTCAATGTTTTCGTTTTCCTCTTGTTCTCTGCTATTGATGATATTAGGCTTACGTATATAATCGATTTATTTTAATTATATACGTGCCGGGCGTCCTTCTCCAGTTAAGGACTCGGTATCCGGATCAGGGTCGCCACAACGTTAATTTTTATTGATTACATGTAAAAGTGATGACGGTCAATTTACACCGGTAATTATCTATTTATTACCCCCGATTCAAGCTTGAATGAGCTTTAAGTGGTTAATAATTAGTCGTCTCGTGCATAAATTACACCCAAACCGAGTTACGACTCGTCATTATGTAATTAGCCATTTTATTATATTATTTGATATTACAAGCCTTGTTTTATGGTTTATTTATAGTGGGCTTGATTTGGAAGCGATTGGAATGGACTTCTAAGGAGAAAAATGCACAGAAACGAACCAGGAACGGACCGGGCGAAGTAGGCAGAGGCCCAGCAGAATCCTCAGGCTTGCTGGTAGCGAGCCCTGCTCTGGCTGCCAGCGAGTTGACTAAATTGTCCCTGCTTCTCTAGACGCATTTTCTACCTCGTTAGGGTTTAGTATTTACGAATTAGGTCGGCTGACGGCTATTCTAAGTCGGTTTTACAGCCTATATAAACTCCCTTTCATTAGTCACTTTTTATATACAACACAACTCATAACACAAATCCTCAGTTTCTCAGAGCAGTTTTTATACAAATTTCCAGCAGCAATAATGTGAATTATTTGTATTTATTTCTTCTGTGTTTGTTGTAATTAGATCCCCCCAATTATTTTTTATCGTTTGAGGTTGTTCGTTCTTCACCGAACGATGTAAATCTAAGGATACGATATGAGGCAGTGGGGATTCCTTGTCTATAAGGATCCGCACGCCCAGATCTGTTATCCGGTGACCTATAGATGACTTTGGTATGATCGACAATCGTGTTTTTAGTAGATCTATATAATTGCTTTATGAATCTCTATTTTATCCGTTACGTATATAGAAACGCTAAGATTTAGTTGTTCGTCGCGTCAATCTAGCCACGTCTTTATGGTGTGATTGTCCACCTAGAATTTCTTATCTTAGTAGGTATGGCTACGGCTACGTTGCTCGTATGTTTTAATTAGCGTATTATTAGGAAATACCAATATAGTACTCCTAGGTCGGCTCATGAATTTCTCTTCCGGGACTTTCAGCGAGATCTAGATCTGTGTTATATTTGGGAATTGCTAGCACCTAGTTATACGTACATCGTAGATTAACATGATACCTACGAAGTTAGTGTTAATGGGACAGAGACTGATGCGATCACTTAGGAAGTACGCCTAACCACAGGAATGTTGCCTAGGTGAGGAATACGGTTTATATTGGCATCCCTAGTTTTGTAAGCGTGCAAGTTATGTGAGATGGAGGCCTACGAAGCGAAGTCACATAATGTAGCACAGTGATCTAGTGTCCTACCTGGAACTAATTCAAGTTTAGGGGATGACTCCCGTAGCCAATATAAAAGAAATGCGAATCGGATTAATAGTTATTGAGTCTAGTTTAATTATATAGAATCTCTAGATCCAAACGATAATCTAATGATTGGGGAGGTTAATTACTTGTATGTTATGTGCTTGTTGTAAATGAGACCGCCGTGTGCTCGACCTTGATTCGCTATAGCTATACTACTTTATCAAGTATTTTATTATTCATTGGTCCATTTTTTGTTGTTGGTTTAGCTATAATTTCTTCATGCTCGTTGTCCTTTATTCTACTATGACGGAAAGAGCTCATTCTAACGTAATGTATAAAATTGAAAAAAATTAATTAAAGAATACGGTTTATATTGGCATCCCTAGTTTTGTAGCGTGCAAGTTGCACACACACCAAGGCAGAACCTCTCGATTTGAGATGGAGGCCTGACTGTGCGTGGGAGTTGTTAAGGTGATTTTATACGATTTCTAATGAAGTCACATAATGTAGCACGCAATGTTTTGATCTTGTGATCTAGTGTCCTACCGGAACTAATTCAAGTTTAGGGGATGACTCCCGTAGCCAATATATCTTTGGAGACAAAAAAGAAATGCGAATCGGATTAATAGTTATTGAGTCTAGTTTAATTATATAGAATCTCTAGATCCAAACGATAATCTAATGATTGGGGAGGTTAATTACTTGTATGTTATGTGTTGTGTCGAGTCGTGTCCTTTATCTTTTCTTGTCGTTTGTTGTTCGTAGACCGCCTTCGTGTGCTCGACCTTGATTCGCTATAGCTATACTACGATGGACCTAGTCCTCTTGCTAGTATTGGTTTATGGTGGTCAAGTATTTTATTATCACTTGATTTACGTCATCAAAAAGATGGTCCATTTTAACTTGGTGCAGTGGTTTAGCTATAATTTACTGCTCTGTTGTCCTCAAAACATGCAATTAACCACCTACAAAAGTTAAGGCGTCGAAGAGAGCTTTCTAAATTCGGGTCATCCGGAAAAAAACAGACAACCGAGCAGATGGCAAAAATACCATCGTATATAAGAAGTTGAAAACACTCGTTTTGTGTTACGTAACCTGAAAACACTACTCTAATGTTACGCATTCACCAAACCTTACACATAGATACCACAATACCTTTTTTTTTTTGCTTAAAGCCCCGGTATCCGGAACCAACTGGTCCGGCTATTCCGGAGTTCGGCCCGGAACTCCACAATACCCTTTTTAATGTTACGTAATTACTTCAAAACTCTTATTTTATTGACTTTATTGTTAAAAAAGACAAGTTGAAACTAGAACCATGTAAACAAGACACTGAAATTTTTTATTGAGTAAAAAGACAAGTGTTTATTACAATATAATTTAAATTCTCTCATATTTAGTTACAAAAATGTATATATCTTTTGATCAGAACGTCAAAAGAATGTAATTCTTTCACAATATTTTTTCTTTTTTCGTTCGCTTTATTTAGACATCTTATTTGATATTTTTTTGGTGTCATTTTGAGGTTATAATTTTTATCAAAAACAACGAAACAATGAACCATTGTAATATTGGATTTGATGTCAATTCCACTAAACCGCACAGTGGGTTTGGAGTAATAAAATAGATTTTTGTCCAGAAGGACAAAATTATCAAAAAATCGGGATAGAAGGAAACTGTAATTTAATAAGGACAAAAGTAACAATTATGAAGTAACAAATATGAAGTAACAAATGTGGAATAGAGTAAATATGAAGTAACAATTGTGAAACACAAAGTAACATTAACACGTAAGTAACAATTTTAAAGTAACAATTGTGATTTTTGTCCTTTATAATCATGAAAATGTTACTTTTGTCCTTCCAGACTCATTTATTACTTTTTTTGTCCTTATGGCCCCTTCCCCCGTAATAAAAAATAGAATTGTCCTTATTACCAATTTGTATTTCCACTATCATGATTTCTATTTTTTCTATCTTATATGTCCTTTATCCCCACTCTCTCTATTTTATTTGCATAATAGTTTGAAAGAAAACCCTAATTTTTTATACTTAATCACCTTAATTACTTAATTTAATTTTAATCATTAAATATCATTTCTGGTTTTCAGTCAATTTTAGTTTAATGCTATCAAGAGATTACATCCTTTCCTTGTCCATGTTGAAATTCAAATTTTGTGTCAAAATGAATTTTTTTCAAACTTTTGCTCACATTTATCTATGGTTTAGCATTCTGTTGATTTTATAATAAATTTCCGTAAAAAGAAACATATAATTATTTAGTTAGAGATAGGATGTCATTCGGGGTTAATTGAAAAACTAGTCCTATAACTGGGAGTGCTTAGCGTTTTATTTCTGTTTTTTTCCTAAGGTTACAAAATTAGAAATGTTATAGTACTCCGTTGCCGGGAAATTGTTAAAAAAACTTGGACAAGTTTAGATATTACGTCATTTGTCAATCTAAGTTAAAGGATAAATTTAACAATTTACGCGTGAAAAATGAATTTTTTTCACCAATTTCAAAGACACGGTAACAAATTTTGATAGAATTTTGCCACGTCAGCCACTTCCAGCATCGGAGGATTGAAATAGTAAAAAAAAAGAAAAAGAAAAAAAGAAATCCAAGATACATGATTAATTTTGTAAGTAGTCCAAAACAATGGCTAAAACGCTAAGTATATCAATCAAGTTACAAGACTAAATTTGTAGATAAATGTCTTGTAGAGATGCTTATTTCAGGAGATTATTATTGAAGTGTACGTGGTATTAGCGAAATCAGAGCTTCACTGAGGAGGAAAACTACAACCACCATAGCAAGTATTTCTTTCGGAGACGGTGAGAAGATGCAACTAGCTTGGGTTAGTTAGTTTTTTTAATCATGGTTAATAGTTTTTTTTGACGTTTGCTTTGTAAAGATGTACAATTTCATTTTTTTATATATACTATAAGATCCCCTTTTTGACCAAATATTATCAACTCTGATATGATTGCATATTATTAGCCGACACCTTCGGCAAATGGCAATTATTTGCCGACACCTCCGGCAACTCCAAAGTTTTCAAGGGTTATGTTATTCATTTGACTACTTCCCAACATAAATTTAATAGCTAGACGTGGAACAAGAAAACATGAATCGGCTGATATTATGCTAACTCCGACAACATTAGCTTTAATTACTTACTTAATTACACCATTGCTACACCATAACAGATTCCAGAAATGGTCAACGATTTTTTATTTAGGTGTTTATCATTACCGACAAATGTACGGCATTATTTGTAGTTTAATTAGATGAATAATGACGAATGAATCCCTCGAGGATATGATGCCTCTGAACATTTCCCAAATTTCCTGAAGGTGGATGGTTCGGATGATTCCACCCACTGGCGGAGGTATGTATATCAACATGGGGTCATATGACCCACTGAGATCCGAGAAAAAAATAGTATTAAAACGATATAGTTTTGTTGCTAAAAAGTGTCGTTTTGTAGTTAAAAAAATATAGTTTTAGGTTTCGATGACCCCATTGGAACAAATTTTAAGAGTTTTAATAACACCCACTATCGTGACTATTATTCCCAATCATTTCACTGAAACATATTTTGGATCTTTATCAATATAATATTTCTCTCACCATTCCACCTCTCAACGCAAACTTTGAAGTGCATAACTATGTCCATGTAAATGGATACGATACCTTATGAGGTCCAACATTCCTCCTTCTAGCTATGTTGATAGCTATATATATAATCGCTTTGAAAAATTTAAGGCGTTTTAGTCTCATTTGTTTGTATCAGATTTGATTGATTCAGATTCATATCTGGTTCGGCCTGATCAAATGAGTGTTGACTGTTATCAGTTAATGTTGTAGTTCAGCCTCAGCTGAGATAACCTGAAGCTCCACCTATTTGTCAACACCCGCATTATAAAGTCAACACTAGACTTCACAGACGAGTTAAACATAGAATTCTCATCAAAGACTACACTTCTTCTAGTATAACACTTTTTTCAGCTGATAACCAAATTATGTACACTTTAACTCAATCCATATCCCCCAAATACTCTATTTTTGGCTCTTGACTCCAGTTTACCCTCATTGACATAATAGTAGAGTGTGCACCCGAAAGCTCTAGAATTTGAGTAATCTGCAGAGGCTTGCCTGACCACATCTTATAATGTGTTTTGAAATTGATCCACGTGTGAGGTTCTGTGTTGATTACGTAGCAAGTTGTGCTTACTCCCTCAGCCCAGAACCATCTTACCAAACCAAGATTAGAGAGAATGCACCTTGCCCTCTCCAGAAGTGTTTGATTCATCCTTTTTGCAACACCATTCTGTTGAGGTGTATCCCTAACTGTATGATGTCTGGCACTACCCTCGTCCTTGTAGAACTCATCAAACAATGACCATCATAATTCCAGACCATTATATGTCACCAACTACTTGACTTTTTGCCTGTTTGATTTTCAACTAAAGTCTTACACTGTTTGAAACTCTTGAATGCATCACTTTTTTGCTTCGTCATAATCAATTAAGTCATTCGTTAATAACACAAAATAAATCTTAGGACTAAACTTGCATCCGAAACAAGAACATGACTAAAATGCAAATTAAAATAGACTAATTTTCAAACTTTGCTGACATTTATCTATAGTTTAGCATTTTGTTGATTTTATAATAAATTTCCGTAAAAAGAAAAATATAATTATTTAGGTAGAGATAGGATGTCATTCGGGGTTAAATTGAAAATCTAGTCCTATAACTGGGAATGCTTAGCGTTTTATTTCTGTCTTTTTCCTCAGGTTACATAATTAGAAATGTTACTTGGATTTGTTTTGCAATTTTAGTACTCCGTTGCCGGAGGAGGTGAATTTGGGGAAAATATCATTGTTAGCAGGGAAATTGTAAAAGAACATGGACAAATTTAGATATTACGTCATTTGTCAACCGAAGTTAAAGGACAAATTTAACAATTTATGCGTAAAAATTGAAATTTTTCACCAATTTCAAAGACACGGTAACAAATTTTGTCAGATTTTTGCCACGTCAGCCTCTTTTGGCATCGGAGGATTGAAATAGTAATAAAAAAAAAATGAAATAAGTTACAAGATTAATTTTGTAAGTAGTCCAAAACAATAGCTAAAACGCTAACACTACTAGAAAAGGCGTTTTTTGGGACGACGTTTTTTGGGACGACATGTCGTCCTAAAAGCCAAATCGCGGGAAAAATCAATTTTTTGGGAGTTTTTTGGTGGGAAAAATTGGCGGGATACTTTTTTGGGACGACATAATCATTTTTGGGACGACATGTTGAAGGAGGGAAATTAGACTTTTGGAGGAATTTTTTGGCGGGAAATTTAATATCTCTTTTGGGACGACATATATATTTTTTGGGACGACTACTGTCCAGCCTGAAAGCCACGTGGACACTCTCATTTTTGGGGACGACATTAGTCGTCCCTTTAAATAGTAATAAATTATTTTATAAAATTTGTAAAAGTCACGTTGACTGGCCCTTTTTTGGGACGACTTATGTCGTCCCTTTAAATATTTTCAATATTTTCCAGATTTAATACCAACTAATATTTATTGTAATACAAGTTTTTATTAATATTTTTTTAATCAAATGAATGAATTGAATTGTTTTTTGGGACGACTATTGTCGTTCCTTTAAATAGGCACAATTTATTTTATAATTAAGCTATGAAAAATCCATGTGGGCTATCCTTTAAAGATTTTCAATTTTCTCCCCAATTTTGTACCAATTAATATTTATTGTAATATAAGTTTTGATTTATAATTTTTTCATTAAATGAATGAATTATATTGTTTTTTATTTAAAAAAATGATAATTAGTCCATTTCTAATAACATACGTCACTACAAGAAAAACAGTTTTTTGCTACACTATTGTTTGCCACACAATAAAAAAATTGTTGCTATATACTTACTTTTAGCCACATGAGCGTGGCAAAAGAGTCTCACAAAGTGCTATTAGCCACACTTTTTTTGTGAGTGTGGCAAAAGCTAGTGTAGCAATAGAGTGTTTTTTTTGTAGTGCGTCTTTTTATTTAAATAAATTTTTTGGAACAAAATTACGGTTTGATTATATAACTTAATGAAACGAGTAGTGATTCATTCTTGAGGTTCATTATTGAGTATTAATTTCAACCTGGGCTCGTTAATTAGTTGATTGATGAGAGGTTTGTTAGTTATTTCAAGATTTCAGACACGAGGTTCGTTATAGAGTAGTATATTTCAAACCCGAGGTTCATTATTGAATAGTGAATCAAACTCGAGGTTCATTATTGAGTAGTGATTTCAACGTAGGCTCGTTAATTAGCCAATTGATGACTTCAAACCCGAGGTTGGTTAGTTATTTCAAGATTTCAAGCAAAAGGTTCGTTATTGAGTAGTAGATTTCAATCTTGAGGTTCATTATTGAGTAGTGAATCAAACTCGAGGTTCATTATTGAGTAGTGATTTCAACGTAGGCTCGTTAATCAGTCGATTGATGACTTCAAACCCTAGGTTCGTCAGTTCGTTCAAAACTTCAAACACGAGGTTCGTTATTGAGTAGTATATTTCAAACCCGAGGTTCATTATTGATTAGTGAATCAAACTCGAGGTTCATTATTGAGTAGTTACGTAGGCTCTTTAATTAGTCGATTGATGACTTCTAACCCGAGGTTGGTTAGTGGTTCGTTATTGAGTAGTAGATTTCAAACCAGAGGTACATAGTTGAGTAGTGAATCAAACTCGAGGTTCATTATTGAGTAGTGATTTCAAACCTGAGGTTCATTATTGAGTAGTGATTTGAACCTGGGCTCGTTAATTAGTCGATTGATGACTTCAAATCCGAGGTACGTTATTTAGTTCAACATTTCAAACCCGAGGCTCGTTATTGAGTGGTAGATTTAAAACTCGAGGTTCATAATTGAGTAGTGATTCAAACTCGAGGTTCATTATTGAGTAGTGATTTCAACCTAGGCTCGTTAATTAGTCGATTGATGACTTCAAACCTGAGGTTCGTTAGTTCGTTCAAGACTTCAAACACGATGTTCATTATTGAGTAGTAGATTTCAAACATGAGGACATAGTTGAGTAGTGAATCAAACTCAATGTTCATTATTGAGTAGTGATTTCAAACCTGAGGTTCATTATTGAGTAGCGATTTGAACCTGGGCTCGTTAATTAGTCGATTGATGACTTCAAATCCGAGGTACGTTATTTAGTTCAACATTTCAAACCCGAGGCTCGTTATTGAGTGGTAGATTTAAAACTCGAGGTTCATAATTGAGTAGTGATTCAAACTCGAGGTTCGTTATTGAGTAGTGATTTCAACCTAGGCTCGTTATTAGTCGATTGATGACTTCAAACCCAAGGTTCATCAGTTCGTTCAAGACTTCAAACACGATGTTCGTTATTGATGACTTCAAATCCGAGGCATGTTATTTAGTTCCACATTTCAAACCCAAGGCTCGTTATTCATTTTTTTATATATAATAAAATATCCGCTTTTTGACAAAATATTATCAACTCTCTGATATGATTGCATATTATTAGCCGACACCTTCGGCAAATGGCAATTATTTGCCGACACCTCCGGCAACTCCAAAGTTTTCAAGGGTTATGTTATTCATTTGACTACTTCCCAACATAAATTTAATAGCTAGACGTGGAACAGGAAAACATGAATCGGCTTATATTATGCAAACGCCGGCAACATTAGCTTTAATTACTTACTTAATTACACCATTGCTACACCATAACAGATTCCAGAAATGGTCAACGGTTTTTTATTTAGGTGTTTATCATTACCGACAAATGTACGGGATTATTTGTAGTTTAATTAGATGAATAATGACGAATGAATCCCTCAAGGATATGATGCCTCTGAACATTTCCCAACTTCCCTGAAGGTGGATGGTTCGGATGATTCCACCCATTGGCGGAGGTATGTATATCAACATGGGTCATATTACCCACTGGGATCCGAGAAAAAAATAGTATTAAAACGATTTAGTTTTGTTGCTAAAAAGTGTCGTTTTGTAGTTTAAAAAGGTTTCAGTGACCCCACTGGAACAAATTTTCAGAGCGAAACCTCTGATGACCCCACTGAAACATATTTCTGGATCCGCCACTGATTACACCTCCTCTGCAACCTGAAGTGCATAACCAACTATGTCCTCAAAGATACCCCTTATGAGGTCCAACATTCCTCCTTCTAGCTATGATGATAGCTATAATCTGCTGAAAAATTTAAGACGTTTTAGTCTCAGCTGTTTGTATCAGATTTGATTGATTCAGATTCATATCTGGTTCGGCCTGATCAAATGAGTGTTGACTGTTATCAGTAAAATGTTGTAGTTCAGTCTCAGCTGAGATAACCAGAAGCTCCACCTATTTGTCAACACCCGTATTACAGATTCAACACTAGACTTCACAGATGAGTTAAACATAGAATTCTCATCAAAGACTACACTTATTCTAGTATTACCTTTTTTTCAGCTGATGACCAAATTATGTACACTTTAACTCAATCCATATCCCCCAAATACTCTATTTTTGGCTCTTGACTCCAGTTTACCCTCATTGACATGATAGTAGAGTGTGCACCCGAAAGCTCTCAGATTTGAGTAATCTGCAGAGGCTTGCCTGACCACATCTTATAATGTGTTTTGAAATTGATCCTTGTGTGAGGTTCTGTGTTGATTACGTAGCAAGTTGTGCTTACTGCCTCAGCCCAGAACCATTCTACCAAACCAAGATTAGAGAGAATGCACCTTGCCCTCTCCAGAAGTGTTTGATTCATCCTTTTTGCAACACCATTCTGTTGAGGTGTATCCCTAACTGTATGATGTCTGGCACTACCCTCGTCCTTGTAGAACTCATCAAACAACGACCATCAGAATTCCAGACCATTATATGTCATCAACTTCTTGACTTTTTGCCTGTCTGATTTTCAACTAAAGTCTTACACTGTTTGAAACTCTTGAATTCATCACTTTTTTTGCTTCGTCATAATCAATTAAGTCATTCGTGAATAACACAAAATATATGTGACCACCGAATGATTCCACCTTGAAGGTCCCCAACAATCATAATTGATATAATCAAGAGTTCCTGGTGTGTTGTGAATTTCTTTGGGGAACTTTCTTTTATGTAGCTTATCAAACACACAATAATCAGAATCGCCTAACTCATTGACCTTATATATGTCCCCCAAGCAGATAAGCTTAAACAGGATATGCATTCCTCTTGCACCCATATGACCAAGTCTTATATGCTATAACCTAGTCATATCCATCCGGTGAACCCGTGATGATGCAAAAACACCAGAACCTGATACAGTGGACCCTTGCAGCATAACAATGTCCCATATTTTTTTACACTTCAAAATTACACTTGAACCTTTGTAGATAATCAGAACTCCAATTTCACCTCTGAATCCGAACCCTTTGCTGTCCAATAGACTAAAAGATATTAAATTCTTGGTCATGTGTGGAACATACCTCATTCAGTGTACAGAACTTACCTTCATGAGTTTAACCATGAATTTAACCAAATCCAACTACTTTACAGACATTATTGTTGGCCATAGTAATATGTCCTCCACTTATCTGCTCATAGGTGTCAAGGGTGAATCTAATATAAAAACTGAAGGCATTAATTTGTATGAGAACTAATAGGCCTCTGCAAAAGTAATTAATAAACTTGGGATTAAGTCTCACCTACTTAACAAATATTTGACGAGTTCAAGCGGATGACCATCAACTTTATTTGGAATAAAATAATACCTATTGTCAACGAATCATTGATAACTAAAGAACATTTCAAATAGAAATGAAATCAAGCATTAATTAATAAATCTTTCTTTACATTAATTAAATAAAAAATTAGGTAGAATGACACCTTTTGAAATATTTTTAAAAATAACAAGACACCTAACTATTTTTTATAGGGAGAAAGACAAAGCCAACGTAATTCACTTTCAAATTTACTTTCATTTTCACTTTCACTGATAAAATGTCATTTTTGATAAAAAAAAATCTTCTCTTATAGTCCTAAAATCACATCTTTCTAAATGTGTCTTAATTGACAATTAACAATAATTTTTATAGTTAAAGGACAAAAAAATACGCGTTGATACATGTTCGCTCCTTCAACCATTTTTTTTTTTTTTTTTCTCTTTCCTCGTCGATTTTCAAATACTCATATCTTTTGATCTAAATCTCCAAACGTCGATTAAAATTTCACTGATTTTTTTTTTATTCTTTTGAGATGATATAATTACATCTTCGCTTGAGAACTTGGTTCGATTTAATTACGTCGGAATATGTTGAATGTGGTATCAAAATAAAGAGCATGAAAAAATAAAAAAATTGGTGAATCGTTTTTCAAATTGGAGTTCTAGATTGAGAGATATAAAATCGCCCTATCACAAAAGCGAGCAATCGGTGAATGAATCCGATAGGCCCAATCGGTACATGTTTTGCTTATGAATTTTTTTATAGAGTTAATCCGATCGATTTATAAAAAAATCGTATAAAAAGCCGATTTTGATAACAAATAGACCCGATTCTTTAAAAAAATACCCAACCCAATAAAAATGTATATATAGAGCCGATTTTTAAAAAAAAACCCAATAAAAATGGAATATGTTGAATGTGGTATCAAAATAAAGAAAGTAGCAGATAAAAAGAAAAAAAAAATTGATCTAAGTTATGTAAACACGGAGATTTTTCAAATTGTGAGCGGAGTTTTAGTTGAAGCTAATAAAGAGAGATATAAAATTTGGGTTAAATAAATCGATTGAGCGAAATTGGTTGATGAAAAGTGATTTGATTTTTTTTGGAAAATTAGTATTTGTATTAATATAAATGTTTTGTGTTTGCATTATGAATTTGATGTTTGTATATGAATGTATTAAAAAAAAAAAAATTGGTTTTTTAAAAAAGAAACAAGAGAAAATTTTTGGAAAAAAAGGTGCCAGAAATAAATTAAAAAAAAAAGTTGGTTCATTCTAAACCTAATAAAATGTTTTCTCCTAATAAAATGTTTTTTTTTTTTTTTGTCCTACTCACCTAATCTCCCTTAATTAAATACCGTGAAAGAAAACATTTTAACCCCTATAAATAGATCTCAAATGAGTTGTTAAACTCACAAACATTTCAAAGCATTTTAAAGCATACAGTAACAAGAATATCAATTCAGAGACAATGGCTTCAAAGATTGTTTACTTTCTTCTCATTGCTTTCATCGCAGGTTCCTTCAAACTCTTTCTACTCTTGAAACTGAGACTGAATGAACTGAATAGATGTTGTCAGTCCAGGGCCGGCCTTGTGCTGTTCATGGCCTTAAGCTGGCTTGTTGGACAAGGCACCACGAAGTCGAATGAATCTATCCATGGAATCGGGTTCAATTCAATTTCTTTTTATTATGAAAATCGAAGAAAAAAAGCATGAAGATCGTAAACAATAACATTTTATTACGAATTCGTAGGCATATGCAAACAACATACACTAAGTATTATTTAAAAAGCTCTCTTCTAACACATTTAGAAGCAATTTTGTTTCAAAAATCCAAAAGTTCTTTTCTTCAAGAAAAACTTAAGCTTCCGAATTGATAATCTATGTGATATCTGTTTCTTATGGATTTAGGTTTGATTTTTCAATTGAATGAATAAAAGAAAGAGATGGAGGAACTGAAGCTTATACTCTGGAGTGATTACCATTAATCGAATCGAATTGGAGTGAATCATGCATATTCGTTTAGTTTTTTCTTTCATTTTTAGTTTGTGAGATAATTTTAGACTTATTATTTTTGGCTCCAAGACAAGACTATTATTATTTTTGTTTCTTTTGATCAACAAAGTCATTAGAGGGTTATGCATCACAATGTTGCTTCGGAAACCATGCTTACACAGTTATACTTACACATACATTATTAGAATATAAATGTGGTGTCATTAGCAATTTCGATCATAGAACCCCATTTTGTTATATGAGTAATTTTAGTTCCCTGAATGACGTGAGCCCCAAGGGTGTGGCCTACCTTGCCTATGCAAAGGGCCGGCACTGGTCGTAACAAACGACTTGATTGGTTTTTTCTGTTTTTAATATATATGTTTAACATAGCTACTAATATTTCAGGATGCATAATGTTTTCTGAAGTCGAGGATAACGCAGTTAATGGGGAACCAGAAAATGATATACTGCCAAGAAAATGGGTTCAAAGCAGTTTCACTCCTATCAGAAAGCTGCTCACGGCACGCCCCTGTGAAAGTAATTTGGAGGACGGAACGTGCATAGATGATGATAATTGCATAGAAATTGTATGCAGTTGCGTCCCCCTTGCACAACCTGCAGAGCATAAGGAATGCTTCGAGTTCGAGGATGATGACTGACATTAAACTTATTCCATGTATCACAATTGATAAAACACATTTTAAACATATGGTAGATATGTTGCAATCAATTCACGATTTGGTCTGTCTTCATTTGGTGTGTTTTTGTTTTGTGAACTTATTTTAAGATTTAAACATAATATAATAAAACTGTGCTTTGAAGTTTGTCTATTTTTCTCTTATGAACTGTATCTCTCTCGTGTTATATTCTCTGTGTTTTTCTCTCGTACGCTTGCTTCAACGTGTTCTATGAACGGGCGAGAGTCTAATCATCACTTTCAGCTGGTTGAGGATGTCTACTATCGTGATCCGATCGATCTAATAGTAAATAATAGGAAATATTTTGCATTTTTTTGGACCAGAGACAAGCAGGGTTGGTCTCCCCACACCACAGTAGCCCTAAGAAACTGACCCCTGGTAGGGTTCCAGAGATAATTTTATTCAAGAATGTTCCAAATAATAATGATCTACGAGATTTCGGAAGATTCAATTTCATAAGATGGACCTGATTCAGGGCGTCCTGTTCAAATTTAGGTTTGAGGCCAAATATTATTTTGGGGGGCCCTTGGCCTGTTAAAGTATAAGGACTATTCTGTAGTTATTGTTAAGTTATTGGTTCTATTAAGTAATTTTGTAGTGTGTCTTATCCATCAAGACAACAAATAGATTTTGTGGTATATTATGTAAAGAGGTAATGACACTTTAATCATTCTAAGGAAATAACAGATTTTATCCTTTGTCTTTACTTGGTAGCAGAGCCGCAATGGCTGACGCCACCATAGCCGCCGTGAGCACAGCTCCGGTGAGTTCTATTCCTTCATCAGCTTCGCTTCTGTTGAGCTCTGTTACTCCACCAACAACTACGTCCATATCCATTGGAGCCTTCACAACCCAGATACCTCTATCTCTATCCCACTTCTCTCAGATGAACACCGCCGGAGCTGGCACCTCCTCCACAGTTCCTCCACCACCGTATTCGTCTTCTTTTGGAGGTCTGAGAGCTTCCTCTCCATTGAACATGCATCCTTCAGGTCTTGAAACTCCTCTTTCTCGTGCAAGTTTACCCCCTTTTTCCTAATTTCATGACCAATACTTCTTCCACAACCCGTTCTGTATCTACTGCTCCTTTTGGTGCTAATCTGGCTCAAACTTGCACTGTAAAGCTAAACCGTGACAATTATCTATTGTGGAAACCACTATTCTGCCGATTGTCTGTGGACATCATCTTGAAAATCATCTGAATGATGCTAATAGTTGTCCACCCCAGCTTGTTGTGATCCCCATGTATGGACCTGTTTCTAATCCAGCTTTTGATGATTGGGTGACCATGGACAATCTACTGGTTGGATGGTTAATGGCATCCATGACCGAACAGGATTTAGTCGAGTTAATTGGTTGTAATACTGCTTTTGAGGTATGGAATAGATTAGAGACCTTGTTCAATAATAGATTTGAAGCTAGGATTCTGAAATACAAAGGAGCCCTGACTAGAACAAATAAAGGGTCTAGATCTATGATTGACTATCTTGCCTTGATGAAATCCTACTCAGATGGTCTAGCAGCAGCTGGTTGCCCCATCTCAAATTCTTGGAGGTCTGGGAAAAGACTATGAGTCTGTTATTGTTAATATCACCTCCAGGATTGGCTCCTTGACTTGGCCTGAGGTTCAATCTCAATTGGTTACACATGAGAGATTGATAGCTCGTTTTAATCCTACTACAACTCTGGATGTTCCAGCACCATCTGCCAACTATGCTGCACAGAAGAATGGAGGCCCTAGACCTAATTCTAGGTCAAACTCTCCCTATGGCAATCAGGATGCAGGTAGAGGTAGGATCTAGAGGCAATAGAGGTGGCAGAGGTAGAGGAAATCGTCGTGGTGGTCAAAATCAAGGGGGGCCAAGACCTGTCTGTCAAGTTTGTGGAAGAACTGGTCACACAGCTGCCATATGTTACTATAGGTATAACTCTGCTTATACTGGTCCACCTATGAACAACAACAACAAAAATGGCAAATCTGGTTTTCAAGGTTCTGGTTCCAGACCAAATGCAGCCTACATAGCATCCTCAGATAACTTTGTTGATCCCAGTTGGTATGCTGACAGTGGTGCCACTTCCCACATTGCATCTGATCTCAATAGCCTCCATCTGAATTCAGGTTATGAAGGATCTGATACTCTTCAAGTAGGTAATGGTGAGTCTCTTAAAATCACTCATATTGGCCAATCTATCCTGCCTGTTAATAATAACTCAAGCCTGTCCATTAATCATATCCTTCATGTTCACACCATTACTAAGAACCTCTTAAGTGTATCTAAATTGACTGCTGGTAATCCTGTTTATCTTGAATTCCATTCTAACTCTTGTTTTGTTAAGGATCTGGCTACCAGGAGAGTTCTAGTGGAAGGAACCCTTAACAATGGCCTGTACCAGCTTCATGTCCCCTCAAATCTGAGATCTCTTCACTCTAAAGGTTCTACTGTCTCTTCCAGTCCCAGTCACTTCTTTAGTCAGCTGTATGAAGCTTCTTCCAGACTCAACTCTAATAAACTTGTTCATCAGTCTTTTGTTGGTTCTTTGTCTAGTTGTAATTCTGCCAATGTTTGGCATAGAAGGTTAGGGCATCCCTCTGAGAGGGTTATGCATCAAGTTCTCAAAAAATGTAATGTGACTTTGAAAAGTAATGAAAATGTTTCTTTTTGTGAAGCTTGTTGTTTAGGGAAGCAGCATTCTCTTCCTTATTCAAATTCCAGCAGCGTCTCTAATTTGCCATTTGATTTAGTTCATTCTGATCTCTGGGGGCCTGCCCCTGTGCAGTCCACTTACACTTTTCAACACTTTATTTGCAAGCTTTCTTTGATTGATTTCATTTTCTTTGATTTTTGACTTCTCTTTTTTTTTCTCTTTTTTTTTCTTCTTCTTTTTTTTCTCCTTTTTTCAAGAAAGCTGCATTATACACATTTAATAGGTTGAGTCAAAGGCCTGTTAGGAAAATATCATCGCAACGGAAGCGATTTAAGGATCTAGATCTATGTGTATACGTAATAAAACATCAAATCTACATCTACAAGTGAGTTGTAGATCATACCTCTTGGATCTCAAAATCCAAGTTGAAGAACCGCAAGGAGGATGAATTGGGAGTAGATGTGATGATCACCACAGCCTTCCGTACGTGTGATCCAAGCAATTCCCGGTGGAAGGAATTCTAGACTCGAACCCCTCCGATATGCTACCCGGAAAAATCACTAAGATTTCTCCTCCTCTACTTGGCCGAAAATTCTATCTTCTCTCTAAGAGTTGATAGTCGAATTTTACATGTGTATTAAGGCTTGGGAGAACTCTCTTTATATAGAAGAGTAATCCTTGTCCTCCAAGGATTTTATAATTAATACAAAATCAATTATAATAATCCTATTAAATAAAAGATAATCTCAAAATATTCTAGAACAAATCAAGAATATTTTTATCTTTATTATTTACCATAAATATTTATCCAATAAATATTTTATGCACATGTCTTATTAATCACAAGAAAACTAATTTCTTGTTGACTAAAATATGCATGGAAATGAAAAAATGCTTATGACCTAGTCATTAATTAATTTCGACCAACACACATAAATTGGGCCAAGATTATGAAAAATGTCTTTTCCACATATTTAATTATTTAGCCCAACTAATTTAATAGTCCACCAAACAATTAATTCACATATCGTTTTAATAAAGTCCAACATGAACTAAATTAATATTATCAGGATTCGACGTCCGAGAATATTCATGCTATATTAGGAGGCACGTCGGGGACCATGGACTAATAATCAGCGGCTCCGATAAATCAAATAAATAATTATCTTATGAACAGAATAATTATATTCGATAAATCAATCATAGGAATATGCCACCATAATCCCGTGACTGCACTCCTCCGATTATAAGATTATATTTATCTCCTCACGAAAGTAATAAGCGCCCACCGATATAATCATTTCATATGGATTAATCCTCCATAGATTATTCATTCTAAATCGGGAAGTTACCGTTAACCCTTTTCGAGAACATCTTGTCCTTACTTACCATTAACCCCTAGTGATCAATAATTCAAATAACTCCTTTGGTAGCTAATCGGTGTAATATGAATCCCATGGATCGATCAATGTCTAGGATTAACTCATAAGGAAGCGTCTATCTACTTCCATAAATGGAAGGAATGGATTCGTATCCGTGATAACACGGACTACTCACTCAATCCAATACAATGCCAAGATGGGGTAATTCGGATCACAGACTCGGTGTAATCCTTAACCTTCAAGTCAAACCTCATCATCGATTCAAGCGGTTGGATCGTGATCACCTCAGATTAAGATATATCCATAATATGATCATCTAATGATTCGATAAGACTTCTCAATTACGGAATTATATTGAGAACTCGAGATCAAATCGGTCCAAATACTATATGATATATCTATCATATATAAATGCCCCATTAGGTTCCCTTAACCGAAAGTCCGGATAAGGCGATCACACCTATCGTGTTATGGGCGCATTAATAGTACGTTAAAGGGAGACCCGATACTCTCGATTAACTTTACTACGGACTAATTGTATTTTAAGTACATCTTCACTAACTCAATCCTCCCGTGTATATCTCATACATCGAGTTAAGTGATTACATAAACGATATACTCGGGGTTTTTTTCAGTAGTGTAAATACTATTGTCACATCGGTGATTATGAGAATAATAAATATGAATAATAATATCATTTCATTTATTAAATAAAACAATTACAAAAATTGTCTTTCGGGCATCACACCTAACAATCTCCCACTTGCACGAAAGCTTGTGATTAATTGTTTTAGAGCACACACCTATTATTTAAAACTACAAAGAAACTACATCTCCCACTTGCTCTAAAGCAATGGAGACTCATCCCGTATTTTAGTACCCACAAAACTTATCATAACCATTTTGATTCCAAAGTACACTCCGAGTATGCCGTCGTAGGATAGGTCGGTGACTCGGGAGCACCTATATCTGAATGTCATGGGTCTTAATGATCGGTCAAAGTTGTCGGCTCGAGGCGATCCGTAGAATCAAACGTCGCGGTCCATCCGATCATGTGGTACCTACCCAATATGCTCTTGAACTCCAATGATTTTGAAATCCTTATAAGCTACCCCTTCATTGTTTGCACAATGATGTGGTATCCGCTTTCCAAATCTAGAATGACTCCCGAGATATGGAAAGGAAATCCTTAAGCTATATCGCCTCTCTAGCTACTACGTGAAGCCGCTAATCACCCAACTAGTTAAAGTCGAGTTGGCGTTCTTTGGATTTCTCCAGGCAATAGCTTCAACAAGAGTAAACATCGAGCCGAGATCGACTTTAACGATCATCCTCAATCGACTTAAAGTCAAAATCGATGTATATCACATATCCAAGCTCATACATGAATATGTCCGCATATTATTCCTCGTTCTCTCAAGATACTAAAGGACATACTAAACTTGCTTTGTTAACTGCCGAATCTAAGATTCGATCAAAATTGACGTTCAATAACATGACCATCTCTTGTCACAAAGAGAATCCATCCCATTTCTCTTTATCCGAAGATTTAGAGAGTCATTCCTGAGGCATAGGGTAGAACTTCCTCGTTGAATGTTGCATACACAGATGCATCATCTTAACCAATAAGATGGATGGGAAACCAATGACTCGATTCTAATGAATTCGACCGAGTCAAACTCTTGAGAATGTTGTCCAAATCTCATTGCGAGAGAATTGTGGCATTGTCGGTCGACTTGAGATAACACCCATGTTGAGTCCAAGCCAGTGCGGCGTTATCCTTCACAAACACTAATATATATGTATATATTCACTCACTTGTACTAAAATTGATATCCGGTCTACACAAGACTTATCAATATTACTCGTCAAATCCATATATTATAGAAATATATGACTTCCAATGACCAAGAGGTTTGCTTTTTATCCACAAAGGACATAAGCCTTGATGATCATCCCGTCATAAGTTCATAAGGCAATACCTTCTGTTCGAATGAATCCAGATTCCGTTTGTTTGGCAAGAAAGTCTCGTGGAATCACCCTATTTTTCGCTTTTGAACGAAATCATGAATTACCGAATTCATTCTACTCTTTTCCGTGTAGATCCAATTACTCCCACTGGGCTGAGACACTCGGGTGGTTCTACAAGAGTATGAACGACTCTGGAGTACCAAACTCCATTCACGGGTTATGGCTTGTAAACCAACCTCTATTATCGAATCCTATATCGCTCACAAAAGAGCCATAGGTCATCAATCGATCCTCGGACTACAAAGTCCACGAAACCGTAATGGGTAATGGATAAACCATACTCCCACTATTTTCTTGGTGGATCGAAATTCGATCTAGTTTAGCAAAGATTTAGTGTTATCACCAACAACCAAAGTTGGATGTGGTTTGATCTAATCATAAGTAACTACCTTGAGTATCCGTACTCTAAGGTTCAAGGTTTGTTGTTCATAGACTCTATAAGAAAGGATGCAACAGCATAGCTGTCCCTTCCAGATGTCAAGAATCTGATAACGAACCTTTCTCTCAATTCTTCAAGATATATCACGATTTGGTCATCGACCGAGCGCGTACGTGTAATTCAGCCCCACCATCAAGCATCATGTGCTAAATGCTTATATTGACGGAATTTGGGTGAACCGAATCCACTCATTATCCGTTAATTCCAAAGCACATTCTAGGTAGACTTCTCGGTTCTACATTTCAATGTAAACCGTTATTTCACTTCCAATATCTTTATTGAGTTAAGCAAAGTGTATTGTAGCACATCTACAACTATGTAAGGCAATTCAATGGTTTCTTCCTTAGTGAAAGCATTTCACTATGAGGCGAGCCGAACATCGTCTCAGGACTATGTGATGGCCCATTTCGAGTATAGAATACTCCATCTCTCGATGTAATCCGAGACACCATAAAATATTTTGGATAAACTTACCGGAGTGTTTGAATAGTTATCGGACAAGAAGTCACTACTCGGAAGCTCCTACTAGCTTGTATCTTTCATCGGACTCGAAGGTCGTCATGAACAAGCTATGTTACTTCTTTATAACCATTATCCTTTCCCGATTGAAAGGAAACTTAGTCATTGAACCTTTGAGACAATATAACCAGACTGGGAGAAAGGAATCACCCTGAGCCAGTCTTCAGGTCTTGTCTTTTAGGGACTATGCACTAACTATGGAATATGAAGAAGCGTTTATCTAAATATAGAAACCAATAGCTTTTAATAGTTCTTAAGATGGTATATATACGTATTTGGCATTTCTTAGTGGTTTTGACTTTATCAAACAAAAGTCCGAGTCTTAGATTCGTACTACAAATGGTATATTCACTTTCTATAAGACAAACAAATTATCGAATAAAAGGTAAATCCATTCGTTCCAACGAATCTTAAACAAAAAAATAAATCTTCTGCGATATCAAGGATTGAATCGAGATTCATTTCCTCATATCACTCCCACTATTTTGCTAAAATTACTGCCCGTTGTCTATTAATCGTTAATGCACAACTATCTCGTTCTTCCAAAGAACATAGCCTAAGAGAAAATCACCAAGGATTCATAGGTTGGTGATCCGAAATCACTATCCTTATCCTATGACTTTCAGTTTGTTAATTTTCGTTTTTAGCCTTAAAATCAACTCGTTTTAGATGACTAACACTTTTAGACATATTCTCCCATTCTTGACTTTCCGTGAATGGAAAGCAGTCTTGAACCAATAGTTCGTTTGAGTAGACACTACTCTTGAACCGTGGGATGTCTATTTCGATTGTTACTTGTTAGGACTTCTCGGATTTTCTATCATACGGAAAAACAACAAATCATAACATTAAAGCTCCCACTAGTTTATCGGTTCCAAATACCGTCTAACCAAAGAATGCTCTATTTTATGATTTTCCAATTTTTCAATTTGAAAATCTCTCGTGTAAACACTTACACACGATTCTAATGTTTCCAGAAAAACAACAAATCATAGAACTCCCACTAGTTCATCGAATCCAAATATCGTCCAACTAGCGACATTTCAAGACTTTCCGGTTTTTCAATTAGAACGGTTACGTGTGTAGTCAATTACACTTTTCTAATGTTCTAGAAAAACAATAAATCATAAAGCTCCCACTAGTTCATCAATTCCAAATATCGTCCAACTAGTAACACTTCATGATTTTCCGATTTTTCAATTAGAAAATTTACTCGTGTAATTACTACACACTTTAAAATTCACTAGAAGAATTTCAAAGTCCGAAATCACCTTTGATCAAACTAAGTTTGTCTCCCGTTTAACACAAATGACACTAGTGACATACCCATATGTCACTCTGGTTTTAAAAGGCTTAAGAGAAAATATCTCTTTCGAAAAATAATTGCATTATCAATTAACTAGTTCAACGTCCTAGTTACTTTCCACTTTTTAACGAAGTCAATACTAGTCAATTATAAATTTTTAAGCAATTTAGTAAGGGATATAATGCTGTAAATAAAATGACATATATTAATTCAAGTTTAACACTACTATATTATTTTATTTTAGGAATTGTAAACTAAAAGTAAGTCTACTCTACCATTCCAAGGTTTTAACCTTGCGCCTCGATGCCCGCCGTAGGGTAGGTCAAAGAGATCAACGGTTAAATCAATGAATAACTTGTGAGAATCAGACATCCCACGAGAATCGAACATCCCTTTATTCATTGACTACCTTCCTTTTTTAGCCTAGGTATTTATCAAAAAATACCCTTGATGAGTGTGACCTACTATATCAGATCTCTTAGGTACGCCCCGAGTGTGCCGTCGTAGGATAGGTCAGTGACCCGACGAGTACCCAGAAATCATATCCTTTCGGAGACCAAGCCATGAATGTTGATAGGGGTGAACACCATCCGTAGGGGGACGAAATCAAAGCGCCGCGAGGCGTCACCCTTCTCTCACTTACTTGCATCTATAGTAGAGACCGTGGGGTTGGCTGTCGCCTTCCCCGCTCCCACTCAATATTTTGGAAGTGGTGGTGGGTTAACTAACCACGTCTTTTTGATGTTAACATAAAAGCACATAAAATCAAGGATTCCGAATGGTGTCGGTAACGTAGGCAAGCCTACCCTTCCTATTCGTTGGAACATATGTGACAGTCGGACGAAATCGGGTCAAGAGAGCCCTATTGAGATTAGAAGGAATCACCCCTCCGCTCTCGGTTTGGCTTAGTCTTGCCGGACCCCCGTGCATACATCACACTAGGAGGGTTAAGTCGTTTGAGCGAAGCTCAGTTGACCACCCAACCTAAAGGCGAACCGTTTTTATCCAAGATTTATTGTTCTTTTACCATCATTCAATCTCGTAGACATTACGAATTGAAAATGTGATCTCGTTTCAGCTTTAAGGCGGTTCACCGAGAACACACACCGAAAGGCTAACGATTTCATAACCCGTCCTCGGATCTTTAATTAGTTACTAAATTAATTAATTACCACGTATTAATTAAATTTCAACTAATTACGCGAGTTTGTATACATGCCTATTTTAATTGCCAAAATTAAAATTCTACATGTATGCATGGAGTGGATTTATGATATGATGCATGTCATGGCAATTCCGATTTTATGTCATTTTATGATCAAACACATAAAAAATAAAATTGCGGAAAATTTAAACACCGAGATGGATCGTTGGCACTTCGTAACTAATCTATTAGAAAATAAAAAAAACCAAAACCCTAACTAGGGTTTACTACTTTCTAAAAAATCTGCAGCTGTTCGAACTCTTCGATGATCGGGAAACCAAACGAACTCGGATCGGGACGAAACTTTCCAGATCTTTTCTTCACTTGTCGAACTCCAATATGGACGGTTGGATCGGAGCTTTGACTTGTCAATTTTCTCCAGTTAACCGCCCAACTTGCTGCTGAATCTAACTTTGACTGCACCGCATCAAGGACTTCCTAAGGCAGATCGGGAATCGAGATGAATCCCGATCGACCTGAAATTTTTATGGTACCTCCAAAACTCCAAGTTGATCAATCTGAACGGTCGGATTTTCGTTTCAACGGTCCAAACTCTCCCAGAAAATCGAGGAAGTCACAGGTAGTGTATCTGTGAATCCTGCGTTTTTCTGTTACAGCAGCCTCTTCGCAGCATCAAACGGATATCGAAACGGACCCTGATCGACGCCAAAAATTGTGGAGTTGATCATCTTCTTCTAATCTTGATTCTGACCGGAGGGATCTTCGTTTCAACGGTTCGATCAACGGGAAAAGCAAAAATACTAAACAGCTACAAACTAGATCTATTTGCTGGAAATTAAACTTGCAATAAAGATAAATTACATAATTTCCTATACTCATATGAACGAATTTTCATCATTCATATGAGTGTACAATAGATCTAACGGGTAAACAATGTCAACACCAATCCATCTCTTCAACCACAACAATCGCAAGCATTCATCATAAAATTTTCGAAAATAATAAAATTAAAAACGAAAATAATGCAATCTACACATGCATATTCCACTCCTTAGATCTAATATTTTATACGAATAAATATAGATCCCCTTGGCGACTGATACCACTGTTAGGAAAATATCATCGCAACGGAAGCGATTTAAGGATCTAGATCTATGTGTATACGTAATAAAACATCAAATCTACATCTACAAGTGAGTTGTAGATCATACCTCTTGGATCTCAAAATCCAAGTTGAAGAACCGCAAGGAGGATGAATTGGGAGTAGATGTGATGAGCACCACAGCCTTCCGTACGTGTGATCCAAGCAATTCCCGGTGGAAGGAATTCTAGACTCGAACCCCTCCGATATGCTACCCGGAAAAATCACTAAGATTTCTCCTCCTCTACTTGGCCGAAAATTCTATCTTCTCTCTAAGAGTTGATAGTCGAATTTTACATGTGTATTAAGGCAGGATAACTCTCTTTATATGTAAGAAAGTAATTCTTGTCTCCAAGGATTTTATAATTAATACAAAATCAATTATAATAATCCTATTAAATAAAAGATAATCTCAAAATATTCTAGAACAAATCAAGAATATTTTTATCTTTATTATTTACCATAAATATTTATCCAATAAATATTTTATGCACATGTCTTATTAATCACAAGAAAACTAATTTCTTGTTGACTAAAATATGCATGGGAAGTGAAAAATGCTTATGACCTAGTCATTAATTAATTTCGACCAACACACATAAATTGGGCCAAGAAGATTATGAAAATGTCTTTTCCACATATTTAATTATTTAGCCCAACTAATTTAATAGTCCACCAAACAATTAATTCACATATCGTTTTAATAAAGTCCAACATGAACTAAATTAATATTATCGAGGATTCGACGTCCGAGAATATTCATGCTATATTAGGAGGCACGTCGGGGACCATGGACTAATAATCGTGGCTCCGATAAATCAAATAAATAATTATCTTATGAACGAGAATAATTATATTCGATAAATCAATCACAGAATATGCCACCATAATCCCGTGATCGCACTCCTCCGATTATAAGATTATATTTATCTCCTCACGAGAAAGTAATAAGCGCCCACCGATATAATCATTTCATATGGATTAATCCTCCATAGATTGTTCATTCTAAATCGGGAAGTTACCGTTAACCCTTTTCGAGAACATCTTGTCCTTACTTACCATTAACCCCTACAGTGATCAATAATTCAAATAACTCACCTGGTAGCTAATCGGTGTAATATGAATCCCATGGATCGATCAATGTCTCAGATTAACTCATAAGAGGAATCTGTTTATCTACTTCCATAAATGGAAGGAATGGATTCCGTATCTGTGATAACACAGACTACTCACTCAATCCAGTACAATGCCAAGATGGGGTAATTCAGATCACAGACTCAGTGTAATCCTTAACCGTCAAGTCAAACCTCATACTGATTCAAGCTTGATCGCGTGATCACCTCAGATTAAGATATATCCATAATATGATCATCTAATGATTCGATAAGACTTCTCAATTACGGAATTATATTGAGAACTCGGATCAAATCCGTCCAAATTCTATATGATATATCTATCATATATAAATGCCCCATTAGGTTCCCTTAACCGAAAGTCCGGATAAGACGATCACACCTATCGTGTTATGGGCGCATTAATAGTACGTTAAAGGAGAGACCCGATACTCTCGATTAACTTTACTACGGACTAATTGTATTTTAAGTACATCTTCACTAACTCAATCCTCCCGTGTATATCTCATACACTGAGTTAAGTGATTACATAAACGATATACTCAGGGTTTTCTGTAGTGTAAATACTATTGTCACATCGGTGATTATGAGAATAATAAATATGAATAATAATATCATTTCATTTATTAAATAAAACAATTACAAAAATTGTCTTTCGGCCATCACACCTAACAAGGCCATCACATACATACTGTGTAAAAATGAGCTCCTACCCTCCAAATCGTAAAATAGCTCGTAAAAACCAACTCCTCTATACATATGTACTCCTCTACCACCCCACACTTGCTTTAGCAAGTGTGCTCAAAATGAAAAGATTAAGCTTAACTCATAGGGTGTCCAAGGGAACGTAGACCACAAATAAGGCTTGGGGGTCGGGAAATTGCGGGCTAAATACGAATGGCTAAGTGTCGGATGGGGGTCTAACCATCCTACCAAGGCTTATAGGGGTTACTGTGGAGTATGTCATGGGATGGCTATTTGGCTCTGGTCGGGTCAAAGAAATGCCATAACTGTCATCCCAAACTCTACCAAGGTCGGCTCATTCAAAAGATCCCCAACATGGGCTGAGTCCAAACGGTAACAAAGCGCCCTAATCAACATGTGCTAAGTTGATACAACAAAAAACGCCTCAATATGGGCTGAGTCGATACAACAAAAAACGCCTCAATAGGGGCTGAGTCGATACAATAAAAAGCACCACGATGCGTATAAATACGTAGGTGAATCCAAAATACTATAATGCCCTTGATACTTTTCAGCTCTAAAAATTTACTAAATAAATGATGAAGATCACAAAGGAAACGTACTACGAGTGTCCATGCCGTAATGCCTACCCTTTGAAGATTGTCAGAAACAACGATAGATGACAACATGCTACCTCGTAAAGTTATATAAATCCACAAATATGCAGGTCAAAACATGTAAATTTGCATTGTCCAATGTTTTGCAAGCAAGGTAGATCCAAGGCCAGCAGAGACAGATGCACATTCATCTATACAGGGTCCACGGACCCCGCTGAAAATAAGAATATTCTACATCTTACCTATACGAAGAAAATTCGGACACTATGAAAAAATTATTTACATTGTAAAATATTTACGGACTCCGATGAACAAAATTTCTAGATCCGCCACTGAAGGACAGTGATGTAAGCGAGCTGCAATAGCCAAGCTCCAGAGTCTACAACATAGTCAAGTTCCAACTTTCACAATCTCAGAATAACGAAAAAAAAAAATAGAACAAAATTTGTCAGAACATTACATGGGATTATAAAATACTACTTGCAAGGTCTGAAAACAATCAACAATCAGACAAAATTCATTAAAAAGAGCTTCCTTTTGTTTTTAGTATCAACTTATTATCTTCCTCCCGGACCAACTAAAATTAGGCAAACATCAAAATTGGTCCCTTATCTTTACCAAAAAGCTGTGACTTAGCCCTCCTCCTTCGTTTTGGTTTGACCAGTCCCCAAGCTCTCTTCTTTTTTGGGCAAAAACGGTCCATCGTCTTTACCGAAAAGCTGTGATTTAGTCCTTTTCTTTTGTTTAGGTCTTGTTACAAGAATAGTTTTAAAATTGGGGGAATGAGGGAGAATGACAGAAATATTTCATCAATTGAGTAGAAAGACAGTCTTTTGAAACTTTTGCATAAATGACAAAACTATTTATTCACTGTCGAAATTCACCTGTGTTCGAAATTCACTGTTTAAATTCACTGCCGAAATTCACTGTCGAAATTCACTAATTTTCAAAATTCATTATTGAAATTCACTGATTTTTGGGATTCACTGTCGAAATTCACTGATTTCGGGATTCACTAGGGGGATTCGCTGATTTTCGGGATTCACTGTTTGTCCTTCTCGCTATAAAAAATTATGCAGTTGTCTTTCTCCCTATAAAAATATGTAGCTGTACTGTTACTTAAAAATATTCCAGATTGTGTCCTTATCCCTAATTTCCCATTTAAAATTTTGCCGACTTTGTTCGGTGCTTTAGCATTATGTTGATTTTATAATAAATGGGGAGTGAGAATAAATGATAAAAAAAAAAAGGTAGAAAATAGAAATCGGGACAATGAAAAAAAAATTGGGTGATAATGACAAATTCACTGTTCGCTGACTCAAATCCACTCTTCGTTACAGTGGAACAGACCCCGAATCCACAGTGACACCATTCCACTATCTCAATGTTTCTTTTACGAAAATGACCTTAACAAACATCGGAAAAATAACAAATCGGATGTCATAATACAGAGGACGAAAAAGGAAGATGAGGTGGAAGAATTACGACATTTAACGCTTATATCAAAAGATACGTCTTTTTTTTTTTTTTTTTTTTTTTTTTTTTTTTTTTTGTAATTGAGCATGGCAGAAAACGTCAAATTAGTGGAATTTAGATCATCCTTTTTGCGAAACAAAAGCCGTCAAGAAAAAACGACAACACGTAATTATTTAGGCAGACATAGGATGTAATTCACTGTCGCATATTATCAACTTTGATATATGGTTGTAGATTCAGACAAAATTTGGCAAATATCTGCCGATCGACGCGTCCGGCAAATATTATTGGTTGGACTAGTTCCTAAGATAAAATGAGTAGCTATATGTGGAAAAGCATAGCATAAATCGGCAGATCGTTTTTCTTTTTTCTTTTTAAGTGTTCAAAATTACCGACAAATGAATAATATTACAAGTGCTGATGATGTCAACAGCTATAATGTCATATTAGGGCAAAAGAAGATTATGCTTATGACAAGGCTAATGTAAATTAAGATTAAGTGGATAAGTAAAGAAAATCAGAATGCGTGCGGAAACGTAAACTAAACTGGAGTGGTGTTTTTATTGATTTATCTATAACAATTTTATCTCTTTTTGACATTCATCCATATCTCTTCAATTTTGTCTTCTATCACCCTCCCTCAAACGAGGCCGGGTTTGGAGGCCGAGTTTGTCTTTGCATATTTTTGTGATGTTTTGGAGGGCATCTCCACTCCGGTGATTGTCCGGAGTCCATAGTTGTGATTTTTTTTTTTTTTATTTTTATTTATTTTTTTTTTTTTTTTATTTCAGCCGGTTTCCAAACAGTTTTTAAGAAAAAAGAATGGTTTATTAGAGTTTAAATTATTATATTTAAATAGATAAACAAACACTCATATATAGCACCAATTTTATCTTTTTGGCGTCCATTCTATAAATGTTTTTTCCAGGATGTAAAATAATATACTGAGATCTATCGCAAGTTGTTAAAATTGGAGGCCGATATCAGATTCATTCAACCAGAATGGCAGGATCAAGCTTGCACCCAGGGCCATGACAACACAACTACGGACTTCGGAAGAAAAATCGAAGTGGAGATGCCCTCCAAAACACAACCTATGGACTCCGGAAAAGCATCCGGAGTGGAGATGCCCTCCGAAAATCACAACTATGGACTCCAGAAGAACAGCTGGGGTGGAGATGCCCTCCAAAATCACAACTATGGACTCCGGAAGAACAGCCGGAGTGGAGATGCCCTCCAAAACATAACAGCCTATGGACCCCGGAAAAGCATCCGGAGTGGAGATGCCCTCCAAAATATCAACTATGGACTCCGGAAGAACAACCGGAGTGGAGATGCCCTCCAAAAATCACAACTATGAACTCCGAAAGAGCCGTCGGAGTGGAGATGCCCTCCAAATTATGCCAAGACAAACTCAGCCTCGAAACCCGACCTCGTTTGAGGGAGGGTATTAAAAGATAAAGTCACATAAGTGATAAAGTTGATCCATAATGACTAATAAAGAAAATTGGACTCCATAAAACAATATAAAATACGAGGCATAGGGGTATACAATGCTACTGGTATATATAAGGCCAATCTAGACGGGAATTGTTTTTTTTTTTTTTTTTTTTTTCCTTCAGATTTTGGGTGGTAAGGATGAAAAACACATGTTTATTTGGGTGAAAGTTAAAGAAGCTGCCGTGATTTGGTGAAAAAAAAAAGGGAATGGATTTGGCTGGTGATCAATGGTTTTAATATATGGCCGGGAAGAAAGAAACTAGACTGATCAGCAATGATTACGGAAATTGTTTAATAGCGGAAGAGGAACGGGCGAGGGTTCACCAATGTTAAGGCACTCGAACCCCCGCCTCTGTCTCTGATACCATAAAGAAAACCAGAATACTAGCAAAAATATAAAGACTGAAGTGGTGTTTTTATTGATTGATCAAAATGTTACACTGATACTCCTTTATATAGGAGAGAAAGTGATTATTCAAACAATAATAAAATAAAGATAAACTCCTATCAAAACCTAATATGAATTTAAAACAAATTATAAATCTTTTATTTAAACTAGACTTTATCTATAACAATTTTATCTCCTTTTTTATTCAAACAATAATAAAATAAAGATAAACTCCTATCAAAACCTAATATGAATTTAAAACAAATTATAAATCTTTTATTTAAACTAGACTTTATCTATAACAATTTTATCTCCTTTTTTTTTTTGACATTCTTCCATATTTTTGTCTTCTATCAATAAGAATAATGATATTCTTGACTAAAAAGAAAAAGAACCATCTTTCGTTATGCAATTCACTGCTAAATGAATGGACATAAATGTCATTTGATTTTTTTAAAGGTGATCCCCTGAGATTGAAAAACCCACGACCTTCAACATTTGTTGGTGCACGAATACAGGCTCTCCAAACTTCTCCATGGACAACAGCTAATACCTTATTAGCCCATTAAAGATTGTAACAAACCAATACCTCTATTAATTTCATTCACTACCCCATCCTAGCGTTTTTAAAGTGACACCACACCGAAAACAAACAATCAATCGTTAGAAAGTTGTTTCTCAGGCTCTAGAATCGATTGTCACAACATTAAATTTGATGTGGTGCCACTACAGACGCCTGATATTGCAGTAGAATGGATCTATATGGGAACCGGATTTGATACCATTGACACAAGCATAGGAACACAGCCAAACAAGCAAGATGAATATATATATATATATATATATGTGTATATATATTTCTTCATTGAATTTTAACGAATTGCGGGTTTTTGGTAAAGCCATTTTCATCATATGGTGTATTTATTCACAGGAATCTGCACCTAAGTGAAACATTACAGATGCAAATTGAAGTGCAAAGAAAGCTGCTTGAGGTGCAACGGAACATATATACAACTCCGGATAGAAGCTCAGGGAAAGTATTTATAATCGGGATCAGTGCTTGAAAAAACACAAAATACAGTTAATATAAGACGAAACTTGGAATTTATGTTATTTGAAGCGGCTAAGGTTCGGTTATCCAAACCGGTTTCTAACCAAAACCTGAATTCAGACATCAATTATATGAAAAGGCTATCATACGGTGCAAGAGAGAAGCTGTAGTGACTTGTCCATGAGCATTGTATTCAATCAAAAAGCAAAAAGTGAAGAGTGACAAACACAGACGTCGCCTTTATTAATAGGTCCTCCATCAGGCATGATTCGACTCGAAATGAGAAGCAAAAGTAATCATAAGTGTATAATCTACCATTGTTTTTCTAGCAAACTTGATTTAAACAGTAAAGGCGAAACTCATACCTCTTCAAGATGCAACTTTTCGACTTGTGTGGAGCCGATTGCAGTTGAGAAGCTTAACTTTGATTCCATTGCTGCATAATAAAACTCTTGCTACCCCCCCCAGAAAAAAATCTCGATCAGTGAGAGGCACCAGAACAAATTCTAAAAGCGAGTCGGGGCATCAATAGTGTTTTTAAATTTTTTACCTATAAAAACACGTCGATTTTCGGATATCAGTGGGGGCCATATACCCCCTTTTACAAGCTAGGTCCGTCCCTGCTAGAGGCGGCAGCACATTGTGACCCCATACGGCAGCCGACAGTTTAAAACATATGGTAATAGATAATTTTTTGTATATACATATGTGTGAAATTGATCCGTTAATTTTTTTTGTGTTGACCCATTGTGTTCATGTATTGACTCATGATTAGTTATTTAAATCTAAAATGTATAAGGGTGAAGTTTAAAATACAGGGAACACAAGGATTTTTTTTTTCTTTTTGACAAATTTCGATCTGATTAATATTAATATTCAAAAAGACATTATTACCGAGCATACATGTTTTTCAGTTGAAGTCGAAAAAAATACATATGATGGCTAGAAGAACAAAAAAGAAAAATAAACGGTACATTGATGATGTTTTACATTGAGCTATTAAACTCGGCTTGTGAGTTTTATTTAAATATTTCTATCTTTTAATAAAATTGATGCTTATTCAAAAAAAAAAAAAAAAAAAAAAAAAAAAATTCCTAGAGCTGTCCCTGTGTTAAATGGCAACTCTTTTAAAACTACCGGTGGTTTTATGGTGGTTCAGAACCACTAAAATACACACCAAGTCAACATATTTCAACCAATTAATTTTTTTGAAATGGCAATTTTCTTCTAGAAATAATAAAATGGTAAAATGACACTTTTTTTAACATCAATATTTTTATTAAGTGACTTATCTATCAAGATGATAGAAAGCAAAAGAGTTACAAGGCGTCAAAGTGAGAATCAAACAATCAGTCAAAAAACCCAACAAAACGCTTATTAGTCTAGTTTGTGCTATCTAGAGAATAAACTTTCCAATTATTCCAATCTATAATGTCATTGGTTTAGGATCACCACGTCATAAATTCATTTGTATTTTTATAATAATTGATGGTGCAAACCCTCGGTTTAACCGCTACTTGTTCTCATGTGAAATAGACACTCTATATTTCATCATTGGCCTAATTGACTAAATTAGGTCTGAATGAATTGATATTCATTATACATTTTGGGATCGATTCATAGCCTAAACTATGAATCCATGTAACAATCAGACTTTTACTGCTAGTCGTTTTACCTGTGGTCTTGTTGCTTTTCCTCCCACACGAAATCTCAGCACTTGGTTTTTGACAAAATGTGTTTAATCACGTATTGAGTAGCTTTAACGAAAAAAAGAAACATCAAGGACAAGTAGTTGGAAAAAATAAACGCATTGGGAGTGCATAGAGCGAGTACTCTTCCCTATGTGATGGATTTTCCTACTCTGGGTTTGCCACACATAGGGTATAAGGAGACCATGCTATGCACTCTATCACGTAAATTTGGGGCGGGCCGGGATATGGCAATGACCTTTGTAGCTCTTTATTTCACTCAATATAAATAAGGAAAAATTAGTGTATAGTCCACTTTTTCTCCCTTAATTAAGTACTAATCCAACTTCAAATTTTTAGTTGCAATGAGGACAAATAATTTCAGCCGGACTAAATTACCCCTAATATCATCCGAGAAATCAACGCACCCGTCTGAAATCATCACTGTCCATCACCCATCACCCATCACCCATCACCCATCACCCATCTACTTCTTCTCAAACAGATAGAAGAAGAAAAAGAAAAGTTCAAAATTCAACATGGGAAATTGTCAAACCACAAGTGTTAATGTTGCAGCTTTGATGATACATCATCCAAATGGAAGAACACAAAGATTGTATTGGTCTTTGACTGCTGGAGAAGTGATGAAATTGAATCCAGGCCAATATGTCTCCCTTGTTATTCATCTTCCGATCGATTCTTCTGCGAATGATGATCAAAAAGTTGTAAGCTTTACTCATGGCAAGCTACTTCGTCCCCATGAATCTTTGTTACTTGGAAGATCTTATCGGCTTGTTACTACTCAAGGTTAATAATTCTCCTGAATTTCAGCTCTTTATTGTTTTGTAATGTATGTTTACAAAGTGTTCGATGAAAATACACTCAGAGTGTTGATTTTTGGTGTTTGTTTGCAGAGGTTATGAAGGTAATAAGAGCAAAGAAATATGGGAAAACGAAGAGAAATCAAACTGAATGGATATGCAGGGAGGTTTCTTTTCTTTTGACAATTAATTAATTCGAAAAAGGAACAAAATTGTTTTGGTTGGGCATGGGATGCACAAGTTAAAAGCATTGAGATTGTTGTTTAATCAAGTCACACAAGGTTCTCACATAAAGACATGAAAGTTAAGCTACCAAATTGACGAAATAGAAATAGTCATGATTTTTCTTTGGAAAAATGGGATGCAAAAATCTCTTGAATGAACTCGAGCTTGATTAAATAATTATTTAATTAATTTAATTTATTAAATTTATTATAAAAATTATTTTGCTTACATAGTTATTTGAAGACCACTCGAATTCAATTTGATAATAAGACTAGACTCGAGCTTTGCATATGGGAACCTTGCTCGAGCATACAAAATATCTAAATCCACCGCACTCGGCTCGATTTCGATTACACCCCTATGCTTACATAGTTATTTGAAGACCACCTCAATTTGCGGACTAGCATGCCACATGTGTAACTCTGCCACTTTGTGTAACTCTCCGGTGTACTCGCCATGCCTTTTTGGTAGCAGTGCTTTGTACAAAGTGAGCACAACAACATGTTGGACTGTACAATCCTTTTGTATTTTCGAAGTATGTGAAGTTCTGACCTTGGGAAGTTTTTTTTGTTCACTTCAAGCTCTTACTTTCAATAAAGAGATACTCTTCCTTTAAAATATTGTTGCTTAGCATATCATATTATTTATTTGTTTAACATAGTTCTTAGTGTCCCACTCAGGAATAATAAGATTGCCTTTCTCGAGTTTCTGTATGGACTCTATTTAAGGACGCCAGTCACTCCACTGCACCTGGTTACTATTTGGATGAATGTGTTGAAAAAGGCGATTCGGATACGTCTTTTAAGGATTTTTCAAGAATGCAGTTGTTTATGAAGCCAAGAACAAGTGGCCTAATGTGATTGAACCCAAGAACAAGAAGAGGCCTAAAAGAAATGATCCTAAAGAAAAAGTAGTATCGAAACATGCTCCGAAAAGAAGTAAATATGAGTGCTTGAACTCAGAAGAAGACATTGATTCATATCAAGGACTTGGGGACATAGACCTTGGAACAAAAATCGAAAAGAGAGTCATTTTGAGCACGATCATCGATACTCATCGACATCGACATCGACATCGACATCGTTGATACCGATACTATCGATATCTGTGTGCCTTAATGCAATAGATAGGCCTAGTTCATAGGCTTACTATGTGCCTTGGTGTGCTGAGGTTTTTGATCTACATTGTATCATCATGTAATAGATAGGCCTAGTTCATTGGCTTACTGAACTTGTAATTCATCACCTTGTGAATTCCGGGCATGATAATTTAGTTCTTTGAACTTGAATATCCTTCTTATAATTAATTTGGCTGATAGTTCAGACTGTTTCAGACTTGTATTGTTCTTCTATGTATTACCTTTTAGTCTGATGTACCTATTGTACTAAATCTATAGTTTGTTGTATTGATCTTCTATGTATTACCTTTTAGTCTGATGTACTTTTTAGGCTTAATTCAAGTGATTAACTACCGAACCTGCATGTTATAAACACCACACCTTAATTAAGTTAATCTATGCTATTCCTTTTATCAATCAAAACCACATAAACTTGACATAGGCTTAATAGTTAATCACTTGAATTAAGCCTTCAATGAGCCTTATATGAGCCAGCTATGTGTGCCTCGAAGTAGTCACTTGAATTAAGCTTTAAATGAGCACGACATCATATCATATCGACATCGACATCGACATCGACATCGTCATCGTGTAGTGTAAATGCTGCGATTAAATTCGGCTTTCAAATACTACGTCGAAAAGGTATCAAACGCGGTCTCAAAATGAAGATAAAAAAAAGAACTTTGGTGAAACAATTTTGATGATCGGTGTTCTAAATCAAAAATTACGGTCGTTTATAAGAAAAAGCGCTCTGGTTAATACAAATATTTTTTCGTCTTTCAAAATATACGTCGGAAGGGTATCGTATTTGGGCTCAAATTGAAGAGCATAAAAAAACATGAATTTTGGTGAAAAAATTTCGATGATCGGAGTTGTAAATCAAAAGTTACGAGTGTTTGAAAAAAGAAAACATATAAACAGCTACAGTAAAATATCATATATGCAAACAATACCACTAAAGCTACGCGTGCGTCTCATAAAGGGTAATTTTGTCTGTCTGAAATTGTTTGTCCTTTTTGCAACAAAAAAAATATGTGTGTCCTATTTATTCATTTTGTGCCAAAAAAAGGACTTTTGCCTCTTTATCTCTATAAATAAAGTTGCTTTTAAAATAAAATAAAAAAATTATATATATATATATATATATATATATATATATATATATATATATATAGAGAGAGAGATAGAGGTAGATAGATAGGAAGGTAAATGTGACTAAAGATTTAGATGGTTTGGTCTATGCATACGAGACAATTCCGTCGGTTTTTGGGGGAATTTAAAATATATACCTTTTGGTAAAAATAGTTTTTGTTGTATACTTTTATTTTTGTTTTTTAAAAATATAAACTCATCAAAATACTCACTACGCTGGGCTATTTTTTCAAAAAGGCGGGTGACTTTTTCATGAAGCCGAGTTATTATTTATCGAAGACGGACTAAAATAACACGTCCTGACCAATTTTTTTCATACGGACAGGCTAAAAACTCACGCCTTCCATATTGTTTTATTTATTTATTTTAATATATAAATAACAAAACAGCAATTTATTGCAAATTGGTCGGACGAATCTCTCTCCTCCTCCCTTAAGTTTTTTTTTTCCAGCCTATAGTCTCCTCCTTCCTTATGCTTCTTTCTGTCAGCCATATCCCTCTCTTCCGCTGTTTCCACCATGACCACCACTCCATCAATGGCCGCGTACATGATGATGCTTAGGGCTCGGTAATATATAGATAAAAAAATTTTTTTCTGGGTTTTGATTTTTCTCTTTTTGTTTTGTACATTTTGTAATATTTGATTTTTTTTTTTTTTTTTTTTTTTTTTTTTTCTTTTCCGTGAAACAATTTCATTAAAACGTTTTTATATTGATCGAGAAAAGTGTATAAGTAAGTTGAAATATTTAGCAACATATGCCTTTGACGCGTTCAAGGTTGTTTGTATTATTTATTTATTTTTGAGCAGCTGACGCGTTCATGGTTTGGAGATGAACATGCAAATTCCTTTCAATAAAATGTTGATAACAAAAGAACAACATGTACCTTTTAACTAATTATGTGACAGTTGCATTTTTACCCCTATAAATTAATCTCAAGTTAGTTGTTAAACTCACAAGCATTTGCATTTCATAGCATACAATAGCAAAAATATCAAATTCAGAGACCCCCATGGCTTCAAAGATTTCTTACTTTCTGGTCATCGCTTTCATAGCAGGTTCGTTCAATTCAAATTTCAAACTCTTTCTTCTCTTATAATTAACTACGGTTGAAAGTTGAAACAAACGACTTGACCTGTTGTTTTTTGGTTTTTTCTAATACTAATGTTTCAGGATGCATGATGTTTTCTCAAGTCGAGGATAGCGCAGTTAATGGTGAATCCGAAAACGTTAATATTCAGCCAAGAAAATGGGTTCAAAGCGATTTCACACCGCCTCTTGTCAGAAAGCTACTCTGGAAACGCCTCTGTGAAAGTACTTTTGAGGATAATACGTGCGTAGTCAGTGATGATTGCAAAGAAATGGTATGCAGTTGCGTCCCAGTTACAAAACAGTATATGCAATGCATGGAGTTCGCCGATGGGGAGGAGTAGTACGTGTTATTGTCACAGTAATTTACACGCCACATTTTTATATAATTGATTATGATTAGATTTATATCAATCAATGAATCTTATTACATCATTATCAATGATGATGTAAAAATGTGTTGTGTCAATTGTGATGGAGGTACGTGGGATGTTGGAGAACTCATTGGAGTATTGGTATGGCCACAACAATTATGTTATAAAAATTGGCACAACAAGTCTTTATTTTATTGATTATAACGAGACTCGTAATAATGAGCGAGTCATGCACATGAATATCAATAATGTTAATTAAAGTGTGTTGTGCCAATTTTGATAGCAGAATTACCATGATCATACTGTTTTCCTTTAGTTTTTTTTTTATGGTAACACTTCAATAGTAATTTTGAAATCAAATAAGGTAGTAGTGTTTGAATTTGATCTTTTTATAACTCATGTCTGAATTTGCTTGCTTTTATGTGTTACGTGTTGATTGATGTCGCAATCGGCATGCGATTTCATCTATTTTCGTTTGGTGTGTTTTGTTTTATTTCAGCTATATCAAGTCCGACTTGTGGACTTTTTTTGGACCATGTTATTGTTATATTCTCTCTTTTTTTTTTTTTTTTTTTTTTTTTCAGTTTTTCTCTCTCTCTACAACATTAGTTGGAATGTAAAGTCCCACGATGATAAAGTAATAGAATGCTCACCCCATATAAGTGTGAGAGTTGACCGGACATTTATGACTCATTTAACGCTATTGCCCGGGCCCAAGTGCAGGGGCGTTCTGAGAATCGTAGAGCCGGCTATCGACGGAACTATGCCATTGCACCGTACAAGAAGACGGTGTAAGGATGGCCTCTAGTTACCTCTGGTAGGGACGATCCGAGAACAGTCTTGGCCGCATCTTGGCGAAAACGCCGATCCCTTATATGGGGGGGGAGGAAATGTAAAGTCCCACAACGATAAAGTAATAGAATGCTCACCCCCATATAAGTGTGAGACATAAACGTCTTGTCAACTCGGGTTAGCTCTTTTAGACCAAGCGATGACGGCGGTCTAAGCAGTTGACCGGATATTTATGACTCATTTAGCGCTACCAAGCCCGGGGTCTACGTGCGTTATATGGAATCAGAGCATACACTCGTATTCTTGGGACGAGAATATTGTAATCATCATATTCTGGTAGGTGATACAATAATGGATATAATAGGTCACAAGACACAAACAACGTCATTAATTTTAAAATCGAAAGTTTTTTTTTTCTTTCTTTTGATCATGTTGGTGATTTCGGTAGAATCACCATGTGATTTAGTGTAATCGGGATTTAGTTTGAGGTTTGGTGAACTTGGAACAATTGATATAAGTTTGGAGATGCGGAGTGCATGCTTATATTGATGTTTACGAGCTCACGGAAATGTTAGATCAAGTGTTGAACAAAACCGATTTTTCTTTGCGCTTTTGGGACGGGCGCCCAAAGATGAACGAAGCGTCGGAACTCATGGACGGGCGTCCATGGATTGAAATTGATATCTGAGGATGTATCGGTCTTTGGTGGACGGCGGCCTGGCCTTATGGATTTAACGTCCATTGCCTATGGACGGGCGTCCAAAGTCTGTTTTGAGTACTGGGAGTATTCTGGTTATATGGACGAACGTCCATTGCTTCCAGACGCCCGTCCATAATCTCAAACAGCGTCCAAACTGGCGTCCGGTAAGCAGATTTTCAGTTATAGAGCAGTTTTTTGGTCGGTTTTGTTGGTATCCTTTCGGGTTTTGGCCTTATAACCAACTCTTAAGGGTTGTATATGAAGGGATACATTAATATAACTCGACATATATGTATACAAACACTTGAACTCTGTTTTTGGTTGAATTAACTTCAACTTTTGAGAGTATTATTCATCTTTTGAATATCCTTTGAAAAACCTCAAGTTCAACACACAAAATGTCACCAAACTTTTGTAGCTTTCTTTCTATCTATATTGTCTAGATTGAAAGAGGATCGTAGTTTTATCCCGTGTGAGATATTCGTGTTTACCCGGAGACAATCATTTGGGGACGAATAATTTTCGCAGAAAGACTCTCAAATCGACTCTACGTGTATATCCGGTTCTTTTCATTGCAGCACTTTCATTTCTGGTTCGGCATTGTTCGTTCCCCTTTGTTTTTTCCCCAACAGATCAGCCAAATTAAGAACAAGAAATGATGAAAATTAAGAAAAGAAAGAACAAAGAAAAAGAAGGAGATGAAAAAAAAAAAAAAAAAAAAATTTGAAGGGGAAGAACATAAAATTCAAATACAAATACATAAAGAAGCAGGAAAAATAGAAAACAGATTCATTCAATCTTTGATTGTTAAACTGTAGAATTAATTCTCCGTATCTACAATTGCCTACTTATATAAGCTGCCAAAGCAGTTAATTTAATCAGTTACAACTACTGTAATAAACAGCAACCGCCAATAACCGTTTTCATACCAAATTGTTCGACCAAATGTCTAACTCAGAATGTCAGCATTTGGCACACTTTGATATAAGTGTTAAGACTTTATTAATATTTCAGTTTTCATAGATTTTTATTAGGGAGCTTTTATTCGCACCACGGACAATCTACCAATATACCACTTTATACACCACACCACACCTAAAACTCATACCTATCTTTACACCACACTTAATTTTCAATATTTTTCCTTCTTTAATTACACCATAATTTTTTACCTTTACACCACATTTTTTATTATTTCAACACCAACTTTTAAAATACAATTTACTCCTAACACTTTAAAAATAATAAATTAATTCAATAATTTCACTTCTTCATCCCTCTCTTATTCTCCTCCACCACCACCACCCATATCCACCATAACCACCAATATCTACACCATCCAACACTTGAAACCTTTCATCTCCTCCTTCCATCCCCACCGAACCGTCGAAACCTGCCCTTCTTCCGGATCTCGAAACCCCGCCTTCCCCTTACATGATCTCGAAATCCACCCCTCCCCGATCTGAAATCGCCGTCCCCTTCTCCTGATTTTCGGCTCCAATAATTTCTCCAATACACCTTCAAAATTACGGGTTGTGGGTTGTAATAACTATGGAGATGGATTTTCTGTTTGTGGGTGCTTGAAAAGGACTCATATCGGTGCCGGAAATCCGCCGCGGTCGAGTGGAGTTTATAATATCCAACGTCTAATGAAAGCTAGAAACAGTAACTACATTTGCATATATGGTGATTTCACCAATTCCTTTTCACCGTGGGTGGAAGGATTCTGCTTTTTCTATGCTTCTTTTTTGATTATTTATTATTATTGCTGTGGCTTTCTAATTGATTGACATTTTGCATCACCTTTCGTTGACATATTTTCTCCCTTCTAGGTTGCCGGAAAAAGAAGAGGTGGGTAGGCGAGGAAGAGGAAGATGAAGGCTGTTGACTTTTGATGAAAATGAATAAAAAGAAGATGAAGATGAAGATATAATGGGAGAATTTTTTTTGTTAATTTTAAATGTGTGGGGAGGAAATTAAAATAATAAATTCTGGAGGTAGTAAAAAATATTTGGCACAAGTCTTTTTTTTTTTTAATAAATGTGGTGTAGATGTAGATTTAATGGTCTTGAAATAATATATGTGGTATAAGAAGTAGATGCCATGTTTTTTCATTCTAATGTGGTACGGTGGTTGTTAAGGGTGAAAATCTATGTTTTATTATGATATATTTTATGGTATTTTTCCCCCTTAATTGGATTAATTGCATAATAAATGGCCCTTATATGGAAATATTGAGCATACTAGGTTTTTAAGGACTTAATCGCAATATTGAATAAATTATGTGTTTTCACCGCGAATTATAATTAATTGGACTTTATTACAGTTTTGCGATGTTTTCCATGTGTTATAGGTATGTTCATTGTGCTCAAATGATGATCGAAAAGGGTTAAAATTCGAGCTATAAAGATTTAAGAAGAGATAATGATCAAATGGAGTGGACAGGAAAAGAGATAGAGATGATTTAATCAAGTTTTATTCGGCTAAATCGGCGCCCAAGTCCCGTCCAGAGTGGACGGGCGTCGATAATCCAAACGGGCGTCACAGAGGAAGAATTCAATATTGAGGCATCATGAACTTACCGAACTAACGCCCGAGAACAATCAAACGAAGCGCCCAAAGTGCAAAAAAAAGAAGATCGGAGAGTTTGACGCCGCCAAACGAACGCGTCTGCGTTGGAGTTCGTAAACACTGGACGAGCGTCTACTTAACTGAACGAGCCTCTGGATCGCCGACTTAGTGAAACCGCCTCAAATCTCTATAAATACTTGCCTATTTTCACACATTGAGATACCAATTTGACAATTCTCAAACCCTAAACCCTAGGGGCGGCTATAGGCTGCGTTTTTACTCAGTTTTATGTTCTTAAATTTCTAGATAAAATTAGTTTAGTTTATGCAATTTACTTCAACAATTCAAGCTATTCAAGGATGCTAAGAGGCTAGGCTTCAATCAAACGAGTATTGTGAAGCCATCCAACTTTCATTACTTTTGATTCTTCGGTTATTTTGTAAGTTTTTAATCAAGTTGTTTCCTTTATCATGTCTTATGTTGATTAATTGCATTTATATCGAAAGATGTGCATGTATGATGCTTTATATTTGATGAAAGTCCTTATAAACATTAGATCACCATGATTTAGGAATAGATCTTTAATCTATGTCAAACGAAAGTTGATAGGTTGGAAATCTAGGTTAAAACGCTAAAGTTTACATCTTTGTTTATGTTATGACGCGTTAATTTCCGTAAATCGAAAGATAGAAATTAATAGGCGAATCATCTACGAAAGTAGGATTCATACCTTTGATAAGATAAACCACAACTTGGTAGAAAGCGCAATATAATCGGGATGAGAGATTAGTGTTTGTTGGATAGGTGGATCAATACTCGTTTGCCCGTATTAAACTTGATTTAACCTTGAGACTTGAACTGCTTAGTTAGTTTATTTTCTATTGCACTTTTAGAGTAATTTGTTCGTAACCAAACCTCCCTAGCTTTGGATTCGCCCTCTCTGTCTAGTTTATATTCAAAGCATATATGTTCGATTTAGTTTTGTTTAATCATTTGTTTAGTTTAGTTTTCCGTGACATAGTTTAGTTAGACAAAACTAGGAACCACAATCGTTTAGTTCCTCGTAAGATCGACCCGGCATTAACCACTAGTACTACGATCCTTATACTTGGGGTTAACCGGATTATAAATTTATTACTTGTTTGTTTTGCATAGATAAAATCCGTAGACAAGTTTTTGGCGCCGTTGCCGGGGAACCGGACGGTTGTCTAGTTTTTGTTCTAGTTTTTATTTTGCTTTCAATTCCTGTTTTTAGGTTAGATATTTTCAATTTCTGTTTGTGGTTAGTAGTTTAGTTGTTTTTGTTCAAATTTCTGTCGTTTTAATTGCGTTTTTGCTAGTAGTTAATATAAAATCTTTGCTCCTAATTTATCCCCTGTTTTCGCTTACCACGCCTGCTTTTTCCTATCCGTTGCCGCTTGACGAAAGCGTCCGTATTACCAGACGCCCGTCCAGTTCTTGCTTCAGTCGGACGAGCGTTTAGTTTACTGGACGCCCGTCCTCTGAAACGTCCTCAATCCTGAATCAGATTCTGACGAACAGACGAGCGTTCACACTTCTGGACGCCCGTCTATCCTGAAAACTGGTCAGACGCTCGTCCACAATTTTGGACGTCCGTCCGTTCCTCTTTTCCTTCTATCAACTTCTTCTTTTCTTTTCTTTTCCCTAGGTTTTGATCTTAGATTAGATTATAAGTCTTTAGTTTAAGTCGTTAGTTTCTTAGTTTATAGTTCTCTTTCTCTCCTTCTTTCTTTCTTGCTCAATAACTTGATCTTGGATCTCGGTGTATGCAAACTCGTAGTCAGAAGGGACCACTAATCTACTCCCCTGACCCCGAGCGGACCATAGTCCGACCCAATAGGCGGAAACTTCGGTTCGACGAAGGAAACGCTCTAGATCAAGAATTTGAGCATTATCTTTCAGGAGAAATCGAAAGAATAGTAATAATGGCAGCGGAAGATAGACGGACGTTGGCCGACTATGCCATGCCTGGCACAGTCACCATCAACCCCGCGATTGTTATGCCAAACCATTCTCGCTCAAACTTTCGAGCTTAAGCCAGGACTTATTCGGATGATGCAAGATGCATCGATTTTTCACGGCTATCAATCCGAGAACCCCACACTCACCTACACACATTTTACGCACATATGCGGTACTACCCGTATCCAAGGTGTGAGTGAGGACGCAATCAAGCTCAAACTTTTCCCATTTTCCTTGCGGGGGGAAGCACTAGAGTGGTATCACTCTCTCCCCTCAGAATCCATTACGACCTGGGCCGGACTTGAAAGAGAATTTTTGAGTCAATATTTCCCTCCATCAAAGACGGCCCAGTGTTTGAACGAAATCTTCACATTCCATCAGCAGGAAAATGAATCTTTCTTTGATTGCTGGAAAAGGTTCAAGTCCCTCCTCCGAAAATGTCCCCACCATGGTTTGCCGATGCAAAGGCAAGTCCATACATTCTTTAGCGGATTGACCGAGCTCACTAAGGGCATGGTCAATAGTTCATCTGGCGGGGCATTTTTGAAGAAGACTCCAGACGAAGGATGGGCATTGTTCGAAGACATTGCCAAATATAACTATGCTCCATCCTATCAAGCTATTCAGGCACCTCCTCCTCCTCCCAAGGTCGAGGAAGTGACTATGCAGATCGATTGCCATGTTGCAAAAGCAAATGGCTAACTCTCAACCGACAACGCCCCAAATCTATTTCTAATCCGAGTAATCGGACTATATTTCGTTTCCACGAGAACCTCAGTCTGTATTGCGACAATTGTTGTCAACCTGGCCACGTGTTCAGCCAGTGTCAATTTCAACCCCCCGCTGCTCATCAAGTCAACGCTGTTCATAATAATGGACAGTATAATCCAATCACATGTCAAGTATGTGATGATCCAAGGGCACTTGCTTTCGTTTTCGCCCCATGATTGGACAAAACGCGGAAGTGAATGCTTTTTTTGGCCAATCTAATCCTAGGTTCAACAACCAATTCTCTGGCCAGAATAATGCTCAAAATCAGAGTTTCGGTCAGAATCCGAGTTTCAATCAGAATCCAAACTCGAACTTTAATTCTAACCCGAACTTCAATAGAAACCCTGGTTTTGGTTCGAACCAAAACTCTAATTTTTCCAATCAAACACAAAGGTTTAATCAAAATTGGCCCTCCATTTCTAATTCCAATTATCGAATCATTGACCAACCACAAAATCAAAATTTCTCAAATTCTCAAGGCCCTCGAATTCCAATGACCTCAAGGCTGAATGGAACTCGTTCAAAGAGGAGCAAAACAAGAACATTCAGCTCCTGATGAGTACCAATAAGAACCTTGAAAGACAGATAGGGCAACTGGCTGAGCAGTTAGCATCAAGACCCCGGGCAATTGCCCGATTTTACCGAGAAAAATCTAAGGCGGCCATGTTGCTCGGGCCGATTTAAGCAAAGAGACCAATGTAATCGACCTCGTACCAACCATGCACTATGGACAAGAGGAAGCCAGTACAATGAGTTTAAGAAGCCGTACACAGCTGAGTGGTCCCCCTGGCTTTCAGGGAAACCACTAGCCCCTCCTGCCATTGATAAGGCAGGAGGGGAAGTTGAGCACCCATCATCCCCTTGGTCGCAAGCAAGTAATCAGTGGGTGATCCACGATAGGTGAAAAGGTTGGAAATCCTCGGTGTGGCTGTTCCACGAGGATCGAACAAGTTGGAAATCCTCAAGTGGCTGATTCTTGAGGATCGAAAAGGAAAGAAAGTCGGTGGGTGATCCTCCGACTACGAAAGCTTACAAAAGACGTGCACGGTGGAAGGATTTGGAAGACAAAGCTATCAGCGCTTCCTCAAAGAAAGTCTTTTCCGAGAGTGATCTGAAGAAGCTTCCGTTTCCACCAAGGAAGAGCAACATTCCATTGGTTGAAGACAAAAAGTACAATAAGGTGCTAAACCTTCTGAAAAATACTCAAGTAAATCTGCCATTATCCGAGGTCTTGGTCGAGATGCCTAAGTATACAAAGCTCATCAAGGATGTTGTATCTTCCAAGAAGAAGTTAGCAGGAATGGATCAAGCAGTTGGTAAGGAGTGTTCTCTGGTCAATTATGAAAGCTTACCAATCAAGAGAAGCGACCCAGGAAAATTTGTGCTCACATTGCGGATGGGAGGACTAGTCTTCCCAAATTCCTTATGTGACTGGGTGCATCTATCGACTTGATGCCATTATCTGTGTGGCAACCAGCGGGTTTGTTAACAAATTCTTCAACCACCCACGACCATGTACTTGTCGTTCGAAGGTCCTCTAAGAAAGCTTCAGGGATCCTAAGGGACGTATTGGTTCAAATAGATAGGTTTACCTTTCCGATTGACTGTACGTCTTGGATATTGAGAAAAGTGAAAGTGTCCCTTTGATTCTCGGAAGACCTTTTCTATCTCACGCCAGCCAGAGCCCTCATCGATTGTGATGGTGGGCATGTGACCATTCGAGTTGGTGACCAGGAGGTGAGTTATAGTGTTTCTAAATCTATCAATGTACCTTCCGGATCTCCAACCGGTTGTTCCATTGAGAGGCGTCGATGACTTCAATGACTCCATGGATACGCAAGTCTTGCCGTAGAAGCGAGAATATGAGCGATTGATCGATAATCTGAATAAGCATGGTGTGGTCAATCTAGACCAGCTAGCAGCTGAATTTGAGGATGAGCTAAGAGAAGAAGCCTTGGCAGTAGGACCACTGAGTAAGCTCAGCGATGTTGAGTTGAAGAGTGGCGATCTTAAATCAAGTCTAGAGGATCCTCCCGTAGATTTGGTCTTTGAAGCCGTTGCCTAAACATCTTAAGTATGTGTTTTTAAGAGAAGGTGACAAGCTTCCTTTGATCATCTCTGCCAAGCTATCTCGTATAGAAGAGCTTAAATTGTTAAACGTCTTGCGCAAAAATGAAAAAGCCTTTGGATGGCAGGTGGGAGATATCCGAGGGATATCTCCCGACATCTGTATGCACAAAATCAAGACTGAGGAGGGTGCAAAACGAGTTAGACAGCCTCAGAGAAGACTCAACCCTCACATGCAAGAGGTAGTCAAGAAGGAAATTATCAAGCTTCTAGATATGGGTATCATATACGCCATTGCAGACAGTGAGTGGGTATCCCCAACTCAGGTAGTTCCCAAAAAAGGTGGAATTACGATTGAGAAAAATGAGAAGGGAGAGGAGATAGCATTGAGGCTCGTTACAGGCTATAGGGTCTGTATTGACTATAGAAAACTCAATGAGGTCACACTGAAAGATCATTTTCCCCTTCCATTCATAGACCCGGATGCTTGAGCGCCCTGGCGGGGGGCACGATTCTCATTGTTTCTGGATGGATATTCAGGATACTTCCAGATACCCATCGATCCTGTTGACCAAGAGAAGACCACTTTCACTTGCCCTTATGGGACATTCGCTTTCACAGCGGATGCCATTTGGTCTCTCAGTAATGCCCGGCCACCTTTCAAAGGTGTATGATGGCAATCTTTGACGGGCTAGTTGAAAAGTGCATGGAGATTTTTATGGACGATTTTTCGGTTTTCGGTCAATCCTTTGATGATCGCCTCAATAATCTTGATCAGTGTTGTCTAGATGTGTGGAAAAGGACTTAGTACTCAATTGGGAAAAATGCCATTTTATGGTCGATGAAGGATAGTTCTTGGCCACAAAGTGTCCGCCAAAGGTATATAAGTAGATAGGGCCAAGGTAGAAGCCATTGAGAAGATGAGTTATCCTAAGAATGTACGCGAAGTCGAGGTTTCTCGGACATGTCGGTTTCTATATGGAGATTCATCCAAGATATTTCCAAAGTAGCGAAGCCCCTATCTACTCGCTCAAGGAAGACGTTGAGTTCAATTTCGATGAAAAGCGCAAGCAAGCGTTTGAGGAGCTCAAGAATCGGTTAATATCCGCTCCAATTCTTATTTCACCCGATCGAAACACGCCGCTTTGAGCTTATATGCGATGCATCCAACTATCTTTGTTAGTGCGAGTCTTAGAGCAAAAGCTTAATGGAAAGTTCCGGCCTATCTATTATGCCGATCACACATCGAATCCTTCTCAAGTTAACTACACAACCACCGAAAAGGAATTATTAGCCGTAGTCTTTGCTATGGATAAGTTTAAGTAGTTACTTGCTAGGTGCTCAAGTGATTGTGTGGACTGATCACGCCGCTGCCATGCGTTATCTCATGACCAAAAGGAAGCTAAACCGCGCTTCTGCGTTGAATGACGACCTCCAAGAGTTTGACGTTCAAATCAAAGATAAGAAGGCGGTGAGAACGTAGTGGCGGATCATGTCTCTAGGATGATAAGTGAGGAAAGGGTGATCCTAAAGATATAGATCTTTACTTTCCTCTAGAAAACATCATGTTGATCGATGGCCGCTCTCCTGATGTTCCATGGTATTCGTCCATTGTGAATTACCTTCATGCCCGTTACCTAGACCCCGAGATGTCGTATCAGGAGAAGAAGAAGTTCTTCTCTGATATGAAATATTTCATTTGGGATGAGCCTTATCTGTTCAAGATCTGCAAGGATGGTTTGCTTAGGAGATGCGTTCCTGAATCTGAGCAACAAGAGATTATCGAGCAATGCCATAGTGGACCCACAGGTGGTCACTTTGGTCCTTGGAAAACGGTTGCGAAGATCTTCCAGTCCGGTTTCTATTGGCCTACAATCTTTAAGGATACAGAAGCCTTCTGTAAAGCTTGCGATAGGTGTCAAAGAACCGGAACTCTGACAAGGCGTTTCGACATGCCCTTAAAACCCATCTTAGAGTGCGAAGTCTTTGATGTATGGGGCATCGATTTTATGGGACCTTTCCCATCATCGTGTGGCAACAAATACATCTTAGTCTGCGTTGACTATGTTTCGAAATGGGTGGAAGCAAGCCACTCCTCACAATGATCATAAAACGGTCATGAAATTTACGAAGAAGAACATCTTTGTGAGGTTTGGATGTCCTCGAGCCCCGATCGGTGATGAAGGAACGATTTACGCAACCGACTCTCAGAGAAAGTTCTTGAAAAGTATGGTGTTCGCCATAAGACCGGCACACCATACCATCCGATGACTAGCGGTCAAGTTGAGCGAAGCAACCAAAGCATCAAGCAAATCCTGGAAAAGACAGTGAACAGTCATAGAAAGGACTGGAGTTTGAAATTGGATGATGCACTATGGGCGTATAGGACTGCCTATAAAACCCCTATGGGTACATCTCCATATCAGATGGTTTACGGCAAGCCATGTCATCTGCCAGTTGAGTTAGAGCATAGGGCCTATTGGGCGACGAAGTTTCTTAACTTTGATTCCCAAACTTGTGGAAAACATCGATCGCAAAGAATTTGCATGAGTTAGGCGAGTTCGACTCCAGGCTTACGAAAGCGCCAGGATAAGCAAGGATAAGATGAAACTCCTCCATGATGCGAAAATTAAGAAAAGAGAATTTCAAGTAGGGGAACAAGTTCTTCTTTATAATTCCAGATTGCATTTGTTTTCTGGAAAGCTGAGGACACGATGGTCCGGGCCCTTTACGATTCTCAAAATCATTCCTGGAGGCGTTCTAGAACTACTCGGTTATAAAGATCAGCCGTTTCGAGTTAATGGTCAGAGGTGCAAACACTACATTGGAGAACCTACAGGCAAGCCTTTGATTGTTAAATTTTCGATATCCTTGGATGTGGTGTTGATGAGGTCGGAGACTCGGACGAGGTTTCACCCAACTGCATTTTTCGAGGATAATCAGTAGTGGTCTATCACAAGAAGTTCTAGCCGGTAGTTGGGATATGGAGGAATACACGAGGAGCAACAACTCAAACGTCACAGAGAAATCTACAAAGGAGAAAGTCGACCATGGGAAAGGTTCAACGATCTCGGAAAATCGTCAAAGCTTTAATCCCATGCGTTAGGTGTGTCGCTTCGCAGCCACAATCCCAATCGTAACTTTAACGAGGTAATGGCGGGCGAGAAAAGTCAAATGGCTCGACCCAGCTGAATTTAAATGGTGTCGAGCTAACGACATAAACCAAAAAAGCGCCACTAGGAGGCATCCTAGATATCCAATCTTTTTTAGTTTTTCTTAGTCCTTTTTGCTTTAGTATGTTATTTTGGTTAGTTTTACTAAGCTTCTATGTTTCGATCTGTCAGTAGTGCTTTCTAGATATGGATCTCTACGGAGTTCGCCCTGAGGAGTTCCCACTCATTAGTCGCATCCCGCTGATCACAGTAGATGATGGACCAGGAGGCACTATAGTTCTTCATGTAGATTTTGACATTAGCACTCAGGTTAAGACCATCACGCACGTTATCATTGTTCCACCTTGTTCGGGAGGCGGCAATTTCACGACCGAGGAGTTGTGGAGGCCATAGGGGCGTCCTTACACGATCCTTAATGATCCTATCTTGTCGACGGATTTGGCACTAGTGTCGCGGGTGAGCATTTTAGAGGTGTTGAGGTAGTGGCGAGGATTGGTGTTTGCAAGATGAGTACGACTTCCTCCGGCTATCGACATGCTTCGACGTCTCATTCGCTTAGTGGATTGGGACGAGATCTACGTGATTAGTGTTTCCTTAGTTAGTTTAGTTTTCGTCGAGCCCCGACGTAAAATGGAAGCGCTTGGTGGGAGGCAACCCTTTGTTTTATTTTTGTCAGTTTTATTTTCAAATTCTCTCATGATTTTCCATATTGTACTTTTGAATTTTAAATTATCAATAATAAAGGTTTCGCGTTTAATTGTTTAATATGATAAGTTTTTTTTTTTTTTTAAAAAAAAGGGGACAATTTTGTGTTTTTCTTGACTGGACGCCCGTCTAGTGATACCTGGACCTTGATCCGCCTCGATTTTACGGACGCCCGCCTGGAAACGAGCTTTTCAACTCAGTATTCAACTTCTTGACCAGGCACGCGTCGCCTAACAATATAGACGCCCGTCCGGATAATTCCCTCCAATCTTGTATTCAAATCAAGCTTTTGGACGAGCGTCTATCATTTTGGACGCCCGTCCAGTTCATCACAGCTCCAGACAGACGCCCGTCCGCCGAGTTGGACGAGCGTCCACCACCTGTCTATATATACCCCCTCATGCCATGAAACCTCATTCCTTCGAATTTCAAACCGCCTCACCCGACTTTTGCCCTCCTCTCAACCTAAATCCCTTGATTCAACACCAAATTGGGTGATTTCAAGTGCTATAGGGCGCCCACGACACCTCTCATCAATTTTGAGCCGAATCCCCAACATTCCATATTTTTGAAGAATCGGCCACCTATATAAGTCGACTTTTTCAAGAAAAATCGGATTTTTGAGGTCAATTTGGGTTGTTTTGGACGTCTACAGAGCATTATCTTCATCTACTCATCATCTTTGGTAAGTTTGTGGCAACTTTTCTTGATTTCTTTCACGTTTTTGTGAGTTCGATCTTCGGGTCGGCTCATTTTCTTGAAATTTATCTCATTTTGTTGCTTTTTCTTCCTGTTTTGGTGTTGGGATGATGTGGTGATGATGGTTGTGGTGGATGGGTTGACATTGTTGAATTGAAATCCCGATTTGGATGTTAAACGGGTAACCTTTGTTGTGGGTTTGTTTGAATTGGTCTTAATAGCTTCAAACATGGTTCATAAGGAAGTGGTTGCGAAGAAGAGGTTCGGTAAGGATGTGGCTAGGGAGAAAGGTAAAAAGCGTAAGGGATCGGACCCTTCTATAGTTGATCCAAATCGAGGCGTAGTGATTCGAGAGCCATACTCTAGGGCTTCACAGCGAGTTAGGACTGATTTGAGGGACTAGACTACTTCCGGATCCGAAACTAATGACGATGAACCCTTGATTAGGATGCTTCAGGGTACCTCACGGTGCGCTTCTTCAGGGTGAACGTGCGGTGGAGACAATTTGTGCAGGCATTTGAGGTGAGACCGAACCGAGGGCTGAACCGTCTCGAAAGAAAGTGAGGCCGGTGTGCCTATTCCTATGCCTCGTCGGTTTGTCAACTCTAAAGCACATGAGGCCTATACCAAACATTACTTTGCGAGAAACATGTTGGTTGAGCGAGCGGTGTTGAAAACGAAAGTGGCCCCCTCTTTTGTAAAAGTGTTGGAAGATAGGAAATGGGAGGAATTGATGAAGATCCCGACTACCCCGGTGAATGATTCGTTGGTTAGGGAGTTTTACGCTAATTTTTCGGAAACCGACTTAGACACGGGGGTGGTGTTGGTTCGAGGTGTTAAGGTTCCCATTTCGCCACAAGTTTTTAATGCAAAATATGGGTTGGCGGCGTTTGAAGGGTTGGATTATAAGGAGGAAATTAAGAGAGACGGCAGATTCGGGACGGGATCCTTTGGAGGACCCGAGGTTTGTGATTTGCCCGATGTTGCTTGGACGCTCAGACCGGGTGGGGACCGTAAGGAGATTGTTACTACGGCGTGGTCTGAGGATTGGAGAGTCTATTGCCGTTTCATCCAGAGTCGTTTATTGCCGAAGAATAATTTGACACACTTTCACATAGGCGACCTTGGAATGTTGTATGCTTTGGTTTTCAAGTTAAATGTCGATGTTGGCCAAGCGATTTATGATGAGTTGGTGTTCAGTCAGAAGAATTACAAGCGGAGTTTGATTGTCCCACATTTGATTCATCAGATATGCAAGGATGCCGGAGTGCCGGAGTATAAGCAGGATCATAGGCCTAAGAACCCGAGAGGTATTCAGAGAGAGAAAGCTCCGTCTACGGTTGAGTCTGAGGCTGTTCCCGTTACTGAGCCTGGTTCCACTTCGACACCACCTCGAGCCTCAGTTCTTTCTGGACTATCTTCTTCCGAGATTACTCGGCATAGTATGGCTCATAGTTTGAGGGCGATGTTGAGTGACATCCGGGATGGCCAAGATAATATTTTGTCGGTTTTGGAATGTATCGTTGATGGACGGCAACCGAGAGATCGGCGGGTATTCAATGCAAGTAATATGGATTATGTCTTCTCCGAAAGCAGATAGAGCGGGTGATAGCCGAGGTGGTCAAGATGGAGGAGAAGCCCGAGTCGCCTCGACGATGAGGAGGATGAGCCTCCAGAGTAGACCCTCTCCCATCGCATCTACTCCGCAGCCTGAGCCTACACCGACGACGTCCCTCGTTGCTGTACCTACTTCAGATCCTCCGCCTGTTGATGCCCCTCGCTTTGGTGATTTCTGCTGTTATTCCTCCGTCTGATGCTCCGATTCCGCCCGAGTGATCTTGAGATTTTTATGTTTTTTTTCTGCTTGGTGTATTTCTTTCTTTTATCCGACTTCGATCTGGTTGTACAATGACTATTACTACTTTCCTTTTGGTTGCTTCTATGATTTCTGCACTTTCTATTTTTCTGTTGCTTCATGTAAGCTGTCTAGCACCACATATTTGGATTGCGATTTCGTTGGTATTATGATCATTTTTGGTTGACGCTTGTTGTTCTATCTCTTTCATTCATTCCTTTCACATTGTTACGTTATTGTGCCCCGTTTTCCCCCGAGATTCTGTTGTTTTGTCGAGTAGTGCAGATCTAGTCTTGGTTGAGTTCGGTTTGGACGTTTTTTTTTTCCGACGCTTTTATGAGTGTTGTTTCTTTTCATGCTCCGGCCCGACCAACATCTCGATTTTCTCTACGCGCATCTGCTAAGTTTCTTATCCTTTTTACTTTCGCACAACACGAGGACATGTTGCATTTTTAAGTGTGGGGAGGATAGTTCGATTTGTGCCTATGTGTAAACGTTGTTTTAGTCACGTTAGATTGTTGTATTATGCGAAATGAGCGTAAATTTTTCAAAACTTTCCGACACTTTTGTTTTTGTTTTGTCGAGTAGGCAATTCAATTTGAAGTTCGTTGTTTTATAGTCATCTATGCGATATTTCATATGTTCCGTAAGTTAGTTGTTTCACATCACTATTTCACGTGCCATAGTAAACGATGAGCTATTTTATAAAGCTATACCCGTTTTGGATTAGTAGTTTTGATTTTCTTATAAGTCATGTGCTTAGTGCTACGTATATATCTTGAGATTTATGATAGTTTGTATTTAGATCCAAGTATGAGATATCGTGAATATCTAGATGTTTGAATGTGATAAGTAACACGTAACTAATGTCAAATGAGAAGTTGAAAAAGTTAAATGAATCTATGTGTGTGTCGTAAAGCTAGTCGATGATTTGAGTGCGATAGGGTATACCACGTATGTCCCTGTACCACTATGATGACTAAGAGCTCACGGCGCTTAGGAAAGTCGCTTTATGATTGGAGTAAGGTAGGGATTATCTCGAAATGTCCTATTCTCGCTATGAGGGCAAAAGCTCATCCTAATGTGTGTTTAAAGTGAATGAATTCAATCAACTTAAGATATGTTGTGAAATTGAATATAAGGCTTAGTTTTCGTTAATCCTATCCCCAAGATAAACCGAAAGATATGATGTAGGGATTATCCTCTGAGTATTTTGTAAAGGCCCTAGATTCATTCGATCATCCGTTTCGGGATATGTCACGCTTGTAAGGTACATCTTATGAGTGTCATTTATTACTATTCTACGAGGGGGTATTAGCTAGTTTTGCTTTGAGTTATTCAAGTTTGGTTTTAGTGGAAGTTTTCTATGGCTATGCACTTACACGATGGTGAACACCTAAGTTATTGAATATATGTTATACTTGTTTAGATGCCTGTTTTCCTTTCTCGAGCCTAGTTTTTTTTGTTTTGTTTTACTCGGGACGAGCAAAAGCTAAGTGTGGGGGAGTTGTTAAGGGTGAAAATCTATGTTTTATTATGATATATTTTATGGTATTTTTCCCCCTTAATTGGATTAATTGCATAATAAATGGCCCTTATATGGAAATATTGAGCATACTAGGTTTTTAAGGACTTAATCGCAATATTGAATAAATTATGTGTTTTCACCATGAATTATAATTAATTGGACTTTATTACGCTTTTGCGATGTTTTCCATGTGTTATAGGTATGTTCATTGTGCTCAAATGATGATCGAAAAGGGTTAAAATTCGAGCTATAAAGATTTAAGAAGAGATAATGATCAAATGGAGTGGGGGACAGAAAAGAGATAGAGATGATTTAATCAAGTTTTATTCCAACTAAATCTGGCGCCCAAGTCCCGTCCCAGAGTGGACGGCGCCTCGATAATCCAAACGGGCGTCAGAGGAAGAATTCAATATTGAGGCATCATGAACTTATCGAACGAACGCCCGAACAATCAAACGAGCGCCCAAAGTGCAAAAGAAGATCGTAGAGAGTTTGGACACTGCCCAAACGAACGTCTGCGTTGGAGTTCAGAACACCTGGACGAGCGTCCGGATCGCCGACTTAGTGAAACCGCCTCAAATCTCTATAAATACTTGCCTATTTTCACACATTGAGATACCAATTTGACAATTCTCGAACCCTAAACCCTAGGGGCGGCTATAGGCTGCGTTTTTACTCAGTTTTATGTTCTTAAATTTCTAGATAAAATTAGTTTAGTTTATGCAATTTACTTCAACAATTCAAGCTATTCAAGGATGCTAAGAGGCTAGGCTTCAATCAAACGAGCATTGTGAAGCCATCCAACTTTCATTACTTTTGATTCTTGGTTATTTTGTAAGTTTTTAATCAAGTTGTTTCCTTTATCATGTCTTATGTTGATTAATTGCATTTATATCGAAAGATGTGCATGTATGATGCTTTATATTTGATGAAAGTCCTTATAAACATTAGATCACCATGATTTAGGAATAGATCTTTAATCTATGTCAAACGAAAGTTGATAGGTTGGAAATCTAGGTTAAAACGCTAAAGTTTACATCTTTGTTTATGTTATGACGGCGTTAATTTCCGTAAATCGAAAGATAGAAATTAATAGGCGAATCATCTACGAAAGTAGGATTCATACCTTTGATAAGATAAACCACAACTTGGTAGAAGCGCAATATAATCGGGATGAGAGATTAGTGTTTGTTGGATAGGTGGATCAATACTCGTTTGCCCGTATTAAACTTGATTTAACCCTTGAGACTTGAACTGTTTAGTTAGTTTATTTTCTATTGCACTTTTAGAGTAATTTGTTCGCAACCAAACCTCCCTAGCTTTGGATTCGTCCTCTGTCTAGTTTATATTCAGCATATATGTTCAGTTTAGTTTTGTTTAATCGCTGTTTAGTTTAGTTTTCCGTGACATAGTTTAGTTAGACAAAAACTAGGAACCACAATCGTTTAGTTCCCCGTAAGATCGACCCGGCATTAACCACTAGTACTACGATCCTTATACTTGGGGTTAACCGGATTATAAATTTATTACTTGTTTGTTTTGCATAGATAAAATCCGTAGACAGTGGTAGATCTACTGTGGTGCGAATAAAGGTCTCCTTTTATTAATATTTCAGTTTGTAGATTGTTAGTTTAGTAGTCTATTTTTCTGTCCTTATGTGAATGTACTTTAGTCCTCTTTTATGAAGTAATAATGCTCTCCGCCATAAAGTTCATGCATCTTCTCTCTAAAGGAGTAATTATATAATGAAAAATGCTTTAGATATGTATTACAAACTCTACAATCTGTAAAGTAACCAGTAGGATTGATGAGGACTGCAATGACCTAAAAATAGGCTGTCATGCACATACAACACATCGAAACACAACAAGTGTCATTATATACTCATATACAGTGAATCTTTTTTTTTTGAGGGTATATCATTTTGTAACTCGAATTAAATCAATTAACCATACACCATGCCAACAACGTAAAATTATATAGTCACACATTTTATGTGATTTGATATAAATCCGTGTAATAAATATGTAATGGTGACTTAAACTATGTTGTTGAGGTCTGTGTGGAAACTGTGGTCTGGTCAGGAGAGTATTGGACGGTCTGCTGAATTTTGGTGTTCAGCTGGATGATGCTTGGGTTGCTGATGTTAACTCTCAGAACACGTTTGCATGGTTTTCCGGTTTGGATAATGTTACTTATATGGTATTTCAGTCATTGTCTGGTTTGGCTGGTTAGTCGGTTAGGGTTGAATTCCCAAGGCTATAAATACCGTCTATATTAATTGTAACTTGTAACTTTCTCGTGATAATAAAATATCCTCGTTTGTCCGTGGAGTAGTCGGAATATTGGTGAAAACCAAGTTAAATATGTGTTTATCTTGTTTTTATGTTTGTGTACTTGTTAATTGCTTATCTTTAGTCACAATCACCATCACTTCTTGGTCGATCCGTCATAACAAACTGGTATCGGAGCATCCAGGTTCATCAAGAAATCTGTTTATCTTTTTTAAGCAAGCTAGATTGGCACCAAGGTCATAGTCGACGCTAGGATTTGGGATCTACGCAAGCTTTTATGGTGAGAAAGATGTTTGCTTTAAATGTCAAGATTGATAAGTTTACAAGAAGAAACAGTTTTAGTCTGTGACAGATCAATATGCGTGCTTTGTTGAAACAACAGGGATCATGGGGTCCCTTGTCTAAATCAACAGAAGGAAGTGCTGCTGAGAGAGCCAGTCTGGAGGAAAAAGCACATTCAACAATTATGTTGTGCTTGTCAGATGATATTATCACAGAGGTCGATGAAGAGGACACATCAGAGAAGTTGTGGTCCAAGCTTGAGAGTCTGTAAATGACAAAGTCTCTAACCAACAAGTTGTTATTGAAACAACGCTTGTTTAGCCTAAGGATGCATGAGGGCACTCAGTTGAGGGATCATCTAGATCAGCTGAACACAATATTGCTTGACCTAAGGAATATTGATGTAAAGATTGAAGATGAGGATGCAGCATTGATCCTACTCGTGTCATTGCCTGCATCATATGAGAACTTTGTGCAGTTTTTTATAGTTGGGAATGACTCGGTGTATTTGGAGGATGTGAGGGCATCACTCCATGCTCGAGAGCTACGCCGTAAGGCATCTGGTTCTGGGACAGACAGTCAGTCTGCTGGATTTATGGCCAGTGGAGTCAGCAGAGGATCAGGAAATTCTGGAAAGAAGAAATCTAAGAGAACTTCCAAGGGTCCTAAAGCTAAGGATGTTTGTAATTACTGCAAGGAGCAGGGTCATTGGAAAAATGAATGTCCAAAGAGATGCGAAGCGGCAGGTACTCGGTAGGGAATCTTGTTGCTTTTGGCGAACAAGACAACAACTACGAAGAAGATCGGCCTTAGCGGTTTTGAGTCGAGAGGGCACAGAGATGTGTGGATTCTGGACACTGGGGCATCTTATCATGTGTGTCTAAACAGGGAGTGGTTTTCAACTTATCAGCAGGTGGATGAAGGCCATATTGCAATAGCTAATAGCAGGTCTGCAAAATAGTTGGGATTGGATCAGTTCAGTTGGGGACACATGATGGTAAATTCTGCACACTGAATGACGTTAGGCATGTTCCATAGATGACCAAGAATTTGATATCACTTAGTCTACAAGACAGCAAAGGGTTCAAGTTCAGGGGTGAGGATAGAGTGGTGAATGTCTATAATGGTTCAGTTGTGATTCTGAAGGGTATCAGACATGGGACTTTGTATATACTACGAAAGGTCTATTGTATCAGGTTCTACTGATATGGCATCATCAAAAGTTCACCAGTCACAGTTGACTAAGCTGTGGCATATGTGATTGGGTCATATGGGTGAAAGAGGGATGCAAATTCTATCTAAGTCTGATCTACTTAGGGGACATAACGTCAAAGAGTTTGGGATTTTATGAACACTGTGTGTTTGGGAAGCTACATAGGACCAAGTTCCCAAAAGCAATTCATATCACAAAAGAGACACTTGATTATGTCCATTCTGATTGTTGGGGACCTTCAAGGGTGGAGTCACTGGGTGCCACATGTATTTTGTTACTTGTAACTTTCTCGTGATAATAAAATATTCTCGTTTGTCCGTGGAGTAGTCGACACATTGGCGAAAACCAAGTTAAATATGTGTTTATCTTGATCTGTGTTTGTGTACTTGTTAATTGATTATCTTTACTCACAATCACCATCACTTCCTTGTCAATCCGTCATAACAAACTGGTATCGGAGCGTCCAGGTTCATCAAGAAATATGTTTATCTGTTTTAAGCAAGCTAGATTGGCACCAAGGTCATAATTGACGCTAGGATTTGGGATTTACGCAAGCTTTTCTGGTGAGAAAGATGTTTGCTTTAAATGTCACAAGTTTACAGGAAGAAACAGTTTTAGTCTGTGGCAGATCAATATGCGTGCTTTGTTGAAACAACAGGGATCATGGGGTCCCTTGTCTAAATCAACAGAAGGAAGTGCTGCTGAGAGAGCCAGTCTGGAGGACAAAGCACATTCAACAATTATGTTGTGCTTGTCAGATGATATTATCACAAAGGTTGATGAAGAGGACACATCAGAGAAGTTGTGGTCCAAGCTGGAGAGTCTGTAAATGACAAAGTCTCTAACCAACAAGTTGTTATTGAAACAACGCTTGTTTAGCCTAAGGATGCATGAGGGCACTCAGCTGAGGGATCATCTAGATCAGCTGAACACAATATTGCTTGACCTAAGGAATATTGATGTAAAGATTGAAAATGAGGATGCAGCATTGATCCTACTGGTGTCATTGCCTGCATCATATGAGAACTTTGTGCAGTTTTTTATTGTTGGAATGACTCAATGCCTTTTGAGGATGTGAGGTCATCAATGCTCGAGAGCTACGCCGTAAGGCATCTGGTTCTGGGACAGACAGTCAGTCTGCTGGATTGGTGGCCAGTGAAGTCAGCAGAGGATCAGGAAATTCTAGAAAGAAGAAATCTAAGAGAACTTCCAAGGGTCCTAAAGCTAAGGATGTCTGTAATTACTGCAAGGAGCAGGGACATTGGAAAAATGAATGTCCAAAGAGAAAGAAACAAAGCAGGGTACTCGTAGGGTACTGCTGCTTTGGCAGAACAAGACACCAACTCTGAAGAAGATCTGGCCTTTGCAGTTTAAGAGTCAGCAGGGCACATAGATGTGTGGATTCTGGACACTGGGCATCTTATCATGCGTGTCTAAACAGGGAGCGATTTTCAACTTATCAGTAGGTGGATGAAGGCCATATTGCAATGGCTAATAGCAAGGTCTGCAAAATAGTTGGGATTGGATCTGTTCAGTTGAGGACACATGATGGTAAATTCTGCACACTGAATAAGGTTAGGCATGTTCCACAGATGATCAAGAATTTGATATCACTTTGTCTATTAGACAAAGCAAAGGGTTCAAGTTCAGGGGTGAAGGTGGAGTGGTGAATGTCTATAACGGTTCAGTTGTGATTCTGAAGGGTATCAGACATGGGACTTTGTATATACTACAAAGGTCTGTTGTATCAGGTTCTACTGATGCGGCAACATCAGAAGTTCACCAGTCACAGTTGACTAAGTTGTGGCATATGTGATTGGGTCATATGGGTGAAAGAGGGATGCAAATTCTATCTAAGTCTGATCTATTTAGGGGACATATGGTCAAAAAGTTTGGGATTTTGTGAACACTGTGTGTTTGGGAAGCTACATAGGACCAAGTTCCTAAAAGTAATTCACATCACAAAAGAGACACTTGATTATGTCCATTCTGATTGTTGAGGACTTCAAGAGTGGAGTCACTGGGTGGTCACATGTATTTTGTGTCTTTTATAGATGATTATTCAAGGATGGTTTGAGTAGTTATGATGAAGCACAAGAGTGAAGCATTCAAACACTTCAAGCAGTGGAATACTTTGGTTGAGAATCAGACAGGGAAGAAGATCAAGAGACTTAGAACTGATAATGGAATGGAATTCTGTTGGTTTGAGTTTGATGAATTTTGCAAGAATGAAGGAATTTCTAGGCACCATACTGTCGGAGATACTCCACAGCAGAATGGTGTGGCAGAAAGAATGAATCAAACTCTTTTGGAGAGGTCAAGGTGCATGCTCTCTAATTTTGGTCTAACAAGAAGATTTTGGGCATAGGCTGTTAACACAACATGCTACTTAATCAATAGGGGGCCTCACATTGGGATCAAGCTGAAAACACCACTTGAGGTTTGGTCAGGAAAGTCAGCAGACTACTCAGGTCTAAGGGTTTTTGGAAGCACGGTCTACTATCATGTCAGTGAAGGTAAACTGGCACCTAGAATTAAGAAGGGAGTATTTGTTGGATATGGAGATGGAGTATAAGGGTATATAATCTAGTCATTAGCTGAAAATATGGTTATACACAGCAGGAGTGTAGTCTTTGATGAAAATTCTATGCTTAACTCATCTGTGATGGCCATATATGAATCTGAAATTGGATCTGAAACTGAGAAGGTTGACAAACAGGTGGAGCTTTGAATAGAGTCTGCTGAATTAAAAGACTCAACAGGGGATGATCTTTGCACCATGAGATCCAGAGTGGATTCAAACCGATCAATGAACAAAGGTCAGCAGATACTCAAACAGCTAATATTGGTCAGCAGAGTATAGCTCTCAACAGAGCTAGAAGGACCAATATTAGACCCCCAAGAAGATATGGGTTTGAGGAGGATATGGTTGGATATGCACTACATGTAGCTGAAGAAGTGGATGGTTTTGAACCTAACACTTACAAGGAAGCTGTGACATGTACTGAGGCATATCATTGGCTTGTTTCCATGGGAGAAGAAATGGAGTCACTTTAGAAGAATGAGACTTGAGATCTGGTCAAACAACCACATGATAGAAGGGTGGCCAGCTGCAAATGGATCTTCAAGAAAAATGAAGGAATGACATCTGTTGAAGACATCATATATAAGGCACGTTTGGTTGCCAGAGGGTTCATTCAGAAAGAGGAGGTAGACTATGAAGAGATATTTTCTTCAGTGGTCAGACATACTTCCATCAGGGTTCTGTTAGCAATAGTGGCACATCAGAATCTTGAACTTCAGCAATTAGATGTGAAAACAGCCTTTCTACATGGAGATGTACATAAGGAAATTTATTTGACTCGGCTAGAGGGTTTCCAAGTTCTTGTCAAGGAAGGATATGTTAGCAAGTTGAAGAAGTCCTTGTATGGACTTAAGACAGTGGTATAAGAAGTTTGACAGTTGTATGGTTCAGCAGGACTATAGCAGGAGTCCATATGATTGGTGTGTTTATCACAACAAGTTGAAGGATGGTTCAATCATCTATCTGGTTTTGTATGTGGATGATTTTCTGATAGCTGTTGTAAACAAGTCTGATATTCAAGATCTGAAGAATCTGCTCAAGGTTGAATTTGAGATGAAAGGTTTAAGGAATGAAAAGAAAATTATGGGGATGGAGATATATAGAGATAGGAGACAGGGGGAGTTGTTCTTGTCTCAACAGGGGTATATTGAAAAGATATCATCCAAGTTTGGCATGTCAGCAGCCAAGCCTATAGATACTCCTATGGCACCAAATCTACTTCTATTTGCTGTGTTTGCTCCACAGTCAACTGAAGAGGAAGAATACATGTCAAGAGTTCCATATTCTAGTGCAGTGGGCAGTTTAATGTATGCCATGGTCTGTACTAGGCCTGACTTGGATCAGGCTGTCAGTGTTGCCAGCAGGTTTATGGCTCAACCTGGAAAGGAACACTGTAAGGCAGTGAAAAGGATATTTAGGTACCTTAGGGGTACATCTGATATTGGACTCATTTATGGAGGTGGTACTCAATGTTTTGTCATAGGATACTGTGATTCTGATTATGCAGCTGATGTGGACAGCATGAGATCTATGACTAGGTATGTGTTTACTTTGGGTGGTTCTGTGGTAAATTGGAAGACAACTTTATAGGGTACAATGACATTATCTACTACTGAAGCAGAATACATGGCATTGACAGAAGCAGCAAAGGAAGCAATCTAGTTGAAAGGGTTAGTCAATGATCTGAGTCTGCATCAAGATCAAGCCAGGGTGTACTGTGAAAGTCTCAGTGCAATATGTTTGGCTAAGGATCAGGTTCATCATGAGAGAACCAAACATATTGATGGTAGGTACCATTTTCTAAGGAATGTGAGGAGGGTTAAAGTGGAGAAGATCAACACTGATGTTAATCATGCTGATATGTTCACTAAACTAGTTCTAAAGAGCAAGTTTCAGTTGTGTTTGGACTTTCTGAATATCCAAATCTGTTAATCTGAATTTGGTAATACTCAACTGAAGATGGGGGTCTGCAGAGGTATTCAAATTTGAAGACAAAGAGGAAATCTGGCACTTGGTTGTGCATCTAGTCGGTTTGCATATAGTTGAAGTCAAGGAGAAGATTTGTAATGGTGACTTAAACTATGCTGCTGAGGGCTGTGTGGAAACTGTTGTCTGGTCAGCAGAGTATTGGACGGTCTGTTGAAGTTTGGTGTTCAGCTGGGGCAAGTCATCAAGGTTGAACAACCTGCTGATGCTTGGGTTGCTGATGTTAACTCTCATCGTTACTTGGGGAACACGTCTGCATGGTTTTCTGGTTTGGATAAGGTTACTTCTGGGGTATTTCAGTCATTGTATGGTTTGGCTGTTTAGTCGGTTAGGGTAAGATTCCCAATGCTATAAATACCGTCTGTTTTAATTGTAACTTGTAACTTTTTCGTGATAATAAAATATCATCGTTTGTCCGTGGAGTAGTCGGCACATTGCCGGAAACCACGTTAAATCTATGTTTTTCTTGTTTTTGTGTTTGTTACTTGTTAATTGCTTATCTTTACCCACAATCACTATCACTTCTTCATCGATCCGTCATAACAAAATGCGTCCCAATGGACCTTGAGGAAACCTGACGCATAAGCAGTTTTTTGTGCAATCAGAATCCACTGCGCATATCGATCCATCCGTCTGATCTAAAAGATAGCCAAAACATAAGTGAACCGGTACTAGGTCTAGGAGCTTTCTTGCCCGAGGGATGAAATTGTTTTGAGACAATTCTTTTTGTGGTATGGAATTCGCAGCAGGTTCTCCATGAACTGCGTCTATCCCAACTTCAGACAACATTATGCATCCACCTGAAACATCCCAAAAACACAAAGGAATGAATTATTGAATTGTTTATTTGAATTCTCTCTCTCTATATATATATATATATTCAAACCGTCGTAAATTAATAGAGATCCAAATAAAAAAATTGTATATACATATGGAGGAGTAGAAAGAGTAATTTGAATGAACCTGCGACGGAAACAATGAGCAGAAAGCAATACATTATCCTTGAAGCCATTTGTGTCTCTGAATTTTGTTATTTTTGTTACTTAAGCCTTGGTGGTCCTCCTTTCAACTCCCATCTCCTACATATTTTCTACCAACTTTAGCCATTAATTTATCATTCACCCGACATCCGAATCGAGTGATTCAAAAGCCCATCATCAACTACTCCGTATGGAGTATTTAATGATATCATTAACTCTCGATGACATACATCGGAGCCTATCCATAAATCGCGCTAAAGTTGACTATTCAACCCTTCAAAAAGGGCTTTTTCTCCAACATAATTTTCATCACGACCACGCTTTTTTCGTACACCTATCTATCTGTCTGTATATATGTTAATTTAATAAGGTATTTAAGAGTTTGATGCGTTCATTGTTTAGAGTTACTATCCAACTTGTTTTCAATAAAATAGTGCCTAAGAAATATTTATTAAAGAAAAGGACACTTAGTTTTTAAGTAAATAATTTACATGAAAGAATCAATTTCACCGTAATAAATAGATATCAAATCACGATTGTAAAACTCACACAACATTTCACAGCATACAATTAAGTAACAAAAATATCAAATTCAGAGACCCAATGGCTTCAAGTATAATGTATTGCTTTCTGCTCATTGTTTTCGTCGCAGGTTCGTTCAAACTCTTCGTTCGCTTCCGTATATACTATTCTCTTTGTTCGCTTCCATATATACTATTTTTTTTTTTATTAGAGGTTCAAATAAAGGTTTCGATAATTATTTCCTTTATTTTCTTTTTGGGATGTTTCAGGTGGATGCATAATGTTGTCTGAAGTTGGGATTGATGTGGTTGATGGCCAACCTTTAACAAATGCCATTCCGCAGAAAAAATTGGCTCAAAGCAATTTCCCTCGAGTAAGAAAACTCCTCGACCTAGTACCGATTCACACGTGTTTTGGCACTCTACATCTGAAGGATGGATCGTCATGCGCAATGGATTCTGATTGCACAAACAACTACTGCAAATGCATACTGTTTCCTAAAGGTTTAATGGGATGCATTTAGTACACGGATTTATCTCAGATTGCATAAAAATGTGTTGCTATATAATTTTACGTTGTTGGCATGGTGTATGATAAATTGATTTTATTTGAGTTTCAAAATGATCTAATTTTACTATATGCATAATGGCACTTGTTGTGTTTCAATGTGTTGCATGTGACAGCATATTTTTACACAATTTTATTGTTTTGCGACCCAAATTAATATGAATTGATTATATATATAAGTCATGATAACTCATGTAAAATCAGTTTCTTGCTTTGGTATGACTCAAGTGTTTGTAATACTAATAAATAAATTTACTCATCAATCCTGCTGGTTACTATACAGATTGTAGAGTTTGTAATACTAATAAATAAAGTTTACAAAATATCATATCTAAAGCATTTTTCATTAATGCAATGTTGTGACAAATCTTTTTTTTCTTTTTTCTTTTTTTAGACCCATCCAATTAGTTATTACAATAGTGGGTTCACAATGGAGAGAGCCTAACTAATACATAAGACAAAACTCTAGGTACTGGGTAGAGAAAAAACTTCAATAAACAAGAGAGAAGATAAAAATAAAAATAAAAATACTCCTTTAGAGAGAAGATCAATGCACTTTACGAGGGAGAGCAATATAACTTCATAAAAGAGGACTAAAGATCTACAAACTAACAATCTACAAACTAATAAATCTACAACTCTTGTAGTCAATTATCTATCAAGGAAAACCACAATTATTGTTTCTAATATGGTATCAGAGTCTCTCGAACTCGTTTCTCAAGATAGTTTCTCAATCTCATAAACCCTAAATCTCTCCCTTCCCACCCGATGCAGCCTGAAGCTTTTCTCTGCCGGAAACAATGTCCGGCCATTCTGAAAATATGCCAACATCTGGCACCTCTTACCCCTACTTCTTCTTCTCTCTCCGCTTAACCTATTTTTACTCATGCTTCTTCAATCAATATTACTAAATTAACGTGCAATAATTATCCTCTATGGCATGCCCAACTCCTCCCTTATCTCCGAGGCTAAGGTGTGCTTGGTTATGTTGATGGAAAAATTAAACCACCGCCTTCTACCATTGTTGCCAAAGGCATCACCACCCCCAATCCTGCGTATGATCATTGGTTAAAGCAGGACAGTCTTATTCTCAGCATGATCACGTCCTACCTCTCTGATGATGTACTCTATCAGGTATACCATGCTACGACATCGGCGAAAATTTGGAAGTCTTTACAAACCACCTTCGCAGCCCAATCTCGTGCGCAGCTTGTCCATTTACGCACCAAGATGGCTTGTATGCGCAAGGGCACTATTACGGCATCGAATTATTTCATGTCTATTAAACGGATTGCTGATGATTTGAACCTTGCTGGTCATCCCATTAATGATGAAGACCTGATCGCTTACATCCTCACCGACTTAGGCACTGAATTTGATTCCCTCGTGACTATTATCTCTACCGCACCGATATCACCTTGGATGAAGTTTGCTCGCTATTACTCACGACAGAAGCCCGGATAAATCATCTCCAACCTGCTCCCATTTTCGCTCCCCTCCCGGAGAATTCAGCAGCTTCTTCTCCTGTCGCAAACCTTGCGGCCTCGTCCCTGCAATCGGGAATTTTTAGAGGACGTGGTCCGTCCAATAATTATAATCAGCAGCATCAATCCGGCTATCAAAATAACCGAGGCCGGGGGAGTGGTCATAATCGTGGTCGAGGACGTGACCCTCCTCCCCCTTGTGCTCCTCAATGTCAATTATGTGAGTGTTATGGGCATACTATTCGTGAATGCTGGTACAAATTTGATCAGACCTTTGCTCCCGGTAATCCGCCACCTCGTCCACCCCGAACCCCTCCTCAAGCTTGTGCAACAATGCTCCACGCTCCACCTTACTCATCAGATTGGATTGCCGACACTGGTGCAACTCATCATACCACGAATAATTTCAGCAATTTATCTCTCTCTGCCGATGCCTATGATGATCCAGAAAACTCCACATTGGTGATGGCACAGGTTTGACTATTACACATTCCGGTTCCTGTCTATTATCTGTGTTCCTTAAGTAGGGGCACTGGTTTAAAAGGACAAAAAAGAGGGGAAAAATAGAAATCAGGACAGTGAAAATATAAAATTTGTGATAATGACAAATCCACTGTTCATAACCCCAAATTCACTGTTTCTTGCGGTAGAACTGGCCTCAAATCTAATATTTCACTATCACAGTAGAATAAAAACATGTCATTTTTACCCGGAAAAAATTCCACTATCCTTATTGCATATTTCTAGATTTAAATTGTTTTTTTTAACAATAAACCCCCTTAAATATTACTTAAGAGGACACATGTTGGACGTTGTTTTCCCGGTTTGCAAGGTGAGGTGTTACAACCCGGTCACTTGTCTTTTGAAGACATGTGCCTTCCAATACAAAAGAAGAATGATTTATGCAGGAATCAGATTTGGTTTAGCGGCTACTTTTTGGCAGAACCATTTTCGATTCTCATTCCCGTCTCTGAAAAGTTTCCTTCTCAATTCTCAATTTTTCATAAAAAGAAATGATTTAGCCGCAATAATTGTGTCACGTACAACAATTACGATCACATATTTTTAAAGGAAAATTAGGGATAAGGACACAATCTGGAATATTTTTAAGTAACAAGACAGCTATATATATTTTTATGGGAAGAAGGACAACTATATAATTTTTAGGGGGAATGAGGGAGAAGGACAAAAATATTTCATCAATTAAGTAGAAGGACATTCTTTTGAAACTTTTGCATAAAGGACAAAACTATTTATCCACTATCGAAATTCACTTGTGTTAGAAATTCACTGTTTAAATTCATCGCCGAAATTCACTTCGTCGAAATTCACTAATTTTCAAAATTCATTGTCGGGATTCATCGATTTTGGGATTCATGTCAAAAATTCACTATCGAAATTCATCGATTTGGGATTCACTAGGAGATTCACCGATTTTGGGATTCACGTTTGTCCTTCTCGCTATAAAAATTATGCGATTGTCCTTCTCCTATAAAAAATATGTAGTTGTCTCCGTTGCTTAATAATATTTGATTGTGTCCTTATCCCTAATTTTCCATAATTTTTATAGCGAGAAGGACAACAATGAATCTGAAAATCGGTGAATCTCTCAAAGTGAATCCCGAAATCGGTGAATTTCGACGGTGAATTTTGACAATGAATCCGAAAATTAGTGAATTTCGACAATGAATTTTGAAAATTAGTGAATTTTTGACAAATGAATTTCGATGTTGAATTTGAGCAGTGAATTTGAACACAAGTGAATTTGACGAAATGAATAAATAGTTTTGTCCATTATACAAAAGTTTCAAAAGACTGTCCTTCTATTCAATTGATGAAATATTTTTGTCCTTCTCCCTCATTCCCCCTATTTTTAATTCATTTTCACTATATAATAACAATGATAATAAAATGTGTTGTGACTATATATATATATATATATATATATGAAGAAGTCATAAGACTTCTATTAATTTGACCAATATAAAATATTAACTACATTACAAACTACACCTCTTCTACACATATCAATCTGTCTATATATGTTAATTTAATTAGCTATTTAAGAGTTTGAGGCGTTCATAGTTTTCAATAAAGTAGTGTCTAAGAAATACTTATTAAAAGAAAAACTCTTTTTTTTTTCAATTAAATTAATTTACATGAAAGTAACATTTTCACAGTAATAAATAGATATCAAATCGACTGTTAAACTCACAAAGCATTTCATAGCATACAATTAAGTAGCAAAAATATCAATTCCAGAGACCCAATGGCTTCTAGGATGTGTTCCTTTCTACTCATTCTTTTCATCGAAGGTTCGTTCAAACCCTTTCTTCTCTTCCATACATATAATTTTCTATTTATTAGGATCTCTATTTTACGAGGGATTGAATAGAGGTGCAAATCAACGATTCGATTTGATTTTTTTATTTTATATATATATATATATATATATATATATATATATGTTTTTATGTTTTAGGATGCATAATGTTATCTGAAGTTGGGAATAACGCAGTTGATGGCGAACCAGCAAATGCCATACAGCCGAAAAACTTGGCTCAGATCAATATCACTAGGGTAAGAAAGCTCCTCGACGCGGACCAAAACCTGCCTGTGGACGCGGACACAAACCCAAACCCTATTCGCATCTGTATAAGCTCTCGCAATGATAGAACATGTGCATCCACGGCTCGCCATTGCCCATTTGAATGCACTTGCAAATTGCTTGCTGATGGGATAAAGCGATGCGCCTATTTAATGGATGTATCTGATAATGATTCAGAATCTGATTCAGGCACAGACACAGACACATAAAAATGTGTAACAGTATAATTTTACATTATTGGGCATGGTGTTTCATTATGTTGTGGCTATAATTACAGTGAGGCAACAATTGATACTACACAATTATACCCAATTGATTGTGTAAGTTGCGGCTCGTATTAATATAAATAAATAGATTATACGTCATCATCGGTTTTGTAAAATTTGCTTGCTTTGTTATGGTTTAAGTGTTTATGTCATCTTATGTCTAAAGTATTTTTAAGGAATGCAATGCAATGATAGATCATTTAGTATTCTTTTCTCTTTAAAGTTGGATTGTGATGATTCCAGTTCTGTTTATTAAAGAAAATCAGTAGCACAGCGGAAATAGTAAAAGACTCTGAATTGTTGTTTATTGAATTAATGAAAACAATACAATACTTCCCCATTATATAGGGGAGAAATCATAATTTAAGATAAATATAAAACTAAATAAGTTATTTGAATAACATAACTAAAGATAAATACTAATAACTACTAGATAATAATTTATTTTGATAACTTTTATCTTTTTCAAATGATATCATTTATCTTTTCGAAATTCATGACATTATCTTCTAATATTTATTTCAAATATACTGTTTGCTTTTTTGTTCTTTAATTCTCTTTGTTGACCTATCCAAAAAGGTAACTTTTTTTAACAGAAATTCAAAATATTTATTTGCATATAATTAAAAAATTAAAAGAAAATTACGATAGTGGCTTCCCTATGGAAAAAGCCGAACTCTATACAAGAGACAAACTCTGGGGAGGGCAAAAACTCAAATAAACAAGAAAAAACACTATAAGAAAATATACCACTAAACAGAGGAGTAAAGTTCACACGGACAGGGGGCCAGGGGAACGACTTAAAGATTAAAGGCAGAATAATATCTTCATTGGATTGATGACATTACACAGCAGAGCATTACACCTTATATCATCAACGACAGAATCTGTCTAGTAGCCTAGGGATTCTCACACTATCAACCAAAGGTCTTCACATCATTAAATGTAAAACATAAATAATAATGTTTGCAAAGTGATTTGATCTCCAATATGGCAGAACTAATCTGAAAGATCAGCTGAGTGATGGTCAGCTGAGAAGTGTATTCAAGTCTGTAAAAGTTAGCTGGTGAGGTCTACTGAGTTTCTTCTGGGGTCAGTAGACTGTTGAATCTGTTGAGGTAATTGGATACAATTGGGTTCTACATCTGGGCCGTGATCAGCTGAGTTGGGTCAGCAGAGGGACCCATATTTAGGGCATTTGTGGAAATCCAACAAAGATTCTTTGGCGGGTAGGGTTTTAGGGATCCGTGCCTATAAATACTATATGTTATGATCATTGTAAAGTGTGTAATCCGTCTAAATTTCAGTGCATAGTAAAATGTCTCTTTTTTGTTCGTGGAATAGTCGGCACAATGCCAGAAACCACGTTAAATTCTTGTTTATGTTTCTCTGTGTGATTGTTTATGTTTAGATTGCATCTGTTAATTATTCTTTTTGTCATTTGGATTCCTCTTCTATTATTACAAACTGGTATCATAGAATTTGTTTCTGAGGAATCTTCTGTTCGAACGAATTTTATCTTCACCAAGACCTTTGTAGGTGCTAGGATTCTGTGATAAAAGTTCAGTTCTTTGACACAAAAGATATCTACAATTAACATAATGATCGACAGATTTACAGGACGAAACGAGTTTAGTCTGTGGCAAATCAAGATACGTGCCTTGTGGAAGCAACAAGGGTTATGGACTCCTTTATCTGATAAAGGAGATGTCAGTTTTACAGATTATACCAGTCTGGAAGAGAAAGCACATTTAACCATCATGTTGTGCTTATCTGATGATGTTATCACTGAAGTTGCTAAGGAAGACACAACTGCCAAGTTGTGAGCAAAGCTTGAAAGCTTGTATATGACCAAGTCATTAACCAACAAGTTACTGTTGAAGCAGAGATTGTTCAGTCTGAGGATTCATGAAGGAGGTCAACTGAGGGATCATATTGATCTCAGGAATATTGATGTTAAAATTGAAGATAAAGACGCAGACCTAATCCTGTTGGTGTCATTACTAGCAAAAAAATGAAAACTTTGTGTATTTCTTCATAGTTGTGAATGATACAGTGGCTTTAGAGGATGTGACGCCAGCCTTACATGCAAGAGAGCTGAGACCCAAGGCAGCAGGCACAGACAGTCAGGCAGCTGGACTAGTAGTCAGAAGCAGTAGAAATGGACATGGGCTGTCTAGGAAGAAGAATTCCAAGAAGGCAGGGTCCAAAGGTCCTAGGCCTACAGATGTCTGTAATTACTGTAAGGAGCATGGACATTGGAAGTTCAATTGTCCAAAGAAGAAGTGACGGTAGGAGAGCAATCCTGTCACAACAGTTGTGGTTGTTGACCACTCTGATGAGGATCTGGTTCTAGTTGTTGAGGATTCAGCACATCATGCTAACGTTTGGATCCTAGATTTCTGGAGCATCCTACAATATTTGACCACACATGGAGTGGTTCTCTTCTTATGAGCAGATAGATGGTTGTCACGTTTCTATGCCAAACGGGTCTGCAAGATAGTGGGAATTGGCTCAGTGTAGCTGAGGACAGAGGCTGGTAGATTCTGCATGCTGAAAGAGTTAGACATGTTCCACAGATGACCAAGAATTTGGTATCTCTTTGTCTACTGGACAGCAAGAGGTTCAATTTCAAGAGAGAATGTGGAAAGCTGAATGTCTACAAAGATTCAGCTGTGGTCCTCAAAGGTATCAAGACGGGAACCTTGTATATATTGCATGGCTCTACTGTATCCGGCTCTACTGTATCCGGCATCCTCAACAATTCATCAGTCACAACAGACTCAGCTGTGACACATGAGACTTGGTCACATGGGTGAAAGAGGTATGCATGTCCTTTCTTCATCCGGTCCTCATGAAGGATATAAGGTCAAGACACTGGACTTTTGTGAGTACCGTGTGTTTTACATATATAAAAGCAAGTTCTCAGCATGCATACACACTACAAAGGCATCAATTGATTATATCCATTCTGATTGCTGGGGTCCATCAAAATTGGAATCATTGGGTGGTCACAAATACTTTGTGTCATTCATAGATGACTATTCAAGAATGACTGGGGTGGTGTTCGGTAAAAACGAGTTTTACAATTTATAACCGAAACACCCCAAGTATAAGGATCGTAGTATAGGATGTTAACGGGTCGTCCTAAGGGAGTGGAATGTTTATCGAATTCTGGTATAAATCTATATCGATTATGTCACAATTATTGTAACGCCCCGTCCCCGGACACCGAGTCCTTATCCGGAAACCGAAACGTTTGGCACGCATAACATTAAATGAATAACATTACACGTAAGCCTCTACTACGTCGTATCAAATAAAAGCAAACGGAAGCTAAAAAGACTCGGGTGATTTTCCCAAACATTAAAGAATAGAAATAACTAAAGATAGAATAAATGTAATACCCATTACATTAGAAAGCAACCGACGAAACCCAAAAGTACTAAAATAATCTAATACATCCAAACTAGTCCAAAACTAGGAAACATAAAAAGAAATCATAAACACAGTCTTCAACTCCCAGCGTCTTCAAAGCGTCGTCATCAAAGTCTTCCACAAAATCTTCACATACTGTTTCGTCTTCTCTCCCCAAACACATAAATAAACATGCATTTGAGGTAAGTACAATGTACAAAGTAAGAAGTAGAAGCTACAATTTAATTAAAGTTTATTGCTTGAATAGTTGTCTTGGTGAGACCGACTCAATCTAGGGTTCATCAGTGCATGCCCATCGACACGTCGTGACTATACGTTTCTAACTTAGCTTATCTTTGTTGCGTCATTACTCAAGGACATCGCGCATGGCGTTCATCACCAAGATATACTTGCTAACTAACGGTGTTTAGCACCGATTAGCTCCGGGTCTCCCGGTATGCGATATCGTCCGATGGATTTCCTCCACTACCCTTGACCATTTAAGGCGCAGTTGTTGTCCACCTTTTTTGAACGTATCACATCGCCGATATGAAATAGTGTCTAACCGAGAATAGATGATGCTTTATCTTTTACTACACGTATGTATTTATTAATATGGATTAACTAGCCATCCCTAGTGTTTTTCAAGTAAACTCCTCACATCTCCTACTCGCACTTAGATCACACTAGACACGGACAAGTCCTAGCAAATACACAGACATTGATGAACCCTAGTTCATCAAAGCACAAGCCCTTTCATGCCCTTCCGACGGATCCGAACTTCAACTCCCTTTAAGAGTACATTCGGTGTTTTAATCGAACGCATCGAAGTACAATCAAGCTCGCTCATATTAATTAATCTTAACGTACAACGATTAAGAGCTTAAACCAATAAACAACATGATAACCAAGCACGAGACTAAATCGGAATGATTAAAGTCAATAAAGTGAGAAAACCAATCAAACGCTCGTCTAAAATCTTATGGATGCTCGTCCAACCTTATGGACGCTAAATGCGGGAATGGACGCCCGTCCACTACTTTCGGACGCCCGTCCGCCTAAAATCTTTACATCTCGATCCAAAAATCTCGCCAGACGCCCGTCCGGCTATTCCAGACGCTGCGTCGATCTAGACGCCGTAAATCGAAAAATCAAACGCCGTCCGCTCGGGAAAGCGCCAAAACCCTAACATCTTCAAATACGATTTCTAATCCGTTTCTAACACAAAGCAGACAACTTAAACACGTAAAATCACCTAAATACATATCTAACCACATCGTAACATCGGGATCATAACCAATCAAAAGATACATCTTTCTTGCACCCTAAAACACCTTAAAACTTGATCTAACTACTCTCAACCATAATTAGATTGTAGGAAGAGCTTCTTACTTGTTTATCAAAGAAACCAACAAAGCAAAAGCTCAAGAAAACAAAGAAGAAAACAGCTCTCTTTCTCAAGAAGAAACATGTGTGATAAATCCAAACTTTGATTAGATTCGATCACACGCTTCTAAAACGATAAACTACGAAAAAGGTATGAGTTTTGATCCATCAAAACTCATAAAACAGCAGATAATTCGAGTTTCATACCTTAAGAAAAGCTCCAACTTTCTGCTACAGGAACGACGCTCTCCTTATGACGATTCCGTTGCTTCTCTCGAAACTGAAAACGGTTTAGAATTGACTTAGATATTGGAGAAACTGTTCCAACCCTATTTTTTTCTCCAATTCGGCGCAAAGAAGAAAAGGGGCGTGTATGCTCTATTTTTTTGACTAATGATTTAGGTTATGGGATTAATGTGTGTAATAGATCCCTTATATAGATAATCCCAATAAAAATCCTTTTTCTACTAGGAAATCAGAAACTCTCTTTTAATTTTTATCCATATATATTCTCGACATATATATATTTTTAATAAATACTTAAACTCCAAATAAAAGGAACCGAACCCAATATTTCGTTTTTGCAAAAAGACACGTCTGCCCTTTCCCGAAACTCGGAATATTACAATTATCTATCTAAACTAAGGTTGAAACTAACTAAAACCTAAACCTAAGAATTAAAAACAGAAAACAGAAATAAAACAAGCAGAAAAATAAGAAAACAGAAAGACGGACGAGCGTTCACTAGAGTGAACGAACGTCTGGAAACTAAATCTAATGGACGAGCGTCTGCTATTGCGGACGAGCGTCTAACTACGAACTGAAGCAAAAAAGTGCAGGAAAACAGCAGGAAACTAGGGTTTATAAAACTAGAACTTAAACTAAGCTTAATCTAAACGATTCGATTGATAAACAATAAAGGAAAACACAGCAAGGCGACTAGGTTCCACCTATCAACCAACAATCCAACTAGACGGTGATTAAAAAGACATAGTTTTTAGTAGTGATTTATCACGAATTCAATCAAATATCTTTAATCAAATTCCTAAGGTTTCGTTTGTCTTTTCAAACAAACTAAACATGCAATCAACACGAAATCACGAGATTGTTTCCAAGCTCTTACTCAACTAATCATGCATAATCTCTTAAAACACAATTAGATGCATTACTTTGAATAAAAGAGAACTTAAATAAACATACTTTCATAAATTTATTCAAGCATAAATTAAACATAGATCGTTTCATCAAATCTTAATTCAATAAAACTTAAACAATACAAAACAGATCCAAAGTAATGAAAAACTATGAAATAAACTCACTACACATAAGCGTCGAACTCTCTAGTTGGTTTTGTTGTTGATAAGCTTCCTCCGTCGACTCACTGCAAGGCTTTTAGCCAACAATCATGTTGAAGATGATTGTTGGGTTGGAGAAGTTCATCTCTGCGTAAAAAGGCTTGTGGCCGCAGCTTTTTGGTGTAAAGTTGCGATCTCAATTATGTGGTATCAATTAGGGTTAAGAGGCTGCTGCTATATATAGAGTTTTGAGTCGGTTATGACTAAGTCGGCAACGGACGCTCTGAATATCCGGACGCCCGTCCAGAATGCCTGGACGCTGAGTAAACGCTCGTTCATCCTCCGTCTGAACTCTCTGAATACAAAATACGATTACTCGACGCCTTTGCATGGACGCTTGATTCACTACGGGACGCTCGTTCAAGATCGATGACGCCCGCTTGAAGCTGCCGAGGATCGGATCTCTTCATCTTTATCCAATTTCTTCAAGCCAATTCCAACTCTATCTCTTATAATTCGACTTGAGCTTCATTTATCCTCATTATATGCACGAAAATCAACACATACATGATAAATAAACAATGCAAAAATGTAATAAAATCCAAATAATAATAATTCCATTAAATCAACACTTAAAATCATCAATTTTGCATACAATCATCTTAAAATCATCTTTACTCAATATTTACACTTAAACCCTTAATTCTCATGTAAATTACGCAAATGTGGGGAAAATAATAACGAAATAAACCCTTAATAATCATATAAATATGGCCTTAACAACACCCCCACACTTAGCTTTTTGTACGTCCTCGGACAAAACAATCAAAACTATAGCTCAACTTTATAAATAATCCACATAGATCTCTAACTCACGTAACAAAAGATACAACAACTATAGCAAACAATACCATCACAGAGATAGACTCGGTGTATGTGTGACAAGCCCTTCTCAATCTAACAAGCCTTTCAAAGAAATATCCTCTCAAAAATTCCAATGACTATCCTAGGTACAGACAGTAATAGCTCCACTCAAAGCCTTCCCACGCACTCAGTAGGATAATCCCCACAGCATATCATGCGGTTCTACTGGGTATAAGATCCATGATAACAAAGACTTCACTTTATTCTTTACTCATCATTTTTCAAAATTTTCAAATTTGACGCATATCAGAATAAGCTCTTACCCATCATAGTAGTGTAGGACATTTCGTGATAATCCCCTACCTACTCAAATCATAAGGTAGCTATAAACTGACTATCGTGAGCTATTGGTCATCATAGTGGTATAGGACATACGAGGTATACCCTACCGCACTCAAATCATTAACCAGCTTCCGACAAACGTATTTATTAATAATTGCTCACTCACTTTATTTATTCACTTTTCAAAGTCATAAGTTACATCTCACTTATCACATTCAAACTTTATGATATTCACAGTACACGGTCTAACTTAGGTGTAACTATACTGACCTTCCTAAGATAAATCATTAAAAATAATGAAAGGATATAATTCAAAAGTCATGCTTCAAAATCAAAGGCTTTCGTGAGTGAAAAACGAATACTATCTCCATGACAGTAAAGACATGCTATAATTATCTCACTAAGTCACATAATATCATTGTTAGAAAACTACAACTAGCAAGCATTTAGTTTCAACCATATGCTCGAGACTAACAAAAATTTTAAATTTGCTTGAAATTCAACATTCACTCATATTTCAAAGGATATAGCATAAAAACATACCCAAACACCCCCCCACACTTAAATCACATTATGTCCTCAGAATGTGCAGAATAAAATAAAAAAGAAAACTTAGCTGGTTTCAACAGTGGTTGTCGGATGAAAGTTGGCAGAGGTCAGGCCGGAGCATGGATATACCGCGACAACTCGAATAGACAACACTGGACATAAAAGCTTGTGAGCCTGCTCAAAAGTATCTGCAACACTCGACATACCATATAATCTCGGGGTACACGGGGTATATGAGCAACACATAACACAAAACACTTACAATGAATGTAGGAGGAATAACCATCAACACAAAATCAACTAAAGTATTATTTCTAAAACAATAAAAAAAACAACCTAAGCAAAGGAAACGAACAAAGAAAACTAGGTTGCCTCCTAGGAGCGCTCTTTTAATGTCAATAGCTTGACACAGATTCCAAAAGATCAACCCGGATCGGGCCACTTTGGTTTAACTGCCGCCACCTCGATGATCGTAATTAGAATTACTAGGCGGAAGTGATTTTCACCACAACAACAAGTCAAGTGCGCAATAAGTTCATTAAACTTTTCTCTCCAAACTACACTGACTCTCTTCTTCTTGTTCTTGCGCACGATAGGCATAGACATAGTGGTATGATCAGAAGTCTCAGCAGAAGGTACCTTACGGGTGGATATAGGAACGTCATCATCATGACTCAAAGAAATAAGATGGAATCTCTTCACAAACCAGACATCTCAGACTCTCATCTCTTCTTTGGAAATAAAGAATCTCAGCTTTTCCTTTGGTTGCCCAAAATATTTCTTAAGTCGATGGCCATTCACTTTAAAAGCTTGATTACCATACCCGTTCAAAGTAATTACTCCACTTGGATTAACCTCGAGAATCTCAAATGGACTGCACCATCTAGACTTGAGTTTACCCGGAAACAGGTGAAGTCTAGTATTATAGAGTAAAGCCATTTCACCAACTTTGAATTCTCGGTCCTTGATCTTAGCGTCATGGAGTATCTTAGTTCTCTCCTTGCTGAGTTTAGCATTCTCGTATGCTCGAGTCCGAATTCGCCGAGCCTGCTCAATCAGAATAACCTTTTCACCCCACGAGTTGGCTATCAAAATTTAAGAATTTAATTGCCCAGAAAGCTCTGTGTTCAAGTTCAACAGGTAAATGACAAGCTTTGCCATAAACCATTTGGAAGGGTGACGTGCCCATCGGAGTTTTAAATGCAGTACGATAAGCCCACAATGCGTCATCCAACTTAAGACTCCAATTAGATCGATTATTGTTCACGGTCTTCTCTAAAATTCTTTTCAAGCTCTGGTTGCTTACCTCGACTTGGCCACTGGTTTGGGGATGATATGGTGTACCAACTTTGTGTTTGACACCATATTTTTCAAGGATTTTATCAAGCGGCGCATTGCAAAAATGAGTACCTTCATCACTAATGAGTGCTCTCGGACAGCCGAATCTGGTAAAGATATTCTTTTGCAAGAATTTCTTCACGACTTTATGATCATTAGTTTGGGTAGCTATGGCTTCAACCCACTTGGAAACATAGTCAACACAGACGAGGATATACTTATTACCACATGAGGATGGAAAGGGTCCCATAAAATCTATGCCCCATACATCGAAAACTTCGCATTCAAGAATGGGCTTAAGTGGCATTTCCATCCGACTACTCTACCTTCCTGTTCTCTGGCACCTATCACAACCTTTACAAAAGGCTTCTGCGTCTTTAAACAGAGTCGGCCAGTAGAATCCAGCTTGGAGGATTTTTGCAACTGTCTTGGGTGCTCCGTAGTGACCTCCGGTAGGACCGCTATGGCATTGGTCCAGGATATCCCACTGATCATGCTCAGGAACACACCGTCGAAGCAACCCGTCTTTACAGACTCTGAACAAATAAGGATCTTCCTATATGAGATATTTGAGATCAGAAAAGAACTTTTTCTTCTCCTGATACGTCATATCCTCTAAATGACCACTCGCTAAATAGTTGTGAAGAGAGTTTGAGAATGTGATACACACAAGAGTAAACTTCAACTTAGTTTATTCATTGAGTAAAAAGATGTATAAATAGATACAATTGAGATGGAGAGACTAGCTAGCTAGCTTCATGCCACTTGAGTATGTAGATGTGGGCGGCAAGCATGCAAAAGTAAAAAGTAAAAGTTATGTCTATGACATAAAGTAAACTAGAGTTTGACATATTAATTTTTATATGACTCACAATTAATATGTCTTTTACAATTAATTTTACAATTAAATAAGGTGTACAAAATATTATGCACGAAATCTCGAGGCTCGGCAATGCTTGAGCACCTGTTGAAGCCTCAGCAGATCGAGTCATTGAGTAATATTTCCACACCCCTCAAATCGGGTCAGATATGTTGATGCAACCAAGTTTGCTACTTAGTCTATTTGAACATAAGAGGTGGAATAGCCTTGGTAAGAATATCACGATTCGATCTGAGCGAGGAACATACTTGGAGTTGAATAATCTTGGCATCAATCTTCTCCTTCGAAAGTAATCACAATGTCCACATGCTTGGTTTTATCATGATGGGTGGATCTTTCGCCATGCATAAGGCTGAATTATTATCACAACAGAGTGTGATAGGTTGTCTGATACTTTGAAGTTCGCCAAGCACTTTTTAGCCATAGAGCTTCACAAATGCCAAGTACAAGTGCCCTTAGTTCACCTTCAAGATCGCTTCTTGACACAAGAGGTTGTTTCTTGCTCCTCCAAGTAACTGTGTTCCCCATATATATGAGCAATAGCCTGTGGTAGACCTCCTCATCAATGTGACATCCAAATTTCAATCAAGATCAAGATAGACCTTGATTGATCTATCAAGAGACTTGGTGAAGAGCGTGCCTTGGCCAGAGTGGATTTTAAATACCTCAAGATCCTATTCTTGCATCCCAATGTTGCTCAATAGGGCAATGCATGAATTGATCGACTGGATCGACCCTATATGCAATATCAGGTCTTGTGTGAGAAAGGTATATGAGTTTGCCTACAAGCCTTTGATATTGTTCTTTCCTCGACAAAGAATGTCACCATGCGAAGAGGGTATGACCTGGGTCTACTGAGATACAAAGAGGTTTGCATCCCAAAGATGCCGCTTCCTTGAAGAGTCCAGGACATACTTCCTTTGGGAGACCGAAATGCCATTGGTGGTTCTAGCTACTTCCATACCAAGAAAGTACTTGAGGTAGCGGATCTTTAACTTGGAACACCTTTGCTAGTAGAGTCTTCAAGTTCGGATCTCAAGAGAGTCATCTCCGATGAAGGATGATATCATCCACATATACAATTAGAATGGACCTCCTCGGTTGGTTGTCTTGACAAACATGGTGTGATCGAGTTGCATTGATGATATCCAGCTAGCTTTTAACCACAAGAGTGAGTTTTCCAAACCATGCCCTTGATGATTGCTTCAGGCCATATAGAGATTTCCTCGCTTGCACACCTTGCCTTGAGTATGAGGATTGATAAAACCAGGGGTGCAGTCATATAAACCTCCTCGGTGAGGTCCCCATTTAGAAAGGCATTTTTGATGTCCAATTGGTGAAGAGGCAGTCAAGTTGGACAACTAGGGAAATCGAGACTCGACGGTGTTGAGCTTTGCTCTTTGGTGCAAAAGTTTCCTTATAGTCAATGCCATAAGTTTGAGTGAATCCCTTGCTACCAATCGGCTTTATACTTGTCAATTTTACCATCAGCATTGTATTTGATAGTGAATAACCATCTGCAGCTAACTGTTTTCTTGCCTTTGGGAAGAGTTGTGAGGTCCCAAGTATGATTATCCAAGAGAGCAGTCATCTCTGTTTTAACAAATGACCTTCCACTTATCATTTTGAAGGGTCTCTGAATATTTCTAGGGATAGAGTGAGAGTCCAGTCCTGTGTAAACATGGCAAAAGCAGGAGACAATCGATCATAAGATAAATAAGTATGAATAGAATGATCGATTGCATGATCTTTTCCCTTTCCTTAGAGCAATAGGTCGTCATCTACTTCAGATCTGCCTGAGTCGAGAAGGTGGGGTCCAGCGGACTCTGCCCCGATGAGAGTTGCCGAGGTTCCAGTTCAAGAGGCTCTGGGTCGGCACAGACTCGGGTCAACAGATCTTGCGATGGTCGAGAATGTGAGTATCTGCAGGATGCTGAAGATTATGAGTCTGCTGAGGGTTAATGGTTTGCTGAGGGAACGGACTTAGTTCAATCTCAATCAGGTTTCCATCAGTGACTGGCTCAGTAGGTTTGCTGTAATATGGAGTCCTTTCAAAGAATTTCACATCCATAGAATTGTAAAATTTCTTTTCAGTAGGAGAGTAACACTTGTAACCTTTCCTGTCCTGTGCATATCCAAGGAAAATGCACTTATGAGCTTTAGGATCAAGTTTACTTCTGTGTTGAGCATGGATATAAACAAACACAGTACAACCAAAGATCTTTGGAGGCAATTGGGTAATAAGATGAGAGCAGGAGGTGTGGTCAGAAGGGTTTGGAGAGGAGTTTTGAAACCTAACACTACTGGGAAGTCTGTTGATTAAATATGTAGCGATCAATATAGCTTCACCCCACATGTATTTAGGAACATGTGTAGTGAACATGATTGATCTCGCCATTTCAAGCAGATGCCTTCTTTCTTTCAAAGAACCCCATTCTCTTGAGGTGTTTCCACACAACTCACCGATATGAACAATTCCTCTGTTTGTCAAGAAGTTAATGAGGTTAGACTCATAGTATTCCAGAGCATTATCGTCTTTAAGATCTTGATCTTAGTATCAAATTGGGTGGAGACCATGTGATAAAATTCTTGGAAGATAGGTCCAACTTTGATTTGTCTTTCATTAAGAAACGACCAAGTGTTTCGGTATGATCATCAATGAAGGTTACAAACCACCTTTTCCTGTTATACTTTTCACTCTTGAGGTCCCCATACATCACCGTGAATTAGGGTGAAAGGGAAGAGGGCAAGTGAGGTAACTTAGCATACACAGATTTGGTGAGTTTAGCAAATTGACAAATATCACATTGAAGATCATTAAGATTACATCCTTTAAACAATTTAGGGATTAAAGACTTTAAATAACCAAAACTTGGATGTCCTAGTCTATAATGCCATAACATGATATTGTCTAGGTTTTGAGTGCAGTCATTGAGGCGCATTCTCGTCTTCGCCTTCTCTTCTTCAGCAGGTTGATCACAAACTTGATCCCCTGAGGTGGTTTAGCTTGCCCAATCACTTCTCGAGAAGAAAGATCTGGAATGTACACTCGATTCTTATTAAAAACAACGGTCCAATTCGGATCTTTAATGAGTTTAATCGTGATATAAGGTTACTGATCTAACTTTGGAACAAACAGACATTCTCGTAGATATATCTCGATTAGTAAGTTTAACCTTCCCAACACCTTTTGCATAAGAAGCAGAACCATCGCTAGTCTTAATTTGTGAATTTGGTTTCATGGCATATATTGGGTAATAAGGTTTTTATTACAGTCATATGGGAAGAAGCCCAGAATCAACAATCCAGTCTCATTACTAAGAGGTGAGTAAAATATACTGTTTTAGCATGAGTGGCCATTTCAGTAGGGGAGCTACCTTCCTGATGCTGAGCAATAAAGGCTCTAAAGGCAGCAAACTGAGCATTCAGCTTACTGTCATTCTCCTCTTCACTGATAAGTTTGCCTTGACTTTCCCTGGTTGGTTTTGAGGTTTTAGAGGGGTTAGGTTTGCCATGTAGCTTCCAACAATTGTCCTTGGTGTGATTTGTGCGTTTGCGGTGATCACGAACGCCTTTCCGGCTTTCTCGGTAGGCTTCTGTAAGTCTCATTAACCTTCAAACAGGCGTACCTTGATAAGGTTGTCGCGCAGGGGTTCAGCAGCATCACTTTCCTCCTGGCTTTCCTCATGTTTGACCTCAGCAAACATGGATTTGAGATTTGGAAGAGGTTTAGTAGCAAGAATTCTACCTCGACATCATCAAGAGTAGGATTCGATCCAAGAAGGAATTTGAATACTCTCTTTTCTCGATAATGTCTTTAAAGAGTGCAACATCTTTAACATCATTCCAGGGTGAGTTTACAACATATCTAGGTGTTGCCATGCCTTAGATAGTTGATTAAAGTATTGAGTTACTGAGACATATCCCATTGTCTCGCAATTTTGAATCTGAGCTTGAGTTCATAGACTTTGATGTATTGTCCTTTTTGAGTAAAGGTCTCGGCATTGTCCTGCATTTCCTTAGCGATGTCATACATCATAAAGTTCTCATCGATCTCTTTTGTCATAGACCTCGTGAGGATGGTCATGACTTGGTTATTTTTCTCGTGTCCCATGCTTCAAACTTGGGGTCGGTTTCGGTGAGGGCGGAGTTTGGAAACAGCACAGATATCCCATCTTGCCCTGGCCGGAGATATACATTTTCATAGACCTTGACCATAGCAAGTAATTGTTACCATCAAGTTTATGATTTGTAAAGAAGAGTGTTCGATTATCCCGGTCTCACGAGGCAAATTTGTGAGTTCATGAAGAAGATGAAACTTCAGATAATGTTGACATTTTTCTGAAAAAGAACTGAGTTTTGCAGCGGATTTTAGAACTCAGTAAGTCTCTGATACCATGAAGAGAGTTTGAGAATGTGATACACACAAGAGTAAACTTCAACTTAGTTTATTCATTGAGTAAAAAGATGTATAAATAGATACAATTGAGATGGAGAGACTAGCTAGCTAGCTTGGGCGGCCACTTGAGTATGTAGATGTGGGCGGCAAGCATGCAAAAAGTAAAAAGTAAAAGTTATGTCTATGACATAAAGTAAACTAGAGTTTGACATATTAATTGTTTATATGACTCACAATTAATATGTCTTTTACAATTAATTTTACAATTAAATAAGGTGTACAAAATATTATGCACGAAATCCTGAGGCTCAAGAATGCTTTGAGCACCTGTGAAGCCTCAAGCAGATCGAGTCTCTTGAGTAATATTTCCACAAGTTGACGAGTCAAACATACCACGGCCTAACCGTTTCAAGCTTCATCAATTGCTCATTCGGAAAATCAATGCCTATATCATTGTGATTTTCGCACCCTCATTTACTAAGCGAGATAAATGATCACTACAATATTCTCACTACCTTTCTTATCTTTAATCACAAGGTCAAACTCTTGTAGAATTAAAATCCATCTAAGTAACCTTGGTTTTGCATCCGCTTTGTCCATAAGGTAGCGCAAGGTCGCATGATCGGTCCAAACAACAACTTGAGACCCTGAAGATAACTTCTAAACTTGTCAATGGCAAAAACAACGACTAAGAATTCCTTCTCGCTTGTTGTGTAATTGCATTGAGCCGGGTTCAAAGTGCGGCTCGCATAATAAATGGGCCTGAACCTTTTATCAACTCTTTGACTAAAAGCTGCGCTTTCACGGCGTAATTAGAGGCATCGCACATCATTTCGAAAGGCTTGGTCCAATCAGGTGCAACTAAAATAGGGCATCGATAAGCTTGTCTTTCAGACAATTGAAAGCTTCCTTGCACTTCGCATCGAACAAGAAATCGACATCTTCTTTCAAGAGATTTGATAAAGGCTTGGCGATCGTAGAAAAGTCTCTAATGAAACGCCGGTAGAAGCCAACGTGTCCTAGAAAACCTCGTACCTCCTTCACTGTCTTAGGGTACGTCATCCTTTCGATGGATTCGACCTTAGCCTTATCAACTTGAATGCCAGCATTGGACACCTTGTGTCCCAAAACTATTCCTTCATCAACTAGAAAATGGCATTTCTCCCAGTTAAGCACCAGATTCTTCTCAACGCAACGTTGGAGTACCATATCTAGGTTCTCTAAAATTTCATCAAAACTATCGCCGTAGACTGAGAAGTCGTCCATGAAGACTTCCATGCATTTCTCAACAAGTCCATCAAAAATGGCCAACATACACCGTTGAAAAGTCGCGGGTGCATTGCATAGACCGAATGGCATTCTACGAAAAGCAAAAGTACCAGATGGACACGTAAACGTGGTCTTCTCTTGGTCATTGGGGTCGATGACTATCTGGAAGTAACCAGAGTATCCATCGAGAAAACAATAATACTTGTGACCACTCAGTCTTTCAATTAGTTGGTCAATGAAGGGTAAGAGAAAGTGGTCCTTGGCAGTAACCTCATTAAGTCTACGATAGTCAATACAGACTCTGTAGCCTATCACGAGTCGTAAGGCAACTTCCTCCCCTTTTTCATTCTTTTCGACTGTGATACCGCCCTTCTTTGGCACAACTTGAGTAGGGCTGACCCACTCGCTATCGGCGATTGCGTAGATGATTCCCATGTCGAGCCACTTTATAACCTCCTTTTTGACAACCTCTTGCATATGCGGATTCAGCCTTCACGAGGTTGTCTTACCTTTTAGCTCCTTCCTCCGCTCGGATTTTATGCATGCATATGTCCTGGTGATCCTCGGATATCACCCACTTGCCAACCGAACGAGCGAGGATATTCTTTTAAGCACTTCTATCACCGTGTTGTGCTTCTTGCTCGTGGTCGAGTTTCAAGAAATGATCAAAGGCAATTTATCTCCATCCTTAAGAAAGATATACTTAAGGTGTTTGAAGTGGTTTGAGCTCTAAATCGTAGGTGGTTGCTCAATACTAGACTTTAACGGGCCACCTTTCTCCTTATGAGCTTGAAGTGGTTGATGAGAGAACACCTCATCTTCCCGAGGCTCAAACCCCGTAAAGTCTGGATCAAATTATCCATCGGAATCCTCCGGTCTACACTTGCTTCCTTTTTCTTGTGATCGATCATTTTTCTTAACTCTTCATCTTTAAGCTCTTACGCGACTCTTCCCAATCATCTACTTCCCAATGAGTAGCTTCTCTCCAAAACTCTACCTCGTCCCAACTACCCATCGAGCTTCTTCTTCACCAGGGATGAAGTCTTTCGACTCATTCTTTGAAATCATCGTTTGTTGTTGGGCATCTCCATGCTTCTAACTCAATAATGAGGCCTAGTGTGAGCGAGTGAAGATGACTCGTCAATGCCTCGGCTTGAAATGAATTAGAAGGTGGTCCATGATCACCGGATCCTCAATGTCCAAGACTTCAAAAACACCTATCTCTGTCAACTCCTCTGCTTCTTCAAAGTAGACATCTTTTTCGTCCTCATAGATAGCTTCGACAAACGATATTTCATTAATTACGGCTCTTTCAGGATGTGTCCCTCGTGTGAAGGTGACAGATGTGTCACCGACTCTAAGAGTAATCTGTCCTTTGCAGAAGTCGATGAGAGCGTTAGAAGTGTCTAAAAAGGTTCGGCCTAGAATTAGAGGCATCTCCTTATCAGGTGGATAGTCTAGAATAACCCAATCGGTAGGGAAGACTAAATGTTCAATTTGAAGGAGAACATTAGCTACACAACCGGCTGCAGTCCGGCTAGATTTATCTACCATCTGAAGAGAAATCGGGCGTTCCCGCATCCTTTTATCTAACCCGAGCTTTTTGCATACGTTTAATGGCATCACATTAATAGAGGCCCCTGAGTCGCATAAGACGTTTTCGAATAAATGGCCTTCGATCTCACAGGAGATTGAAGGTCTGCCAGGGTCACCTCGCTTAACAGCAATTTTCTGTGAAACCATCGCGCAATCCTCGCGTAGCACTTCTTCAGCCATCCCCTGAAGCTTTCTCTTACTCCCACAGAATTCTTTAAGATACTTAGTACATTTAGGCATTTCAGACAATACCTCAGCTAAGGGCATACTCACTTTAGTGTCTCTAAGCATCCTCCTCACTCCATCATACTGCTTGTCATTAGTGAGGGCTTTCTCTTTCCTTTTTGGGGGATAAGGAAGGGCTTTACCATTCCCTGCGGCCTGATTCTTTATCGCCTCATCCTCCTTATCCTTCCATCTTACGAACTTTTCTTTCTTTTTCTTAGTCAGGGGTACAGCCTCCTGACTTTCCTTTCTTTCCTCATTATCAGAATTATTTTCGTCCTCCGAAGAATTGTCACTACGCTCCTCATCGTTGCTTTCTTCGGCATGTGGTTTCTGATTTCCCCCTCCTGAACTCATAGCGTCAGGAGGGGCTACTCGTTTCCCGACATCTTGCCGGGTCCAAACACATTTACCACTTCTCAACGTTACTTCATTCAACTCCTCTTCTTGCCCATACTCCCACCGAGGTCTAATGGCGGTGCAAACATTCACATCGACTTTCGGATTTCTCTCGGTATAACTCGGAAGTTTACCGTGAGGTCTCGCTTGCTTGCCGGTTTGGTGCGCCATTTGACCAACTTGTCTCTCAATTGCTTTAACACTAGTGGATGAGTCTTCACCATGTCTACCAACTCATCGAATTTGTGTTGAGGACACATGAGGTGGTATGATTGTTGTTACGAGTTCGATTCCACCACCTTGAGGCCTTTGGGAGTTTTGAACGGCCTTTGATAGTTCGAGTTGAAAGAATTCGAATTTGAAGGGCCGGTGGTAACTTGGCTTGATTGAAGTTTTGTCGTTGAAATCTGAGTAGTTCGGCTTTGATTGAAGTTTCGGAAGGGTTGGTTTTGATTATCCATTAAATTTACTTCTTCCGTCATCTCCGCTCCTACCGCATTCCCGGATCGGAAGGTTGCGTCCTCAAGATTGGCCAGCTGCTTGCTTATCAATTCCATCTGAGCAACCAACAGCTTTGTATCAGGATTGCTTGCAGTACCTTCTTTCTTAAAAATATTGGTCTTCTTAGGAGTCGACCACATATTGTTCTTGGCGATGGTCTCAGTGTTCGGTAAAAACTAGTTTTATAATTTATAAACTGAAACACCCCAAGTATAAGGTTCGTAGTACAGGATGTTAACGGGTCGTCCTAAGGGAGTGGAATGTTTATCGGATCAAGGAACAATTATTCTATCGATTATGTCACGACTATTAACTAAACTAAGGTTGAAACTAACTAAAACCTAAACCTAAGAATTGAAACTAAAACAGGAATAAAAACAAGCAGAAAATAAGAAAACAGAAAGACGGACGAGCGTTCACTTTGATGAACGAGCGTCTGGAAACTAAATCTAATGGACGAGCGTCTGATATTGCGGACGAGCGTCTGATTATGAACTGAAGCAGAAAAGTGCAGGAAAACAGCAGGAAACTAGGGTTTATATAACTAGAACTTAAACTAAACTTAATCTAAACGATTTGATTAAACCAATTAAAGGAAAACACAGCGAGGCAACGAATCCACCCATCAACCAACAACCCCCAACTAGATGGTGATCTAAAGATGTAGTTTTTAGTAGTGATTTTTCACGAATTCAATTAAATTTCTTCAACCAAATTCTAGGGTTTCGTTTATCTTTTCAAATAAACTAAACATGCAATCAAAACGAAATCACGAGATTGTTTCCAAACTCTTACTCAACTAATCATGCATAATCTCTTACAACACGAATAATTGCATCACTTGAACGAAATAAAACTTAAACCAATATATTTTCATACATAGATCCAAGCATATAGATATAGATAAATCGTTTCATCAAATCGTTAATTCCAACAAAACATGATCAATACAAAACAGCATCCAAAGTGATGAAAAACTATAAATTAAACTCACTAACATAAAGCATCGAACTCTCTAGTTGGTTGTGTTGTTGATAGGCTTCCTCCGTCGACTCACTGCAAGGCTTTTAGCCAACAATCATGTTGAAGATGATTGTTGGGTTGGAGAAGTTCATCTCTGTGTAAAAAGGCTTGTGGCCGCAGCTTTTTGGTGTAAAATTGCGATCTCAATTATTTGGTATGAATTAGGGTTAAGAGGTCAGCCGCTATAAATAGAGTTTTGAGTCGGTTATGACTAAGTCGGCAACGGACGCCGTCTCGAATATCCGACGCCCGCCCGTAATGCCTGGACGCTGAGTAAACGCCGCTCGTTCATCCTCCGTCTGAACTCTCGAATGTAAAATACGATTTCGACGCCGCATGGACGCGCTTCATTCATCGACGCTGCTCGTTCACTTTAGTGAACGCTCGTTCAAACTGCTGAGGATCGGATCTCTTCATCTTTATCCAATTTCTTCAAGCCAATTCCAACTCTATCTCTTATAATTCGACTTGAGCTTCATTTATCCTCATTATATGCATGAAAATCAACACCTACATGATAAATAAACAATGCAAAAATGTAATAAAACTCAACTAATAATAATTCCATTAAATCAACACTTAAAATCATCAATTTTGCATACAACCCTCTTAAAATCATCTTTACTCAATATTTACACTTAAACCCTTAATTCTCATGTAAATTATGCAAATGTGGGGAAAATAGTAATGAAATACACCATTAATAGTCATATAAATATGGCCTTAACAACACCCCCACACTTAGCTTTTTGTACGTCCTCGGACAAAACAATCAAAACTATAGCTCAACTTTATAAATAATCCACATAGATCTCTAACTCACGTAACAAAAGATACAACAACTATAGCAAACAATACCATCACAGAGATAGACTCGGTGTATGTGTGACAAGCCGTTCTCAATCTTAACAAGCCTTTCAAAGAAATATCCTTTCAAAAATTCCAATGACTATCCTAGGTATAGACAGTAATAGCTCCACTCAAGCCTTCCCACGCACTCAGTAGGATAATCCCTACAGCATATCATGCGGTTCTACTGGGTATAAGATCCATGATAACAAAGACTTTACTTTATTCTTATTCATCATTTTTCAAAATTTTCAAATTTGACGCATATCAGAATAAGCTCTTACCCATCATAGTAGTGTAGGACATTTCGTGATAATCCCCTACCTACTCAAATCATAAGGTAGCTATAAACTGACTATCATGAGCTATTGGTCATCATAGTGGTATAGGACATACGAGGTATACCCTACCGCACTCAAATCATTAACCAGCTTCCGACAACGTATTTATTAATAATTGCTCACTCACTTTATTTATTCACTTTTCAAAGTCATAAGTTACATCTCACTTATCACATTCAAACTTTATGATATTCACAGCACACGGTCTAACTTAGGTGTAACTATACTGATCTTACTATGAATAAATCATTAAAAATAATGAAAGGATATAATTCAAAAGTCATGCTTCAAAATCAAAGGCTTTCGTGAGTGAAAAACGAAACTATCTCCATAAAAGTAAAACATGCTATAATTATCTCACTAAGTCACATACTATCATCGTTAGAAAACTACAACTAGCAAGCATCTAGTTCCAATTATATGCTCGAGTCTCACAAAAAATTTTAAATTTCACAGAAATTTAACATTCACTCATATTTCAAAGGATATAGCATAAAAACATACCCAATTTACCCCCACACTTAAATCACATTATGTCCTCGGAATGTGCAAATATAAAAGAAAAGAAAACTCAATTTGGTTTCAACGGTGGTTGTCGGATGAAAGTTGGCGGAGGTCAGGCCGAGCATGGATGTACCATTTGCAACTCGAATAGACAACACCTTTGGATGATAGTAACTCAAAACCTGCTCAAAAGTATCTGCAACACTCGACATACCATATAATCTCGGGGTACATGGGGTATATGAGCAACACATAACACAAAACACTTACAATGAATGTAGGAGGAATAACCATCAACACATAATCAACTAAAGTACTACTTCTAAAACAATAAAACAAAACCACCTAAGAAAAGGAAACGAACAAAGAAAACTAGGTTGCCTCAGGAGAGCTCTTTTAATGTCAATAGCTTGACACAAAGTTCAAGAATCAACCCGGATCGGGCCACTTTGGTTTAACGCGCCACCTCAAGATCGGAATTAGAATTACTAGGGCGGAAGTGATTTTCACCACAACAACAAGTCAAGTGCGCAATAAGTTCATTAAACTTTTCTCTCCAAACTACACTGACTCTCTTCTTCTTGTTCTTGCGCACGATAGGCATAGACATAGTGGTATGATCGAAGTCTCAATGAAGGTACCTTACGGGTGGATATAGGAACGTCATCATCATCTGACTCAAAGAAATAAGATGGAATCTCTTCACAAATCAGGACATCTGTACTCTCATCTCCTCTTTGGAAATAAAGAATCTCAGGCTTGTCCTTTGGTTGCCCAAAATATTTCTTAAGTCGATGGCCATTCACTTTAAAAGCTTGATTACCATACCCGTTCAACGTAATTACTCCACTTGGATTAACCTCGAGAATCTCAAATGGACGGACCATCTAGACTTTAGCTTACCAGAAACAAATGAAGTGCGGTATTATAGAGTAAAGCCATTTCACCAACTTTGAATTCTCGGTCCTTGATCTTAGCGTCATGGAGCATCTTCGTTCTTTCCTTGCTAAGCTTAGCATTCTCGTACGCACGGAGTCTGAATTCGTCGAGCTCGTTCAATTGTAACAACCGTTTCTCCCCACAGAGCTGGCTATCGAAATTTAAGAATTTAATTGCCCGTAAAGCTGCGTGCTCAAGTTCGACAGGTAAATGACAAGCTTTGCCATAGACCATTTGGAAGGGTGACGTGCCCATCGGGTCTTGAATGCGAGACGATAAGCCCACAATGCGTCATCCAGCTTAAGACTCCAATTAGATCTATTATTGTTCACGGTCTTCTCCAAAATTCTTTTCAGGCTCCGGTTGCTTACCTCGACTTGGCCACTAGTTTGAGGATGATATGGTGTACCAATCTTATGTTTGACACCATACTTCTCAAGGATCTTGTCAAGCGGCGCATTGCAAAAGTGAGTACCTTCATCACTAATGAGTGCTCTCGGACAGCCAAATCTAGTAAAGATATTCTTTTGCAAGAATTTCTTCACGACTTTATGATCATTAGTTTGAGTAGCTATGGCCTCGACTCCACTTTGAAACATAATCCACAATGCACGAGGATATACTTATTACCACATGAGGATGGAAAGGGTCCCATAAAATCTATGCCCCATACGTCGAAAACTTCACATTCAAGAATGGGCTTAAGTGGCATTTCCATCCTACTACTCTGCCTTCCTGTTCTCTGGCACCTGTCACAACCTTTACAAAAGGCTTCTGCATCCTTAAACAGAGTCGGCCAGTAGAATCCAGCTTGAAGGATCTTTGCAACCGTCTTTGGTGTTCCATAGTGACCTCCGGTAGGACCGCTATGGCATTGTTCTAAGATATCCCACTGATCATGCTCAGAACACACCGTCAAAGCAACCCGTCTTTAGGACTCGAACAAATAAGGATCTTCCCATACGAGATATTTGAGATCGTAAAAGAACTTTTCTTCTCTCGATACGTCATATCCTCTAAATGACCACTCGCTAAATAGTTGGCGTAGTCGACATACCACGGCCTAACCGTTTCAAGCTTCATCAATTGCTCGGTCGGAAAATCAATGCCTATATCATTGTGATTCTCTCGCACCCTCATTTACTAAGCGAGATAAATGATCACCACAATATTCTCACTACCTTTCTTATCTTTAATCACAAGGTCAAACTCTTGTAGAATTAAAATCCATCTAAGTAACCTTGGTTTGGCATCCGCTTTATCCATAAGGTAGCGTAAAGCTGCATGATCTGTCCATACAATCACTTGAGACCCTAGAAGATAGCTTCTAAACTTGTCAATGGCAAAGACGACGGCTAAGAATTCCTTCTCAGTCGTAGTATAATTGCATTGAGCCGGGTTCAAGGTACGACTCGCATAATAAATGGGCTGAACCTTTATCAACTCTTTGACCTAAAGCTGCGCCACGGCGTAATTAGAGGCATCGCACATCAACTCGAAAGGCTTGGTCCAGTCAGGTGCAACTAAAATAGGGGCACTGATAAGCTTGTCTTTCAGACAATTGAAAGCTTCTTTGCACTTTGCATCGAACAAGAAATCTACATCTTCTTTCAAGAGATTTGATAAAGGCTTGGCAATCGTAGAAAAGTCTCTAATGAAACGCCGGTAGAAGCCAACGTGTCCTAGAAAACCTCGTACCTCCTTCACTGTCTTAGGGTACGTCATCCTTTCAATGGCTTCGACCTTAGCCTTATCAACTTGAATACCAGCATTGGACACCTTATGTCCCAAAACGATTCCTTCGTCTACTAGAAAATGGCATTTCTCCCAGTTAAGCACCAGATTCTTCTCAACGCAACGTTGGAGTACCATATCTAGGTTCTCTAAAATTTCATCAAAACTATCGTCGTAGACTGAGAAGTCGTCCATGAAGACTTCCATGCATTTCTCAACAAGTCTATCAAAAATGGCCAACATACACCGTTGAAAAGTCGCGGGTGCATTGCATAGACCGAATGGCATTCTACTTAAAAGCAAAAGTACCGGATGGACACGTAAACGTGGTCTTCTCTTGGTCATTGGGGTCGATGGCTATCCGGAAGTAACGAGTATCCATCGAGAAAACAATAATACTTGTGACCACTCGGTCTTTCAATTAGTTGGTCAATGAAGGGTAAGGGAAGTGATCTTTTGCGGTGACTTCATTCGGTCCACGATAGTCGATGAGCACTCAGAGCGATCCACGAGGCGTAGGGCAACTTCCTCCCCTTTTTCATTCTTTTCAACCGTAATACCGCCTTCTTTGGCACAACTTGAGTAGGGTGACCCACTCGCTATCGGCGATTGCGTAGATGATTCCCATGTCAAGCCACTTTATAACCTCCTTCTTGACAACCTCTTGCATATGCGGATTCAGCCTTCGAGGTTGTCTTACCTTTTAGCTCCTTCCTCCGCTCGGATTTTATGCATGCATATCCAGGTGATCCTCGGATATCACCCACTTGCCAACCGAACGCGAGGATGTTTTTCTTAAGCACTTCTATCATTTGTGCTTCTTGCTCTTGGTCGAGTTTCAAGAAATGATCAAAGGCAATTTATCTCCATCCTTAAGAAAGATATACTTAAGGTGTTTTGGAAGCGGTTTAAGCTCTAAATCGGTAGGTGGTTGCTCAATACTAGACTTTAACGGGCCACCTTTCTCCTTATGAGCTTGAAGTGGTTGTGATGAGAACACCTCATCTTCCCGAGGCTCAACCCCGAAAGGCACTGGATCAAATCATCCATCGGAATCCTCCGGTCAACACTTGCTTCCTTTTTCTTGTGATCGATCATTTTTCTTAACTCTTCATCTTTAAGCTCTTACGCGGCTCTTCCCAATCATCTACTTCCCAATGAGTAGCTTCTCTCCAAAACTCTACCTCGTCCCAACTACCCATCGAGCTTCTTCTTCACCAGGGATGAAGTCTTCGACTCATTCTTTGAAATCATCGTTTGTTCTTTGGGCATCTCCATGCTTCTAACTCAATAACAGCCCAGTGTGGCGAGTGAAGATGACTCGTCAATGCCTACGGCTTGAAATGAATTAGAAGGTGGTCCATGATCACCGGATCCTCAATGTCCATGACTTCAAAAACACCTATCTCTGTCAACTCCTTTGCTTCTTCAAAGTAGGCATCTTTTTCGTCCTCATAGATAGCTTCGACAAACGATATTTCATCAATTACGGCTCTTTCAGGATGTGTCCCTCGTGTGAAGGTGACAGATGTGTCACCGACTCTAAGAGTAATTTGTCCTTTGCAGAAGTCGATGAGAGCGTTAGAAGTGTCTAAAAAGGTTCGGCCTAAAATTAGAGGCATTTCTTTATCAGGTGGATAGTCTAGAATAACCCAGTCGGTAGGGAAGACTAAATGTTCAACTTGAAGGAGCACATTAGCTACACAACCGGCTGCAGTCCGGCTAGATTTATCTACCATCTGAAGAGAAATCGGGCGTTCTCGCATTCTTTTATCTAACCCGAGCTTTTTGCATACGTTTAATGGCATCACATTAATAGAGGCCCCTGAGTCGCATAATACATTTTCGAACAAATGGCCTTCGATCTCACAGGAGATTGAGGGTCTGCCAGGGTCACCTCGCTTAACAGCGACTTTCTGTGAAACCATTGCGCAATCTTCTCGAAACACTTCTTCAGCCATCCCCTGAAGCTTTCTCTTGCTCCCACAGAATTCTTTAAGATACTTAGTACATTTAGGCATTTCAGACAATACCTCAGCTAAGGGCATACTCACTTTAGTGTCCCTAAGTATCCTCCTCACTCCAAAGATATCGCTTGTCGTTAGTGAGGGCTTTCTCTTTCCTTTTTGGTGGATAAGGAAGGGCTTTATCATTCCCTGTAGCTTGATTCTTTATCGCCTCATCCTCCCTATCCTTCCATCTTACGAACTTTTCTTCCTTTTTCTTAGTCAGGGGTACAGCCTCCTGACTCTCCTTTCTTTCCTCGTCATCAGAATTATTTTCATCCTCCGAAGAATTGTCACTAAGCTCCTCATCGTTGCTTTCTTCGGTATGTGGTTTCTGATTTCCCCCTCCTGAACTCATGCCGTCAGGAGGGGCTACTCGTTTCCCGACATCTTGCCGGGTCCAGCCTGTTTACCACTTCTCAACGTTACTTCATTCAACTTCTCTTCTTGCCCATACTCCCACTGAGGTGTAATGGCAGTGCAAACATTCACATCAGCTTTTGGGTTTCTCTCGGTATAACTCGGGAGTTTACCGTGAGGTCTGCTTGCTTGCTGGTCTGCCATTTGACCAACTTGTCTCTCAATTGCTTTAACACTAGTAGACGAGTCTTCACCATGTCTACCACTCATCGAATTTGTGTTGAGGGACACATGAGGTGGTATGATTATTGTTCGAGTTTGATTCCAGCCACCTTGAGGCCTTTGGGAGTTACGAGGCGGCCTTTGATAGTTCGAGTTGAAAGAATTCGAATTTGAAGGGCCAGGTGGTAACTTGGCTTGATTGAAGTTTTGTCTTTGAAATCTGAATAGTTAGTTCGGTTGAAGTTTCGGAAGGGTTGGTTTTGATTATCCATTAAGTTTACCTCCTCCGTCATCTCGCCCCCCGCTGTGTTTCAAGATAATTTGAATTAGAAATTTGCATCTCAAGATTGGCCACCGCTTGCTTATCAATTCCATCCGAGCAACTAATGAGTTGTGTATCGTGATTGCTTGCGTGACCTTCTTTCTTAACAATATTGGTCTTCTTAGAGTCGACCACATATTGTTCTTGGCGATGGTCTCACCACTCAGTGGCGATCTCATCACCTCCCCTAAGAAGGATCCATGAGTCTGTGGAGTCAAGATAGTCTCTATTAGGTTGAGAGACTCCTCTGTAAAATAGTTCCAACAACTCATGTCTATCATATCCGTGATTGGGGCACTTCCTCATCAACAGATTTAATCTCTCCCAAGCCTTGCCAACAGTCTCATCCTCCATCTGCTCAAACGTAGCTATTTCCCGTTTCATCTCCATAATCTTGCCTGGTGAAACCCACTTAAGAGCGAAGGCTCTTTTGACATCATTCCATGTATGGAGGAATGATGTGCTTAATGACTTAAACATCTTGCTTGCTTCACCTTTTAAAGCAAAAGGAAATAGCTTCAACTTTACGATCTCAGAATCAACACCAGGATAATGGCCTGCTTCACAGATTTGTACGAATGTGGACAAGAAGTCGTGCGGGTCTTCTTGAGCAGTGCCATGGAAAGAGCTATTTTGGACTAGTGCAACTACTCCATTTTTAAGGTCGAAATTTACTCCCCCCATATCAGGTGGACGAATAGGTCTATGTCCCTCGAGAAAATCTTGATTAAGATATGGAGTGTAGGGTCTGGTTCAACCGATTAAATTTGGTTTTGGCGGAATTGTTGAAGTTGTTGATTTATGCCGACTTGTCGATTCTGCTTGCATTCTGCGCAGAGCTTGCATTTGTTGAAGGAGTAAATTTAACTGAGCTTGGGGATCAGGATTTGGAATTGGTGGATCTTGATCCGCCATTTTGTCCAAATCAGGGAAAAGCCTTCTTCTAAGGATAGATCGTTCAGGCTCAGGATCAAAGATCAGAAGTCCCTTCTTACTTCTCGTTTGCATAAACCAGAAGAAAGGAAAAGGAAGAAATCAACCCTTTGGGGTTGATTAGAAACAGTTTAGAAAAGATTAGATGGTTTAGAGGAGAAAAGAAAAGAGAAGAAAAGAGAAGAAAGAAAAGAAGTGATGATTGAGCAGATGAATCAAGCGCCCAGTGTTAGTGGGCGTTCGTTCGTAATCGAAACGCTCGTTGATTGAATGAACGTTCGTTCAGAGGATGAATTGAGGTGGGACGGGCGTTCAAGTTATTGAGCGCTGCGTTCAAAAGGCTTTAGTATTTTTAATTTTCTTATTTTTAGAAAATATAAAGAAACCGAAGCTGGAAAAGAAACCTACCTACTAAAAGTTTAAAAACAAGAAAAACACTAAGACGGTAAAAAAAACGTGTTGAAATCTTCTAGGGCCAAAATGGAGGGGAAAACAGTGGATTTTGACCTCAAAAACGCACTGAACGGCCTACGGCGTTCACTACGTCGTCGGCGGCGCCGGAACGAGCTTTCGAATTGGGGTCCTGCGTTCCAAACGGACACTCGAGCGAAAGTTATGGTCAAAATACTACCGTGTGACCTAACGACCCTTTTGACACGTAAAAATCGTCCTAAGTAGAATCCGACAACCGTTACCGACTCCCGGCAACGGCGCCAAAAAACTTGTTCGGTAAAAGCGAAGTTTTACAATTTATAACGAAACACCCCAAGTATAAGGATCGTAGTATAGGATGTTAACGGGTCGTCTAAGGGAGTGGAATGTTTATCGAATTCGGTATAAATCTATATCGATTATGTCACAATTATCTATCTAAACTAAGGTTGAAACTAACTAAAACCTAAACCTAAGAATTTAAAAACAGAAAATGAGAAATAAAACAAGCGAGAAAAATAAGAAAGCAGAAGAGGCGGACGGCGTTCACTAGAGTGAGCGAACGTCTGGAAACTAAATCTAATGGACGAGCGTCTGCTATTGCGGACGAGCGTCTAACTACGAACTGAAGCAAAAAAGTGCAGGAAAACAGCAGGAAACTAGGGTTTATAAAACTAGAACTTAAACTAAGCTTAATCTAAACGATTCGATTGATAAACAATAAAGGAAAAACAAGGCAAGGCGACTAGGTTCCACCTATCAACCAACAATCCAACTAGACGGTGATTAAAAAGACATAGTTTTTAGTAGTGATTTATCACGAATTCAATCAAATATCTTTAATCAAATTCCTAAGGTTTCGTTTGTCTTTTCAAACAAACTAAACATGCAATCAACACGAAATCACGAGATTGTTTCCAAGCTCTTACTCAACTAATCATGCATAATCTCTTAAAACACAATTAGATGCATTACTTTGAATAAAAGAGAACTTAAATAAACATACTTTCATAAATTTATTCAAGCATAAATTAAACATAGATCGTTTCATCAAATCTTAATTCAATAAAACTTAAACAATACAAAACAGATCCAAAGTAATGAAAAACTACGAAATAAACTCACTACACATAAGCGTCGAACTCTCTAGTTGGTTTTGTTGTTGATAAGCTTCCTCCGTCGACTCACTGCAAGGCTTTTAGCCAACAATCATGTTGAAGATGATTGTTGGGTTGGAGAAGTTCATCTCTCTGCGTAAAAGGCTTGTGGCGCAGCTTTTGGTGTAAAGTTGCGATCTCAATTATGTGGTATCAATTAGGGTTAAGAGGTTCTTTGCTATATATAGAGTTTTGAGTCGGTTATGACTAAGTCGGCGGCGGACGCTCGTCTCGAATATCCGACGCCCGCCCGTCGAGAATGCTGGGACGCTGAGTAAACGCTTCGTTCATCCTCCGTCGAACTCTCTCGAATACAAAAATACGATTACGACGCCATTTGCATGGGCGCTTGATTCACTTACGGACGCTCGTTCAAGATCAGTAGACGCCCGTTTGAACCGCTGAGGATCGGATCTCTTCATCTTTATCCAATTTCTTCAAGCCAATTCCAACTCTATCTCTTATAATTCGACTTGAGCTTCATTTATCCTCATTATATGCACGAAAATCAACACCTACATGATAAATAAACAATGCAAAAATGTAATAAAATCCAAATAATAATAATTCCATTAAATCAACACTTAAAATCATCAATTTTGCATACAATCATCTTAAAATCATCTTTACTCAATATTTACACTTAAACCCTTAATTCTCATGTAAATTACGCAAATGTGGGGAAAATAATAACGAAATAAACCCTTAATAATCATATAAATATGTCCTTAACAGGTGGTGATGATGAAACAAAAAAGCAAAGCATTTAGTAGTTTCAAGCAGTGGAAGACTCTAGAGGAGAATCAGACAGGCAAGAAGATCAAGAGGCTTCGAACAGATAATGGTCTGGAATTCTGTTGGTTTGCGTTGACACATTCTATAAAGATGAGAGTATTTCTAGACATCACACAGTCAGGATTACACCTCAGCAGAATGGTGTAGCTGAGAAATGAATCAAAATTTTCTGGAGAGGACAAGATGTATGCTCTCTAATGCTGGTTTATCAAGAAGATTTTAGGCAGAGGCTGTAAGCACAACATGCTACTTAATCAACCGAAGTCCTCACACAGGGATCAATCTCAAGACACCATTTGATATGTGGTCAGACAAGCATGCTGACTACTCAGTCCAAAGGGTATTTGGAAGCACCGCTTACTATCATGTTAATGAATGGAAGTTGGAGTCAAGAGCCAAGAAAGGAGTGTTTGTAGGGTATGGTCATAGATTGAAGGGTTATAGAATTTAGACATCAGCAGAGAACATGGTCATACTCAGCAGAGATGTGGTCTTTGATAAAAATTCTATGCTTAGCTCATCAGTGAGACGGACTGCTCAGTCTGAAACCAATACTGAATCTGAGAGAGCTGATAATAAGATGGAGCTTTAGGTGGAGTCAGCTGAGATGCAACTCTCAGCGGATCCAAGTCAGCACTCATCTGATCTGGTTGCTGAACCGGAGTCTGATCTAAGCCAATTGTCAACAGAGCTAAGGGTCAGCTGAGCATCAAACAGGGAATAGTGGTCAATAGAGTACAGTTGTCAACAGATCTAGAAGAACCAATGTTGGGGTACCTCCTAAGAAGTATGGTTTTGATGATATGGTTGGGTATGTACTTTAAGTTGCAGAAGAAGTGGATTGTTTTGAACCTTCTACTTACTAGGAAGCAGTGACATGTTCTGAGGCATCTCAATGGCTTGTTTCCATTGGATATGAAATGGAGTCATTACTGAAGAATCAGACTTAGGATCTAGTTAAGCATCCAGCTGATATGAGAGTTGTTACTTGCAAATGGATCTTCAAGAAGAAGTAAGGAATGTCTGAGGCAGAAGAAGTCAAGTGTAAGGCATGTTTGGTTTCAAGAGGGTTCAGTCAGAAAGAAGAGGTGGACTTTGATGAGATATTCTCATCCGTAGTCAGACATAATTCAACCAAAGTGTTACTAGCAGGGTGGCACAACAGGATCTTGAACTTGAGCAGTTAGATATGAAGACAGCTTTTCTACACGGTGAGGTAGATAAAGGGATATACATGACCAACCCAGAAGGATTCCAAGTTCCTGGCAAGGAAGATTGTGTGTACTGGTTGAGGAGGTCCTTGTATGGACTGAAGCAAGCTTCTAGGCAGTGGTATAAGAGGTTTGATAATTACATGATCTAGCTGGGTTATAACAGAAATCCATATGATTGTTGTGTATCACAGTTAGCTGAGAGATGGTCACATATCTATCTTATCATGTATGTGGATGATATGTTAATAGCGGCAAGGAAGAAGTCTGATATTCAAAATCCGGAGAACCTACTCAGTGTTGAGATTGAAATAAAGTATTTTGGTGCAGCCAAGAAAATTTTGGGGCTGAAGATTTGAAGAGATAGAAGTCAGAAAAGTTGTTTTTATCTCAGCAGGGCTATATACAGAAGATATTGGCAATATTTGGAATGTCTGCTGCAAAACCAATAGATACTCTTATGACATCAAAAGTTCATTTGTCTATTTATGCTTCACAGTCTTCCACAGATTAAAACTGTTTCTTTCTGTAAACTTGTCATTGTTGACGTTTAAAGCAGACATCTTTCTCACCAGAAAAGTATGCGTTGATCCCAAATCCTAGCGTCACTTATGACATTTGTGCCAATCTACCTTGCTTCAAATAGATAAACAGATTTCTTGATGACCTTGGCTTTGATACCAGTTTGTTATAATGAATCAATCAAAAAGTGATGGTGATTGTGAGTAAAGATCAGAAAATAAACATGCAAACAAGTATAGAAACAATAAGAACACATATTTAACGTGGTTTCCGATAATGTGCCGACTACTCCACGGACAAACTAGGATTATTTTATTATCGATCACGACAAAGTTACAATTTACAACTATTACAAATGGTATTTATAGGCCTTGAGAACCCAACCCTAACCGCCTTAACATTCAAACCGGATAATGGCTGAAATACTCCAGAAGTAATTTTCCCAAAAACGGGAAACCGTACAAACGTGTTCCCCAAGTAATGTTGAGAACCAACTCAACAACCTCAGCAGACTCAGCAGATTGATCAACTCTGCTGACTTCCTTCAGGTGAACACCAGACTCAGCAGAAACTCCATGCTCTGCTGACCAGATAGGCTTTTACATAAACTCAACTGGGTATGCCATTCAGCTAACCAGATTCAGTATGCATAGTTTAAGTCACCATTACAAAACCGAAGATAAAATGACAATAGAAAACGTGTGATATGTATGTCTTTTGACGATACGGGATTTCACCCCTCCGCGTGGAATAATCTGATTGGTCCAGCTGGCATGTGGAAAAGTCTACGCTGATGACCCACATCGGATCGAAAACCATGCATGCCAGTGAAGACCGCAATGACAGGCAGATTGTGCGAGTGTCCCACCTCAGTCAACCATGTCGGTATCCCTCGAGTCGATGCCAAGACTGCCAGTGCAAACACTCGGGCCCGCCGCCCAGCAGGTTGATGACGGTCAAATTATACCCGTAAAAGTCATCAACGTTGACCTTAAATCGAGATTAATAATTTATATTTCATATTAAATCACTCGTTTATATTTATTATTTAATGTTAAGTGATTATTAATATGATATTTGGCATTTAGCTGTTTTTATTATTAAAAGCCGATTTATTGTGCGATAAATGCTGATTTTGCAGATCACGACAAATCGGAAAGATAAATATCGCGCAATCGAGAAATCTCAAGATAATGAAGAGGAAAATCGGAGCATTAATCAAAGGATAAATCAGATCAGTTCAAAAGAATGCAGTGGGGAACAAGTCAGACAAAGAGACGCGTTTAACACGTGTAAAAAGGGCTCGGTCGACCGAGCCTATCCATTCGGTCGACCGAGAGAGTCGGCTCGGTCACTTGAAGTTTATCCGGCAGAAATCGCGTGTATATCTTCTAGATCCTTCCTAGGTCGGCAAAAATCTCTATATAAGCAGCGGCTACGAAATTTGTAAAAACACACCAACACATCCCATCATCCCTTCATTCTTTCTTCAATCTTACAATTCATAATATAAATTTGATACAATGTAGAATAATTTGAGGGTTTCAACAATTTAAAATTTGCAATATGTAAGCCTTTATTTTCTGTTTCTTTCTTTTAAGTAATTAATCCCTCCCAATTAGGCTTTATCGTTTGAATTAGTTAATCATAGCTAGATGATGTAGATCTAGGCTATGACGTTAGAGATGTGGCGACTCCTTGTCTATGGGGATCCCATAACCTACGTCATACACTTAGTTTCTATCCATGAATCTGCATTGTTTAATTACTGTGTATCTAAGTTAGTTTATATGAATGCTTTACGAATTACTGTTTAATCCGTTGTGTATGATGAAACGCTGAGAGATATATTCAGGGATGCAATCTGGGGGAAAGGACCATTCGGTCGACCGAGCCCCCCTGTTCATCCGTTAGATAGCCATGTCTTTATGGTTAGGTTAACTTAATAGAATTTATTATCTCAGTAGGTATGGCTATGGCTACGTTACTCGCTTAGTTTAATTAAAACATGTAAAAAGGAAATACCAATATAAAACTCTTAGGTAGGCTTATAAATTGCTCTTCACGGACGTTCAGCGTTATCTAGGTAGGTTTATATTTGGGAATTGCATGCACCTGATTATACGTACGTCGTAGATTAGCATGAGACTATAACTTGGTAATTTCTAGTTGGACGAGAGCTTGAGTGATCGTTTAGGAATTACGCCTAACCATAGGAATGTTGCCTAGACGAGGTGTACGGTCAATATCGGCATCCTTAGAGTCGTAAGCGTGTGAGTTATATGAGATGGAGGCACTAAAAGGCGAAGTCACGTAACAATATCACAGTGATTTAGTGACTTACCGATGCTAAGTCAAGTTAAAGAGGATGACTCCCGTAGCCAATCTAAGATAGATTCAAACGAATTGACAGTTAATAAGTTCAGTTTATTATATAAATTATCTAGGTCCAAACGATAAAGACTATAATTGGGGAGGTTAATTACGTTGTGTCGAGTCGTGTCTTTACTTTTCTTGTCCTATGTTGGTCGTAGACCGCCTTTATGTCATTGACATGTATAATTAATTGTTTATATATGAAGTGACCCACAATTGGTTCCCTGTGGGATCGACCTTGATTCACTATAGCTATACTACGATGGGCCTAGTCCTCTTGCTAGTATTGGTTTATGGTGGTCAAGTATTTTATAACCTGATTGACCCCGATCAAGTTTTTGGCGCCGTTGCCGGGGAACCAACGGTCAATTTTATATATAAATAATTTTCTTATTCATGTCAAGTTTTCTGTTTTAGAGTCTGCTTTTGAGTCCTCTCGTTTATCGCTATGTGTAAAAATTCGAATCTGGAGCAATTTGGTTTCGCCCAGCGAGATCGCCTCGTTGCCAGCCGAGCCTGGTTCTATTTTTCGGGACTTCGTGTGTCTGTTTATCCTCGTATGTTTAATCCGTAGAGTCGATAGCGAGCATGGGAAACCATGTTAAAATCAGTCTACGGTCTGTTGTGTTTTTCTTTTGTTTGCAGAAACCAAGGAAGCAATAATCTGAGTCAGTAATTTTTCAAGGGCGCTGAGAAAATAACCCAACAACATGCGGAATTACTGCTCTACGATGGGAAAAGCGATGGAGGCAATACCATTAAAGCACCAAGATGGCTCCGAAAAAAAAATATATATTTTAAGGCTTAAATTCTTCGTGGTACAATGTTGAAGGCAAGGTACTACCTTTTTTTTCTTATATTTTACTACCTTTTGGTTTTTTGAGCATAAGTTGGCCTATACATGAACCTTAGAATGAATCTTAGCCCAGAGTTGGTTTGTAAGATTAATTTTATTAGTGCCGGAGGTTCTGCCCCAAATCTGTCTCATCTAGAGGGTGTAAGGAAACATGTAGTCGTTGAAAGGAAACAGTGAATAAAGAGTTCCTCGTAGTTCTGTTAAAATCGCATTGTCCTATGCATGAGATTGCTTCTACTGGCCAGGGGAGAAACAAATTGTGTATTTTAAGCATTCACAATCTAAAGAAGACGTTGAGTTTTGAGAGAGCACCATCTTCTGCTTTCGTTGAGTTTTATGGTGATGGCTTCTCGGTGAACCCACCTTAAACAGAAACGAGATTACGCTTTGGGTGACAATTTAGAAATCGGAGAATCTTAGTACATGGGTTCGGAAATGGTCTAACCATGGCTGGGCGAGTTCAACCGAGCTTCGGCACAATCGACTCCCCTCCACATGTGATGTACGTTCAATGATTCGACAAGACTTAGCATAGCCGATAAGCCTTCGGGCTAAACGGGCTTAGCTTGACGAATTGGCCTGGCTTATCACATATGTTCCAACGAATAAGGCGGCGCGAGGCTTGCCTACATAACCGACCTTATTCGGAGTACTTTGATTCATTGTTTCTTATTGTCAAGGCCAAAACCGTAATTAGTAACCGTAATTTTAACCGAGTTTCTTAGAATTCACTAATTCCTAAAAGCGAGCCGAGGTAAGAGCTTTGGATAAATGGTATGGATAAATGTTGTTTCCTAGGTCTCACAACCAAGGAAGGGTATTAATCCATAAAAGCAACAAGCCCACCTCTTATAGTGCTCGAGAGGGTCAATATCTCGTGATCCAAGAATAATGACTGACAAGGATACTTTTGGAAAGTCAGTGAGGACTTTAAACTCAGAACTACTTCTTTAAAACCCTTAGGATTTCTTTTTAGGATTTTAGGTTTTTCTTTCTTTGAGTCCAATAAGAGTAACGTGACATATGTTGAGGTTTTTTTATTTTGCCGTGTTCTGATGGCCATTGGGATAGGATGTGCAAAACTTTTTTACTCAATATAGGCCACGTGAAATAGAGTTCCGTAGGAGAGTCGGAAAATTGCTAAAGAAAAGGAAATTTAGCAATCAATCTTAAGATGGAAGCATTAAGAAAGCTTGAGAATTACTGAAAATGTAACAGAGAATGATTGGTGCGAACAAGAACAATTTTGGTCAACTTCCAAAACCTTTTAGAATGGTGATCCAAGTGAAAATCCAAAGTGATGTGCAATTCATTCTGCAATTATCCTTACCTTTCCTTTTACAATTTTTCACCTTCAAACTTTTCGATCCTCTCACCAATCTGCCCCGAAAGTTCACATTTCTAACCATTCTTTCATCGCCTCTCTTTCTTCCCATCCGTTTCACTCACCCACCCAATCTCAATGCCTTAACCATTTTCAACCCACCCATAAACACAATTTCTTACCCACCCTTTATCTTTTCTTCCCATCCTTATGTATATATTTTTCTAAACCCAACACACTCTAAACCTTCATTTTGTTTACACAATACCTTTGTGTTACGGAATTTGAATATTGCAAAGTTTTAATGATTAACATTTTGGTTTTCATGATACTAGTTGGGGTATGTGTAGCTCTGACCCTAGCTAGATTTTAAGAGTTTTTGGTTCGATCAAAGTACAACTTATCTTTCTACCGGAAGTTTTAAATTTCACATTTTTTCCGTCTATTCCGGCATTTATAGATGATAAATTTTGTTCTGAACTATCACACCGATCCGACCTTGTTGATGACGGTTATGACTTTTACGTGATACATTGGGTTATTAGTAATTTCGAGGAGTAGCTACATCTCCCTAAGTTGTTGATATCCAATGCAAGCGAGAAGTTTCTGCGTTAAGTATTTGATTTTATCTTTAGCCAATAGGTCGCATTCAATCTGTTATACCTTACCTGGATTGACTACCTTTTCGATCGAGTCACCCTCGTGTTTTCCCACGTCGGGTAATGCTTTTTGATCTTTGTCTTCTCCACCCGGTTTTAAAGAATATTTAGGCGGTGGAGGTTGTACATGAACACCACCATCTTTAGTTGCTTGTTTATTTCTCTTTCTATTTAGTGTTTTTCTTTTTGGTTTCCCTTGTCATTGGTTGTATAAAATAAAGTGGCTTAAACTGTTTTTAGGTATTTAGACCTCATTACTGCCACATTATTCTATAACTTCCATAGACATGGTGTTATTAACGGTTTTGTGGAGTTTGTCTGCTTATACAGGTTTTCACTTGCTTCTCCACAACGTGCTGACATTTACTCCGATCTTTTTTCCTTTACTGAGACCCGTTTCCAGAGCTAAGTCTTTTTCTTAAATTCTCATTTATTTTTGTCATTGAGGACAATGCCATGTTTAAGTGGGGGGTAGGAGACTTAGCCATGTTATGTTATAATTGAAAATTGAATGAAACGGCACATGATTGAAAAAATTGAATAAATACCATATTATGTATCTCGTACCCTTAGAATTGTGAGTTCCTCGCTAAGAATTGATAGGAAAGGAACCAAGTTTCATGAGTACGTGATCATTTTATACTTATGTTAAGTAAATTTAAGGATGTTCATGCCCGTTTTTGCGAGTAGTTATTTATTATTCAATTACTCAATTCGAATCGAGTTTTACTGCACAAATCATAATAACTGAAGAAATATTGTGTACATTGCGTAGATGATTGGTTATGTAAACTTAGTGTCAATATCTATCTGCTGAGGTATTCTTATATTCTAGCCATTTAAGCGGAGTAATAAGCTTGAGACGTACCTGTGTTTTAGCAAAACGTTAAACACTGGGCTTGTAGTAAATTACCAAAGTAGCCTTGCGCTTGTGGTAATATTCAATGCTATGCATGATCTAAGATAGGGGGATACTCTAAAAAGTTTTCTTCCTTGAGATTGATAGTATTTGAAAAATATGAAGATATGAACAAATATTCAACTCTTTAAGAGGCTTTGAGTAGTACTCGGTCTCCAAGTCCAAAAACCCTATAGATACGCTCCTGCTTATTGCTCTAGTGCTCTAACCATTGCGAGGCATAAGAAGTATGAATGCTGATGTTGGTAGGTTGAGATTGCGAAGTTAGCATAAACTTTAATCTTGCCACAAATATATAAAACTCAACGCACATGCACACATCACTTCGATTCATACCGAGTAGTGAATAATGGATATCTTATGAGCATGACTAGTATGAGTTGACTTAAGTTTCTTGTGTAAGTATGATTTGACCATAGAAATTGTTGTCTTGGGAAATGACTTATTGATGCTTTGTTCGGGACGATCAAAGTTTAAGTGGGGGTAGTTGATGACGGTCAAATTATACCCGTAAAAGTCATCAACGTTGACCTTAAATCGAGATTAATAATGTATATTTCATATTAAATCACTCGTTTATATTTATTATTTAATGTTAAGTCATTATTAATATGATATTTGGTATTTAGCTGTTTTTATTATTAAAAGCCGATTTATTGTGCGATAAATGCTGATTTTGCAGATCACGACAAATCGGGAAGATAAATATCGCGCAATCGAGAAATCTCAAGATAATGAAGAGGAAAATCGGAGCATTAATCAAAGGATAAATCAGATCAGTTCAAAAGAATGCAGTGGGGAACAAGTCAGACAAAGAGACGCGTTTAACAAGTGTAAAAAGGGCTCGGTCGACCGAGAGAGTCGGCTCGGTCACTTGAAGTTTATCCGGCAGAAATCGCATGTATATCTTCTAGATCCTTCCTAGGTCGGCAAAAATCTCTATATAAGCAGCGGCTACGAAATTTGTAAAAACACACCAACACATCCCATCATCCCTTCATTCTTTCTTCAATCTTACAATTCATAATATAACTTTGATACAATGTAGAATAATTTGAGGGTTTCTAGCAATTTAAGGGCTGCAATATGTAAGCCTTTATTTTCTGTTTCTTTCTTTTAAGTAATTAATCCCTCCCAATTAGGCTTTATCGTTTGAATTAGTTAATCATAGCTAGATGATGTAGATCTAGGCTATGACGTTAGGGATGTGGCGACTCCTTGTCTATGGGGATCCCATAACCTACGTCATACACTTAGTTTCTATCCATGAATCTGCATTGTTTAATTACTGTGTATCTAAGTTAGTTTATATGAATGCTTTACGAATTACTGTTTAATCCGTTGTGTATGATGAAACGCTGAGAGATATATTCAGGGATGCAATCTGGGGGAAAGGACCATTCGGTAGACCGAGTGTCTGTATGTAACACCCCGGTTTTCCAATCCCGTCGGCCGCCGGAATTGGTCACCGAAACGTCACTTCACGACACACAGTCGCAGCAGTAATACTCAACATTCCACAACGGAAGAAAAATAAACATTCACCATTCATTATTAAAAGGGTCAAAGTACTTAAAATTTCTTGAAAGAAAATGAAAATATGTGGAAACGTCAATAAAATCTTAAAGTGCGGAAATCGGTAAAGTGGAAGCGTAAGGCTGCGACTACGTGGCTCGATACCCCGCGACACCCCCGCAATCGGCAAGCGTCAGGAGAAATACCGCTAAGAATCTGCTCCCCAAAGCGGATCATAGCGAGGGTCAGCGAAGTAACCGGTCAACTAAAAGTTGAGTAAGGATAAATCTAATATACGTAGAATGAAAGTTAACAACAATTTAAGGAAACTTCTCTACTGGACATCAACCATCACATAACAATTACGACCAAACTATAAGCGATACAACCATTCCATAGAAGATATGAAACACCACAATCCATCTATACTAAAGGTCCCGAATGTGCACATTCTAAGAGTCATCCAATGGTACCATTATTAAAATGGTCCCGCACGCGTCTTTGAGGGTGCAAGGATTTCCTCTCCCGGGTTATCGGATTCGGAGATACCCTATCCGGCCCAACATTACATCATGCGCAACTCCCCCAAATACGGAAGGTCATTAAAGTCGTAAGGCAATTCCACTCCCGGATACCCGGCCGGTAGCTACCCTATCCGGGCCCAACCACTACTGGTCTCTGAACATTCAATGCCTCAAAATCAGGTTCCACAATGATAACACCACCCCTTAACTCATCAAAACCCAACTTACAAAGCATGTTAATAAGATTTAACAATAACTAACAAAAAGTAAGGACACTTAAAGTGGCGCCCGTTTGGATAACGAACGCCCGTCCAAAACTTCGGACGTGCGTCCAAAAGGACTGTTACATCACGAATCCAGTTTTACACCTGGGCGCCCGTCCATTATGCTTGGGCGCCCGTCCACTAAAATAAATTACATCTGTATGTATCAACAGCCTTGAGCGCCGCCAGGCGCCCGTCGAGTTGAAACCAAGGCCGGGCGCCCGTCCATTAAAGGTGACGCCGCCGAGTTGAAACCAAGGCTGGGCGCCCGTCCATTAAAGCGAGACGCCCGTCGATCGCATGCGCAAGCTGGAACCTAATAATTTTCAACGCGATTTACGGGTTGTTCCTCAACAAAAAAGCAATGACAACGACAATATAATATATACAAGCAAACCTCATATCAAAGTACCACAATGTCCACAAATTTTAACCCCAAAGCCAAACACATTTTTATGGACGTTTAACACCCCAAAGTATGACTAACAACGTAACGATTTTAACAAAAGATTTCTGATAATTGTTTTATGTTTCCACGCATAAACACAATGGTCTATACACCTTAAAACACGACTAGCAACCCCAACTTATACTCAAAACCTTGATCAACAATGCTATACAACCCAAACCACCCACACAACCCTACATGTTATTAAAAGCTCCATCTCTCGCACTAAACGAACACGCAACTTAGAATTATCCTTACCGATTGTGCGGCGTTTCTTTGACCCTTGCTAGCGAATTAGAATCGTTCTTCCACGAAGCCGAATCTATAACAAAGGAAAGAGCGATAATTACCAAGCCATTCTAATGGACCACCAAGGCAAACCACCAAAAAATATCGAAAACTCCCCACGAAAGCTCAAGAGGATCGGCCATGGCCTTTGGCGGCCGATCAACGTTCTCCCATCGTTCCGTTCGCAAGAATTATGCGGGAGGACAAGAAAGCGGTACTTACCGGCGACGACGGCGGAAACTCTCACACCAAGAAGGAGGTTTTCTCTCCTTCTTCTTCACAATGTATGGCGGCAAGGGGGAGGGTTTTCTCTTGAGGTTACACGTCTCTTTTGAGAGAAGGAGGAAAAAGGCTAATTGATTAATTGGGAGGTTTAGAAAGGATTAAAATCCTTTTAATTACTACAACCCCCTTTTTTTTTTTTTTTTTTTTTTAATATCAATTAAATAGGGAATCAAAATTTCGGGATATTACATCCTCCCCCCCTTAAGACAAAACTTCGTCCTCGAAGTTCGGGTTCGTACCGGACGTTGTTCCACCCCCCTTAAAACGGCCTTCGTCCCCGAAGGTAAGAAAAGGATTCTACGTACAAGACTTGAAAATTGCATACCTTAAGAGAACAAATGCGGGTATACGTCGCATAGCACCCTCGACTTCCCGTGTCGCCTCCTCGGTGGCATGGTTGAACCATAAGACCTTGACGATGCTAACCTCACGTCCCCTTGTTTTCCGTACCTTAGTATCTAATATACGCACGGTACCTCCTCGTAAGTCAAGGACTGATCTAGCTCAACCACCTCCGGTTCAATCACGTGAGAAGGATCACTCACGTACTTGCGCAATTGAGATACATGGAACACGTTATGCACCTTATCCAACGCCGGTGGCAAGGCTAGTCGATATGCTACTTCACCTACGCGGTCCAAGATCTCATAAGGCCCCACGTACTTGGGACTCAACTTCCCTTTCTTGCCAAAACGCATTACTCCTTTGGTTGGTGATACTCGTAGTAGTACCTTATCGCCCACGGGCGAACTCAATATCCGGCGGTGTAAGTCTGCATAACTCTTACGTCTATCTTGGCAGCCCTCATCTTTTCTCGGATTATGCATGCACGCTTGGACCGTATCTTGATCATCTGTGGTCCCAAAATCAACGCCTCGGACGAATCGTCCCAACAAACCGGACTCTTGCACTTCCTACCATAAAGTGCCTCAAAGGTGCCATCTTAATCTTTGGCATGGTAGTTTGTTGTTGTATGAAAATTCGATAAGGTCGAGCTTTTCCTCCCAAGAGCCTTTGAATTCTAATACACATGCCCTCAGCATGTCTTCCAACGTTTGTATGGTCCTCTCCGTCTGACCATCGGTAGCAGGGTGAAAAGCCGTACTCATTCGTAGTTCCGTCCCCAAGGCTGCCTGTAGCTCATGCCAAAACCGAGATATAAATCTCGCATCTCTATCGACACAATCTTTGCTTTGGGTATACCATGTAGTCTCACAATATTTCTCCGGTATGCCATAGCCAACTCCGTCTTACTCCAAGTGTCTTTCATCGGAATGAAATGCGCCGCTTTAGTCAGTCTATCCACAACGACCCAAATCATATTATTCCCTTTAGGGCTCCTCGGTAATCCGCATACAAAATCCATGGAGATGGAATCCCACTTCCAAACCGGCACATCCAACGGCTGAAGCATACCCTGCGGCCGTCGATGTTCGATCTTTACCTTCTGACAGGTCAAGCACCCGACACAAACTCTCGCTACCGGCGTTTCATATTGGGCCACCAAAGGTTTTCTTGAGATCTTTATACGTTTGTCTCCTCCCGGATGAGCGAGAATAAGGCGTCTTATGAGCTTCACTCAAAATCCGCCTCTTGAGTTCCTCGTCAATTTGGTACACACCACCGACCCTTGAACCGAACGCCTCCATCCTCGTGTAAAGTAAAATCAAGCTCTTTGCATCTGTACCAATCTTAGCCCTCTTTGCCTCGATTACCTTATCACCCGCTTGTCTCACCCGGATTTCATCATACAATTCGGGTTGCAAGGCGAAGTCCCTCTTATCTCCACCTTTACGGATGACACATATATCCATACGGTCTAACTCTTCTCGCAACCTCATCTGCGCGCGACTCTCTCACACAAGGAATGAATCGACTTCCGACTCAAGGCATCCGCCACTACATTGGCCTTCCGCCCGTGGTATTGGATTTCCATGTCGTAATCTTTAATCAACTCCAACTAACGCCTCGGCGCATATTGAGCTCATACGTGTAAATATGTACTTGGACTCTTGTGATCTGAAAACACCTTAAAGGTTATCCCATACTGAGATAGTGCCGCCAAATCTTTAATGCGAAGACCACCGGCGCCAACTCCAAGTCATGAGTCGGATAGTTACTCTCGTGACGGCTTGAGTTGTCTCGATGCATATGCAATCACTCGCCTCCGTTGCATCGATCGCACCCAGGCCATTCTTTGACGCGTCCGTATAAACCTCAATGTCCTCATTACCCTCGGGTAATGCTAAAATAGGAGTGTAGTCAACCGTACCTTAAGGAGTTGGAGCGCCTCCTCACATTTTTCATCCCACTTGAACCGGTTCTCTTTCTTCATCAAAGCGGTCATCGGCCTAGCAATCTTGGAGAAGTCTTTTACAAACCTTCGGTAATATCCCGCCAAACCCAAGAAGCTTGAATTTACGCAACATTCTTAGGGGTTGGCCATTTCGCCTTGCCTCTATTTTGCTCGGGTCAGCGGATACACCGTCTTTCGAAACAACATGCCCCAAGAATGCCACTCGTTCCAACCGAATTCACATTTGGATAGTTTCGCGTACAATTGTTTTCTCGTAGAATCTGCGGCCACGAGCCTCGGATGTTCGGCATGTTCTTCCTTAGTCTTAGAGTAGACCAGGATGTCGTCAATAAATACTACTACAAGCTGGTCCAAATAGGGCTGAATACCCGGTTCATCAAATCCATGAAGCTTCTTTGGTGCGTTGGTCGATCCGAAAGGTTAACCGTGAATTCGTAGTGTCCGTGCACAGTGCGGAATGCGGTCTTTGGAATATCCGCATCTGCTACCCTGGTGGTGATACCACGATCGCAAATCAATCTTGAGAAAATACGCGCTTCGTAGTTGATCGAACAAGTCATCGATCCTTGGTAATGGATACTTGTTCTTCACTGCGTGGCGTTGTTCGATTCCGGTAATCAATACACGTACCGCATACTACCATCCTTCTTCTTCACAAATAGTACCGGTGCTCCCCACGGGACACACTCGGTCGGATGTACCCCTTACCGAGAAGTTCTTCCAATTGTATTTTCAACTCTGCTAGTTCCTTGGCGCCATACGGTAGGGTGCTTTCGATATTGGTCGGTCCGGGCACCAACTCTATCGCAAACTCTACCTCTCTGCGGGAGGCATACTCGGTATCTCATCCGAAATCGTCCTCAAACTCACGAACTACATCAATGTCCGTTAGTTTAGGATCCCCCGATACTTACATCATGTACATGACACATAAATAACGGGTACCCCTTTCTTTATGAAGGATTTCAAGGTCACTACCGAAATAATTTTCACCCTAGGTTTATCCACAAATCCCTTGTGGGATACTCGCACCCTTTAGGGCCTCTTAAAGTCACCTTCTTACGCTCACAATCAATTTTGGCTTTATGCCGGTTCACCAATCCATACCCAAAATGGCGTCGAAATTCTCAAGAGGAACTCGATCAAGTCAACCGACATGTTGACCCCATAATTACTAACGGTACATCTCTATGTAACTTAGAACACGGTACTAGCTCTCTCTGCCGGTTGCATGAACTCACAGTCAATCACCTCAAAATTAGCTAGACCCAACTTCGAAACATGCGAACTTGCTACGAAGGAACACGATGCACCCGAATCGAAAAGCACATAAGATAAAAGTGAGTTAACTAGAAAATTACCCGTCACTACGTGGTTGCTCTGCTCAGCCTCCTCTCTGCCCACAGCAAATAGTTTCCCGGTCTGTTTCCCTCCAACTCCCTGAACCGTGCTGGCCGACCCTGATGGTCGGTTTCTATCCCCACCAGTGGTCGTAGGTGTACCCCCTTGTCGGCTCTGAGCAGGAGTACCACTCTGCTGCTGGTTATTCCTATTACCATTCCCTGTGTTACCCCTTGGAGTCCCGACCATGTTGCTCCCTGCATCCGATGCTGCCCTGGCAGGTGTTGGAGCCGTAAAACACTCAAGCTATGCGTGTCCGAACTTTCGCGGCCGTGACCTTTGGACTGTGCACTGAACAATCACATGCACAGGTGATTTCGGCCGACACCTCTTGCGGTGATAATTTCGTGGCCGACTAGACCCCCGAGAGTTACCCCTCGTTGATCGACCCCACTTTGCCCCTATTAAAGCGAGAATTTCCGAGAAAGATTGTCGCGACTTTGGGTGATTTCCAAAATTACTCGCCTGCTGCGCTTCGATTGTCCTCAGAGACACTCTTCCTCTTATTATTGGTAGCATCGTTGCCTTAACCTCCTTCGAATCCTCTCAATATTGCATGCTACCTCACACATCTCCTTTAAGCTCGTGAAGCCCCTACTTGCCCCATACGGTCTCGGATCGCCAAATCTAAATCTTGTTCGAACTTCACCATCTTAGCCTCTTGATCGGCACTAGCTCGAGGCATAGACCGCCAAATCAACAAACTTTTCGTAATATTCTTGGACCGTCATATCCCCCGTCGGAGATTGTCGAACTCCACTCGCAACTCTTTCCTTTTGATTCGAGGAAGAATTCACGCCGTAACTCATGTTTAAACTTCAGTCGGTTCGGTGGTACCACCACCGACTCCCTGCTCATTTTGATCCCGAGCCAACCTATCCTTGTTGGCACCCCACCACAAATCACTCTGTCAACCAAGTAGAAAGCGGCTTGGTCGACTTTCGGTTCCTCTGGACGCCCAGTGGCGAAGATCTTCTCGAACTCTCTAATCCACGCTCAAGACCCTTAGGGTCTCCCTTACCGTCGTCTTGACTAGGCCTTTGTTGGCTCACGCAGCACTGGTCATGCCGGTGGATGACCACGAGCGGTCTTCCGTCAACTTGTTAACCGCTTGAATCGGATCTTGATTCATCTTGACCAACCTGATCAATCGGTGATCTCTCTCGTTTCCATTCTAGGAGGCATAGCTAAAACTACAAAAGTAAACAATCATATATTCGGTATCGCCTATATCATGCCACAGAATATTTCACATAGACTAACACTTACTTGCCCAAAATAAATTGCAACATGCGACCACATTTCCACATACATCGAATTCACCGTACCTTCCCCTACATAGAGCTCAATACCTACCCCACACATCCTCACTTTGTGCTTATTTTAGTGAATTTATTCTTAAGGTTCATTTTAGGTGGTGGTCACGGAGTCGAACGTCTCGATACCACTTTGTAACACCCGGTTTTCCAATCCCGTCGGCGCGGAATTGGTCACGAAAGCGTCACTTCACGACACACGATCGCGCGGTAATACTCAACATTCCACAATGGAAGAAAAATAAACATTCACCATTCATTATTAAAAGGGTCAAAGTACTTAAAATTTCTTGAAAGAAAATGAAAATATGTGGAAAGCGTCAATAAAATCTTAAAGTGCGGAAATCGGTAAAGTGGAAGCGTAAGGCTGCGACTCGTGGCTCGATACCCCGCGACACCCCATGCAATCGGCAAGCGTCAGGAGAAATACCGCTAAGAATCTGCTCCCCAAAGCGGATCATAGCAGGGTCAGCGAAGTAACCGGTCAACTAAAAGTTGAGTAAGGATAAATCTAATATCGTAGAATGAAAGTTAACAACAATTTAAGGAAACTTCTCTACTGGACATCAACCATCACATAACAATTACGACCAAACTATAAGCGATACAACCATTCCATAGAAGATATGAAACACCACAATCCATCTATACAAAGGTCCCGAATGTGCACATTCTAAGGGTCATCAATGGTACCATTATTAAAATGGTCCGCAGCGTCTTTGAGGTGCAAGGATTTCCTCTCCGGGTTATCGGATTCGGAGATACCCTATCGGCCCAACATTACATCACATGCGCAACTCCCCAAATACGGAAGGTCATTAAAGTCGTAAGGCAATTCCACTCCCGGATACCCGGCCGGTAGCTACCCTATCCGGGCCCAACCACTACGGGTCTACGAACATTCAATGCCTCAAAAATCAGGTTCCACAATGATAACACCACCCTTAACTCATCAAAACCCAACTTACAAAGCATGTTAATAAGATTTAACAATAACTAACAAAAAAGTAAGGACACTTAAAATTTGGGCGCCCGTTTGGATAACCGAGCGCCCGTCAAAACTCGGACGTCGCGTCAAAAGGACTGTTACATCACGAATCCGCTTTTTTACACTGGGCGCCCGTCCATTATGCTTGGGCGCCCGTCCACTAAAATAAATTACATCTGTATCAAAACGACCTTGAGCGCCCTTCCAGGCGCCCGTCGAGTTGAAACAAGGCGGGCGCCCGTCCATTAAAGCGACACCCGTCGAGTTGAAACCAAGGCGGGCGCCCGTCCATTAAAGCGAGCGCCCGTCGATCTGGTTGCAAGCTGGAACCTAATAATTTTCAACGCGATTTATGGGTTGTTCCTCAACAAAACAGCAGCAACAGCAATATAATATGTACAGCAAACCTCATATCAAAGTACCACAATGTCCACAAATTTTAACCCCAAAGCCAAACACATTTTTATGGACGTTTAACACCCCAAAGTATGACTAACAACGTAACGATTTTAACAAAAGATTTCTGATAATTGTTTTATGTTTCCACGCATAAACACAATGGTCTATACACCTAAAAAACACAGCTAGCAACCCCAACTTATACTCAAAACCTTGATCAACAATGCTATACAACCCAAACCACCCACACAACCCTACATGTTATTAAAAGCTCCATCTCTCTCGCACTAAGCGAACACGCAACTTAGAATTATCCTTACCGATTGTGCGGCGTTTCTTTGACGACTTGCTAGCAATTAGAATCGTTCTTCCACGAAGCCCGAATCTATAACAAAAGGAAAGAGCGATAATTACCAAGCCATTCTAATGGACCACCAAGGCAAGCCACCAAAAAAATATCGAAAACTCCCCCCACGAAAGCTCAAGAGGATCGGCCATGGCCTTTGGCCGGCCGATCAACGTTTCTCCCATCGTTCCGTTCGCAAGAATTATCCGGGAGGACAAGAAAGCGGTACTTACCGGCGGCGGACGGCGGAAACTCTCACACCAAGAAGGAGGTTTTCTCTTCTTCTTCTTCACAATGTATGGCGGCAAGGGAGGGTTTTCTCTTGAGGTTACACGTCTCTTTTGAGAGAAGGGAGAAAAAGGCTAATTGATTAATTGGGAGGTTTAGAAAGGATTAAAATCCTTTTAATTACTACACAACCCCTTTTTTTTTTTTTAATATCAATTAAATAGAGAATCAAAATTTCGGGATATTACACTGTATTCGGTCGACCGAGCCCCCCTGTTCATCCGTTAGATAGCCATGTCTTTATGGTTAGGTTAACTTAATAGAATTTATTATCTCAGTAGGTATGGCTATGGCTACGTTACTCGCTTAGTTTAATTAAAACGTGTAAAAAGGAAATACCAATATAAAACTCTTAGGTAGGCTTATGAATTGCTCTTCACGGACGTTCGGCGTTATCTAGGTAGGTTTATATTTGGGAATTGCATGCACTGATTATACGACGTCGTAGATTAGCATGAGACTATAACTTGGTAATTGCTAGTTGGACGAGAGCTTGAGTGATTGTTTAGGAAATACGCTAACCATAGGAATGTTGCTAGACGAGGTGTACGGTCAATATCGGCATCCTTAGAGTCGTAGCGTGTGAGTTATATGAGATGGAGGCACTAAAAGGCGAAGTCACGTAACAATATCACGGTGATTTAGTGACTTACCGGTGCTAAGTCAAGTTAAAGAGGATGACTCCCGTAGCCAATCTAAGATAGATTCAAGCGGATTGTGATTAATAAGTTCGATTTATTATATAAATTATCTAGGTCCAAATGATAAAGACTATAATTGGGGAGGTTAATTACGTTGTGTCGAGTCGTGTCTTTACTTTTCTTGTCCTATGTTGGTCGTAGACCGCCTTTATGTCCTTGACATGTATAATTAATTGTTTATATATGAAGTGACCCACAATTGGTTCCTGTGGGATCGACCTTGATTCACTATAGCTATACTACGATGGGCCTAGTCCTCTTGCTAGTATTGGTTTATGGTGGTCAAGTATTTTACAACTGATTGACCCCCGATCACGGGTAACAGGCGGGAGGGCAAGGCCCATTTAAGGGTATTTATGTCAATAGACCTAACCGCCCCTAAACTTAGCGAAGGAAGGAAGACATGTGCCTATAAATGCATCATTCCAGAACTACGTAAGGCTTGATTCTGGACTTTCACCTGAGATCGTAGGCAATCCAAGTTACATTCTTGGGCTCAGCCATAAAACAGCAAAAACACCATCTTTTACTAAGACTATAGCCGTTCGATCCCTTTATAGCTCATCCTTAGATTACTCGTGGCCCTGATTTATCGGTGGTGCATTATTCAAACATCATCATCTTTCATGGTTTTACTTTGTTTAAGTCAGTAGACAAATACAAGTGGAATTACATATCAAACATGGGAACAAACTATACTCAAGGAGGAAAGACTATATGTGCTGGTTACTGTGAGGATAGTTTCATTGCATCAGACTAATGAAATAGTGTCATATGTATAAAATTATAGGGAATGAGGAGAATGACAGCTTTTTGAAACTTTTGCATAAAAGAGAATGACAATTTTTGATCAAATTTTGAAACTATTGCATAAAGGAGAATGTCATTTTTTTATCAATAAGGAGAATGTCGTTTTTAAACTTTTAGATAAAGACAAAACTATTTATTTTATTTTATTTTCTAGACTTTTTTTCCAAAAAAAAAAAAACTCAACACACTTTCTCTCTCATCCTTCTTTTTTAAACATTCATATCTCCCAATCTAGAACTCTAAATTTAAAAATTCTTTCACCAAATATTTTATTTTTTGCATGCTCTTTATTTTGAGACCACATTCAACATATTGCGACATGATTTCAGTAAATCTGTTGTCGAAATTCATTATTGTTCGAAATTCACTGTCGATATTCACTGATTTTTGGGATTCACGGAGATATTTACTGAGTGAATTTCGACAGTGAATCTCACGAAAAATGATGTATTTATATCGAACTAAGTCTCAAAACGAAGAGCAACAAAAAATAAAAAATTCATTGAAATTTTTATCGCGTTTGGATATATATATCAAAAGATATGAGTGTTTTAAAATTGGGGAAAGAATGGAACACATTTTCATTACAACACCCACATAAATTACTCTACCTTTAAGATTAATTATTCATTCAACGATATCGGAATCAAGTAATTCAAAAGCCTAATATCTACAACTGTCTTAGTCGTTTTCAAAACTGTTTTTAGCTCTCGGAAATTTATTCCGTAAGTCATTCAAAATTGAGGCTCAAGTTGATCTTTCGCCACTTATACTTAGACCCGGTTTAAGCTAAAAATCAAGTAAAATTCCATCAAGAATTTCAAAGGCATAACGGTGCAAATTAGATGTTTTATATTGATTGTTTTGCAATGATTTTTTTAGAACATCGTTTGTGATTTCTTCTTCTACTTCTAAAAAAAAATTTGATAAATAAATAAATAAATAAAACTTACGTACAAAGATGATATATAAGTCAAGACAAAGATACATAGTTCTGGAAAAAAGGACAAGATACATAAATAAAATAAAAAAATTACAAACCCAGTTGTTTAACAAACTAGTTATTTGAAGCTAGCATTCGTGGTTTGGAAATGACAAATCAACTTTTTTTTTAATTTAATAAAATAGTGGTATAAGAAACGTACGCCAAAGTTGCTCTTCTTTAAATAATGTGTAATTATAATATAATTAAAATATTAAAAAAATGCTATAAATAGGATTTTAAGTCCGCAAGCATTTCATAGCCTATACAGTAACATCAATATCAAATTTAAAGACATATAATGGCTGCAAAAAATGTTTACTTTCTGCTCATTCTTTTCATCGCAGGTCCGTCTGAATTTTTTCTATTCTTTGTTTTATTTGATTTTATACATTTGGGTGGGATTAGATCCTATGTTCTTGCACTACAATAAGGTATGGCTTTTTAGCGGCAAAATTAGGATTTTTAGTCTAAGTTGACCTATTTTGAATTTTAGTCCCGCTCTCCGCTGGTAAGGAAAATAGTCCTCTAAGTTGGCTTTTTTTTTTTGGATTTTAGTCCTATCCGCCGGATATTGCTGACTGGGCACCGGAATATTTTAAAATTGATGACATGGCTGCCACGTCGGATCCTACATTGCTTGTGGGTCCCATTTCTCTTTTTTTTTGGATTTTAGTCCTATCCACCGGATATTGCTGACTGGGCACCGGAATATTTTAAAATTGATGACATGGCTGCCACGCCGAATCCTACATGGCTTGTGGGTCCCATTTCTCCTTGCTGACTGGGCGTCGGAATATTTTAAAATTGATGACATGGCTGCCACGTCGGATCCTACATGGCTTGTGGGTCCCATTTCTCCTCCAATTACTAAAAAAAATAAAAAGTTGGGGGAAGAAGGATTATGGTAAAATACAAAGTACTTTGCCATCCAAGCTATAACTTCAACACATATATTATGACACAATTAATTACTTATGCACAATAACATTTCTTCCAACATTGTATGTGCCTAATTTAAATAAACTTATTTACAAAATTAATTTAACTGTAGATGATATATATATAAGAGCTCTTGCGTAATTTTTTATTTTTGTAGTTTTTTTTATAACCTATTATTCTTAATATTATTATTATTATTAATGTAAGTCGACCAACATGGCGTAGATCCAACATGGTGTATGATGTGGCGTCCATATAAGTTATTTTTGATGATTCCGGTGTCCAGTCAGCATAAACCGGCAGATAGGACTAAAATCCCAAAAAATACCCAACTTAGAGGACTATTTTCCTCACCGGAGTAGGAACAGGACTAAAATCCAAAATAGGCCAACTTAGAGGACTAAAATCCTAATTTTGCCCTTTTTAGCGGGGGATTTTACATTTCGTTGTTAATGATGTGCGATGTCAGATGCGGGGTTTTTTTCTTCTTCAGGTAAAACCAAGTTTTTTAGCAAAGTGGATTTTACATGTCATTCGCTAGTGATGTGTGATGTGGTTTAAAATGGTGGTTTACTTGTTTTTGCTAGCTAGTGATGTGATGTAAACCGTCGATAATTAATATTTTATACGCTTTAATAAACCCGTCAATTGCAAAGCAAGGTTTGAACTCATAACCTCTCTGCTCGATACCATGTTGGATTTGTGTTTGCAAAGTGGCACGTGACGGAGATACATGTAGGGCTAAGAACGGAAGCCCAGCCGACGAAAAAAAATTCTACACTACAAAATCTATAGAATCCAACTTAAGTTATCAAAACATCGTACTTAATCCCACCCGATTAGTCTACTAGCTCAACCACGTCTCATGTTCTGATATTATGTTCAATTACCATCGATCTCTCCTAAATGCTTAAGCTGATAGAAGATAGATAAATAGCATTTTGTATCATGTGTGAACTACCATTTCTACTAAAAACTTAAGTTGATAGAAGGTAGATAATTAAAATTTTATATGCACTTGCATATATTTTTCATTTCGCGGCAGATTAACAAAAATCCGTGACGAAAACCTTTTTTAATTTTACCGGGTTTTTTTTTCGTATACTTGGCCTTTAAAAAGTCATTACGATAACTGACAAATATATTTACGGTGGATTTATATTCATGCCACCACTGCATTCCCTCTACAAACTGCTTTTCTCTTTGGTTTTTTCTAACTAAAATTTCAGGTTGCATAATGTTTTCGGAAGTTGATGGTACTGAAGCAGCAGCGCATGGCATTATACTGCCAAGAAAATGGGTTCATAGCAATTTCACTCCTCGTGCCAAAAAGCATCGATCTCTTGCGGAACTTCTGTGAAAGCATTGAGCCGGATGGAACGTGCATCAGCAGTGAAGATTGTTTTGATCCTAAGATTTGCCATTGCGTCTCTCAACCAGATTTAGGCGGGCATAATGAATGCGAAGAAATAACTGAGTAGTCCTATTTGCCTATCTGTAATAACGATTGACACAACATACTTTTGTATATATTGATTATGATGGAATTTATTTCAATCAGTAAATCCTACATAATACTCAATGGTGTAAAAGTTACTTGTGTTAATTATTGTGGGCGGATGTGTCAGTTTGCATAATACCCTGCAAAAACACGGGTGTTTTAAAGTCTTCATGGGTGTATGTGTATCCGCATCATGCGGATACACCACCCAAAAATCTCCCCTGTTTTAGTTTGATGTGTTTTGTTTTGTTTCGGCTATTTAAAGTCCGACTTGTAAATTTGTTTGGAAGTTCAAATGTATTGCAATAAAATAGTGTTTTAAATTTTGTCTATATTCTTATGAGCCGTATTTTTATTTTTATTTTGAATTGAAACTTATTATTATAAACAGTCTAGCAATAAGCTAGACTACACAGGTACTCTCTCTCCGTCCCAAAATGTAAATCACCATAGCTTTTTCAGTAATATAACTTTAGTAAGATTTCTTTTATTATTATTATTTATTATTATTTCTATTATTATTATTTTAACGAAAACGATAGCATAATAATAATAATAATGTTATTGGTCCAGTTCGCCGGAAATTGCTAACATGACAAGAAATCCGGCCAAAATCGCTTAAATGTAAATAACTTCTTGCCATTTCATCCTCTTTGGAAATAAATTATATTTTCTTTGTTTACATTGTGTGTTGTGTTGTTGGAGCCAAATATTTGCTACAATTACTTTTCCATTTGAATGTGTCATCACTTGAACTAGCAATTGCACTTGCAATGCAACAGCTGAGGTTCTTGTTGATCCATAATGATTATGCTACAACCAGGGCCGGCCCTATGCTAAGGCCGGCGAGACCCAGGTCTTAGGCCCAATTCTGTCGGGGGGCCCAACGGTACATGTTTCGTTAAAAGAAAAAAAAATCGTGTAGATTTAATCCGATTCAACCTAATATAATATGTTAATTTTCTTTTTAGATAAAGGCCCAATTTTTTTTTTACTCTAATTGATAAAGGCCCCAATAAAAAATTTTATTTGACCAAAAAAATAGATATATACAAACAAGTTTTATTATTTTTTTGCATTTACGGATTGTAAAAACGCGATAAGTGTTGGAAAAAATGTAGTACTTAGGATTTGACAGAGAATTAGAAACTCCAAGGCACGTTAATAACGTTGCCTTTTAAGAGATGTTTTGTCTCACACGATTTGTCACTAAGGGATCAAATGAAAATCTCTTTCAGGATACGATGGGGGTGTTTGATTCAAACAGTGACTTGTTTGAATCAAACCCGAGAACACTCAAAGTTTTTCTAATGATGTTGTCAAATTTATGGATGAAAGACTTATGCCTTTTATAGGTTTCAAGTACTTATAAAGCGAATTGATACTCTCTTGCACCGGATGAAAGCATGCAACCCTTACACAAAAGGGTAAGTACATATCAGTTCGAAAATGCGTGTATCTAAAAATGCTTATCCCTTCATGAACTGATGCATGCAGTGGTTTAGGTTTTGGGGGCGTTGCCCCCGAACCCCCACGAGTTGGCGCTGCCCCCTCGACCCCTGCGAAGGTCGAACCCCGTTTCGTTGCGATAACATTAATTCGTACGGCAACTCGTATGCAAACGATAACCAAAATATTTATTTATGAAAAAATATCTAACAATAAGTATGTTTTTAAAAAAAAGAAAATTCAACTAAAAGGCCCAATTCGAGGGCTTGGTCTTAGGCCAAATACAAGCGAGGGCCGGCCCTGGCTACAACATTTGTCCACAATAACATTTTGCCATTGATTTTTTCGAGACTCATTTGAATCAATAGGAGCCACATCATAATCAATGGTAGAATATGTTGTTGTGGACAAATGTTGTGGCATAATCATTGTTCTTTTCAGAAATGGGCATGAGTCAAACGGCTCGGATACCATATAAAGAGAAGTAGATTGAGTGCATTAATTACAATAGTTTTTTTTTTTTGCGAAAACAAAATTTTAAGACTTAATGAGGCATTTAAGAAATACTCAAAAGATTATGGATTATAATAAAGACATAATAAAAGTTGGTGGACAAAATTAATGTCATCTTCCTTTTATATACCCCATTTTTTTTCCCAGAAAGAAACAAAAAAATGGGCGTCCCTTCTTCTTTCTCCCACCTTCTTCTTTCCCATTTTCTTCCGCCCTTCTTTCATGGCGCCAAGGGAGGCCATTCTGACTCTGCCGCCGACGGAGACCCACCAAAGTAACTTTTCCTGCCAAATTTCAACGGATTATGCGAGCCCTAGGAGTTTGAAAATGAATCGGAAGAAGAGTCTGAACCCACCTTAATTAATTCAAGCCAAAATGAGAAATTTACAGCATATATTTGAAAGTGATAATCTACTATTTTGTCTGAGTGAAAGTGTTCGAAAGACATATGCCTTCCGACGTATAAAAAGGTCCAAAGACTTCAATATCATCAATTTATACTAACCCACAGCTGCAACATAAGTTACATAACTACGAATATACATAGGCTAAACTGCAAATTTAGTCGTGTAAATGGACACGTTTTTGCAATTTAGTCATGGTTTTACTCTGATCATAATTTTGATCCTTTAAGTGATCTTTTTGTTTGCAAAAATAGTCCTGAACGTCGGAAATGCTGACTGGACAACTTTTCCGGTCAAAAAAAACTGTCATGTCATCAGAAATTGATATGTCAGCCCTCTCACATACTCAATAAGGGTCCTTTAAGTGGTTTTTTTTAATTAATTTAGCTACGTACACATCATTTCTTTTTCAATTAAACAGTGTGGAAGAAACATTTGGATAACTATAAACTAATTACAGATCAGTTTGCTATACTCACAACCATTTCATAGCATAAATTAATTAACAAATATCGATTTCAAAGACAATGGCTTCAAAGATTGTTTACCTTGTGCTCATTCTTTTCCTTCCAGGTCCGTTCCTTATTGAAGATAAGTTTCTATTCTCAGTTTTTCATTTTTTTTTTCCCATCTTTTCTGCTAGAAGGAGTAACATAGCATGTTTTTTAATTTATTATTTCGGGTTTTCATCACTTATTTCGGTTTATCAGAATTAAGTTATGTATATTGTAACCTTTTTAATTTCAACTATCATTATGAAATCAAACAAGGTATGATTTGACATGATATTATAACACATGTAAGATTTACGTATTGATTGATTGATATATATAGCAATTAATCAAGACATGATTCCGTCTCATGTAGTTTGCGCTGATACAGTACAGCGACGCTCGCCTTTTCAATACGGACACTCATCTTAACTATTCCTCCCCACACTTGACTTAACCGTACTCAGTACTCACACATACTTCCCAGTTCCCACACCGCCATCCCAAGACTTCTCAATACTGCCTTGATAAGAGTTGGCCTACGATAACCTAGCTTCTCAATACTGACTTCTCAATACTGCCTTGATAAGAGTAAAGAGTGTTGCAGATATAACACCACAGCACAATACAAAGCAGATTCTCATTCAGGCATTTGATCGAACACTTATGTGCAAAAACAGTTGAAGTTAGTTAGAGGCATTTAGAGTAGTTGTAACCGTCTTTCATTCCAACTAGATGCTTCTAGGTGTTATATAAGTAGCTAATCTATTTATTCAGAATTAAGACTTCAGATTTCAGTCTTCAGTTTTAACAAACGGCCCCTAAGTTGTATAGAGCTGATTTGATCAAATTCTTCTTAATGCAATGTAAACAAATTTTCCCGCCAAGTTCATAATTTGAATGAAACTTCTTCTTCTTCGTTTTTGTTCTTGGATCTTTAGCTGTTTTTACAATTTCAACATGGTATTAGAGCTTCAATAAGATTTTCTTTGTGAAATTGCGAGTATTGAACCTGCAATTTCTTGTTTTCTTCTTGCGGTGTGGAAGCGCATTCTTGTTATTTTCCTTTCTTCTTTTAAGAAATCTTTTTCTTGCTTCTGTCAATGGCGAAGTCACTAATGTTGCGGTTAATCATATCGATTCATAATGGAGAGAATCCATCGGTTGTCATTGTTCAACCACTCTTCAAAGGGGTTGAAAACTATCATTCTTTGAAATGATTTGCTTTATGGTCTTGTCAATGAAAGGCAAGTGAAGTTCGTTGATAGGAGTTTACCAAAACTCGCTGAACCGATAGGCATTTTGAGATTTGGTGTCAATGCAACGATTTGGTTTCCAATTGGCTGGTAAATTCTTTGGATCCATCTATTTCACAAAGCGTTTTTTGGTTGAATACGGGAAGAGAGATTTGGTTGGATCTAGATCACAGATTTGGCACAGGGAATGCTTACAGGCTTTCCAATCTACAAGAAGAAATCTATGCCACCAAACAAGGTACTATGTCTGTTACTTAATATTTCACCAAATTGAAAGGTTTATGGGACCAATTGCTAATTTTAAGGCCCATCCCACCTTGCACTTGTGCTGCATTGCCTATTTACCGTGAGCAGAATGATATTGATTATGTTGTAAGATTCTTGAAGGGGTTAAATGACATGTTTAGCAATGTTAGATCCCAGTCTCTAATGGCCCAACCTATTCCAGATATTGGTATTGTCTTTAACATGGCTCTGCAGCATGAGAGTCAAATTACATACTCAGAATTAGGAATTGATAAGACAGTTTTAAGTGCTGTCACTGCTAAAGAACTTCCAAGATTCTGTCTCTTTAGCAGTACAATCCAATGTTTCCTATGGCAGATGTGGTGGTAGGGGCTCTGGTAGAGGCTATTATGGTGTTTCAAAGAGACCACAGTGTACCTACTGTGGCAAAGAAAGTCACACCATTGATAAATGCTACAAGAAGTATGGATTTCCAAATGGATCTAGAGGCAGAGGCAAGGGTCAAGTACAAGCCAATAATGTTGGTTTGGATCTTGGCTTTATTTTTGGTGATGTGATTTCCATAACTCTGGACAGGACACTTTAGAATCTCAGAAGGCTGATCTGGATCAATCTAACCCTAATACAATGAGTAGAAGTCAGTATGAGCACATCATGGATATGCTTAGACATGTTAAAGTCTCAGATCCACCTGCACAACAAGTTGTTGCCCTAACTGCTAATGTTCAAGGATCTTCTTCAGATTCAGCTACTATCTATCATTGGATAGTTGATTCAGGTGCCACTAATCATATCATTTATGATTTATTCTTGATGTTTAATGCTAAGCCTATTTTTGGTCTCACTGTCACTTTACCTGATGGGGCACACAATAAAGTAACTCATGGAGGTCAAGTCAGGATCAATAATAGTCTTACATTACATGATGTACTTTGTGTTCCACAATTTACATATAATATTTTGTCTGTCACCAAAGTCACTAAAGATAACAGATATTCCTTGTGTTTCAACTAATATGGCTGTGTTTTGCAGGACAACATCTTGATCAAGATGATTGGTTCAACTAGTTTATCTCAAGGCTTATACGTATTAAAAGATGATCCTGATAATGTTTATAGTGCTCACAAAACTGATCATGTTACTTGTGCTGTTGTTGTCATTCCTGATTCTTTACTTTGGCATTATAGATTAGGACACCCCTCTAAACAAAGAATACAAGTATTGAATAAGTCCACGCCTCTTGTACTTTCTGATTCATTGACTTGTTGTCATATTTGTCATTTGCTAAATAGAAAAGGAATAGTTTTTCTCATAGTACTTCTATTGCATCTAAAGTTTTTGAATTGTTACATGTTGATATATGGGGCCCCGACAGATATTCTATTTATAATTGTGAATATTTCATTTTAACTATTGTTGATGATTGTTCAAGATATCTTTGGATTCACTTGATGAAACAAAAATCTGAAACTAGGCCTTTATTAGAAAAAATTTGCAACACTGTTTCTAATCAATTCAATACAAGCATAAAGGTAATCAGGTCAGACAATGGCCTTGAATTCAAGATGGATAACTACTATGCTCAAAAAGGCATCATTCATGAAACCTCTTTGTGCACACACCATGGTAAAATGGTGTTGTAGAAAGGAAACATCAACATCTGTTGAATGTTGCTAGAGCACTAAGGTTTCATTCTGGTCTCCCTAAGAAATACTGGGGTTTCTGTGTGAAACACGCTGCCATGCTCATAAACATCACACCGACACCCTTACTTAAAGAGCAAACACCTCATTTTCTACTATATGGCACAACACCTGTTTACATTGACCTTAAAGTATTTGGTGGTTTAGTATATGCTAGCACTATTGCACAGGGCAGAGGAAAATTTGATAGCAGGAGCAGGCAATGTGTCTACCTTGGCAATCCTCCACACACAAAGGGTTACACACTACTGGATCTCAGCACCAAGGAGTTTTTAGTTTCTAGAGATGTTATTTTTCATGAAACATCCTTTCCATTTCTCAATATTTCACCTTGGAGTCCTGATCATACTGTTTTTCCAATTCCCAGTTTTCAAAATATCAATTCTGACATTCTAGAGCAAAGCACTACATCATCCACATTAATTTCTTCAGGACATCATACTGATGATTCCACTGATTCAAAAATAGCTAACTTGACACACAATGATGAGGATTCCAATCATTCAGGAATAAAGGTGCATGCACCTCCTACAAATCAAAATCTAAGAAAATCAACTAGAGAAAAGAGACTACCTACACATCTTCAAGACTATCATACAAAGCTAGGTGTTGTTGTCACTTGTACACCTCATACTTTGGACAAGGTTCTCAACTATGATCATTTGTCCAATGCATACAAGGAATTTTCTTGTAACATCTCCAATGAAAAAGAACCTACATCCTTGTTAGGTGTAGTGCCCGAAAGACAATTATATAATTGTTTTAGGACAGAAATAAAAAAATTCAGCTTATTATATGCACGTATGCTTATAATTAATACATTGCTGAAAACCCTAAGTACATCGTTTATGTAATCACTTAACTCAGTGTATGGCTATACACAAGAGGATTGAGTTAGTGAGATATACTTAAAATTAACTTAGTCCGTAGCGTTTATTAATCTGAGTACGGGTCTATAAATTAATTTGCTAATAATGCGCCGAGAACACTTTAGGTGTGACAGTTTTATCCGGGCTGTCGGTAAAAGGGTACCTAGTTGTGCATTTATATATGATGATAATCATATAGGGCTGGACCGATTTGATTTGAGTTCTCGATATAATTCCGTGATCGAGAAGTCTTATCGAATCACAAGATGATCATATATGGATTAATCTCAATCCTGAGTTGATCACAGAAGACTGCTTAGACCAGGGTAGGGTTTGATGTGTTAGTAAGGATCACTTCGTAGTATGTGGTCCAACACTTCTCGTCGGCTCTATTCTACGATGAGTGAGTGGTCTGTGCTATCACAGCTATGGAATCCATTCCTTCCCTCGGGAAGTAGACAGACAGTTCCCTTATTTGTTAACCCTAGAAACTGATCGATGGGCCCAGTTCATATTAGTTGTGAACTAATTGATCACTAGGGGGTTAACGGTAAATAAGGATAATATGTTTCGAGAAGGGTTTACGGAAATATCCCGAATCGAAATGAACAGTCTATGGAGGATTTATCCGTATGTAATGATTATATCAGTGGACGCCTTATAACTCATAGTTGAGTGTAAGTTTATATCTATATTCAGTAGAGTTCGGTTTCGGGTTTATGGTGGTGTAATCCCGGAATTAATAGATTGAATATTATTGTTTGGTCTGACGGATAATATTATTTAATTTATTGTAGCTACTGAATATGGGTCCATGGTCCCCGACGTGGCTCCTAACATAGCATATGTTTTCTCGTCGTTTCACCTCAATTATAGTTAAATAGTTGGATTGGACTATTTAATTGATGTACGGATTAATTGTTTAGTTGGACTAGATAATTAAATACATGGAAAAGAATTTTTTCGTGGACTCGTCCCAATGTGTCAAAAATGCGCATGGACCTTAATTAAATTAGGGGGCACATGCTGTTAATTAATTGTCAAGGAATTAGTTTTCTTGGATAATTATTTAATGTGTGATTTATCTTTTATTGTTAATTGATAATTCATGGAATATTAGATAATAATATGATTTATCCTAATTTGTTTGGGATAATTATTTTATTTATCTTTTATTTGGAATAAGGATTAATCTAATAATTATCTCTTAATTATTAAATCCTTGGAGGACAAAGATTACTCTCCTATATAAAGAGAGTTCTCCCAAGCCTTTTGCCACATCACAAAACACGCCATTTTGTGAAGTATTATAGCTTGGAATTTTTGGCTATAATACTTGGGTTCGAGTTTTAGAAGAACTTCGGGTTTTTCTAAGGTAGCATATCAAGGAGGTCCGGTGGCGGGAAACACCATCCACCTGGTGTTGCTGGGAGACACACGTTGGAAGGCTGTGGATTCTCAATACACGTGTTCTTTGAGACCTATTGTTCTTGGAGTTGAGCACCATAAAAAGGTTGGCTTCTAAACCTCTTATAGGTTTAGATCTATTATTTTATGTATTTTGGTTGACTAGATCTAGATCTACACTATTCCGCTGCGTAATCGGGTGGATCTTGATCCATCCGGTGATATTACATCTAACAATCCTATCTACAAGCATCCCATGATCCAATTTGGAAACAAGCCATGAAGGGAGAATTAATTAGAAGCTTTACATAAAACAAAAACTTGGTCTCTGGTATCTTTACCCCCAGGAAAGAAACCTATAGGTTGTAAATGGGTGTATAGGATCAACAGAAAGGCTGATGGCACCATTGACAGATACAAAGCAAGACTTGTTGCTAAAGGTTATACTCAAACAGAGGGCATAGACTTTCTGGAAACCTTTTATCCTGTAGCAAAACTATCCACCATCAGATTGTTCCTAAGCTTGGCTTTCATGAATCAATGGCATTTACATTAAATGGATGTAAATACAGCTTTCCTACATGGTGACGTAGATGAAGAGGACTTTATGAAACCACCACCTGGCTTGCCTATTTCCCAACCCAACCTAGCATGCAAATTGGAAAAATCCATATATGGTCTGAGACAAGCTAGTAGACATTGGAATGTCAAACTTACAGATGCACTTATCAATGCTGGTTATATTCAATCTAAACATGATCACTGCTTATTTACCAAAGGACAGGGATCCACCTTCATTGCTTTTTTGGTCTATGTTGATGATATAGTGGTTGGCAGCACTAATATGTCAGAGATTCAGAAACTCAAAGACTTATTACAACAGGCCTTTACCATCAAAGACTTAGGGAAACTAAAATACTTCCTAGGATATGAGATTGCAAGATCCAAATATGGGATAATTATGAATCAGAGGAAATATTGTCTAGATCTGTTAAATGAGTTTGGATACCTAGGTGCAAAACCATCCAGTACACCTATAGACTCTAAAGTCACACTAGAACCCAATGTTAGGAAATCACTAGTTTAACGCAGCGGAATTTAAAATTTGATTTCCTTTTACTAGATCGTTTTTCGTTTAATGCAATAAACACGTTAAGTAGTTTGACGGTTATACCTCGGATGATCTATAAGATCATCGCTTTGACAAATCAACGGAGAGTAGTTCAGTCATAAGCCGCCCACGCGTCCGGCCTCTATCGCTAATCCACACGAACCCCTTGCCGGAATCCTCCTTGGATTGCTATTGGAAAAACTCCGGTTGCTAGACCGGCCTTTTCCTCCCTCACAAACTCATTATGGCTTGTTCTCTATTTTACACAAGAACTATGAGCTCTTACAATTGTGATGTACAAAAGAGCTTGACACCCACCTCTTATTTATAGTCAAAAGTGGCGCCCCATATGTGTGTAGAAGAAGAAAATATTTTCCCAATAAAATAAAGCAAATCTTCTAGATTGATTTATCTCTTTAATTATAACTTATTTTGCCAATATCTTATATTGATTATAATTATCTTATTACCATAAATCTATTTCCCCAAAATCAATTAATATCATATATTAATATTATGGTAATCTTATTAATTAAAGTGCATGTGATCAAGTGTATCTCATACACTTAAATGTATTCCCCCATGTGCCAAATAATTGGCTTCCGGAATATTCTTTAATTAATATAATTTGTATATAATTAATATCTTGTATTTTATTTATTCATAATAAATAAATACCACCATATTAATTTACCACTATAACCTTTATAGTCTAGAGATAAACTTTCCTTATTTGGTTATCAACTATAACCGCATTTTAATCCGACTCGATGTTCATATGTGTGTGACCCGATAGGCTTCCGAATATGTTGGCCGTAGACACAAAGTGCAAATTACTAAAATTCCCTTCATGCCTAACGATCACGGGATAGCGTCTAGCAACACACCGTGACCCCCAATCATCGGAAGAGTCAAAAGCAATGACTACTACCTTTCATGTGAAGCAGTTACCGTGTAACTTACAATCCTATCGCTGTAATAATATTCATACGATCGTATCTCGAGTGTCAATACATTAACGATCGTATCTTATAATCTGGATATCAAGCTCTCTCGGGATAACACATTTACTCCCACTTTGCAAAGATTCTCGAGAACTAGACATTCCTTATAAGAAGGCCATTTCGGATATTCGATCCCAATCATAGGATACGCGATTCCCGGACGACCAATCATGTATACTCCGCATGCTTCAATATCATACCCAATCACTACCGCATGATCGCCCCGTGGCTAGGGGAAATCTCAATAGTGTCAAAGCATGACAATCCACAACGTGATGCCATGAGGACTCCGGTCAAAAGGATAATTACACAACCGCCACATAGTGTGACACTTAATATAAGTGGGTCAGTCTAACGTACGCATTCTCTAATACACGTCCACGTACAGTCCAAGTGTCCCTACACTTCGATAGGCGAGATCTATTCTTATCTTCTAAAAGATAGAGGACATCCAATACGTGCTAGTCTGATTACACTATCAATGTCCCATTTGATAATATGTAAGACTAGAGACATTTAAGTACCAATCTTGTTATAGTGATTAGAGATCTCATCAACCATAATCACTATCATGGTTTCTATCATCATGATTGACACTAGGGACGTTACTATATGTATATACAACAAATAACATGAAGATAAACAATATATAATAACATAAGTGCTTTTATTAATCATAATGAAGTTATTACATGAACTAAATAGACTGTAAATGACCCGACCTGGTCGGATCCGGTCCAACCCGATTGGGTTTAGGACACCTTTCCAACAATCTCCCACTTGGCCTAAAACCAATCACCCATATGCCTAAGCCCGTGCAAGTGAACATGTTTCTCATGCTTTGCTTGAGACAATGCCTTGGTTAAAGGATCAGCTATGTTATCATCCGTGTGGACTTTCTCTATCTTTACATCTCCTCTATCTACTATCTCTCTAATCAAGTGATAGCGCCGTAGCACATGTTTGGACTTCGATGAGACCTTGGTTCCTTTGATCGAGATATCGCTCCATTATTATCGCGATGCAGGGGGGCTTTGGACCTTCAATGGAGGAACCACACCAAGTTCGAGAATGAACTTCTTCATCCAAATCGCTTCTTCGCCGCCTCACGAGGTCGCTATGTATTCGGCCGGTTGTAGAGTCTGCAGTAGTCTCGCCTTGGAACTCTTCCACCATCAACTTTGCTCCGCCGTTAAGCGTGAAAACAAATCAGATTGTGACTTAAAGTCATCCTTTTCGGTTTGAGGCCGCATCCGTGTAACCTCGTAATACTAAATCATCGTTCGAAAACCAGGAACATATCCCTAGTACGTCTCAAGTACTTAAGGATATTTTTTCACGACAATCCGGTGACCATCACCTAGATCGGATTGGTACCTACTAGTCATACTTAGAGGTACGAGACATACGGTCTTGTGCATAACATGGCATACATGATAGACCCGATTGCGAAGCATAAGGGACTTTACTCATTTGTGCCCTTTCCTCCTCTGTCTTAGGACTCATTCCCTTTTGAGTAGACCCCATGTGACATGGGCAGCAATCCTTTCTTGATCGCTCCATCTTTGAATCTCTTGACATCTTGTCTATATAGGTGGATTGCGACGGACCAAGCAACCTTTTAGATCTATCTCTATAGATCTTTATTCCTAGAAATATAGTTGCATCACCCAACTCCTTCATTGAGAAGTTCTTGGATAACCAAGCTTTGAACGATTGTAACATAGGCACATCATTCCCTATGAGCAATATGTCATCTACATAAAGCACTAAGAACACAATGGCACTCCCACTAACCTTCTTGTAAACACAGGGCTCATCTTTGTTCTTGATGAAATCAAACTGTTTGATTATCTCATCAAAGCGAAGATTCCAACTCCGAGAAGCTTGCTTTAATCCATAAATGGACCTTTGCAGTTTACACACCATCCTGGCGTCATTGGTTGTGAAACCCTCAGGCTGTGTCATATACACCTCCTCAGACAGGTTCCCGTTAAGGAAAGCTGTTTTCACATCCATCTGCCAGATTTCGTAATCATGGTATGCTGCAATAGCGATCAAAATTCTAATGGATTTTAACATGTCAACAGGCGAAAAAGTTTCGTCATAGTCAACTCCTTGTCTTTGCTTGTAACCTTTTGCCACTAACCTAGCCTTGTAGGTAGTCACGTTACCGTCCATGTCGGTCTTTCTCTTAAAGACCCATTTACACCCTATAGGAACTATTCCATTAGGTGGATCAACTAAGTTCCAAACTTGGTTGTCTTTCATGGATTCCATTTCAGAATTCATGGCTTCCAGCCATTTCTCTTTGTCATGCCTTAATAGCACTTCCTCATAAGTTCTAGGGTCCTCATCTTCCATGAGATACACACCCGTGTATCTTTCGGGTTCACGGCGTTCCCTGGTGGATCTTCGAGGTGCTAGTGTGTCTACAGTAGAGGGTGGCCCCACATTTATATGTGGTGTCTCCTCTACTTCCATCAACGGACTGTTATCCGTAAGTGGTTCTCGAATTTCTTCAAGATCAATTTTACTCCCACTAACCCTGTCCAGAATAAACTCTTTCTCCAGAAAGTGGCCGGCCAGTCTTGGCAACAAACACCTTTTGTTCCTCAGGAAGGTAAAATTGGTACCCTTTGGTTTCCCTAGGATAACCCACAGACATTTGTCAGATCTAGGTTCTAATTTGTCAGGCATGGTCCGTTTCACATAAACTGGACATCCCCAAGGTTTCATGTAACCTAGTGTTGGTTTATTCCCTTTGAACACTTCATAGGGAGTGGACTCAACCGTCTTTGATGGAACTCGGTTCAGTGTGTAGGATGCGGTCTCTAGAGCATACCCCCAAAATGATTTTGGAAGAACTGCGTAGCTCATCATGGATCGTACCATGTCTAACAAAGTACGGTTCCTCCTCTCAGATATGCCATTCATTTGAGGCGTACCTGGATGGGTCCATTCAGGTAGAATCCCATTCTCCTTTAAATAACTTTGAAACTCTCCATCTAGGTATTCTCCGCCTCGATCGGATCGAAGTGTTTTGATTTCTTTACCTAGTTGTTTCTCCACTTCACTTCTGAATTCCTTGAACTTTTCAAAGGCTTCAGACTTATACTTCATTAAGTATATATAACCATAGCGAGAATGGTAATCAGTGAAAGTGATAAAATAAAGTATCCTCCTTTGGCTTGGATTGACATTGGGCCGCATACATCGGTATGTATGAGCTCAAGCAATTCATTGGATCTTATCCTTTGCTACTAAAAGGTGACTTTGTCATCTTGCCAAGTAAACAAGCTTTGCATGTATCAAGCGATTAAGTAATCGAATTGATCCAACTTTCCATCTTTATGGAGTTTGGAAATGCGATTCTTATTTATATGGCCAAGTCTACAATGCCATAATTAGGATTCATTCAAGTCATTTGTTTTGGCTTTCTTGTTATTTATATTAAATCGTCAACATTCATATCTAATATGTAGAGACCATTGCTAAGTATGCGGTACCATAAAAGATTCCATCACGTGAAAAGGAACAACATTTATTCTCAAACGTAAATTAAAAACCATCAACATCTAATGCGGAAATGGAAATAATACTCTTCATAAGAGCAGGAACAAAATAACAGTTACTAAGTTCAAGTACTAGCCCACTGGGCAACGGCGCCATTTTGATTGAGCTAAAATCTACCCCTTCAAAAACAATTTATAAGAACTCGAAACTGTGGGTAAACTAACTCTCTAACCGGCAGTGTACCGGGTCGATTGCTAGCATAGCTACAGGAGTACGAGGTCGAACCCAAAGGAATCATGTTTGTAAGTACCAAAGCGAACGTATTACTTAGTCTAGGTGATCAAACTTTCAAAGTATTTATAACTACAGCGACACTAAGTGATTCTAACTAACGAGTTTAAAGATAAAAAAGAAGGAAAAGATTAAACTACTAGGTTTTAAAGATCGTTAAAGAGACATAGCCGAACCATGATCAGAATAGCTAGTTTCACCCAAAGGAGAGACAAAACCGGGAGTGTGCAATAACGACGAACTCTTGCATTCAATTTCACGGGTACGGACTCCTAATCCCGGTGCTAGGGTCTGAACAACTCTTCCCCAACACCTTATGCCAAGCCAACTAACCTTTCCTAAGAGAGATTCATTCACAAGACAATTTATGCACGAGAGCCGTTTAAGCGTTAAAAAGCAGTAACCTCGCACTACAATGCGATCCTAGAACCCTTTTCCCACACCCTCCATCGAACAACTCTCAAGAGTGATGTGTGTGATTTTGACCTAGGTGATCAATCTAGCCCAAATCCGTTATAACAAGTTCTAAGGCGTGAAATATGCAAGATACAACAATAAAAAGCACTACCCACTCCCAATTTCATCACCCAAAGGGTGATTTCACCAAATTTCACATGATTCGGTTATGTAGGTGTTTAGCTACACATTATACTAGTTAAAGCATGCACAAAACAGTAAATAAGAGCCATAACAAGTAAATGAGAAGAGAAATATACCATAAAATTGCAGAAATTCGAGTTGAGATCCAAAAAGTACAAAATAAAGAAGTAATTAAAAGGTGGTCTCTTAGTGTTTGGAATGAAAATCTAAGCTAAGAAATGAAAAGATTAGGCTAAGATGTTCTTGATTTACATTAAGAGAGAGTATTCTAAGCTATTACAAAATTCGAGCAAGAGATGGGTAGAGTTTTGCTAAGAAAGTAAGTGTCCTTCAAGAAATAGTCTAAGGGGTATTTATAGGTGAAGGAAAATCATAGAAAAATCGGTCCAAGCGCGCGTTTGGGGGCTGGAACAGGCGTTTGGAATCTTCAAGCGCGCTGTTTGCTTGGTAATAAACGCGTTCGCATAAATTCTGGGCAGGGACTTGACTGTTCTTCATCTGGAACGTTCGTTTAGGAAGGTTCAAACGCGCGTTTGGGTGACTTGGAACGCGCGTTTGGATTGGTTTCCAAACGTGCGTTTAGAGGGCTTCAACTCTGAATCAAATCTGAACTTTTGGAACGCGCGTTCGGGGGTTCAAACGAGCGTTTGATGTATGGAACGTGCGTTTGGAGGGTTCAAACGCGCGTTTGAACCCCTGTTTCCCCCAGCCTTCACTTTTCTTCCTTTTTGACCCTCGTATTGCCTCGATCATGCTTTTTCACCACAAATCGTCACCTTCCGGTTCCTCGAGACACCAATACCCTTCAATATCATAAACAACCACAACATCCAAACAATTCCGGAGGGTAAAAGTGCTCGGGAATGGGGTTAATATCAACAAAAAAGGCTAAGAATTCATCAAAGTGATGGATTCGTTCCCCGTGCCATAAGCTCACGATATCACCCCGAAAACGGTCTAATTCACCCAAAAATGTGCTGAAAGTGTGGTAAACGGGGGTAATTAATGCACCGGAGTCACGTAAAGTTGACTCTCATCATACGTCAACATTCATATCTAATATGTAGAGACCATTGCTAAGTATGCCAGTACCATAAAAGATTCCATCACGTGAAAAGGAACAACATTTATTCTCAAACGTAAATGAAAAACCATCAACATCTAATGCGGAAATGGAAATAATACTCTTCAAAAGAGCAGGAACAAAATAACAGTTACTAAGTTCAAGTACTAGCCCACTGGGCAATGAAAGAAAATAAACTCCTACGGCTAGTGCAGCAACACATGCTCCATTTCCAACGCGTTGGTCCACCTCTCCTTTCTTCAGATCTCTAGCTCTTCTTAGTGCCTGGATATTCGTACAAATATGAGAACCAGAACCAGTATCTAATACCAGTGGTTAGACTTAGAAGAAGTAATGTTGATCTCAATCAAAAATATACCTGAAGTCGAAGCATCAGAATGCTTCTTCTTGGTACTCAAGAAGCCTTTGCAGTTTCTCCTCCAATGTCCGGTCTCACCGCAATGGAAGCAAGCATCCTTGGATTTGTCTTTTGCTATCTTAGGAGTTGGCTTAGGTGCAGCCTTCGCCTTCTTGGGCTTCTTCTGGGCTTTTGCCTTGCCCTTGCTTGAAGTGACCAGCAACACTTGCTTTCCCTTCCCTACTAAGGTGCCCTCAACAATCTTCAACATGTTCAATAACTCCGCAAGGGAGCAATCTATCTTGTTCATGTGATAGTTCATCATGAAGCGTGAGAATGAATCGGTAGAGATTGCGAGAATCAAGTCAATACTCAACTCGCTCCAACTTGTGGCCCGGCTTCCCAAGCCTCTCTCATGTACCCGATCATCTTAAGCACGTGTGACCCCCAAAAGCAGTCCCAGGCACGCCATCTTACAACTAAGCAGGGGCCTTCGAGACCTCATACCTCTCAGTGCGAGACTGAGAAGCATGGAGTTCCTTTAGGTGGACTATGATTGTGTAGGCGCCCATAGACTCATGTCTTTGTTTCGCACTCGGGTGTCATAGAAGGAAGCATGATACATGTAGCATCGATCTTGTCGAGCGATTGCTTGTTATACTTCTCGACAGCATCCACAGCCGAACCCTCAGCGGGCTTTTCCGGTAGGGCCTCGTCCAAGACATAGCCAATCTTCTCGTGCCTCAAAACGATTTTGAGGTTCCTTTCCCAATCGAGAAAATTAGTTTTGTCAAGCTTGTTTTCGATGATAAAACGAAGGTTCAATTTGTTTGACATTTTCTACAACAATAAATAAAGATAGAATAAGTAAAATTCATGTATGTAAAACCCTAAATTTGCACTCAAAAATTTCCTAAGGTTTTACTCCCACTAGCCAACTATTCACAATTGGCTTTCAAGAATTTGAACAATTCTTTAGTGGTTGGGATCCAATCTAGTTGCCCTAATCCCCGACGGTGGTCGATCAATCTCGGCAATTCCGAAAGGTAGGTACTCCTACCAGTAGCATCATATGCGACTCCCAGTGGTTGACTAGTCAACTCTTTGACAGTCCGCATCTCTATGTGGTAGTCAACCCCTTGTCTCTAAAGTCAGACGGCCTTGACGGTGGCCAATCACCGAAAGACTTTAGTCGAGTCGTAACCCAATATTCATGAGATCTCGTGACGATCATATCTCGATAATAACGATATACCCGTGGTAGGTCAACTCCCGACGGTGGTCGATCAGTTGGATCCGAACAAAGGCTCTTCACCGTCATTATAATATTGGGAGACAATTTTGGCTCGATTTTTGGCGTGGGAATAATTTTAAATTAATTCACTTAATTAATTTGGTTTATGTATGGTCTCATCTACTATGTGCATATTACTACTATATCATATAAAGTAAAACATACACAACATTCCGCGCACAAAATAACCGGTATGATCATGGACTTTTCTAAAGTGCGGTTTGAATACAAAGCCGACGAAACCGCGGGTCACAAACTAAGGGTATCTGCAACCGCCAATAGGATCTTTATTGTTGTACGTCAATGGGTTCTTTATCTCTCCTTGGTCTTTGCTTCTTGCTCATTCTTGTTACATAATAAATAATTACACCCGCCGCACACGGGGGGGAGGGGGGGAGCTAACGGGAATGAGATAAGTGCAAAAAGTAAACTATGTCACGTTCTTCATAACGGACAATTTTCAAAAACCAACATAAAGAAAACATTCCCATCTATCCTATTGGTCGAGTCCATGATCAATCGGGGTCCATATAATCACATTATATCTACACATCTAATCCATACAATTTTATCTTATGAAAAAGATTAAATTCTAATTTTTAACTACTCATGCGTCTTTATTTTATCACATCAAATAATTAAATAACTTTTAATTAATTATATGACTTAATCGAAAATTAAAATTAATATTTAATTTTTTCGATTTTAATTTCAATTAAATTTGAACTATTCAAAATAAAATTAAAATTATAAAGTCTCCTATTTGTTTCATTTCCAAAACAAAATTTGGCTTAGACCTGGCCACTTTCCAAAATCAAAATTTTGGAAGTGGTAAACAATCTCTAAGCCTTTTACAAATCAAATATTTGAAAAGGTCCTAGACCTATTCCAAATCAAATATTTGGAAAGGCCAACTATTTTTGGTTTTAGGCACAGCTACTTTCCAAAATCAAAATTTTGGAAGTGGCCAAGCGCTTTACAAATCAAATATTTGAAAGGGGCTTGCGCCATTCCAAATCAAAATTTGGAAGGCCAACATGCCATATGGTTTCCCAATGGTCCAAACTATTTGAACCATTGGTTGGCCATATGACACAACTAAACAAACGAGATATCTATGCACAATAAATATCACAAAACGAAAAGGGTCGATCACCCTCATTGGAATAAGAGAGCCGACGGACGGCAGCCCGAAGGCCACCGCCGCCGCCGTCGCCGCCCCGAGAGGTGAAATTTGCCGCTTGATCGGTCGAGCCCCCATAAACCCTATATATATTTTTTTTGTTTTAACGTTTCGTGATATAAATTTTGCATCTATCGATTAAATACTACGCAATTAAATTATGCTTATTGCTTAAGCTCGAAGTCTGGCTCTGATACCACTGTTAGGAAATCACTAGTTTAACGCAGTGGAATTTAAAATTTGATTTCCTTTTATTAGATCGTTCTTTCTTTTAATGCAATAAACACGTTAAGTAGTTTGACGGTTATACCTCATATGATCTATAAGATCGTCGCTTTGACCGTCAACGGAGAGTAGTTCAGTGCGCAAGCCGTCCACGCGTCCGGCCTCTATCGCTAATCCACACGAACCCCTTGCCGGAATCCTCCTAGGATTGCTATCGGAAAAACTCCGGTTGCTAGACCGGTCTTTTCCTCCCTCACAAACTCATTATGGCTTGCTCTCTATTTTACACAAGAACTATGAGCTCTTGCAATTGTGATGTACAAAAGAGCTTGACACACACCTCTTACTTATAGTCAAAAGTGGAGCCCCATATGTGTGTAGAAGAAGAAAACATTTTCCCAATAAAATAAAGCAAATCTTCTAGATTGATTTATCTCTTTAATTATAACTTATTTTGCCAATATCTTATATTGATTATAATTATCTTATTACCATAAATCTATTTTCCCAAAATCAATTAATATCACATATTAATATTATGGTAATCTTATTAATTAAAGTGCACAATCCAAGTGTATCTCATACACTTAAATGTGGCGCCCCATGTGCCAAATAATTGGCTTCCGGAATATTCTTTAATTAATATAATTTGTATATAATTAATATCTTGTATTTTATTTATTCATAATAAATAAATACCACCATATTAATTTACCACTATAACCTTTATAGTCTAGAGATAAACTTTCCTTATTTGGTTATCAACTTAACCGCATTTTAATCCGACTCGATGTTCATATGTGTGTGACCCGATAGGCTTCCGAATATGTTGGCCGTAGACACAAAGTGCAAATTACTAAAATGCCTTTCATGCCTAACGATCACGGGATAGCGTCTAGCAACACACCGTGACCCCCAATCATCGGAAGAGTCAAAAGCAATGACTACTACCTTTCATGTGAAGCAGTTACCGTGTAACTTACAATCCTAATGTTGTAATAATATCCATACGATCGTATCTCGAGTGTCAATACATTAACGATCGTATCTTATAATCTGGATATCAAGCTCTCTCGGGATAACACATTTACTCCCACTTTGCAAAGATTCTCGAGAACTAGACATTCCTTATAAGAAGGCCATTTCGGATATTCGATCCCAATCATAGGATACGCGATTCCCGGACGGCCAATCATGTATACTCCGCATTCTTCAATATCATACCCAATCACTACCGCATGATCGCCCCGTGGCTAGGGGAAATCACAATAGAGTCAAAGCATGACAATCCACACCGTGATGCCATGAAGACTCCGGTCAAAAGGATAATTACACAACCGCCACATAGTGTGACACTTAATATAAGTGGGTCAGTCTAACGTACGCATTCTCTAATACACGTCCACGTACAGTCCAAGTGTCCCTACACTTCGATAGACGAGATCTATCCTTATCTTCTAAAAGATAGAGGACATCCAATACGTGCTAGTCTGATTACACTATCAATGTCCCATTTGATAATATGTAAGACTAGAGACATTTAAGTACCAATCTTGTTATAGTGATTAGAGATCTCATCAACCATAATCACTATCATTGTTTCTCTATCACAGATTGACACTAGGGACGTTACTATATATATATACAACAAATAACATGAAGATAAACAATATATAATAACATAAGTGCTTTTATTAATCATAATGAAGTTATTACATGAACTAAATAGACTGTAAATGACCCGACCCGGTCGGATCCGGTCCAACCCGATTGGGTTTAGGACACCTTTCCAACACCCAAGGACTCCATTCCTTGCAGATAATAGGTATTACAGGAGTTTGGTAGACAAATTACTCTATTTAATCTACACACGGACTGATATTGCTTATTCATTGCAACAACTCGGTCGATGATCTGGATGCACCTACCGAGAATCATCTTGATCTTTTGCTCATAAGTTGCTCAAGTTTCTAAAATCACCACGACCAAGGCTGTTCTTTCCATCTGCTGGCACTCCTATTCTAAAGGCATTCAGTGAGTCTGATTGGGCAAGATGCACAATCACCAGAAGATCCATCAGTGGTTATATTGTTTTCTTTGGGGACTCATTAATATCTTGGAAGAGGAAAAAGCAAACAACAGTCAGTAAAAGCAGTTCAGAAGCAGAATACAGGGCTATGGCCTTAAGTGCTTGTGAAATTCAGTGGTTGATCTTTCTCCTATCTGATTTTCAAGTCAAACATACACAGGCAGTCCCTCTTTTTTGTGATAACAAAAGTGCCACCTACATTGTTGAAAATCCCGTGTTTCATGAAAGAAAAAAGCATATAGAGATTGATTGCCATTTTGTAAGAGAAAAGTATCAACAAAAGGTCCTAGTTCCTTTACCAGTAAGAACAGAGGACAATCTCGCAGATATACTCATAAAGCCGGTTGATAAAGCTACCCTAAACCGATTGCTACTCAGATATCCATTCAAGAACATATTTGCAGACACAGCACCATAACACAGCACAATACAAGGCAAATTCCAAGCTGTGTTTTGTTTCCACCAAGCCACAGCTTGTAGGGGCATGTTGCAGATATAACACCACAACACAATACAAGGCAGATTCTCATTCAGGCATTTGATCGAACACTTATGTGCAAAAACAGTTGAAGTTAGTTAGAGGCAGTTAGAGTAGTTGTAACCGTCTTTCATTCCAACTAGATGTTTCTAGGTGTTATATAAGCAGCAAATCTAAGTTGTATAGAGCTGATTTGATCAAATTCTTCTTAATGCAATGTAAACAAATTTTCCTGCCAAGTTCATAATTTGAATGAAACTTCTTCTTCGTTTTTGTTCTTGGATCTTTAGCTGTTTTTACAATTTCAACAAAGAGAGCAACCTAGCTTTCGGCCACCCAACGAGCTTAGATCTTATTTGTCAATCACGGGTTTCCAAGAAGTACTTATGTTCATATTAGATCTAACCGGTAGGTCTAAATAAGTGAAAGACATAGATCAAGGACTACAATGTAACAAACGACTCGTAAAACACAACCCTTGCATCTTCACTTTTCGTTCAAGCCAAAGAGCTTGCATTTCCCTAAAATTATATTTAGCCAGACGATAACCACGAATTTATTTAAAATCATACCTAGGTCAGACACATTTTCAGCCTTCCACGCCCCAAAGAAGATCGAGCCATCAACAAATTGGAGATGGGACACTTCCAATTCATTCTTCCCCACCATTATTCCTTTTATAGGATTTTTTTAGAGAGGGGCGATAATATCATAACACAAAGAGTCATTTTTCAAATTTTATTGAAGGTCTTTATTTGTATAAGAATGAATTTGTCGATTGCATCACATATACATTATGTCATATGGCGATCTTTGGATACCGTCAAATGTAAATCATGGCCAATTTAATCTAGGGACAACTATCAAGATCCAAAAGTTTATATAAAATAGAAAACAAGGGGTGTTTGTGAATGATTTATCCCGAGTCTGACACTGCTCTTCTCAAATTGCCAATGTATCATGAGATTATTGAGTAATCAAGTCCGCCGTAGTTCTAAGGAGGTTATATAGGGAACACTTATGCCCTAGGTTATGGTTGTGTTGTGTCCCTCGAGGACTCTCGCTTGTAACCGCTATACGTGTTAATCTCTGTGATTTTAGGAGATAATCACGGCAATTTCAAAGATAGGATCAGAGTCATAATGACTGAGAATTCTTTTCTTATTTATCAGATATATTATCGACGTGGGGTAAAATCGTAGCCAGCTCTATCTGACCTGCGGAGAGCTCTTGGTGACACTATGGTCCGAGCTTCGATGCTTCAACTCTGCTACGTTCTGACCGACCTGCGATGGGTTAGGAGGCGTCAAGTGTGTTAAGCAGACTAGGCCTACCTCTCTCCTGAGGATAAAGATCTTATGACTAAGTACTATGACTCATGGCCCTTAATGGTTCATTTTTTTCTCTTTCCTTATATGTTACTTAGCTATTATTAGGATGACACGTGGTAGGAGCTGATCTGACATCTGTCGTCCTACAAAATTGACTTTCCAATTTTTGATTCTTTACTTAAAAATCAAGTTCATAATGACTGATTTCAGACGATGCACATGTATTGTAATGTAAGATTTTATCACTGACGCATACCAAAAGTTATATTTATTTATTGTTTATTATAAATATTTTATTCTAAAATTTCGTCTCACGGCTAAAACCCTACATAAACATTTTCCTCATGCAGCCGCCCCCAGATCTTTCTTTACCGTATTTTGCTTTCAATTATCTCCGGTTAAATTATATTAAATTTAATTAATTTAAAGATTGTATAATATTGCTACATCACAAATTCTAATATAAAAATATAAAAATTACGTCCATTTTCTAAACCTTGCGCAAAACCTTTTTCCAACTGTCGACCATGGCATCGGTACCGGAATCCTCCACCAGCAACGGCGCTGAAGTTGTCGGAGCAGCTGAGGAAGAATCTACAAAGAAGTTATCCAAAAAGGAAGCTGCCAAGCTAGAGCGGCAGCGCCGGCGTCAAGAGCTGGCGGCAGCTTCAGCCGCCCTTTCCACCGTCTCTGTTGAAGAAGATCCTTTAGCAGCCAATTATGGCGACGTGCCTCTTGCGGAGATGCAATCGAAAGCAAAGACAGGTCGTGTTTGGGCTAAGGTTGAGGATTTAGATAGGAATTTGGAAGGAGAGGTGGTTTGTGTTCGAGGTCGGGCACAGACGCTGAGAGCAGTTGGGAGGAAGATTTGTTTTATTGTGTTGAGAAAGGAGGGATATACAGTTCAGTGCGTACTGACTGTGGCGCCTGATGTTGTTAGTCCACAAATGGTGAAGTATGCTAATGGATTGAGTAAGGAATCGATTGTTGATATCGAAGGCGTTGTTTCTGTTCCAGATGTTCCTATCAAAGGAGCTACGCAACAGGTTTTTTGCTTTTAGGCTGTTCTTTTACTTTTAAATCAGTTATCATATTCAAAAATAACTGTGAACAATTGCAGCAAAAGACAATTTTTTTGTAATCACATTTGATAGGAAATGCTTGGGATTTAGGAAAGCTGTTGTCTTGGTCAGGTTTCAGCTGGTGGAATCATTTTGGTTCCATATTTACACTTGCTTAAAACTTTTATATTGATAGTTGATGTAGGTTTTGGACTTCATATACTTCTTCAAGCTAGTTTGTCTTCAGATTAGTTAATTGTAAGACATGTCATGGATTGCACTTGGAGGAATGTTGACTGTTTAGGCAGTATTGAATAGAAGCCAAAAAAAAAAAAAAAAACCGTCTTCATGCATTTAGCTTCATACAAGATCCAGCTATGATGTTTTTGAGGAATTCATTACTGTTTGAAACACACAAAACAGTTTGATTGGGGCATTTACTGAAATGCTCTGTTTGATTGACTCTGTTTCCCTTTATCTTCATTATAGTGAATTGAATACTGCATTCAGTCTCCTTTTTAGTCCATTTCCCCCAATTCCCTCTCCGACAATAGCACATCCCTGTATTTAATTTGATGAAGATTGTAGCCTTTCATAAATGTTTCTGTATAATTTTTTTTTTGCATATATAAAAATTTAGATGATTTTTATTAAATTGTAGAAATGTATTCGATCACGGGGAGGGAAAAGTAAAACCCATCCCACAAAAAAATGGCTCCTCAGAACACTACTTTGCCTATACACTGGCTGCCAAAACAAGCAACATTCAAATTCTATACCCCAACATACCATGCACAATCTGTATCTTTCCTGAGCTGTTCTTATACTATTGTATCCTTTGCAGGTGGAAATTCAGGTGAGGAAACTTTACTGCATCAGTCGGGCTTTACCTGTGCTGCCTGTAAACATCGACGATGCTGCTAGAAGTGAGGCTGAGATTGAAAAGGCTGAGCAGGTAGATTTTGCATTTTGTGGACTCTCAGTTTACATGATCTTGCCTTAACTTATTGTGTTACTGCTAGACTAATAGATTGTGTTGATGCGATTGTTTCATTGGAGTGAACTTCCAGACACTATTTGATACTTTCTTAAACATATCTTTGCTGTCACAGGCTGGGGAGAAACTTGTCCGTGTGAATCAGGATACTCGTTTGAATAACAGAGTCCTTGACTTACGTACACCTGCTAATCGAGCAATATTCAAAGTTCAATCAGAAGTTGCAAAGGTATTTATGCATCATTTAAATTCTATTATATGTAGTCATTGATCTTCTGGGTTTGCAGAAATACCATTATAGTTGCTGTATTCTTTGTGAGTCGGCTTTTAAAGGCATCTGGCCTTCTCGTGTCTGGTTGTATTAATTTTTGGTAACTAAAATGGGCTGTCATCAACACTTCAGGCTTCTGTGTCATGAGCATGCGTTTGATTTTGTTAATACTACATTGCAATCTTTGATTTCATCTTTTCATCTGAAAGTACTTGAAATAAAACTGAATATCGCACTACTTGTTACCAATTACATTTTCGGTTCTGTAGATATTCCAAGACGTGCTGATTTCAAAAGACTTTGTTGGAATACATACCCCAAAGTTGATAGCGGGTTCCAGTGAGGGAGGTTCTGCCGTCTTTAAGTTGAATTACAAAGGGCAACCTGCGTGCCTAGCGCAATCACCTCAGCTTCACAAGCAAATGTCTATCTGTGCTGACTTTGGGCGTGTTTTCGAGATTGGTCATGTCTATAGAGCAGAGGATTCATTTACGCACAGACATTTGTGCGAGTTTGTAGGTCTTGATGTTGAAATGGAAATTAATGAACACTACTCTGAGGTAAGAACTTGAAATCTTGGATTATGAGCATATGAATCATATGATTTTTTAGTAAGATACTAGTAAAAAAAAACTTGATAACATTAGTATCTGATTTCGAGTTCATGGTCCCAACTAGCTTTCGTTTGCAATCACCATGACTACAGTTTATTGTAGACTCGACTTTTTATTGAAAACAGGCTTTATGCTATAATAATATATTCTTTCTATGCAGGTGATGGACCTTGTAGATGAGTTGTTTGTCAAAATGTTTGATGAGATAAACAAAAACAGTCAAAAGGAGCTTGAAGCTATAAATAGGCAATACCCGTTTGAGCCTTTGAAGGTAATGTCCAATTGTCCATATAATCCACGGGTTTTGGACATCCTAATTATTAAGCAGAAACTATAATTAACCAACCTGCTTTCTATTTCTTATTCATTGTGAGCGTAGTAAATGCCTTGCTTACTTTTGTTGATTTTACAGTACACACGACCAACTCTGAAGCTTACTTTCGAGGAAGGAATCCAAATGCTGAAGGTTAAGTACCTTTCAATAATTGAAAGATGGGTTAAATTCAGTTTGTGTTCATGTATATACATATACGTGAAGTAATTTTTTTTGACGGTTGGCGTGGGGTTAAGGTGGTCTTTTCTTAAATTAGAATGTGGTTTCTTTCATATGCAGGAAGCTGGTGTTGAAGTTGATCCTCTAGGAGACTTGAATACCGAAGCAGAAAGAAAGCTGGGTCAGCTCGTCTTAGAAAAGTATTTATACTTGCATTGTGATATTTGCTTATTCTTCTCAATTTAGATTTACTTTATTGGTAAAGTACAGTATTCACCATTATAACCCCCCCCCCCCCCCCCCCTCCCTGCTGTTGTGATGGGTAGGTATGGAACCGAGTTCTATATACTCCACCGCTATCCTCAAGCTGTCAGGCCATTCTACACAATGCCCTGCTATGATAATCCTAATTACAGCAACTCTTTTGATGTTTTCATTAGAGGTAAATTATTTACACATCTCTATTTTTCCTCTTATTTCAACAAATTTCTATACATAGTGAAATGCATCAGAATCTCTAAAACGTATACCTTAACTAGAGAATCTGTATTTTGTGCAGTATATCGTGTTTGTATGCTAAATTTGGTCGTTACATGGTGTAGGTGAGGAAATTATCTCGGGAGCTCAGCGTATCCATATACCTGAGATGTTGGAACAACGTGCAGAAAAATGCGGTATTGATCTCAAGACTATATCAACATATATCGACTCATTCCGGTAATTTTACTTCACTAACTTATTACTTTCCCTATATCTTGTAGATTTTTCATCTGTACTAGGTGGATAAACGTGATGTAATAATACGTGTAACTGTAACTATAACGGCTCTATCATAACATTTTTCCTATTGCGCGTATTGACTTGTTTTTATGACTGTTTTTAGATATGGTGCGCCGCTTCATGGTGGATTTGGAGTTGGATTGGAGCGGGTAGTGATGCTTTTCTGTGCTCTGAACAACATTCGTAAAGCATCGTTGTTTCCACGTGATCCTTTAAGGCTCGCTCCTTGATTCATGGTCTATTACTATTCAGCTCGGCTCGGCCCTCAAATAATTATTACATCAATAATGTTTATCTTTTTTTTTTTCTTATCTTAATTCCAACTTCATGATTGAGTTATTTGAAAGGGATACAGCAATGTTGTTTCACGATTTTTGCACATTTATACTTTAATGTTTATCTTTGCGCTTTTATGTCTCGTGTGTGTATTTCCTTTGGTGTTTTCTTTCGTTGTCGTCATGTGTCAAATTTTGATTGGTTTAAACATTCCGTTCTTTCGGTGTCAGTTGTTGGATATGTGACATTTAGGGTTAAAAATGTCAACAAAGAAAATATGTAGGGGTAAAACTGGATTATCAGCGATAGAATTGACTTGTAAGGTTGGATTCAAGTCTCAAGGGAATGATGTTATCGTAATGGCTGTGCCACGAGTGATACAATATATATTGATCATGATATAGGGCTGTTGATAATGATGTAAATTCATCGTAATCAAATGTGTAAAAATATATTGTCGTTACTGTAGTCCCCAACTATTACTATAATGATTTTTGTTGTTTACAGATGGGATAATTTCTAAATTATTACCTGTCTTTACTATCTAACCGGAACTGTTTCGAATGAATTTTGTTGATGTACATGTTCATTGAAGGGATAATTTCTCAATTATTACCAATCTTACTATCTAACCGGCAATTATTACCAGGCCGGACATTAGAATCCTACGTTTAATTTGAAGGTCTATCCTGACAGAACTAAGCTAAATTGACCAAACACACATTAATTTTTTATGGGATGCCAATACAAAAACTGAAAACCAACTAAATCAAACCATGAAAGACGACGCCAAGGTGAAGAAACTTTAGAACACATTTTGGTACAATGCATGAAGATCAAGGATGTCTGGAAATTAGCTCCCATCTCATGGGATGAGTTCAACCTCCCAACCTTTTCTCTCAACCATTGGTGGCAGCGAATCAACCACTTAGTTTCCTCTGAAGTGGGCTAACTTTAACCATCTTTTGGCAAATTTGGAAAGCAAGGAATGAAGCTCTCTTTCAGCAAAAATCGATTTCTTTTGGTGATATCCTGCAAAGAGCCTTGGCCTATTGGCACTCGTTGCAAGCTGCTAACTCTTCGGAAGATGAGGTCCCAGAAGCCTGTCTTTCTGTAACGCCGGTGCCGGAAATTCAGAATCTTCCACCGACCTCTTCCACAGAAATTAAATTCTGATTTTAGTCATTCTCTAATCAACACGCCGATTTTCGTCTTGGTTTTCTCGGACGTAATGATATTAGTCGCTGTAAGTGCCTTTCTTTAACAAAATAATCCTAAAAACCGAAAAATACTGACTGTATACATTTCCCGGCCAAACTTATTTCCACATCATAAAACCAAATCAGCATTCTTTTTAAAAAACTAAAATGCCAACTCAGCATATACTACATTTATTAAATTCATAAAAACAATATATTTTTTGTATTTAATCCCCTGCCCCCCTCTTCCCGACAAACCCACTCCCTCTCCCCCCACAAAAATCTTACTATCCAGTCCCCATTCCCCAGTTCATCTTCATCGCTTGTTGTCATTAAAAAAAAATTAGCATCAAAAGCTTGGTTTTTTGTCCAAATCGTAAGCAGATTTCGCAAATCCCTAAGGTAAATTCGCACCATGCCTAACCCATTTCTTCCCCAAATTCACACCATTTTACTCCCCCTTTTTTTTTTTTTTTCTTTTTTTTTTTTCGTTTTCTTGTGGTGTGGTGAGATGTGTGGTCCTAATTTAATGTTTCGAGGTGTGGGTTGCAATGGTTTTGCTTGTTTATTTAATTAATGAAAATTGGGGTTTTTATGTTCTTGTTTTAGTTTTGGGTGTGGTAAAAAGTTTGTGGATTTGTGGGTGCTATATCAGGAAGAGAATATGTGGATTTTGTTTTTGTTGTCCTTCGTTTTTGTGGTTTTGATTTTTGTGGATTTTGAAGAAGGTGATGTAAAAATTGCTGTGGATTTTTGTGAAAATGATTATACTGAGCTACTTGTTGTATGTTCATGGCATAAGGGATTGTTGCATTATATGGTTGATGTGAAAATCTGTGTCCATTTGTTTTGTGTCCTTAGATCGATTTCAAGTTTGGAGAAGGTGCTGTGAAAATTGCTTTGGAATATTGAGATAGCACGATGTCATCTTCTTCTAATAATTCAAGGCATAATGCGTTTTGTTCTTGTGGGACTCGAGCTAAAACAGTAACAGCTTGGACAAAGGACAACCCAGGGAGGAGGTTTTTGGGATGTCAATAATGGAGGGTAAATTGTATACTTGTTTGCTCATAAGAATTTAGTTTGTTATTGTTTTAAAAATTTTAATGTGAAGAAATTTGATTATTGTTTTTAATACAATAGAGAGGAGGCGGAGGTTGTGGCTTTTTTTCATGGGAGGATCCTCCTTTTTGCGCAAGGGCAGTGATCAACGAATTACGTGATAAACTGGTTTGGCAAGAAGAGGAGTTGACTCGATTGAAAGATGTGCAAGAAGAGTTGATTTGAATGAAAATTGTGCAAGAAGAAGAGTCGATTCGATCGAAAACTTTGCAAGAAGATGAATTGAATCGATTGAAACTGATGGTGTGGAAAATGAAATTTGGAATAATGTTGGCTTGTATTGTTTTCTTAAACGAGGTCAAATGTACAAAACGATCATAGAACGCCTTTTAAAATACGGATCAAGCTCATTAAAAGATAATAAAACAAGAAATCATCCATTCATAAAGTACTTACATAAACCAACCAACAAATCCTACTTGTTCTTCCAACTTAGACAACATCAAAATAGTAACAGTACACCAAGCCCAAAATAGTTACATAACCCAATTCAATAATCAGCTACAAGTCCAGGCACAAATCAACATAAATGGAACATCTCGATGCACCTGTACTCGGCGGCCACGCACAGACATATTACCAGCAGCATATATGTATCAATTAGTTATTATGTATCATAATAGCTACTAGCTATTATGCTCCCATTATAACAATGACCTTGCCCACCAAAAAATATCAACACAAAACGGACCGTAAACTTAGGAATAGCGATGATTCGAACTACCTCAGACTGAAAATATAGCACGCACAAAACTACAATTTAGCAGGGACTCAACAGATGCACAACGAAAGAATTTAATGATACTTTCGAATTAGAGTTAGATTGTAACAGAGAAACGACAATTTACCGTTGCTTGCCGTCTTAATGCACAATACATATCGCACCATTCCCAGCAAGATAATTTTCCAATTATGCATACTACAAAAACATTCTGAATGCATGCTATAACACTTGGAATAAAATTTGAAAACAAAACAACACCTGCTGATTTTGCTGCTGGTCCAAGGGATCGTTTTGTGGTCACCTGCTGGTTTTGTTGTTGCTCCAAGGGACCGGTTTTCGTGGTCAAATGTTGGCGTTTTGTTGACTGTAATAATGGACAATATTTCTTGTTGTGCCCTTTACCACCACATAGCCCACATGCAATCTGTTGTTTGTTGTCTCTATGCCGATGCCGATTACTTTGCACTTGAGGCTTACCTCTTGATCTTTTCTTCACTTTTTTTGAAGGCTCATCATTTGCCCTCCTTCTAGCCATTTCGGGCCGTCCAACGTCCCTACCATTGTTTGGTGGCAATGGAGGTTTATAACCGGTCGGTCTCCACTCGTTTCTTCCATTAATAGGCATTATGACATGACCATACACATTCTTGTAAGTGGCAATCCTATAACATTGATGGGTGTAATCATAGTAATTGTACCCTTCATTGTGGAATGCAGACAAGGCATGCTTGCAAGTGCCTTTCTCAATATCAACGGCATACTTGGAGCCATCAAAACAATTAATCTGATAGTGGAATGCATCTTCCTTGATTGGAATAAAATCCCCAATCCATCATTTCCTTCATCAATAATTTTTTTAATCTTAGGACAAATGGATCACATCCACTTCTCATTAGCTTTATCTCGGTGTTTTTGCATCCTCTTCATTAGGTACTCCAAAATCCACTCCAACATTGACACAATCGGTTTCTCTCTTGCATCAAGAATGCAATCTGTTGAAAGTTTCACATCCGTTATTAACGAGCATATCACACCTAGAATTTTCTTTGAAGTAGGCCTTGCTCCATTGTTACGGTGGTTTATTTTCAAACCAATCAAATGCAACTCCATTTAATGCTTTCATCTCTTCCATCCTTCTCTCAAATTCATTCTTTGTTGTTGCCTTCTTTGCTTTCCACAATGCACATTTTCAAATCTTCTCCCTTATATCCTGTTTGCTTGAAATTTTCATGCAAATGCTTAACACAAAACCTATGATTTGCATTTGGAAACACTTGTTACACTGCTGTGACCAACCCTTTTTACTTATCACTCATGAAAGTCCATGAGAAGTCATCGGTAATATGTAAATCAACCTTCAACAAGGTTATGAACCACTCCCAAATGTCTCGGCTTTTCTTACGAACAACATCAATTGCAAGTGGGTATGTGTTGTTGTTCAGATCAACCCTAACTGCACTTAATAAAACCCCACTATGTGGCCCTTTCAAATGACACCCATCAAACCCCAAAAAAGGCCTACAACCACTCAAGAACCCTTTTTCAAAGCATCCAAACACATATAAAACCTATCGAATCTGACATCTCCATTCTCATCTTCATCATTTGATACTATGACGGTACTTTCGAGATTGGACCTTCTCACCTCCTCGGCAAAATCCCACAAGAAGGTGTACTACTCAGAACACTCTCCTGCGATGGTATCAATAGCCTGTCTTTTTGCCCTATAGGCTTGAGCAGCTGAAATGTCACATATTGTCTCCATAATGGTTTCATGCCTAAATCCTTTAATATCTCTCTTAGGATCACTCTGAAATTTATGCAAGTATTTACCAGCAATCCATTTGGTTTTCATGTTTTTTACTTTAAAACTTTTTTGACAGGTATGAGTGGCATTAAACAGTCTAATCTGAAAAGTTGGTTCACCCGGAACATTTAAACCATGAAGTGCCCACTTGCAACCTTTGTCGGCACACTTGGCATGTACCCTCGTTTTATCATTCTTCACAATATTGATATTCCTGTGAGTTTTGATTGCAAACGAGTGTATTAATTGCTTGTCTAAGGACATCCTTAGTGGAAAACTTCATGCCTATTTGAAATGTAGGATCATAAAGTTGTGATGTGGTAAACATGGGGAATTTCTGATCCTTTCTTTCATCGTCAGAATCCATTCCACTGTCCAAATCAACATCACTCTTCACAATATCTTGTTCACTGCATTCATCACTCTCTGAACCCGCAACCACCTTTCTATCAAATTCATCATTTGGGAATGCAGCATACCATTCAACATCGAGGTCCACATTCTCCGCAAACCATTTATCATCATCTAGGTCATAATCTACACAATTGACATCATCCACATCATAATCAAAATCATCACTTTCACCACTACTTTCTACCGGTGTCTCTATGCCCACAAATTGCTCCATCTCATCTACATAAAGCTCAACAAGTCTACCACTTTCCAATTTTGACTCATACATCCTAGTTAAATCACTGTCATCCTTCATCAAGATAAACCCATCCCCTTCATGGCTATACAATTCTAACAGTACGATTCACCCCTTCATTTCTTACAAGACTTTCTAAGACATTTAAAGTGAAAACATCTTTGTGGACGTAATCCAATGCAACTTTCTTACCACCAATATACGCGGACCCATTTCGATGACGAAATTTACCTCCATAGTTTAAGCACAATGTGAAGAGATGGGAATTTGGATCTGTAAATGGCAAGAAAACAATTAAAAAGAAAACACATTTTAGAAGAAATACGTAACCATAATAATACGTAACCATAGTTCCACATAACATAAAGCATCCTATAGTTTTTTTTAAAAGACAATATCCTATAATTAATCACTGTCTTACTGTATTTGGGAGGTGGTGCATTGGCGGCCTCTAAATCTCTTCTATTCATCTTGCCCATCTTCTTTCGATACGCATCAAGAATGCTGCAGATTAAAGTAAAATTTAATAAAGCTACAAGTTTATTGTTTTTTCTGTATCTGTACACACACCAAAAAATAAAGCTTCTACTACGGTACGAGAAAAGAAAGGGGTAATTCCCCATTTAATACGATCTCAAAGTTTAGGTTCTTAAATAATACTACCCTGACGATGGATCGCTAATTCATCGCCAATTTGATCGCAAATGATCGCCAATTCATCGCCAAGGATCGTCAAGGATCGTCAATCCATCGCTAAGGATCGCAAATGATCGCCAATACATCGCCAATTCATCGCCAATTTGATCGCTAGAAGATGAAAGATAGATCAATAATGTTTTGAATAAAGATTAGGTTACAATTTTAGTGTAACCCTTGCCTTTGTAGCTAAGAGCAAGATGTACACAGAAAAGACAAAATTACCCTTACATAAAATATTCATTAAACAACACTACACTTTGACACCCCCTCTCAAACTATATGTATTGGATAAAACATTTAGTTTGCTTCTGTAATGGTGCAGCTGAGCAACAGGCAGGGCCTTTGTGAATGCATCTGCAATCTGATCTTGTGATGGAATGTAGCTTACTGTCATCTCTTTATTCGTAATTTTATCTCGACAAAATGCACATCCACCTCTATGTGTTTGGTTCGGCATGGTATGCAGGATTTTGGGCAAGGTCGGCGACTCTGATTGTCACACCAAACTCGGGTGTACCATTCGAGTTGACCTTCATTTCTTGCAACAATTTGTTTGATCCGGGACAGTTCTGCAACAAGATTAGCTAGGGATCTGTACTCAGATTCTGTGCTTGATCTGGAAACCACACTTTGTTTCTTAGAGCACCAAGACACCAAGGAATTACCCAGAAAAACGCAGTATCCTGTGACAGACTTTCTATCTGATGGAAAGCATGCCCAATCTGCATCACAGAATCCCTGCAAGGACATACAGCCTCCAGCAGGTATGAAAAGACAGTGGTGTAGAGTTCCCTTTACATACCTCAAAACCTTTTTTAGGGCAATCCAGTGCTCCACTGTAGGAGCCTGCATGAATTGGCTCAGATAATTAACTACATAGGTTAGGTCAGGCCTAGTAGAAGTTAGAAACTGAAGTCCATCAATAGCACTTCTATAAAGAAGAGGATTCTTCATAAGTTCTCCTTGATTAGGGCTCAAATGTTGACCTGCAGTCATAGGCAGAGGACATGGTTTCAAATTCTCCATGTTCAGTCTCTTTAATAATTGACCTGCATAATGCTCTTGAGATAGGGTGAGTCCTGTGGAATCCCTTGAGGCCTGCATCCCCAAGAAGTGTGAAATTGCTCCAAGATCTTTCAAGGCAAATTTGGAGTTCAACATTTGAACAAATTTCTGAATTAACCTGTCAGAGCTGCCAGTCACCAAGATGTCATCAACATAAATTAACACATACAACATTTGACATTTATTCTGTAGAACAAACAAGGATGTGTCTGCTCTTGACTGTGAGAATCCCCACTCAATCATTTGAGTCCTGAGAGCTTCAAACCAAGCCCTAGGGGCCTGTTTTAAACCATATAAAGCTTTATTTAACTTGCACACATGCTGTGGTTTTTGAGGGTCCACAAAACCTTCTGGTTGGGGCATGAAGATGTCTTCATGAATAGGACCATTAAGAAAAGCATTGTTGATGTCAACTTGTCTTATGGACCATTTGAGATTGACAGCAATAGCAAGCACAATTCTGATTGTTGATGCTTTAGCAACAAGACTGAAAGTATCAGTGTAGTCAACACCATAGGTCTGCAGGTATCCTTTGGCCACCAACCTTGCCTTGTGTTTCAGAATGCTACCATCTGGTTTGATTTTCAATTTGAATATCCATCTATTCCCAACAAGATTTTGCCCTGGTTGAGGGGGGACAAGTTCCCAAGTGTGATTTTGTTGCAATGCCTGGAATTCTTCCTTCATGGCTTGCTTCCACTGAGGACTGTCCAAAGCTTCAGTAACCCTAGTAGGTTCTGAAAGGTGAGCTGGGACATTAGAGTGAGTGATAGACCTTTGGTTTGAAAATACCACTTTTGGACCTAGTTTGCATAGGATGACTAACAACCTGGGGGACAGCAGTAGTGATAGGCTCAGGAGAAACATGAGAGATGTCAGGATTGGATTGAGATGAGGAAGATCCAGAGACATCAATGGTTTGGGTGTCAGATGGGGTATGACTGAAGTTAGGAGTGTGTTGTAGGGTAGGAGTGGAACAAGGTGTTGTACTAGGCACAGTAGGAGATGCAGGTGTGAGAACAGGACTAATATTTTCAGAACTTGATTCTGGTGACCCTATTTGACACTCATCAGATTGATGCATTGGAGAGGTAGGATTGGTTTCTTGTGAAGGTACTTCAGTATGATCAAAAGGCAAGTGAAAAGTATGAACCAAATTAGGATCAACTAACACAGATTTATGTGGTCCCTGTAAGAATCCTGTTTTAAAAGGAAATTCAGATTCATTAAACACAACATCCCTACTGATATAAATTCTCCCTGTTTGATCAAGACACTTAAAGCCTTTATGATGCTCACTAAGACCTAGATTGACACACTTGGTGGAGTGATAACTGAATTTGTATTTGTTAAAGGCCTTAAGTTGGGATATGAGCACACCCAAACACCCTATATTGGGAATAAGAAGAAGCGACTTTGAGCGAGATCCCGAGAAGGACACATATCTTCAAGAACAGGGTAGGAAGGTCATTTATGATCATAACAGCTTGCACAAAGCTCTCCCACCAGAACCTAAGAGGCATTGAAGATTGAGCTAATAGGGTTAATCCCATCTCAACAATCTGTCTATGTTTCCTTTCAGCCCTTCCATGTTGACCATGTGCATGAGGGCAGGGGTGTCTAAAAACTATCCCATGTTCTTTCAGCACAGGCTCAAAGACTCTATATTCACCCCCCCAATCTGACTGGACACATTTAAGTGTGGTTTGGAACTGATTTTCAACAAGTTTTTTAAAGGCAAGAAAAGCATGAAGGGCTTCAGACTTATGCTTTAAAGGATATATCCAGGTGTATCTGGAGTAATCATCAACAAAATGAATGTAATATTGAAAACCCGAAGTAGAAGCAACAGGTGAAGGACCCCAAAGATCAGTGTACACAACATCAAGGGCAGATTTAGCATGAAAAGCAGACTGACTATAAGGAAGACTATGCATTTTACCAAATTGACAGGCTTCACAAAAAGTGAGTTTATCATTAGAGGAAACATTACAAGATTTCAGAACAGTCTTTAAAACAGACACAGATGGATGGCCAAGTCTTTTATGCCAAATATCAAGGTTTTTTTCAACAGAAGTAGAACAAACAAAAGCATTACAGACTGCATTATGAGAGTCTTGACTTTTCTTGGAATTAAGGGAGATCAGCTGACTGGAATCCTTGATGACAGGAATCTGATACAGGCCATGTCTAAGAACCCCTATTTGCAGAAGTGTCCTTGTGTCCTTGTCCTTAACATAACAACACTCATTGTCAAATTCAACTATAATAGGATAATCACGAGTTAATTGAGAGACACTAACAAGATTTTTTTTCATGGTGGGAACATGTAAAGCATTTTTCAAGTGAATCTGTGTGTTATTATGTGTAGGAATAGTGCAGGAACCAGTGTGGGATATAGATAGGAGCTCACCATTTCCAACTGCTAGGTTTTTTGAACCTGTGTAGTCACCAGTCAGATGCAAATTGTTGATGTCATTGCTGATGTGATTTGTAGCACCACTATCCAAGTACCAGGAAGGATCAGCAGCATGTTGAGGTGTGGCTATAAGAGCTGTGGCTTGTTTGGAGTTATTGGCTGTGGCTGGTATGAAATCTTGCTCAAATCTGTGCCAACAATCAGCCACCACATGTCCCGTCTTCCCACACAACTGACAGACAGGTCGGTTTCCTGAATTTGTATTGGAGGTTCTACCTCCTCCTCCTCCTCTTCCTCTGTTACTCCTACCACCTCTGCCTCTATAGGAGTTGTTTGAAGAGCCACTGTTTTTGGAGCCATAATTAGGTCTAGGACCAGAATTGCTAGCAAATTGAGCAGTAGGGCCTCCCAGAAAACCTCATGTAGCTGTATTATGAAACCTGGCCAGAAGTCTTTCATGAGTTAGAAGTTGAGACTGCACTTCTTGCCAAGACATAGACCCCACTCTAGCAGTTAGATTGACAATTGCAGCTTCATACTCCTTATCAAGGCCTCCCAGAGTGGCCAAAATCAGCTCAGCTTTAGTAATGGGATATCCAGCTGCTGCAAGATTGTCTCCATAAGATTTCATTTGAAGCAGATAATCAGCCATGGATTTGTTGCCTTTAGTAGCTCTAGTCAAAGCACTCTTATACTCAAGCATTCTTGACTCTGCTTGACTGTTAAATAAGGTTTCCAAGGTCATCCATACTTCTCTAGCTGTAGTGCATCCAACCACTTCCAAAAGAGCTTGTTCAGACATAGAACCAAGAAGCCATCCTACCAGAAGTTGATCTGTGATATTCCATTCATCTGTAGTCTGTGCTCTCTGGTAGGGTGAAGGAAGCACAGCAAAAGGAGAACCAGACATCCTATTATGCATATCATTGCCAAGAACATGGCCTTCAAGTCTATGTCCTCTAATTATAGGAAGCACCGTAGATTTCCAGAGAAGATAATTAGATCGGTCTAGCTTAACACTAGATGTCTGACTTAAATTTCCAGTAAAAGGGAGACTGCTAGACATAGGATTCACAGATCCAAACACAGGTATGGAAGATATGCCAGGATAAGGCTGATTTAAGACAGGTGTTGGATTTGCATGACCAAAGGTAGTACCTGGGATGAAAGGAGTGAACCCAGATGTAAAAAAACTGCTCTGTGGATGATTCAAATGAGGAAACGTAGCTCCCAGTCCAATGCTCATCGGAGAAGACAAAGATGGAGGTCCGGTAACGAGGGGCGGAGTTGTAAAACCAAAGATCTTGACTCTGGCGTTTGCAATGGATCGACTTGTGGTGAAGATTCACCACTGGATTAATTCTACAACAGAGTAAAGCAATGATCTTGTCTACGGACCGAACAGTGTTTACGCCGGCGGTGCTCATCGGAGAAGAGAATCACGCCGACATTAGCTTGCGCTCTGATACCAAGATGAAAGATAGATCAATAATGTTTTGAATAAAGATTAGGTTACAATTTTAGTGTAACCCTTGCCTTTGTAGCTAAGAGCAAGATGTACACAGAAAAGACAAAATTACCCTTACATAAAATATTCATTAAACAACACTACACTTTGACACTAAATGATCGCCGATTGTACTATATAAGAACCAAACTTAGCGAGTACTAAATAAGATATTGCCCCGAAAAGAAATTAGCAAAAACTGAAATGAGATGAATGCACGTATATATAGATATAGCATAAAAAGAAACACACATGAAAAAAAAAACCAGATGCCCATACACAAAGACACCGAAAACACAACTAAGAAAATAGAAATTGAAGGCCAACACCATAAATGGTATGCTGCATTCCCAAATCTGATTCGAAGGCCAACACCATATTTTCTATAAATTTAACAGATTCGAATATTTTCTTAATAGTTAACCCACACCTAGAAACATCATTAGGACCACATTAGGACCACACTTGACCACACATCTCACCACACTACAAGAAAACGAAAAAGAAAAAAAAAAAACAGGGGAGTAAAATGGTGCGAATTTGGGGAAGAAATAGGTTACACATGGTGCGAATTTGCCATAATACCTTTTGATGCTAATTTTTTGGACAAAGAATCAAGCTTTTGATGCTATTTTTTTTTTATTTTTTTAATGAGAACCAAAGATGAAGATGAACTGGGGAATGTGGAGTAAGAGTATCTCCAGTCATGCAGCTTTTAAAAGCTCTATTGCAATGCCACGTCATCACTTTATAAACCTTTTATCTATAAATCTTTTATCTACAATATATAAATTTTTTAAAAACTTTTATAGCATGGACCCACTATACAAAAATATTTTTTCTACTACACACAAACCCCTAAAAAAAAAAAAAAAAAATCCGACTTGGCATGTGATGAACCAGTTCATCTGCCAAAAGCTTTTGCTAAAAGCTGGATCTCGATCCCCGACTGTGCACCTTGCACAGCTCCCCCGCCAGTGCATCGAAACGGTGTCGTTTCGATCCGAAACGACGCCGTTTTGACTGTATTTTTTACATCGCATCGAGACGGCGTCGTTTCGGATCAAAAAGACACCGTTTCGATGCACTGGCGGGGGAGCTGTGCAATGTGCAGAGTCGGGGATCGAGATCCCTAAAAGCTTTGCTTAGCTGGAAGGAACACAATGGTGTAAAGCTTTTCCTAAAGCTTTATATTTTTTTATAAAGCTTTTTGAATGAGGCATTGGAGATACTCTAAGGGCATTTAAAGCAGGTTTCTATACGGCGCCCTATCCTAAAAAATGAAGATAAAAATAGAGTTTTGCCTCAAATAGCTCCTACAATGAGTCTCTATCCCTATTTATTTTACGGATATGAAGCAGTGCATCCTTACTCATGTGGGGATGCACTATTCAATTCTTCCTAACATATTTAATTGTTAAAAATTATAGGGATAGAGATAGGGATCTTCTTTGAGTGAAATAATAAATATTTAATGTGTATAAATAGGGTTGTGAGGTAGAATATATATTATTTAATATTATTTGAAATGTTATAGGGATAAGGATAGGGATGCTCTTGTAGAAGTTTTTGAATTGAGATGTTATAAAATAGGGATATGTATTATTTTAGGGATAAAATTTGGATCCTCTGCCGGGAGTGCCCTAAGATTTTGTGGGGGAGAGGGTGTGGGTTTTGTCGGGAAGAAGGGGGCAGGGGAATAAAGAAGGAGGACTTTTGAATTATTGGAATTTGTACTATTAAAATATATTTTATTTTTATGCATTTAATAAATGTAGTATATGCTGAGTTGGCATTTTAGTTTTTTAGAAAGAATATTGATTTGGCAATTTTTTATGACGTGGAAAAATTTTTGGCCGGAAAATGTGTACAGTCAGCATTTTCCGACCTTTAGGATTGTTTTCGTAAAAAAAAAGACCACTTACAGGACTAATATTGTCACCGGAAAAAAACCAGGACGAAAAACGTATTCAGTTAGAGGACTAAAATTGTAATTTAGCCATCTTCCCAGATCCGCTTTGTTGACGCCACCTGGTACAAGGATTCAGCTTCTGGTAGCACAGGCTTCGTTTCGATTAAGGACAACTCAGTAGAGGAAGCGGCTGGCTTTCCCTTTAGACGAGCATCTTCTCCTTTAGCAGTGGAAGCCATGGCGGTAAGAAGAGCCTTATTTCGAACTATTGAAAACAGAGCGGAGGATTTGGTGATTTTGTCTGACTCCCAAAATCTGGTCAACCTCATTAATACTCCTGGGCCCGGTGGTTCTTGTCCGGAATGAAGAAAATCAACAACCCTTTGAAATATAATAAGACTGAAATTGTTTTTCTGATTAATCAATTGATACAATGCTACTCCTTTATATAGGAGAGAAATCTGATACTATTATTTATTAGCAATATTCACACATTAATTGTAGATATTACGTATTAATTACAGAATAATTATATATTCTGTAATTAATGTGTGTATATTGTTAATATTATTTATTTGAATAATATTGTCTTCTATCACCCTCCCTCAAATGAGGCCGGGTTTAGAGGCTGAGTTTGTCTTGGCATAATTTGGAGGGCATCTCCACCAGGACCGGCCCACCCATAAGGCAGGCCAGGCACCAGCCTTAAGCCCACTGGAAGGGTGGGCCTCGGATTACCTGTGTTTGAAAAAAAAAAAAAATTTGGTCCATGCACAAAAATTTCTGGTGGGCCTCAGAAATGCAATGCAAAACCGAACTCTGACTGTGAACCTTCAAATCGAGCCGCATTCGTATGCGCAGGCATGCACAAGCCAAGCGGTAAACTGGATTGGATTTGCACCCCTACCCCCGCGTGAGAAGAGCGGTGTATAATGTTGGTTTCTTATTCCAACTACACTAAAACAATATCATATAAATATTGCTTCTTTTTCCTTCTTCCAACCAATGTGGGAGAAAAGTTTCTTCCCATTTTTCCTTTTCATAACACACACTTAAGCCCAATAGGCCCAATATGACATATCATCAATTTTTCAACAAACCTACTTTAGCGTTAATTTCTCATTCACTCGTTATCCGAATTGAATGATTCCAAATCTGAATTCATCTACGACTCACGTAGTTTTCAGAATTAATAAAACATTACATATATTCTATACAAGAATATATCCGAAATACGCTTACAAAGTCCTTTGAATAAAATGATTATAAAATCATTTTTAATTCATTTTTAATTCAATTCCACATTTTCTCCAACAAGTATCAAGTATGTTTTGTACTTTTGTTTATGCATATGATGATATGAATTTGAATTATTACTTCTAGGTATGTTTCGAGGCTATTAATGAACTCGAATTTTGTATTTACGGATGTTATAAATACAATGTTGATATATTTTGTAAGTATGTGTTCAAGAAAAAAAAAAATTTAACTGCAAAGGCCCACCGTACCGATTCGCCTTAAGCCTCGGGTTTGGTTGGGCCGGCCCTGATCTCCACTCCGGTTGTTCTTCCGGAGTCCATAGTTGATATTTTGGAGGGCATCTCCACTCCGGATGCTTTTCCGGAGTCCATAGGTTGTTGTGTTTTGGAGGGCATCTCCACCCCGGTTGTTCTTCCGAAGTCCATACTTGTGATTTTTGACTTCATCGGTGCACGTATTTCCGGCTCTTCCGATGTCTGTTTTTTTTTCTTTTTTTGATATCGGCCTCCAATTGTTTGATTGGATCTATCTCAAACACTGCAAAAGAGATAACTAATGCCAAAAAAAAAAGATTTTTTACTTTTTTCGATCGATCTCACTTCTGCTCAATCGCTTTGACAACGCTGCTCTCGTTAATCTGAACACCAGATTCGTCGGTGATGGTCAACGACTTGCCGCCGATACGTTCAATGTTCTTCTCCGGCACACCATACTCTGTAAATCTCCGGCATCTCCATACTCGTTCAGTTTCTCCTTGATGTTTGGGATCTGGTAGTTTTGAGCGACGTATGCTCCGACGCCAGCGCCGATCATCAGTACCATGGTAGTCTTGATTATGCCCATTGTTTCTTCGCCCGATTTTGAGAAGAAATCCGCTTCTTCGAAACTGAAATTGATTGATTGAATTTTGACTCTTTGACTCTGGATGTGGGATATATATTTATTTTTTTTTGATTTTTTTGATTTTTTTTTTTGGTAGATGGAGAACAGGGATTATTGATCGGACATTTATAGATAAATTTGATGGTTATGAGATTGTGGCTAGAAAACACATGCTGATGATTGAAAATAATGGACACGGTGCTATGAAACAAAAAAAATTGTTTAAATAATGGAAGAACTAATGGACGGGCTGTGGGAAAATAATTGTTAAAAGGCGGAAGACGGATCGGACGAGGGTTCACCAGTGTTAAGGTATTCGAACCCCCGCCTCCTGCTCTGATACCATGAAGAAAATCAACAACCCTTTGAAATATAATAAGACTGAAATTGTTTTTTTGATTAATCAATTGATACAATGCTACTCCTTTATATAGGAGAGAAATCTGATACTATTATTTATTAGCAATATTCACACATTAATTGTAGATATTACGTATTAATTACAGAATAATTATATATTCTGTAATTAATGTGTGTATATTGTTAATATTATTTATTTGAAAAATATTGTCTTCTATCACGGAAGTTATTATTGATGATATAAAAGCTCTTTTGGATGTTTGTAGAGGTGTCAAAATTGCTTAGGTTTCTCGGGCTAAAAATGCTGCTAGTCACGAGTTGGCTCGTTTTGTTAAAAATGTTAAAAGAGAGGTTTTGTGGACCTCCTCTTTTCCGTTTCGGCTTCTTCAAGCCATGAACAGTGATAGCCGTGAACAGTGATGTATCCTAGTTTTTCTTATGAATGGAATCATTTTCTGAGTAAAAAAAAATAAAAAAAATAGCAAGATACAAAAAGTTCTCTTGATAATATTCATTGTCATAGATGTTTAATTTAAAGTGATCTCTAGCCGATCTGAGCCTCAAGAGACTCAAATCGAAAAGTATAGCGAAGGACTAAACCGATCTCTATCGCCCTGTTTGGTTTCAGGTTGGGTTGGATCCATTTGGATCCAACTCAATATTTATTCACCCATTAATCTTATTTTATTAATTTTATTATTTTATTATAATTTCTATCACCAATTATTTCACCATCAACAAATAAAATAATATTAATCAATTCATTTTATTCACCACATACAAATGTCTAAAAATTCTCTATTTAAAATTGTATTTCGCCCCTTTCAAAAAAATAAAAAATAAAATTGTATGTCGTCATCTATGCCACGTACGATTAGATGTCATGTAAATTTTCACAATCAATACGAACTGAAGTTCCTTATTTTTTAAGCGTTCCATCCAAAAAAAATTAAAATGAAGCTGATATTTTCTTTTTAATAAACGAGACATTTTATTGAAAGATGTTAAAATGTTTGGACAATTCCTTATCCTGATCATTTATACTAAAAGACGTAGCGGCAAACTCAGTGTAGCCGTGTAGGAAAATTCTCCTCATAGGATTGCGTATCACACCCTACTTTTAGAATCGATACAAAATTTCTTATTTTCTTACGCTTCCTGCCTAAAAAGATTCACACAGACTAAGAAAGTGGTTAATGTGTCTGAAATATAGTATAAAATGACCATGCTGCCCTTTGATTTTTTGAATATATACATACCCAATAAATGTTGATTATCTCTTGTTAATTGGAGTAGTATATTGGGAATGTGTATATGAATGTGCACTAGTGAGACATTGATATTTGGAGTTTTTAGCATTGGGAATGTATTTTTTCATTGGAAATGTAAATACTTTTTGTTACAAAAAAAAAGAAAGAAATGTAGATAGTTTGTTTATATATTATAATTAAATTGAAGGGTAATGTGGAAAAACATAATAAATGCCTTGGAATTGTAAAATCACTGATAAATAAAAACGAAAGCAAATTCTGAAAAGTAATCGTTAAAAAAAAAAACCGAGGGAGTATATGTCATGTAAATTTCACAATACATACGAAATTCCTTATTTTTTAACGGTTCCTCCAAGAAAATAATATACCTATACACACACACAATATATATATATGACGTGAATTGATAAAAAAAATCTTTATGGCGTGAATTGAATGGAAAAAAAGGAAATAAAAACATCTTTATACATGTCATCAATCTGAAACAAATTCATTAGTGGTCGTATTCTACAAGTAGGGGCCCAATTTGAAAACAACATTTCCTGTTGGTTGAGGACCACCAAGTAGGATTTACACCTGGTCCAACCTAAAATTTGTGCTTTACTATTGTCAAAAAGAAAAAAAATCTCTTTGGCGTGAATTGAAAAAAAGAAGAAATAAACTTCCCGGTAGAGTTTGAATGAGGGTTAATTGTGAGATATTGCTCCTAGCCTGAAATCACGCAATATCTTTACGATGGTTACATAAAAAAGTTTATTTATTTATTTATTTTTTCGAGAAACCACAAAAATACTTATTAGGGGTAAATTAGTCGTTTAAAAACAATTTTCCTTTTTTTGAAAAAAATGATAGTATATATTAACTCAAACCAAGTCCGCAATAGCGATAGAAATTACATCATGAGGAGGATTTACACTCCAAGAAATACGACCAGAGTGGCCTAAACTATGTCTATCCAACAAATGCGCTGGAAAATTCCCAGTCCGCTTGACAAACGAGAAAGAAGAAGGTACAAAAGACAGTAGAAGAGCTAGGCAGTCGCGCGCTAAACAACTGAATATAGATAAATCGTCCGACGGCTACAAAAGAGTTTGTACACAAGGCAAGCAGTATGTCTCAAAAGTGATCATTGAAAGCCTTAGATGACTGGCCTCCCTCATTGCCAGCAGAATCGCCTGCATCTCCAGGGTCTCAGTCTCAATGCCTGGGTCAAAGTGGAACGAGAAGGCAGCTGTGATCGAGCCTACTGCATCCCGAAAAATCATACCAATCCCAGAGCCCGACGCAGTAACAGAGGCATCAGTGTTGCACTTCCCGCTACCTGAAGGGGGTGGATTCCATATGACCGGATGCGCAAGGCCATCAAACACAACCAGTTCTAATTAAGTTGATAAGGAGACCTTATCAACAAAAATCTATATATATATATATATATATATATATATATATATATATATATATATATATACTTTTATGATATATGACTAACAAATTGATACATAAACAAGTCTACGAACGTCTGTTTTATCAATGCAGACAATATTAACCCTTCAACAAAATATTAACTTCATTACAAACAACACTTTTGCAACACCTATATATTTGTCTATATATAAGATAATTAATTAGCTAGTTAAGCGGCATTCATAAGTTAAAATGCATAATTAATCTGGAGATGATCATCTAATATATTATCAATATTTTTCAAAAAAAAACTTATTCTCAATAAGATAGAGTCAAAGAAACATTCATAATAAAATAATGAAATAACGACAACCTTTCCTTTCTCTTAAATAATGTGAAAGAAGCTTTTTCATCGCTATAAATTCATCTTAAATTTTATGGTATAACCGTTAATTTCATAGCATTTACAGTATCACAATTATTATCAAACACAAATTAAGAGAATGACTTCAAAGATTGTTTACGTTCTTCTTGTTGTGTTCATCGCAGGTTCGTTCAAACTCTTTCTTCTCCTCTGTACAATTTTAATTTGCCATGCAACGCTAAAGTCGATCACCGTATGGAAGATAGCTGGTAAAATCGACTAATTAGTCTTGTAACATGGTATATTTTGCTATTGTAACGATCTAGTTTTGCTATTAAAATAGTATGTAAAATTACAATTGAATTTGAAGCCACCAGTGGATCATCAATTTTATCCCACCGGGGAAATTATTTGTATCCGCCACTGATAATTATCGGTTATACCATAAAATGTCTTTCGTTTGATTTGATTGTCTTTTTGTGGTTTAACTCTTGAGTTTATTATAACAATAGTTTACTAATGTTTCAGGATGCATAATCTTTTCTGAAGCAGAAAATGCCATTAATATACAGCCAAGAAGATGGGTTGAAAGCAATCTCCCTCCTCTTGTCATGAGTAAGCATCTCTTGATAGACTGTGTAAGTGAATACGCGGATGGATCGTGCCTTTATGATGAAGAATGCCAAGATATTGAGCATTGCAAATGCGTCCGCTTGTCCCAGGAACCATTCACATCCTGGGGATGCGTACCAATCTAGGGCAATGCATTTTATGGTCCATACATACATACATACATATCAACCAATGTCTTGATAGTGTAAAACTGGGTAATGTCAGTTGATGTGTATGAATACCGGTGTGTTTTGCTTTGTTGTGGACTTGTGAACTTGTTTGGAGAATATTTGAACTTAATATATATACAATAAAATTTTGTGTTTAAAGTTTGTCTTTGTTCTTATGAGCTGCATCGATCTCTTGTTATATTCTATGTATGTATTTATCTCTCACATGTTCCAATGGTCGGGTCGAATAAGAGCATACACGTACTTCCCAACTAGGACGAAAGTGTAATCGTCATTTTCTGATGGATGGTACGTAATTAATGTGGTCGTGCCGTCGTGGTGTTTATGAGAAGGTTTCAGTTGAGGAAGTCCGGTCTTTTGACATTGGACGGTCAAACACCTACAGTGGTAAGTAGTAGATTTTTGGGGGAATGAGCGAGAATGACAGAAATATTTCATCAATTAAGTAGAAGGACAGTCTTTTGAAACTTTTGCATAAAAGACAAAACTATTTATCCATTATCGAAATTCACTATTCAAATTCACCGTCGAAATTCACTAATTTTCAAAATTCATTGTCGAAAATCACCTGATTTTCAGGATTCACCGTCGAAATTCAGCGATTTCTGATTGAGGGAGATTCAACGATTTTGAATTCACTCTTGTCCTTCTTCGCTTTAAAAATTATGCGGTTATCATTCTCCTATAAAAAATATGTAATTTGTCGTATTCTTAAAAATATTAAGTTGTGTCCTTATCCCTAATTTTCCATAGATTTTTCCCGTAAAAATGCTGGACTCAAAAATTCCGATTCCAGTTTTAAACACTCGTATCATAGTCATGCATGCGTACGAAAATAGTTCAATGAGTTGCATTTCTTGTTATGTTATATGCATCTATTGTCGTAACGGATCGTAAGGAATTGATGGTGATTTGAGGAAAAAAAACAAACAAACAAACAAGTACTCAAACAAAATTGACCAAACGCACGTTAATACTAGAATTAAAAACCAACCAAATCAAACCATGAAAGTCGTCAATTAGAGACTTTCTTCAATTAAGCATGTAATAGATTTTAGCTTTAAGTAGCAAGATCCAAAAAAACTCAGCTACATAATGTAAGAAAATTATGTCGATGCTTTTATTTAGCCCGATTAATTTCCTTCCCCGTAATAGTGGTCTTATAGGAAATTCGTTTTTCCTAGGAAATATGCTATTTATTATTTATTGGTTATTTAAAAGGAGTTTTAATCCGATTAAAACTCGGTTTTGATGGACGGCGAGATTAAAGCTAAACCCTAGATCATTCGGATTTCGCCCTCTCTCCGCCTATAAAAGCATGCTTTACTCCATCATAAAGCATAAGAAAAAACCAACACATAGCGGTTGTAGGCAAGGAGAGAGATGTCAGAATCCTCTCATCAAGACGGCAACAACGGAGACGTAGTCGAGTAACAATGGATGTAGGGAAACGATCCTGATGATTTCTTCCGCTATTAAGGTACTCTGAATCTACTATTTAATGTACATGTGGTATCGAAGCAAACCTACAATCATGTTATTCGATTAATCATACATCCGGATCCAATCATACATCAATCGATTAAAATATGATTAAATTGTTCACCAATTGTTACACGCCCGGAATCGTAAAGGATTTCAAACACAGTTATTTTTTAGGGGGAATGAGGGAGAAGGACAAAAATATTTCATTAATTAAGTAGAAGGACAGTCTTTTGAAACTTTTGCATAAAGGACAAAACTATTTATCCACTATCGAAATTCACTGTTTAAATTCATTGCCGAAATTCACCATCGAAATTCACTAATTTTCAAAATTCATTGTCGGGATTCATTGATTTTGGGATTCTTTGTCAAAATTTATTGTCGAAATTCACCGATTTGGGATTCACTAGGAGATTCACCGATTTTCGGGATTCATTGTTTGTCATTCTTCGCTTATAAAAATTATGCAGTTGTTCTTCCTATAAAAATATGTAGTTGTTCATTTCTTAATAATATTTCGGATTGTGTCCTTATCCCTAATTTCCCATATTTTTTAAGTGTTTGTCTGCCGTCAATTATGGGTTCCATCGCAAGAAAAGTGATGAATGAATGTTCGACGGCAGTCAAGTATGTTAGGGTTTATTTAATTAATTGTTTTTTAAATTCATTTAAGGATCTGTAATTTTTATCTGCAATTTCATATGAGGATTAATGGCGGCGGCTGACCTACATGGCATCAATGAATACTAGGCCATGTCTACTTTTTGTTAATTCCTTCTTTTTGATTGATTACGGTGCAATTATGAACCAAAAAAAAAAAAAAAAAAAAACGGCAGCTGCTTGAAGGAAATTGAAGTTGCCAATACAGCAGTTAGGGTCATTATTATTTGTTATTTTATCTAGCCTGTGAAGTATATTATAAAAATAAAAAAATAATAATAATAATAATAATAATAATAATTGTTGGCAGAAATAATTCACTAAACAAATATTAAGTATATCCTTTTGGGTCAACCTATTTGTATTATTTTGTGCGAGTCAGTTATGCCGTATGATTATCGCATTAACAATTAGTAATTATGTTCCTAAACAAAGGTATGATTAAATGAGTTTATTATTTTATTCTCCAATAAAGTCATGAGTATGCATTATTTGTAATGTATACATAAGTGGAGTCTATTCGAACATACCTTATATGCTATACAAAATAAAATTATTTTGTGTGATAATTGATGATATTTGATACATATTAACTTATCCACAACACAAGTAAAGTGTGTGATGATTGATTAATAGTATTAATCTTCCGTTTGTGTTATTAGTGAGTTGTCTTCTTTTTATATGTTATGAAGACTATAATGCATTTGTATCATATAATATAATATAATATAGTGATACATTTAGTAGGTGATAAATATATAGTGACACATAAAGAAATTAGTCACATAAAGCCAATCGATTGGTATATTGGTCCCTCCTTATATAAATGATCTTTTAGTACATTAAGTGATAGACAATATGTGATTAATGATATTGGTTCTTTTTATAATAGCAGTTCATTCCTGCTTTTATTTTCTATTTGTGTACTTAGTGTGTACATACTTTTGTGATGACTTTGAAGGTCTATTAATTCTTTTGAATATTAGTTGTCACATATTATGTCTTAAATCATTTATTGTTGATGATTAAGTTATGACATCCGAATCTACAAAGTCGAAATATTGATAAAGTGACTAAATATCATTAAAGTGCAAATTACATATTTTGTTGATATTTGGTTCATATAAAAGTTGTGACATATCATAAAGTTTTGGCCTTTAAATTATTGACTTTTGCAAAGATTAGAAATATGTCATTATAGTCGTGTCAAGTTTAGAGTATTTTGCCACAGCAATTTAAATTCTTGACATATAAAGACTATTCACATTATGTTTAGTGACTAGATCGTAACATACTTACTTTGTAAGTTTAGTAAGGCAATAGACATGGATACTTGAACCATATTTAAGTATTACATTGCAAGTGTTTATGTCAATATAAGGTTTAGTTGACCTATGTATGATTGTCAATACTTGAATGTCAATGGTGTCAAATGTTGGGTATTGCCACAGCAGCTTAACATGATGATGCATGAATGTTTTATCACATTATGTGAAGTGATTGAAAATTTTATTGATATTCAGTTAAATTGACAAATGGTTCAAATTAAAGGATATGTCAAATTAAGGATTACATTGGGATTTGACCCTAGTTAGTTGGTATAAGCAACTTTTATGGTGTATTAAGTTGTTAGCTTTAAGTGTAGCCACATAAGTTCAAATGATTGGCAAAGGGGCCCTCTTAATTTGTTCAAAACTCTAGATAATAACATGGATTCTGGGATTTTGATTGATGATTATAAAATTTATCTTGATGCTCTCTTTGTTGAAAATCATCTTACCATCACAACATAAAGATATATTGAGTGTATATTAAATATCACTCAATTATGTGTGAGTATCACGACATTATGTGTAGAATTTATGGTGACTACCCACAGGAGCACCTTATTTTCTTGTGTATACTCTACTCTTATGCAAGTGTTGTTTAACTTAGCCTCATTAAATATTTTGTATCTCAATTTAGCCACAAGAAGTATCCAGCTTCTTGAAATAATGCATACATACACTTGTGGACCTTTGATGCTCCCACCTTTGGAGGAGAAAAGTATTGTATCACCATTATCGATGATTATTCACGTTATTGTTATCTATACTTGTTGCATGACAAATCTTAATCTGTGGACACTTTACAAATGTTCATAACTGAAGTCTAGAGGCAACAAGATAGAAAGGTGAAAATCATAAGGTTGGATAAAGGTGGTGAATTTTATAGAAGGTATGACGAAACAGGACAACATCCTGGACCTTTTGCAAAAATTCTCCAAAAGCTGGAATTATTGCTCAATACACAACGCTGGATCTCCATGGCGGAATGGTGTGTAGAGAAAGCGAGAATCGTGCGTATATATGAAAATGGTTAGATCTATGATGAGTCATCTTGACTTGCCTATATCATTGTGGATGGATGCTTTACGCGCAGCTGTTTATATTGCAAATAAGGTTCCTAGTAAGGCAGTTCCAAAGACACATTTTGAACGGTGGAAAGGGTGGAAACCTCATTTGAAGCATCTCCAAATATGGGGATGTCCAACTGAGGCTAGAATTTACAATCCATAAGTAATGAAATTGGATTTAGAACAAATAGTGGTTACTTCAAGGTTACCCAGAAAATCCAAAGGATATAGGTTTTATTCTCCTAACCATATTATGAGAATTGTTGAAACCGATAATGCTATATTCTATTAGAATAGCGAAATCAGTGGGAGTGATAAAATTAGTGATGTGATCATAAAGGAAATAAAGGTACCCGTCTCTTTTAACCCTATTCCGAAAAGTATTGGGAATCTCTCCATTGTTGAACCGTTGAACAATGAAGAAAATCCAATAAATGATCAACAACTCCATGATGAGAGAAAATAGTAATGAAGCACCACAGGAACCGGCATTAAGAAGATCTCAAATACAAAGGAGATCTGCTATTCCTAATGATTATATGCTTTATCAAGTAGAATATGAACAAGGGACAAGTAAAGATCCGGTTTCATTTTCACAAGCCATTAAGGAAGTTAATTCTAGTAAGTGGATTAATGCCATGAAAGAATAATTGAAATCTATGGATGAAAGTCAAGTATGGGAAGTCGTTCAATTACCTTCAGGACACTAACCAGTTGGCTGTAAGTGGGTCTTCAAGACCAAGCACAACTGTCATGGAAATATTGAACGATATAAAGCCCGACTTGTTGCCAAATATTTCAATTAGAAAGAAAGCGTTGATTATAATGAGACTTTTCCCTGTGTCCGGGGAAAGACTCCTTTAGAATTATCATGGCACTAGTAGCTCATTATGATCTCGAGTTGCACAAGATGGATGTGAAAACTTGACCTTTACGAATGGAGACTTGAAAGAAAAAAGTCTATATCGTCGACCTAAAGATTTCATGTTGACGGTCATGAAGACATGGTAGTGCAAGCTTAAGAAATCAATATATGGGTGAAACAAGCTTCGAGGTAACGGTACTTAAAGCTTCATGAAACCATTCTTGTTTCGGTTTCAATGAGAACACAATCGACCTTTGCATATACCTCAAGATCGGTGGGAGTATGTTCATATTTTTGATTCTGTATATTGGTGATCTATCATTGGCCGGCAGTGATCTTGGTGTATTACATGAAACCAAGGCCGATCTCTTCAAGAACTTTGAAATGAAAGACTTAAGCGGGGCTTCCTATGTGTTAGGGATAGAAATATTCCGTGACTGGGCACTTAATATTTAGGATTGTCTCAAAAGTCTATATTGATAAAGTTTTGGAATGATTTGGCATGATGACATGTTCTTCCATTATTGTTCTAATATTATTCCACAGAATGAGTTGGAACGTAAAGAAATGGAAAAACATCCTTACACTTCTCTTGTAGAGAGTTCTGGTATGCACTGAGTTTGTACAATACCTGACATTAGTTATGTTGTTGGCATACTGGGTATATTTCAAGCAATCCAGGCATGTCTCACTGGAAAACTGCTAAGAAAGTACTGAGATACTTAAAGGAACATGAATTACATGCTCACATATTGAAAATCAGGACACCCACAGGTGACTGGTTATTTAGACTCGGATTTTGGAGGATAAACTGACACCAGACTTTGTACTCTTGGCTACGTGTATCTTCTAAACGGAGGTGCCGTATCACGGAAAAGCCAGAAGTCGTAGTTGACTTACTCATCCACCATGAAAGAAGAGTATGTGGCATATTATGAGGCTGCAGTCTAGGGGACATGGATCCTCTAATCATGACATGATATCTAAGGGACCAAAACACATGGACCTTAAATATCTATTACTGAAGCAAGATGTTAGAAGAAATTTGTTTGTCATTGAACATATATTGACAAATCTTATGGTTGCAGACATATTTACGAAAGGACTACCACCAAGACATAACAGAGAGACACTGAAAGCATAGGTCTTGAGGATAGCTCCTAATTATCGTGTTCTGCCAATTATTTTGTACTTACGTTTGACATATGTTGAGCTCTTGATGTTAATCTTCTACATCATTATTGTTTTCTGTTTTCCATTGTGTACACCTTACGAATGGATATATTAAAACAGAAATTGTCTCTTGCAAAGACATAATGGGACCGTTTATGTAATCTTCGCTTATGGTCAGTTAAGGCGGTTGTCAATGTTGTGGTACATGTAGAAGGAGCATGTTGCGAGAATGATGTGTAACCGCTTATGACTCCCATTGATAGCTAGATTAATGATGACACTTACGCTAACCGACTAAAGGAAATGTTTAGCATATAACGCGCACCTAATGATCCTTAAAAGGAAACACTGATGAAATGTTCCTATCGACCAAGTGGGAGAATGTAAGAAAATTATGTCGATGCTTTTATTGAGCCCGATTAATTTCCTTCCCCGTAATAGTGGTCTTATAGGAAATTCGTTTTTCCTAGGAAATATGCTATTTATTATTTATTGGTTATTTAAAAGGAGTTTTAATCCGATTAAAACTCGGTTTTGATGGACGGCCGAGATTAAAGCTAAACCCTAGATCATTCGGATTTCGGCCCTCTCTCCGCCTATAAAAGCATGCTTTACTCCATCATAAAGCATAAGAAAGAAACCAACACATAACGGTTGTAGGCAAGGAGAGAGATGTCGGAATCCTCTCATCAAGACGGCAACAACGGAGACGTAGTCGAGTAACAATGGATGTAGGGAAACGATCCTGATGATTTCTTCCGCTATTAAGGTACTCTGAATCTACTATTTAATGTACATAGTCATAGATTTTCTAAAGTGATTTCTAACCGATCGAGCCTCAAGAATCTTAAATCGAAAGAGATCGAACAAACAAAGGACTCAGCCGATCTCTACGTTTCCTCAAGTGTCTACAAATTCTCTATTTAAAATTGTATTTTTTTCATCTCTCTCACGTAAGGTTAGATGTCATGTAAATTTTCAGTAGAAGCTTTACAAAATTGATGTTGAAGATGATTATCTAATTATTAATAAAATTATCAATCAATTTAGCTTGCAGAAATGCAAACACCCCCCCCCCCAACCCCGGGTTGCATATTACTGGAATAAGCCGAATTCCAATTTTGGAAGCTTAACACGGATGATTCTTTGATTGGAAATCCTGCCTTCAGGTGGCCGGTTTATTATTAGAGACGAGGATGGCCGTCTCCTTCATGCGGCAAGTGAATATTATGGCCCTATTACCAGCATTATTGCAGAAGCAAAAGCCCTCATTGCTGGATTTCTCTTTTGTGTCATGCATGCATGGTTTACTTCACACTTATATTGAGACCAAATCCTAGTCAAAATCATTGAAGGGCCTTACTCCAAACAGATCAGAGTTAACTTGGCTATCGTTTACTATGTGATTATACGCCGGTTATACCTAGTTTTATGTGTATTCGGATACATTTGTTTGCATTTTGATGCATTAGACACCATGGTTTGTTTTTAGGAGACATAGGACGTAAAGTCCGGAAATCTCGATGTTTTATGTATTTTTGATACATTCTCGGTCACCCTAGCTACCTAGTGTCTTATAGGGGTTATACGTGGTATTTCTTTTGATCTTGTACAAGTATTAAGTGTTCGAGATGGCCGGAAAGCGAGATACGGGGGTAGGAGCGTGATCCCAAAGCTTAAACGTTCAAACGGATCAAAACTCGTTGTACTAACTATACATTCTATTGATCTTCATTTTGATCCGCCTTAGAGGCATTTTCTGGGCTGGTCATCTTCATGAAAGTTGTATAAAATTTAGTTAGCTTTCCACTTTATTTTGAATCACAAGATTGAAGGTCTGCACAGAAATTTATGGTTGATTAACTGAAGATGTGTCAGCAGGCGTACGCCCAAAAATTTATATGTGCGCGCCTACGGTGAAACAGAGCTTCCTTAACTCCCATTACTTAATTTGTAGACGTCGGCCCATCTTTATAGGCGCCTGCCTACTGTATTTTATACCCACTTGTACCCCTCCACCTATAAATACCCCCCAATTTGTTTTAGGTGTTCTCTAGATCGAATTTCCAGCGTTTTCAGCAGTTTTAAGCCCCTTTTCTTAGATTTTTATATTGTAAATACCTTTAGCTTATATTAGGCTTAGATTGTTGTAATCTGGAGATTATCAAAGATAGCATGACGCATTATTGACATGATTTCGTTCGGAGAATCGATTTTCAACGGCCTATATTTGTTTGGTATTTCAATTTACTTATTGTTAATTCTTGCTTTTAATCATGTTGAATGTTCGATTCTTGATGATTTCTTGCTGCTTTCTTAGTTTAATAAGTAGGTAATATGATTTTAGTCGAGTTATGTGAAAATCTTCGAAATCAAACCCTAGTTTATTGATAGAAAGTTTCTTGATGTTTCGATTGCTGATTCTCGATGTTACCGTAGTTCTAGAACTTATACTTAATCACGTTTATTGAATTAGCCATTAAATAATCGTATTTCACGTATCGTCTTTATAAATGTATTTTGCGAGAGGATACGGGAACTAGGATTCTAGCATCACCCTATAAAACCGACTGAGTTGTTTAAATTCGGTTTCTTGTGTGAGGTTTGTATCAACTTGTTGAGCGTTACACTGAACATAGACCGTGCTAGGCAAGTTAAATCCGGTCAGCAGACTGTTGAACCTGACATAGGTTGGTATATTATTGTATGGTGTCTATACTTGAAATTAGGAAACGACACCTTATGAATGACATCGAGAACGTTTATGTAGGTCAAGAACACTTCCGGATTTAGCTAGGGTTTGTGAGTATTAGATTGGACCATAGCTCGGCAATCTCTTTTATATACTTTTTGTTAGGAAATCTATGCGGAAACGCAGCGAAATTTAAAATTTATTTCCTTTTTAAACCAGGACCGACTTCGTTTAAGCAACAAGCATAAAAGAAGTAGACATAAAATATACCTTGGATGATCTAAAATAGATCGTCGCTTTATCTACGGTTGTAGTTTCTGCACGAAGCCGCCCAAGTGTTCGGCCGCTTCAAAAAGAGAAAAATGATACCGTTGATCCACACGAACAACCCGTCGGAATCCACCATTAGATTTCTACTAGAAAAGCTCGGTTGCTAGACCGGCATTTTATCTCTCTAGGAAGCTCTCTATTTTTAGTAGTATAGAACTCTTTTAATTGTGATATACAAAAGAGCTAGCCAACCTCTTTCTTATATAGGGTGTGTGGCGCCCCAGTGTGTCCCATACCCAATGGGAAAAGCTTCTGAGTAGAGTAAGGAGAAAGAAAATCTTTTACTAGTAAAATAAGGAAAATATTTTTGATTGATTTATCTTATTAATATCTAATATCTTATATTAAATATATTTCCAAGATATATATTGACAATATCTTATAATGAATATATCTTCAATATATTACCATAAATCAATTCGCACATGTTTGTAAATCTATATATATTACATCTAATATTAATATATGATAATACTATTAATTAATTTGTAAAATCCATGTGTATCATATACACATCAATATGTGTCCCATATAGCCATAAATTGGCATCCAGAATATTCTTTAATTAATATAATACTATGATTAATTAATTCTCAAAATGCATGTATATCATATATACATATATATATTTCAACATACATATATAATATATGTATATTTAATTAATCAACACAATTAATATATTGTGTTATATTTATTCATAATAAATATAGATTTTTGCCAAGAAGGATAAATTTACTAATAAATCAGGATTCAAGGAAAGTGATAATTAATTAGAACAAAAAAAAGTCTAAATTTCCTAAATTACCCCCTTTTCACTTCTTGGTCGCCATTTGTCATACAAGATAATTAGAAAAAAAACAAAAGCAAAACGTAGCCTACAAACAAATTAAGAGGTTTTATTTAATTAATTTTTGTCAACTGCCAATCTATTTCCATGATTTTAGGGAAGCATTATCCCTACACTTTTTTGAATTGATTCTTGTGAAAAAATGAATTTATTTTATTTGGCAAACAATTATTCATTATTTTATGAATTCATTATCACTACATAATCTTGATTTTAATGGAAAAAAAACTCACTTCAACTAAATTTTTAACGCGAAAAATAATTTACCTATATTTTTCGATCCATATCAATGTTACTACATTTGTTTTGCCATAACTACATCTACATTTGGATGTAACTACATCTATATCTATATTATTGACCGTTACTACTTATTTTTCAATTGTTACTACATTTTTTCCGTAACGACATATATTTCATTTGCTATTACTATTTCTTTTTATGTGCTAATATGTTTTTTTTTTGTTGTAACTAGAAATTTTATTTAACAGTGTTACTACATTTATTTTGCCGTAATTATATCTATTTTATTGGTTTGTTACTATTTTTTTACTGTTACTATATTGTTTTTTGTTATAGATAAATCTATTTTATTGGTTGTTTCTTTTACTTTTCAAGTGTTACTATATTTTTTTGTGTAATTACATTTATTTCATTGCATGTTACTACTTCTTATATGTTATTACTTCTTTTTTATGGTGTAACTACATTTTCTTTACCAGCGTTACGACATTTTTTTTGTTGTACCTGTTTTTTTTTTTATTGAATGTTACTACTTATTTTTTTTTTGTTACTACATCTATTTTATTAGATCCCTAAAAGGATGCAAGCATTTTAAAAGATATTTATGTGACTATGTTTTTTTTTCTTAGGTGATTTTATATTTTATTTTGAAATTTTGATAACTGTTTTTTTTTTTGGAAGATTACTCCTCTTTAATTACTCCACCTTTGATGGCATGTATTTACTGCACTGCATCTATTGGCAAAATCGCACACACACACAAAAAAATGGTATTCTGGTCCATCTATTATCATTTTGTCTTTTTTAATCATCAAAAATGAATATTGTCCTTGGATCCCCTTTTATGAAATTTGATGTCATTCTAGTCTTTTCCTCCAATTTTAATTAACTGAATGAATATGAGGACTGTTTTAATTAAATCAAACCTATTTCGATGGGATTTAGGAAAAAAAAACACATAAATTTAATTAATTGAATACGACTGTTCAAATTAAATCAAATAATTGATTTTGACACTAAAATGCTTGTGAAACTTTAGGGTTAATCAAATAATTTATCAACGCTATCTACATCTACGAATCAGCCCTCTAAGAATCCAAATGTGGGTATCATACTGAATTAAATTAAATTATAACAAGAAGTATTAATCGGAAAAAAAAAAAATAATAATAATTACTGTTTTCAAAATAAATAATAATAATAATGACAAACGTTTATGCCTCACAACTACAATTCATCATGATTTTGATCGCCTTGATTGCAAAATTAAATTCCACTTAACCACTTACCACGCATTTCGTCATTGTGATAAAATAATAAAAATATGCATTCGAAGAGAAGCTAACCAAACCATTTTCCGATTAACCATTGTTAAAGTGGTATAAGGAAACATTGTTTGTATTGTTTTAAATCTTTATTGATAAAAGTAAAATGATGATGTGTTTAGATTATGCGACATCTAGTAGTTTTTTTAACATATTAAACGAAATGTATATTCGTATTTTTTTTTTACGATTTATAGTAGTTTTTTTTGAATCGTAGGTGACAGAAAAAAAAAGCACTATTATATACTTTTTTTTATTACAATTTTTTTTAGAATTTTCGCCCCCCGTTATCCGGGATCCAGTATCCGCCCCGGGATATATACAGTTATACATAAGTCTACGTCTGTTTTATCAATGCGGACAATATTAACTCATTACAAACAACACTTTTGCAACACCTATAAATTTGTCTTATATATTAGATTTCTTTTAAAATAAAAGATATTGTTTGTTTTTATTATATTAGAATGAGATAAATATTTTATATTCATATTTGAATAAAATATTTATCATTCTTCTCTCCTATTATTTTCGCTGTGTTTCTGTTTTTCTTTATGGTATCGGAGCAAGGACGGGGTTCGTATGCCTTAACATTGGTGAACCTTCGCCCGATCCTCTTCCGCTACGTCTCTGGTCTTATCCATAACTTCTGCTTCTTAAACAGATCTCTTTTATTATCCATCAATTCGCATGAACAAATTGTCCCGAACGCATTTCATCCAAACTTGAGTTCTGCACCCAGATAAACTTATTCCTTCTGAGAGTCATATTTGTGTCATTCACCTTGCACGAAAAGAAAAAAAAAATCTCCTCCCGATTCGACTCCATTTCATGTCGCACCGCCGGATCTCCATTCATCCAAACCTCATTTTCTGGTAAATCCAAATATTGTCCAATCAACAAATTAACACAATTACATTTGCATCCATCTTCATTTTTTCCCACTACATCATTTAATTGAAACCCTTTCCAGTTTCCAATAGTTTTCCATTCCTCTGCTATCTTTCACCAATATTTATCTATTTCTTTCAAAGTCCATTGCATTTATCAAATGTTACGCACATCATATATAGTGGGCAAATTTCCACCATTGCATTGTCTGTTTTTTTTTATATTTTTATTTTATTTTAAACGATCTATCTTTATTCAATAAATGGAAAACCACCATCTCGGTACAACCAAGTGTTTAAGAGCAACTATACTAGAGCAATTAAGGCAAACAAATATAATATTGCATTGTCTGTTTATGTCCAGCATATCATTGTTTCTTTTCTATTTCCCTCAGAGTCAAGTGACGTTCTCATCCTCAGTCCAAAAGTTTTTGTTTCCTTCCGAGTCTGTATATATTTTTTTATTTTTACTTCATTAATTTTTTATTAATCTTTTCCTCCAAAAACAATTTAATAATCTGACATATACAATTGATTCTCTTTTTGTATCCATTCTATCTCAAAAAAATTAAGTGCGATCGGACTACAGATACATATCCACGGTATCAATCACAGTTTGGAGGCCAATATCACAGTCATTCTTCAGCCAGAACCAAAATTTATCACACCTTATGGACTTCGGAAGAGCCGCCGAAGTGGAGATGCCCTCCAAAAATCACAACTACGGACTTCGGAAGAACCACCGGAGTGGAGATGCCCTCCAAAATACATCACTAATGGACTTCGGATAAGCCACCGGGGTGGAGATGCCCTAAAAAAATATCACTATTAATGGACTCCGGAAAAACAGCCGGGGTGGAGATGCCCTCCAAAATCTCACTACTAATGGACTCCAGAAGACAGTCGGAGTGGAGATGCACTCCAAAATATGTCAAGACAAACTCGGCCTCCAAACCCGGCCTCGTTTGAGGGAGGGTAATAAGAGATAAAATCACAACATAGATAAGAATGTGTTCAAAACAGAGATAATATTGTTATGTCAAATAGATATATAATTTAAATGTTTGTTTATTTTATCTTTAGAATAGTTTATCTTTAAAGCTAGAAAATTTAGTATAAATACCAATTGTATTTCTACAATTGAATCATCAAGAAAACAACTATCTTTCCTGCTATTCTGATTTTCTTTACATCCTACTTTTTCAATCTATAATCTATATACATCGTCTAAAATAGCATGATACCGTCATATTTTACCTGAAACCATGTTATTTTTAAACTCCATCCGTGCTATTTTTAATGGAATACAGGTATATTTAACACGGTATCGTGTTATTTTAAAGATACCGTGCTATTCTGTCTTTTAAAAAAAATCAGACTATCTTACAAAAATAAAATAAAAAATAGGATAGGACCAAAATCACCATCGACTTTAATTTCTTCTCTACCCACCATCGACTTTCTTCTCCGGCGGCACCACTTCTCAGCCTACTCCTCACCAAAAATCAGCCTTTTCCTTTTCGGAATTCATCATTTCTTCTTCACGATTTCGGGGATGAATTTTTAGGCAATCTCCTTCAACATTTCGGGTAGATGTCGGGCAATCAACATTTCGGGTATATGTCAGGAGTTTCCGGCAAGAATAATAACTCAAAAATCAACTCTTGGATTTGTTAACCGCCGTTTGTTGTTGCATGATTTGTATACCTGTAAAATGTGAAGAAGAAGAAGAAAAGGCTTGTTTTTGGAGGAGGAAGGGTGGTGCCGGGGAAGAAATGATTGGTGCTGGAGAAAGGGGGTGCTGGAGAAAAGCGGGAGGAGGGGGTTTGAGAACGGCGGAGAAGGATGGAACAATGATTTCGCAGATGGAGATAATCTTATTTGATTTTTTTAGAATAGCACGGTACCATGTTAAAAACAACACGGTACCGTGTTAAATAAAACGGTATTTCATAATAAAATAGCACGGTTAGAGCTTAAAAATAACACGTTTTAGAAGAAATAGGACGGTATCATGTTATATGGGCGGTGTATATAAATTATAGAGTAAAAAAGTGAAGTGTATGAAAAAAACTATTTTTTTAAGGGCCAAGGGTCCAAAAGGACACATTTTGGACTTAATAGGGTAAATAGGACACTAAGGAAACTTATTTGTTTATAAGGACACAAAATTACTACATAGACAAAAAAAACCTATTAACTAATAAGGAGAAGTTATGAAATACGAACATTGCAAATTGAAACATTGCAAAGTGAAACCGCTATATACAAACATAAAAGCTTTCAACGGCGAACAACAAAATTCAAGCAAAATTGAAGCCAAGCGAAGCAAAATCGAAGGAAAATCGAAGAAAAACCACCACGGTAAGGAAGAAGTAAGCGAAAGCGAGCGAGCGAGAGAAGAATCGCATTAAGGCGGTGTGACGAAATCGTGGGACGATGGCGAGGAGAAAACAAGTGATTTAGTGAGCGAGAGGCGAAAAGCATCAAAATCGAAGAAAAATAAGTAAGTATACGTTATGGTGAATATTCAACAATAGAAAAACTTCGAAAATGTAAGTAGAAGAAAAGCGGGTTTTTTTGTGCAAAATTGAAATGTCGTGCTTGTAAAATCAATAATAGGGCACAACAATAGTCATTGATTACATGTCACTAAATTATAACAAAATCGAGAGATCGAAATTGTGCTTGAAATTCTCAAAGAAAGAAGTTGCATGATTTTCGATAACGAAATATGTAGTCACCTTGCATTTTTGAACAAATTTCTTTGCAATATTAAGGCATTTTTGCAATGTCACTGAAATATTAAGGCATGTCACTGTATTTTTAATGATGTCATTACATTAGTAATGCAGGTTTTTTGTACAATAACCTGAAAGATTACATGACACTAAAATTCTTTGTATGTCACTGCTCTATTATACCATGTCCTTTGCATTTGTAATGCACTTGTTTTTGTACAATAAGGTGAAAGATATCGCATTGTTCCCAAACATGAAGCCTTGCATTATGTGGTCCTTGCATTTTTGAACAAATTTCGGTTCGTTTATTTATGTACAGAGAGATCATGTCTTTGTATTACGATTGGTTTAAGTGGTTTGTGTAGTTGATTGCGTATATATTGCTACAAATCTTTGCTAAAATATCATGTCTTTGCATAATCATAGAATGTCACTGCAATATAACATTGAAAATATAACTTCACTGCATTTACATAAATGAAAATGGCATGCCACTACCTAATGAGTGAAGTTTCAGTATAGTTATAGAAGTGCAAAACTTTGATGGCACTGAATTATAAACTTGAAAATATCATGTGACACCATTCAAAATATTGAAAATATCATGTCACTGCATTTCATAATATCTGAGTACATTCATAATGTTCAAGATATCATGGCACTACAATCACAACATTGAAAAATATCATATCAGTGCACTAATAACATTAAAATTTAATGTCAGTCCAGTAGTCTTACATTGAAACTACAAATAGTTAGATGTCACAGAATGGAAGTAAATTCATGTCAGTCAATTAGTCTTACATTGAAACTACAAATACTTACATGTCAAAGAATGGAAGTAACTCAATTTTTTGCATGTTTACAGAACAAGAGAACAATATAGATCGACACTTAACAGCATACAACAGATATTCAAGGATATAGAGGGAAAAATCACAAAAGACCATGAAAAATTGATGGATGAAACACCATTCAGACATATATTTAGAGCATTCGAAAAGAAGAAGGTCATATTGGACAAAAAGAAAAATGACATGCTGGATGACCTCATAAATACATACAACAAAGACAAAGGAGGTTTCAAGATTGGCAAGCACCATCATATGCCAACTAGAAATGATGTAAAGCTAATCTTTGGCATAGAAGATGGAAAGAGCAGAGGTTGGAGATATGACCACAAACCCATCCACTGGACATATCCATTAAAACAAGGATATTCTTTGATGTCAAAAGAATCAAGGTAAGTCTTTGTCAAAGAAATAATAAAGGACATGATAAAGGAAAAGGATTCAACATCAATAGAAGACACGGTAAAGCTACTATGTCTTCTATTACTTTGCAATGATGTTCTTTGCCACTCTCGGCGGAGAACATATCATGGGGGTTCTGTATTATGTGGATGACTTGACTAGATTAAGTTCATATGATTGGTCATCTCACATACTCAAAGAACTACAAAATGGCCTCAATCGAAAATGGACAAATGCAAGATATGTTAATGGATGCCTTTGTGTTCCTCTGTATGCTACTCACTTTGAACATTTCAATATAAATGTATTTCATTATAAATGATGCATGAAAAATCATGTCACTTTGCATTCTAAGTGAAGTTCATGTAATGCTATGTTCTGAAGATCAGTTCTGAGCACACACATATGATACAAGATGTTGTGCAAGAGGAAAACAAAAAAAAGCGAAGCGAGGAAAGAAGAGTATCTCATCTAGAGGCATTCCAAGGATAACAAAGTGGAATTTGAGAGATCTACAAAGTATTCTAAACAAAAGAAACTACAAAACATGGGGGAGAACATAAGGTAAATAATTACAAGTGCATTAAGAATGTTGTGATCAATAAAATGTCATGCTCAATGAATAGGCATTCTTAAATAATCACTTTGCACAATTCTTTGCTTGTCCTTTGTGATTTTAAATTTTGTTTTTTGATACATGACACTACAAGTCTCTCTATGTCACTGCAATATTAAGGCATGTCACTACATTTTTAATGATGTCATTGCATTAGTAATGCAGGTTTTTTGTACAATAACCTGAAAGATTACATGACACTAAAATTCTTTGTATGTCACTGCATTTGTAATGCACTTGTTTTTGTACAATAAGATGAAAGATTACATGCCACTAGAATACTTTGTATGTCCATGCACTATTATACCATGTGAATGCATTAGTAATGCAGTTTTTTTCTACAACAACCTAAAACATCACATGCCAACATAACTGAATACGTGTGTATTTCAAAATGAAACAGATTCAATCTGAAGAACCGACTCTACATTGAGCGAGTTTCTGCGATACCAAGCTTGGGAGAGGGTAGAAAAAGGAAGCAGAGACAAGGAAGCAGATGATGAAAGCCATGACATGCATGGCGAAGAAAATCAAGCGGAATCTGAGAAGATGATATGCAAGCGAGAAGGAAATGAGCGGAGACTCAAGAGAATAGCGAACACCGACAAGCGAGATAATGCAAATGACGGGCAGTCTGAAGAAAATGAGGGACAACGGGAAGCAGATGAAGGAAATCAACTGGAATCTGAAGAAGATGATATGCAAGCAGAAGGAAATGATGGGGAGTCTGAAGAGAATGACGAACACCAGGAAGCAGATAATGGAAATGACGGGCAGTCTGAAGAAAATGAGGGACACCGGGAAGCAGATGAAGGAAATCAACTGGAATCTGGAGAAGATGATATGCAAGCAGAAGGAAATGATGTGGAGTCTCAAGAGAATGATGAAAACCAGGAAGCAGATGATGGAAATAACAGGAGTCTGAAGAAAATGAGGAACACTAGGAAGCAGAGGAAGGAAATAAGAGAGAGTGTGAAGGGAATGAGAGACAGAAGGAAGCAGACAAAGGAAATATGAGGAGGAGGGTGAAGAGAATGAGCGATACAGGGAAGGAGATGACAAGGAAGAGAATTGGAAGCACAAAAAAACAATGAAGGAATACAAGAACAACAACATCCTCAACAACATTAACACAATGCGGAGATAAGTTTGGAAGCACTCCTTCATTCAGATTACTAACACCAACACCATCACCACCACATGTACAACTACTCATTCTATTTTTATGCACACATGATCCATGATATTATAAATGAATATCGAATTTGAAACTACGAACAACTTGTGCGGGATGTAGATGATCCAATTGGAGAAATGAAGGAGCAAAACAAATTCTTGTCAAAAGAATTACAAGATGCGAAGAAGCGAATTGAAGAACTAGAGCAACACATGGTAATAAGTACTACAAACTCGCCATTCTCACAAAGATCAACAGATGTCCTTTGCATCAACAGATGTCTTTGCATCAAATGATGTCACCCAAATAAACAAAAACCATCATACTAACATGCAACTTCATTCAGTAAATAATCTATATCTTAAATATATTTACAGCAAAATGGGAAGATCATGAAGCAAATCTTGAGTTGATGAAGAAGAGAATTCAAGAGCTAGAGCATGACAATGTAAGCTTAAGTTCAAAAGTGGAAAGCATGAAGAAGGTAGAAGCTGAAATCTTGAACAAAAACAATCAGCTTGAAGCACAATCTAGACAGCTGAATGAGACACTAGATGTGATTAATCTTGAGAGAAGCAATGCAGTTGCAAGTCTCGAATTGAATGATAAGATGAAGATTGCATTTGTCTACAATTAATAAGCAAAAAGACAATGAAAAAAAGAAAGATGAGTACATAAAAACATTGTTAGACAGCTACAATGACCAGGCAGAACAACAGAAAAACATGGCTGGTATGTTACAAGAGCAAGAGAAAAAACAAAGATTAATTGACGGACTTAGAGAAGAAGTGAAAAAACTGCAGGAAAAATTGTTTGACAGGAAACAACAATCGGGATTTGAAAACTGATCTTCAAGATAAGAAAGAAAGCAATGAAGGATTGAAAGAGAAGATGCAGAGACAGGAAGCTAAAATTCAAGAAATGGAAAACAAAATCCAACAACTCCAGGATGAATATGATTCTCTTGCTACTCATCAAGTGACACAAAATCTACATGAAGAAGATGCTGATACTGAACAAGTCACCCCTGGTAAACAACAAGAACATGGGGATAGGCATCAAGTCACCCCAGATTTCACAATTGAAAGGGGAGTGAAGAAAAATGCAAGAAAGAGAACAAAGAATGAGGATCCTGATTTTCAGTACCCAAAACAGAAAAAGAAAGCAAAAGAAGGAAAAAAGCAAGAATACTTCATATGCGGCGGAAATCCGGAGTTTGAGGAAAAATCATAATCAAAGGCAACAAAGATGAATACTATTGTGGACCACACATTGTTAGGAAGTATTCAAAAGAATTCGAAGAAGTAAGCGATAAGGAAGGGAAAGAGTAAGCACAACTTACTAAACAACATTATTAAACATAAAGATTCTTGATATATAGAATACTAACAACATACTATTATTGCGAGGGTATACTCTGCAGGCAAAGACACTAGGTGATTACCCATATGTCACCGTCAACTCAATAATGGAAGTGCTAAATGACTTGTACATAGGCGAATCGGTAAAATCTAAATGTCTTGCATGATCTTACTCTCACTCCATAGTATTGTCTTTGCATGATCATCACATCGCATGCATATTCATGTCAATGCATCTTGGTGTCACCGCATTAGTTGACATAAATATCTTGCATGACAACAAGTGGTAAATACATATACAGGGGAAAAACATTGATTTTGATGTTCACCAACGGCAAATAAATAAACTAACTTACTATAATGAAATTTGAAACAAAGTTGTTGAAGGGTTCATGGAGCTCTTAAAAGTGCACATGTAGTTAAACCTAACTACCAAATATTCTCTACAGCGACATGGGTACGCATACAAATTAATTTGAATAAATAAATTTAAGATTACTTTCATAATCTGATCAATATGGAACATTCAGGCTATACTAGAAGAGCTTGAGCGTGACAGAAAGTTATCAAATGAACAATTGGAAAGAATGGTGGAAAGCATATATGAAGGACATAAAGTTTTCATCCCCTTATGCTGTATGGGAGAAGAGTCAAGGCCATACCACTGGGTACTACTAACATACAAATTAGGAGAACCAACCTGGAAAATGTTTCATTCTGCACCAGTGGGGAAGGGCAAGACAGACTGTTTCTGAAGGATGCAGGTTCTTAGATCTAACCAAGTTAGATCTATACGCAGCGGACGGATCACGATTTACATATCATAAAACATAGTTAAAGGACTTAAAAACTACAAGGGGGTTAAGATCATGTTACCAATAGTAGGAAGAGAAGCCAAGATCTTCCGATGTGTTCTCCAAACGGCGGTTGGTGGACACCCTTCTTGATACACGAGCCTCCTAGATATGCAACACCAAGAAAAACTTAGAGTTTTTCTTCTTCTAAAACCCTAGACAAGAGAAAACTAATTTTTCCTCTCTTTTTTTGATATGGTGGTGAATTATGCCAAGTCTATTGAGGCTTGAGAGAACTCTCTTTATATATGAGAGTAAACCTTGTCCTCCAAGGATTAAATAATTAAGAGATAATTATTCCATTAATCCTTTATTCCAAATAAAAGATAAATAAAATGATTATCCCAAACAAATTAGGATAAATCATATTATTATCTAATATTCCATGAATTATCATTTAACAAATAAAAGATAAATCACATGTCATATAACCATCACAATTGGCGCCACCTTTAGGGTTTCAAGCCCACATAAAATGTCTTTTATGTGTATTATATTATCTAGCCCAACTAAATAATATTTTGCATATCAATTAATTAGCCTGACCAATTAATTATCATGAGACCCAAATAACAAGATTATTAGTCCGAATTATGAAGCCACATCGGGACCATGGACCTATAACCGATAGCTCAATAATTAATTATTCATCGAGCAGAATAAGTACATTAATTATTAATTCGGGATTACGCCACCATAAACCCAAATCGAACTCTACCGATTATAGATGTATACTTATACTCAACCCATAGAGTGAATAAGCGTCCATTGATATAATCACTACATACGGATTAACCCTCCATAGACTGTCCATTCTGAGTGGGAAGTCTCCGTGAACCCGACTCAGAATATCTTATCTTTATTTACCATTAACCCCCTAGTGATCAATTAGTTCACATATCTGACTAGTAGCTAATTAGTCTAACATGGCCCTGGGCCCATCGATCATTTTCTTAGGGCTAACAAATAAGCGGTTTGTCTCTCTACTTCCCCTTGAGGAAGGAATGGATTCTATGTCTGTGAAAATCGAACTACTCACTCATCCGGAGATAGTGCCAATGAGAAGTGGCTTGGAACACATTATTTAAGTGAACCGTAACTAACACATCAAACACTACCCGGGACAAGCGACACCACGTGATCACCTCGGGATTAAGGTTGATCCATATATGATCATCTAATGATTTAATAAGATTCCTCAATTACGGAATTATACCGAGAAATATAGATTAAATCGGTCCATCCTATATGAATGCCATCATATATAAATGCCCCACGTAGTACCCTCTACCGGCAGTCCGGATAAGACTATCACACCCTAAGGTGTTCAGGCGCATTATTGGTGTTTTAATCAAGAGACCCTAAACTCGATTAAGTTCACCACGGACTAACAGATTTAAGTATATCACCAATAACTCAATCCTCACGTGTTATCCATACACACCGAGTTAAGTGGTTACATCTGAGATATACTTAGGGTTTTGCAATGATGTATTACTTTACAAGCACAAAGCAAGTAATAAGGTGAGATAAATTACATCATCCACTAACAACAATTACACAAATTGTCTTTCGTGCACTACACCTAACAATCTCCCACTTGCACGAAATGACAAGCAATGATTGTTTTAGAGCACACCCATTTTCTCATCTTATTCACAACACTCTCCCACTTGCTCTAAAAGCAGATGAGACATATCCATTAATGCCGTACCCTCCAAGCACTCGACTTGGTACACTGATTAGTTAGGTTGTCGACTTGAGACGATCTTTAGGATTGAAACGTTGCCGGTCCTTCCGATCAGCGGTACTCTCTCAATATGCTTTTGACTTCTTGTGATTTAGAAGATCCTTCTAAGCTATCTTTTCACTGTTTTCACAATGAAGTGATATCGGCTTATCAGACCTAGGATTACTCCCAGACTAAAAAGAAAATTCTAAGCACTATGAGTAAACACTGAGTTCGTGATCAACTTAATGATCATCCTTAATCTGACTACAAATCAGAATCAGTGTAGTCAACCATATTCAAGTTTGCACCCGAATATACAAGCACATTATTCCTCGTTCTTCAAAAAATACTTGAAGATGTACTAAAACCGCTATTCAATGCTCGAATCCGAGATTCGATTACTATTGATTTGTGATAACTGACTTGCCATTATCCAAGAGAGACTTTATCCCATTTTCTCTTTATCCGAAGATTTAGAGAATCATTCACGAGAGGTAGGGTAGGACTACTCTCGATGAAATTTGCAACCGTATATGCATAATCATCTTATTCAATAAGATAGGTAGGATAGCCAATGACTCATTCTCGTGAATTTGACCGAATCAAATTCTTAGAATATAGTCCATTCTCTCATCCAGAGAATCTTGGCGTGTCGATTTCGACTTCGGATAGCACACCCATGTTGTTTCCAACCGTTTTAGTGTTATCATTTATGAACACTAATACTACTACTACATTACCAACATTGATATCCGATCTACGAAAAACTTATCAATATTTTGGTCAAGTCCACATATTTTAAAACATGTGACTTTTAAATGGTGAGAGGCTCTCTTAAATCCACAAAGGATATAAGCCATGGGTGAGCCTCCTACCAAAAGGTTCTTTACGAATGAATTAAGATATCGTTAGTCTACTTAAAAAAGGTCTTGTGGAATCACCCCTATCTTACGCTTTGTAACGAATCCGTTATTCATTCTTAGCTAAAACCCATTCATTATGAATGAATTCAGATTCCGTTGTTCGGCAAGAAAGTCTCAGGGAATCACCCCTATTTTCTGCTTTCTAACGAAATCTAGCAAGACTGAGTAGTGAGAGAGTTCAAGGTCTGGTTAACTCTCTACTTGTCGTGAATCACCCTATACTACTTAACTTTGCTATTGAAAGTTTAAACTTTCCTATTCATTCGACTCTTTTCCGTGTAGATCCAATTGCTCCCACTCGGGCCTGAGACACTCAGGTGGTTCTACAAGAGGTGAAATAATCTGGAGTACCAAAACTCCATTCACAGGGGTTAAGGTTTTCAAACCAACCTCTATAATCGAGAATCCTATCTGACCCACTAAGAGCCATAGGTTATCAATCACCCAACCAGATTATAAAGTCCACAAAATCACAATGGGTCAACGGTTAAACCATACTCCCACTTTGTGTCTTGGGTGGATTGACATTACGATCTAGTAGTATTTATCGGTGTAATCACCAACAACTAATGTTGGGACGGGTACGATTAAATCGGATAGTAACTACCTAGAGTAACCGTACTCCAAGTTCTAAGGTTGTTATCTATGTATTCTTTCGAAAGGTGTGTGTGAGTCCAACCGTCACTTTACGATCTTAAGAATCTTAAAACCAACCTTCACTCGTGACATTAAGATATTTCACGACGATCACAATCGAACGTATCGCAAAATCCCCAGTCCTACCTTCAAGCATTAAATGCTAAATGCCTACATTTACGGATGTGGTGTGAACCGAATTCACTCATTATCCATAAACTCACTAGCATCTTCTAGGTAGACTTCTCGGTTTACATAATAATGTTAACCGTTATTTTGCAACCAATTATCTTAATCGAGTTTAACAGTGTATTGTAGCACATTAATAACTATATCGGGCATGTGTATGGTTTCTTCCTTAGTGGAAAAACATTCCACTAGGAGGCAGGCCGAGCATCAACCCCAAGACTATGCGATAGCCTATTTCTGAGCATGGAATACTATATTCTCTGCTAAAATCAGAGACTCCTCCTCGTATTCTTTCGATAAACTAAATCGCGTTTCGAGTAGTTATCAGACAAAATGTCACCACTCAAAATCTCCCACTAGCTTGTATCTCTCACTAGACCCCGAAGGTCATGGTGAACAAGCTATGTTACCTCTTCAAATCTATTACCCTTTCCCGATTGAAAGGAAACTTAGTCATTGTTCCTTTGAGACAGTGTTCCCAGATTGGGAAATAGGAATCACCCTTAGCCAGTCTTTAGGTCTTATCTCTAGGATATATGAACTAATTAATAGATATTGAAAAGTCGTTTATCTTAATACGGAAACCTTTTACCTTTAATAGTTTTAGATGTGTTACACATACCTATTCAGCTTTTCTTAGTGGTTCTGTCTTTATCAAACAAAAGTCCGAGTCTCAGATTCGTACTACAAATGTCATCTTCACTTTGTTTAAGGCAACTGCAATATCGAGACGAAAGTGAATCCATTTGTTTCAACGAATCATAAGTGTAAAAATAAATTTTTTCGTGATATTCAGGATAGAATCCGAATTCATTTCCTTATATCACTCCCACTATTCTAGTGAAATTGCGCCCGTTGTTACTTTATTAATCATTAATGCACAGCTTCATTGTTCTTCCAAAGAACTAAACCACTCGAGTCAAAGTTACTCGGTTAAGAAAGTCGCTAGGATTCATTGGTTAGTGATCGAAATCACTTTCCTTATCCTATACTTTCTTTAATTAATGTTTCGGTTTAGCCTCAAAACTTTAGTTAAGATGATTAACACTTATAGACATTATTTCCCATTCTTAACTTTCTGAAAAGGAAATAGTCTTGAACTAGCGATTCGTTTGAGTAGACACTACTTACCTCGTGAAGCGTGGGATGTCTAATGAAAGTGTTACCCAGTGGGACTGATTTTCTAATAAATTAGAAAAACATAATATAAAAGCTCCCACTAGTTTATCGGTTCCAAATACCGTCTAACTAGCGACACTTTAATTTATGATTCTTCAATTTTTCTATCAGAAAATTTCTCGTGTAGACACTACACAATTCACTAGAAGAATTTTATCGTCCCAATCATCTTTCAAACTAACTACGGTTGTCTCTCGTTCTGCACGAGTGACAGCAGTGACATGTCTATTTACGTCACTTAAGTTTTGAAGGCTTCAAGAGAAATATCTCTTCGAAAAATTAATCGCATGTGAGATTAATAAATACAACGTTCTAGTTACTTACCATTTTTAACGAAGTCATTACTAGTCAATTTTACATTACTTGATCTAGAACCTTTAGAGATATATATATGAGTTGTAAATAAAATTGTGAGAAAAATAAATCCAAATCATACACTACTAAAGTTTTAGGAACATAAACTAAGTACTTATAGTCTATCCTACCGTTCCAAGGATTTAATCTAATGCCTCAGTGCCGCCTTAGGGTAGGTCAAAGAGGTTTCGATTAATATTGAAGATCAGATTGAGAATCGAACATCTCATTTGTGATCGTCAATCACCTTTCCTTTTTCAGCCAAGGTACTACCAAAAATACCCTTTATGAGTGTGACCCTCTTGTCTCTCAGATTTTTAGGTAGACCCGAGTGTGTACGCCTTAGGGTCGGTCGGTGACCCGACGAGTACCCAAAATCCTATCCTTTCGGAGACCAAGCCTTGAATTTTGATAGCGGTGAAAGCCTTCCTTAGGGGGCCGAAATCAAAGCCGGCACGAGGCGTCACCATTCTCTCACGTTGCTTGTGTCATGCAGTAGAGGCCGTGGGGTCGTTGTCGCCTCTCCCGCTCCCACTCAATATTTTGAAAAAGTGGTGGGTTTACTGATCACGTTTTTGGACTTGATGTTACATTAAGGAACAATAATTCACAGGCCCGAATGTTGTCGGTTATGTGGGCTAACCCACCCGACCTATTCGTTAGAACATATGTGGCCGTCGGACGGATCAAGGGTAGGGGAGCTCCATTAAGCCGTAGTGGCTCTTGGATGACTCGACCTTGCGAGATCCCCGTGCAAGCGCCACACGTGGAGAGGTGAAGTCGATTGAGCCGTAGCTACCGTTGACCACCCAACCATGGTTAAACCACTTTCGAACCTGTTTGCCCGTGATTATCCAATCCTTAAACATCAAACTTTCACGTAGACACTACGGAACAAGAACGTAATCTCGTCTTTGGTAAGGTGGAATTCACCAAGAATCCAACACCTTAACCACGAGGTTTCGGGATTTTACTCCTTATGCTTTCGCAGAGTGGGATTCACCGAGAATCCATCACCCAACCTCGACGATTGAAAAACCCGTGTTCCTCGGTTTTACCCTAATTAGTTTCTAATCAATATCAAACAATTAATTAAAACTAATTGCGTGTTTTATACATGCCTAACTAATTCCTCGAATTAATTTCTACATGTATGCATATGGAGTGGAATTCATGATATGATGCATGTCCTGGAAATTTTCCGGTTCTATTCATACAATCTACACATGTATACTAGTGCGGAAAATAAACACCGAGATGGACCGTTGACACCCCCGTAACTAATCTATTCGAAAATAAATTAAAACCCTAATCTGCAGCTGTTTAGAATCTTCGACGATTGGCATATCAAACGAACTCGGATCGGGACGAAACTTTCCAGATCTGATCTTCATTCTTCGGACTTCAAGATGGACGGTTGGATCGGAGCTTTGACTTGTCAATCTTCTCCAGTGAGCCGCCCAACTTGCTGCTGAATCTGACTTTTACAGCAGCGCATCAATGACTTCCCACTGCCGATCGGGAATCGAGATGAAACCCGATCGACCTGAAATTTTTATTACACGTCCAAAACTCCATATTTATCAATCTGACCGGTTGGATTTGCGTTTCAACTGTCGAAACTCTCCCAGAAATTCGAGGAAGTCACAGGTAGGGTTTCTGTGAATCCTGCGTTTTTCTGTTACAGCAGCTTCTTTGCAGCAACGAACGGACATCCAAACGGACTCTGATCGACGCCAAATTTTGTGGGATTGTTCATCAACTTCCAATCTTGATTCTGACCGGAGGGATCATCATTTTAACGGTTCGATCAACGGGAAAAACGAAATATCTAAACAGCTACTAAACAGATCTACTTACAGGAAATTAAACTTGCAATAATAAATAAATTACATAATTTCCTATACTCATATGAACGAATTTTCATCGTTTATATGAGTTTACAATAGATCTAACGGGAAAGCGGTGCCAACCCCAATCCATCTCTTCAACCATCATAATTTAAAATTATTAATGCATAATAATAAGTAAAATATCACCTACATGCAATTCCACTCCTTTAAGTCGTTTAACTACGATTATGACTATATAAATCGTGGAACCTGGCTCCGATACCACATGAAGGATGCAGGTTCTTAGATCTAACCAAGTTAGATCTATACGCAGCGGACGGATCACGATTTACATATCATAAAACATAGTTAAAGGACTTAAAAACTACAAGGGGGTTAAGATCATGTTACCAATAGTAGGAAGAGAAGCCAAGATCTTCCGATGTGTTCTCCAAACGGCGGTTGGTGGACACCCTTCTTGATACACGAGCCTCCTAGATATGCAACACCAAGAAAAACTTAGAGTTTTTCTTCTTCTAAAACCCTGCAAATGAGAGAAACTAATTTTTCCTCTCCTTTTTGATATGGTGGTGAATTATGCCAAGTCTATTGAGGCTTGAGAGAACTCTCTTTATATATGAGAGTAAACCTTGTCCTCAAGGATTAAATAATTAAGAGATAATTATTCCATTAATCCTTTATTCCAAATAAAAGATAAATAAAATGATTATCCCAAACAAATTAGGATAAATCATATTATTATCTAATATTCCATGAATTATCATTTAACAAATAAAAGATAAATCACATGTCATATAACCATCACAATTGGCGCCACCTTTAGGGTTTCCAAGCCCACATAAAATGTCTTTTATGTGTATTATATTATCTAAAGCCCAACTAAATAATATTTTGCATATCAATTAATTAGCCTAACCAATTAATTATCAATGAGACCCAAATAACAAGATTATTAGTCCGAATTACGAAGTTTACATCGGGGACCATGGACTATAACCGAGTAGCTCAATAATTAATTATTCATCGAACCGAATAAGTACATTAATTATTAATTCCGGGATTACGCCACCATAAACCCAAGCTGAACTCTACCGATTATAGATGTATACTTATACTCAACCCATGTGAGTGAATAAGCGTCCATTGATATAATCACTACATACGGATTAACCTCCATAGATCGTCCATTACGAGTGGGAAGTCTCCGTGAACCCGACTCAGAATATCTTATCTTTATTTACCATTAACCCAAAGTGATCAATTAGTTCACATATCCGACTAGTAGCTAATTAGTCTAACATGAACTGGGCCCATCGATCATTTTCTTAGGGCTAACAAATAAGAAGTTTGTCTCTCTACTTCCCCATGAGGAAGGAATGGATTCTATGTCTCGTGAAAATCGAACTACTCACTCATCTCGGAGATAGTGCCAATGAGAAGTGGCTTGGAACACATTATTTAAGTGAACCGTAACTAACACATCAAACACTACCCCAGGACAAGCGGCACCACTGTGATCACCTCAGATTAAGGTTGATCCATATATGATCATCTAATGATTTAATAAGATTCCTCGATTACGGAATTATACCGAGAAATATAGATTAAATCGGTCCGAATTCTATATGAATGCCATCATATATAAATGCCCCACGTGGTAAGTCCTCTACCGACAGTCCGGATAAGACTATCACACCCTAAGGTGTTCAGGCGCATTATTGGTGTTTTAATCAAGAGACCCTAAACTCGATTAAGTTCACCACGGACTATCAGATTTAAGTATATCACGATAACTCAATCCTCACGTGTTATCCATACTTTGAGTTAAGTGGTTACATCTGAGATATACTTAGGGTTTGCAAAGCAATGATGTATTACTTTACAAGCACAAAGCAAGTAATAAGGTGAGATAAATTCTGTCATCCACTAACAACAATTACACAAATTGTCTTTCGTGCACTACACCTAACAGTTTCATCAAAGAATGCAAGGATAAAGTAAGTTATCAATGATATTACTACAAAAACAGTACTGTCACTGCACTTTCTTGTCAATATGTTTCCAAAAAAAAAAAAAAATCAACACAAACTTCTCTTATTCGCAGATAGAGATTATTTTGAAATCCACTCCACCAACAAGACTTGCAAGAACCAGGCAACAAAGCATACCAACAAAAGTGGAAAAGGTTCAAAAGCTACCTTTACAGGATAATCAAACGTAAGTATGAATGCAATTATGTAACATAATGACCATAACAAATCATACACAATAATAATGTAATCATTGAAATATAATGCAGAGGCTGTGCCTCTTTACTTGCTATATTACATGTACAGACTAGCACAATATCTCACAATTCAACCACATCTAGATGATCAACAAGTGCAAAGAACTCAAGGGAATGGTTGTCAATTCATTAGTGCTTAATGAATTTACACAGAGCACTAAAATGGTTGTAACTAGAATTTTAAATATTCTGACTAGTCTACTACTTTTGGAATATTCATGGTCAATCCTTTATGTAAAGTATTTGAATGATACAATGACAAAATGCAATGACAAAGTGTGGGTGATGGTCCATAATCGATTCTCGATTTTATGTTGGGGTTTGATGGTTCAGTTTGGAAGCTTCATGGCAATTTGACAAATTGGAAATATTTGATCGTTCATGTTTTTTGTGAATTTGTCTTATTTTTTTGTGCATTCATTGTTAACAATTTATGTACATAATAATGTAATTCCATTAAAGACATTACCAGATTAATGAAATAAAAATAGAATACATCTCCATACATGTCACTGCATAAATTACACAATCATCTCAATTTATTCACAAAATAAATACAAAGATACACATATCAATAAAATATAGGGGATAAAAACCAATACAAATTTGAAGTCATTAAGTACATAATCATATTATTCCATTGAATACAACAACAACAACTGAACGGATTGCCACTAATTTGCAATGACACTCATGTCACCGAAACTGAATACACGATCATTTCATTGTATGCACAAAACAAATACAAAACTACCGATGTCGATAACATATGGATGACAAAAACAAATACAAATATGATAACATTAAGTAAATAATCAACTCAGTCCATTAAATACAACAGCCAGTCAATAAAGTAATCAAATCTGCATAAACATCACTATGCAGTGACACTCATGTCACTGCAAATAAGTTCATCGTCGTTTCAGTAGAAATAAAAACATACCAATAACAAAAATATATAAGGAATAGAAAGGATTACAAACAACAAAGATTTAACAAAAAAACTTAATATCATCACTGCATTACAGTAATCTAAATGAACATAATGATGCAGTGACACCAATGTCACTGCATTTGGGAAATATGAAAATAAAATGTCTGAAACCATGAGTAACAAACTCCAATCTCAATGTTTAAAAAAGAAAACATCCATTAACTATAAAAACAACAGGAGCATGGCGGTCTTCTTATTATGATGCCCAAAGCGATGACATTTACCACATTGGATAACACGTTTGGACGACTCACCACGAGATCGAATACGCTCGTCCGAGGCCTACCAGCCGCTTCTGCAACAGGACAAAGCACAACAACATCTTTGAATTATTCTTCAAAAGGGACCAGGAATTGGATTTATTGAAAACTCATATGAACCAACATAAGACCTTGTCAAAAACAAGGATCAACGTAGTCGACCAACGGAAAACCGGTAGTCTAATGACGACCAATCCATGAACACACGGATAGCCATTCGGCTGCGCCACTCGATTGCCACGAGCAAGCACGACGATCCAAATCAACACTTGCTGGAGGAGATGAAAAAACTTCATACTTATAATAAGTAGAACTAGCAACCCTAAAGCCTCTCCCCGAATCCATCAACTTATATAAAATAGCATCAACCTTTGGACATATCAAAGACTTGAATGACGCCGCATCAAGACGCGTCTATCTCGATAATCTTGTCATTAGCTTGATCTGAATGCCATCAACCATATTCAATACGAGGAAGGTGCCTCTCCTTAAATACCCATGAATTAAAAGATTCGACCAAAGAAGACGCATATATGACCGTATCGACAACCTTTAAAATAAGCATTAGCCCAATTCTCGGGATGTAAATTCTCCAAGAACCTTCTTGCTTGAGCTCCACCTTCAAGTAAGAAATCATCCATGTACTTCGATACTCTTCAACACTCGGAGCATAAGCACAATTGTAAAGCAAATTAACCATTACACACGCAAAGCTTTACTTGTAGATTTACCACTAAAACAAGTCTTGATTCAACTTCAAATGGTAAATGCAATAAGAATGGAATGCATCAGAAACACCTCCGTATAGCATCCAATAATCCAAAGTATTCTATCTGTCATGAACGTAATTTGACGAATTGGTATAAGTAAATCCTTCAAATGCAACAAGAACCATTTCCAATTATGATAATCCTCGGAATCAACAACAAGATAACACAGAGGATATATCCTCGCAAGAATTTCAAAACAATATCACTTCAAATTAACAGAAAATGAGTCACTGCAAAAGAATCAAAACTACGAAAGGTAGAGTGTACAAAAACACAATCATCATAAAAAAGAACAAAATAAATGGAAGGACAGTTAACACAGGGAGTTGAAAAAACAAGGGGTCACAGAATTCCCAATCTCACTTAAAAAAAAAAAAAAAAAAAAGGAAAAACAAAACAAAAGCGCATAAAAGCAAATGTCACTTTGACTAAAGTCGAGATGTCACTCAGAGGAAAATAAATCACTCGCAGGAAAATCAATCATCCTTTGCATAAAAATAAATTGTAATCGTAAATAAAACATACCATTCTCACCATCCTTCCCGATTACGACCAACAAATGACCATTCATATCAAATTTCAAATGTGCCCCATCAAGAAACAAAGATTGGTCGACAATACTTGAACCCACGAATACAAGCATCAAACGCAATAAACATCCGATGAAAACGCCAAGATTCAGGTTGCACTTCAAAAAAAACAACAGAACCAGGATTCGTTTCATGAACACTAGCAACATAACCTGGTATTCTTTTGAATGAGTTTTCAACATCACCATATAAGGAATCCTAGCCTTTTAACAATGAGACCAGCGACATCATAAGAAGCTGGATTCCTATAATCAGTGGTTGTCGCAAGTCGCAAATCTGTTGCAGAATAACTTGGATCATCACGAACCTTAGAAACAATCAACTTGGAAAGAAGATCAGAAGTCATCCGACGATCTCGACCAAAGGATCTGGAAGATGTACCACACGTATGAACATTGCACAATAAATTTACATAAAAGAATCCATTTGATTTCCGTTTTGAAGCACGAACATTCCAGCAACAGTTTACTTCATCCTTCTTCGCACAGACAGCATAAATCCTCTTATTATCATTCTTTGTGTACACGTACTTAAAACCAGTTTCTATAGACAATTTCTGCAAGCAATCCCTAAATTCACAAGCACCACCAACAAAACGTTGACCTTCCCTAATTAATATTTTATCCCAACCAAGAGTCAACTGATTACTATCACTCGAAGATGTACAAGACGACAAAAGACAAACTTCATCATCAACATTATCCTCCACTCCAACACAGCTACCTCCATTGTAAGACGATGCAGAACCAACCAAACCAGTGCCTACAACCTCCACATTAACGCGCTTAGCACTATAAGAATCAGCAACACAAATCATGGCCTGAACATCATCATCACAGCTTAAGAGACACTTCGGATTATCAGGCAAAAAGTAATAAAGACTAATACATAAGTCCTTCAAATCAATCCAGCGATTTGAAATTCTATCAACAATAGACTTGAAGGTAGTAGTAGGTGTCGCTGTCATGACACATGTCTCTTCTTTGTAGGAGCACATAAGAATCAACATTGCAATCCTGGAAGCAATTAAAACCAAACAAAATATGAATGCATGTAAGAAAAAGAACACAGTCACTGCATTACTAATTACATGTCACAGCATAACTACATGTCACTGCATAGCTACATGTCACTGCTTAACTAATAACAACTCATTGCATTGACCACAACCAATGAATAATAATTCCAACTCAAATTACACTACAATCACTACAAAATATTATTGAAAACAATTCTGATATCAATAACCTAATATATCAGTACAAAAACATTATATCTCTAACTACATAGCAGAAGTCACTGCATAAAATCAAATTTCAATACATTTATTACAAGATTCACCAGCAACACTGACATATATCACTACATATGCAAAATGGGGAATAAATAACATAAAACATCAATCCATAAAACAACAGACTGACAATACTAACAATATATGTCAATAAATGAAACATGTCACTGCATTAAAAGCAACAAATAAACAATCAACGACACCCTAAATAACCCTGGTTAGAATTCAATCACAGTTAATGTACAGTACATTCACAGAACTACAATCACTTAACATAAAACTAACAGATGTACTAATTCCAAATCAAAGTACACTTCAAATATGACAATATCAATTCAACATAATGATCATATATTCAAAACAATGATCATACTCACTGAATCTGAAATAGAACATCAATAATATATCACTACAGGAATAATTAATGTAAGACAAACTATTCGATCCTTTGCATAAACACATGAAAAAACACTTTGGTGTCAAAATTAAAATAAATATCTCGGATATTCAAAGCAATGATCATATATTCGAGAAGAAGAATTATTTGAACAAATATAAAAACATCAAAATACAAGTAATGCACAATTGTAATCGATAAATTAGAATCGAAAAACATCAAATTAAGATCAATTTGCACAATGATGCATAATAAATGTAAAGTAAATAGCAAATGGTGAAAATTACCAGCAAAATGAATGAATCAGATTATCCAACACTTAAAACGATCCAAACGCCGATTTACAAAGCTCAATTCAACGAAACCAACACAACCAAGCAGCAGAAATTGAATCACGAAGCATCAGAAAATGACAATGAAGACGATAGCACAACAAAAATCAGACAAAATCCGAGCCGTAATGAATTGATGGATAAAATACGGTGGATTATACGGAAAAGCGAGCAAAAGAAGCAGAAATTCAGTTAGTAAGATTCTCCTAAGAAATTAAAGCAGATCCGATATATTCTGTTATGAAAAGTGTGTTAAATGATCTAAAGGGTAATAGTGGAAAAGTAAATGAAATGTGTCCTTATAAACAAATAAGATTTTAGGATGTCCTAAATGCCCATTAAGTGTCCAAACTAGTCCTTATAAACAAATATCCATTTTTTTAATTGTATTTTGAACGAGTTTCCCCTAATTAATTAGCATTTGAGGAATTCATATATTAAAATTAATGCATAATTTGGAGATGATCATCGAACTTATTTTCATTAAGATAGAGTCAATGAAACTTTCCTAATAAAATAACGAAATAACGACAACCTTCCTTTTCAATTAAATAATGTGAAAGAAGCTTTTTCATCACTATGAATTTATCTCAAATGAGTTGTTAAACTCACAAGCATTTCATAGCATTTACAGTATCAGAATTACTATCAAACACAAATTAAGAGAATGGCTTCCAAGATTGTTTACGTTTTGCTCGTTGCTTTCATCGTAGGTTCGTTCAATCTTTTTCTTCTCTTCCATACAATTTCAGTTTGCCATGCAACGCTAAGGTCTGTCCGTATGGAAGATAACTCGCAAAATTATTGTTAAAAAGTGTATTATGTGTGAAGTGATTTACGGAACAGATCCGTAATTAGCGGAAGTAATTACGGAAAATTAAAAAAATATAGAAAATAATGAACACTAAATAAAAATTCTTTTTATTACATAGATAAGAGCTATTAGGTTACAGATTTGACTTGAACCAAGAAGAAGATAAAAGTGCAATGCATAATAAAATAAAGAACTAGAGATCAAAGCGAGACGACTAAATTACTATTTTTTTAAGGCAAATTGATCCGATATGGTGTTCACGGTAGTAGCAACTGTCTCCCAAGATACAACGGCTTCACGTCTCGGATTTAAAGACACTTCAAAAATCCGTGATCCGGCGAACTTTCAGAGTGCTCCGACTTCTCTTCGACTCAAGCTCAAAAACTATATGAGAGACTCTTTGCAGTGAAAAAACATGAGAAAATTCGTTGCCTCTAACCTTCATCAATATAGTTCTTTATATAGTTGAGAGAACCAATACTTGAATATGATTGGTCGTATAACACAGGTCGGCCGACACTTACGTCAAGAAAATTTACCTTGCTGACCCCTTATTCCACTCGTTGGATTAAGTTCTTAGCCGACTTAATTCTTGCTTCTGATTCGTCAGATGATGTGTCGTCTGAATTCTGATTGGTCGGATTATTCAATCACACGAATTCTTGAATTCAGATTGGTCCGATATGTCACAATCACTTGTGAAAAATTAATTCTTGGTTAATTTCATAAAAACAAATTGTCCAAAAAATTAATAGCAACCGAACCGAGCCGGCCGGACAGCGGCGAGCGCGCTTGAAGAATTATCTAAGTCTTCCACCCTGCATAAAATTATTGTGCCCCTTAGGGCACATCCATGAGTGAAATACTAGCAGTTAAATATGGAGCTCAAGTCTCCTACTTTTCCAATGTGGGAGAGTTTGAGTTGATCACACCTTCAACTCCTCTCCACATATGTTTTATATCAACTTTAGGTATTAATTTCTCATTCATCCGATATACGAATCGTGTGATTCCAAAGCCAAACATCATCTAATTCGTGACTCGTGAGTAGTGTTTTTAGACGTAATAAGCTCCCGGTGAATCTCACCGGGCGTACCCAAAATTTGCGCTAAAGTTGACTGTTTCATTACACGTTTAATTTAAATCCCCATTTCATGGGTTTGGCTCATATCTCCAACAATTAGTTTTGTAACATGGTATTCTTAACGTTTTAGTCTTGTTTTTACTCTGCTTATAGCAGTTAATTTGGGAAAAAACAATAAATTTCGGCAGGAAAAAAAAATAATGGAAAAATTACAAAATTAGTCTGGTAACTTGTTCTAATTTAGATATAACAATGTGTTTGTGTGTGTGTGTTTTTTTTTTTTTTTTTTTTTTTGAAGAAAAACATAATAGCAACACAAATCTGTGAATGACTGTTTTATTGAATGATGGAAATGTTTACCATAGATAGTAGAGAAATCATTAAGAGATAAAGACTTATCCTACTATAACAAATATATATTTTTTATTCAAAATATAAATCTATATGGTCTTATCAATATAACATCTATATTTTTTTTTTTGACAACCATCATATTTATCTCTTCAAATTTTAACCATATTTTTATCTCTTTCACATTTTTGTCTCTTTTTTCTCCCAGTTCAGCAAACTCCGGTTGGAATTTTGCCATGTCAGCCTTCTGCGGCCAGCATCTTAGGAGTGAAATTGCAATAAATAAATAAATATTTAAGTTAGAAGACTAATTTTGTGATTTTAGCTGATAACTTACCATTCTCTATAGTTATCATTTTTGTGTTAGGAATTAATGTTATAACAGAAGATAGAACTGAGGCTGTAAAAAATTATTTGATGTGTTTTTGTGGTTAAACTCTTGGGTTTATATAATTAACCATAGTTACTAACTTTACAGGATGCGTAATGTTTTCTGAAGTCGAGGATAACGCAGTTAATGGCGAACCAGCAACAAACGGCCAAACGCCATACATCCAAGAAAAATTACTCCGGTCAGAAAGCTACTCGGGGAACGCTACTGTGAAAGCATTCACATGGACGGACACTGCGAAGGTGATGAAGACTGCAAAGAAATCGTATGCAGTTGCGTCCCGCTTCCACTACCTGTTGATTTTACTGTCATTAGAAAAATAGAAAAAAGGGCATTTTTGTACAATCACTTTGATGTAATTCTTTTTACCTTCATGTAGAAGGGTAGTTTAGTATTTTCTGTGTAATAAGCTGGAGACAAACAAACAAAAGGTTGTCCCTTTTGTCATTTTGTATTGATAGAAAAAGAAATAAAAAAAAGGAGGAAGATAGCGTCTTTTGGCTTCTCCCCTGTTCTTCTCATTTTCTAGATCTAGGGTTTATTTTTCCACACTACCTGTAGAGCATAATGAATGCATAGAGTTCACAGATGATTAGTAGTGTTTTATTAATTAATAATTATAACAATCGTGTTTTTACGTAATTTTTTATGATGAGACACTTTTTTTTTAATTTATTATTTTTATTTTAAATACCCTTTTTTTTTATTATTATAACATAAGAAAGATATTATAAAAACTCATGGCCGAGTTCAGAAATTTCAAAATCGTAATCTTCATGTAACTTATTTCTCTTTTTGATCTTCTAGGCGTCATATGAAATTTTCCACAACAAATGTTTCTTTTTCGATATCAGAAGAGTGATTTTTCTTTTTCTTGACTTTGTCATGCGAGTTATTCAAAAGTCGTAGGAGCTCTCTATCCTTATCCAAACCCGTTCGCTCGGTGTTAGTGCTCTTTTGGGCTGTTGAAGAAATATTTTGAGAGCTTTCTTGGGTCTTAGGTGATTTTTGAATTTTGTGGATGAGAGGGCGATATATCTTTTACATGCTGATCTAAGCATTCTTGAAAGCGTGAGTCCATCTGAAGTAGTTTGTCCGTCTTGTTGGAATTGTCTTCCTTGTGCTCGTGTAGTTGTGGTTCTTGAACTTCATGTTGTGCTGATGTATTGGATTGTTCTGAAGTCATCATAGCTTTCTGATGCTCTTCTGTAATGATCGGGCCTTCAAGTGCAGTATTCGACGTATTCACCTGTGTATTCTCGTAGTCTTGGGGTGGAGCAACATATTCCGTTGGAGTACTAGAGAACTGCCGTTCCTCTCTAAGTTCACTAAATGCAATAACTTGTGTCTTGTTTGAGCATTGATCATGGGCATTGGTTTATGTATCAGCATCATTCAAAATTGATTCCTCAGTAGGCCTGATAATAAATTCTTTATCAAAAGTTTCGCCTTCGTCAACATGCTGTGTTGAATTTTCTTTAGCAACCAGCCAAGATGATTCTAATGGAAGCAGCCCTTTTGGTCTGTATTCACATTTTGGGGGGTCCTTAGGTTTATTTTTATTCTGTGCTCGGAGTTCTGGGTTCTTAACAAAACATTCGTTGTCAGACACATATTATAATCAATGAGTATTGCATCAGAATTAGTAATGTAAATTCGCGTTGTGTGTTAATCTTGTGGACGGATGTCTGATGTTGGCAAAACTCACCGCAACAAATTTACCACAACAATCGACACTTCAAATCTTTACACTATTAATTATGACGCGACTCTTATCGATCAATGAGTGTCATATATAACTAATTAATAATGTAAAACCGTTTTGTGTGAATTATTATTACACAATTGTTGTGACATTAATATACTATTCTCTTTTAATTTTCAAAGGTAAATCTCTAGCTTAATGGTAATTAGGAAATCAAATAAGGTACCATTTGATTTGATGTTTCAACTTATGTCGTAATTTTCTTCTACATTTAAGCAATTGATTGATGTTTCAATCAGTACGTATAAACGTGATTTTGTCTATTTTAATTTGATGTGTTTTGTTTTGTTTCGGCTATATAATGTCCGTCTTGTGAACTTATTTGGAAGTTCAAATTTAACATAATAAAATAGTGTTTTAAATTTTATTTGTCATTGTTCTTAATTATGAGTTGTATCTTGTCTTTTTTTGTTTAACAACCTATTATTGTAAACAGTCTAGCAAAAGATAGAGTACAAATTGTACAACACAAGGCCTATTTCACAGAGAATCAACCAACAAAGAGTCACTTATTATGGATTGATTGATCCTTCATGACATTCACAAAACCATTAAACATCGTTCATTATCATTGGTATTTACAAGACATGAAATAATAACTCATTCCAACTAGTTGAATTGAAACCCTAATACACTTAACATTAGCATATAAGCGGTGTTGTTTTGGAGTAAATAAAAATATAGTAAATTCTATTCGTGAAATTCACTACACATTTAAGGATGTTTAGATGATTGGTTTGTATGTGACTTTCACCGGTCATATATTTTGAACGAGTTTCCCCTAATTAATTAGCATTTGAGGCATTCATATATTAAAATTAATGCATAATTTGGAGATGATCATCGAACTTATTCTCAATAAAATAAAATAACGAAATAATGACAACCTTCCTTTTCAATTAAATAAGAAGCTTTTTCATCACTATAAATTTATCTCAAATGAGTTGTTAAACTCACAAGCATTTCATAGCATTTACAGTATCAGAATTATTATCAAACACAAATTAAGAGAATGGCTTCCAAGATTGTTTACGTTTTGCTCGTTGCTTTCATCGCAGGTTCGTTCAATCTTTTTCTTCTCTTCCATACAATTTCAATTTGCCATGCAACGCTAAGGTCCGTCCGTATGGAAGATAACTCGCAAAATTAGTGTTATAAAAGTGTTTTATGTGTGGAGTAATTTAGGTAACAAATCTGTAATTAGTGATAGTAATTACGGAAAATTAAAATTTATAGAAAATAATGAACACGAAAATAAAATTTGTTTCATTAAATAGGTAGGAGCTATTACGTTACAGATTTGACTCTAACCAATAAGAAGATAAAAGTGCAATGCATAATAAAAGAGATCAAAGCGAGACGACTAAATTACTATTTTTTTAAGGCAAAATGATCCGACATGGTGCCAACAGTAGTAGCAACTGTCTCCCAAGATACAACGGCTTCACGTCTCGGATTTAAAGGCACTTCAAAAATCCGAGATCCAGCGAACTTACAGAGTGCTCCGACTTCTCTTCGACTCAAGATCAAAAACTATATGAGAGACTCTTTGCAGTGGAAGACACATGAGAAAATTCGTTGCTCTAACCTTCATCAATGGAGTTCTTTATATAGTTGAGAGAAGAACCAATACTTGAATATGATTGGTCGTATAACACAGGTCAGCCAACATTTACGTCAAGAAAATTTACCTTGGCTGACTCCTTATTCCACTCGTTGGATTAAGTTCTTAGCCGACTTAATTCTTGCTTCTGATTGGTCAGATGATGTGTCGTCCGAATTTTGATTAGTCGGATTATTCAATCACACGAATTCTTAAATTCACATTGGTCCGATGGCACAATCACATGCGAAAAATTAATTCATGGTTAATTTCATAAAAACAAATTGTCCAAAAAATTAATAGCAACCGAACCGAGCCGGCCGGACAGCAGCGAGCGCGCTTGTAGAATTATCTAAGTCTTCCACCCTGCATAAAAGTATTGTGCCCCTTGGGGCACATCCATGAGTGAAATACTAGCACTTAAATATGGAGCTCAAGTCTCCTATTTTTCCAATGTGGGAGAGTTTGAGTTGATCACACTTTCAACTCCTCTCCACACATGTTTTATATCAACTTTAGGCATTAATTTCTCTTTCATTCGATATACGAATCGTGTAATTCCAAAGCCAAACATCATCTAATTCGTGACTCGTGAGTAGTGTTTTTAGACGTAATAAGCTCCCGGTGAATCTCACCGGGATTATCCAAAATTTGCGCTAAAGTTGAGACACATATTAATAATTATAACAATCGTGTTTTTACGTAATTTTTTTATGATGAGACACATATTATAATCAATGAGTATTGCATCAGAATTAGTAATGTAAATTCGCGTTGTGTGTTAATTTTGTGGACGGATGTCTGATGTTGGCAAAACTCACCGCAACAAATTTACCACAACAATCGACACTTCAAATCTTTACACTATTAATTATGACGCGACTTTTATGGATCAATGAGTCATATATAACTAATTAATAATGTAAAACCGTTTTGTGTGAATTATTATTACACAATTGTTGTGACATTAATATACTATTCTCTGTTTATTTTCAAAGGTAATCTCTAGCTGAATTGTAATTAGGAAATCAAATAAGGTACCATTTGAATTTGATGTTTCAACTTATGTCGTAATTTTCTTCTACATTTAAGCAATTGATTGATGTTTCAATCAGTACGTATAAACGTGATTTTGTCTATTTTAATTTGATGTGTTTTGTTTTGTTTCGGCTATATATATAATGTCCGTCTTGTGAACTTATTTGGAAGTTCAAATTTAACATGGACGTTCAAATTTAACATAATAAAATAGTGTTTTAAATTTTATTTGTCATTGTTCTTAATTATGAGTTGTATCTTGTCTTTTTTTGTTTAACAACCTATTATTGTAAACAGTCTAGCAAAAGCTAGAGTACAAATTGTAAAACACACTTTCACAATCAAATACACTTAACATTAGCATATAAGTGGTGTTGTTTTGGAGTAAATAAAAATATAGTAAATCCTATTAATGAAATTCACTACACATTTAAAGATGTTTAGATGATTGGTTTGTATGTGACTTTCACCGGTCATTGAAATATGAGGTTCAAAATTCATGATTTAAGAATCAACGTTCATTTTTAGGGTTTAGGGTTAAGGTTCAGGGTTTAGCGTTTATGGTTTGGGTTCAGGGTTTAACGTCCACAAATGAGAAAATAAACTAAACCAAACCGAGAAGGGTTTCAATTGGAGACTTACTTCAAGCATGTCATAAATTTCAGTGCAAGATCCAAAAAAAAGTCGCTTGATAATATTCATTATCATAGATTTTTCAAAATTATCTTTAAGCGATCAGAGACTCAAGAGACTCAAATCGAAGGAGAATAGCAAAGGACTCAACAGATCTCTATGGTTCCTCAAGTGTCTATAGATTCTCTATTTCAAATTGTATTTCATAATCTATCACACTTACGGTTAGATGTCATGTAAAATTTCACAATCGATACGAAATACCTTATTTTTAAATGTTTCCTCCCTAAAAACTCATATTGAAGCTGGTATATGTCATGTAGATTTCACAATCCATACGAAATTCCCAATTATTTTACGCTTCCGAACCTAAAAATTATAATGAGTTAAGCTGATCTATATGTGAGAGTGACAAATATTATTATAACACTCATGCGTGATATATTACTAATAAATTGATATATAAAGAAATCTAAGAATTCCTATTTTAACAATGTGGACAATATTAACTACATTACAAACTACACTTTCCCTATGCCTATATTATATATTCGTCTATATATATGATAAATAATTAGCTGGTTATGCGTTTGATGCGTTCATAGTTTGGAGATGATCATTCAATTTATTTTCAATAAACTAAGTGAAAGAAACATTCAAAAGAACATATTACAGGTTCAAAAAAAAAAAAAAAAAAAAAAAAAAAAAAAAAAACCTTTCATTTCAGTTAAATAATGTGAAAGAAGCCTTTTCATCACTATAAACTGATCTTAAATTTGTTGTTAAATTATCATGTAACACAAGTATAATCAAACACAATTTAAGACAATGGCTTCAAAGATTGTTTTTATGGAAAATTAGGGATAATGACATAATCTGGAATGTTTTTAGTAACATGACGACTATATATTTTTTTATAGGGAGAAGGACAACTGCATAATTTTTATAGCGATAAAGACAAACAGTGAATCCAGAAAATCAGTGAATCTTCTCAGTGAATCCCGAAATCAATGAATTTCGACAGTGAATCCTGAAGATCAGTGAATTTCGACAATGAATTTTGAAAATTAGTGAATTTCGACAGTGAATTTCGATAGTAAATTTCGAACACAAGTGAATTTCGACAGTGAAGAAATAGTTTTGTCCTTTATACAAAAGTTTCAAAAGACTGTCCTTCTACTCAATTGATAATATTTCTGTCATTCTCCCTCATTTCCCCTTGTTTTTATTCTGCTCGTTGCGTTCATCGCAGGTTCGTTCAAACTCTTTCTTCTCTTCTATCCATACAATTTTAACGTGCCATGCTACGGTACAGTCTGTCCGTATGGAAGATATATAATTGGGTAAATTGCAAAATTAGTCCCGTAGCATAGTGTTCTAGTCTTGTTTTACTCCGGTTGCAATTTTATTTTAAAAAAAATACTGGGAATTCTTTCTTGTTTTTTTGTGTTTTTAGGGTATTTTTTTTTGTTGCAATTCTAATAATCCGATGGCCCGAGGAGCAGAATTTTTGGAGAAAAAATAAAATTGGCTGAAAAATTGTGAAAAATAGGGGAAGTAATTACAGAATTAGTCATGTAACTTTGGCTAATTTAGATATTACGTCTTTTTCTTTTTGGGTCATAGTATAAGGATGATTTTTGCAATTTCGCAACCTAAATCGTGTTTTTATTTTTTAATTTTTTTTAATTCCTGTTTTATAGACACATCAGCAAAATCCGGTTAGAGTTTTGCCACATCAGCTAGCCTCTCCCGACACCGGAAGACTTAAATTACATACAAAGAAATTAAAACCCAAGTTATTGGACTATAATCATAACTGGAGAAAAAACAGAACTAAAATACTAGGTATGCTGGTAATTATTCCGATGCTAATGTTTTAGGATCCATGATGTAATATTCCGATTTTCGGGAAAGGGCAAACGTGTCTTTTTGCGAAAACGAAATATTGGGTTCGGTCCCTTTTATTCGGAGTTAATTAATTTGGACGTTACATATATATTTGAGTGGCATATATATATAGTTAAGGAAATCTGATCTTTTATGACTAAGGGCAAATAAGGAAAACTAAGGTTTTATGGGAATGGGTATTTAAAGGAAAAATTAGACTGATAATCCCCATAACCTTTTTTAAAAAAAAAAGAAGGAGAGCAGCCACGTTTTCCCCTCTCTTCTGCGCATTCAAGGAGAGAGTTGAGGTTGGGAAAGTTTCACCAATAATTGAAGCGACTCTTGGTGGTTTTTAGATCGGACGGGGCGTTAGAATCGTCGTGAGGAAAGCATCGTCTTGATACCGGTTTGGTTGGCAAAGTCGCAGGCTTTGGTTGAGGTTTTGATCGGTTCTATGGCTGCAATTAGGTAAGGAAAGCGTCCTTATGATCTCAAATGTCTTTTATAAGGTTTAGATGGAATTGTAGGGTGTTTTGATGCTAGATTGATAAGTTTATGGATTGGTCATTGATCATAAGTGCCATGATATGTTTAGACACAATTTTGAGTTTTTTGTGTTGTTCTTGCTACTGTTCGATTTGGAATCGTTTTGGAAATCGCATGACGAAGGTTTAGGGTTCTAGTCGAACCCAGGTGGACGAGCGTCTGGCCTTTCTGGACGGGCGTCTACTTGGGGCACATTTCGAGACAGCGTCGGCTTTCTGGGCGGGCATTTGAAGTGTTGTTTTACATTCGAGATTGAAACTGTTTTAGGTGGACGGGCGTCTGGGTATAGTGGACGGGCGTCCAATAAACTTCAGACGGGCGTCCAGAGCCTTAAACGGGCGTCTAGCTTGTTTTGTCCTTCTTCTTTTGTTGGTTGTTGTTCAGCCTTATAAGCATGACTTAGCTTTATGAAACCTTTATATATGATATATTAAATGGTATAAACTTGAACAAGCCTGAATTGAACTTCCGATTCGTTCAGTTAAAACACCGAATGTACTCTTAAAGGGAGTTGAAGTTCGGATCCGTTGGAAGAGCATGATAGGCTTGTGCTTTGATGAATTAGCATTCATCAATGTCTGTGTAATTGCTAGGACTTGTCCGTGTCTAGTGGTACAGGAGGAGAGTAGTGTGTGAGGAGATTATTTGAAAACACTTAGGTGGCTAGTTAATCATCCTAATAAACAACGACTTGATTAGTAAAAGATTAAACAACATGTCTCTCTTGGCTAGGCACCGAGGCTAAATCGCGATGCATGTGCTACCTCTCGAAGGTGGAGGAACTCAGAGGTCAAAAGACCCTGAAAGTCTGAGAGGACTCATTTGAGACACGCAAGCTATCGGAGTCTACCTTTTCTAGACTTCGTGGATATTGGTGTGATCCACTAATATGTTGCAAAAGAGTGTTCCCGAGGTGGAAGAACCGCGTAGGTCATAATGACCCTAAGTACGGAGGGACTCTGCTGAGGTGGATGCGCGTAGTGCCTTTGAGTGCGGTTGTAACATAGATAAGCTAGGTAGAAACGTTTAGTCAATTCGTGTTGATGGACATGAAATGAACCCAAGATTGAGTCGGTCTTACATAAACAACCAATCGGTTTAAGTATCTTTTCCTTATAAACTACAGTTGTTTTCATAGCTTCTCTTTCTTATTAAGTACGTTGTACTTACCTCAAATGCATGTTTTTCTATGTGTTTGGGGATGAGAAAACTAACAGTTTTCGAGGAGGAGTTCGGCGGCGGCGTTTGTGGCGCTTCGTTGAAGACTTATCATTTACAGCTTTACTTTTACATTTGGATTCTTGATACTTTTGAGGTAGACTTTTGGTCTTTCGAGACGTGTAGCACTTTTCTTTTGAGATTCTTCGTACTTTCTCAGATGTAATAAATTTACATTTCCGCTTTTAGATTCCCCTTTTCTATTCTTAAACGTTTAGAAATTTTATACCCGAGTTTTGCTTCCGTTTGCTTTAATTTGATACGACATAGTAGAGGCTTACGTATAAAGTGAATTTACTTTTATTTTATACGTGCCGAACGTTTCATTTCCGGATAAGGACTCGGTGTCCGGGAACGGGGCGTTACAGTTGGTATCAGAGAAAAGCGTCCTTTAGGTTCCTTTTATTTTAAGATAAGCTTCTTTAGATCTTTTAGTAACGTCTGGTTTTCTTGATCATCAGGATGGTGTTCACGAGGACTGGAGCGGGTGCAGAGTCTTCCAGAGTTCGAGGGGAAAGTCCCATACCGGTTGTAGGGGGTGGAGTAGTGAGGCCGATACCCTTATCCCAGCAGAGTTTGTCTCCACCACCTCATACGGCGACACCCTCACCGAGGTCTCATCAGAGCTTGTCACCCCGAACTCATCAGGAACGACCTCCACGATGGCACGTGGGAAGTTCAGTTCAGTTCACCATGGTAAGTGATGTCCCAGCTGGCTATGTACCACCACCGGTGGCTAGCGTGTACCCTCCACCAACAAGTGTTTATCCACCAGTGTATCCTCAGCAGCAGCAGGTCTTTTACCCTCCTCCTGTAAGTCATGCTACTCAACCTACTGTACCACCTTCACCACGCGTTGATCATCAACAAGGCGTTGGTCACCCACCTTTTGGTTTTCAGCAACCCCAGTACCCTCCGCAGCCTCATCAGTTTTACCCTCAGGGATACTACCCTTACCAAACTGCACTCAGCGTATCCGGCTTACCTCAAGACAGCAGTACCCACAAAGCAGATACCTTATGGTTACCCACGGTTTACCCACCAGTTAGACCGGCCTTTGAGCAAGCACCAGTTGTGGATTGGTATACACGGTTAAGAAGGAATCGAGTTGAGAACTTTTATGGAAATGTGGAGCATATGAAGGCAGAAGAGTGCTTGAGAGGATTTGAAAAGGCTTGCAGGAACATACATGTCCCTGAGACGGAAATGGCACAATTGGCGATTAGTTTTCGTTGGGAGCAGTGAAGCTTGGATTGATGCCATACAAAGCAGTAACGGTAAGATAACAATTTGGGAAGGTTTTAAAGCCATGTTTTACAACGAATACTTCCGGCCACGGTGCAAGGTGATAAGGCAAGTCGAGTTTTGAAGTTTAAACAAGGTACTCAAGACACGGTGACCCAAAGTACACCAATAAGTTCAACGAATTGGGCGGTTCTACTGAGTTGATGAAAGTGGAGGAAAGGAAGATGGCTCTTTACAAGGGCGGCTTGGCTTATGAAATCCAATCAGGCATGTTGGGATTTCTGACAAAGAATATGGCGAGCTCTTGAATAAAGCTTTGGAAGTCGAGACCTTTAGAAAGAGGGCTCTGAGAGTTGTTGGGAACAAGAGAAGCTTTGGGACAAGCCAAGGAAATTTCAGGGGAGCGCCGCAACAGAACGTTAAGAAGACAACAACCCCTACGGAAGCTAAGGCCCCGAATAATGCACCGTTTTGCTCTAAGTGCAACAGAAATCACTCGAGAGAGAGTGCAGCGAGCGATCTTGGTTGCTACATCTGCGGAGAGCCAGGACACTTTTCTAGGCGTGTCCAAGCGAGAGGAGCAGAGGTAGCTCGAGTCAAGGAAGCGGGAAGAGCGGCCCAAGCCGACCGGTTCGAGTTTTTGCGATTGATCTTTGGTTTTGTGGAACCAGAGGGGCGACGTTATTTCGAGTACCATGTTGTTGTTTTGTTCTTTTGTTAAGATATTTTATAGTGTGTTTATTCATGTTGTAACTATATTTAAATAAATGAATATGCATCCTAGAGTACGATAATGTTAGAAAACCTAGTGGTCAAGGCTTTGTTTGATACGGGAGGCGTCAAATACTTTTGTGTCAACCAAGGTAGCTAAGAAATTGAACTTACCTTGAACCTTTAAGGAACACTTTGGAAATAACTACACCGTTAGGAAGGTAACAAAGGTGACTAGGATGATACCTCAAGTGGAAGTTCGAGTTGGACCTTATCGATGCAAGAGCGACTTCACGATTTTGGACTTCTCGGATTTTGATGTAATCCTCGGAATAGATTGGCTATCCGAGAATTATGTTCACTTGGATTTGTAGAGAGAAGAAAGTGACTTTTAAAGTACACGGAAATTGAGACAAGGCGTATCAAGGAATGTGTACAAGCCGAGTAAGAAGCGGCATCCGATAATTTCGGCGGTTAAGGCCATCAGGGCTTGTCAGAAGGGTTGTGAGGGCTACTTGTTGTATGCAGTGGATGTAGAACAAGTGAAGCCGAAGTTAGAAGAAACTCCTATAGTAAAAGAGTATCCCGAGGTGTTTCCAGAAGAGCTACCGGAAACATGCCGGATAGGAAATCGAGTTTGAGATCAAGTTGGTACCGGAGCGGCACTGATTGCTAAGGCACCCTATAGGATGGCACCGGCTGAATTAAAGGAGTTAAAAGCTCAACTTAAAGATATGCTTGAAAGGAACATAATTCAGCCCGATTACCTCGCCTTAGGAGCCCCTGTCTTGTTCGTGAAGAAGAAGGATGGTAGCATGCGGATGTGTATCGATTACGAGTATTTGAATAACCTTACCATCAAGAATAAGTACCCTCTACCAAGGATAGATGATCTGTTTAAACGGTTGCAAGGCAAGAAAGTGTTCTCAAGATTGACTTGAGATCCGGTTATCATCGATTGAAGATTAAAGTGGCGAGATATACCGAAGAGCGGCCTTGATGCGAGAGATATGGACATTATGAGTTCCTTGTCATGCCATTTGGACTCACTAATGCTCCGTCTGCATTTATGGATTTGATGCAACGTGTTTTCATGCCGTATTTGGATAAGTTTGTGATTGTGTTCATAGACGATATCCTTATCTACTCAAGGGATGAAAAAGAACACGAGGAACACTTGAGAATAGTGTTGGAGACCTTGAAGAAGAATCAGTTATACGCAAAGTTTTCAAAGTGTGACTTTTGGCTGGATCGAGTCAGTTTCTTGGGTCATGTGATTTCTGGAGATGGTATTCAAGTTGATCCAGTGAAAATCGAGGCAGTTGAGAATTGGCCTAGACCTACCACCGTTTCAGAAGTAAGAAGTTTTCTTGGGTTAGCTGGTTACTACCGAAAATTTGTACAAGACTTTTTGAAGATAGCTACTCCACTCACTAAGCTGACACAGAAGAATGTGAAGTTTGAATGGACTAGAGAGTGCGAAATAGCTTTTCAGACACTGAAGGAGAAGTTGACTACGGCCCCAGTGTTAGCAGTTCCGGAGATCTTTGATAATTACGACGTCTATACCGATGCTTCAGGACAGGGTCTAGGTTGTGTGTTAATGCAAGGAGGGAAAGTGATCGCCTATGCATCTAGGCAGTTGAAGGTGCATGAGAAGAATTACCCGACACATGATCTAGAGTTGGCAGCGGTAGTTTTTGCCTTAAAGACTTGGAGGCACTACTTGTATGGGGTTAAAGCAAGGATCTTCACCGACCATAAGAGTTTAAAGTATTTCTTCACCCAAGAGAATCTGAATATGAGACAGAGGAGATGGTTAGAATTCGTAAAGGATTACGATTTGGATATTCAGTACCATCCGGGAAAAGCAAATGTAGTAGCAGATGCGTTGAGCAGGAAACCTGTGTTTGCGGCTTCCAGTGTTGAGGTAGTGGCAGAGAGGCTAGATGGACTGCAAATCAGAAGCTTTGATCAGATCGAAGACCGGCAGTTTGTGGCACCGTTGTTAGCAAGATCTGAGTTGATGGATGTTATTCGGGAGAAGCAAGACGAAGATCCGGTTTTGGTTGATTTGAAGCGGGTGGCTAGAGAGAAGCCTACAGTTGGATACGTGCTAGATAAGAGTGGAAATCTGTGGTACCAGGATCGTCTGTGTGTACCTAATGTCGGCGACCTAAGACAAAGAGTTATGGAAGAGGCACACAGAATTGCTTTTGCGGTTCATCCAGGCGCTACTAAAATGTACAGAGATTTAAAGGAAAGATTTTGGTGGCCCTCGATGAAGTTGAAAATAGCTAAGTTTGTGGCAGAGTGTGACGTTTGTCAGAAGGTTAAGAGAACATAGAAGACCGGGGAATGCTTAAGCCATTGGACATCCCCTGAATGGAAGTGGGATAAGATTACGATGGATTTCATCACCGGATTACCTAGGACAAGGGTGGGCATGATGCAATTTGGGTAATTGTGGATAGATTGACCAAATCGCCCATTTCTTGCCATACAAAGTTGACATGCCGTTGAAGAAGATGGCGACACTATATCCTGGATAATATAGTGAAGCTACACGGAGTTCCTATCTCTATAGGATCGTGATTCGAGGTTCGTCAGTCGGTTTTGGAAGAGCTTACAAGAAGCCTTTGGAACTAAGTTGGATTTGAGCACGGCTTTTCATCCTCGAGATGGATGGACAATCCGAGAGGACCATCCAAACACTTGAAGACATGTTAAGAGCTTGTGTTTTGGAGGTAGGCGGATCATGGGATGATTACCTATCGGTAGCGAGTTTGCCTATAACAACAGTTTTCATGCAAGCATAGGCATGCCGCCGTTTGAAGTGTTGTATGGGAGAAGATGTCGGACGCCACTTTGTTTTGGGATGAAGTTGGGAGAGCAGATTACGAGGCGAGAAATGGTTGAACAAGCAAAGGAAAGGGTTCGATTGGTCAAGAAGAATTTGAAGGCACTCAAGACAGCGTGAAAAGTTGGGGTGATATTAGAAGGAGACACACAGAGTCCAAGTCGGTGATAGAGTTTACCTCCGAGCTTCACCGATGAAAGGAGTGAAACGCTTTGGATGAAAGAAAGCTAAGTCAAGGTATGTTGGACCTTTTGAGATCTTGGAAAGAGTTGGAGCGTTAGCTTATAAGCTTGATTGCGAGAATCAATGTCGAGAGTTCATAGCGTATTTCACGATCGATGTTGAAGAAATGTCGACAAGGAGCGATGTTGAAACTACGGTTGATCCAGAAATCCTACAAGATAATCTTGCTTACGACGAGAGACCTATCAAGATTTTAGACCGGAAAGAAAAGACGATTAAAAGGCGAATGGTTCCCTTGGTGCTAGTTCAGTGGAGCAATCATTCACCCGAGGAGGCAACTTGGGAAGTGGAAAGCGACATGATCAGTGAGTTCCAAGAGTTTGCGGACTTACCAGGTATGTTCTAGTTTCGAGGACAAAACTCCTTTTAAGGGGGGATGAATGTAATATTCCGATTTTCGGGAAAGGGCAGACGTGTCTTTTTGTGAAAACGAAATATTGGGTTCGGTCCCTTTTATTTGGAGTTAATTAATTTGGACGTTACATATATATTTCGAGTGGCATATATATATATAGTTAAGGAAATCTGATCTTTTATGACTAAGGGAAAATAAGGAAAACTAAGGTTTTATGGGAATGGGTATTTAAAGGAAAAATTAGACTGATAATCCCCATAACCTTTTTTAAAAAAAAAAGAAGGAGAGCAGCCACGTTTTTCCCCTCTCTTTTGCGCATTCAAGGAGAGAGTTGAGGGTTGGGAAAGTTTCACCAATAATTGAAGCAGCTCTTGGTGGTTTTTAGATCGGACGGGAGCGTTAGAATCGTCGTGAGGAAAGCATCGTCTTGATACCAGTTTGGTTGGCAAAGCTGCAGGCTTTGGTTGAGGTTTTGATCAGTTTCTGCGGCTGCAATTAGGTAAGGAAACTATCCTTATGATCTCAAATGTCTTTTATAAGGTTTAGATGGAATTGTAGGGTGTTTTGATGCTAGATTGATGAGTTTATGGATTGGTCATTGATCATAAGTGCCATGATATGTTTAGACACAATTTTCAGAGTTTTTTTGTGTTGTTCTTGCTACTGTTCGATTTGGAATCATTTTGGAAATCGCATGACGAAGGTTTAGGGTTCTAGTCGAACCCAGGTGGACGAGCGTCTGGCCTCTCTGGACGGGCGTCTACTTGGGGCACATTTCGGACGAGCGTCTGGCTTTCTTGGGACGGGCGTTTGAAGTGTTGTTTTACATTCGAGATTGAAAGCTGTTTTAGGTGGGCGGGCCTGCAGGTATAGTTGACGGGCGTCCAATAAACTTCAGACGGGCGCCCAGAGCCTTAAGCGGGCGCACAGCTTGTTTTGTCTTCTTCTTTTTGTTGGTTGTTGTTCAGCCTTATAAGCATGACTTAGCTTTATGAAACCTTTATATATGATATATTAAATGGTATAAACTTGAACAAGCCTGAATTGAACTTCCGATTCGTTCGGTTAAAACACCGAATGTACTCTTAAAGGAGTTGAAGTTCGGATCCGTCGGAAGAGCATGATAGGCTTGTGCTTTGATGAATTAGCATTCATCAATGTCGTGTAATTGCTAGGACTTGTCCGTGTCTAGTGGTTCAGGAGGAGAGTAGTGTGTGTGAGGAGATTATTTGAAAACACTTAGGTGGCTAGTTAATCATCCTAATAAACAACGACTTGATTAGTAAAAGATTAAACAACATGTCTCTCTTGGCTAGGCACCAGGCTAAATCGCGATGCATGTGCTACCTCGAAGGTGGAGGAACTCTGAGGTCAAAAGACCCTAAGCACAGAGGACTCACGAGACGCGCAAGCTATCGGAGTCTACCTTTTCTAGACTTCGTGGATATTGGTGTGATCCACTAATATGTTGCAAAAGAGTGTTCTCGAGGTGGAAGAACCCGTAGGTCATAATGACCCTAAGTGCGGAGGGACTCTGCTTTGAGGTGGATGCGGCAGTAGTGCCCTTGAGTGCGGTTGTAACATAGATAAGCTAGGTAGAAACGTTTAGTCAATTCGTGTTGATGGACATGAAATGAACCCAAGATTGAGTCGGTCTTACATAAACAACCAATCGGTTTAAGTATCTTTTCCTTATAAACTACAGTTGTTTTCATAGCTTCTCTTTCTTATTAAGTACGTTGTACTTACCTCAAATGCATGTTTTTCTATGTGTTTGGGGATGAGAAGACGAACGAGTTTTCGAGGAGGAGTTCGCGACGACGTTTGTGGCGCTTCGTTGAAGACTTATCATTTACAGCTTTACTTTTACATTTGGATTCTTGGTACTTTTGAGATAGACTTTTGGTCTTTCGAGACGTGTAGTACTTTTCTTTTGAGATTCTTCGTACTTTCTCAGATGTAATAAATTTACATTTCCGCTTTTAGATTCCCCTTTTCTATTCTTAAACGTTTAGAAATTTTATACCCGAGTTTTGCTTCCGTTTGCTTTAATTTGATACGACGTAGTAGAGGCTTACGTATAAAGTGAATTTACTTTTATTTTATACGTGCCGAACGTTTCATTTTCGGATAAGGACTCGGTGTCCGGGAACGGGGCGTTACACATGATGTTTTCTCAAGTCGAGGATAACGCAATTAATGGTGAATCCGAAAATGTCAATATACCTCTAAGAAAATGGGTTCAAAGCAATTTCACTCCTCTCAGTAAGCATCTCTTGGAGGATCCTTGTGTAAGCATTAATGAAGATGGAACGTGCGCAAGCCCTCAAGATTGCACAGATCCTATTAATTGCCGTTGCATCTATCAACCAATAAGAGGCATTTATGAATGCGATTAGTGATGTTACGGCACATCTTTACAACATTGATAATGACTAGACTCTCGTATCAGTTAAGGAGATCATATGTAATGATCAATATATAATGTAAAATCGGTTTGTGTGTCAATTTTCATAGCAGAATTGTTGTGATTATAACATTTCGCTTTTGTTTTCATGGGTTTCCTGTTAATGGTACGTAATTAGGAAATCAAATACGGTACCATTTCATTGCTTCGGGATTAACGTCACTCGTTGATGTCACGAACAATAGGTGATTTCGTCTATTTCAATCTGGTGTGTTTTGTTTTCTTTTGGCTATATAAAGCCGGACTTGTGATGTTGTAGAGAGTCTATAGAATACAAAAAGATAAATACTAAACTGAGTCGGACAAAGCATCTAACAAAAGCATCTAACAAGTTGTAAATACCCGACTAACCTAGCAACCAAATATAACTTGTAAAGACATTTTAGCCCACCTAAATATTCTAGGACTACATTTAGTGCATTATTGTCTACAAACTCTTAAGAAAATGTAAACCCCACTAAAATTATAAAGCCCATGACTAATAGTTATTAAGAGCCCATGATCCATCATGTGAACTTGTTTGAAGATATGAATTTATTACAATATAAGCTCCAACGTCAATTGGAATTAGAGCATACACAGGTTTCTGGGTGTTGTAACGTATTACAAATAAAGACTCAGAATAAAAGATTCAATCAACTAAAATAAACACACACAAGAACATAAACAAGAACAACATAACGATTTAACTTGGTTTCCGATAATATGCTGACTACTTCACGAGCATAGAGAGAATATTTATTATGCACATAAATTTACAAAGATATTGCCTGTTGATTACAATAAATGCTGGTGTTTATAGCTTTGGAGACCTAACCCTAGCCGCCATAATGTTCAACAGAGTATTTCCCAGAAATATACTCAGATGTGATTTTCCCAGAGCTCAACTAAAAACCATCAGATTTAACTAGACTTCAGATTCAAAGATAACTCACACGTGGCCATCAAACTTCGATTTGCTCACCACACTTCATCTGAGAACATCTCTACTGAACACAAAACCTGGTTGAACTCCACTTCAGCTGTAATACCTCAGTTGAACTCCACATCAGCTGAGTCTTCCAGATTATTAGCTTTTACAAATTCAGATGCAGAGATCAAGTCACCCTTGCGAACAAATCTCCACCTTGACTTGAACTCTCATTCAACCAGATGCATAAAAAATATAATGTACCATATGTACTCGTCAGTGCCAGATACACAAAACCATATTCCTCTTCTTCAAACTTGTCTTCTCAGACAAAAGATTAACAGTTTCGGATGTAAAGAAAATCTAGACGTAGATGAAATTTGCCTTTCTAAACAAGCTTGGTGAGCATATTAGCAGGATTATCAAATGTGCTGGTCTTCCTCTCATGAATCCTCTTCTCATTTCTTAGAAAATGATACATTACATCAATATGCTTGATTCTTTCATGATGAACCTGATCCTTAGCCAAACATATTGGACTCAGTCTATCATAATATATCTCAGCTTGATCCCAATGCACTCATTCTGTCATAATATATCTCAACTTGATCCTGATGCAAACTCAAATCACTGACCAATCCTTTTAACCAGATTCCCTCCTTGGCTGCCTCTGTAAGTGCTATGAATTCAGCCTCTGTGGGAGATTATGCCACCGTTGCCTGTAAAGTTACCTTCCAACTTACTACATAGCCTCTCAAAGTGAAAACATAACCAGTCATAGACTTCATGCTGCCCATATCTCCAGCATACACAAAATCATAGAACTTTATGGTTAAGCACTAAGTATCACCTCCATAAATGAGACCAACTTCAGATGTACCCCTAAGGTACCTGAACATCTTTTTCACAGCTTTCCAGTGTTCCTTTATAGGTTGAGTCATAAACATGCTGATAACACTGACTGCCCGAGCCAGATATGGCCTAATGTAGACCATAACATACATTAGACTTCCTACTTCACTAGCATATGGAACCTTTCACATGTACTTTTTCTTATCAGCTGATTGTGAAGTATAAATAAATTGATGTGTATTTGATACCACTGGCTAAGCAGCTGACATGCCAAACTTGGACAACATCTTTTGAATATAGTCCTCCTAAAACAAGAAAATGTTCTTCTAACTACTGTCTATCGATCCCTATCCCTAGAATTTTATTTGATGCACCCAAATCCTTCATCTCAAATTCAACATTGAGAGGGTCATTCAAATTCTGAACATCTGACTTCTTTTCAGCAACTATCAACATATCATCCACATATAAAACCATATAGATGAATGAACCATCTTTCAGCTTGTTGTGATACACGCATCAATCATATGGACTTCTATCATAGACCATCTTGATCATATATCTGTCAAACCTTGTACCACTACCTTGGAGCTTGCTTAAGTCCATACAAAGACTCCATCAACTAGCAAACAACCCTTATTTTCCAGGAACTTAGAACCTTTATGCCCGAGTCATTCATATCTCCTTATCTACATCACCATGTAGATAGGCTATGTTCACATTTAACTGCTCAAGTTCAACATCCGGATTTGCAACCATGGATATTAGTACTGGTGAGAATATCTCATCATAGTCCACCCCCTCTTTGTGACTGAACTTGCAACCAAATGTGCCTTATACTTGATTCCCTTAGCTGATGGCATTCTTTCCTCTTTCTTGAAGACCCATTTACAAGTGACTATCCTTCTTTCAAATGATTATTTGACCAGATCCCACGTCTGATTCTTTAGTACTGACTCTATTTCACCTCTCATAGAATCAAGCCATTGAAATGCCTCAGAACATGTCACTGCATCCATGTAAGCGGATGGCTCTGATCCATCTACCTCTACCGTAACTTGAAATGCATATCCAACCATGTCCTAAATGCCATACATCTTGGGAGGTCCAACATTATTCCTTTTAGCTCTGCTGAAAGCTATACTCTGCTGACCAACTTCAGCTGTTTGAGTTTTAGCTGACCGATGTTCAACTGTTCAGCTAACTCATTGTATCCAGCTCTAGTTCGACCAGATTAGATGAGTGTTGACTGTTCTCAACTGAATTTTGCTGTTCAACTAATTTAACCTGAAGCTCCATATATTTCTCAACACTCTCAGTTTTAGATTCAGCTCTGGCTTAAGATTTAGATGAGCCCCTTGAAGAGAGTCAACTTTACTATGCTTCGGTGTATGTTTTGACCACCCATTTATGACACTCTTGGCTTGTTTTGGGTAGTTTTAGACCATTTATAGGGTAAAAACACATTGAGCACTCACTTTGAGGTGAACCGTCACATTGATGGAAAACCTCGGCATTTTACGATGTTTTTGACCCTTTTCGAGACCTATTTATCTTGTGTAAGTATGTTCTGTATGTGTTGATGTTGTGTTTCAATGTACAAGTGACTCATGAACCCGGATGTTAAGGCACGATGCTCAGAAAGACGAAACTAAAGCCCGGGAATGGAAATTGATCAAAAATAGTTGTTGCTTTCACCATACGTTCACTTCATCAGCCATTTTATCCCTGGTAAAAGAATTTTATGGACTTGTGGTCTTCATAAAAGTTGTAGAAAATTGAATGATCTTTCCAACTCACTTTGAATCACTCAAATCAGAGCTCTACACGCGTAGATATTCCCAAATTACTGAAGGTCGTCAGTGCTGAAAGTTGCAGGATCCAGTGCAAGAGCACCAGATCCAGTGCGCACGCACTGGACGGACAGAAAGCTCAATTTTGATATAGAGCTGCTAGTGCGTGCAAACCAGATGTAGTGCGTGCGCACATGGTCTATTTTCTGCACCTATATATACATTTTCAGACAGATTTTCAGCAATTCTTCTCCTCCCAAGAACCCTAACTTTAACATAGTTTACCCCCCTTCCCTTTTACTCTGAATCCTTCCTAACCCTCATTTCTCTTAGATTAGACTTAAAATTAGTTTAGCTTCTAGCTCAAATCTCTTCTCTACTCTTGGTTTGTATCAATTTGGGTCATCCTCTTCATCTTTGGACATGGATGTTGAATCAACTTGATGCAACGAGACTTTTATCACGATTTTGGTAACTAATTTAGTTTTTTTTTCTTGTTTTATGGCTTTAATCTTCTCTTTGATTGTTGTTTCATGCTTTGTAATGAGTAGCTAATTACTACATTGTCGAATCATGTGAAAGTTGAAGAAATCACCTTCTAGTTGATGTGTTTGGGAATGGGTAGTGTTTAATTGTTGTTATATCGATTAATTCATGTCTTAAAACTTGTTCTTAATGCGTGAATTAGCTTGTACACCTAGTTTATGAACACACACACCACTTTTATAAATGAATGTTGCGAAGGGGTGTGGGAAAAGGGGTTTTAAGATTGTTATTTACAATTGACTGGGTTGTTTAGATCGATTGGGTAACGAGGTTTGTCGATGTAAATCGAGCGGCTCTAGAGCGTTTATCTTGTTTCGGTCAGTTAAATCCTTAAATGCGGACTGTTGAACCAGGCAAAGGGTACTAGGTAGTTGCATGGCGTCTAGTACTATCTTAGGAGTTTGCACCCACGAATATAAGCATTAGGGTGGTTGGTTAGTTGTTCCCATTCCCAAATAATCGATTAGAGGGGCGAAAGTATTCAACTGGATCGTGATTTGGCTATGTCTCTTTCTCTCTTTATCTTTACTTTAAATATCGCTTCAGCATATTCAAAACTTGAACACACTTGATTAACCTAAACTAAGTACGAGAAGACTTTGGTAGTTGATTGATTCCTCGTAGGATACGACCTTGCTCACCACTATAGTGCTTCCGACCCGGTACTCTGCCGGTTAAGGTTGGTCGTTACTATTTTGGTCATCACCCCTCATAGCTGAGTTCATCATAGAGTTTACACCAAAGAATACACTCCTGCTAAGTATAACCCTGATTTCAACTGATGATCAGATTCTATACCCCTTAACTCCATCTTCACACCCTAAAAACACTTTTTTTTCTTGGCTTTTGGCTCCAGCTTACCTTTACTGACATGGTAATAAACTTGCTCCAAATAACCCTCAGATTTGAGTAACCTACATGCTTGCCTGACTACATCTCAAATGGTGTTTCAAGGTTGATCCCTGTGTGAGGTCCCATGTTGATTAGGTAGCTAGTTGCACTCACAACCTTTTCCCATAATCTCATTGACAAACCAAAACTAGAGAGCATGCACCTAACCCTCTCTAACGGTGTTCGATTCATTCTGCAACACCATTCTATTGAGGAGTAGCTCTAATCGTAAGGTGTCTGACAATACCTTCACCCTTGTAGAACTGATCAAACTCAGACCAGTAGAATTCTTGATTATTATCTGTTTAGAGCCTTTTGATTTTCTTCTCTGTATGATTCTCCACTACGGCCTTCAAGTGCTTGAAACCCTTGTGTTAAGGGTGAAAATCTATGTTTTATTATGATATGTTTTACGGTATTTTCCCTCTTAATTGGATTAATTGCATAATAAACGGCCCTTATATGGAAATGTTGAGCATACTAGGTTTTTAAGGACTTAATCTCAATATTGAATAAATTATGTGTTTTCATCGTGAATTATAATTAATTGGACTTTATTACAGTTTTGCGATGTTTTCCATGTGTTATAGGTATGTTCATTGTGCTCAAATGGTGATCAAAAAGGGTTAAAACTCGAGCTATAAAGATTTAAGAAGAGATAATGATGAAGTGAATTGAAGAAAAGAGATAAAGATGCAAAAATCGCATTCAAGTCATTTGAGCGAGCGTCCATGCTCCGTCCATATCAAGCAGCGTCTCGAAATATCAAGCAGCGTCCAAGGTGCTAAAAGTGATTGAGAGTTTGGCCCGAGATCGAGCGGGCGCCTCGAGGAGAGTCGAAATATCAAGCGAAAGCGTCCGCCATCTTGAGCGCTCGTCCGTCCCCCGACTTCGGCCGAGACCGACTTAATCTTCTATAAATACCTGCCTATTTCTGCACCCAAGAAAACACACGATTCGACACACATAAACCCTAATACCTGAGGCGGCTAAGGCTGCAGTTTTACATCTTTTCCTTCACTTTTATGCAAATTAGATCTAGGTTAGTTTAGGTTACTTTTTATCTTTGTTTTTATACATTCTTTGAGTTCTTGAGGATGTTCAGAGGCTAAAACCTCCATCAAGCGAGAGTTGTGAAGCCATCAGCGTGAATTGATCTGTTTATCTCGGTTATTATTGTGAGTATTTATTTATGGTTGTTTCTTATTCATGCTTTACTCATGTTTTTAGTGCATTATATCGGAAGATTGCATGTTTTCGATTGTGTTTATGCTTGATGGGAGTCATGTTAAACCTTTAGATCACCATGAATAGGAATAGTCTACGAATCTATAATAACGGAAGTTAATAGGTTCGATCACTAGGTTAAACATAAAAGTTGACATCTTTGGTCTTTTAAACGCGTTAATCTAGCATTGGAAGATACTAGGTTAATAGATGAAATACCTAAGGAATTAGGATTTCATGTTAAGAGAAGATGAATCACAACCTAAGTAAATACCACGTAAAATCGAGATAGGAGATCAATGCATGTTGATAGGTGGATCAATCCTCGTTTGTCTTTTATAAACTTGATTTACAACCTCGTAGCTTAGTTTAGATTAGTTAATTTATTTTCTGCACTTTTAGTTTATTTTTATCGCTTTCAATCTCTCTAGCATTGGATTAATCTCCTCTGTCTAGTTATTTTCGCATATTTGTTTAGTTAGTTATTCGTTAGGTTAGTAATCGTGACAAGAGTTAGTTAAAAACAAAGGCTAGGGTTAACATTCGTCTAGTTCCCCGTAAGATCGACCCGACATAGCCTCTATACTACGATCCTTGCACTTGAGGTTAACCGGTTTTATTACTTGTTTATTTTGTATTAATAAAATCCGTGACAAGTTTTTGGCGCCGTTGCCGGGGAACCGGACGGTTGCCTAGTTTTTGTTTTTGTTTTTTTTTTGTTTGTTTTAAATTCTTGTTTTTAGGTTAGATCTTTTGATCTCTGTTTGTTGTTAGTAGTTTAGTTGTTTTGTTCGTTTATACATCGTTTTATTTGTATTTCCGTGAGTAGTTAATATAAAATTTTTGCTTCTAGTCTAGACTCTTTTTTACGTGTTTGTACTCTGTTTTCTAATCGTTTACGCTTGATTGGGCGGCGTCCGTTATACTAGACGCCCGTCCAGTTCTTGCTCTAGTCGGACGGCGTTCATACCTCTGGGCGCCCGTCCCAGTTACGAGTTAAAAAAAAAAAAAAAAAACGGACAGACGGCGTTCATATTTTGAACGCCCGTCCATTTCGAAAACTAGTCAGGCGAGCGTCGATTAATTGGGCGCCCGTCATCTGTCTCGCCATCGATTTTATTTTTATTTCAATTAGGTTTTCTTTTTAAGTAGTTAAGTTTCGTAGTTTTTGATTCCTCTAGGTTTAGTTATCCTTTCCCGCCTCGATCCGTCCTTTCGTCACTTTCTATCCTTTCTTGCTCAACACCTTGAGTTGGTGTTGGTTTATGCAAACTCGTAGTCATAAGGGACCACTAATCTATTCCACGACCCGAAGCGGACCATAGTCCGACCCAATATAAGCGGAGACCGTTTCGGCGAAGAAGCGCTCTAGATCAAATTTGAGCAATATCTTTCGGGAGAAATCGAAAGAATAGTAATAATGGCGGCGGAAGATAGGCGGACGTTGGCCGACTATGCCATGCCCGATCTGATCACCATCAACCCGGCTATCGTCATGCCTACCATTCTGCTCCAAACTTCGAGCTTAAACCGGACTTATCTGAGATGATGCGGCATGCATCAATTTTCCATGGTTTCCCATCGAAAACCCCCACACTCACTTACACACATTCTTGCAAATATGCGGTACTACCCGTATCCAAGGTGTAAGTGAGGGCGCCATCAAGCTTAAACTATTTCCATTTTCCTTACGGGGGAGGCACTCGAGTGGTATCACTCTCCCTCTCGAATCCATCACTACGTGGGCGGAGCTCGAGAAGGAATTTCTAAGTCAATACTTTCCTCCTTCAAAAGCAGCGACCCATTGTGCGAGGCGAAATCTTCACATTCCGTCAATGTGGAAAATGAATCATTCTTTGAGGCGTGGAAAGGTTTAAGTCTCTCCTGCGAAAGTGTCCCCATCATGGCTTGCCAAAGCAAAGGCAAGTCCATACTTTCTTGATGGATTGACCGAGCTCACCAAGGGCATGGTCAATAGTTCCTCACAGTGGGGCATTTCTCAAGAAAACACTGATGAGGGGTGGGCGCTGTTCGAGGACATTGCCAAGTATAATTATGCCCCCTTATCAAGCCATTCAAGCACCTCCTCCGCCTCCTAAGGTCGAAGAGGTGACTATGCAAAATCTCGTTGCCATGTTGCAGAAGCAAATGGCAACCTCTCAAATAACAATTTGCTCAAAACTTCTCAAATCCGAGTTATCGGCTCCTTCACCTTCACGAGAACTCTCAAGTTACATCTTTGTGAAGCTTCTTTGTCAGGACCGGCCATATGGTGGCCAATGTCAATTTTCTTCCCCTCCGCCAAAGCAAGTCAATGTTGTTCATGACTATGGGCGACATAATCCAATCGCATGCCAAGTGTGTGATAGCATGGGGCATACTGCTCGCTTCTGTTCCATGATTGGGCAGAATGCGGAAGTCAATGCTTTCTCTGGCCAGACAAATCAGAGATTCAATAACCAATTCTCTGGCGAGCAGTTTCCAAAACCAAGGTTTAATCAATCTTGAGGATTTAATCTAATTCGAACTTCAATAGAAACCTGGTATTAATCGAACCCAAGCTATAATTCTTCCAATCCACGGCAAAGGTTCAATCGAATTGGCCCACCAATTCTAATTACGCATTCAAAGTCGGCCAAGCCGACCATTTTCCCGAACTTCCAAAACTCTCAAGGCACCTCCCACCGGGGCGATATAACGACCGAATGGAATTCATTTCGGGAGGAGCAAAGGGGCGATGAAAAGTCTTGAGAGGCAAATCGGGCAATTGGTGGCGGTTAGCCTCTGAGACCGTCAGGCGGTTTCCAGCTTCACGGAAAAGAATCCAAGAGGCGGGCACGTCGCTCAGGCCGATTAAGCGGCGATCAATGCATCGACCTCGTGCCAATAATGCAATACGGTAAAGAGGAGGCGGTCGATGAACTTAAGTGGTTCTCAAGTTGGTGGTCCCCACGGCTTCCGGGGAAACCACTAGCCCCTCCCGCCCGATAAGGCGGGAGGGAAATTGAGCAACCATCATCCCCTCATTTGCAGAAGGCAAATCGGTGGTGATCACGATAGAAGAAAGAGTTGAGATTCCTCAAGTGGCTGATCCCTTGAGGAATAAAGAATCAATTGGAAGTCCTCAGGTGGCTGATCCCCTGAGGAATGATGAGTTAAATGATAGTCAGGTGGCTGATCCCCTGACTAACAAAAAGAATGAAAAGACGGTTCGGTGGAAAGATTTGGAAGACAAGGCCGTTAGTTCGTCCTCGAAGAAAGTATTTTCCGAGGATGATTTGAAAAAGCTTCCCTTTCCACCTAGAAAGAGCAACATCCCGTTGAGCGAAGATAAGAAGTACGAAAAGGTGCTTAAATTGTTGAAAAATACTCGAGGTAAATGCCATTATCCGAGGTCTTGGTCGAGATGCCTAAGTATACAAAGTTCATCAAGGATGTTGTATCTTCCAAGAAGAAGTTAGCAGGAATGGATCAAGCAGTTGGTAAGGAGTGTTCTCTGGTTAACTATGAAAGCTTACCAATCAAGAGAAGCGACCAGGAAAATTTGTGCTCACATTGCGGATGGGGGATTAGTCTTCCCAAATTCCTTATGTGACACAGGTGCATCTATCGACTTGATGCCATTATCGTGTGCAAGCGACTAGGTTTACAAAGTCTTCTAGAACCCACTACCATGAACTTGCGGTTCGATAGATCTTCAAAGAAAGCCTCGGGGATCCTAAAGGGCGTATTGGTTCAAGTTGGTAGGTTTACCTTTCCGTTGGTGGTATGTCTTAGATATGGAGAAAAATGAAAATGTCCTCTCGATTCTTGGAAGACCTTTCCTATCTACGACTAGAGCCCTCATCGATTGTGATGGTGGGAAAGTAACTATCCGAGTTGGTGACCAAGAGGTGAGCTATAAGCGTTTTAAATCTATTCAAGTACCTCCGGTTCTCAACCGGCTTTTCCAGTGAGAGGCGTCGATGACTTCAATGACTTCATGGATAAGCAAGTCTTGGGTGTAGAAGCGAGAATATGAGCGATTGATCGATAATCTGAATAATCATGGTGTGGTCAATCTAGACCCGATTAGCGGTGATTTTGAGGATGGGCTACGAAGAAGCTTTGGCGGTAGGGGCCACTAAGTAAACTCGGCGATGTTGAGTTGAGGAGTGGAGATCTTAAATCAAGTCTAGAGGAACCCCCTGTAGACTTGGTTCTGAAGCCGTTGCCTAAACATCTTAAGTATGTATTTCTGAGAGAAGGTGACAAGCTTCCTTTGATCATCTCTGCCAAGCTATCTCGAATAGAAGAGCTTAAACTGTTAAACGTCTTGCGCAAAAATGAGAAAGCCTTTGGATGGCAGGTGGGAGATATCCGAGGGATATCTCCCGACATCTGTATGCACAAGATCAAGACTGAGGAGGGTGCAAAACGTGTAAGACAGCCCCAAAGGAGGCTTAACCCTCACATGCAAGAAGTAGTCAAGAAGGAAATCATTAAGCTACAGATATGGGTATCATATACGCCATTCTTTGATAGTGAGTGGGTGTCCCCGACTCGAGTAGTCCCCAAAAAGGGGGAATTACTATTGAGAGAAGAATGAGAGGGAGAGGAGATAGCATTGAGGCTAGTTACAGGCTATAGAGTCTGTATTGACTATAGAAAACTCAATGAGGTCACAATGAAAGATCATTTCCCCCTTCCATTCATTGATCAAATGCTTGGCGTCCTAGAGGCACGCATTCTAACGCTTCTGGATGGATATTCGAGGATACTTCCAGATACCCATCGATCCTGTTGACCAAGAGAAGACCACTTTCACTTGCCCTTATGGGACATTCGCTTTCTGAGCGGATGCCATTTGGTCTCTGTAATGCCCTGACCACCTTTCAAAGGTGTATGATGGCAATCTTTGACGGGCTAGTTGAAAAGTGCATGGAGATTTTTATGGATGATTTCTCGGTCTTTGGTCAATCCTTCGACGATTGCCTCGATAATCTTGATCAGGTGTTGTCTAGATGTGTGGAAAAGGACTTAGTGCTCAATTGGGAAAAATGCCATTTCATGGTAGATGAAGGCATAGTTCTTGGCCACAAAGTGTCAGCCAAAGGTATAGAAGTAGATAAGGCCAAGGTTGAAGCTATTGAGAAGATGAGTTATCCTAAGAATGTTCGGGAGGTCCGAGGTTTTCTCGGACATGTCGGCTTCTATAGGCGGTTCATCCAGGACTTTTCAAAGATTGCCAAGCCCTGTCTACTTTACTCAAAGAAGGCGTTACTTTTGATTTTGATGAGAATTGCAAGCGGCGTTTGAGGAGCTTAAGAGGTGATCGATCTGCTCCAATTCTTATATCGCCAGATTTGGACCTACCCTTTGAGCTTATGTGTGATGCATCCAACTATCTTTGTTGAGTGCGATCTTAGGCAAAAGCTTAATGGAAAGTTCGACCTATCTATTATGCCGATCACACATTGAATCCTTCTCAAGTTAACTACACGACAAGCGAAAAGGAACTATTAGCCGTAGTCTTTGCTATGGATAAGTTTCGTGAGTTACTTCTTTGGGTGCTCAAGTGATTGTGTGGGTGACCACGCCGCTTTGCGATATCTCATGACCAAAAGGAAGCTAAACCGCGCTCTCTGCGTTGGATACTAACCTCCAAGAGTTTGACGTTCAAATCAAAGATAAGAAAGGCGGTGAGAAGCGTAGTGGCGGATCATGTTTCTAGGGTGTTAAATGAGGAAAGGATGAACCGGATGATATAGATCTTTACTTTCCTCAGAGAACATTATGTTGATAGGCGGTTGTCCTCCCGATGTTCCATGGTATTCCTCCATTGTAAACTACCTTCATGCCCGTTATCTCGATCCTGAAATGTCTTATCAAGAGAAGAAGTTCTACGATATGAAATATTTCGTTTAGGATGAACCTTATCTTTTCAAGATCTGTAAAGATGGTTTGCTTAGGAGATGTGTTCGGAATCCGAGCAACGCGATATAATCGAGCAATGCCATAGTGGACCCACTGGTGGTCACTTTGGTCCTTGGAAAAGCGGTTGCGAAGATCTTCCGATCCGGTTTCTATTGGCCCACGATCTTTAAGGGACGAAGCTTTCGCAAAGCTTGTGATCGTTGCCAAAGAACCGGAGCTTTGACAAGCGGTTTGACATGCCGTTGAAACCCATCCTTGAATGCGAAGTCTTTGATGTTTGGGGCATCGATTTTATGGGACCATTCCCATCATCTTGTGGCAACAAATACATCTTAGTCTGCGTTGACTATGTTTGAAATGGGTGGAGGCAATTGCCACTCCTCACAATGATCATAAAGCGGTCATGAAATTTACGAAGAAGAACATCTTTGTGAGGTTTGGATGTCCACGTGCCTTGATCGGTGATGAAGGACACACTACGCAACCGACCTTTGGAAAAAGTCCTCGAGAAGTATGGTGTTCGCCATAAAGCGGCACACCATATCATCCGATGACTAGTGGTCGAGTTGAGCGAAGCAACCAAAGTCTTAAGAAAATCCTGGAGAAGGCGGTGAATAGTCATAGAAAAGACCGGAGTTTGAAGTTGGACGATGTACTTTGGGCATATAGGATTGCCTATAAGACCCCTATGGGTACATCGCCATATCAAATGGTCTACGGAAACCATGTCATCACGCTGTCGAGCTAGAGCATAGAGCTTATTGGGCCACAAAGTTTTAAACTTTGATGCCCAAACTTGTGGACGACATCGACTTCCGGCTGATTACATGAGGTGGGCGAGTTCGGACTTCAGGCATATGAGAGTGCCAGGATCGGCAAAGATAAGATGAAACTACTCCATGATGCGAAAATTTAAGCGAGAATTGAGTCGGCGAACAAGTTCTCTCTACAATTCTAGGTTACATTTGTTTCTGGAAAGTTGAGGACTCGTTGGTCCGGCCCTTCGAGATTCTCCAAATTATTCTGAGGCGTTCTAGAACCGTGGTTATAGTGGTGACCCGTTTGAGTCAACGGTCAAAGGTGCAAACACTATATCGGTGAACTAAGGAGACATCTTTGATTGTTAAATTTCTCGATATTCTCGGATGTGGTGTTGCTCGAGTCGAAGAATTTAGCGAGTTATCACGGACTTGTTCTCCGAGGATGGCGGTAGTGATCCTTACGAAGAAGTTCTAGTGGTAGTCTTGATATGGAAGAGTTTGAAAAGGAGCGACGGTGAAGCGTCATCGAGAGGACTCGAGAGAATGAAGAGGTCACCCGGGGAGGTTCAAGCGTATGTGGAGGCTATTAAAAATTTTCCCCCCCATGTGTGAGATGTTTGTTTCTGCAGCCCACACTACGGACCGAGCTTAAGCGAGGTAGTGGGTGGCGTGAAAGGTTAAATGGCCTGATCCGGTGAGCTTCAAATGTGTCGAGCTAACGACAATAACCATTAGCGCTACTAGGAGGCATCCTAGATATCCCTTATTATATTAGTTTCTTTCTTTAGTTATTTTTCCTTGTTCTAGTTGTTTTACTCTTATTAGGATTGTGTTGTTTTTATCAGTCAGCCGTCCTAAGCTTATACAGGGTCGAAGTGTTGTTTTGCTTATGATTTCCTCTTATCTTTATCTCTATCACTTTTGCGCGATATGGTTTCATCCCTTGTATCCCCGAGGTACGTTTTGTGTTGTTTTTCATGTATGCAGGATATTTGCTATAGCACTTGTGAGCTTTCAGATGATGTCAGTTTTCCGGTGGATGGTCCACAGTTTACTGCTTTCATCAAGCCTTTCTGGAGTTGATACGTAGCACTTCCGGAATTGCCACTTTAGAACTACAATCAGCTAAGTTTCTCTTATTCTGCACAACATGAGGACATGTTGTTATTTAAGTGTGGGGGAGGGGATAGTTCGAGGCGTATACGTTTAATTACTACGTTAGTTTGTTTATTATGCAAACAAAATTGGTCAATTTTCAAAAAAAATTCTACACTTGTGTTCTTGTTTTGTCCCGAGTAGGCAATTCAATGTGAAGTTCGTTGTTTTTGCAGTCATCTATGCGATATTTCATATGTTTGATAAGTTAGTTGTTTCACCAGAATTACATTGCACGAGCCATAGTTAATGATGAGCTACTTTTATAAAGTTATACCCCGTTTTGGATTAGTAGTTTTTGATTATCTTATAAGTCATGTACTTAGTGCTACGTATATATCGTGGGATTTATGATAGTTTGTATTTAGATCCGAAGTATGAGATACTGTGAATATCTGATAGTTTGAATGTGATGAGTAACACGTAACTATTGTCATTTGAAAAGTTGAGTTAATAGTTGATTAATATGGGTGTGTCGGAAGCTAGTCGATGATTTGGGTGAGGTAGGGTATACCACGTATGTCCTATTCCACTATGATGACCAAAAGCTCACGGCGGTTAGAAAAAAAGCGCCTTATGATTGGAGTAAGGTAGGGATTATCTCGAAATGTCCTATTCTACTATGAGGGCAATAGCTTCTTCTAATGTGCGTTTAAAGTGAATAAGCTAAATTAACTAAAGAATTGTTGCGAAATTGAATATAAGACTTAGTTATCGTTAATCTTATCCAGTATAATAAACCGATAGATATCTTTGTGAGAGTATCCTCCGAGTATTTCGTAAAGGCCCTAGATATATTCGATCATCCTTTCGGGATATGTCACGTTTGTAGGGTGCACCTTATGAGTGTCATTTATTACTATTCTCTGCGAGGGGGTATTAGCTAGTTTTACTTTGAGTTGTTCAAGTTTGGATCTAGTGGAAGTTCCCTATGGCTATGCACTCACACACCGGTGGACATCTAAGTTATTGGATGTGTGTTATATTTGTTTAGATGCATGCTTTCCCTTCTCGAGCCTAATTTTCGTATGCATGTCTTGCTCGGGACGAGCAAGAGATAAGTGTGGGGGAGTTGTTAAGGGTGAAAATCTATGTTTTATTATGATATGTTTTACGGTATTTCCCTCTTAATTGGATTAATTGCATAATAAACGGCCCTTATATGGAAATGTTGAGCATACTAGGTTTTTAAGGACTTAATCTCAATATTGAATAAATTACGTGTTTTCATCGTGAATTATAATTAATTGGACTTTATTCTGATTTTGCGATGTTTTCCATGTGTTATAGGTATGTTCATTGTGCTCAAATGGTGATCAAAAGGTTAAAACTCGAGCTATAAAGATTTAAGAAGAGATAATGATGAAGTGAATTGAAGAAAAGAGATAAAGATGCAAAAATCGCATTCAAGTCATCTTTGAGCGAACGTCCATGCTCCGTCCATATCAAACAGCGTCACGAAATATCAAACGGCGCCCAAGGTGCTAAAAGTGATTCGAGAGTTTGGGCGAGATCGAGCGGGCGTCTCGAGGAGAGTGCGAAATATCAAGCAGCGTCCCCCCATCTTGAACGCTCGTCCGTCCGCCGACTCAGCCGAGACCGACTTAATCTTCTATAAATACCTGCTTATTTCTGCACCCAAGAAAACACACGATTCGACACACATAAACCCTAATACCTAGGGGCGGCTAAGGCTGCGGTTCTTACATCTTTTCCTTCACTTTTATGCAAATTAGATCTAGGTTAGTTTAGGTTACTTTTTATCTTTGTTTTTATACATTCTTTGAGTTCTTTGAGGATGTTCAGAGGCTAAAACCTCCATCAAACGAGAGTTGTGAAGCCATCAACGTGAATTGATCTGTTTATCTCGGTTATTATTGTGAGTATTTATTTATGGTTGTTTCTTATTCATGCTTTACTCATGTTTTTAGTGCATTATATCGGAAGATTGCATGTTTTCGATTGTGTTTATGCTTGATGGGAGTCATGTTAAACCTTTAGATCACCATGAATAGGAATAGTCTCTGAATCTATAATAACGGAAGTTAATAGGTTCGATCACTAGGTTAAACATAAAAGTTGACATCTTTGGTCTTTTAAACGCGTTAATCTAGCATTGGAAGATACTAGGTTAATAGATGAAATACCTAAGGAATTAGGATTTCATGTTAAGAGAAGATGAATCACAACCTAAGTAAATACCACGTAAAATCGAGATAGGAGATCAATGCATGTTGATAGGTGGATCAATCCTTGTTTGTCTTTTATAAACTTGATTTACAACCCTCGTAGCTTAGTTTAGATTAGTTAATTTATTTTCCTGCACTTTTAGTTTATTTTTATCGCTTTCAATCTCTCCTAGCATTGGATTAATCTCCTCTGTCTAGTTATTTTCTGCATATTTGTTTAGTTAGTTATTCGTTAGGTTAGTAATCGTGACAAGAGTTAGTTAAAAACAAAGGCTAGGGTTAACATTCGTCTAGTTCCCCGTAAGATCGACCCGGCATAGCCTCTATACTACGATCCTTGCACTTGAGGTTAACCGGTTTTATTACTTGTTTATTTTGTATTAATAAAATCCGTGACACCTTGAATGCCCATTTTTGTGTTTCATCATCACCACCCTAGTCATTCTTGAATAATAATCAATGAAGGACACAAAATACCTGTGACCACCCAATGATTCCACCCTTGATGGTCCCCAAAAATCATAATGAATATAATTAAGTGTTGCCTTTGTGTTGTAAATCCCTTTTGGGAGCTTGCTTCTGTGTAGTTTTCCAAACACATAATGTTCACAAAAACCCAGATTATTGACCTTATATCCCCCAAGAAGATCAGCTTTAGACAGAATGTGCATCCTCTTTTACCCATATGACCAAGTCTCATGCTTCCGAACTTCATAAAATTTGACCTGATCCCTCCTTTAATCCAATCACGCTCTAGGAACCTCTTCAACTGTAACGCCACAGAACTTGGGTCTGGCGGCGTTTAATAAATGATCCGGTAAACTCCCGTTGAATGAGTCATAAATGATCCGGTCAAATGTTTAAACCGTCGTCCTCGCTTGGTCTAAAAGGGCTTACCCGAGTTGACAAGATATTTATGTCTTACACTTACATGCAGTGAGCTACTACTTTACCGATGTGGGATCTTACATTCTCCTTTTTATAAGGGACCGGCATCCTCGCCAGGACTTGTCCCAATCTCGTCCCTACCAGAGGATTCTAGAGGTGAACCCCATTGTCTCTCACGGTGTGGCACTTAGGTCCGTCTGATAGTCGGCTCTGAATATCAATCTGTAACTCCCTAGAACTTAGGTATGGCGGCGCTAAATGAGTCATAAATGATCCGGCCAACTGGTTAGACCGTCGTCCTAGCATAATCTAAAAGGGCTAACCCGAATTGACAAGAACTTTATGTCTCACACGTATATGGGGGTGAGTATTCTAGTACTTTACCGATGTGGGATCTTATATCGACATCTCGTAATCTTCCAAGAACCTAACTATGTTTTTGGTGATGAATTCTTTCAATAAAGAACTTGTATTATTGTGCTATGTGAGGTAGAGAGAAAACAATGAGACCACGTCCCGGGGATGTAAATCGATTGATATCATATTGTTAATGACGAGCTTTAAGACTAAGTCCTTTTCTTTTCGTTTTATTATGTTTCTGTGGCGTGCCTACCACATTTTCTATAGTAATTTAAAATTCCTGAATTATTTTCAGTGTTCCTGTTGTATCTTATTTCTAGATCCACCACTGGACGCACCCTTAGACAACTTCATTATTCTTATTCATATCACGCAAGTCTATCTTTATCTTTGGGCAGTAGCATTTCTCTTGCCGATTGCTAATAGGCCGTTAGCTTAGCTTTAGCTTTAGGCTCCAGAGGTTCCATTACGAGGACTAATGGATTGGCGATTGCACCAATCCGAAGTTTTTATAGTCTGAAGGGGCGATCCATAGAGTAGGTCGTTGGCAGCAAATAGAAGACTTCACAAAGAAAAGGGCCGGCCCAATTAAACAGTTGGAAAAGTGAGAATTATGTCTGTGTTCCCTTCCTGTTTCATTTTATGATATATCAAAGGAATGCCCATTAAAACTTTATAAAGAAAGGAGTCCCCAATTTTACTTTGCTCTAAAAATAATGAAAAGGCATTAGATACAATCTCTAAATTAACTTAGCCAAAATAATTTAATGCATATCAAATCTCTTGATTTTAGCATTGAGGACATTTTCAAACCTTCAATTAAAATTGTTAAAATTTGCAGTCAACTACTAATAGTGTTTATATAAAGTTTATTATGGTTGGAATGTATGTGATCACACGTGTATAAATACTATGGTAAAGTATTTTCACGTTTATAAAAATATTAAGGGAGATGGGTTCAGAATGATATTAATAAATGTTTAGCTATAACAAATAGTTTTGTCAGCTGTTGATTGACCTAAACTAAGAACTCAGAAACTTTGGCACTCACTCAGTCACTCAAATTGTCGTGGGATCGATTTTGTGCGCACCGAAATTCTATGATAGACGTAGGAAATCGACCATCAGTGCCAATCATGTAAAACGTTAAACGCAATTTCCACATAAAATTGTATCATGACGTACTCATATAAATAACGAAGTCAAAAGACTTCAAAATTACTACGTACATTACAAACTACACTTTTCCTACAACTATTTATTTGTCAATATATATGTAAAGCCCGCATCGGTAAAATAAGAGACGCCTCACCATATAAGTGTGAGACATAAAGGTCTCATCAACTCAGGTTAGCCCTTTTAGACCAAGCGAGGGCGGCGGTCAAGCGATTGACCGGACATTTATGACTCATTTAGCGCTTCTGCACCGAGAGTGCAGGGCGTTCTGAGAATGGTATCGGGCCGACTATCAGACGGAACTATGCGCTGCACCGTACAAGAAGACGGTGTAAGGATGACCTCTAGTTACCTCTGGAAGGGACGATCTGGGAACAGTCTCGGCCGTCCTGGCGAGGACGCCAGTCCCTTATAAGGGTGAGAGAATGTAAAGCCCCACATCGGTAGAATAAGAGAATACTCACCCCCATATAAGTGTGAGACATAAATGTCTTGTCAACTCGGGTTAACTCTTTTAGACCAAGCGAGGACGGCGGTCTAAGCAATTGACCGGACATTTATATTTCATTTAAGCATTCTACCAGACCGAAGTGCAGGCGTTAATATATGTTAATTAATCAGCTACTTATGTGGGATCATCCAACTTATTTTCTATAAGATAGTGTCAAATAAACATTCATAAGAAAAAGAACGACACCCTTTGTTTTCTATTAAAAAATGTGTAAGAAACTTTCTCTCACAACTATAAATTTATCTCAAAATCAGTTGTTAAACTCACAAGCATTCCATCTACATAGCATATACTCAGTTAAAAAAATATATCTCATACACAAATCAAGACGATCGATGGCTTCAAAGATTGTTTGCTTTCTGCTCGTTGTTCTCATCGCAGGTTCGTTCAAACTCTTTCTTCGATCTCTTTGATCCATACAATTCTATCAAACTTGCCATGCAACTCGATCACTAGATAACTGTAGAACACTTGTTTTACGTTGATATCGTTAGATGAATGTTTTTCATTATTATTACTAAATACATATTGATAGGAAAACGTGAGTGTTTTCAAATGTTTTGTGAGCTCAGTAATAAGTATATATACCTTCATACTAGAAATTCCTTTAAGTTTATATTTTAATTTATTTATTTGAAGGGTATTTCGTTTTTTTTCTTTTATTTTCGGTTAATTAATTAATAACTAGAGTTGCTATAATTTTAGGATGCATGATGTTTTCTCAAGTTGAGGATAGTGCAGTTGATGGTTATAAACCATAAAATGTCATACCGTCAATAAATTTGGTTCAAAGCTATTTCACCCCTCTCAGAAAGCATCTGTTGGACGACTTTTGTGAAAGCGTGAATGAATATGGAACGTGCGTCACCGCTCAAGATTGCATAGATTCTATTAATTGCCGTTGCGCCTCTCGAAAATGCGAACCGATCCCAGAAGAGTAGTGTTACAGCCACAACAATTATGTGACACAATATGTATTTACAACGTTGAATATGACGAAACTTGTTTTAATCCTGTTGTGTAAGTTTCTCAGTACAATTGTTCTGATGATCATAACATTTTTCTTCAGTTTTCAATTGTGAGACCTCTTAATGGTAATTAGGAAATCAAATAATCAATGTACCATTTGGATTCGATATTTCAAATTACGTTTTAATTTTCTTTTACATTTACACATTCATTGATGTCCCAATCGATGTGTGATTTCGTCTATTTTGATTTGGTGTGTTTTGATTTCTCTCAGCTATTTGAAGTCAGACTTGTGAACTTGTTCGGAGATTTGAATAAAATATAATATAATTGTGTTTTAAAGTTTGTTTATGTTCGTATTTCTATCTCTTGTCATATTCTCTATGTTTTCCTATCATACGCTTCAACGCCAGTTGGAATCAAAGCATACCCTTGTTTCTGGGACGATAGTGTAATCATCATCTTCTACTTGTTCTTCTTTTCTATTTTTTATTTTTTATTTGATTGACGGTAATTGATGTAAGTCAACTAGATGATACACTTTACGATATTTTATCCCCGATTCTTATGCGTTTATTGTGTTGGCATATCAATTCGAGCAACTATTATGTTGATTTAGATCATTTTGTGTACATAGTAAATATTTAAAAAAAAAGACGATTCTTTAGTCAATTATCTAGGCTTATTAGCCAAGTTTTGTTATCGGTTTACGTGTGATATCTTTGCGATTTTTGTTTTGTAACACAGATACCGAGGCTCGGGAGCTTAGATTTTGGAGTGTCAAAACGTAGATTTGATCGTGATTCGATTCGATGCATTAAAGAAGAGTCTGAAGTCCTTTGTTTCAGCTCTGGTTAGTCTTGGCGTACGCCAGGAATCTTCAAATGTTACTTCCCGCTTAAGCAGCAGAAAATTCATTAGATTTTGATCGTCCTGGAGCAAATAAAGTGACAAAACAACTTAAGTCAAGAGATAGAGTTACACAACATCATGAAATAAGTAATCATCTAGACGATTCAACCAATCGGACCTATAACCGCACGCTAACTGAAATTTAAGAAAGTAGTGGAGTGCGTGTGTGAATATTCCTCAAATTTGTTACCAAGTAACCAATTATGTAATCATTCATGCAAGACATATTAGGTGCAATCCATATGCCTAAGAATGATACCAATCTCCACTAATCGAGACATTCAGAGTCAAGAAGTTAGATCGGGTGGGACTTTAAACTTGTAACGTTAGGCTCGAGCAGTTGGCTAATCGAAGGGATAAAAGAATGAATCAAAGAGAATAAAGCAAGATATCACGAATCTACACATTCTTTTTATTGATCAAGTACTGCTTCAATTGAGTCATCTCTCAAACTTACATCACTTTGACTTGTTGAACTTGTCCTCAAAATTGTCTCAAGACCACCACTTATTGAACTTTATTTACACTTTATTCAAATTTGAAACTTTTTGGAATTTTTGATTTGATTTGTGTTTTTTTAATACACCAATGGACTACGAACTTCGTAGGATACCACCTCAACTCATGCCATCAATATCATCCAACTCTCAACTTTCATTGTCATCACCACAACAATACATAGAAACTTGATAAACTTGCAGGACGCCAAGGATACGTAGACCAAAATTAGGCTAAGGGTCAAATGTAACGAGGTTAAACACGAATGACTAGTTTTGAGTAGGTTTTTGTCACTCTACAAAGGCTGATATGGGGACATGTGGAAATTACGTTTGGGAAGTCCATTTGGCTATGGTCGAGTCAAAGAAATACCAAGACCATCATATCCTTAACTTCGACTCCAAACACCTTTCTATTTCGCCTCGAAAGGATATCAAGCCTAAGTTCTAGTTGCTATGGAAGAATGCATGGTTGCATAAAAGTATGCATGTTAACAAAAGATCAGAATATACGTACTCAAAGAATTCACACTACAATCAAAAGATTCACAGTTAAATGAACTTACATGTCACATAGGTTACACATTTCGTTGAGTGCTTACTCTATCAATTGAAAAACCATATCTTTTCACAAAATGTGGTTTGTTATGCTTTAAATTGCTCGAAAATGATCATGGCTAAGTCTTTCTTATGCATTTAATGACATTACCCATTGTTGGTCTAACAACATTCCCACTCTCCACCTACGAACTTACATTATCCTCAATGTAAAGTGAGTGGTATGAAAGTAGTTAGAGATTCAAAAGGAAACAAAACAAGAAAAAACTGTGAAATTTGGTGCAAAAGTGAGGTTGGAGACCGCCAAAAGAGTGTTGGCGGACGCCAAGTGATACTGGACTATAAACAGAATGGTGCAAAATGGATTGGCAGACTCCAATGTGGTACTAAATGATCAAAGTGCTACTGCTTGGACTTGGCGAATGCCAAAAGCTATCATAGAGCTATGGCGGACGCCAAAGTGCAGCAGGGTGCAAAAATAAGGAATTGCATCCTAACGGGAAAAACCGGCAACAAGCATCATAAACGAAGGAGCTAAGCACAAATGATTTTTTTGGTGATATCGAACGACGTCATCTCAATATTTTTGAAATGGGGATTTCTTTATTGGCTTCTTCCACTTTACCTCTTCTCTTTTGGGAGGATTCCTCTATAACTGTTGTTTATATTATCAATCACTTGCCTACTAAAATTTTACAGGGTCGGTGTGCTTATGAGATGGTTTACCACCACACTCATGATTACCACTTCCTCCGTGCATTTGGATATGCTTGTTGGCCCTATCTTCATCCCTACAACGGTGACAAGAATGACTTTCGTTTCACAATGTGCATCTTTATTGGATACAATCCTGATCATCACGACTACAAAACCCTAGACCTTTCCACTAGTAAGATTTATGTTGCTCGCAATGTTATTTTTTATAATATTATTTATGTATCCCTATCACCTTCCTCGCACATTGTTCCCCCTTTCCCCCGATATTTTTGCCTTGCCATCTCTTACCACCCAAAGTACCCCTGCTCATCTCCCTAAATTGCCATTTCCATCCTGCCCTAATGCCCCATCTTTCGACCCTTCCACCCCTTTGCCGACTCTTCTCACTCTACTGCTGCCTATCCTAGTTCCTCATCACCTCTTCTAAATTCTTCACATCCCATGCTCACAAGGGCCAAAACTAATACCAGCAAGCCTAAAGCTCTTCCCCCTGATTTTGTTAGTCACCCCTCTCGCATAGATCATATTTCCACTGTGCATGTTGATGAATCCATATTTTGTGGTATTTTATGTGCTTGTTTTATATTTATTTTGTTGGGAGATGCTTTGTTTCGAGTATGTTTTGGACGATTTTCAGGTTTAGGAGCTCGAGAGAGATTCTGAAAGATTTTGGGACTTATAGAGAGATTTCAGGACGTTTTGTGGAAAACAGGAGAAAGCAGTTTATAAAGACTTCAGATTTTCAATTTTCATCTAAGTCGGGATCCCGACGTGTTGAAGTGAAGACAAATCCACCAGGACCTACTTTAGATTTTCTTGCTTTTATTCACATTAGATTTTTATTATGATCTAAACTTTTAATGATTATAAGTTTTTTTTTATAGTTATTATTAAATCCTAAATAAAACTTGGGCTTGGCTCAAATTAGATTTCTCAATTCAAGAAAGCATGTGTACGTGAGCATGAGAGGGATATTAGATAATATAATTAAGTTTTGAAAGGGGGAATAAAAAAAAGGGAAACTTGACAATCTATGCTTTAAAAGTAAATAATCGGTCAGCTATGCCCCGCAAGAAAAGATTGCAAATATATGCTTGCGTTAATAATGCGTTGCTTTTGCGGGAAAATGGTACAGCAGCATGCATAAATTTCATCCCTTTTTATAAATAAAATAAAAAGTGTATTTTCGTATTTTCTGTACACCGAATACGCTACGAAATGAGTCTACTATTTAATAATCTCTCCGTTTGAAATAAGTGAAGCATTTGTTAAACAATAATTTTATGGTGGTCTTGGTCCCGGGATCAAGTAATTGGAGTATTGTACCACCATCTCATCAATTTGGAAAAACATGATTGGTGGTTGATTTTTAAACATAAGGGACCACCACAAAACTTTAAAAATCTTATTGGTTTGACACCTCAATTAGGATTTGGTCCAGGACCATTGTAAATTTGTGATTGCCAAAAACACGTATATTAAAGATATGAATTAATACTTTAATTTGAATGCCAAAATGACTAAGAAAAACCTTAGTCTATCATTAATGCAATGTTGTATTTGTTTATCTCATTCCTTAATAAATAAGGGTAGATGTAGAAAAACACTATAAATGTTGCATTGGAAATATAAGTGCCTCGGTTATTTTGAAACAAATCTTTTTGGCAACTGCCTCAGTTATTTCGGAACGAAGGAATTACTATCTCCGTCAGGGGTGGACCCACCCTATAGGTGGGGTGGTCTCAAGGCCACCCCAAAATTTGAAAAAAAAAAAAACAAAAAAAAAATTATTTTTTTATATTATTGAATTAATGTTGTTATTAGTATATGTACTTAAGTCTTCTAAATTCTAAAAGAAAGCTATAGTGGCCTAGTGGAATTAGATCTATCTTGTGTGTCTTTCACATCCTATGGTCATGGGTTCAAAACATTGCAGAAGCTTTTTTTTGTTCTCATACCGCTGAAATACTTATAGCATTTTACGTTGTTCTCATACCGCTGAAATACTTATAGCATTTTACGATTTAAATCTATTATTTTTCCCCATTACCTTAGACTTTTTATATCACATTTTTTTTTTCTACATTATACCATTTAAATCTAATCAATTTGGTACATTATATACTGAAATGCTTATAGCATTTTCCCCTTACATTATACGATCTAATTTTTCTTAAAAAAAAAAAAAAACCCCTTTTACATTAGACCTTTTTTGGTACATTATACCTCCGAAATGCTTATAGCATTTTTCATATAATAATTTATTCTATTTACCTTAGACTTTTTAAATCAACATTTTTTTCCTATCTTATACTCCTCTGGTTTTTTATCCATCGCATGAAAGAAGTATCGCATGATTAAGAAAGTAATTAATACGCCTAAAATATAGTATTGGAAATGTATTTTTTTAATTGAGATGTAAATATTTTGCTGGTAAAGGAATTTTTAGTATTGGAAATGTATTTTTTTATTGGAGATGTAAATACTTTATTGGTAAATGAGGAAATAAAAATAATAAATGATGCATTAGAAATGTAAAATGATGAGATAAATAAAAGCAGAAGCGAAATTTTGAAATGTGACGGATAAAAAAACGGAGGGAGTAGCATCTAAATCAAATCATGTTCATAACTTGATGTATTATGAACGTGATTCTTTAGCATTGAGATTTTTTTTCCGGATATGTATATTAGTGATAACCAAGACCACCCCAAGAAAAATTCCTGATTCCGCCACTGATCTCCGTTTCAAAATACTGTTTCCGTCCAAAATATATATAAGTTATCCTAGAAGTTTTTATACAGATTAAGAAAATGATCGAATGTCATAAATTTCAAGGTTAATATCTCAAATGCCTCTTGACTATCTATCATTACTGAAAGTGCTTGGATATTACGGATAAGATAGAAAAAATGTAATAAATGTTGTAATGGTAATGTAGAATGACTTATATTGTGGGACATATTTAAAAGTGTAGTTTGATTTATATTTTGAGACGGATATAGTATAAGTCATGTTAGAAGTTTTGTATTAGTGTTTTTCCTCAAATTCAAGGGAAAGACACATTAGTATACATTTTTCTGATTGCGAAAAATCTCTGATTATCGCTCTCCCGTTATCCAAGATTTTGCATTCGCCACCGGATAGAAAACCACGGTGTTTGTAAAGGCAAAATCCTCCAAGCATCGTTGCTGGGTGTTCGATTATTTATTTTTGTTTAAAACTACCGGTATTTTTGGTGTTTTATGTAATCTTGACTCTTTTATAGATGTAGCCAGGAGCGGACGTATGTTGAAAGGTGGGTGACACTCACCCTTTTGGGTTGGAACTTCAAATTCATTTTCACTCTTATATTCATTTTATCACGTAATATAATCGAATCATATAGCGATTTTTTTATTAATAATTATCAAAGTCATACATTTTAAGATAAGATATTTTATTATAATAAAACAATAGAAAACAAACCGTGAAACGAAACGTATTATTGTATTATATTATTCTTATCAAATCAAAGTAAAAAAGAGGACTAAGTCGTAAATCTTAGAGTTCCTCTATTATCTTTATTTTACTCCAGCAAAATGTGTTTATCGCACTGTAAGAAAGTCGCAATTGTATCGCCCTCGTCCGAGGGCCTGCGTGCATCCTTGGACGTAGCAGAGTGGTTTTGCTGTGATTTTGAAAGAGGATAAGGATGGAATAACATTTTCATGGGTTTAATCGGTAGCAGATTATATATATATACTACTATTTGTCATGTATAGAAGATGGGGAAGAAGCTGTGAAAGAGATCACAACATTGTTGTTGGATCTTTTTAATAAGAGGACCATAGGCTTTTTTTTCTTAATTTTTTTTTAAAGGAGATTTAGGTTATGGAGGCATACCTTTCAGGAAAGAAAGGAAAATAAAGAACAAGTGCCATTCTTCTGAAAAAAAAAAGAAATTGCCGGAAAATACACTTTCATGCTACTTTACATTTATCCCGTAAAAACAACGCATGGGTAACGCAAGCATATATTTGCAATCTTTTCTTACGGGGCATATATGACCAATCATTTTCTTTTGAAGCATAGATTGTCAAGTTTCCCTAAAAAAACAGAGCGAGAACGGAATAAAAGCTGTGCATCTGCTAGTGCCGGCGGGTCTTTATGGTGTAAGAATTTTGTTTTTTTGCTTTACATTACATTTAATTAAATGAGTAATTAGCTTTTCATTTTCTAGTTGATTGATTATTTTACCCCTCGATTGTTATAGATTGTGAGATCGAATTGTTTTTCATCCTCGATTAAATTATTAGTATTCATTTATTTTCTGCTTCATCGATTAATGATTTGATTGTTCGTTTTATTGTTTCGGCCGGATGATTGGATGAATAATTAGATCTAGCAGCAAAAATCGAATCTAGGCGATTGTCAAAAAGATTTGATTTTAAGTGGTAAACAATATATTGTCTGCCGGTTCGTAGCCCGTAGAATTTCCTGTTGTGAAAATAAGTGTTCTAGGTTAAAGTTAACCCGATGTGCGTTAATACCTAGAGTTGGGTTTTTCTAAGCGTTCATGCGATTGTTCTCACCAAACCTCTGGCGATTGTTGAGAGGTGTGCTACACAGTTAGAGAATAAGTAGTGCCGATTGTCGCTTATCGAATATTGGAAAAATTGGTTGCTTGGCGATTGTCGGCAACTATAACTAATTTATTAATAATTTAGCCTCCTTGCATCAATGATCAATCGTAGGAATTGAGGGGGATAATTAACTGAATGGAACTTTTCTTTCTTTGTCTTCTTGATCTTTTTATTTTGTTTTTATTCTTAGAAATTAGATATAAAAAAACCAAATATCATTTGTTTTACAAATTTTAAGAGAAATAAGTTCACCGTTCCCGGTGAGTTCAACTCATACTTCTACTATACTAGCTATAGAGGTTGTAGGTGAATTATCTTTAGTTGTTTGACGACCCATCACATGTCTCCTCCTATGAGCCCACATGTTTCACCTAAGTCAATCAACATGTTAAATGGCCTATGGCCATGCAAGACGTAATCAATGTACGTATTCAAAATGGCACCTGGACTCCCACTTCTCTTCCCTCCCTTACGAATGTTATTGCTTACAAATGGGTCTATCGTGTAAAGTATAATGCAGACGGCTCTATTGACTATCACAAAGCTCGTCTTGTGGCTAAGGGTTTTCATCAGTATAAAGGCATTGATTATCATGAGACCTTCATGCCGGTGGTTAAGCCAGTCACTGTACGTGTAGTTCTGTCTCATGCCATCTGCTCAAATTGGTCTATCAAGCAGATTGTCATCAAAAATGCATTTCTTCATTGGTTTATTGATACACCTATTTATATGCAACAGCCGCCTGACTTTGTTCATCCTGATTTTCCTAATCACGTTTTTAAGTTACAACGCAGCATGTATGTTGGTCCCAGAGATGAGTAAAACTATATTCAGAGGGGGGGGGGGGGTGAATGACTATAGTGGAGTTTCAATAACTTTTCTTATATTTAAAAGCTTTTGGGCAGCGGATAAGTCCTTTCATAAAATGTTGTTTCAAAGTAATTTATGCAATCACAGATATAGAGTATGCAATGAAATAAAGTGCTGTAAGGTAAATTGCTGAAAGTAAATAGACACAAAGGTTTATAGTGGTTCAGGGTGGTGTAATCCTTTAATCCACTCTTCTCCTGTGAAGATTGAAAGAGTTCACTATTGTTTTCATATATACAATAGCACGATTGTCCTTGGCTACACAAGCTTCACAATCTACAAGACTATCACTCCCTTACTTCAAAAGCTTCAGTGATTCAGTTTCTATCACTGCTCATTGAGAACAAATCTTTCAGCAGCTATCACAAAGGTTGCAACTCCTTCTCAGATTCCTCTGATTCAATTGCCTCAGTTGATGTGAATTGAATTCACAGATTTGTTGATCAATCTCAGAGCTTGATTTGGAATTGAAGTTCTGATTGCTGAGTTGATCTCTAGATGTTTCTCGTTAAGTACAGATATAAGGCTTTTCACTTTGATAGAGTTTATGCTTTTTCAGAATCAAATTGTTATCTTTCTTTTCTGTCAATGCCTTCTATTTATAGTCCTGATAATCCTTGATTTAAATTTTTGTCCGTTGGCTATTTAATTGGGGCATAATCCTTGATTTAATTCTTGATTCCTCCTTAATTGTATTCTCCTTGATTTCAATGATTGAATTTTTCTTCAAACGTTTATCAGAAAATCCGTCCTTGATTGATCCTCAATTGATTGTGCATTTAATGCTTGATCTTGATCACTTGAAATCTGAACCAGTAAAGTTTACTTGGCCGTTCCCTGAACGGTTAAGAGAGTCTCTTGACTTGGCTGTTTGGTTCTCCCTTCACTGCTCTGTCTTTACTCAGCCGATAGCCAGTTTACTTTGCCGGTTCACTGCATTGTTATTTTCTTTGATCTTTCAGGTACTTGTTTGTACTTCACTGATCCTTGATTTGGGTGAGATCAGTGTACACCATATTTGACAATGTATTTCATCATTTGAATTATAACTTAGACTTATCCAAGGTCATCACAGACTTCCTTGGTTATAAGTCAGACCATTATATCTTCACTGCTTCTCTGCTGGTACTTGGCTGACTTCACTCTGCAGAATATCTGTTTTACTTTGTCATCCTACCAACTAGTACAATACTTGTCTGACTTAACTTATACAACATGTCAGACTCTAAGTAAAGACTTGTACAGAGAATTCTAACTTATTTCATGCTTGCTATAACAGCTAGTTTAATTTGGCCATCATCAAAACATAATAAAATGTTCCTAACAATTTCCCACTTTTTGATGATGCCAAAACCCTCATAAGCCTGAACATAAGTATACAAAATTTTCATAACAATCAACAGAACAAAACTCAAAAATTTTATTCATCTATTCAAGGGTAATAAGATAAGCAAGTTCAAAATCGATTCAGAATGCTGCAACTACATTTTACTTAATTCTGCTTTGTACCTCTTGAACTTAGTGGTCTGGACCTCCTCCATATCTTTCCAATCAATTTCTGGAAACTTTCACTTCCAGTATACCATAGGAGTGTACTCAGAAACTCCATGAAATATTCTCTTGGCAAAGAGTCTGTGGAAATCAGGTATAGTCTCATTTGCCCTGGGTTGTCCAAAGTATTTCTCAAGTCTATCCCTAGCCTTAGCAATGTGTGAATCAACAAACTTGAGATTCTTGAACAGACCCTATTGTTCTTGTCGGTTCATCTTCCCCATAGGATTGAAGAATCTTGCCATGTAGTTGAAATCTTCTTGTTGTTCACTGGTTAAATCTTCAGGTCCTTTTGCAGAGAGTGGTATGGCTGTACTTGGTCTGCTGGTTGAGTTGGATCCAACATTTTGCTTAAGAGATGCATGTTGTCTCTTAATATCATTGTAAATTTTGGCTATATCAGTTCTCATATTCTCATCCTGATAGCCTAGCCAATCTGCACATGCTTCATCTTGTGTTAGATTTGGATACAGACCTTCTTGGACTCTGAAGAATTCTCTTACATTATCTAACACCTCTATATCAAATTCTTGCCTGTTTCTGTGGGTTGGGAAACTTCTTTTCTCACCAGTATATTTGGTGCTACTTGTTAAGGGTGATTTTGTACGTTTTATAACGATATATTTTACGATGATTTTCCCCGTATTTATATTATTTGCATAGGAATTGGCCTTTATATTGAAATATTAAGCGAGTGATGTTTTTAAGGGTCTAATTGCAAAAGTGATTAAATTATGCGTTTAATTGCTGGTTTTATGTTTATTCGTATGATGTTACATTTTGCATGTTTCTATCATGTTGTTAGATACGTTTTCATGATGAGTAAGGAGCTTAAACGATGATCACATGAAGATGGAAGAGTTGAAAGATGTTTAAGTGAAGAACCATTGAAGAAACCGGAGCCAGGCACTTCATGGGGATTTTGTCCACACTTGTAGGCACTTTCAGGGAAAGTTGTCTTGATGAAAGTTGTAGAGGATTGAAATAGCTTTCCAACGCATGTTGAATCACCTCATTCGAGCCCTAGAAGTGAAGTTATGAGCAAAATACTGGAGCTGAGTAGTGGGACGGGCGTCCATAAAAGTGAATCGCGCGTCGAGAATCGTATTTTACATTCAGAGAGTTCAGGACAGCATCAACGAGCAGCGTTCATTCTCCGTTCATAGAGGCTGGACGAGCGTCCAAGCTAGTGGACGGGCGCCCACGGCACCGACTCAGTGAAACCGACCTAAAAACCTATAAATAAAGCGCGATTTCTCCAACCCTAATCACCATATTTCGACCCTGGCGGCCACAAGCCCCTTGGGGCGACTTTTATTGTTTCTTTTCAGTCAAAAACATCTTTTATTCCTTTTATTTTGTTGATCGATTTGGTGATGATTAGAAGCTAAGGCTTCCTTGAACAAGCATGTGAAGCCAATCTCATAGCGTTTTCAATTTCAATCTTTGGATGTTTGTGAGTATTTAAATTAAAGTTGTTTCTTTTCGATGTTTATTTGTTATGTTGCAATTGAAATCGAGAGATAAATTGCATGTTGATGTTTACTATATGATGAAAATCGATGTAAACCTAGATCACCATAGGAAAGATTAGACTTTTAACCTATATATAACGAGAGTTGATAGGTTGAATTTCTAGGTTGCTAGATTGAGAGATCTTACACCTTTGGTTTGAGAGCGTTAATCTTTAAGATCGAGAGATAAAAGATTGCAAAGCGAATTATCTCTACGAGTAGAAGTTCATACCTTTGATAGGTGAACCACAACCTTTATTTAATCTTCACCAAACGATCTAGGGTAGAAGTTGAGAGTTGTGAGATAGGTGGATCATTGCTTGTTCTTCGTTAAATTAATTGAGTTGTTTCCTTAGTTTATAGATTACAATTAGTTTAGTTAGTCTGGTTATAGCGATCTTTCACGGCTTTGGATTGTTGATCCTCTGTCCAGTTTATTTGTTTGTTTTCGTTTTTAGTTTTGTTTTGTGTTGTGACGTTCTTAGGAAGAATCAATAAAACTAGATTAAACAACCTCGATTCCCTGTGATCGACTCCGGTATCAATCGCTATACTACGATCCTTATACTTGGGGAGATACCGGATTATAAATTATATTACTTGTTTGTTTTGTATTGATAAAATCCGTGACACTACTACTGCCTCTGCTTGTACTGGATCTGTGTTGACTTGATGATCCTCTTCGCTGATTTGATCCTGGTCTTTGCTGTCTACCTGATCTATCTCTATCATCATCTCTTCTTTGGATTGGATGAGGAAAACCTATGGAGGGTTCATTTGATAACTTTTCCCTCTCCTCTATTGCCTTTCTTAGCTGTTTCTTCAGCTTCATTTCGAATTCTCAGTTCTCTGTCCCTTGTTCTTAGCTGCTCCTCATTGAAGTTTGGGGGTCTAACTGTTGATCCTTCTTCAGGCTTATCACTTCTTTCCTCCTTTTTGGCAGCATCATTCCTTTGCTGTAGTAAGATACTGTTTGTAGCTTCAGTCGTACCAATCAGGGTGTCCGGTTTGGATTCAATGGTCGTGAATCTTGCATCATGATCAGTTAACCTCTTGGTTACACTGCCAAATCTTGTGCCAAGTGCTGAATCCATAGCTTCATTCTCCAGGGATATGTGTTGTCGTAAACCTGAGAAATTGTGAGTAAAATTGATATTCATCTGTTTTATCAAGTCGGCCTGTCGTTGCACAACAATATTTTGTGCATCAATATACTCAGCAATAGCCTGGAACCTTCTTTCGATGGAGTGACTTTCATCCTTAAATGCTAGAGTCATGGATCTGAGGTACATGGCTTGCTGTTCCAGTTCTTCAGCCAACAAGTATGTTGCTTTTTCAAAAGCCTCATTTGATCTGCCGTAGATAGGGGAGCAAACTGATGATGGAAACCAAGCTGGTTATGGTTCTTTTTGTTGTCCTCTGCTTTGATGCGGCATAGTGGGAGGTACCTTGACCGATTCTTGGTGCTGTGCTGTTGGTTGAGTAACATCTACACCAGCCTCTACTTCTTCAAGTACTTGAGTAGATGTAAATTCTGGTGCAGTCTCTTATTCCCCCTTGCTTTGTGCCGGGAATTGTTTTGACTGGAGTGGCAGCAGCTGATCCAGTGTCCAACACTGTTGTTGCTTGAGCTGTAGTATCCACAGAAAGTTGTGGGGCATGAGTAGCTTGTGGATTCAGCTTAGAGGTGGTATCAGCTGTCATGGCCTGTTGATCATTTTGTGGGATTGATGAAGTTGTCTTAGTTGATGGGGTTAACTTTGCTGTACCTTGTGTTTGTAAAAAAGAACTTAGAAGGATGTTATCATCAATTGCATCAGCTGTTGGTTCAGCCTCTATATCTTGTCTATCACCATCATCATCATCGTGATCATCACCATCATCATTTTCATGATCATCTCTGTCATCTTCCCAGTCACCACTGTCTTTGTCAGAGATCTGGGGCAGTTTTTCTTTTCCAGCATCAACCATGTCCCAGAGTGGGGTTTAATCAAGTACACCAACCAAGGTTGTGATCCCCAGAAAATAAAAAAACCAAGCTTCTTCAGCAAGCATGAGTTCTGAATCTTAAAGCTGAAGACGGGAATCACCTTCTTTCCATTCAAGATATGCAGCAATGCGATCATCAATATCATTTGCAGATATTTGTGCAGGTTCTTCTGGAGTTTCCTCATCATCTCTAATGTCTCCTGCTTCTTCCTCATTTTGAGGTTGATCATCCTCACTTCCACTTTCTTCCTCTTGTTGTTCTGCTTCTTCTCCTGATTCCTCTTCTTCTTCTTCATCAATTAACTTTCCAAACTCCTCTTTGTCCAGATTTCTTTGAACTCTTGGTTTCTTTCGTTGATCAGTTGTGGTTCTTCTAGGTTGCTTGCGCTTTCATCTTGCTTCTTTCTTTGTCTGTTTGACATAGGTAAACATGACTTTGGATTCATGCAATTTATGGAGTTTGATTACTGGTACTTTCAGACATTGCATGAGGTAGTGGAGTTGGAGTCCATAGGATTTCTTGATCCAGAAGTGCCCATTTATCTTCATTCCATCTGCTAACCCCTTTTTAGCAACATTGACCTCTCTCTGAATTTGCTCCTTGATTCGCAGGAAGAAATAGTTGGCCCAATTGAACTCCAGACCGTTGTAGATTATTCCTATGAGGCTCATTCTTACTTCTGTAATAGCATTATTTGCCCCTAGCTTGCCTTCAATTGTCTTTCCAACTAGGGCACTGAATTCATTGAAGGGTTTCTTCAAGGCAGATCTAAGACAGTTAAGTTTCTTAGATCCTGGGTTCGCAGTTTTAGTGATTGTGACCCATAAGCCATCCAAGTTTTGTGGGATAAGGGACACTTTGCTGTGACCTTTGTTTGGGAGTTTAAGATGTTTCGAATTACCTTGGATGTAATTACCACTTCCGTACCATTGACCGATGCAACAATCCGATCTTCACCCATTTCAACATCATCTTCAGCAAGGAGCCCAGAAACAAATTTGACGGACTTCCAGAAGGTGATGAGGCTTTCATAGAAAATATCTTTGATGGGTGAATTTAGGAAAGTCAACAATCCCAGATTTTTGCATCCATTTGCCAATATTTTTGCGTCCTCATCATTTCTGCATAGCTTCAAGTAGTGTACTTCTTGAAAGAACAATCCAGTGGCAATCGATTTTTCATATTGTTTTCCAGTTTGAGTTGTTGACGAGGATGAAGCCATTGTTGATGTACTTTCAATTTTGAAAAGAAGGTATCGATTTTTCAGAGAGAAAGCAAAGTAGGGTTTATGATTTGCAAAATAGCATAAAGATTTCTGAAAAATCTCTAAGTGTGGTTTATATAGAATGATATTTGGTAGTGTGAACGTGGTTGAATATGTAATGATTTTGTGACGTAATGGCATGATTTTTTGTAGGTAAATCATTATATTTGAGTGTAGTGGGGGAGTGGATTGAGGTAAGTAATGATAAATCCCGGATATCGAGGCGTTTATAATACAAAAATAATATAGTTACCTCCACGATTTTGAATTGATCTCCACGTGTGTAATATTCCTCAGTATAATCTTCTATAATTCCTTTGATTTTCCACGTGTATAGAATTGATTTAGTTCACACTTTAGTTTGCTATTAATTCCATTCTATATTTCGGTGAAGAGCCTTAGCTGGTCACTAGGCCGGTGTAGTGACTTCTTCACTGAGCTGCTGTATATAACTGTTCCTAACAATCAATGTAGTTAACTTCGCTGAGTACCAGTGCGTTGCCTTCCAAATGAGCTTACCCATAACGGCAAATGTTTAGTCAGCTGGTAAAGTTGCTTACCTGATTACTCCAGTTAGCCGCTCCTTTGTACTTAGTAAATTTCTATCATTCCTAACTCAGTTCTCAAATTGCTGAATCATTCATGATTGAGTGGTTTTGTGAAGATGTCAGCCAATTGATCTTCAGTGGGTATGTATCTTAGAATAACATCCCTTTTTTCAACATGATCTCTGATAAAGTGATGTCTCACATCAATGTGTTTTGTTCTTGAGTGTAATACTGGATTTTCAGTAATAGATATTGCACTTGTGTTGTCACACCTAATTGGAATTGTCTTCTCCTCCATTCCATAATCCCTTAGCCGTTGTCTGATCCATTGAACTTGTGCACAACAACTGCCTGCTGCTATATATTTTGCTTCAGCTGTTGATGTAGATATGGAGTTTTGCTTTTTTCTAAACCATGATACTAGTCTGCTGCCTAGCATTTGACAGGTTCCAGAGGTGATTTTTCTATCTATCTTGCATCCAACATAGTCAGAGTCTGAATATGATATTAGCTTGAATCCTCCATCTTTTGGATACCAAATTCCAACATTGATGGTGTTCTTTAGGTATTTGATTATTCTCTTGGATGCTAGAAGACGTGATTCCTTTGGCTGAGCTTGAAATCTTGCACATAGTCCCACTGCAAAAGCAGTATCAGGTCTGCTTGCAGTTAGATAGAGTAGGGATCCAATGATTCATTTATAAATCTTCTGATCAACATCCTTTCCACTTTCATCTTTTCTAAGAATAACCCTTGCACACATTGGTGTATCTGATGTGCCACTTGTATCCATGCCATACTTGTGTATCAAGTCCTTTGTGTACTTGGCTTGATTAATGAAGATGCCATCTTTCATTTTCTTTACTTGTAGACCAAGGAAGTAATTTAACTCTACCATCATGCTCATCTGAAATTTGCTTTTCATTAGGTTTGCAAATTTCTCACATAGCCTCTCATCTTCTGATCCAAAGATAATGTCATCAACATATATTTGGACTGACAGGGTGCTTGGTCCTTCCTCTAGTTTTAAGAGAGGCTTATCAATGGTTCCCTTGTTGAATCCATTGTTGATAAAAAATTGTGAAAGAGTCTCATACCAAGCTCTGGGTGCCTGTTTGAGTCCATAAAGTGCCTTTTTGAGTTTGTACACTTTATCTTCTTTCCCTTTGAGTTGAAAACCAGGAGGTTGTTCCACATATACTTCTTCTTTTAAAAGTCCATTCAGAAATGCACTCTTGACATCCATTTGGTAGACTTTGAAATCTTTGTGGGCTGCAAAGGCTAGGAAGAGTATGATAGCTTCCAATCTTGCTACTGGTGCAAAGGTTTCATCATAATCTATTCCTTCTTCTTGAGAGTAGCCTTTAGCAACTAGCCTTGCTTTGTTTCTGACAACTGTCCCTTGTTCATCCATCTTGTTTCTGAATACCCATTTTGTTCCAATGATGTTGGCTATGTTTGGTCTGTCAACTAGTTCTCAGACCTCATTTCTTTCAAATTCATTTAGTTCTTCTTGCATAGATGTAATCCAATCAGCATCTTGGATTGCATCATCTATTGTTTTGGGTTCTACTTGTGATAGAAATCATGTTAGCATATTCTTCAGTTGTCTTCTGGTTCTGACTCCTGTGTGAATGTCTCCAATTACTTGATCTTCAGGATGGTCTCTTAGCCAGTTGAGGTCAGGTTGAAGTTGTTCTTGACTTGGTGCTTCAACAACTTCAGTTTGTGCATCAGCTTCATGTTCTTGTGCTGGTGTCTCTTTTGTTGTATTGACTGGTAGCTCATCTTGATTTCCAAAATTGTGATTCAGGATGGTAGCTGGTACTGTTGTATTTATGTAGACTTGTCTTTGTCCTGCTTCTTCTTCAAGTTCTTGAAAGCTTTCACCATTTGTGTTTGGTTGATCAAATACTACATGAATTGATTCTTCAATCACTAGAGTTCTTTTGTTGAGAACTCTGAAAGCTTTGCTTGTGTCTGAGTATCCCATAAAAGTTGCTTCATCAGCTTTTTCATCAAAAGTATGTAACTGATTCCTGTTCAAAACAAAACATTTAGATCCAAACATATGCAAATGTGAGATGTTAGGTTTTCTTCCATTCCATATTTCATATGGAGTTTTTCCATGATGTTTGTTGATGATTGATCTGTTTTGAGTATAGCATGATGTATTTACTGTTTCAACCCAAAATCTCTTTGGTAAGCATGCTTCTGCAATCATTGTTCTGACTGCTTCCTTGAGTGTCCCGTTTCTTCTTTCTGCTATACCATTTTGTTGTGGCGCAGCTGATAGTTTATGCAGTACTCTATTTTCTTCACAGTAGGTTCTGATAACTTCATTTAGAAACTCTGTGCCTCTATCTGATCTGATCTTGATGATCTTCATTTCCTTCTCATTTTGAATTCTTCTTAGCAAATCTAGCAGCTTTTTGAGTGTCTCTCTTTTCTTGTTCATAAATATGGTCCATGTGAATTTGGAAAAGTCATCCACCACTAATAGAGTGTATTTCTTCCACTTACACTGAATGGTGTGACTGGTCCAAACAGATTTATATGTAACATATGTAAAATTCTTGTTGTTGATTGATAGGGCTTTGACTTGAAAGAGCTTTTGATTTGTTTCCCTTCATGCATCACAGAGACTTTATTTCTTGAATGTGATATCTGGTAAGCCTTCAACTAACTTGTTCTTTGACAGTGTGTTGATGGTTTTGAAATTTAGATGATTCAATCTTATATGCCAAATCCAGCTGGTTGATTTCTTATTTTTGACAAGCAAACATGTTTCTACTTTAGCTGTCTTTCAATCTACCACATACATGTTTTATTCTCTTCTACCTACAAGAACAACTGTGTTGGTTTGACTGTGAATCACCTTGCATCCTTTCTGATTGAAGTGCACATTATAGCCTTTGTCACAGAATTGACTGATACTTAGAAGGTTGAAATTCAGTCCTTTAGCATAAGCCACATTTTGAATCTTCAAACTGTTTTTGAGCATTATGCCTTCCCCCTTAATTTTACCAGGGTTTTCTTTGCCTTCAAAGGTAACTTGGGTCCATCAAAATCTTTGAAGTCAGTGAGCCATCCCTTGTTCCCTATCATATGTCTGGAACATCCACTGTCTATGTACCAGACATCCTGCAAAACAAATTAATTAAGTTTAGGTACCCAACACTGTTTGGGTCCATACCTGTTAGCAGTCATGCCTCCTACTCCTAATGTGTATCCAAAGAATCTTCTTTTTGGATAATTAAAGTCATCAACTTCATATATCTAAGGCATGGCAGAATAACTTTTAATGTTTCTACTAGAGGTATTATGATATTTTTCTCTACTTTTTGGTGCATTTTTTGCATCCTTTTTCACTCTCCAATATGTAGAAGGAAACTTATTTCCATGCTGCTTCTTGTGTCGAGGAATATGCCTTGGCTTGCTCTTCTTAAACACATGATGCATATTTTGAAATGGTTTCTTCTTATATTTTGGGGGTGTAATATTCCAATCATCCTTAGAAGGGTAAAGTCTTCCTTTACCTTTCTGAACTCCTTAGCCTTTATTTGGCTGGATTGATGATTTATTCTGCTATTTCACTACACTAGGTTTTGACTTCACTGGTGCAGGATGAGTGGTTGAAACTATGGTCTGTCTTTTTCTGAATTTTGGTCCAGGCTTGGTCCTTGAGTCAGAGATGTGTTGTCCATTGTTTCTATTTTCATCCTGACTGTTGTAGCCAGGACCAGATCTGGATCCAAACCTTTTTAGGGGTTTGTAAGCTGGTACATTAAGTGGTGCAGTGGTGTTCTTAACTGGAATGGATACTCTCTCAGCTGGTCTTTCAGTATTAGATGAGTGATCATGTGTTGCTTGTTGATCAGTTGAGTGAATATCCTTTCTAGTTTGTTCAACTTTCATTTCATCCAGTTCATTCTTTCATCTTTTATTTTCCTTTCTCAGATTCTCACGTTCTAGTTCCAGAATTTCATGATTTTCTTGAATTTCTTCAAATTTGCTCATGGGATTTTTTTGAATTAGATTTTTAGAATCTAAAGGAAGAATAGAAGATTATGCAGTGTAAGATGAGGACGCACTAGATGATGAGGATGAACTAGTGTCACGGATTTTATCTATGCAAAACAAACAAGTAATAAATTTATAATCCGGTTAACCCCAAGTATAAGGATCGTAGTACTAGTGGTTAATGCCGGGTCGATCTTACGGGGAACGAGACGAATGCAAATCCTAGTTTTTGCCTAACTAAACTATGTCACGGAAAACTAAACTAAACAGTGATTAAACAAAACTAATCGAACATATATCTTTGAATATAACCTAGGCAGAGAGGACGGAATCCAAAGCTAGGAAAGATTGGTTGCGAGCAGATTAATCTAAAGGTGCAATAAGAAAAATAAACTAACTAAAGCAGTTCAAGTTTCAAGGATTAAATCAAATTTAAAAGCGGACAAGCGAGTATTGATCCACCTATCCAACGAAACACTAATCTCTCATCCCGATTATGTTGCGAGTTTTATCAAGTTGTGGTTCATCTTACCAAAGGTATGAATCCTACTTCGTAGATGATTCGCCTATTAATTTCTATCTTTCGATTTACGGAAATTTAACGCGTCATAACATGAACAAAGATGTAAACTTTAACGTTCTAACCTAGATGTTCGACCTATCAACTTTCGTTTGACATAAATTAAAGATCCATTCCTAAATCATGGTGATCCAACGTTTATAGAGACTTTCATCAAATATAAAACATCATACATGCACATCTTTCGATATAAATGCAATTAATCATCATAGGACATGATAAAGGAAGCGACTTGATTAAAAACTTACAAAACAACCGAAGAATCGAAATTAACGAGCGTTGGATGGCTTCACAATGCTCGTTTGATTGAAGCCTAGCCTCTTAGCATCCTTGAGCAAAGCTTGAATTGTTGAATTAAATTGCATAAACTAAACTAAGCTGTATGTTAGGAATTGAAGAACATAAAAAGCTGGAAAAACAGAGTAAAACGCAGCCTATAGCCGCCCCCTAGGTTTAGGGTTCGAAGATTGTAGAGTTCGTTCTCCCAATGTGAAAATAGGCAAGTATTTATAGAGATTTGAGGCGGTTCCTCTAAGTCGGTCATGTGAGCAGCGTTTCGCCATAATGGGCGCTTCGTCCGATATTCTTGAACTCCCATGCAGACGGTCGTCCATCTTCCGTTCAAACTCTCTGTATCAAAATTGCTTTATGGGCGCCCGTCTCGAATTTCCGGACGCTCGTTCGATATGAGCATTTGCATGGACGAACGTCCATCATGACTTGAATGCGATTTTTGCATCTTTATCCCTTTCCTTCAATTTACTTCATCATTATCTCTTCCTTTAATCACCATATTTGAATTTCATCTCTTTCTACCATTATCTCGAACTTCATAATGATACATGAGACACGGGAAAACATTGCAAACTGTAATAATATCCCAATAATTATAATTCAGCTATAAAATCACATAATTACATCAACATTGCGATTAAGCCCTTGAAAATATCGTTTGCTCAATATTTCAATATAAAGCCCAATTATTATGCAAATTATATAATATAGAGGGGTAACATCGTAAAATATATCCTTACAAACCACATAATTTCACCCTTAACAACTCCCCCACACTTAGCTTTTGCTCGTCCCGAGCAAAACAAAAAGAAAAATTAGGCTCGAGAAAGGAAAACAGGCATCTAAACAAATATAACATATATTTAATAACCTAGCAGTTCACCATTGTGTAAGTGCATAGCCGTAGAAAACTTCCACTAAAACCAAACTTGAGGAACTCAAAGTAAAACTAGCTAATACCCCCTCGTAGACTAGTAATGAATGACACTCATAAGACGTACCCTACGGACGTGACATATCCCGAAAAGAATGATCGAGTGAATCTAGGGCCCTTCTGAAATACTCAGGGGATAATCCCTACAGCATATCCATCGGTTTATACTGGGGATAAGATTAACGAAAGCTAAGCCTTATATTCACTTTCGTACCGATTCTTAAGTTGATTGAATTCATTCACTTTTGAACACACATTAGAAGAAGCTATTGCCCTCATAGCAGAATAGGACATTTCGAGATAATCCCCTACCTCACTCCAATCATAAGGCAGCTTTTCCTAACTGTCGTGAGCTCTTAGTCATCATAGTGGTATAGGACATACGTGGTATACCCTACCTCACTCAAATCATCGACCAGCTTTCGACACACACATTAACTATTTATGTTTACTTAGAGATTTCTGGCTGGCAGTGGTAAAGATTATTTTCTAGTAACACAGACCACTGAGCATAACACCTCAAGTAAACAATTTATTACTATTGCAAAGACTTAATCACGTTTCACTTATCACATTCAAACCTACGGATATTCACAGTATATCATACTTTGGAACTAAATACAAACGATCATAATTCGCGAGATATATACGTAGCACTAAGCACATGACTTATAAGAAAATCAAAAAATCACTAATCCAAAACGGGGTACAGCTTTATAAATATAGCTCATCGTCAACTATGGCTCGTGGAAAATAGTGTCAGGTGAAACAACTAACTTATCGAGTATATGAAATATCGCATAGATGACTGCAAAAACAACGAACTTCAGATTGAATTGCCCACTCGAGACCAAACAAAGGCAAAAGCGTCGGAAAATTTTGAAAATTTTAGCTCATTTTGCATAAAAACAAACTAACGCAGTAAACAAACTCATATGCATAGGAGTGAATCGAACTATCCCCTCCCCCACACTTAAAAAATCAACATGTCCTCATGTTGTGCAGAAAGTAAAAGGATAAGAAACTTAGCTGTATTTGCGTAGAAAAACCGAGCAGTTGGTCAGGCTGGAGCATGAAAGGGCCAACGCTCGCAAAAAGCGTGGAAGACACGTCCAAACGTAAATCAACGATCACTCGACAAAAACCACCTCTGCAACACTCGAGAAAACAGAAAACTCGGGGGGGAACGGGGTATAATATGGCAGGAGAGATAATAAATCAAAACGGATGAAAAAGAAAGGACCATCAAATAAATACATCAACAGAAGTCAAAGAAAAGAGTGCAGAGGGCCTTATGGCTTACATGACCATCAAAATATATGCCAATGATAAACAACAGTAGCGTAAAACTAGAAACACCATGAAAAGTGACCACAAGTAAAGTAGTAAATCCATAGGTACAACCAAATCGAATGAAATGTATCAACAAGTGCAACAACCAGAAAGATGTAATGCAAATAAAAACTCAAGGTAGCCCCGGAGTCGTCTCAGCAACAGGAACATCTGCAGCGTCAACAGTGGGAGCATCAACCGGAGAAGGATGCGGGAAGGACACGGTTGTAGATGCGCGATCTGTGTAGGCTCAGTGTGCGGCAAGAAAAGTCGGCGGTAAGGCTACTGGGGACGTCCTCATCAACCGGATCGGTGAGGCCTCTCTACCGCCTCAAGCATCTCACCGATCACGGTCTCAATAGGATCGAGAGAATATGAACTCCATGTCACTCTCCTCAAAAATACTCATGTTCATGGCTTTTTCCCCTCCACAACACACTTGAGCACTGACATGATGTTCTTTTGCCCCTCGTGAAGCTCCACCATCCAATCCCGTAGGCTATTCGCCATACTATATCGTGTCTGCTCCGCGTCTGACAAACTAGACCACGAAGGACCCGTGGAAGGTGCTGTTGTGGGAACCGGTTCTGATGTCGTACTCCCAACCTTCTCTCTACGAATGGGGGGATGACTCTTTGTCTTGTGATCCGATGTATACTCCGCAACCCCGGCATCCAAACATAACTGATGTATCAGATGGGGTACAATTAAACTCCGGGTAGATACCTTCTGGTTCGCCAAAATGTCGTCAAACAAAGCCTTCCCTACATCAACATTCAACCCAAAAACCAATGCATACAACATCCCAAGATCACTGATGTAGAAATGTGTGAGGTTGTTTTTAGGAATCAACCGACTCTGGATAAACCGACAGTATACCCTCCAATCCTCAGTCCAGGTCGTGGTGATCAACTCCTTCCTAGCACCGTTCGGTCTCAACACCCAAGCTACATCCGGACAAACTTTCAATCGCAGCTCCTCCATTGGATCCTTACCCTCCTCATTTTGCCGCCTAGCAATCTCCTCCTTGTAATCCAAGCCCTCAAACGCCGGCAACTTATATTTCTTGTTTATCACCTCGGCAGAAAAAGGAACTTTGACACCTCGAACCATCACAAAACCGTCACCCAAATCCGTCTCAGAACAATTCGCATAAAATTCCCTTACTATAGAATCATTGACTGGGGTAGGAGGAATTTTCAGCAACTCGTGCCATTTCCTAGCCTTTAACATCTTCACAAAGGCGGGATCAACTTGTAGCGTCTTGACCTCTCTGTCAAAGATAATACTCCTAGTCACATAATCCTTAGTGTAGGCACCATGAGCTCGTGGATTTACGAATCGACGGGGCATAGCAAGAGGGACAACATTCTTAGCTTTCTTCTTAGGAGGGGGTGCATGTGTAGCCTCGGTTGCAATCTCCTCCCTAACGACACCCTCAGTACCACCCTCAGCTCTAGAAGACTCACCACCCCGAGTGCCTCGAGACATTCGAATGAGAGGGACCTCATCATCTTCCTCGGTTTCAGAATTGGTTGAGGACTCATCTCTTAACTCAGTCCTAAGTTGCTGAGACGCCCTAGGGGGTTGCTCTCGGATGGTAACACCTTGGTTTGAAACAATTTTGGAGGGATCAACCTCTAAACGCTTCCGCTTACCGCTCTCCCTAGCTAATCCTTTACCATAACGTTTCACAATCGCCTTCTCACGCACCATCGTCAAACTTGTAACTAAACCAATCAATTCACACAAATGGTTACCCGTTTATCGTCCAAATCGGGATTTCACACAAAGCATACCACCAACAACCACCACAAACGCACCACATCATCATCAAAACCACAATTCGGGAAAAAACAGGGCAACAAACAGAAAAATGAAAACATTATGGCGCGATACTCAAGAAAATGAGTCGAACCGAAGATCGAACTCTCAAAAACTTGAATGGAATCGAGAAAAGTTGCTATAGACTTACCAAATGCTATGTAAGGATGATGATCGAATGGGTTGGAAGCCCAAAAACTCCAAGATTGGCCACCAAAATTCGAACTTTTGTCCAAATGGCCGCACTGAATAATCTCTGATTCTCCAAATTTCGTTGATTGTTGGAGGAAATGGACTGGACAACCGAAAAGAGGGTGCAGATACCGTTCTTTTGCAACAAGAATCGTCAGATTTGGTTCAGAAACGAAGATTTGAGGTTTGGAGAAGGGGGAGAGTCGGGTTCTCTTTTTGAAAACGCAGGAAAATGAGGGTTCACGCCTAGAACAGGTATATATAGGCCCAGGGTGGACGCTCGTCCATCTTGACGGACGGGCGTTCACTAGCAACCGCAAGAACTGGACGGGCGTCCATAAATTCCGACGCTCGTCCAAGGGGCATTTGTACATACAGGATAGGAGGGATTTTTGCAGACGGGCGTCCATCATATTGAACGAACGTTCACAAGGATGGTAGTCCGGACGGGCGTCCGTTTTAATGGACGGGCGTCCACCAGAGAAGGTGATAAAAAAAACAAACTTCTCATAGATATGCTAATTTAAGATCAAAGTGCAACTTTTATTATTATCAAATAAGATTCAAAAGTACAATGATGAAAGATTAAAACACAAAATAGCTTAGAAGAAAATAAAAATATAACTAAAACAGTGGGTTGCCTCCCACCAAGCGCTTCTGTTTTACGTCGGGGCTCGACGAAAGCCAAACTAACTAAGAAATCACTAGTCTGCGTAGATCTCGTCCCACTCCACTAAGCGAATGAGACGTCGAAGCATGTCGATAGCCGGAGGAAAGTCGTACTCATCCTGCAAACACCAGTCCTCACCAGCTACCTCAACACCTCTGAAATGCTCAGCCCGCAGCACTAGTGCCAAATCCGTCAGCATAGGATCATTAAGAATCGTGTAAGGGCGCCCTATGGCCTCCTCGCAACTCCTCGATCGTGAAATCATTTGCCTCCCGAACAAGGTGGAACTATGATAACGTCGTGATGGTCTTAACTGAAAGTGCTAATGTCAAAATCTACATGAAGAACTATAGTGCCTCCTGCTCCATCATCTACTGTGATCAGCGGGATGCGACTAATGAGTGGGAACTCCTCAGGGCGAACTCCGTGGAGATCCATATCTAGAAAGTAACTACTGACAGATCGAAACACATAAGCTTAGTAAAACTAACCAAAATAACATACTAAAGCAAAAAGAACTAAGAAAAAAACTAAAACAAGATTGGATATCTAGGATGCCTCCTAGTGGCGCTTTTGGTTTATGTCGTTAGCTCGACACCATTTAAATTCAGCCTGGGTCAGGCCATTTGACTTTTTACGCCCGCCATTACCTCGTTAAAGTTACGATCGAGGATTGTGGCTGCAGAAAGCGACACTTAACGCATGGGATTAAAGCTTTGTGATTTTCGGATCGTTGAACCTTTCCCATGGTCGACTTTCTCCTTTGTAGATTTCTCTCATTGGCGTTTGAGTTGTTGCTCCCTCGCGTATTCCTCCATATCCCAACTACCGGCTAGAACTTCCGTGATAGACCACTACCGTTATCCTCCGAAGCAGTTGGGTGAAATCTCGTGAGTCTTCGACTTCATTAACACCGCATCCAAGGATATCGAGAAATTTAACAATCAAAGGCTTGCTGTAGGTTCTCCAATGTAGTGTTTGCACTTCTCGACCATTAACTCAAAGCGGGTGATCTTTATAACCGAGTAGTTCTAGAACGCCTCGGGAATGATTTTGAGAATCGTAAAGGGCCGGACCATCGTGTCCTTAGCTTTCCGGAAAACAAATGTAATCTGGAATTATAAAGAAGAACTTGTTCCCCTACTTGAAATTCTCTTTTCTTAATTTTTTGCGTCATGGAGGAGTTTCATCTTATCCTTGCTTATCCTCGGCGCTTTTCGTAAGCCTGGAGTCGGAACTCGTCTAACTCATGCATTTCTTTGCTGCGATCGATGTTTTCCACAAGTTTGGGAATCAAAGTTAAGAAACTTCGTCGCCCAATAGGCCCCTATGCTCTAACTCAATTGGCGAGATGACATGGCTTGCCGTAAACCCATCGATATGGAGATGTACCATAGGGGTTTTATAAGCGATCCTATCGCCCATAGTGCATCATCCAATTTCAAACTCCAGTCCTTTCTATGACTATTTCACTGTCTTTTCCAGGATTTGCTTGATGCTTTGGTTGCTTCGCTCAACCTCGACCGCTAGTCATCGGATGGTATGGTGTGCGGTCTTATGGCGAACACCATACTTTTCAAGAACTTTCTCACAGAGGTCGGGTTGCGGAAATGCGTTCCTTCATCACTGATCAAGGCTCGAGGACATCCAAATCTCACAAAGATATTCTTCTTCAGAAATTTCATGACCATTTTATGATCATTGTGAGGAGTGGCCACTGCCTCCACCCATTTCGAAACATAGTCAACGCAGACTAAGATGTATTTGTTTCCACACGATGATGGGAAAGGTCCCATAAAATCGATGCCCCAAACATCAAAGACTTCGCACTCTAAGATGGGTTTTAAAGGCATGTCGGAACGCCTTGTCAGAGTTCCGGTTCTTTGACACCTATCGCAAGCTTTACAGAAGGCTTCCGTATCCTTAAAGATCGTAGGCCAATAGAAACCGGACTGGAAGATCTTTGCAACCGTTTTCCAAGGACCAAAGTGACCACCTGTGGGTCCACTATGGCATTGCTCGATAATCTCTTGTTGCTCAGATTCAGGAACGCATCTCTAAGCAAACCATCTTTGCAGATCTTGAGCAGATAAGGTTCATCCCAAGCGAAATATTTCATATCGAGAAGAACTTCTTCTTCTCGATACGACATCTCGGGTCAAGGTAACGGGCATGAAGGTAATTCACAATGGGCGAATACCATGGAACATCGGAGAGCGGCCATCGATCAACATGATGTTTTCTAAAGGAAAGTAAAGATCTATATCTTCAGGATCACCCTTTTCCTCACTTATCATCCTAGAGACATGATCCGCCACTACGTTCTCAACGCCTTCTTATCTTTGATTTGAACGTCAAATTCTTGGAGGTCGGATATCAACGCGCGATAAGCGCGTTTAGCTTCCTTTTGGTCATGAGATAACGCAAGCGGCGTGATCGATCCACACAATCACTTGAGCACCTAGCAAGTAACTCACGAAACTTATCCATAGCAAAGACAACGGCTAATAATTCCTTTTCGGTGGTTGTGTAGTTAACTTGAGAAGGATTCGATGTGTGGTGGCATAATAGATAGGCTGGAACTTTCCATTAAGCTTTTGCCCTAAGACTGCACCAACAGCATAGTTGGATGCATCGCACATAAGCTCAAAGGGTAAGTTCCAGTCAGGTGAAATAAGAATTGGAGCGGATATTAACCGATTCTTGAGCTCCTCAAACGCTTGCTTGCAGTTTTCATCGAAATTGAACTCAACGTCTTCCTTGAGCAGAGTAGATAGGGGCTTGGCTACTTTGGAAAAATCTTGGATGAATCTCCTATAGAAACCGACATGTCGAGGAAACCTCGACTTGGCGTACATTCTTAGGATAACTCATCTTCTCAATAGCTTCTACCTTGGCCCTATCTACTTCTATACCTTTGGCGGACACTTTGTGGCCAAGAACTATCCCCTCATCGACCATAAAATGGCATTTTTCCCAATTGAGTACTAAGTCCTTTTCCACACATCTAGACAACACCTGATCAAGATTATTGAGGCAGTCATCAAAGGATTGACCGAAAACCGAAAAATCGTCCATAAAAATCTCCATGCACTTTTCAACTAGCCCGTCAAAGATTGCCATCATACACCTTTGAAAGGTGGCCGGGCATTCTGAGAGACCAAATGGCATCCGCTGTGGCGAATGTCCCATAAGGGCAAGTGAAAGTGGTCTTCTCTTAGTCAACATGATCGATGGGTATCGGAAGTATCCACGAATATCCATCCAGAAGCGATAGAATCGTGCCCCCGCCAGACGCTCAAGCATCTGGTCTATGAATGGAAGGGGAAAATGATCTTTCAGCGTGACCTCATTGAGTTTTCTATAGTCAATACAGACCCTATAGCCTGTAACGAGCCTCAATGCTATCTCCTCTCCCTTCTCATTTTTCTCAATCGTAATTCCACCCTTTTTGGGAACTACTTGAGTTGGGGATACCCACTCACTATCTGCAATGGCGTATATGATACCCATATCTAGAAGCTTGATAATTTCCTTCTTGACTACCTCTTGCATGTGAGGGTTGAGTCTTCTCCGAGGTCATCTAACTCGTTTTGCACCTTCCTCGAGTCTTGATTTTGTGCATCTGAGATGTCGGGAGATATCCTCGGATATCTCCACACCGCCATCAAAGGCTTTTTCATTTTTGCGCAAGGCGTTTAACAATTTAAGCTCTTCTATACGAGATAGCTTGGCGAGAGATGATCAAAGGAAGCTTGTCACCTTCTCTTAAAAACACATACTTAAGATGTTTAGGCAACGGCTTGATGCACCAAATCTACGGGAGGATCCTCTAGACTTGATTTAAGATCGCCACTCTTCAACTCAACATCGCTGAGCTTACTCAGTGGTCCCACTGCCAAGGCTTCTTCTCTTAGCTCATCCTTAAAATCTGCTGCTAACTGGTCTAGATTGACCACACCATGATTGTTCAGATTATCAATCAATCGCTCATATTCTGCTTCTACGGCCAAGACTTGCGTATCCAGGGAGTCATTGAAGTCATCAGACGTCTCCTCTATGGAACAACCGGTTGGAGATCCAGAAGGTACATTGATAGATTTCGAAACACTATAGCTCACCTCACGGTCACCAACTCGAATGGTGACATGCCCACCATCACAATCGATGAGGGCTCTCTGTTTGTAGATAGAAAAGGTCTTCCGAGAATCAAAGGGACACTTTCACTTTTCTCAATATCCAAGACGCGTACCCGATCAAGCTGGAAAGGTAAACCTATCTATTTGAACCAATACGTCCCTTAGGATCCTGAAGCTTTCTTAGAGGACCTATCGTGACTGCAGAGTTCATGGTAGTGGGTTCTAGAAGATTACTGCAAACCAAGCCGATTGCAAGCGGACAATGGCATCAAGGCGATGGATGCACCAGTCACATAAGGAATTCGGGAAGACTAGGCCTCCCATCCGCAATGTGAGCACAAATTTGCACTGGTCGCTTCTCTTGGTTGGTAGGTCTTGATAATTGACCATAGAACACTCCTTACCAATTGCTTGATCCATTCTCGCTAACTTCTTCTTGGAAGATACAACATCCTTGATGAACTTTGTATACTTAGGCATCTCGACCAAGACCTCGGATAATGGCAGATTTACACGAGTATTTTTTGAAGGTTTAGTACCTTTTCGTACTTTTTGTCTTCAACCAATGGAATGTTGCTCTTCCTCGGTGGAAAGCGGAAGCTTCTTGAGTCATTCTCGAAAAGACTCTCTTTGAGGATGTCTTTGTGACTTTGTCTTCCAAATCCTTCCACCGAACCGTCTTTTGAAGCTTTCGTAGTCGAGGATCAGCCACGACTTCTTTTCTTTTGGTCCTCGAGGATCAGCCACTTGAGGGTTTCCAACTTGTTCAGTCCTCAGGGGGACAGCCACCTGAGGATTTCCAACCTTTTCACCTATCAGGGGATCAGCCACCTGATTACTTGCTTGCAGCCAAGGGGATGATGGGTGCTCAACTTCCCCTTCTGCCTTATCAATGGCAGGAGGGGCTAGTGGTTTCCCTGGAAGCCAGGGGACCACTCGGTATGTACCGCGCTTAAACTCATTGTCTTGGCTTCCTCTTGTCCATAGTGCATGGTTGGTACGAGGTCGATACATTGGTACGCCGCTTAAATCGGCCTGAGCAACATGACCGCCCTTAGGATTTTTCTCGGTAAAACTGGGCAAATGCCCCGGGGGTCTTGATGCTAACTGCTCAGCCAGTTGCCCTATCTGTCTTTCAAGGTTCTTATTGGTACTCATCAGGAGCTGAATGTTCTTGTTTTGCTCCTCTTTGAATGAGTGCCATTCAGCCTTGAGGTCATTGGAATTCGAGGAGCCTTGAGAATTGGAAAAATTTTGATTTTGTGGCTGGCTGGGCCGATTCTGATAATTGGAATTGGAAATGGAGGGCCAATTCTGATTAAACCTTTGTGTTTGATTGGAAAAATTAGAGTTTTGGTTCGACCCAAAACCAGGGTTTCTATTGAAGTTCGGGTTAGAATTAAAGTTCGAGTTTGGACTCTGATTGAAACTCGGATTCTGGCCGAAGCCCTGATTTTGAGCATTATTCGGCCGAGAAGGGTGGTTATTGAATCTAGGATTAGATCGGCGAAAAAGCATTCACTTCGCGTTTTGTCCAATCATGGGACAAAAGCGAAGCGGTGTGCTACTGGATCATCACATACTTGGCATGTGTTTGGATTATCCGCCCATTATTATGAGCAAAGCGTTAACTTGATGAGCGGGGGTTGAGGCCCGACCTTCGGTGGACATGTGGCGAGGTTGATAATGACTTCATGTCTGAACTGAGAGTTACGTGGAAACGATAAGTCGATTACTCGGGTTAGGAACAATTTGGGATGTTGTTGCTGTGAGAGTTAGCCATTTGCTTTTGCAACATGGCAATCGGATTCTGCATAGTCACTTCCTCGACCTTGGGAGGAGGAGGAGGTGCCTGAATAGCTTGATAGGATGGGGCATAGTTGTATTTGGCAATGTCTTCGAACAATGCCCATCCTTCGTCTAGAGTCTTCTTCAAAAATGCCCCGCCAGATGAACTATTGACCATGCCCTTAGTGAGCTCGGTCAATCCGCTTAAAGAATGTATGGACTTGCCTTTGCATCGGCAAGCCATGGTGGGGACATTTTCGGAGGAGGACTTGAACCTTTTCCAGCAATCAAAGAAAGATTCATTTTCCTGCTGATGGAATGTGAAGATTTCGTTCAAACACTGGGCCGTCTTTGATAGAGGGAAATATTGACTCAAAAATTCTCTTTCAAGTCCGGCCCAGGTCGTAATGGATTCCGAGGGGAGAGAGTGATACCACTCTAGTGCTTCCCCCCGCAATGAAAATGGGAAAAGTTTGAGCTTGATTGCGTCCTCACTTACACCTTGGATACGGGTAGTACCGCATATGTGTAGAAATGTGTGTAGGTGAGTGTGGGGTTCTCGATTGATAGCCGTGAAAAATCGATCGTCTTTGCATCATCCGAATAAGTCGGCTTTAGCTCAAAAGTTTGGCGAGAATTTGGCATAACAATCGCGGGTTGATGGTGATTTGTGCGGGCATGGCATAGTCGGCCAACGTCCGTCTATCTTCCGCCGCCATTATTACTAATCTTTCGATTTCTCTGAAAGATAGTGCTCAAATTCTTGATCTAGAAGCGTTTCCTTCGTCGAACCGAAGTTTCCGCCTATTGGGTCGGACTATGGTCCGCTTCGGGTCGAGGGAGTAGATTAGTGGTCCTTCGACTACGAGTTTGCATACACCGAGATCCAAGATCAAGTTGTTGAGCAAGAAAGAAAGAAGGAGAGAAAGAGAACTATAAACTAAGAAACTAACGCCTTAAGCTAAAGACTTATAATCTATTCTAAGATCAAAACCTAGGGAAAAGAAAAGAAAAGAAGAGGTTGATAGAAGGAAAAGAGGAGCGGACGGACGTCCAAAATTGTGGACGGCGTCGCCCACTTTCGAGATAGACGGGCGTCCAAAAGTGTGAACGCTCGTCTGCAGGTTGGAAATTGATTCAGGTTTGAAGAAATTTCAGCGGACGGGCGTCCAGTAAAATAAACGCTCGTCGGACTGAAGTAAGCGGACGGGCGCCCATCGAAGCGAGTACTTTCGTCCAATCTAGGCGTAACGATCGAGAAAAAAGCAGTATGATAGGCAGAAAGCAGTATAGGCTAGCACTAAGTTTTAATACTAACTACTCGAAGAAACACAACTAATATGAATGAGATAAATGAACAAAAACAACTAAACTACCACCAACTCTAACGAAGAAAAAGATAGAACCTAAAAACAAGAATCGAAAACAAAATAAAAACAAAAACAAAAACTAGGCAACCGTCCGGTTCCCCGGCAACGGTGCCAAAAACTTGTCACGGATTTTATCTATGCAAAACAAACAAGTAATAAATTTATAATCCGGTTAACCCCAAGTATAAGGATCGTAGTACTAGTGGTTAATGCCGGGTCGATCTTACGGGAGCGAGGCGAATGCAAATCCTAGTTTTTGCCTAACTAAACTATGTCACGGAAAACTAAACTAAGCAGTTGATTAAACAAAACTAAGTGAACATATATGCTGAATATAACCTAGACAGAGGACGGAATCCAAAGCTAGGAAAGATTGGTTGCGAACAGATTAATCTAAAGGTGCAATAAGAAAAATAAACTAACTAAACAGTTCAAGTTTCAAGGATTAAATCAAATTTAAAACGGACAAACGAGTATTGATCCACCTATCCAACGAAACACTAATCTCTCATCCCGATTATGTTGCAGTTTTTATCAAGTTGTGGTTCATCTTACCAAAGGTATGAATCCTACTTTCGTAGATGATTCGCCTATTAATTTCTATCTTTCGATTTACGGAAATTAACGCGTCATAACATGAACAAAGATGTAAACTTTAACGTTCTAACCTAGATGTTCGACCTATCAACTTTCGTTTGACATAAATTAAAGATCCATTCCTAAATCATGGTGATCCAACGTTTATAGAGACTTTCATCAAATATAAAACATCATACATGCACATCTTTCGATATAAATGCAATTAATCATCATAGGACATGATAAAGGAAACAGCTTGATTAAAAACTTACAAAACAACCGAAGAATCGAAATTAACGAACGTTGGATGGCTTCACAATGCTCGTTTGATTGAAGCCTAGCCTCTTAGCATCCTTGAACAGCTTGAATTGTTGAATTAAATTGCATAAACTAAACTAACTGTATTTAGGAATTGAAGAACATAAAAAACTGGAAAAACAGAGTAAAAACGCAGCCTATAGCCGCCCCTAGGGTTTAGGGTTCGAAGATTGTAGAGTTCGTTCTCCCCAATGTGAAAATAGGCAAGTATTTATAGAGATTTGAGGCGGTTCCTCTAAGTCGGTCATGTGAACGAGCGTTCGCCATAATGGACGCTCGTCCGATATTCTTGAACTCCCCGCAGACGGTCGTCCATCTTCCGTTCAAACTCTCTGTATCAAAATTGCTTTATGGACGCCCGTCTGAATTTCCGGACGCTCGTTCGATATGAACGCTGCATGGACGAACGTCCATCATGACTTGAATGCGATTTTTGCATCTTTATCCCTTTCCTTCAATTTACTTCATCATTATCTCTTCCTTTAATCACCATATTTCGAATTTCATCTCTTTCTACCATTATCTGAACTTCATAATGATACATGAGACACGGAAAACATTGCAAAGCGTAATAATATCCCAATAATTATAATTCAGCTATAAAATCACATAATTACATCAACATTGCGATTAAGCCCTTGAAAATATCGTTTGCTCAATATTTCAATATAAAGCCCAATTATTATGCAAATTATACAATATAGAGGGGTAACATCGTAAAATATATCCTTACAAACCACATAATTTCACCCTTAACAACTAGATGTTACCTTAGTTTTATTTGACTCTTTAGCCATAAGGCATAGGTATGCCTTTTCATTGTCTGAGCTGTCAGCTTCACCATCATCAGAATCATTTTCAGATGATTCTTCATTCTTTTCACTGCTAGATTCAACTTTTAGTGCCTTCTTGCTCTTTCTCTTTTCAGTTGTCTTGTACTTTTTCTTATCCTCATCTTTTTCTTTTTCTTCAGGGCAATCAGCTTTGAAGTGACCTTTCTTCTTGCAGTTGAAGCATCTGTACTCATCATCCTTTTTCTTCATGTCTTTGCTTGAGTTTGACTTCTTGTTTGATGATGTTCCTCCTTTAAATTGCTTCTTCTTGCTAAACCTATCAAAACATTTGATAAGTAAGGCTACCTGTTCCTTTAGCTCCTATGTCTCTTTGCTGCTTGAGTCAAATGTTTTGCTTTGCTGGTGTGCAACCAGTGAGCTGGCTTTGTGTGCCTCAGCTGGTGCACTGTCTTCACCGTTTAACTCAAATTCATGAGCCTTTAACTGAGACATCAGAGTCAAGGTGTCAGTGTTTACAAGGTTTGTTGTTCCTCTAAGCACTGATGTGATGATCTTCCATCTTTCAGGTAGGCCTCTCAAGCTTTTCAGGCACACTTCTTTCTGAGGATATGTGTGACCATGTTGTTGCAATTCACTGATGATACTAGAGAATCTGTTATCCATTTGATCAATGGATTCTCCAGTCTTCATTTTAAAGTTCTCAAATTTCTGTTTGGCAACAGATAATTTATCTTTAACTGCTTCTGATCATTTATTGACCAGTGCTAACTTGTCCCACATCTCCTTTGCTGTTTTGCAATCTTTGATCCTCATGAACATGTTGCTGTCCAGAGTCTTCAAAATCATATCTTTTGCTACAAAGTCTAGGTTTGCTCTTCTTCTATCTTCCTTGGTCCAATCCTTCTTGAGTTTGTCTATCTCCTTTCCTTGATCTTCTCCTGTGGTTATCACAGTTGTGATCTTGATTGGGCCATCATTAATTACATCCAGCATTTCTTCATTAGTTGCTGCAAGATGAGACAACATCCTTATTTTGTATTCATCAAAATTATTAACATTGAATACAGGTACCTTTGACATAAAATTTAAGGAATCCATAAGTACAAATAAGAGATATATGTAGAAAGCACAAGTTTGAAAACAACTTCGAAAATATATGATCTCCTTGTTACTAGAAATTAGATATGAACAGGTTTTGATACTAGGAACACTGCTCCGATACCAATTGTTGGTCCCAGAGAAGAGTATAACTATAGTCAAAGGGGGAGGGGGGGGGTGAATGACTATAATGGAGTTTCAAAAACTTTTCTTATATTTAAAAGCTTTTGGGCAGCGGATAAGTCCCTTCTTAAAATGTTGTTTCAAAGTAGTTTATGCAATCACAGACATAGAGTATGCAATGAAATAAAGTGCTGTAAGGTAAATTGCTGAAAGTAAATAGACACAAAGGTTTATAGTGGTTCAGGGTGGTGTAATCCTTTAATCCACTCTTCTCCTATGAAGATTGAAGGAATTCACTATTGTTTTCACAGATACAATAGCACGATTGTCCTTGGCTACACAAGCTTTACAATCTACAAGACTATCACTCCCTTGCTTCAAAAGCTTCAGTGACTCAGTCTCTATCACTGCTCCTTGAGAACAAATCTTTCAGCAGCTATCACAAGGTTGCAACTCCTTCTCAGATTCCTCTGATTCAATTGCCTCAGTTGATGTGAATTGAATTCACAGATTTGTCGATCAATCTCTGAGCTTGATTTGGAATTGAAGTTCTGATTGTTGAGTTGATCTCTAGATGTTTCTCTTTAAGTACAGATAGAAGGATTTTCACTTTGATAGAGTTTATGCTATTTCAGAATCAAATTGTTATCTTTCTTTTCTGTCAATGCCTTCTATTTATAGCCTTGATAATCCTTGATTTGAATTTCCGTCCGTTGGCTCTTTAATGTGGGGAATAATCCTTGATTTAATTCTTGATTCCCCCTTATTGTATTCTCCTTGATTTCAGTGATTGAATTTTTCTTCAAACGTTATCAGAAAATCCGTCCTTGATTGATCCTCAATTGATTGTGCATTTAATGCTTGATCTTGATCACTTGAAATTTGAACCAGTAAAGTTTACTTGGCCGTTCCCTGAACGGTTAGAGTCGCTTGACTTGGCTGTTTGGTTCTTCCTTCATTGCTCTGTCTTTACTCAGCCGATAGCCAGTTTACTTTTCCGGTTCACTACATTGTTATTTTCTTTGATCTTTCAGGTACTTTTTGTACTTCACTGATCCTTGATTTGGGTGAGATCAGTGTACACCATATTTGAAAATGTATTTCATCATTTGAATTATAACTTAGACTTATCCAAGGTCATCACAGACTTCCTTGGTTATAAGTCAGACCATTATATCTTCCCTGCTTCTCTGCTGGTACTTGGCTGACTTCACTCTGCTGAATATCTGTTTTACTTTGCCATCCTACCAACTAGTACAATACTTGTCTGACTTAACTTATACAACATGTCAGACTCTAAGTAAAGTCTTATACAGATAATTCTAACTTATTTCAGGCTTGCTATAACAGCTAGTATGTCCATCATCAAAACATACTAAAATGTTCCTAACAATGTATGGTGTATGGCTTAAGCATGCCCCTCGGGCTTGTTTTGCCTGCTTTACCGCTTATCTCTTGACTTAATTTGGGTTTTCAGGCTTCCACTTCCAATGCCCGCTCTCTTTTTTATATCAATACTGATGATGTTATTGTCTCTGTGCTTATTTACGTACGTCGATGACATTATAATTATTTCTTCCTCTCCTGCTACTATTGATGCACTTATTGGCAAGCTTGGTTTTGAGTTTCTGGTCATAGATCTTGGTGAGCTGTATTCCTTCCTTGGTATTTAGGCTCACCGTAGTTCTGATGGCTAGATCTCTCTAAGGGAAAGTATATTGAGAGCATACTTGCTCGTGCAAATATGATGAATGCTAAGCCTTGCAAGACCCGCATGGCTACGAACACTGTCTTGTCTAGTTATAATGGAGTACCTTTATCGGATCTACCCTTTACCGGAGCACTATTGGTGGCCTTCAATAATTATCCATGACTCGGCCTAACCTTGCCTTTGTTGTTCACAAGGTTAGCAAGTTCATGCATGCACCTCGTGACACCCATTGGTAGGCTGTTAAGCGTATAATAAGCTACTTGAAGCACCCGATTAATGAAGGCTTATTTTCCTCTCCTCGGCCTCATTCCTCCATTCATTCAGACTAGGCTGTTGACCCCGATGATCGCCACTCCATTGGTGCCTATTGTGTTTATTGGTTCTCATCTTGTCAACCAGGCTTTCAAGCAGCAACCCACTATCTCACCCTGTAGCACTGGGGCTGAATACAAGGCAGTCTCCAATACCGCAGCCGAGCATCAATGGCTCATCTCCCTTTTGGGTGACCTTCACATCAAGCTACTCTCCCTTCTTGTTTTATGGTGCAAAAACATTGGAGCTACTTACTTGTCCTCAAATCTTGTCTTTCATGCCTGCACCAAACACATTCAATTCGATGTTCATCATGTTCGTAAGCTTGTCTTGCATAAATAGTTGGAAGTTCGTCCCCTCTCAACCAAGGATCAAATCGTTGATTTGCTTACTAAGCCTCTCAATCGTTCTCTCTTCCTGTTGCTGAAGTCCAATCTCCATGTGTGTCCTACACCCATGGGATTGCAGGGGATGTCAACACCAACCCTCAGCCGCCTAGGGTTTTATCTCATTAGGGCTTTAGCTTATTTCTGGTGTAAAAGGTTCTCTGTTAGACATTTCTGGCCTTGTGTAATTACTATTTAAAGATCACATCATTTTAATTTTATGTACGGAAAAGTAACACAAATCATTGTTCTATACCTTTTATAGGCCATTTTAAGGTACATTAGAAGAAGACCTAAATACCCTCAATGATTCTCAAACCCTTAATAGGCTTGTTAGTGTAATATCCCGATTTTTCTAAAAGGGCATCCTTGTCTTTTCACGAAAAATCTGAATATTTAGTTTTGTTTTAAAGGATTAAAAGAAAAAGGGAAAAGAAAAGGAAAAGGATTAATTGGATTTAATCAATAAGGAATAATTAGATTTAATTGGGATTATAAAAGGAAAACTAATCCTAAATTTAACCTAGTTGTTGTTTTACGTAAAAAGAGAAATAATATGAAGAAAGAGGCGCAAGTTTTGGAGAAAAAAGAGAGAAGAGGCTTTCAAATTTTGAAGCTAAACCGTTGCACTTTTCAACAGACATCTCAAGAGAGAAAGGATCTCTGCGAGACGAGGATCGTTTTGATATCAACAATCCCTAAATCCGTTAACGTAAGTTTTTCCCTCCTTGTTCTTATCATTAGGGTTTGTTCATCATCGTGCTAGGCTGCGTATTTCTGAGTTTAAACATCGTAGTGATCGCCTTTGGATTGATCGTGTATAGGTTTGGAGTTAAAGGGTTAACCTTTTCAAGGCTTTGATAGCTTGGATCGTAGTAGCTCGCAAATTAAGGTAACGTGGTGTTCTTATCGTATGGGTTGGAAATCGCGTTTACGCAGCTGCATATTTTCTGGGTAAATCCTAGGCAGACGGGCGTCTGCATAAGGGCAGACGGGCGTCCGCGGTAGCGGAAGCTCAAACGGGCGTTTAGGGTACTTCGGACGGGCGTTTGAGGGGTCAGTTTAGATACATGATGTGGCTGAATTTCACGGACGGGCGTCTGGGGGTTGGTGGATGATCGGGGTCAATCAGGTTATAAAATACTTGGCCACCATAAACCAATACTAGCAAGAGGACTAGGCCCATCGTAGTATAGCTATAGTGAATCAAGGTCGATCCCACAGGGAACCAATTGTGGATCATCTTATATAGAAACAATTAATTAAACATGTCAAGGACATAGAGGCGGTCTACGACCAACATAAGACAAGAAAAGTAAAGACACGACTCGACACAATGTAATTAACCTCCCCAATTATAGTCTTTATCGTTTGGACCTAGATAATTTATATAATAAGCTGAACTTATTAAGCTTGTCAATCCATTTGTATCTATCTTAGATTGGCTACGGGAGTCATCCTCTTTAACTTGACTTAGCACCGGTAAGTCACTAAATCAACTCGTGATATTGTTACGTGACTTAGCGCTTTTAGTGCCTCCATCTCATATAACTCACACCTCTTACGACTCTAAGGATGCCGATATTAATCGTACACCTCGTCTAGGTAACATTCTGTGGTTAGGCGTACTTCTAAACGATCGCATCGGTCTACGTCCCTATTAACAAATACCGAGCGGTCTCATGTTAATCTACGATTTACGTATAACTAGGTGAGCTCAATTCCCAAATACAAAACCTACCTAGATCTCATTTGAAAGTCCCGGAAGATAATTCATGAGCCAACCTAGGAGCCCTATATTGGTATTTCCTAATCATACGCTAATTAAAGCAGACGAGCAACGTGGCGTAGCCATACCTAATGAGATGATAAATTCTATTAAGTTGACCTAACCATAAAGGCGTGGCTATTTTACGGATAAAACAGGGCTCGGTCGATTGAATAGGTGGGCTCGGTCGACCGAGTGAACTCATTCGGTCACCCGAATCAATTTCGTCCCAGATTACATCCCTGAACATATCTCTCGGCGTTTCATCATACGTAAGCAGTTAAGCAGAATTCGTGACAGTATTCATATAAACTAACATAGATACGCATTAATTAAATCAAGTAGATTCGAGGAATAAATACTAAGTGTATGGCGTAGGTTATGGGATCCCCATAGACAAAGAGTCGCCACATCCCTAACATCATAGCCTAGATCTACATCATGTAGCTATGATTAACTAATTCAAACGATAAAGCATAATTGGGAGGGATTAATTACTTAAAAGAAAGAAACATAAAATAAAGGCTTACATATTGCGACCCTTAAATTTTTGAAACCCTCAAATTATTCTACATTGTATCAAAGTTGTATTATGAATTGTAAGATTAAAGAAAGAATGAATGGATTCAAGGTATATTTACAATTTCTCGTAGCTGCTGCTTATATAGGAGTTTCTGCCGACTTATGAAGGATCTAGAAGGTAAATACGAAAAAATCCGAAAAGTGACCGAGCCGACATACTCGGTCGACCGAATGGATAGGCTCGGTCGACCGAGGCCCTTTACACGTGTTAAAGCGCGTCTCTTTGTCGACGACTTGTTCCCCACGCACGCTTGCGTGTTGATCCGATTAATCTTTCATTTAATGCTCCGATTTTCTTCCTCTATTATCTTGAGACCATTGATTGAATGACATTAATCCTCTCGATTTGTCGTGATCTACAAAATCGAGCATTTATCGCACAATAAATCGGCTTTTAATAATGAAAACGGCTAAATACCAAATATCATATTAATAATCACTTAACATTAAATAATAAATATAAACATGTGATTTAATATGAAATATATATTATTAATCTCGATTTAAGGTCAACGTTGATGACTTTTACGGGTATAATTTGACCGTCATCAACTACCCCCACTTAGACTTTGATCGTCCCGAACAAAGCATCAATAAGTCATTTCCCAAGACAACATTTCCCATGGTGAAGTCATACTTACGCAAGAAACTCAAGTCAACTCATACTAGTCATGCTCATAAGATATCCATTATTCACTACTCACTAAGAATCGAAGTGATGTGTGCATGTGCATTTAGTTTTATATATAAGTAGCAAGATTAGAGTTTATACCAACTTCGTAATCTCAACCTACCAACCTCGGCATTCATCTTTGCTCAAGCCTTTAAATTTTTGAAGCACTAGAGCAATAAGCAAGAGCGTATCTATAGGGTTTTGGACTTGGAGACCGAGTACTACTCAAAGCCTCTTAAAGAGTTGAATATTCTTTTCATATCTTCATATTTTTCAAATACTATCAATCTCAAGGAAGAAAACTTTTAGAGTATCCCCTATCTTAGATCATGTATGAGCATCGAATATTACCACAAGCGGGGCTACTTTGGTAATGTTACTACAAGCCCAGTGTCTAACATTTTGCTAAAACACAGGTACGTCTCAAGCTTATTACTCCGCTTTTGTTGGCAAGAATATCATAATACATCAGCAGATAGATATTGATACTAAGTTCACATAACCAATCATCTATGCAATGTACACATAATTTCTTCAGTTATTATGATTTGCGCGGTATACTCGATTCACAGATTGAGTAATCGAATAATAAATAACTACTTGCAAAAACGAGCATGAATATCCTTAAATTTACCTAACATAAGTATAAAATGATCACGTACTCATGAAACTTGGTTTATTTCCTATCAATTCTTAGCTAGGAACTCACAATTCTAAGGGTACGAGATAAATAATATGGTATGTATTCAAATTTTCAATTTTTCTACTCTTCCATTCAAATTTCAATCATAACATAGCTAAGTCTCCTACCCCCCACTTAAACATGGCATTGTCCTCAATGACAAAAATAAATGAGAATTTAAGAAACAGACTTAGCTCTGGAAACGGCTCTCAAGTAAAGGAATAATATCGGAGTAAATGTCAGCACGTTGTGGAGAAGCAAGTGAAAACCTGTATAAGCAGACAAACTCCACGAAACCGTCAAATACCATGTCTATGGAGGTTATAAAATAATGTGGCAGTAATGAGGTATAATTACCTAAAAACAGTTTAAGCCACTTTATTTTATACAACCAAAGACAAGAAAAATACTAAATAGAAAGAAAAATAAACAAGCAACTAAAGATGGTGGTCTTCATTTAAAAACCGGGTGGATAAGACAAAGATCAAAAAGCATAACCCCATGTGGGAAAACACGAGGTGGGTGGCTCACTATGTATCGATCCAAGATAAAAGAGAAACTTGGTAAGGTATAATGATTCAATGCGACCTATTGGCTAAAGATAAAATCAAATACTTAACGCAGAAACTTCTCGCTTGCATTGAATATCAACAACTTAGGAGATGTAGCTACTCCTCTAAATTACTAATAACCCAATGTATCACGTAAAAGTCATAACCGTCATCAACAAGGTCAGATCGGTGTGATAGTTCAGAACAAAACTTATCATCTAGAAATGCCGGAATAGTCGGAAAAGTGTGAAATTTAAAACTTCCGGTAGAAAGATAAGTTGTACTTTGATCGAACCAAAAACCTTTAAAATCTAGCTAGGGTCAGAGCTACACTTACCCCAACTAGGATCATGAAAATCAAAATGATAAAAGATAATCATTAAAGCTGAGCAATATTTCAAATTCCGCAACACAAAGGTATTTTGTAAAAATGGAGGTTGAGAGTACGATGGGTTTAGAAAAAGATACACATAAGGATGGGAAGAAAAGATAAAGGACGGGTAAGAAATTGTGTTTATGGGTGGGTTGAAAATGGTTAAGGCATTGAGATTGGGTGGGAGAGTGAAACGGATGGAAAGAAAGAGAGGCGATGAAAGAATGGTTAGAAATGTGAACTGTTGGGGCAGATTGGTGAGAGGATCGAAAAGTTTGAAGGTGAAAAAGTGTAAAGGGAAAGATAAGGATAATTGCAGAATGAATTGCACATCACTTTGGATTTTCACTTGGATCACCATTCTAAAAGGTTTTGGAAGTTGACCAAAATTGTTCTTGTTCACACCAATCATTCTCTGTTACATTTTCAATAATTCTCAAGCTCTCTTAATGCTTCCATCTTAAGGTGGATTGCTAAATTTCTTTTTCTTTAGCAATTTCACGACTCTCCTACGGAACTCTAATTCACGTGGCCTATATTGAGTAAAAAAGTTTTGCACATCCTTAGCCCAATGGCCATCGGAACACGGCATAATAAAAAACCTCAACATATGTCACGTTACTTTTATTTGACTCAAAGAAAACAAAACCTAAAATCCTAAAAAGAAATCCTAAAGGTTTTAAAGAAGTAGTTCTGAGTTTAGAGTCCTCAGCTCGACTTCCAAAAAGTATCCTTGTCAGTCATTATTCTTAGATCACGAGATATTGACCCCTCTGAGCACTATTAGAGGTGGGCTTGTTGCTTTTGCGGATTAATACCCTTCCCTTGGTTGTGAGACCTAGGAAACGACATTTATCCATACCAATTATCCAAAGCTCTTACCTCGGCTCTCGTTTTAGGAATTAGTGAATTCTAAGAAACTCAGTTAAAATTACGGTTTTGGCCTTGACAATAAGAAACAATGAATCAAAGTACTCCGAATAAGTTCGGTTTTGTAGGCAAGCCTACGCCGTCTTATTCGTTGGAACATATGTGACAGTTCAGGCCAATCCGTCAAGATAAGCCCGTTTAGCCCGAAGGCTTATCGGCTATGCTAAGTCTTGTCGAAGCTGGCTGTAACGTACATCCCACGTGAGGGAGTTGATTGAGCGAAGCTCGTTTGAACTCGCTTGACCATGGTTAAACCATTTCGAACCTATGTACAAAGATTCTTCGATTTCTAAATTGTCACCCAAAGCGTAATCTCGCTTTTTTGTTTAAGGTGGGTTCACCGAGAAGCCATCACCATAAACATCAACGAAAGCCGAAGATGCGTTCTTTCAAAACTCAACGTCTTCTTTAGATTGTGAATGCTTAAACTACACAATTTGTTGCTCCCATGGCTAGTAGAAGCAATTTCATGCATAGGACAATGAGATTTTAACGGAACTACGAGGAACTCTTTATTCATTTGCTTCCTTTCAACGACTACATGTTTCCTTACACCTCTAGATGAGCAGATTGGGGCGAGAACCTTCCACACTAATAAAATTATTCTTACAGGACCAACTCCGGGCTAAGATTCATACTAAGGTTCATGTATAGGCTAACTTATGCTCAAAAAACCAAAAGGTAGTAAAACATAAGCAAAAAAGGTAGTACCTTGCCTTCAACATTGTACCACGAAGAATTTAAGCCTTTAAAATATATTTTTTTTTCGGAGCCATCTTGGTGCTTTAAAGGTATTGCTTTCATTGCTTTTCCCATCTTAGATTCGTAGCTCCACATGTTTGCTGGGTTGTTTTCTCAGCGCCCGCGAAAAATTATTGACTTGGATTATGGTTTCCTGGTTTACGCAAATAAAAAAACAAAACAAACAGACCGTAGACTGATTTTAACATGGTTTCCCATGCTGCTATCAGACCTAACGCATTAAACATCCGGGGATAAACAGACACGCGAAATTCCGGACTCGAAAAAACCCAAATCAGAAACCGTGTAAGCGAGAACATAACAAGAACAAAACAAAAAAAAAAATTATAAATTCTCGATTCGACCGAATGAGGTCTCTCGATCGACCGAATAATTAAATTTTTTTATTATTTAAAGAATCTGGAATTTTCGAGATGAGCGAGACAACCAGAGGGACTCAAAAACGTAAAAACAGACTCTAAAATAGAAAACTTGACATGGATAAGAAAATTATTTATATATAAAATTGACCGTTGGTTCCCCGGCAACGGCGCCAAAAACTTGATCGGGGTCAATCAAGTTATAAAATACTTGACCACCATAAACCAATACTAGCAAGAGGACTAGACCCATCGTAGTATAGCTATAGTGAATCAAGGTCGATCCCACAGGAACCAATTGTGGATCATCTTATATACAAACAATTAATTAAACATGTCAAGGACATAGAGGCGGTCTACGACCAACATAAGACAAGAAAAGTAAAGACACGACTCGACTCAATGTAATTAACCTCCCAATTATAGTCTTTATCGTTTGGACCTAGATAATTTATATAAAAACCTGAACTTATTAATTGTCAATCCATTTGTATCTATCTTAGATCAAGCTCACGGGAGTCATCCTCTTTAACTTGACTTAGCACCGGTAAGTCACTAAATCAACTGTGATATTGTTACACGACTTCGCCTTTTAGTGCCTCCATCTCATATAACTCACACCCACTTACGACTCTAATGATGCCGATATTAATCGTACACCTCGTCTAGGCAACATTCACGTGGTTAGCGCATACTTCTAAACGATCGCATCGGTCTACATCTATTAACAAATACGAAGCGGTCTCATGTTAATCTACGATTTACGTATAACTAGGTGAGCTCAATTCCCAAATATAAAACCTACCAGATCTCATTTGAAAGTCCCGGAAGATCATTCATGAGCCAACCTAGGAGCCCTATATTGGTATTTCCTAATCATACGCTAATTAAAGCAGGCGAGCAAGCGTAGCCATAGCCATACCTCTTGAGATGATAAATTCTATTAAGTTGACCTAACCATAAAGGCGTGGCTATTTAACGGATAAAGCAGGGCTCGGTTGACCGAATAGGTGGGCTCGGTCGACCGAGTGAACTCATTCGGTCACCCGAATCAATTTCGATCCCAGTTACATCCTGAACATATCTCTCGGCGTTTCATCATACTGAGCAGATTAAGCAGAATTCGCACGGTATTCATATAAACTAACATAGATACGCATTAATTAAATCAAGTAGATTCGTGAATAAATACTAAGTGTATGGCGTAGGTTATGGGATCCCCATAGACAAGGAGTCGCCACATCCCTAACATCATAGCCTAGATCTACATCATCTAGCTATGATTAACTAATTCAAACGATAAAGCATAATTGGGAGGGATTAATTACTTAAAAGAAAAGAAAGAAAATAAAGGCTTACATATTGCGGCCCTTAAATTCTTTGGAAACCCTCAAATTATTCTACATTGTATCAAAGTTGTATTATGAATTGTAAGATTAAAGAAAGAATGAATGGATTCAAGGTATATTTACAATTTCTCGTAGTCTTGCTTATATAGGAGTTTTACTGCCGACTTATGAAGGATCTAGAAGGTAAATACGAAAAAATCCGAAAAGTGACCGAGCCGACATACTCGATTCGACCGAATGGATAGGCTCGGTCGACCGAGCCCTTTACTACGTGTTAAGCGCGTCTCTTTGTCGACTTGTTCCCCACTTTGCGCTTGCGTGTTGATCGATTAATCTTTCATTTAATGCTCCGATTTTCTTCCTCTATTATCTTGAGACCATTGATTGAATGACATTAATCCTCTCGATTTGTCGTGATCTACAAAATCGACATTTATCGCACAATAAATCGGCTTTTAATAATGAAAACGGCTAAATACCAAATATCATATTAATAATCACTTAACATTAAATAATAAATATAAACATGTGATTTAATATGAAATATATATTATTAATCTCGATTTAAGGTCAACGTTGATGACTTTTACGGGTATAATTTGACCGTCATCAACTACCCCCCACTTAGACTTTGATCGTCCCGAACAAAGCATCAATAAGTCATTTCCCAAGACAACATTTCCCATGGTCAGGTCATACTTACGCAAGAAACTCAAGTCAACTCATACTAGTCATGCTCATAAGATATCCATTATTCACTACTCACTAAGAATCAAGTGATGTGTGCATGTGCATTTAGTTTTATATATTAGTAGCAAGATTAGAGTTTATACCAACCGTAATCTCAACCTACCAACCTCAAAGCATTCATACTTGCTCAAGCCTTTAAATTTTGAAGCACTAGAGCAATAAGCAAGAGCGTATCTATAGGGTTTTTGGACTTGGAGACCGAGTACTACTCAAAGCCTCTTAAAGAGTTGAATATTCTTTTCATATCTTCATATTTTTCAAATACTATCAATCTCAAGGAAGAAAACTTTTTAGAGTATCCCCTATCTTAGATCATGTATAGCATCGAATATTACCACAAGCGGGGCTACTTTGGTAATGTTACTATACAAGCCCGATGTCTAACATTTTGCTAAAACACAGGTACGTCTCAAGCTTATTACTCCGCTTTTGTTGGCAAGAATATCATAATACATCAGCAGATAGATATTGATACTAAGTTCACATAACCAATCATCTATGCAATGTACACATAATTTCTTGATTATTATGATTTTGCGCGGTATACTCGATTCACAGTTGAGTAATCGAATAATAAATAACTACTTGCAAAAGCGAGCATGAATATCCTTAAATTTACCTAACATAAGTATAAAATGATCACGTACTCATGAAACTTGGTTTATTTCCTATCAATTCTTAGCTAGGAACTCACAATTCTAAGTGCGAGATAAATAATATGGTATGTATTCAAATTTTCAATTTTCTACTCTTCCATTCAAATTTCAATCATAACATAGCTAAGTCTCCTACCCCCCACTTAAACATGGCATTGTCCTCAATGACAAAAATAAATGAGAATTTAAGAAACAGACTTAGCTCTGGAAACGGCTCTCAAGTAAAGGAATAATATCGGAGTAAATGTCAGCACGTTGTGGAGAAGCAAGTGAAAACCTGTATAAGCAGACAAACTCCACGAAACCGTCAAATACCATGTCTATGGAGGTTATAAAATAATGTGGCAGTAATGAGGTATAATTACCTAAAAACAGTTTAAGCCACTTTATTTTATACAACCAAAGACAAGAAAAATACTAAATAGAAGAAAAATAAACAAGCAACTAAAGATGGTGGTCTTCATCTAAAAACCGGGTGGATAAGACAAAGATCAAAAAGCATAACCCGTGTGTGGGAAAACACGAGGTGGGTGGCTCACTATGTATCCGATCCAAGATAAAAGAGAAACTTGGTAAGGTATAACAGATTCAATGCGACCTATTGGCTAAAGATAAAATCAAATACTTAACGCAGAAACTTCTCGCTTGCATTGAATATCAACAACTTAGGGAGATGTAGCTACTCCTCGAAATTACTAATAACCCAATGTATCACGTAAAAGTCATAACCGTCATCAACAAGGTCAGATCGGTGTGATAGTTCAGAACAAAACTTATCATCTAGAAATGCCGGAATAGTCGGAAAAGTGTGAAATTTAAAACTTCCGGTAGAAAGATAAGTTGTACTTTGATCGAACCAAAAACCTTTAAAATCTAGCTAGGGTCAGAGCTACACTTACCCCAACTAGGATCATGAAAATCAAAATGATAAAAGATAATCATTAAAGCTGAGCAATATTTCAAATTCCGCAACACAAAGGTATTTTGTAAAAATGGAGGTTGAGAGTATGATGGGTTTAGAAAAAGATACACATAAGGATGGGAAGAAAAGATAAAGGGACGGGTAAGAAATTGTGTTTATGGGTGGGTTGAAAATGGTTAAGGCATTGAGATTGGGTGGGAGAGTGAAACGGATGGAAAGAAAGAGGCGATGAAAGAATGGTTAGAAATGTGAACTGTCAAAGGCAGATTGGTGAGAGGATCGAAAAGTTTGAAGGTGAAAAAGTGTAAAGGGAAAGATAAGGATAATTGCAGAATGAATTGCACATCACTTTGGATTTTCACTTGGATCACCATTCTAAAAGGTTTTGGAAGTTGACCAAAATTGTTCTTGTTCACACCAATCATTCTCTGTTACATTTTCAATAATTCTCAAGCTCTCTTAATGCTTCCATCTTAAGGTGGATTGCTAAATTTCTTTTTCTTTAGCAATTTCACGACTCTCCTACGGAACTCTAATTCACGTGGCCTATATTGAGTAAAAAAGTTTTGCACATCCTTAGCCCAATGGCCATCGGAACACGGCATAATAAAAAACCTCAACATATGTCACGTTACTTTTATTTGACTCAAAGAAAACAAAACCTAAAATCCTAAAAAGAAATCCTAAAGGTTTTAAAAAGTAGTTCGAGTTTAGAGTCCTCATTTCGACTTCCAAAAGTATCCTTGTCAATCATTATTCTTAGATCACGAGATATTGACCCTCCGAGCACTATTAGAGGTGGGCTTGTTGCTTTGCGGATTAATACCCTTCCCTTGGTTGTGAGACCTAGGAAACGACATTTATCCATACCAATTATCCAAAGCTCTTACCTCGGCTCTCGTTTTAGGAATTAGTGAATTCTAAGAAACTCAGTTAAAATTACGGTTTTGGCCTTGACAATAAGAAACAATGAATCAAAGTACTCCGAATAAGTTCGGTTTTGTAGGCAAGCCTACGCCGTCTTATTCGTTGGAACATATGTGATGATTCAGGCCAATCCGTCAAGATAAGCCCCGTTTAGCCCGAAGGCTTATCGGCTATGCTAAGTCTTGTCGAGCTAACGTAACGCATACATCCCACGTGGAGGAGTTGATTGAGCGGCTCGTTTGAACTCGCCCACCATGGTTAAACCATTTCGAACCTATGTACAAAGATTCTTCGATTTCTAAATTGTCACCCAAAGCGTAATCTCGTTTTTGTTTAAGGTGGGTTCACCGAGAAGCCATCACCATAAACATCAACGAAAGCCGAAGATTGCGTTCTTTCAAAACTCAACGTCTTCTTTAGATTGTGAATGCTTAAACTACACAATTTGTTGCTCCCATGGCTAGTAGAAGCAATTTCATGCATAGGACAATGAGATTTTAACGGAACTACGAGGAACTCTTTATTCACTGCTTCCTTTCAACGACTACATGTTTCCTTACACCCTCTAGATGAGACAGATTTGGGGCAGAACCTTCCACACTAATAAAATTATTCTTACAGACCAACTCCGGGCTAAGATTCATACTAAGGTTCATGTATAGGCTAACTTATGCTCAAAAAACCAAAAGGTAGTAAAACATAAGCAAAAAAGGTAGTACCTTGCCTTCAACATTGTGTACGAAGAATTTAAGCCTTTAAAATATATTTTTTTCGAGCCATCTTGGTGCTTTAAAGGTATTGCTTTCATTGCTTTTCCCATCTTAGATTCGTAGCTCCACATGTTTGCTGGGTTGTTTTCTCAGCGCCCGCGAAAAATTATTGACTTGGATTATGGTTTCCCTGGTTTCTGCAAATAGAAGAAAAACAAAACAAACAGACCGTAGACTGATTTTAACATGGTTTCCCATGCTGCTATCAGACCTACGCATTAAACATACGGGGATAAACAGACACGCGAAATTCCAGACTCGAAAAAAACCCAAATCAGAAACCGTGTAAACAGAACATAACAAGAACAAAACAAAACAAAAAAATTATAAATTCTCGGTCGACCGAATGAGGTCTCTCAGTCGACCGAATAATTAAATTTTTTTTTATTATTTAAAGAATCTGGAATTTTCAGACAGAGCAGACAACCAGAGGGACTCAAAAACGTAAAAACAGACTCTAAAATAGAAAACTTGACATGGATAAGAAAATTATTTATATATAAAATTGACCGTTGGTTCCCCGGCAACGGCGCCAAAAACTTGATCGGGGTCAATCAGGTTATAAAATACTTGACCACCATAAACCAATACTAGCAAGAGGACTAGACCCATCGTAGTATAGCTATAGTGAATCAAGGTCGATCCCACAGGGAACCAATTGTGGATCATCTTATATACAAACAATTAATTAAACATGTCAAGGACATAGAGGCGGTCTACGACCAACATAAGACAAGAAAAGTAAAGACACGACTCGACTCAATGTAATTAACCTCCCCAATTATAGTCTTTATCGTTTGGACCTAGATAATTTATATAATAAACTGAACTTATTAACTGTCAATCCATTTGTATCTATCTTAGGCGCTACGGGAGTCATCCTCTTTAACTTGACTTAGCACCGGTAAGTCACTAAATCAACGTGATATTGTTACACGACTTCGCGCTTTTAGTGCCTCCATCTCATATAACTCACACCCTTACGACTCTAATGATGCCGATATTAATCGTACACCTCGTCTAGGCAACATTCCTGTGGTTAGGCGTACTTCCTAAACGATCGCATCAGTCTCATCCTATTAACAAATACTGAAGCGGTCTCATGTTAATCTACGATTTACGTATAACTAGGTGAGCTCAATTCCCAAATATAAAACCTACCTAGATCTCATTTGAAAGTCCCGGAAGATCATTCATGAGCCAACCTAGGAGCCCTATATTGGTATTTCCTAATCATACGCTAATTAAAGCAGACGAGCAAGCGTAGCCATAGCCATACCTACCGAGATGATAAATTCTATTAAGTTGACCTAACCATAAAGGCGTGGCTATTTAACGGATAAAAGCAGGCTCGGTTGACCGAATAGGTGGGCTCGGTCGACCGAGTGAACTCATTCGGTCACCCGAATCAATTTCGTCCCCAGATTACATCCCTGAACATATCTCTCAGCGTTTCATCATACAGAACAGATTAAACAGGAATTCGCACAGTATTCATATAAACTAACATAGATACGCATTAATTAAATCAAGTAGATTCAGGAATAAATACTAAGTGTATGACGTAGGTTATGGGATCCCCATAGACAAGGAGTCGCCACATCCCTAACATCATAGCCTAGATCTACATCATCTAGCTATGATTAACTAATTCAAACGATAAAGCATAATTGGGAGGGATTAATTACTTAAAAGAAAGAAACAGAAAATAAAGGCTTACATATTGCAGCCCTTAAATTGCTGGAAACCCTCAAATTATTCTACATTGTATCAAAGTTGTATTATGAATTGTAAGATTAAAGAAAGAATGAATGGATTCAAGGTATATTTACAATTTCTCGTAGCTGCTGCTTATATAGGAGTTTCACGCCGACTTATGAAGGATCTAGAAGGTAAATACAAAAAAATCCGAAAAGTGACCGAGCCGACATACTCGGTCGACCGAATGGATAGGCTCGGTCGACCGAGCCCTTTTACACGTGTTAAACGCGTCTCTCTTTGTCGACTTGTTTCCCCTTCGCACGCTTGCGTGTTGGTCGATTAATCTTTCATTTAATGCTCCGATTTTCTTCCTCTATTATCTTGAGACCATTGATTGAATGACATTAATCCTCTCGATTTGTCGTGATCTACAAAATCAGCATTTATCGCACAATAAATCGGCTTTTAATAATGAAAACGGCTAAATACCAAATATCATATTAATAATCACTTAACATTAAATAATAAATATAAACATGTGATTTAATATGAAATATATATTATTAATCTCGATTTAAGGTCAACGTTGATGACTTTTACGGGTATAATTTGACCGTCATCAACTACCCCCCACTTAGACTTTGATCGTCCCGAACAAAGCATCAATAAGTCATTTCCCAAGACAACATTTCCCATGGTCAGGTCATACTTACGCAAGAAACTCAAGTCAACTCATACTAGTCATGCTCATAAGATATCCATTATTCACTACTCACTAAGAATCGAAGTGATGTGTGCATGTGCATTTAGTTTTATATATTCGTAGCAAGATTAGAGTTTATACCAACTTCGTAATCTCAACCTACCAACCTCAGCATTCATACTGCTCAAGCCTTTAAATTTTTGAAGCACTAGAGCAATAAGCAAGAGCGTATCTATAGGGTTTTTGGACTTGGAGACTGAGTACTACTCAAAGCCTCTTAAAGAGTTGAATATTCTTTTCATATCTTCATATTTTTCAAATACTATCAATCTCAAGGAAGAAAACTTTTTAGAGTATCCCCTATCTTAGATCATATACAAGATCGAATATTACCACAAGCGGGGGGCTACTTTGGTAATGTTACTACAAGCCCAAAGTGTCTAACATTTTGCTAAAACAGTGCGTCTCTCAAGCTTATTACTCCGCTTTTGTTGGCAAGAATATCATAATACATCGTGAGATAGATATTGATACTAAGTTCACATAACCAATCATCTATGCAATGTACACATAATTTCTTGATTATTATGATTTGCGCTGTATACTCGATTCACAGATTGAGTAATCGAATAATAAATAACTACTTGCAAAAACGAGCATGAATATCCTTAAATTTACCTAACATAAGTATAAAATGATCACGTACTCATGAAACTTGGTTTATTTCCTATCAATTCTTAGCTAGGAACTCACAATTCTAAGGGTACGAGATAAATAATATGGTATGTATTCAAATTTTCAATTTTTCTACTCTTCCATTCAAATTTCAATCATAACATAGCTAAGTCTCCTACCCCCCACTTAAACATGGCATTGTCCTCAATGACAAAAATAAATGAGAATTTAAGAAACAGACTTAGCTCTGGAAACGGCTCTCAAGTAAAGGAATAATATCGGAGTAAATGTCAGCACGTTGTGGAGAAGCAAGTGAAAACCTGTATAAGCAGACAAACTCCACGAAACCGTCAAATACCATGTCTATGGAGGTTATAAAATAATGTGGCAGTAATGAGGTATAATTACCTAAAAACAGTTTAAGCCACTTTATTTTATACAACCAAAGACAAGAAAAATACTAAATAGAAAGAAAAATAAACAAGCAACTAAAGATGGTGGTCTTCATCTAAAAACCGGGTGGATAAGACAAAGATCAAAAAGCATAACCCCATGTGGGAAAACACGAGGTGGACTGGCTCACTATGTATCCAGTCCAGTATAAAAGAGAAACTTGGTAAGGTATAACAGATTCAATGCGACCTATTGGCTAAAGATAAAATCAAATACTTAACGCAGAAACTTCTCGCTTGCATTGAATATCAACAACTTAGGGAGATGTAGCTACTCCTCGAAATTACTAATAACCCAATGTATCACGTAAAAGTCATAACCGTCATCAACAAGGTCAGATCGGTGTGATAGTTCAGAACAAAACTTATCATCTAGAAATGCCGGAATAGTCGGAAAAGTGTGAAATTTAAAACTTCCGGTAGAAAGATAAGTTGTACTTTGATCGAACCAAAAACCTTTAAAATCTAGCTAGGTCAGAGCTACACTTACCCCAACTAGGATCATGAAAATCAAAATGATAAAAGATAATCATTAAAGTGAGCAATATTTCAAATTCCAACACAAAGGTATTTTGTAAAATGGAGGTTGAGAGTACGATGGGTTTAGAAAAAGATACACATAAGGATGGGAAGAAAAGATAAAGGGACGGGTAAGAAATTGTGTTTATGGGTGGGTTGAAAATGGTTAAGGCATTGAGATTGGGTGGGAGAGTGAAACGGATGGAAAGAAAGAGAGGCGATGAAAGAATGGTTAGAAATGTGAACTGTTGGGGCAGATTGGTGAGAGGATCGAAAAGTTTGAAGGTGAAAAAGTGTAAAGGGAAAGATAAGGATAATTTGAATGAATTGCACATCACTTTGGATTTTCACTTGGATCACCATTCTAAAAGGTTTTGGAAGTTGACCAAAATTGTTCTTGTTCACACCAATCATTCTCTGTTACATTTTCAATAATTCTCAAGCTCTCTTAATGCTTCCATCTTAAGGTGGATTGCTAAATTTCTTTTTCTTTAGCAATTTCACGACTCTCCTACGGAACTCTAATTCACGTGGCCTATATTGAGTAAAAAAGTTTTGCACATCCTTAGCCCAATGGCCATCGGAACACGGCATAATAAAAAACCTCAACATATGTCACGTTACTTTTATTTGACTCAAAGAAAACAAAACCTAAAATCCTAAAAAGAAATCCTAAAGGTTTTAAAGAAGTAGTTCTGAGTTTAGAGTCCTCAGCTCGACTTCCAAAAAGTATCCTTGTCAGTCATTATTCTTAGATCACGAGATATTGACCCCTCTGAGCACTATTAGAGGTGGGCTTGTTGCTTTTGCGGATTAATACCCTTCCCTTGGTTGTGAGACCTAGGAAACGACATTTATCCATACCAATTATCCAAAGCTCTTACCTCGGCTCTCGTTTTAGGAATTAGTGAATTCTAAGAAACTCAGTTAAAATTACGGTTTTGGCCTTGACAATAAGAAACAATGAATCAAAGTACTCCGAATAAGTTCGGTTTTGTAGGCAAGCCTACGCCGTCTTATTCGTTGGAACATATGTGACAGTTCAGGCCAATCCGTCAAGATAAGCCCCGTTTAGCCCGAAGGCTTATCGGCTATGCTAAGTCTTGTCGAAGCTAACTGTAACGTACATCCCACGTGGAGGAGTTGATTGAGCCGAAGCTCGTTTGAACTCGCTTGACCATGGTTAAACCATTTCGAACCTATGTACAAAGATTCTTCGATTTCTAAATTGTCACCCAAAGCGTAATCTCGTTTTTTTTGTTTAAGGTGGGTTCACCGAGAAGCCATCACCATAAACATCAACGAAAGCCGAAGATTGCGTTCTTTCAAAACTCAACGTCTTCTTTAGATTGTGAATGCTTAAACTACACAATTTGTTGCTCCCATGGCTAGTAGAAGCAATTTCATGCATAGGACAATGAGATTTTAACGGAACTACGAGGAACTCTTTATTCTTCGCTTCCTTTCAACGACTACATGTTTCCTTACACCTCTAGATGAGATGATTTGGGGCGAGAACCTTCCACACTAATAAAATTATTCTTACAGACCAACCCGGGCTAAGATTCATACTAAGGTTCATGTATAGGCTAACTTATGCTCAAAAAACCAAAAGGTAGTAAAACATAAGCAAAAAAGGTAGTACCTTGCCTTCAACATTGTACCACGAAGAATTTAAGCCTTTAAAATATATTTTTTTTTCGGAGCCATCTTGGTGCTTTAAAGGTATTGCTTTCATTGCTTTTCCCATCTTAGATTCGTAGCTCCACATGTTTGCTGGGTTGTTTTCTCAGCGCCCGCGAAAAATTATTGACTTGGATTATGGTTTCCCTGGTTTCTGCAAATAGAAGAAAAACAAAACAAACAGACCGTAGACTGATTTTAACATGGTTTCCCATGCTGCTATCAGACCTACGCATTAAACATACGGGGATAAACAGACACGCGAAATTCCAGACTCGAAAAAAACCCAAATCAGAAACCGTGTAAACAGAACATAACAAGAACAAAACAAAACAAAAAAATTATAAATTCTCGGTCGACCGAATGAGGTCTCTCAGTCGACCGAATAATTAAATTTTTTTTTATTATTTAAAGAATCTGGAATTTTCAGACAGAGCAGACAACCAGAGGGACTCAAAAACGTAAAAACAGACTCTAAAATAGAAAACTTGACATGGATAAGAAAATTATTTATATATAAAATTGACCGTTGGTTCCCCGGCAATGGCGCCAAAAACTTGATCGGGGTCAATCAGGTTATAAAATACTTGACCACCATAAACCAATACTAGCAAGAGGACTAGACCCATCGTAGTATAGCTATAGTGAATCAAGGTCGATCCCACAGGGAACCAATTGTGGATCATCTTATATACAAACAATTAATTAAACATGTCAAGGACATAGAGGCGGTCTACGACCAACATAAGACAAGAAAAGTAAAGACACGACTCGACTCAATGTAATTAACCTCCCCAATTATAGTCTTTATCGTTTGGACCTAGATAATTTATATAATAAACTGAACTTATTAACTGTCAATCCATTTGTATCTATCTTAGACTGGCTACGGGAGTCATCCTCTTTAACTTGACTTAGCACCGGTAAGTCACTAAATCACTGTGATATTGTTACACGACTTCGCCTTTTAGTGCCTCCATCTCATATAACTCACACCCTTACGACTCTAATGATGCCGATATTAATCGTACACCTCGTCTAGGCAACATTCCTGTGGTTAGGCGTACTTCCTAAACGATCGCATCAGTCTCTGTCCTATTAACAAATACCTGAGCGGTCTCATGTTAATCTACGATTTACGTATAACTAGGTGAGCTCAATTCCCAAATATAAAACCTACCTAGATCTCGCTGAAAGTCCCGGAAGATCATTCATGAGCCAACCTAGGAGCCCTATATTGGTATTTCCTAATCATACGCTAATTAAAACAGACGAGCAACGTAGCCATAGCCATACCTACTGAGATGATAAATTCTATTAAGTTGACCTAACCATAAAGACGTGGCTATTTAACGGATAAAACAGGGCTCGGTTGACCGAATAGGTGGGCTCGGTCGACCGAGTGAACTCATTCGGTCACCCGAATCAATTTCGTCCCCAGATTACATCCCTGAACATATCTCTCAGCGTTTCATCATACGTGAATGATTAAACAGAATTCGCATGATATTCATATAAACTAACACATAGATACGCATTAATTAAATCAAGTAGATTCAGGAATAAATACTAAGTGTATGACGTAGGTTATGGGATCCCCATAGACAAGGAGTCGCCACATCCCTAACATCATAGCCTAGATCTACATCATCTAGCTATGATTAACTAATTCAAACGATAAAGCATAATTGGGAGGGATTAATTACTTAAAAGAAAGAAACAGAAAATAAAGGCTTACATATTGCAGCCCTTAAATTGCTGGAAACCCTCAAATTATTCTACATTGTATCAAAGTTGTATTATGAATTGTAAGATTAAAGAAAGAATGAATGGATTCAAGGTATATTTACAATTTCTCGTAGAAATGCCGCTTATATAGGTTTTCGCCGACTTATGAAGGATCTAGAAGGTAAATATGAAAAATCCGAAAAGTGACCGAGCCGACATACTCGGTCGACCGAATGGATAGGCTCGGTCGACCGAGCCCTTTTTACACGTGTTAAACGCGTCTCTTTGTCTGACTTGTTCCCCACTGCACGCTTGCGTGTTGATCTGATTAATCTTTCATTTAATGCTCCGATTTTCTTCCTCTATTATCTTGAGACCATTGATTGAATGACATTAATCCTCTCGATTTGTCGTGATCTACAAAATCAGCATTTATCGCACAATAAATCGGCTTTTAATAATGAAAACGGCTAAATACCAAATATCATATTAATAATCACTTAACATTAAATAATAAATATAAACATGTGATTTAATATGAAATATATATTATTAATCTCGATTTAAGGTCAACGTTGATGACTTTTACGGGTATAATTTGACCGTCATCAGTGGACGCACGTCCAAGTCAGACGGGCGTTCACATGGGGTCAGACGGGCGTTTGACCTGTTTATCTCATTTTTCACTGTTTTTCGTGTCGGCTTGGTTTCAGGCTTTATAATCATGTTTTACTGCTTAACCTTATGTGACAAATCCCAGAATTAGCTTTCGATGCATTTAGTTCTGGCACCATATGAATTCCCTAAAAAGATGAAGTGTGGGACCGTCGAAAGCTTTGGATTTGCCTTGTGCTTCGATAAGCTAGGGTTTATCGATGTCTGTGTATGTGCTAGGTTCTGTTAGGGTCCAGTGGTCTTAGGAAGAGGGAGTAGACTGTTAGGTGAGCCTTTTGTGTGAATCAACTTAGGTGGCTAGTTAAACATCTAACCAAACATATGTGCTAGATTTATAATCTTAAACATCATGCAATGCTTGGTAAGGCATAGTACAATATCGCGATGTGTTCTCTGACCAGACAAAGTAGACTGTACCCACGCAGGTCAATCGATTGGCTAGATAAAGCGTCTGGTGCATTCTGCCGGTTATCACACTATCGGGACTCAGATATTCCCGGGGCTACTAGAGCGTGTCTCTACGTAGGTTGCACCCAGTTGTCCTAGTATATTCTATTACTAGGCGTAGTGCCCTTGTTATTCATGATGTAACAAACTTGAGCTAAGCTAGATAACTTTGGAACCTCATGTTATGCTATGAACATAATGTGATAGTTAGCTAGGGCTAATAACGGAATGAATTAATAAAAGATGGCGTTGCTTTTATTTCTTTATGAGACTGACGTTGTACGATCTTCTACGCGTTACTAAGTACTTATGTACTTACCCCGTTACTTTGTGTTTGTCTTTCTCTTTCCCCAAAGAAGATGAACAAGTTGCTAATGCTGATGAGTTCTTTGACGAGGATGTGTGAGATGGAGCTCTTGAAGACTTAGTTCTTTTAATTTTGATTCTTTCAATGATGTTGTTGACTTAGTTTCAAACAATGTTGTCTTTCTTTTGGAATAGTTCCGTTTGAATTCTTTTGGATTTGATGTTGGATGTTTAGTATTCTTTATTGGATTTAGTTTTACAGCATTGAAAACCGTGTGTTCGATCTTTTGTTTTCCCGAGTCGTTTTATCTTCCGCGTCGCTTTAGTTCTGATGTATGACGTAAGGCTTACATATATTATTGAATTTATTTGATAATATTTGTGCCGAGCGCTCTTTCCGGATAAGGACTCGGTGTCTGGGAAAGGGGCGTTACAGTTAGCTCATTTAGCATTTCCACCCAATATAATTAAGTAGTAGGTTTTTTTAGTAGTTTATATTCCATTAACTCCTCTACACACATATTTTTTTGTTGTCATTACTTTTCCGTTCACCCGATATACGAATCAAGTTATTCCAAAATCTATCATCAACTATTCCTCACGTTATACTTTGACAACTCCCTCACACATATTTTTCTCCAAATTTAGGCATTATTTTCTAATTACTCGATACACAAATAATGTGTTTCCAAAGTCTATCATCAATTGGTCCACACGAAACATTTAATGATAATACAGCTATCGATGATACAAATAGTAACATATTCCACATTGACGCTTAAGTTGACTATTCATCCCTTTAACAACCCAATCTCATTGGCCAAATTCTTTAACAACTTACTGATTGATTGTTGATACGGTTATCATTATAATAAGTAATATAAAAGCGTGAGTCAAGAGACTTCTATATTATCAATGTGGACATATTAACTACATTAAAAACGACACTTTTCATACACCTATAAAATCTATTTAATTAGCTAGTTATGTGTTTGAGGAGTTTCAAGTTTAGAGATTGATCATCTCCAGCGATTGATCATCTAACTTGATTTCAATAAAATAGTGTCTGATTAAGAAATACTTACAAATAAAGATGGACACTCTTTGTTTTCAATTAAATAACGTGAGAATGAAACATTTTCACAGTTATAACCATAGTTATCAGACCCGGCCCGGTCCGGCGGTCGAACCGCTCAACCCGGTGACCCGGTCCCAAACCCGGGCCGGGTCAAGCATTCGACCGTTTAAGGAAATGAACCGTTCTGACCCGTCCAACCCGGCGGTCGGACCGGTCAACCCGGGCCGTTTTCCATCAACCCATTTTTTTTACAACATGATTTCATTCACCCTCAGCCGGTTCTAAAAAAAAATTTCAGTTCTAAATAGTATAAATCTCAAAACATCAAGCAGATTTTGTCAAAAAAAAGAACATCGAGCAAATCTCTCACCCAAAAAAAAAATCAAGCAGCAATATTTATTTTTTTTTGTTTTTTAGGAAATAATTATTGGTATTTAGGGGTATTTGAACTTTTTTTTAAGGTCGAAAACTTGAAGTGAAGAGAATGAACTTGTTTTCATTATGTATTGCTGTGTTTTTTAGGAATGTATGAAATTGTAGCAGTAGCTACAATACTTACCTAAACAAAAGGCAAATTATTTGCGCTTTAACTTGCACAACAAATAATCATTTGAGCATTTTATGTTGTCTAACTTGTAATTTTGTTGGAGTATTTTGAAAATAATTATGGTTGTCGTATTTTATTTTATCTTTTTGTTTTGAATATTCAATTATATTTTTTTAAGTATATGATGTGAGCCATCGGTTGAACCACTGAACCACCGGTTGAACCACTGACCCAGTGACCCGGTGTCTTTTCTGGGTCAATGATAGGGCCGGGTGTGATAACTATGGTTATAACATGACTTTCTAACCACCAAAATTACGGTATCTCAAGGAACTCCAAAGAAACGGAACACACACACCTTCCCCCTTCCCCCTCCACCCCAATCAACCAAGATTAGGTGACACCCACCAAGCAAAAACAACCGAAAGCAAACTGACGAAGCAAAATTTCGTCAGGTAATAATCCGGACCGTTTGATATAGTGGTAATTGAATTGAGGATAACAAGTAGAAAGATTATGAATAAGGAGAAGATTTTTGTGGGGTGGTTTAGATTGAGCCTGAGATTTTCCCAAGTTGCCTACGTATCCAAAGCCTGTCTTGGAATCAAGTCTGGCGTAGTTCTTATGAACGTTTATATAGGAAGCACTTATGCCCTAGGCCTTCATGGGCCGTGTCCATTATGGATTCTTTTCTGCATCCTGCAAGGAGACAATCGCGGTGTTTAAACGATAAAGATAAAATCCTCAATGGATTATGATTCTTTCCATAATTATCCGGATAAACGTGTAATTATCATTATATGCTCTAGCCAACCTGCGGTGAGCAGCCAAGGTCCGTATGACCGAGCTGCGCAGGTCTGCCTCTATTTCGTCCTGACCAACCTACGGTGACCGAGGAATAACGTGACTAGCTTCCCCTTTTGGGGGTGAAGATTGGCCCTTAGGCCTACACTAGAGCATTAGGGTTAGGATCTCGGGTCTGTTTTCATTGATATTTGGGTATTGCGAGAATGACATATGGCGTGGTTAAATTTGTCCTCATTATAAGCCCCCTAGATCTAGTTGAGCTCTGGAGGTCAGGTCAGATCTGTGTTGATCGCTTTCTGAGCTTGGTCAACTCTGTCTTTATGGAGCACGGCTCTTGGCTTAATAGGGCTGAAAGGTCAACCGTGCCAGGTGGCGCAATTTTGTCATAACTTTTGTCATAATATTTTTTGAAAACCAAGGCATTTCCGGCCATCTACACATGACGGTTTTTGAGGACGTGTTTGGGGGTTACAACCCCAATCATATCAATCGTCCATGACTGTCACTTCATGCGTTCTTCTTGCAATTAAAGACTAGACGGCTCGCATTTCTTCGTGGTTTCTCCTCCCTACTTTACAAGTGAGTTCTGTCATTTCTAGTTGATTATTCCTTGCTAGTGTTTGGCTCCATGAGAGCCTCAACCCCTTCCAACTCATCTGTTGAATAATTATTTGCCTCTGAATCGGACGTTGAAAACGAGAGGCCTTTAGCCAACCTTAACCTAGCTTCCTCTTCTTGTACTTCTTCTGGGAATTTTGATCCTGCTTTCAGGCACAAGATTCGCACCGAGACCAAGAGGATGATAGAAAGCTACAGAATAGAATCCATTCTATCTAAGAGCAGTTTAGACTACATCTGCCAAGACTATGGGATAAACAGAGAAGCACTTAGCCCTATGCTTCCCAATGACCCTCGTCCTTATGCTTACCGACCTCCGGACGGTTTTTGCATGATTTTCAAAGGCCAATTGAAAAGATGGTTGCGATTACCTTGGTGCCCGGCTTTTATGGATGTATTGAGGCACTATGGCATTGGTGCCTCCTAGGTGGCCCTTAATGGTGTTAGGAGCATCATAGGGTTTTCCATCTGGTGCCGGATGGATGAAGTTAGCTTCTCTGTAAACCTATTCAGGGGTTTTCACCAGATCAGGAAGAATCACGGACTAGCTGGGTGGTACCAGTTTCCACGCCGGACTGGTGTTCAGGCATATATGGTCAACGGTCCCTCTCCGTCCACAGGTTGGTGTGCTCGCTTTTTCTTTGCTCGGAATGGAGGTCATACTGAGCTGAGCCAATGGAGGACTAATGATGTGGATAAGGACGCTACACCTGAAATCGCTGACTTTAGCGAAGTTCAGGCTCTCCTGGACTCTGGTCCCTTTATACTCACCGAGGAACTGCTGTCCCAGTTAATTGGGACATCTAGACTCGAAGAGGCTAGGCCTGACCCATACATACCCCTTAGTGCTGAGTAACAAACCACGTGTAGGGTTTAGTTTATAGAAGCTTTTTTGGTTTTATCTTGGATTTTCATGATGCTAACCCAATTTCTTTCTCATGTCTTCTTTGCAGTGGCAACCTTTGCTGGTTTATTGGATGCTGCAGGAGGGGAGAAAGTTGGTGAGAGTGTTTCCACGGATAGGATGCATATTGAGGAGCATCCTGCTCCCCGACCTGCGGGGGTCGTCACCAACGTTGTGCCGATTAGCGCCGTCATGGCTTCACCAATCTCGGGGCTTCAGTAATCTACAACACTTTTGGCTTTTTGTGGCACAAAATGAATGCCGGAAAATGGGAAATAAGCGCCGTAAAAAGAAATCCCGGCACATAATATGGCAGTTATTTAAATGTCATCAATACTGATGTCGGCAATGTTTTGCGGCATTTTCCTGTTTTGCCGGGAAGTTTTTGCGGCGATTTTATGGCACATTGTCAATGTGACGCATGTTTTATTTGTGGTACTTTGCTGACACTTCTCTAATGTGTCGGAATGTTTTACGACGGTTTTTCCGGCACTTGATTAATGTGACGGACATAACTTTGTTGCATATAAACGGCACTTATTTTAATTGCCACACGTAATTTGTGGCAGATTTGCCGACACCTTTCATATAGAGTGACACATGTTTGTGGCACTATACCGGCATTCGTTCTATTTGACGTGGTTTTTTATATGGTAATTTACCGACACTAATTTTTACTGCCCTGAATCTCACAACATTTGTATAGCACATATAGAAAATGTACGTTTTGTTTTAATTGCACTTTTGTGACATGTAATATGTTTATGTTTATGTCACGGTTATCAATATACGACTAAAGTACTCGTATTCTTACATGACATTCATATATATTAATAATCCATATTTGAACAAAAAATTATTCCAAATATTGAACATATAGTTTAAGGTTGAAATTGAAGGAAATGAAAACAAAACATTGAAGAACAATTGTTATCCAAACATTCAATCCAACAATAAGTCTAAATTAACTAGAAAAGCAAAAATGATGTTTAAAAGATTAATGCATTCAATACTAAAAAAATGCAACTATTCTCCTCCTGAAAAAGAACAAGCATCCAATCTCATTAACTTCCAATCCCAGTAACATGAATATGTCATGCAGAAGGTAAATTGAATGGAAAAAAAATGTAGAATTGATTAGAAACCTATAGTAGTATGTATGATATGCAAGTATATTTTACCTTTTATATGCAACTCTTCCGTCTCTTTTTCCTCTTTGTTGCTCCATCCTGCATCCATTGGGAAGAAAACAAACAATTGCTCATGACAACACATATCAATACACAAGTCTTTTATTGTATCAACAAAACTTTAGCCCAATTCTGAATATGGAATAAAGTATATACAAAATTAAAGAGATAAAAAAGAGAGGTACAACCATGTAGTCAAAACCAAAGCATAATCATATAAGTATGTTCATGAATATTCTAATTGTACCTCTTCACCTGCATAATTTTTTTGAGATCCATTCCGTCCAACTTCAACCTAGATTGATAATAAAATATTGAAACACTTTATAGAAGAGATCTTGGATAAAATGTTTTCAACGCTAATTACATATAATGAAAAAATAACATTAATGCACATACATTCTTGATTCTTTGGGCACCAGAAGCTTTACTCCGAGGTTCTCTTGTTGGTAGACAAACTCCTTCATTTGTTTTTGCACAGGAAGATGTCATATTTTCAATCACCTAACAGACAACAACAAAATTCAATAAATATACAAGGATGTGTTGAATACATTAAACGTATCCATATTGTAAAAGTGGATGTTAGTATGTCTTCAAATGATAATATGATGAGAAAATGTATAAGGTACATATTATTAGAAATTTATGAAACAATCAATCACCTAATAGAATATAAAATGAATAAGATGCAAGTCAACACCAATAGCATATACTGGGAGAAAAAGTAAATGCACATACATGCTTGATCATTTTGGTACCAATAGGTATGTCGGGAAGATCTACGGTTGGTATACAATCAACTCCTTCATTTGATTTTCCATGCGATGATGTCCTATTTTCAGCCACCTTTCATACAATGAAAAATGCAATAAACATACTACATATTGAACATATTAAAGATAGCCATATTGCAATAGTAGATGCTGGTTTGATATCCAACTGTAATATAATGATAAAAATAAAATAAATACTAAATAGATAAAGTGCATACATCATGAATTGGTAAGTTATCATCTTTTTCACAAATATCTTCATTCGCCATATTTTTTTTTCCACAGGATGTGGACTTGTACATTCATGCACCTTTGATATAAAAAACAAGATAGTTAAGAAACATAAAAAGTCGCAATATAGTGCGTAAAAATCTACAAACAAAAGAAAAGGAGAGAAAAAGGTGTTCAAAACCATGATTTTTCTCGAAATGAATAAGAAATGGTAAACATCTTGTTTTGTTAGGAAAATCGGGTCATCGCCTATTTTACCTGCTAAATGTCTTCACTTAGAACATACTCTAGATTTTCCAACGGTGTCTACACAGAGAGAATAAAAAAACAACAAAAATATGTCATGATAATGATAGTACGTAAAAACTTGACAGGCTGGCCAAAAAAATGTCTTGTAAAATAATAGAAAATATTGATTTATTCATTAAAAGCGGTAAATTGAATCAGAAAGAACTCACCCTTTAATCATAATTCATGACTTATGTCTCAGACATTAAGCCTTTGCACATACTAACATACTCAGGTATGCTAAGTATTTCCTAACTACAGTAAAATCTAACAATTAAGTGATCAAGTTGATGCCCAAAAGAGTGCACATAAGTTAAGAAACTAACCTGGTCATTAGACAAAGAAGGATTGGATGGAAAGTTTCTATATTTTTCCATTAACTCTGGTAATCGTTGCTCCATCATGTGAATAATTTTTTTCTATCTCGGATTTCATTTCATCAAAAAATTGAGTGACTTTGTCTTTTAAAGAATCTTCAACGAACTTTGTCCATTCTGCAGACATTTGACTTGAAGCCCTCGTCACTGGAGTAGTGGTAGCTCCTATTCCATATGTGCGCAACCTACCAGGCTTTTCAGGACCCAAAAGTGTGTGGTAAATCTCATCCTTTTTACGAACATCATTTCTATCAACCTCAGGTAGTTGTTCTTTCAATTCATTAGCCATATCCTATTATAGGAAGAAAATTATAGAATTTACATGAAATAATTATAATACATACACATTTGTGAATAAATGATATCAAATTTCAACTTACAAGCATTTTTTATGTAGTCTCATCAAGTGGTTTTGATGTTCCTTTTTTCTTTTTTCCTTCCCTAGATCGTATAAAAACATCAAGCTTGGATGGTTCATGTAATATTCCGATTTTCGGGAAAGGGCAGACGTGTCATTTTGCGAAAACGAAATATTATTATTTCTTTTCTTTTATTGGAGTTAAGTATTTTATTAATTAATTATACACAATTTTCGAGTATATGTGTATATAATTAAAGGATTATTCTGAATTTTGGTAATTAAGGGTGTTTAAGGAAAAAGGGATTTAGTTGGGAATTTGTATTTAAGGAAAATTAACACACTTTAATCCCATAACCTAAACACAAATCAGAATTTCGGTTTTCATCTCCTTCTCTGCGGCTTTGAGGAGAAAAAAATAGGGCTTGGATAGTTTTCGTGATTTCTGAGGCAAAGCTTAACCGTTTTCAGATCAGACGGAAGATTTGGAATCGTTGTGAGAAGGGCAACGGTTGGATATCAGTTTGTTGGAAGGACTGTAGATTTTATGAGGCTGTTTGGATCTGTTTTGGAGCAGCAAATAGGTAAGAAACTCTTCCTATGATTTCGGTTGTAATTTGTAAAGTTTAGATTGTGATTTGGAGACTTGTAGATGTTAGAAAAGATGTGTTTTTATGTTGATCGAAGGATCATAGATACTACGGTTGATTAGATATAGTTTTCTACATTTTTCTGTGTTTATTTCGATGCCAAATAGGTCAGAAACGGATTTGAAATCGAGTCTTGACGATGTTAGCGTTTTGGGAAAAACCCAGGTGGACGAGCGTCTGGCCTCTCTGGACGGGCGTCTACTTGGGGCACATTTCGGACGAGCGTCTGGATTTTCTGGACGGGCGTTTGAAGTGTTGTTTTACATTCAGGATTGAAACTGTTTTAGGTGGACGGGCGTCTGGGTATAGTGGACGGGCGTCCATTTTGGACGGGCGTCCAATAAGGTTAAGACGGGCGTCCAGAGCCTTAGACGGGCGTCTAGCTTGATTTGTCATTCTTCTTTTGTTGGTTGTTGTTCAGCCTTATAAGCATGATTTAGCTTTATGAATCCTTGATATATGATTTATATTAAATAGTATAAGCTTGAACAAGCCTGAATTGAACTTCTGATTCGTTCAGTTAAAACACCGAATGTACTCTTAAAGGGAGTTGAAGTTCGGATCCGTCGAAAGGGCATGATAGGCTTGTGCTTTGATGAATTAGCATTCATCAATGTCTGTGTAATTGCTAGGCCTTGTTGGTGTCTAGCGGTCTAGGAAGAGAGTAGTTAATGTGAGGGAGATTAATTGAAAATACTTAGGTGGTTAGTTAATCATCTTGATAAAATACGTACTTGACTAGTAAAAGATTAAACAACATATCTCTCTTGGATAGGCACCAGTCTATATCGCGATGTGTGTGCTACCTCTGAAGGTGGAAGAACTCCGTGAGTCAAAAAACCCTAAGTGCGGAGGGACTCATTTGAGGTGTGCGACTATCGAGTCTACCTTTTCTAGACTTCGTGGATATTGGTGTGATCCACTAATATGTTGCCAAGAATATCCTCACTTGGATATGCGTAGTGCCCTTGAGTGCGGTTGTAACATAGATAAGTTAAGTAGAAACGGTTAGTCAGTTCATGTTGATGGACATGAGATGAACCCTAGATTGAGTCGGTCACACGTAATCAACTAAGCTTTTAATTAACTTTACTTTATAAATTATAATTGTTGTCATAGCTTCTCTTTCTTATTAAAGCACGTTGTACTTACCTCAAATGCATGTCTTTCTATGTGTTTGGGGATGAGAAGACGACAGTGGTAGATAACGTTACGAGGAGGAGTTCGATGATGACGTTTGAAGACGCCTCATTGAAGACTTTACTTTTATTATTTTTGTTATTTGTTTATTAGATTATTTAGACTTTTGGTCTTTCGAGACTTGTAGTACCGTTACATTTCTTTTGGATTTGTACTTTCCTTGAATGTAATAAATTACATTTCCTTCTTTAGATTTCACTTCTATTCTTGGATGTTGGAAATTTTATACCCGAGTCTTTGCTTTCGTTTGCTTATTTTTGATACGACGTAGTAGAGGCTTACGTATAAGGTGAATTTATTTTTATTTTATACGTGCCGGCGTGCCTTTTCCGGATAAGGACTCGGTGTCCGGGAACGGGGCGTTACAGTTCACCACCCAATTCCTTCTTTAACTACAAAGTAATGTTATCTTCTCGTTCAACTTACAGGACACCAAAAACTAGTAAAAATGATAGTAAAGTAAACAAATAATACGTTATCAATATGATATAAAATGTAGGAAGGAACTACCTCCTGCCGAACATTAGCAAAGCCCGATCGACCTGTTCTATGGGCATTGTTTGCTTCTTTCTACTACGGCGGTTTACCTTGCTACGATGCTTATTGCAATAGTAAAGTGTGAGTGAGTAATGTCAAGACAATACATGAAAAAGTGATAAGCATGAAAAATGCTCTAATAAATTGAAAAACTTACTTTAACCTTCTTTGACTTCCAATATCGAACTAATTGTGGCCGTTGGTCATCCTCTACTCTATCGGGGATATTTCTAGCTAAGAACACAGTGTCGTGCTTATAGGGTGTGAAATATGTACCCTTCACCGTGGCCTTCCAATCTCTCCATAGCTTACCAACCCTCTGCAAACAAATTTTTCGGTATGTGGATGTCTTTCCCTAATGAACAACAATCAATGTCATTTGAAGTCTACCAAACATATTAAATTTCTAATTTTCAAAAAATAATGAATGGAAAACTAGCAATGCAATTAAACGCCACCGTACATCAATAACTTTACTTCAAAAATTATCAATTAAGTTCCAGCGAAAAAAAAAAAGAAAAAGGATTAAGGTAAGATCAGTTTTGGACATTGCCTTGTGGAGATTATTTAGCTAAGTGTATTATCGTGGTTCGAAATTGCGCTATTGGGTACTCTTCTCACTTTATCAAGGATGAATGTATGGATGTGTTCTTCATATTCTGTCATGTTGCTTCATTTTGTTATGTCAAGATTTTCTTAAACATGCTATAAAGGAAAGAAAACAAAACTACAGATCCACAAATTAGAAATAAGTTCAAATTGTTGATTTTAGTTATGTCAAGGATTTTTTTCAAGCCTGCTTTGTAGAGAAAGAACATAAAATTACAAATCCAGAAAATAGGTTGATAATGAAAACACACAGGAATCCTATGACTTATGCATGATCATACCACTTATATTGCATCATTTAAAAGTTGTACATATTGTATATCAAAGTCGTACAAGTCGTATTTTCATGGAAAAAATAAAATTATAAAATTCAAACCTGAACTTCTTCCCAGATTCTTTTCTTTTCAGCATTCGGAACTAATCTCCAATCATGATATGCCAAGGGCAGCCTATTTCCATCCTTAGCTAGGATTCCCAAATAGGTTCCAAATGGTGCGGCATTTTCTCCAATAACTTGATTTTGCTCATCTAGCTCCAGTTCATGGATTTTCCCTTCTATAGCCCAATCCTCAGCGATTCGAGCTTCTCCTCTACCATTCTTGTCGGAAGACTCATCATTGAAACCTTAAATTAAGAACACGTCAATGACTCAATGTAAGGAAATGTTGTATTCATAAGAAATTGTTTATGCGATATGACATGAAGACGCTGAGGTCAATACCACCATCATTTTGTAATTCTTCATCGGGAAAATTATCTTCACTTGAATCTTCGAACTGAATTATCAAATTCAGGGTGACCTTCCAACTGACAACACTTATGGCATCTACTGATACTGTGCCTGTTCCAATCTTGAGCTTTGATGACATTCATTTCGAAATAATGATGCTGAGGCTGTTCATCTTTCGTATTCCATCAGTTCCCAGCTATCCTCTACAGAATAAAGCCTATATAAACAGACTTCTTGATCGATTCTTCATACCGAATACTGAGCATTACGCTTCCTCTTTTACTTATGGCGAGAGTTCAAACTACAAGGTTCTTAAGCAATTGAAGGCGTTGTGCTTCTGTCATTGCTATCCGTTCTATCTGGGAGATTAACGTCCCCGCTAAAGCTCACGGCACACGAAGGTGAGAGGGCGAATTAGTCTTAAGGAAACTGTGTGCAACACAGGGCTCGGATCATATATCCTGAATTGGGAGCAGCTAAGTGGTTTACTAAATTAGATCTAAGATCTGGATTCCACCAGATTAGAATGAGGGAGGAAGATATCCACAAGAGTGCTTTTGTGACCCACAGTGGGCACTATGAGTTCAGAGTGATGCCCTTTGGGCTAACCAATGCACCTGCCACATTTCAGAAAGCAATTAACAACTTGTTACAGCCATATTTGAGGAAGTTTGTATTGGTGTTCTTTGATGATATCCTGATATATAGTCCTGGTCTTTCATCCCACTTGGAACACATGAGGCTTGTTTTGGACCTACTAAAGGAACATAAATTCTATGCTAAACCTAGCAAATGCTCTTTTGCACAAAACAGGGTGGAGTATTTGGGGCATGTTATTCAGGATGGGATAGTTAGGGCAGATGATAGCAAGATCAAGGCCATACAGGATTGGCCCTCACCTGCCAATATTACAGAACAGAGAGGATTCTTGGGGTTGACTTTCTTTTATAGGAGGTTTGTAAAAGGGTATGGTTCCATTGCTAAGCCCCTAACTGAACTTCTTAAGCAGGATAACTTTGGATGGGGTCCAGAAGCTGGGAAGCTTTTGAGGAGCTCAAAAGATCCTTGTGCAGGTCACCTGTATTGGCCCTGCCAAATTTTTCCCTCCCTTTCATTGTAGAAACTGATGCATGTTCTAAAGGGATTGGAGCTGTCTTGCAGCAACAGTGAAGACCTATAGCTTATCTAAGTAAAGCTTTCAATGCAATGGAGCTGGGCCTGTCTATCTATGAAAAGGAATTGTTGGGTGTGGTAATGGCTGTGACTAAATGGAAGCATTACTTGCAAGGAAACAGGTTTGTGATTAAGACTGACCAGCAAAGCTTAAAGTTCTTATTGGATCAGAAAGCTACTACATCTTTACAGCAGAAGGGTGTGTCCAAGCTTCTTGGTTTAGACTTTACAATTGAGTACAAAAGGGAAGGATAATGTTGTTGCAGATGCCTTATCTAGGCAACCGCATGTGGAAGGTACTTCTTGGGCAATATCAGAGGTGGTTCCCTCTTGGGTGGAACATATACAAGACAGTTATAGTGGTGACCAGTGGGCATGTGATAAGATCACTGCTTTATTGGTGGATGCCATGGCCTTACCAGAATTTTCTTTACATCAGGGATTTCTTAAATTCAAGGGAAAAATCTATGTTGGCAAGAATGGGAATTTGAGGCAGCAGATCCTTCATCAGCTACATATGAGGCCTATTGGGGGTCATTCTGGGATCAGTGCTTGTTACAAAAGGATTAGTGGACTCTTCTTCTGGCCTGGTTTGAGGGTGGATGTACAGAAAATGGTGAATGGATGTACTACATGTCAACAATGCAAGGATTCCCATGAACCCTCCACAGGATTATTGCAGCCCCTACAGGTGCCTACCCAAGCATGGCAAGGCATTAGTATGGATTTTGAGGAGGGGTTACCTAATTCTGAAGGGAAGGCTGCCATCCTGGTGGTGGTTGACAGAATGACTAAGTACAGCCATTTTATAGCACTTCCTACACATTATAGTACTGAGGAAATTGCAGAAGTGTTCTTCCACAATGTGTTCAAGTACCATGGCCTACCACAGAATATTGTGTCTGACAGAGACAAAATCTTCACCAGTACTTTTTGGAAATAGCTCATGAAACTGGCAGCTATCCAGCTATCCTTGTCTTCTGCTTACCATCCACAATCTGATGGCCAAACAGAAAGGGTAAATCAATGTGTTGAGCTCTACCTTAGATGTATGTGTTTCATCAGACCTAAACAATGGAGCAAATGGTTAACCATGGCAGAATTCTGGTACAACAGCAACTTCCACACATCACTCAACATGACTCCATTTGAAGCTCTGTATGGTTATAAGCCAGTTTCTATACCCCTAGGGAGCTTTGAAGCCCAGCAATTTTCTACTGTGGAAGAATTTCTCAAACATAAACAGGTCTTAGCCAAGGAGTTGAGGGATCATTTGTTGTTTGCACTAGGGAGAATGAAGTATTTTGCTGACAGAAACAGGAAGGATAAGGAGTACAATGTAGGGGATCTGGTGTTCCTAAAGCTACAACCTTATAGACAACAGTCGGTAGCTTTGAGGAAGAATGCTAAACTTGCTGCAAGGTATTTTGGACCTTACAAGATTATTGAGAAGCTGAATCCTGTGGCCTACAAGCTTCAACTACCGGCACATTCACAGATACACCTATTTTTTCATGTGTCTATACTCAAAAAGTATAAGGGTATTAATGATAAAGTTGCAGACTCCTTACCAATCACAACAGCGGATGGTCAATTGATGGTGTATCTAGAACAGATCCTAGCCATTAGAACAATCAAGAGAGCTAATTCCCCTGTGGTCCAATGGAAAATGAAGTGGCTTAATGTGGATGCTGAATTGGCAACTTGGGAAGATGAAGATCAGATTATGGCTCAGTTTCCAGAATTCCCTTTGCAATTTCCTTTGCCTTGAGGACAAGGCAAAAGTCAGGGGGGGAGATATGTCATGATATGACCCCTTTACCCTTTATTTAAATAAAGTTGATCAAATGGTGTCTTTTACTTTTTTTGCCCTTTTTGTTGTTTGGACGTTGCAGGCTTTCCTTTCTCATGCCTGAGGGTCATTTCCTCTTTCTTGTTTGTTAGAAAGTTGTTAGACGAGTTGGAGGTAGTATATGTGGAGGGACAATGGATGTAAGGAGTATGCCATTATGTATTTTCTTGCTTCTTTCTCTAATTAAATCTCTCTTTTCACCATCATCCCCAAATTTCTCTGTGTTTATCTTCGTTTTCTGCATTTTCTGTCGATTTGTGCTATTAAATTATAGTTTTCGGTCCTATATCATGACAAAACTCTATCTATCGGTGCATAACACTAAAATCAATTTTGTGAAAATTAATTCTGGAGTCAACCTGCCTGAAGAGTCGATTCAATGTATCATATTAATTGTGCATTATAGTATAACCGATCTTGTGAAAATCAGTTAAATACTGAGAAGAATCCGAAGGACGTAAATGCAATCATGACTAGAAGCGGAAAGGAACTGCCTGGACCTGTTATACCAACTATCCAGGTAGAATCGAAAGCGATCAGTGAGTAAGCAATTTGTAGAATCCGGAGAAAAGAGTGGCGGTAACACGGGACACTACCCCGTAAACCGAGTCCGAAAATTCAGCAGACAAGCGGCGAGTAGCGGCGATCAGCGAGGTAAGTCTTCATGAACTGTAACTATTAATCCTGCTACTTTACCCTATCCCTCATGGATATATAAGCCGAATAAAGATGATGCACGTTATAAAAAGTTTATAGAGATGTTTAAAAAGTTGCAAGTGAATATACCTTTGGTAAAAGCTCTGGTCGTAATGCTAGAGTATGCGAAATTCTTGAAAGAAGCAATTTCTACCAAAAGGAAATTGTTAGACCTTGAAACCATTTGCCTGAACGAGGAATGCTCGGCAGTTTTGCAACGCAAACGGCCTCCTAAGTTTAAAGATCCTGGGAGCATCCTCATACCATGCACAATTGAAGGAGTATGCCTGAATAAAGCATTGTGTGATCTTGGAGCCATTGTCAATCTAATGCCACTCTCCATCTTCCAAGAGTTAGGCATGAAAGAATTGAATGAGACATCTATAACCATTCAATTAGCAGATAGGTCTATGAAGCAACCATGTGGAGTGGTGGAGGATGTACTAGTAAAAGTTGATAAGTTTGTATTCCCTGTAGACTTTGTGGTGCTAGACATGGAATCTAACCACGATGTTCCATTGATCCTAGGAAGACCTTTCCTAGCTACGAGCAAAACATTGATAGATGTTCATAAGGGTGAGCTGATTTTGAGAGTGAATGAGGACAAGGTAGTGTTCAATGTGATGAATTCTATGAGATATGCTCAAGATGAAGGAGAAGCATGCTACATGCTAGATGCCATAGACGAACTTATGATGGAATTATATCAGCAAGTGGCATTAGACCCTGAAGTAGCAGAGACTTTGCTCCTGAAGGATGAGGAGATTTATGAGGAAACCTGGCCTGGGTGTAGTGAAGGTCAAGTGCGAGAAATAGAGCCTATATCCTCTGTGGATTTAGGAGGAACCATTCATAGACCTTCCTGGCACAAGTTCTTTGACTTATAGTTGACTGGTAAGTTGTTAAGATCATCATTAGAAGAGCCACCAAGGAACTTAACGTTGAAACCTTTGCCATCTCACATGAAGTACGTATACTTACAAAATGATACTCTCCCCCTTATAATTTCAGCGTCATTATCACCTTTAGAGAAAGAGAAACTTTTGAGAGTACTGAGAGAGCACAATGGAGCGTTTGGATGGACAATTGCAGATATTAGAGGAATAAGCCCATCGGTGTGCATGCATAAGATCTCTGTGGACCCTGAAAAGAAAGCGGTAGCACAACCTCAAAGGAGGTTGACACCACAGCTAAAGGATGTTGTTAAGGAAGAGATCATAAAGATGTTAGAGATGGGAATCATTTTCCCAATTGCAGACAGTGAGTGGGTGAGCCCGATTCATGTGGTGCCCAAGAAAGGAGGATTCACTGTACAACCTAATGAGTTTGATGAGTTGATCCCTGTGAGACTAATTACTGGACATCGAGTTTGCATTGACTTTAGGAAACTGAGCGAGGCAACTCGTAAAGATCATTTTCCCTAACCATTCATTGATCAGGTGTAGAAAGATTAAGCGGTAATGCGTTTTATTGTTTCTTAGATGGATATTCTGGTTATTATCAGATCCATATTGCCACCGAGGACCAAGAGAAAACAACTTTCACATGTCCTTATAAAACTTTTGCGTACAATCGCATGCCTTTTGGGTTATGTAATGCACCAGCAACCTTCCAAAGGTGCATGATGTCATTATTTGCGGACATGGTGGAAGATTTCCTAGAGATTTTCATGGATGATTTCTCTGTATTTGGAGATAGATTTGATAAATGCTTGGACAATTCGAGTAAAGTGTTGAAGAGATGTGAAGAGACCAACCTTGTACTTAATTAGGAAAAATGTCATTTCATGGTTACAGAAGGAATAGTGTTGGGTCATAAAATTTCAAAGAAAGGAATGGAAGTTGATAGAGCAAAGATAGAGGTAATAAAGAAGTTACCCCCTCCAACGAACTTGAAGACGTTGCGAGCCTTTCTTGGCCACGCAGGATTTTATAGGAGGTTTATTAAGGACTTCTCTAAAGTTTCTAGACCTTTGACGGAATTGCTTGCAAAAGATGTACCTTTCATATTTGGAGAAGAGTGCGAGAAAGCATTCAACACATTGAAGCAAATGCTTATAACCGCCCTAATTCTGGTAGCACCAGATTGGAACAAATCTTTTGAGCTTATGTGTGATGCTAGCGACACGGCAGTTGGAGCAGCCCTGGGACAAAGGGAGGATAAAATCTTTAAGCCTATCTATTACGCCAGTCGTACCCTTAACAGTGCCCAGAGGAATTATGCGACTATGGAGAAGGAACTCTTAGCTGTCATATTTGCATTTGACAAGTTTCGACCTTATCTAAAAGGATCGAAAGTCACTGTATTCATTGATCATGCAGCTTTGAAATAGCTTCTAACCAAGCAAGACTCCAAGCCGAGATTGTTAAGATGGATTCTACTCTTACAAGAGTTTGATGTGGAAATCAAAGATAAAAAGGGATCTGAGAACCAGGTGGCTGACCACCTGTCAAGGTTAACTTTGCTGGAAGAAGAGCAACCGACTTAGATCAGGGAAAGCTTTCCTGATGAACAACTTTTTTCTGGCTCAGTGCTAGCTCGGGTTGAATCTCAGACCCGATATCATACATCAAGAGTGGGCAAGGTATACCATTGGTTTGCCAATATTGTGAATTACTTAGCAGGAAAGTACCTACCACCAGAATTCAATAATGCGGATAAGAAGAAGTTTTTCACGTATCTGAAGCATTATCATTGGGACGATCCCTACCTATACAAATTGTGCACAGATGCCATTCTTAGGAGATGCGTCCATGATGATGAGATTCCAAGTATTTTGCACATGTGTCATTCTAGAGAAGCTGGAGGTCATTATGGGCCGGATAAGGCAGCAGCAAAGGTACTGCAGTGTGGATTCTACTGGCGAACACTTCATAAATCTGCTTATGAGTTTACAAGATCCTGTCATTCCTGTCAAATGACCGGTAATATTTCTAAGCGAAACGAGATGCCACTGCAGAGTATCTTAGAAGTAGAGCTATTCGATGTTTAGGGAATTGATTTTGTTGGGCCAATCACATCATCAGAATCAAATCGTTACATCCTGGTAGCAGTCGATTATGTTTCCAAATAGGTGGAAGCAGTAGCTTCACCTACTAATGATGCCATGGTTGTCCTGAGATTTCTTAAGAGAAACATTTTGACAATGTTTGGAGTGCCAAGAGCCATAATTAGTGACGGAGGGAGTCATTTCTGTAATAGGTTGTTTGAGAAGTTAATGATGAGATATGGGGTTAGACATAAGATTGCAGCAGCATATCACCCCCAGACGAGTGAACAAGTGGAGGTCACGAACAGAGAGATTAAGAGGATCTTGGAGAAGACTGTGAATCCCACGAGGAAAGATTGGTCTTTGAAATTAGATGACGCTCTTTGGGCATACAGAACAGCTTAAAAGACCACGATTGGGATGTCACCATATATGATAGTGTTTGGAAAAGCATGTCATTTACCGGTAGAACTCGAGCACCGAGCACTGTGGGCTACGAGGTTTCTAAACATGGATGAGAATTTAGCTGGTGAAAAGAGGATGCTAGAGTTGAATAGATTGGAAGAGTTTAGACTTCAAGCGTATGAAAATGAAAATATTTATAAGGAAAGAACGAAGCGTCTGCATGATAAGAAGATTCTGAACCGCACATTTCAAGTTGGAGATAAGGTGTTGGTGTACAACTCGCGTCTTCGTCTTTTTTCTGGTAAGTTGAAGTCTAGATGGTATGAACCACATGTAGTCACGAAAGTCTACAAATCAGGTGCATGTGAAGTTAGACATGAACACTCTGGGCGAACTTTCACAGTTAACGGCCACAGGCTGAAACATTACCTAGAGCACCCATATAACCCTGAATTGGAAGTCTTTACGTTAGGAGAGCCAGAATATGAATGAAGGATCCCTATTAATACAGTCGAGTTGACGACTATAAACTCAGAACAACTTCTAAAACCCTTAACTTTTGATTTTGTTTATTTTATTTTGAGTAAATAAAGTAGCATGACAATCGCAAGGTTTTTTCATCACATATATCTTCAGTCACCTGGCTAGAGATATATGTGGTTTTTTCCTTCACGATTCTCATGTGATACCCTCGTAAAAGTTTTCACGTCTTTCTTAGGCCAATAACAGAATAAAGTGGCTTAAACTGTTTTTGCGCATTCATCGGGTATGCACAATTGCCGCCACCTTATTTTCTTGTTGCCCTTCGCATGTTACTCACAGTTTTTGGAAGAATTTTGGAAAGTAGGTAATAACTTGGAAGAGGAATGACCTAGGAGCTAATGATTACGCTCCGGGATTCGTTTTGACTCAGCCAACATTTCCAGAGCTAAGTACCTTTTCTTTTTTTTATTATTAGTCATTGGGGACAATGTCTATAATAAGCGGGGGGTAGGAGTCTTAGCTGGATAATCGGAAAAAGGGAATATTTTTGAAAATTTAACATTGTTTTTAGCTTGCTATTTGCACGTTTTTGAGTAAGGAATCGGTAGAAAAGGAGCCCAAGTTCAATTTGAAGTGAGCTATAGCATATTCAATTTAGTATGGAAGAACGAGCATATGTTATGTTACGTAAAGTAGTAACTTATTAATTATTATTCTAATATTGCAATCAATATTTGAGCACATAATATGAGCGAGAAGCGTTTAAGATTAGATGATGAATTGTTTTAACTGGGAATCATTATTTGTCTGTCAATATACTTTAACAAATTGTTGTAAGACAAGGAAAGCAACTTGGATGTCGAAAGGTGCCCAAGACAAACGGACTTGTGAGAGAAAGAGAAAATGTGAGGAAATCTGCCAGAAAAAGTACATTAAAGAAAAAAAGAAAAAAAATGCAATAAAGGCAGTGAGGGAAGAGAACTCGTGTAAAAAGGGCACGACCCTCGCATAAAAGAAACAAATGAGGACTTAAGAGCGATGCTCAGTCCCCGAGTCCGCCCGACCCAATTATGGTACCATGTTGTGTAACCAAGTCTGAAAGCAAGATGAGCGAGTGTATGCGCAAGCAAGTTAGGATTGTGTGGTTAATACAACTTGATTCTTTTCACGAACGCACTATCATGACTGATTCATCACACGTCACATTGATCCATGATAACTAGTGATTAATGGGGAGCTTATGGATTGTGGCTCAATATATGTTTATGCCGGAAATCTTTATTGAATATGTGGTAGTTGATGGGGGTTGTTCTTGGAGGTACATTCCGCCTTGATACTCGCTTCATGAGGCAGCGAGAAGGCTAGTGGGGGGTAGTTGATGACGGTTAAAATAGTCTATCCTACGGCATCAATATTCTATCCATTATGAAAATGATCAGAAAATTCAGGAAAGATGATGACAGTTTTACTCTCAAAAAATTGAAATCACATAAAAGATGAAGAATACTCTCAAAATTCTTCAAAGATTAAGGAAAAACGCAGGAAAGCATTCAGAAATTCTCAAATTTGTGCTCTGATACCATGATGAAGTTTACAAAATTATAAACTGAAGATAAAATGCGGAATTATTATTGATGAACTGAAAGTTACAAGTTACAAGTTAGATTACAATGTAGCTGATCATGGGGTATTTATAACCTCATACACCTCATGAATCAGTTAGAAGTTAGTTACAAACGGTTACTACAAACTACAACTGAATAACCGATCTCTATATTACATTATACGAGACTGCTTCAGCAGGCTGCTGTCCTCATAATATTGTCAGCAATCTGTTGTATCTTTTTGCAATCAGCAGTGTATCAGCTGACTGCACTCAACTTTCCCTCCAGCCTCTATATAGTTTTTCGTTTTCTCGGGATTGTTTATTTTTGGAAGCGTATGGTGCTGTACTATTTCCTATGTGTTGGATTTTCCCACATCGGGTTTTCCGTACTTAAGTTTTAAGGAGACAGGGCTACGCTTCGACTACGTCTTTTGGTATAAGGGGATGGTCAGGAAACGGCATTGTACGAACCTTTTCAGTGATTTATAAATAAAAGGTCTCGTTTATTAAAAAAAAAAAAAATCAAATTTAGAGACGATGGCTTCACATAATGTTTACTTTCTGCTCATTCTTTTCATTGCAAGGCCCCCTTTTGATTCTCTCTTTTTTGTTTTTATTTCGGTTGAATTAGTTTCTATGTTCTAGCTTTTGGTTTATTATGTTCCATAAATAAATATATATATATATATATATATATATGTATGTCAGGAATGTGACTTCCCTTTATTTCATTATGAATAATTTTGATGAATATATATACAAGTATTGATTGATTCTCCCCCACCAATCACGTCTATAATTATGTTTAGGAGTATATTATGCAATCAGTTACAATACAATCAAGTCACACAAGCTAGCCAAAAATAGATTATAGGAATGTGGTGTTGAATATTTAAAGATATGTAAGACCTATGAACCCACGTTTTCTTTCATTAGTCAATATTAGTACACAAATCCTAGTATCTCTCTCTATGTGTGAATTACTTTATCATGTTGTGCTAATCTTCCCTATAAATGCAATGTATCAAATCAATAAAATATGAATATGAAATATCTATTCCTTTCCTAGTGTAGTTTAGATGGTATCGGAGCCAATATGGTTCTGATGGAAAAAAGAACCTAAAAATAATTATAAAAAAAACACACAAAAAAAAACATGCATAAACTCTTTCACTGCCCATTGTTATTCCCAAAGAAGTTGCTTTGCTGCTTCTTTAGAAACTCTCAAACCCATTAATCTTCAGACTTTTCTCAAATCCAAATCGCATGAAAGTCTCAAATCCAAATCGCATGAAACACAGCTAGTCACCATCAGTACCAAGATTTTGTTGGAATGATATATAATAGGTTTGGAAGAATAATTTTGTGTATATTCACAGTTGAAAAGAATACATGATATATATAATTACATTGTAATCAAGGCTAGAGCACAATCTAAGGCTAGTAATAATGAGAATAAAATCAGTAATAAATACAGTATATTACGTTTACACTAATACCACCCCTCAAGCTGGGCGAGGGACGAGGCCTAGCTTGTCACGCTGATGAAGAAACGCCGGGCGAGGTAGGGATTTGGTCAAACAATCAGCCAGTTGGTCAGAGGCATGAACATGAGCAATGCGAAGAGAACCACGTTGAACTTGATCACGAATGAAGTGATAGTCAATGGCGACATGTTTCATGCGAGAGTGGAAAACAGGGTTTGAACAAAACTGAGTAGTCCCGAGATTATCACAGTAGACAACAGGTGGTGCGGATAACGTAATGTCAAGGTCGGTAAGGAGAAACGTGAGCCAATTGAGTTCGGCCGTGGCAGAGGCAACAACACGATATTCAGCTTCAGTTGTTGAGCGAGCAACAGTGGGTTGCTTTTTCGAGAGCCAAGATATCGCATTTCGTCCAAGATAGATAACATGAGCACTAGTGGACGTGTAATCATCTTTGTTACCACCCCAGTCAGCATCCGTGAAGGCATGTAGAGTAAGAGACGAATTCCGGTATAACTGAATGCCATAGTTAGTAGAGCCTGCAACATATCGAAGTAGACGCTTGACATGGGACCAGTGGATATCCGTCGGAGCATGCATAAATTGTGATAATTTGTTGACAGCGAAGGCAATGTCCGGACGAGTGAAAATGAGATATTGAAGGCTACCAACCACCATACGATACTTGGAGGGATCATCCATGGGAATGCCTGCATTTATTTTTAAGTCCGAAATATCCGTTTGCATGGGTGTGGTTGCTGAATTTGCATCTTGCATATTGAGCTTAGTGAGCAAGTCCCGCATGTATTTCTATTGAGATAAAATGAAGCCAGCCGCATTGGGTATTATTTCAACGCCCAAAAAATAGGAGAGTTGCCCAAGATCTTTAAGAGCAAATTTTGCACCGAGACGAGTAATGAAATCTTCCACAGCTGGAGCATCGTTTCCTGTAATAATTAGGTCATCTACATACACAAGTATAAGGATTAGGACACCATTAGATTTAAAAATGAATAGCGACGTGTCAGCCGTGGCATGGGTGAATCCAGTGGTAAGAAGGAAGCGTTTCAATTCTTCAGACCAGGCCACTGGGGCCTGTTTTAAACCATATAGTGCCTTACGAAGCCTGCAAACATGATGAGGACAAGAGGGATCAACGAAACCTGCAGGTTGAGCTAAGTAAACCGCTTCCTGTAAATGACCCTGCAAGAAGGCATTATTAATGTCCAATTGGCGGAGAGACCACCCCTGCGTTAAAGCTAAGGTGAGTATAACTCGAATAGTGGGAGGCTTGACAACCGGACTGAATGTTTCGTAGTAGTCAATGCCAGGGCGCTGAGCAAAACCCTTGGCAACCAAGCGAGCTTTATACCGATCTATAGAACCATCTGGTTTATGTTTGAGCCGAAAGATCCATTTAGAGCCAATGATATTGTAGGACGAGTCAAAGGGAACAAGATCCCAAGTGTGATTTTTGACCAAAGCATCAAATTCTTCTTGCATCGCATTTTTCCATTTCGGGTTTTTGAGGGCTTGATGAACAGAGGTGGGTTCAACGGTAGGGTCAGAGTGAGGCGAGGGGGACGAGTGGGCATGGAGATTGAGCTTTTGGATGGGCTTGAAGATGTTGTGATGAGAGCGAGTGCACATGGCATGGGTTGGTTGAGGTGGATTTTGAGGGGGAGGGGAAGGAGGAGGAGGAGGTGGGGGAGGTGAAGAGGAAGGTGGTGAAGACGGAGACGGGGGTGGGGAAAGGGCCTAAGTAGTATTGGGAGGAACAGGAGGGGTTGGATTTGGGGGAGGAGTCGGAATCCAGTCGGAGAGGTGGGGAGGTGAGGAGGATGAAGTGGCGGTGTGGGAGGAGGAAGGGAATACAGTTTCAACGAACTTAACGTGGCGAGAAACGTACAAGCGTGAGGAAACGGGATCGAAGCAAAAGTAGGCGCTTTGGGTGAGAGAATAACCGAGAAAGATGCATGGTTTTGACCGAGGTTCTAGTTTGTGACTAGCGTAAGGGCGAAGCCAAGGATAACAGAGACACCCAAAAACACGGAGTTTATTATAATTGGGAGGTTTGTGAAAAATAGACTCATAAGGGGATTTCATGGACAGAACCGGAGTGGGCATGCGATTGATAAGATAGACGGCAGTAGCAAAGGCATAAGGCCAAAAAGTGAGGGAGAGGGACGCATGAGTGAGGAGGGCTAAACCAGTTTCGACAATGTGCAGATTACGGCGTTCGGAGATACCGTTGTGTTCAGGAGTATGAGGGGGGGTGGTGTAAAGGGAAATGCCATGTGAAGATAAATAATCACTAAGGCACGTAAATTCACGGCCATTGTCAGTATATAATATTTTGATGGGTTGTTCGAAAAAATTTTCTACAATAGCTCGAAAACGAATAAAAGTTGAAGCAACATCAGATTTACGAGCAATAGGATAGAGCCACATATAGCGAGTGAAATGATCAACAATAAGCAAAAAATACTTAAAACCATCAGTAGATAAGACAAGAGAGGTCCAAACATCAGAAAATAAAATTTCAAGTGGTCTTGAGGATGATAAAGTAGAGGCATTAAAAGGTAGTTTATGACTTTTATTCACTAGACAAGAAGAACAATGTGATAAATTGGAGGCTGAGGCCTCTAAATCAAAAGTACGAAGAATATTATTTAAAATGAGAGGCGCTGGATGGCCAAGACGCTGGTGCCAGGTGGAAGATGGAGCTTTATTTGACGCAAAGCGAGAAGAGGTGTGGAGGGCCACTCATAAAGTCCATTTCTAACTGGACCACGGAGAAGAATTTGATTCGTCGGGAGATCCTTCAAAAGAAATTCATAGGTAAGAATTCAACACTAACATTATGCGCTTGACAGAGTTGTGAAATAGATAGCAAATTACGCGACATAATAGGCACACAAAGCACATCATGAATATTAAAAGATTGAGATTTAGGCATAGGTAAAGAGATAGAACCGGAGTGTGTGATAGGAAGGGCATTACCGTCGCCGACCATAATATCATCCTGACCGATGTACGGAACGTGCAGAGAAAGGTTTGCTAGATCATTCGTCACATGATGGTTGGCACCACTGTCCATGAGCCACTGACCCGTGGACGGAGCAGCCTGTGCAGCATTGGTGGACGGACCACTGGCAACATAAGCTTGTTGGCGTGGCCTAGGGGCGCCCCTAAGTTGCTGCTGCATTTGTTGAATTTGGGGGCAAAATTTGGCACTATGCCCTTGAGTTTGACAAAATTGGCACTTGCCCAGATATGGCCGACGAGGAGGAGGACCGGTGGTGGACTGCTGAGTGTAGGGAGGAGCCGAGTGTTGAGGAGATGGCTGTGGATGATTGCGGTAGGAGCTGGTCTGGGAAGAGTTTCCACGCCACTGCTTCGACTGAGGAGAGGAGTAGGCGGGGTTGGCCGTCGCCGGTGAGAACAGCGCCGGAGAAGATGGAGCTGTCAGAATGGAAGGGCGAAAATTCAGCAGTTTTTCGTGCAGCTCCTCAAACGTGAAGCTATCCTTTTGAGCACGAATAGCGGTAGCCAAAATCTGGAATTCATCACCAATATTAGCCAGAATTAAATCAATCAAGTCATCTTGATCCATGGGTGAGTCAAGGAGAGCCAGTTGATCTGCTTGATGTTTGATGGTGTACATGTAATCACTTATGGATTGAGACCCACGTTTCATTTCCTTGAGGCTGTCCTTGATAGCACGGATACGGCCTCGGGACGATTTGGCAAAGGTAGTGTGTAAAATTTCCTAGGCTTCACGAGAGGTTGAAGCTTTACGGAGAAAAGTGACGACTTGTGGAGAGCAAGAAGCGACAATGGTGTGTAGAAGGAGACAATCTTGTCTTTTCCAGGCTGTGTAGTCAGGATTGATTTTGATGTTGCCGGCGTCATTGACGGTTTTAGGCGGTGCTGGAATGGTGCCATCGAGATAGCCCATTAGATCATAACCGATGAACAGAGGCTCCATTTGAAGAATCCAAATGCTGTAATTGGTGGAGTCAAGTTTGATTGGTGTTTGAGTGGCTGAATTGAAGGTGATAGGAGAGGAGGCTGCCATGATTGGAGAAGGGGGGGAGGAGCAGGACGAAGAAGAAGGCTGAAGGGGAGAGGACGGCGGCGCTAATTGGCAGAAATGGAGAAAAAAAAACTTTGCAAGAGAGATTAATGCTCTGATACCATAGTAGGTTTGGAAGAATAATTTTGTGTATATTCACAGTTGAAAAGAATACATGATATATATAATTACATTGTAATCAAGGCTAGAGCACAATCTAAGGCTAGTAATAATGAGAATAAAATCAGTAATAAATACAGTATATTACGTTTACACTAATAATATATTATTAATAGAGAAGTATTTGAGAGCGGAAGATGGTAGGAATATTTGATGGAAGTGGCTTCTTTTATTATTTCAAAGCTTCTTGATTTTGGTTTGATACAAACACAATGGCTTGGGTCCTATTTATAGTACTAGTCTTCAACTAGGATTATTTCTAGAATCTTCCACCTTATTCCTTTACTACCTTATTCTAGTGTCTTCCATACAAGACAATTTATTAACTCTCTTGAATTCTCCACACAAGTACATCCTACAACATAATTCTAGAATATTGACTCATACAAGTAGAATTTGGACCTTAAGGCCTATTAAATTTTGGACTCTTCAGGCCCAAAATCAAGTTTACATTTCAACACCCCCTGTTATACTTGATTTTTCTTTACTCCAATCAAGTTTCTCATCTTCACAAAGACATCTTGCTTAAGTGGTTTTGTGAAGATGTCTGCCACCTAATCATGTGTCCTCACACACTCCACTTGGACATTCTTTCTTGCAATGCACTCCCTTATGTAGTGATAGCGCGTATCAATATGCTTACTTCGATCGTGATGGACTGGGTTTTTGGCCAAAGATATAGCTGACTTGTTATCCACGTGAATAGCAGTTGGATCCTCTAGTCCCAAACCCAACTCCTTTAACGGATTTCGGAGCCAAACCGCATGACAAACACATGAGGTAGCAACTACATATTCTGATTCACATGTAGAAAGAGTGACTATCGGTTGTTTATTTGACATCCAGGTGAAGGTGGTGTCTCCCATATAAAATGTGAAGCCAGTTGTACTCTTACGATCATCCACATCACCAGCCCAATCACTATCATTGTAACCCACAAGCTTGTACTTGTCTGAAACCGAATAGTATAAGCCATAATCTATTGTTCCTTTAAGATACTGGAGAATTCTCTTTGCACTTTTCCATTGAGTTATTGTTGGATTCTCCATGTAACGTCTGATTACTCCAACCGCATAGAGAATGTCGGGTCTTGTACATGTCAGGTATTGTAAACTTCCAACCATGCTTTTAAAGAGTGTTGGGTCTATTCTCTCCGCTTTGTCGTATTTCAACAACTTGATTCCACACTCTATCGGTGTACTTACTGGCTTGCAATTTTCCATTTTGAACTTTTTGAGAATCTCTCTTGTGTATCCTTCTTGTGAGATGAAGATTCCATGATCCTCTTGTTTTACTTCAATGCCAAGATAAAATGTCATTAGTCCAATATCTGTCATCTCAAATTATTTGGCCATATCCTTCTTTAACACCTCAATCACTTTCAGATTTTTTCCAATGAAGATCAGATCATCCACATATAGGCAAACTATTAGAATGTTTTCACCTTTTCATTTAACATAGAGAGCATGCTCACATGGGTACTTCTTAAAGCCATTCTCTTGAAAATACTTGTCTATGCGGCTATTCCATGCTCGGGGGGCTTGTTTTAGCCCATAGAGTGCCTTCTTTATCTTCAAAACTTTGTCTTCGCCTCCCTTGATTTCATAACCGGGTGGTTGCTGAATATAAACTTCTTCTTCAAGAATCCCATTTAAGAAGGCAGATTTTACATCCATCTGATGTATTTTCCACCTATTTTGAGCTGCCAAAGAAATGATTAGTCTTATAGTTTCTAGTCGAGCAATGGGAGCAAAAACCTCATCATAGTCGATGCCAGCTCTTTGACTATAGCCTTTTGCCACTAATCTTGCCTTATATCTTTCAACTTCTCCTTTGGCATTTTTCTTTGTTTTGTATACCCATTTCACACTGATCGCCTTGTGAGATTTTGGAAGTGTGGATAACTCCCAAGTATCATTCTTCTTAATTGCCTTTATTTCTTCATCCATAGCGTCCTTCCATTTTTGGCTTATCTCAGCTTTTTCAAAGTCTATAGGCTCACTGTCAGCAAAAAGGCAAAAGAGGGTCAGATCATTTTGGTTTTCCGTTACCTCATAGATTTCTTGTAGACTCATATAGCATGGAATTCTTTCTCCTAAGATTTCATTTGATGACAATATGTCTTCTTGCGTAGTCGCAACTGGTGAAGCTGGAGGGGTAGTGGGCTCCTCTCTTGGTTGCTCCATGTCATCCTCGTCAAGGTAAGGGAAGAAGTTATAGTCATCTTCACATGTCTCCCATTCCCATTCTCATTCTTCATCAAATATAACATCTTGACTAATGATTGTTTCTCTAGTATTGGGATTGTAAAGCTTGTAGCCTTTGGTGTTGGAGTCGTAACCAATAAAATGTACTTCTCACTTTTATCATTCAACTTTCTTCTATGCTTGTCAGGTATGTGAACATGGGCTATGCTCCCAAAAACTCATAGATGAGAGACTTCAGGCTTCCTCCCACTCCATAATTCTTGTGGTGTCTTGCCCCATACACTTCTTGTTGGTGACCAATTTGACAAGTATACTACAGATGCAACAGCCTCTGCCCAGAGCTCCTTTGGAAGTCTCTTTCTTTTGAGCATGCTCCTCGCCATATCAAGGATTGTTCTATTCTTTCTTTCGGCGACTCCATTTTGTTGGGGGGATCTTAGAACCATCAATGGCCGACGTATTCCATTTGCACTACAGAACTCTTGAAATTCATTTGAGGTGAATTTTCCTCCCCGATCAGATCTCAATGCTTTGATCTCTAGGCCACTCTCTTTCTCCACGGCAGCTTTGAATTTCTTAAATTTCCCAAAAACCTCCGTTTTTTTCTTCAAGAAATACTCCCATGTTTTTCTTCCAAAATCATCTATGAAGAGGAGGAAATAGTTACTATTACAGAGAGAGCTTGGTTTGATTGGACCACACACGTCTGTATTTACAAGTTCTAGTGGATTTTGAGCTCTTGAACTGGATTCCTTCAGAAAGCCAAAGCTGAGATGCCTATATCGAAGATGCCAAAGCCAAGATGCATCTTTGTAGCACGTCTTGAGAAACGTAGCAACATCGTTTTGATTGTTTATCATAAACATTCTATTCCTTGTCATCGGCACCTTAGCAACTAAGTTTTATGCTTTGTCTCTTATAGAAAGGTTATTATCTCTTAAGTGAATATCATAAACTTTCTCCAAAAGTTGACCAAGACTCAAGATATTGCTCTTCATGTTTGGGACATAATAGACATTGGAATGGAATTGATGTTGTCCAATCTTTAATCGGATAAGAATTTTACCTTTACCTTTCACTGCTATTTTAGAGTCATCTCCAAATGATACATTCCCGTTCATGGATTCATCAAGCTCCACGGACATTCTTTTTCTCCCGCACATATGATTGCTTGCACCGGTATCCAAGTACCATCCTTCTCCAATTTCATGGCCTTTGTAAGCTAGAAGTTGAGTACCATCTTCTTGATTTCTTTCTTCAACATAGTTGGCCTTTTCTTCAACTCTATTAATTTTAGGAGCTATACATTCAGAGGCATAGTGACCATGTTTTTCACTGCTATAACACTTCACATATGACTTATCATTTCTTGATCTTGAGTTGCCTCTTTCACGTCCTCGTGATGGAGTTCCTCCCCTTTGAAAATTGTCGTTGTCGTCAATCGATTATCGACGTTGTCCATATCCTTGTCCTCGTCCTCGACCTCGACCTCTACAATGTCCTTGTTGGCGAATGTGTTGACTTTCATTATGATTGCTTGTCTCTTTTCTTGGGTTAACTTGACTCTGAAGAGTTGTTCCACTATCTCTTTCTTTTTGTTTTTCTTTTCTTCATAAGCTTGTAAGGAACCCCAAGAGTTGTTCTATTGTCATGGCTTCCAAGTCCTTAGTTTCTTCGATAATAGCAACAATATGCTCGAACTTCGATATTGCCAAGTCCTTAGTCCTTAGTTTCATTATTCGGCTCATCGTAGCCTTTCTCTACTATCTCTCATACATCTTGTGATCCAAGGAGGGCCTTCATCTTGATGCTCCAATTATCATAATTGCTTTTGTTGAGCATCGGGACTGGAAAGGGAACCATGCCGCTGCTAGCCTTTCTTGATATGATCATGAACCTGTTGTGCTCTGATACCACTTTGTTGGAATGATATATTATTAATGGAGAAGTATTTGAGGGTGGAAGATGGTAGGAAGATTTGATGGAAGAGGCTTCTTTTATTATTACAAAGCTTCTTGATTTTGGCTTGATACAAACACAATGGCTTGGTCCTATTTATAGTACAAGTTTTCAACTAGGATTATTTCTAGAGTCTTCCACCTTATTCCTTTACTACCTTATTCTAGTGTCTTCCATACCAGATAATTTATTAATTCTCTAGAATTCTCCACACAAGTACATCCTACAACATAATTCTAGATTGACTCATACAAGTTTCTAGAACTTAGACCTTAAGGCCTATTAAATTTTGGACTCTTTGAGAAATTAAGGCCCAAAATCAAGTTTACATTTCAACGGAGTTTCTTCTATACATTTCCCCAATCATCTTCTTGTCTCTTTCAAAAGCTCTATCAATCTCGTTTGTCAAACTCCTCTATCTTCGTCACTTTTGAACTCTTCTTCCGAGCTTTTCCTTATCATTGATGCCAGGCACGACTTTTGTGAAAAGAAGGCTTTGGCCAAGAAAATTGGTTCTTTCTTAAAAACAAAAATTAGAAAAGAAGGCAGGGAAAGAGAGCTTTTTTTTTAAATTTTATCTCACCTTTTTCTGCATGCAATTGAATGAGCCGACAGCTCATTAAAGAAACAGCTAAAATAGTGTGCCTACCACCTCATGTACACTTGATATTATCCTCTCCTTGAGTCTTTGACCTCCAAACTGCTTCTTTGGTTAAAATAAAAATAAAAAATAAAAAATAAAAGATAACAAACCCAACCAAACTCAAACAAAACCAAAACCACAACCACACCCGATCGTTGCTTGATCCAAAAGAAATTTTACTATTATTTTTCTACAAAACCATCCAAATCCAAACAATGACCGAAATCATTGAATCTTCAGAAACCAAATCTGTTCCGGTTCTTATTCATTCTAAACCTATTTTTAATGTCGGTGTTCTACTGACTGAAGCAATTTACGATATGTGGTCCCAATTGATGGAGATGCACATTGCAGAAAGAGAAAAACTCTCTTACATAATAGAGGGCACTACACAACCCTCTATAACAGACAAATGATACGATAAATGGTATTTTGAAAATCAAAAGGTAAAGTGTTGGCTTCTGATGTCTATGTCACCCGACCTCATGAAGCGATATCTTCATATACCCACTGCCCGTGAAATCTGGCCTACGCTTTATAAAGCCTTTGATGACGGTAAGGATGAAATACAAATGTATTCTTTGCATCAATAAGCATTCTCAACAAAACAGGGTGTAAACCAATCTCTGCTTATTATCGCGAGTTAACAAAACTCTGTCGTGAATTAGATCATCATGACAAAGTGGTCATGAAGGATCCAGAAGATGTTACAACATACCGAATATCTATCGAGTGTAATCGCATCCATATATTTCTTTCAGGGTTGGATGACAATTTTGATCAACTTCGACGTGAAATTTTGCGTCATGAACCACGCCTTAGTTTAGAAACTGCTATTGAATGGTACACTGTGAGGCCATCCAATCTATCTCTGTCAATGCTTCCGCTATGTTCTCCATTCAACAACCAAATCAATGGTCACATGACCACCCAAATTCTATCAATCTGAAGACGTCCAACAATCCAAACAAACCTTTTATACAAATTCACTCACTGCAATCAAACAGGCCATCCAAAAAGTCGATGTTTTGAACTTGTTGGATATCCTGATTGGTGGGATCCAAAACGACATCGCAATTCGAACAGACCATCTACCACAAACTCAAAAACAAATGATGGCATGAACAATGCTATGTCTTCTACAATGATCGTCACTACTCCCAAATGAGGGTGCAATACACTGAAAGTTCTTAGACAAGTCGGGCATGTGTATGCACCAACTTGTGGGAAAGTGTTGAATATTCAAAGATCTGTAAGATCTATGAACCCACGTTTTCTTTCATTAGTCAATATTTATACACAAATATTTATGAACTACTTTATCATGTTGTGCTAATCTTCCCTATAAATGCAATGTATCAAATCAATCAGATATGAATAAGAAATATCTATTCCTCTCCTAGTCTAGTTTAGATATGGTTTAACAAAATATATATATTGGTTTATAACCATAGTTACTGAAATTTCAGGGTGTATATTGTTGATTGATGGTGAAACAGCAGCAGCAAATGCCATTAATTAATAATTTAATATACAGCCAAGAAAATGGGTTTATAGCAATCTCACTGCTCTTGTCATGAGTAAGCATCTCTTGGTTTAATGTGTAAGTGAACACGATGATGGATCTTGCATTTTTTATGAAGAATGCCAAGATATTGAGCATTGCAAATGCATCTGCTTGCACGAGGATCCAAGAGAATCTTGGGGATGCGTACTAATCTAGTGCTCTATAGCCACAACAATTGTGATAACGCATTTTATAGTCGAAACATACATATCAACCAATGTATGAATACGTGACGTTAATTCGGTGTATTTTGATAGAATACGATAGATCTAGAGTACCTGAACAAGCGGAAGCGAAAGAGATCATCAGGACCGTTTCCCTATATCCATTGTTATTCGATTTCTGCTCTGTTGTGTCATCACGATCCAAGCCCTGGAATAGAGAAGAACTCCATATACACAGTGACGGTATACGGTGCCTCTAGGTCTTCTGGTCTATGCCTAATTATCTAAATGATCACCCACCGATGGTACACAGGCAGTCTTTATATAGGCAAGACAAGGGACCTAGTGCATTATTAGATAATGATATCAAAGAATCCTAGCCATCATAGGACTCTCTAATAATGCTATTTAATAAACCAGATAAATACAAAATAACCATAACGTGATAACTATAAGGGCCACATAATAATATCTATATTTATTAGATAAATAAGAGATAATTCCAACATTCTCCCACTTGGCCCGATAGTTAGGTTAGCAGAAATTTTATGAGTAACTTCAATATACTGCATGCACATAATGCTACTCACTAGTTTATTAACACAACTTCAACTAGCGAGCATTAGAATAAGAACAATGGCGGGCAAGCTCAGTTAAATCGAACAATTCCTTCCATCATTACGTATACAACATCAACTAGTCAAGTTACTTTATGAATGAGCTAATCAAAATGTCATTCAGGTCCAGAAATCCAAAATGGATTATCCTCATACATGAACTTGGTGCACTTTCATGTAACAGCTACAACACTATGATGCCAATTTCGACAATTTACAGAGAATTCAGACGAATCAAATTTATGTGTCAATAAGTCAAATATGAGTTCAAAATGATCGTGTAATAATGTAAGCCGGCAAAAGCCGCAATCCATAAACTCATATTATTCTACTTATTTGACACTCGTCTTATAGCTAGCATACCTCTGACAAAATGTCTCATAAATGTCAATTTGCTAATTTTGACATGCAAAACCAATCCTCATAAAAAGGACAAAGGCAATCGAAATGGAATTTGGCCAAAAGCAAAAATTTGACTGAGAACCATAGGCCAAAACTCATAAAACACGTGACTTATCAACACAAAACTTTCGGCTATTCGACATATGAGCTACTTCAATCAAAACTCAAACTTACCTTCAAGTGAGCAATTGAATGCAAGGTTAATGAGATTCTCTTAAGAATTATGAGATTCATCATTATCTTGCAATCTAATCTTCGAAGGAAACTTGTATAACAAATATATAACTCAACACAAAATGCAAGTATACAAACTCGCCTAAAGTATGGTTAGTGCTCCCCTTTGGTCTTACGCATCGTTACAATGCAAACCATATACAATTATCAGAAGCTTACAAAATCCATAAACCGACTTGCAAACCAAAAACATATATTCAGTACTTTTATTCCTAACACATGTTGTGTACATTTATACGGTTTACCACACAAATAACAAACACTATAATTGTCTAGTAAACCATTTTATAATGAGCTACTGTTAACAAAATGACAAATAAATTCTTCAATAACCATATAGAAGAATTTATAGTCTATGGTACCTCATAGAGAAAATTCTCAACAAGTTCAACATAAATTTGTTCATCATAACAAGAACAAGTTCCAACGTGATTATAGATCACCAATATGGGACCTTATAATGAACAACAAGAGACTAGTACAAAACATGAATTTTCTCAAGATGTAATAATGCAACTCATGCTTACAATGTTCAAAAGAACAACTTTATCCAACAATGATCAGATAGATTAATGCACACAATTAGGTTTAGTGATTGAGAAACTTACTCACACTATATATCTGTATCTAGTGGTCTAAAAAAGTAGACACAAAATGTGATCGCCTTTAACATGTGATCGATCTTCAAGTGACTCTCCTAATATGAAATAAAATGTATTCCATTTAGAATCAACAAGTTTCTTCAATGCATGATTATGCCATTTACCTTATGATTAATCACTTGAAACAATCACTCCCACTCAATTAACATTTCTCAAATTGAAGGATGCTATCTTTATAGTTATATCCAATCTACTTTAAATGACTATGTGAAGTAGAGGTCGAAAGTACTTCACTATATATCACAATGGAATGAAACCAATATCAATATGAGATCAATAATATAGTAATTTCCAAACCAATGAGGTAGCTAACTTTAATGTCCTTAACAAAAGTAAATGCCAATTGCCAATTATTATTGACATTCAGTTAATAGGACATAATTACCTTCACGTGTAATAAAAAACGAGACAATGATATTCTCTATATGTCTCAAAACTTAACTCCTAATGTTTGAATACATTGATCAAATACTATATAGACCACTTGTCTTTATGTGTCCATAAAACAATTGTGAACACTTTCAAACATAAGGAGTGTATTTAATTACACCATCATAAATAGAAATCACCAAAGACATTAAGAATATCATAATAGTAGTACTCCAAATTGATCTATAAAATAAAAATTATAACCTAACTTCATTATGTGTTACGTTCTGAAAGCCTTTAATTTTGTGTTATTGAGAACAACTCTTTTATTAAGGTGGTAAAAAATGGACTTAATCCGTAATGGAAATGCAAACCTTATATGGTCTGATTATACTTATCTTTAAGAGCATCATACATAAGCGTTCAAGTCGCCCATATGCTCATAGAACAACTTATCAGTCGACAAAATTTGATTCAGTAGGGAGTGGTGGAGCATCTTACGAATCACACGATTCAAACCTATGCATTCCAAAGTCTATTAACTGAGTTGCCTCGGAGAGAATAAACAAATGTTAATTCTCAAATAGTAAATTCAAAACCTTCCTTTGGGCAGAGGTCGTAGACACTACATAGAATTTACTTTCAAAAGTAATAAGACTGGAGAACCAATTAAAATAGAGAAAGACCATCTGTACCTTTGGGCATAAGATAAATCCCCTCATCGTTATATCAATTTCCATCTTATTTCAATTAATCTCATTAAACAATTGCTTCCCTTTGGGGCCGAGCATTGTTCAAATGAATTAATTGGTCGAAGTGTATGTATCACTTGTGTAACCACTATTCATTATGTGATCAACAATTTATTACTTGTCCTACATTCTGGATGCTTTGGCTACTCCGGGAGATGCAAGAGAAATAATTTTTAATGTGACACATACGGTTTGATTATATAGTCTCTTCAGATAGCACATAATTACAAATAATGTGTATACTAACAACGATATATAAAGACTAAACAACATTGGTTAATCAAACCAAATGATCATTAGATTCCACCAAATTGCACAATGTATAAATGGTTCGTTCAAACATGTCAATAACCCTTTAATCACAACTAAATATGTCATAAATCAATTGCCAAACATAATGCAATTATTTTCATCAATTTAATCACCAACAATATGTGATTAAGTCTTTTTATTTGTCAATCGTTGAGCTGCTTTGGCTACACTCGAAATTGAAAAGAGATATGACATATATTAGGAGTTACTAAATAAGAGCATTCAATGGACTATTGGTAAATATTTAATCATTGCAAGTAATTTGATTAAAAACTTTATGCATCAACATGTTAAGCTGCTTTGCTATACTCAACGTGTGACGCTACCAATAACCAAGTAATGACATTTATACAAAAGTCAACTAAACTTTATGTTGACATAACCATGTGCAATTCCATAATTCAAAATTGGTTCAAGTATAATGTTTCTTTGCCTTACAAATTAACTACAACATAAATATGTCACAATGTGATCACTAAACATGATGCGATCAATCGTTATAGGTCAAGAAATTTGAGCTGCTTTGGCTATACTCAAATTATCGACAAAAACACTAGACATATTTATTCATGTTGCAAGTAAATAATAATTTAATTTACGTCATTTACTTAATGACGTGTTTAAAATCTTTACATGAACCAATAATCATCAAATTGATGATATTATGTCACTTGTGAATAATTTTTTTATATATCACACAATAATCGCAAACAAAATGTGATTAATGTCATTATATGTGATACAATGGTTAAAATAGTCTCTCCATTAAGTATGATCAAACACAAATGCATCATAAATATAGAAATATTATATTCCTAAACAAATATTGCTAACAAACAAAAGGAACTCATATTTGGGTCATTCAGTTTTTATGCAATTATAATTAGTCCCTTTGACTATAATAAACATGGACCCAAATAAATGAATGTATATGAAAATAAAAATTAAAGGGCTTTCACGTTTCAGTACCAAATTACCGAAGATAGGTATCGAAAGCTATTTCAACACATTCACATAGATAGTCATTTATTTATTTATTTATAAGCCCAAACAATTTAAAGGTATATACCCAAGTCAGGCTCGGTTTTTACGATTTTCCGAATCGAATCAGAAGCACGGTTTTGATATTTTTCGAATCGAATCGAATTGGTCATTTTTCTGAATTGGATCGAACCAATACTGATCCGGTTCGGTTCGATTCAGTTTTAGATTGTATTTTATTTACCATAAATTTTTGATTTTTTTCTTCTAAAAATGAGACAAACACCATTATTGACACCATAAGCAGCAGCGGGTGGTCGTTGTAACGACAATTTCAAAGGTTGCTTTTCGGCCTTTCACGATCAAAGGATGAAGAATATTAGAAGAAGCAGAAACGGCCGGTGAGCTCAAACGGCGGTTATCGGGTAGGAAGCATTTTAGGTTTAGGTAGAAACGGCGAAGTATAAGGTTTAGAAATTCGAGGGGTTGTGTGTGTGGGGTTTTTATAGTAGGAGCTAGTGAACAAATATATATATATATATATATATATATATATATATATATATATATATATATATATATATATATATATATATATAATATATACACGAAGCAATTTAGCCCATTTCCCTTCAATTACCCGACCCAAACCCGCTAAGAAATCAAAAAATATTATAAAAAAAAACAATAAAACTGCCGCATCCTGCAAAATGACCCGGTGAGATCTTTGCTAACGCAGCATGACTCTCCCGTAAAATAAAATCCCGCAAATCCTGGTCTTTTCCCTGAAAAGGCTCAACAAAGCCCATAAAATTTCACTAATAAAAAGCTCCTTTTTTATTTTTAATTCAGGTATCATGACCTATGTGGATGGTGTACCAGAAAATTTATCATGACCATGGCGATTTGTTTTGGGTAAGATCTCTTTTTTTTCCTTTTTGAGGAAGATAATTTAGATGTTCTTTTTGCCCTACCAATATTTACCCGTATATTTTTTTCGTTGTTTCATTTTCGTTGTGTGTATTTCGGTTACTGATATGCGACATCACTTCTGTTTCATTTAAAATGTTTTTGCCCTATACCAATATTTAACTGTTTTTCCTCTTTTCCGGCGAAATTCGACTCGAACGTGAAGAAATCCGCCATTCCGATGCTTCATATGGATGTGGCTTGATGATTTTAGATAATAGCGCATATTGGTTGCTGAATCCTCTCCGATTTCTTTTTAGGGAAGAATCCGCGGCTTCTTCATCTTCGTTGAAAGCAGCCATCTTTTTGTTGCTGATTATCTTCTTCATATTCGTTGATTAGTTTTCATCTTTTATTCATTTTAGTGTGTCTTCCCAGGTTTTTTTTTTCTTATTTTTTCGTTTTTGATTTTCTATTTTAATTTTTAGTGTATCAATCAAGATTTGTTATTGATTCATGTTGATTTGTGGTGTATCTGTGGGAAGTTCAATTTGGATCCTTTCTCTGGGCTTTTTCTCACATCGACTACATTCTCTGTATTTGTTGAGGAACCGTGATATCAGCCTCTTTCTGTTTATCCCCTTTTCCGGCGAAATTCGACTCGAACGTGAACAAATCCGCCATTCCAATGCTTCAGATGGATGTGGCTTGATGATTTACAGGTAATAGCGCATATTTGTTGCTGAATCCTCTCCGATTTCTTTTTAGGGAAGAATCCACGTCTTCTTCATCTTCGTTGAAAGCAGACATCTTTTTGTTGCTGTTTATCTTCTTCATATTCGTAGATTAGTTTTCATCATTTATTCATTTTAGTGTGTCTTCCCAGGTATTTTTTTCTTCCCATTTTTTCATTTTTCATTTTATATTTTAATTTTTAGTGTATCAATCAAGATTTTTTATTGATTCATGTTGATTTGCGGTGTATCTGTGTAGGAGGTTCAGTTGAATCCTTTCTCTAGGCTTTTTCTCACATCGACAACATTCTCGGTATTTGTTTTGCTTACCATTTTAAAATTTTGAGTTCACATATAACAGTTTTTCTAAGACAATGGCTTGATTGTAAAATTAATATGTTGCATTTCGGGACGAATTTGTTACTGATTTGCTCATAATGCTGTGGTGGAGCAGGAACAGAGGGAACAAAAATCTAACCATTACAAATCCAATCTTAACCATAATAAGTATTACATATTTTTCAAAGTGAGAGGCTTTGAATTGAAATGTTCAAGCTCAATAAATCAAGTTTCAATCATAGAAGACCATCATCTCCAATCCTATAAAAACCACTGATGTCCATCACACTACCTCTCAGTTTTATGTCACAGTTTTTATGTTATTTCGTTTTTGTAGATTTCTGTGTGGAGGAGTCAAAATATGGGAGGATTATCGGCGAGGACGATGACAATAAGGTTTTCAGGTCTTTTTCTCACTGAAATTCTTATATGAGACTATGAGAGTAATAAAATAGAGACACAAGTTGAGTAATTATATTTGTATTTTTTTTTTTTACTATGTTTCATGCAACCATCAATTGTGCTGGAATCTAAGACCCTCGGATCAAGAAGTATGATTTGAGATATAGGTTGTTGTTGGAATGGAGATGACAAGCAGATTATCTCAAGGATTGCCTGTAAATGACGGAATGTGACGAATAAGCCAATGTACATGCACTTTCTTCCCTTGGTTTAACCTTTTTCATGTTCATTACATCAAATTTAAGATATATTCTTTACCCTAAAACCAATACCTAAATGAATTGCGTATGTATGTCGAAAATGTCGATTTACTTTAGCGTTGCCTTTCTGCTTCCAGAAAAAAGTGAAACACGGCAAGGTATGTATGTTAAAATTCATTTCTTTTTTGTTTTCACTTTTATTTGTTTTACTTTATATTATTATTGTTTTTCATAAATATTTATCTATACATATTTCAATTTTGTTATATAGTGATGATTTGTATGCCAGTATTGTGTTGTTGTGCAGTGCCGTGGTGAGAGTTACGTAGAATGATAATTACTAGGAGGCGAATTTGGAGAAACATTGATGAATCATTGTTATCTTATGTTTGGATGAATTTTTTTGGGGTTTTATCTTGGGTGATTAATTGTGGAGATTTAGTCACAAATCTTCAACGGATTCTGGAGTTCATCCCAATTTGTCATGTTTTTTTTATTGTGATTAATAAGATATTCTAATTTCGTACTTTTATTTTAGGCTAAAGAGGTTGCAGCCTTGCAGGTAACGCCGTAACGGGAAGGGGAGGAAAGTTTGAGGCCGAATGTGTTGGTAAGGTCCCAACTTGGTTTTTGGTCTATTGCGTTATTTCTTTTCGGTGCTTAGTTTGTTATTATGCCAAACATGTGGTTTTGTGATCTTGAAGTGTGCATAATGTGATTTGGCATGCCTCCTTGCGTCTTCGTTTATGATATGTCATACTCTTATATTTTATTTGTCATTTGTTTTGAACCATTGGTTATTTACGCCTTGGAATCTCAAATATCGAGAATCGTTTTTCAACCGAGATGGTGCATCTAAAGGCGTATAAAATAAAGGTGGACAATTTCTACATATACAAGTCATAATAGAGCTGCCTCGAGGGATTTTTCCATGCTTTGAGTATAAAAGTCATCAACTAATCGTGCTTTTACACGTAATGTTTTCTCGACACTAACTTGAATTATGAATCGTCCACCATTTCAATTATTTTACTTTACAAAACAAGCGAGTTGAATTATTAAACATGTCATTTATTTGTACTAAATCATATAGGATAATTGAAGAAAGGGCACATCTCGATCCTGGAATGCATTAAATCCATTCCACGAGTCCAACGAGCATTGTTTCCAACTTTTTTTTTTAAGCCAAGGCTGTTTTTTGGTTTTCAAAATCTCGAGGCCAAGAAGCGGATGAACATTAGCGATACATGTTAGTTTTAACTACACGTGGTTTCACTTCATTTGATGTACTACCGTACGTGCGTAAGGTAGTGATGTCGTCCATTCTTGATGGTTTATCACTTTTTCTTCTTTCTTTCATCCCTCATTGACTCTTTTGATGAACGTATTATGAAGTTTCTCATTCAGAAATCTGGAGCAAGATCATCTTGGAAGCTGATGATGGAGTACATCTTGGTGTGGCTACTTATGCTTTGTTTAACATCTGGCTCACCCTTGATGATGGATTCACTCTATTCACTTGAACCTTAAAGTAATACATATACTTATTTACTAACAATTTTAAGACTTTCTTTCCCTTTGGTTTCCTTATTTGCTTTTTCTTTAATGAATTCATATTTATATTTTGGATGCTGGTGAAGACAATATATTATTGCACAAGAAGCACATTATATATGTGAAGAGAAATGTATTTTTAAGGTTAGATGCTTATGTTCTTGGATATTGAGTTGATGATAGAAACATTAATGGTTCTTATACTCCCATCGCTCTAATTGTTGCTGCCGAGGTATGCAAAAATGTTTGGACTTATGATGAGAAGAAATTATTATGTCGGAACCCTTCAATGTGGTAAGTGTCAAGACATTCTATGCTAAATAATGTTGTGAAAATGAAATTTTGAAATTTTATATAGACTATTTATTGCCGACCATATAATTATAAGAAATCTTCAATCGTTTTGTTTCGATGTCGCAGCACTATATTTATATAGATGCATTTGTGTTTATCTCATTTATTTGAATCTTGCTTCCTGTATGTTTAAGATATTTTTATCGTCCTCTTATAATTCTAAGGTTGATGTGTATGTAGATCGTGAAGGAGAGAGTTTACGTCAAATTATATCGATTTGATGACGAACTTCACTGAATCTACGGATAGATGAATGACATTGTACGGGATCGATAATTAATGTTCCCATTATTTTCATCAAAATATGTACTTTCTCATTGATTATGTTTTTATTTCTTAGTTTTTATTTATTTATTTCATCTTAGTAAGAACATGACTCTTTTACTTTATTTTAATATTCTTGATATTTATTTTTGTATCAAACATGATATTAGCGCCATTTAATTGAGCATATGATTTTATCAAAAATAAAAATAAATTGAGCATATGATTTATGTCATTTTTATTAAAATTATATATTTTCCCCATGACATTATGACGGGTTTATAATTAATATATATATATATATATATATATATATATATATATATATATATATATATATATATAATTAAAAATGAAGTATATAACCTTTCTTGTTCAGAATTCATACTGGTTTTATGGATAAAACTAAAATTGAATTGGATTTCTCGGTTGGTTTCTTTTAATGAAAAAAACCAATTTGAAACTACGGTTCATCATTTTCCTGGGTAAGTTTAACTCCTGGGTTCGATCGGTCGACCAGCTTTTCCAATTCGTTCAGACACCCCTACAAACAATGACCCATTTACTGTAATATATGTTATGTTGGAAAAGACATTAATCCAACCCAAACATAAGGGAACCCAAAAGGCCTATTCATTTTACAATGGAGAGGTCATAATGGTCCGTTCAACCTATTTACCCTAATATTGCAAAACACTCGGCCACATCCCGCCGCCGTCAATATTCATCTGCTACAATATTTTATTTATTCTTAATTTTAAACACAAATGGAAATATCAATCACAGCAAACCGCCGCCGCCGCCGCTTAGCAATGGAGAATCTGGAAACTAAATCACCCAGAAAATCCAATCACACTCTTTAAAGATTAAGGCTCGGTTTATCAACTTGAGAAACATAATTCCCGTTGGCTTCATCTTCTTCTCCCGTTTTTCTTTTATGATGGCCACCTAGAATAGAATAATGGTGGTCCATCAATTATGATGGGATTATTGAAGATGACTACCAAAGCAGCATGGATGTAGTTGTCGATTTAATCATATAACCACCGCGAATGGAGGCAGCGACGGAGGCGGTGGCGGCCATGTGCATACAATAGCGTTTCTTATTAGTTTCCTCTGAATAAATGAAAGAAATTGATTACAGTATGTCAGGTCAAAAGGGCAACATAAGTAAATTTCTTTTCAGACTGCATACCGACGACGCCGGAAAAGAAAATAAAATTAACAGTAAATAAAACTAATTGGATTAGAGCAAAACAGGTCAACAACAATTCATGAATTTGCTCATGATAATGATGAAGCGTACTGAATTGAATAAGCGGTTTCATATATGCAGATTCGATGAATAATAGGGTGATCCGATACCACTACGTGATAGAATCACGATAGATCTAGAAAGACTGAACAAGCAAGCCGAAAGCGATCATCGTGACCGCTTCTATATCCATTGTTATTCGATTTTCGCTCTATTGTGTCATCACGATCCAAGCCCTGGAATAGAGAAGAACTCCATATATACACAATGACGGTATCGCGGTGCTCTCTGCGCCTTCAGTGCCTACGCCTAATTATCTAAATGATCACCCACCGAGTAGATACATGACGATGCCTTTATATAAGCAAGACAAGGGGACCTAGTGCGTAAGCAAAGATAATGGCTCAGTCAGATTATTAGATAATGATATCAAAGTTAATCCTAAATGCATCATGTGACTTCTAATAATGCTTATTTAATAAACCGGATAAATACAAAATAACCATAACGATGATAACTATAAAGCGCTTAAAATAATATCTATATTTATTAGATAAATAAGAGATAATTCCAACAATTTTTGCTTTGTTTTCGGCTCATGAGCTTGAATATTAGTGCTTAATATTTTTTTTTTAATGAACGAAACCTTGTATTAGAAAGAAAAGAAAAGGTTCGTACAAAGTCGTATCCTGACCCTCCCCTTATTTCAAATTACGTAGACAAAGCATAGCCCTGCTTAATATTAGAGCTTGAATATTAGAGCTTAATATATATAATAAATTGGGTGTTTAAAGTTTTTCTTTTGTTCTTATGATTAGTTGAATCTCTTATTATATTCTATGTACGTACTTACCACTCATATGCTCCAACATTAATGTGGTCCCGTGTTCCCACATTAATTTGATGGTCAAACATCTGCAGCGACAAGTAGCAGAGTTATCCCGAAAAAAGATACTTGACTCAATAATTGTTAGATGTGTTGCTCTAATTTCGATTCCAATTTTAAACAATTTGAAGCATCGTGAAAATTCAACACAGAGGCTTCGGTTCGCTGTGAGAATGAATCCAGCTATGTTCGGTGATAAAGTTTTTCGCTGTCTGCGATGATGATAGACAGACCAATAAAATGAGATCATATATAATGGATTAATTGAGTTAGATGTTGGTGTTTTTATACTCATCATCTATCTTAAAATTGTGTCAGAATCGATGAGCAAAAAATTGAAAATAAAAGTATGGTGTATTAGAAAATGGGCATTGTTAATGGCACCAAACTCAATATATTCGGGTATCACACCTCTGTGAACAGACTTTACCGTTTTAGATTAAAATATGTGTCCTTCTCAACAACTATCATTTTTTCTTGTCTTTTTTTTCTCATTTTAGATTAAAAACAGTCATCTACGCACAACCTTTAACCTAAGAAAAAAAAACGTAGCAAAAAATGAGGGGTATAACAAAGAATTTAGATCCTCTACTGTACCCATTGTTGTGAATGCTGGTGTGCCTTATAAATCAGTTGTTTCAAGTTTTTTTTTGTTTCAATTTCAGATCAGAAATTTTACCTTTTTACCCTTCCCTCCCTTAACACAGCAGGTGTTGTGATGTACAATGACAGCAGAGCATCCACTCTCGTATAACAATGTATAGCAAAACATAGAAAATCATTGTGGCCGGCTGCTTTTGCTACGTCCCTGCTATGCTTTACATTATTTGTTACGTTTCGTTGACACATTGCGATGTGTAAATACCATATTTTTGTATTGTTTAATATGATACTTCCTTCTAAAATCATGAATTCTCCATAGCTTTCGATAGTTGTAAACCTTTTGTACTATACTTAACTTAACTTTCAAGCTTTGTTTTACCCCGTACAGTTGTAGATTCTAAAATCATGAATTCTCCGTAGCTTTCAATAGTTGTAAACCTTTGTACTATACTTAACTTAACTTTCAAACTTTGTTTTACACCATACAGTTGTAGATTCTAAAATAATGAATTCTCTCAATAGTTGTAAACCTTTGTACTATACTTAACTTAACTTTCAAGCTTTGTTTTACCCCATACAGTTGTAGATTCTAATATTTGTGGTATAACCTGATGGAGAAATTTGTGGTATACTAATGGAGTGTTGAGATACATTTTCATTTATTCTCTCTTACATAGGGATGATTTGGAATGATTTCATCCCTTCATTTGCTATAACTCGATAAATCAATATTGTACCATAAGACTTCTATCACTTAATGGGTAGATTTAAAAATAGGGTGCCAAATATTCCCAAAATATTCATGGGTTATATTATTCATTTAATACCTTGGAAAAAATTATGGTATTCCCTTAAGGAATCCCCCGTTTTTTAAAAGATAGAAATGCCCTTATTTGCTTGTTCAAGTCTATTACACCTTGAGGGGCTGGATTAGCTGGAAAAAGCATGGGACTAGCTATGTCTCTACAAAATAACACTATTTAATTTAATGACAAGATAATATTTTTATTCAATTTACATTCTTCATTTTGACGCATATGTTTATTGAATAGTGATCCAATATTATCCATGATACGAAATACCATAAGGACAAATGCTTAAAATAGAGGTAGAATCATAACTGGATTTTTTTTTGGGGATAAGGGTCATAAATGACACATTATGGAAGATGTCATGCAAAAAATGATTATAAAAAAAGATTTTTGTCAAAAAATACATTTTATGAGTTAGAGTGAAAGTGAATTACGTTGATTTTCAGCACAAAGCTAACGTAAATTCAATTTCAAATTCATTATCATTTTCACCCTTTTTGACAAAAATATTTTTTTATAGTCCTAAAATCTTGACATTTTTCTAAATGTGTCATAATTGTCAATTAACTTTTTTTTTTCTCCGGACATAGAAGTAGAAATATCATTATTGGATTTTTTTTTTGGTCCGGAAATAGAAGTAGAATCATAATTCAACTTTTTTTCTTCCGGACAAAATATGTAGAATCTCAATTAGATAGTTTTAATGGATTCTCTATTTTACGGTTTCAAATTCTATAATTTTGAATTTACAAAATCTCAATCCAGGACGAAATGTATCAGATTTTCTATTTTAGTGGATCTGGATTATTGTTGTAGATATTGGATGAATCGATAGATGTTACTGAATCAGTATTTTACAGTAAAAAATAAAATACATAGTGCAATGTTTTTTCTAAGTATTGAAATTTTCAAAATACCGGTTTTAAAGTATTTACAGTATCTACCGTAGTGCTCTAATTAAACTAGGATTTAGGGATTTTGAGGATGGAGATCAAAGACAAGATGACTACTTTCTTCACTTTTACCCTTACTTGGATATATACACATTTTCCATATCCCAGTTTTTCGTTTTCTCGGGGTTGCTTATTTTTGGAAGCGTATGATGTTGTACTCTTTCCTATATGTTGGATTTCCCCACATCGGGTTTGCCATACATAGGTTTTAAGGAGGCAGGGCTACGTTTCGACTACGTCTTTTGGTATAAGGGAAGGGTCAGGATACGGTATTATACGAACCTTTTCATTCATTTATAAATTAAAGGTCTCGTTTATTTAAAAAAAATCAAATTTAGAGACGATGGCTTCACAGAATGTTTACTTTCTGCGCATTCTTTTCATTGCAAGGCCCCCTTTTGATTCTCTCTTTTTTATATTTATTTCGGTTGAATTAGTTTCTATGTTCTTGCAGGATTGGATGACAATTTTGATGAACTTCGACGTGAAATTTTGCGTCATGAACCACTCTTAGTTTATAAGAGTGCTATTCAATGGTACGCCGTGAGGCCATCTATCTCTTTCAATGTAGACGGTGAGTGATATGAAGCTTCCGCTATGTTCTCCAGCAAAAAACCAAATCAATGGTCACATGACCACCCAAATTCTATCAATCTGAAGACGTCCAACAATCTAGACAAACCTTTATACAAATGCACTCATTGCAATCAAACATGCCATCCAAAAAGTCGATGTTTTGAACTTGTTGGATATCCCGATTGGTGGGATCCAAAATGACATCGCAATTCGAACAGACCATCTACCACAACAAAGTCAAAAACAGATAATGACATGAACAATGCTATGTCTCCACAATGATCGTCACTACTCCCCATATGAGGGTGCTGTTAGATGTAATATCGTCGGATCAATCATAGATTGACCCGATTACGCAGCGGAATGCATCAGATCTAGATCTAAACGAAACAAAGAACATAAATTAAAGATCTAAACCTACAAGGGGGTTTAGGATCCAACCTTTTTATGGTGCTTAAATCAAAGATCAAAAGTCTCCTAGAACACGTGTATGACACTACTAAAAAAAAACCTTTTTGCTACACTTTTGTTTGCCACGCTCCAGCGAAAAGCGCCTCAAAAAGTTACCTTTTGCGTCACTGTTTACGAGTGACGCAAAAGGTACATTTACTGTAATTTTTTTGATAAAACAGTGACGCGAAAACAACTTTTTTGCGACGATCATAAAAAGTGACGCTAAAGGTTCATTTTTTGCGGCGCTTATTTTGTGGCGTGGCAAGCTGTAGTGTAGCAAAAAGATTTTTTTTTTTGTAGTGTGAGCAGCCACAGCCTTCCAACGCGTGTCTCCCAGCAACACCAAGTGGATGGTGTTTCCCGCCGCCAGACCTCCTTGATATGATACCTAGAAAACCCGAAGTTTTCTAAACTCGAACCCAAAGAACTATAGCCAAAAATTCCAAGCTATGTTCTTCCAATAATGGCGTGTTATGTGATGTCAAAAGGCTTGGGAGAACTCTCTTTATATAGGAGAGTAATCCTTGTCCTCCAAGGATTTATTTAATTAATACAAAATCAAATGAAATAATCATTTTCCTAAAAAGATATATCGAGAATATTCCAAAATAATATAGGAAAAGGTCATAAAGGACAAGTTTACATCTTATTTATGTAAAAAGGACAAGAAAAGAATGCAATGGTTGTGAAGGACAAAAAATAATGTATATCCAAAAATACCCTTTATAATTATAACTAGCCTCCATTATCCCAAAATGTAGAAAACCCTAGCCTCAATCTCTCTCTCTCTCTCGCAAATTGAAAAACCCCTAGCCGTTGCTTCTTCATTCATGCCTCATTCAATGAAGAATCCTTACGATTCTCCAAAATCATCCCCATATCTCCTTCATTCGATGCTCTGTAAAAAGAAACGCAGAGGAAAAAAACGCAGGAAAAGAAACGCCGAAATAGAATGTGCATTTTTTCGATGATGGAGGCTTAATTCAAACGCAGGAGGGTTAATTCGATGATGGAGGCTTAATTCGAGGATTCAAACTCTCCGGATTCAAACGCAGAGGAAAAGCAGAAAAACCTCTTGCTTAATTCGAGGGAAAAAGCAGAAACTTGTCTCCGCGATTTGGCTCACTGATTTGGTCTCCGGCGATTTGGCTCTCTCTGCTTTTTTTTCTCTGTTTTTTCCGCGATTTGGTTCCCACTGATTTCCATGGATTCGCTTTTTCGCCGATTTCCGTGATGATGTCGCCGCCGGTGGTTATTATCTCTGCTTTTTTGGTCTCCGCGCGTGTGGCGAGGCTTTTGTCCCCTGGTTCAATGGTCGCGTTTTGGTCTTTTGGTGGCTTGCCATGGAAAGTTACATTGGGGGCTTTTGGTCTCTACTGTGTAATCGTGTGTAGGCGTGAAAAGTTACTACATGTCTCAGAATGTGCTAGACATGATGTTCAAAGTTACTACATGTTCAAAAGTTACTACATTGGGGATTGTTAAACTCTGAATGGATTGTTAGGTTTTTCGCATTTCGGTTTTGATCAATTGTTGTTGTATGAATCCTCTTTGCTTTTATTTTTGTTCTTTAAGAATTGTTGTTGAAGAATTATCAATTGTTTGTTTTGAGGAATTATCAATGCATTTTTGTAATGTTACTACGTACATTTTTGTAATGTTACTACATTTTGTATGAATATGCACGATCTTAAGCACACAAATCCTCTATGGGGTTCTCCTTTCCAAGTAGAGTATAGAAAGAGTAACGTTTTGGCATTTTTCTATGAATGTGCACGATCTTAAGAAGACACAAATCCCCTATCGTTCTCCTTCCCCAAGAGGTATAGAAAGCAATGGAAACACCTCAAACATAGTAACACATAATGTAGTAACTCATAGTAACACCAACACGTAGTAACACCAAGACGACTTTAATGTGAAAGAAAAAAAAATATTATCATTAAGGGTATTTTCATACATCTCTTTTTTTTTTTGTCTTCTCAACCAAATATTATTTTTTTTTGTTCTATTCTATCATTTCCAATCTTATTTTGTCCTTCTATCCCCAACCAAATAATCATTTTCCTAAAAAAATATATCGAGAATATTCCAAAATAATAAGCATATATAAAAGATAGGTCACAATTCTATGTACGTACTTACCACTCATATGCTCCAACATTAATGTGATCCCGTGTTCCCACATTAATTTGATGGTCAAACATCTACAGCGACAAGTAGCAGAGTTATCCCGAAAAAAGATACTTGACTCAATAATTGTTAGATGTGTTGCTCTAATTTCGATTCCAATTTTAAACAATTTGAGGCATCGTGAAAATTCAACACAGAGGCTTCGGTTCGGTGTGAGAATGAATCCAGCTAAGTTCGGTGATAAAGTTTTGCGCTGATCGAACAAGAACTTGTAACATGCTATGAGTTGAGTGAGAACGATGAGATCTCTGTCTGCGATGATGATAGACAGACCAATAAAATGAGATCATACAGGAAGATTGCAATAATGGATTAATTGAGTTAGATGTTGGTGTTCTTAAAATTGTGTCAGAATCGATGAGCAAAAAATTGAAATTAAAAGTATGGTGTATTAGAAAATATGTGTATTAGATTAAAATATGTGTCCTTCTCAATCACCATCATTTTCTTTCTTGTCTTTTTTTTTTTTCTCATTTTAGATTAAAAACAGTCATCTACAACCTTTAACCTAAGAAAAAAACGTAGCAAAAAATGAGGGGTATAACAAATAATTTAGATCCTCTACTGTACCCCATTGTTGTGAATGCTGGTGTGCCTTATAAATCAGTTGTTTCAAGTGTTTTTTTTTTTTTCAATTTCAGATCAGAAATTTTACCTTTTTACCCTTCCCTCCCTTAACACAGCAGGTGTTGTGATGTATGATGACAGCAGAGCATCCACTCTCGTATAACAATGTATAGCAAAACATAGAAAATCATTGTGGCCGGCTGCTTTTGCTACGTCCCTGCTATGCTTTAAATTATTTGTTACGTTGCGTTGACACATTGTGTAAATACCATATTTTTGTATTCTTTAATATGATACTTCCTTCTAAAATCATTAATTCTCCATAGCTTTCGATAGTTGTAAACCTTTGTACTATACTTAACTTAACTTTCAAGCTTTGTTTTACCCCGTACAGTTGTAGATTCTAAAATCATGAATTCTCCGTAGCTTTCAATAGTTGTAAACCTTTGTACTATACTTAACTTAACTTTCAAGCTTTGTTTTACCCCATACAATTATAGATTCTAATATTTGTGGTATAACCCGATGGAGAAATTTGTGGTATACTAATGGAGTGTTGAGATACATTTTCATTTATTCTCTCTTACATAGGGATGATTTGGAATGATTTCATCGCTTCATTGGCTATAACTCGATAAATCAATATTGTACCATAAGACTTCTCTCACCTAATGGGTAGATTTAAAAATAGGGTGCCAAATATTCCCAAAATATTCATGGGTTATATTATTCATTTAATACCTAGGAAAAATTATGGTATTCCCCTAAGGAATCCCCCTTTAAAAGACAGAATTGCCCTTATTTGCTTGTTCAAGTCTATTACACCTTGAGGGGCTGGATTAGCTGGAAAAAGCATGGCACTAGCTATGTCTCTACAAAATAAAACTATTTTATTTAATGACAAGATAATATTTTTATTCAATTTACATTCTTCATTTTGACGCATATGTTTATTGAATAGTGATCCAATATTATCCATGATACGAAATACCATAAGGTCAAATGCTTAAAATAGAGGTAGAATCATAACTGGATTTTTTTTTTTTTTTGAGATAAGGGTCCTAAATAACACAATATGGAAGATGTCAGACAAAAAATAACTATATGAAAAGATTTTTGTTAAAAAGGAAATTTAATCAGTGAATTTGAAAGTGAATTACGTTGATTTTCAGCACAAAGCTAACGTAATTCAATTTCAAATTCATTAATTCTCACCCTTTTTGACAAAAATAATTTTTTATAGTCCTAAAAACTTGACATCTTTCTTAATGTGTCCTAATTGTCAATTAACTATTTTTTTTGTCCGGAAATAGAAGTAGAAATAGCATAATTGGATTTTTTTTGTCCGGAAATAAAAGTAGAATCATAATTCAACTTTTTTTCTTCCGGACAAAATATGTAGAATCTCAATTAGATAGTATTAATGGATTCTCTATTTTACGGTTTCAAATTCTATAATTTTGAATTTACAAAATCTCCATCCAGGATGAAATGCATCAGAATTTCTATTTTATTGGATCTGGATTATTGTTGTAGATATTGGATGGATCGATAGATGTTACTGAACCTGTATTTTACACTAAAAAATAAAATACATAGTGCAATGTTTTTTCTAAGTATTGAAATTTTCAAAATATAGGTTTTAAAGTATTTACAGTATCTACCGTAAGTAAATGCTGTAATTAAACTACAATTTTCCTACGACCCATGTATCCGTCTGTATTTATGTTCATTTAACTTGCCAGCTAATTATGTGTATAAAAAATATTAAATGACCTTTTCTTCTTTTCAATTAAATAACACGAATGAAACATTTTCATAGCTATAAATAGATCACAAATCTATCGCCAAACTCTCAAACATTTCATAGCATACATAATTACACTCACAAAAGTATCAAATTCAAAGAGAATGGCTTCAAAGATTTACTTGTTGCTCATTATTTTCATCGCAGGTTCGTTCAAACACTTTTACGTATCTTAACTTTGTATTCTATCTCATAACTTGCACGTATCTGATACATGTATAATGTAGTTGTTAAAGATTGTCAGTCGTCCCACATTATGGACATTTGTTCGTTTCACCCACAATATAAAGAGAAGGACTAACCTCACTTTATAGCCTAGGTTTTGAAGTTGAAGCTCCATATCTTATATGTTGTTGGGGTTTGTTTTTCTACGTAGTATCCAAATTCTCTCAACGTAAATGGATATCTCATTACCTCTTCCAAGCTCATTACATGCGCCGGCACTTTTTTTTTTGCATTTTTTTTTTCATGGCAGCTTGATCCCAGCTTATTGCGAATAATATTAATTCATCGTATAACCTTACAATCTACGATTCAGAAACGATATAGTACGATTATTACTACTTCCTAAACAATTAAAACTCATACCTTTAACAAGAAACGATTGGGATACAAAGAGCCTAAAAGATGAAAACTTACGGATTTGTGAATAGTTGGTGTGAAAACGTAGCCAGCGACAAGATGATTAATTTCTTCTATTGCGGTCTGCCCAAAATCCCAATGGATTAGACTCCAGGTTGAAGATACTTCTTCTTGGCTTCCGTTTTTCTTCTGTGTCGCCTCTCATCTTTTTTTTAAAGAACTGCCGTCGTATGTATCAGGAGAAGGTTATGGAGATTATTTCCATTTATATTTAATTAATTAAAATCTCTTTTAATTAATCCTTTTTAATTAATAATTTCCTTTTAATCAATTAATTAGGTTAAACATAAAATAGGAAATAAATAAATCAAACTCCCATTAACATTTGTACCCTTTCTGAAAATTCGAGGTGTTATAATTGACCTCACCTTATAGTCTAGGTTTCAGGTTGAAATTTCATCTATTATTTGTTGGTGGGTTTGATTTTCCTATTTGGTATCAGAGCCACCCATTTATCTTATTCAATGTTAGGTCTTTTGTTGGTCTATGCTTGTTATAGGTGCACACTTTAAGGGGTGATAAACATTGTTACTTGTCCTACATTGGGGGGCTTGTTCTTGTCTTTCACAATATAAAGAGATGTATTAACGTCATCTTATAGCTTAGGTTTTGAGGTTAAGGCTCCATCTCTTGTTTGTTGGACTTGGTTTTTATACAATGCAAAAATATCATATACTTAGAATACACATTTGTTGGTGAATTTGTAATTTTGAAATCCATAACTTGGATATGTAAATTGAAGAACCATGTTGAATTTTAGTACCAAAAATTCACATGACCACTAAATATTGCTTTAAATTATGTAATACTTATAATTCTTTTATTTGAATTTTGATTCTTATATTTTCAAAAGTACCCTTCATACACATATTCTATATCTTTTTAAAACCTCATGCCATTGTATCCTATACTCCTGTATCCACCGGCAGCCCCATCTGATCATGGCGAATGGCACAACCGATCCGCTAAAGAAAATATTACATTAGGGAAAAAAAAACTAGATATACATAGATATATGAGGTTTGACCCGTTAATTTTTTTATATCGATCCGTATTGACTCATATTGAGCTATAATATATACGACTATTAATTATAAAATATATCAAATTTATGACCCGTATCTTCATATTCCTAGAGCCGTCCATGTCTGTATTCGTACCCGTCAACCATAGGTTGACACAGAGAACTGACTAGAGGTTGTAACAAATGATTTGATGGTTTTTATTTTGGTTTTATAACCATATATAGTTACTGAAATTTCAGGATGCATAATGTTGATCAATGGTGAAGATCCAATTCCAAATGCCATTAATATACATAAGCTCCAAAGCAATCTCACTCCTCATGTCATGAATGACTGTGTAAGCATTTACGCGGATGGATCGTGCCTTTGGGATGATGAATGCGAAGATCCTGAGTACTGCAAATGCGTCCGCTTGAGCGAGGAACCATTCACATCCTGGGGATGCGTAGCAAAGTAGTGCTATGGCCACAACAATTGACACAGTGCATTTTATGGTCGATACATACATATCAACCAATGTATTGATAATTAATGTAAAATTGTGTGATGTCAATTGATGTGTATGAATACGTGACGTTCGGTGTGTTTTGCTTTGTTTCGACTTGTGAACTTGAATATTTAAACTTAATATATATATAATAAAACTATGTTTAAAGTATGTCTTTGTTTTTGTGATCAGTTGCATCTCTTGTTATATTCTATGTATGTATTTACCTCTCATGCTCCAACATCATGTTTTTTACGAAAGTGTTATGTTATCATCATTTTCCGATGGATGGTAATTATTAATGTGGTAGTGGTGTTTATGGGAAGGTTCTAGTTGAGGAAGTCCGGTATCGTGATCCTGTATTCCCACATTAATTTGATGGTCATGTTAAAATTAGCCTTATGTGATTCAATCACATTACCTCCAGATCGATTATGCTAAATTGTTGATAATCAAAACAAAATTAAACTACCTTTGGTGTTGATACCTCAGCGGAAATCTCCTTTTGGTGTTGTAAGATCGGTCTTCTAGATCTACACATCTTCTCGCAATTTTCAGAAGAACCCTTTAGAATTCCCTGTATTTTCTCAATCTGATAATGGGAGTCAAAAGAGAGTAGATAGGTGTATGACCTAGGGACCACAACTCTTCTTATATAGTGAAATATATTTATTAGCCATTTCTAGTTTTACCCATCACAAAACAAGAAATTACCTCCGTGTTTCTATACATTAATGGTCCACACCCTAGCGATACGTTATAGTCCAATAACCATAACCATAGTAGATCATTTTTAAGTTGGACTAACATTTATTGAAAATCTATGACAAACAATTATTTCACACACTACAAGAACAATAAGTTTCAATGGCATCAAAAAATGCCTCTAAATGTATCATATGGAGGCGTTTAGGTCTGGTAGTGGCGTTTTTAAGTGCCTCATGTATTGATGTCGCCATAGCTAAATCAAAAAATGCCTCTAAATGTATTGATTTTATCAAACACCTTGTATACTAAGGCGGTTAATGAGTTAGTTAGGTGGTTATAACCGACTATAGGTGTTGGGGTCAAGCATAACCACCTATATAAGCTGTAAACTACCATAGAATCAATTAATTGAGTTGATTATCAGTCTTAATAATCGGTTTTCTCTGTTGTAAAATGCTTCCTGCATTTCTTCCTTTCATGAAATAAAACTTCGACTTTCATGTTTGATGTTCATTGATGTTCTTCAATTTTCTTTCGGTTTGATGCAATCTTCATCTAGATTGTATAGTTTCTACATGGTATCGGAGACTTTTGATGCTTCTGATTGCTGTTTTACTCTGATTTTCAAAGATTATTATCTTCATTTTTTCTAGATTCTTCATAGTTTTTTGGTTTCTTGGATTTGCTCCTGAGTTCTTGGCAGAATTCTAGTAGAAATGGCTCAGAATCAGCAACTTTTTACCAGGAAATCCGTTATACCTTCATCCTAGTGAGAATCATTCACTAATCTTGGTGCAACCACATTTGAATAGCAAGAATTGGCATCCTTGGAGCTGGTCCATGAAGAGTCAACTCATTACTAAGACCAAGATCGGTTTCATAGATGGTTCCATTGAAAAACCAACTGCAGATTCTCCTAATTTTCAGGTATGGAAACAGTGTAATGCCTTTGTTACTGGTTGGATAGTGAATTCAGTCATACTTTCTATAGCGCATAGTATAATGTACAAACCCAGTGCTAGGATCATCTGGTTAGATCTTGAATAAAGGTTTTCAAGGTTGGATGTTTTCAGAGTTTCTGATTTGTTAAAAGAAGTTCATACTGTCAAACAGGGTGATCTTGATTACTATTTTACCAAAGTAAAAACTCTTTGGGATGAGATTGACCTTATGAGGCCTACACCTACTTGTAAATGTGAGTCAAAATGCACATGTGATGTGCTCAAAGTCTTTACAGGATATGCAGAAACAGAAAAAGTGGTTCGGTTCTTGAAAGGTCTGAATCATGAGTATTCACAAGTAATAACACAAGCACAATTGATGCATCTTGTGCCTGATCTTAACATTGTGTTTACTATGGCCTTGAAACTTGAGGCACAGAGGGAATATGAATCAGCACAAACTTCTTATCAAGTCTTTTATAATAGGACTTTTAATGCAGCTGCTGGATGTTCACAGCAGGGTCAAAACTCATTCAATAAGCTTTCTAATTCTAGTAATGTTGGGAATAATGGTGTTAGAAAATGTAATACTGGAACAAACATGAAGAAGCTTCAGTGTACCTTCTGTGGCTTCACAGGGCATACAGTTGATAAATGTTACACAAAACATGGATTCCCACATGGATTCAAGCTTAAAAGCAGGGTCAATATGGTGGAAACAACTCAAGATAGCTCTGTGGATGAGGATTCTATTGGTGCTGCACAAGATTCATAGTCTTTCACATTGAATAAAATGCAATACAACAACTTATGAAGCTGTTGGATTCACAAAGAACAGAAAACTTTGCTCGGCCAATTAGGCCACAGTTCTCACAGGTAACTTTGATCCTACATCAGACATAGCAGGTTTTTCTAAATCTTCCGGACTTTGGGTCATAGATGGTGGTGCCACAGATCATATAGTTAACATGATTGGTTTGTTGATCAATGCCAAAGGACTATGGGTGTGGAAAGTGTGTTCCCCTCGGTAATGGTTTTTACAGTTGCTCAGAACCTCCTCGGATTTGACTTTCGACTTATCAACTATTAACATTATGTGATCAATGACCTTCTTAAATAAGAGCTTTCATGTTTTGAATTGTATAACTCGAAGGTCTAAAGTTACTCGTTCATCGATCCTGAATGTATGATGAATCATTATCTACTTAAATATATTATAGTATTGTCTGTGTTCTATATATATACACCCTTCATGTTATGTTTGAAAGATTGTATGGTTATATTCTATATTTCTATGTATGTATTCACCTCTAATATGCTCCAACTTCCATCGGTCGGTTGGAAGAGCATGCACGCGTTTCTGGGTTGAATGTGTACTCGTCATTTTTTGATGGATGGTAATTAATGTGGTCGCGGTGTTTTCGCATGATGGATGGTATCATGATCTCATGCCAAAAATCATGCGGCCGCCGTGGCTATATATAAAAAAAATAAAAAAACAATGCGTAATGGCTTCTCAAAAAAAAAAAAGCGTAATGTTTTTTTTTTTCTTTTTCTTTTGCTTTTAACATGGAATGGGAAGGGTGAATGAATGCCGGAGATTTTTTTTTTCCTTTCTAAAAGTGGAAGAGGGGTCGAGCGAGGATTCGTTATTGTTATAAGGCACTCGAACCCCTGCCCTGACTCTGATATCATAAGGGAATGAGGGAAAAGTCCAAATTGTAACCCAAAATAAATAAACAGGACACTCTTTTTTTTAGTTGCAAAAAGGACAAAAAAAAATTCAGACGGATAAAAATACCCTTTTTCTAATTCGCGCACTTCCTCTTTTCTAATTCATACGCTTCATTTAATCTGCTGCCTGCTGCTTCTTTTTTTTTTTTTTTTTTTTCTTTTCTTTTCAAACAACCGTAACTTTTAATTTAAAACTCCGATCATCAAAAAGTTTTCACCAAAATTCATATTTTTTTTGCTCTTTAATTTGAGCCCAAATACGATACCCTTCCGACGTAAATTTTAAAAGCCGAAGAAAAATTTGTATTAACCGGAGCGTTTTTCTTATAAACGACCGTAAGTTTTGATTTAGAACACCGATCATCAAAATTGTTTCACCAAAGTGCATATTTTTTTTTATCTTCATTTCGAGACCTCATTTGATACCCTTTCGGCGCAATATTTGAAAGCCGAATTTTATCGCAGCGTTTACATACACTAACACAAGATCGACAAAGAATAATGATCACAAAGATGTCGATATCAAAACAGTATCAGTATCACAGTATCAACAGCAGATTGCATTCTCAGTTGAAAGAAAAACAGGTTATATGAGAAATCCATTGGGAAACATTATTCAGGTGAAGACAAGCAACTTTATACTATGAAAGTACTACTAGTTAAAGATGAGGTTTTCCCATCTGATACATTTTTGTCTTTTATAAAATCTGTTGGTCTACATTCAAAGCAACAACATCAAGAAAGCATCAACAACTTCAATATAATCTTGTACAAAACATAAGCAACAAATAATCTTGGCAAGGTGATCAGCTCCATGGAATGTTGAATTGAATACTCTGTTTCATGGCTCTTTTTTTGTGCAGCAACAATTAATTTACTCAGCCAATTAACTATGCCAAAATAAAAAAAAAGGTACACATTTTCTATGAAGCTCAAGAAAATCATGGCCTCATCCTGCAATCCCCACCCCCACCCACCCAACACACACAAAAGCAGGAGGATAAATAATTGATCAAATGCATACCTTTTGATCAATCATTAGCACTGCTAGTTCAAATTACTACTATTCTGTTGGGGTAAAATTCACAAGGCAGAATCAATCAAAGTCAATATAAATTACATAGAATAACTAAATATGGAATTACAAAAAAAAAAGGCTCTACCAGTTTCATCAAATTTGTGCAGATTGCAAAACAAGTTTGTAAAGGCTTCAAGAATAGAACAATTAGCAAGCTAAAGCATCATATTATAATTTATAACAAGGACAGATTAGTATCCTCTGATTTCATCAAACAACCCTCTTCAATCCCGGATGACCAAAACAAGGTAAAACATCACTAGTTGATTCTTTAGAGCCAAACATGAACACAAAATAGGTTATGTTCAACTAATGTTTCTTATATACAACATAATAACATGAGATTCATATTGATTATGTATCAACATCAACAGCTAAAACCAGCAAGAAGTATGTTCAATGTTCATTTGAAAAAGAACGAAAACGTAGAAACATGTAAGCAAATCTAGATGAGATAGGGACACAAGATTTAAAAATGCTCAAAGAGAATATTACCCTTCCATTCCATTCAGTGCCCAAAGGGCTTTCTGAGCACCAGCTTCTGATTGAAACCGAACAAATCCAAAACCTTTAGGCCTTTGCGTTTTCTGATCAATAACAATTAACAAGCCTAGCTGCGCATATAATTCAATAATTGGACTTCAACAATCAGACCCGTGATAAAATTTTCAAACTAAATACCAAAAACTATCAACCGAGATACAGTACTTAAGCAAGAAAATTAGGAATCTGAAATTACCTCTTGAGTAATAAGCCAAATGGTGAAAAAGCTTATCATGCCGGATACTAAGCCAAATCGATCTCCAATTCCCGTTTACAAATGCATCTGAGCCGGTGGCTGTTGACCGCCGTATATCCACCGAAACCGATGACCTTGAGAGAAGACGAAGGTGAATCTAGTGTTAACACCATTTCTGAGATCAGAGATGCTTGTTGTTGCTGCTACTTCTTCATCGTAAATGGCGGTGACAACCTTATTGGAGGAGGAATGGTTGCCGAGGATGAACCGGAAATAGTCGAAGCAGGATAGGATTGATGACTGAATGGAACGGAAGACACTACCAAGGGTCGTTTCTATCAGAGACTTTTCCAGAGTGAAGCGCCACGTGGCGAGATCTCACCACACAGAGGTCGAGTGGAATACACACGATCGCGTGTGTGGAAATCATGTGGCCCAGAGGATCGCCACGTAGATAGCCTTCCTCAAGAGGAAATTCCTGGTGATAATTTTCCCACTACCAAAGGCATTTTAGTCCGGCTATTTTTATTTTGTCCTTATTACAATTAAATAAATACGACAGGATTAAAACTTAATAACATCACAAAAAGTGGATTTAAAGCTAATTATTCCAAAAAAAAAAATCAGAATACAGACTAACGATTGAACCCAGACACTCGAACCAGTGAAATTTTAAAATACAACCGTTGTAGGAAGGTTATATCAAGTGGCATACATTACAACCACACATTTCTAACATCTCACACACGATAAAAGTGTATTATGTGAAAGAGAGTAAAAATGAGATGCTCTAATATATGCCACTTGGTATAACCTTGCTACAACCGTTGCACCATAAATTCACTCTTCGAACCATGGGCGGATCCAAAAACTTTATTGAACGAGGTCTGTAAGTATTTTTCAAAATAAACTCGAAATATTACGGGGTCCGAAATAATTTTTTTAAGGTAAACCATTTATTCTACGGGATCCGAAATATTTTTCTATAGATAAAATGTATAATATTTTTAACGGGGTCCACCCCATTATATACAAATATTCTACCTCCATCATCAAAACCTTAATCCCCTCTTTTATTCATCAGCGTCGCCTCTTGGCCGCCATCGATTTCACTACTCCCCTCCTGCAAATACAAGGACCTGGCACCACCAGACAACCACTTCCACCATCCTCTTTCAGGTAACACTTACCTGAAAGATCCATGTGGAGGAGGCTGAAGAGGGTAACTCTGGCCTAAGACCACCATTGAACCACTGCCTCATAGTCATCTTCTTTATTTATGGGTGCCGAACAGACCCACCACCCAAGGCATCTTTTTATGCCGTGAAAATTGAACGTCTAGATATAAATGCTTTATCACACAGCAAATGATACACATATTTTTCCTTCCAATTTTACCCTTCAGCTTTTTTTCCTGTTTGTTTATTTTGACTCAAATTTAGACAACTGAAATTTAATTTGAGGGTGAATTATGAAGATGAAATAAAATTTAGAAATTTCATTTTTACCTTCTTTAATTGATGAAACTGCAATAGTGGTACCTTAAGTGAGAGGAGATGGAGAAATTTGGAAAGATTATAATGGCAAAAACGTGGTGCTAGAGATGAACTATGACGGAGGTCGGGGTCTTGCCACGTGTTATCTCATAAATGGCTAAACATTAAATATGGGTAGAGAAAATTAATACAATGTTTAGAGCCAGGAGCCCCCACTTCATACTTAAGGACAGGCCTATGCCCAGGGAGGGAGGTCTGACTCAATCTCCTGCTTGGACCACCACAGGTCGGCTTGGTCATCGCTGAGGTCGGGTGAACGCAGCTCGAAATACAACGGTCTATGGGGCTCGATGCAGGTCGGCCAGAGCCTTCCTTATCCGATATTACGCATATGCGTTTAAATACAAGATAAATATGGAAAGAATCATTCATCATAAAGACTCTGATCCTATTATTTAAACTACCATAATTATCTTCTAAATAATAGGGATTGACACAAGATAATCCTTAAATGATACGAAATAAAGTCCTTGAAGGACACGGCACAGGCATTCCATGGACGAGACGTCCCCTATATAAACAATCTCAAGGAACTATGAGAGACTTGATTCCTGAACAATTACAGGATATGTAGGCAACTTGAGATTCACTATCTCAGGCTCGGTCTAAATCATAAAAACAACCCTGTTTCATACTTTTTCCAGGGTTACGTCTTGTCCAATTGTCACTAGGGAATTGGGGCCCGGATTTATCATCAAACGATTTCCAGTATCGCCAAACTAAATTTGTGTTACTAATTCTTCTAGTTGTTGTTAAAGAAAAATGAAGAAGAGAGAATTTTTTTCTTATCATCTTGATTCTTGAAACAATCTTGAGATAAACTCAATTTGTGTTACTAATTCTTCTAGTTGTTGTTCAAGAAAAATGAAGAACAGATAATTTTTTTTAATGCTTGAGAGTTGAGATTTACAAAAGAGGAGAGGAAGGCAGGCAATCGCATGAACGAAAAAAATATATTTTGGGATTGTAGTTGTCAGTTGTTTATTTGGAACTTAAAAATGAAATTGTCAACAATTTCTTTTTAAACAAATGTCAACTGCTAAGAATATATTTTGGGATTGAAGTTGTTAATTGTTTATTTGAAACTTAAAAGTGAAAGTGTTAACTATTTCTTTTTTTTTTTTAATTTTAAAAAAAGTGTCAAGTGTCAACTATTTATTTAAAAAAAAAAGGAAAAAAAAATTGCACACAAAAATGCTCAAACCCTACCCTAAAAAAAATGCTCAAACCCTAGTCACTTGGCAAATTATAACGCTCACCACTAAGATAATACCTTATTATTTGGTGAATTATTTAAGTTGAATGTAAAATTACACAATCTACATACCATTGGATAAAAAATTGATAGGCCTTAAATTCATCGATTTGGGGGGGGCATGGCCTGTTGGCCCTCCCAAGGGGCACCCCTGGCTCGAGTTTTTAAACCTTCTTTGAAATCTTAGCTCGCTTGAGTTTGGAATACTCGAACTCGAAGTCAAGAATAAATTAAATTGCTAGACTCAGATAGAAAGCAATACTCGATTCAACTCATTCGCTTACACCCAAATGAATGATTCAAAATTAATAATGGTCTAAGTGCAAATTAAAGTATAACTTGATACTACCTCCATTCCAAAATATAATTCATCCTACACTTTTAGCCATTCCACAATATAAGTCATTATACATTACCAATACAACATTTATTACTCTTTTCTCTCTCTTACCCCTAATTCATTATCAATTCAACTACTTTTCATTACTTAACAACTATTGCATTAATGATAGTCAATGAGAATTTTAGACATTAACCATCCAATTTATGACATTCAATCACTTTCTTAATCTGCATGAAAATATCAGTGATTACTTATATTTTGAAATGGGTAGTACTTCATAATTTATAGAATTTAAGAATAAATACATAATTTTCCATTTAAACCAGCTCTGGCCCTACCGAGACGGTAATTTTTAACTTGCTATCCTCGGCCCAACAGCAAAGATTTACCTCCGTAGAAAAGATGATTCCTTCGATCGACATGAGAGTCCAACTTCATTGCATTGCCAGAATCCCTGTTGTAATTTGAAATCGCACAAGTTTAAAATATTGTAGCATTAAAGAATAAAACAATTACCCCTCAAAAAAGATTTAATAAAATAATTAATTGATTTTGTCGATACCTCAACAAGGATATTTACGATCAATTTGTTAATGTATATAGAATAAAATCTAGATTTATTTGAAAAAATCTTTTGAATGTATATACATTGTGCAGGTCCTCAGCCAAAGAGACAAGAAGAAATGATTATGTAGTAACATGGAAATGAATGAGTTTTACCAAAAGACTTATTCTGAAGCTAGAAAACGTCGATAAAATGTTTTTGAATTCCATCCAACATTTATCAAAATATATACTTTATCTGACTTTTTTTTTGAAAATACTTTATCTGACTTTAAATATGTTTAATTTAACTCAAAACAATTAAATATTAAAATAATAATTTATATTTACACCGTTGTAAATCAACTTTATTATATATTTTATCATTAATGATCCTCCAGTTCATGTTTAATCGTAAGATGTAAATGTTGAGTCATTATGATTTGACTCCTACCGGTATGGCGGTATCTCCACCTGTTAGAATCGATTTCTAGCCTATTTGAAGCCACTTTTTTATACGAATGTAATAGCGATAAGAGTATCTTAGGCTTACGCGTCTTACAAATCACTTGTGAGGCCCTTGTCTAACAATTCGAAGTTGTTTATAATATTTATGGATGAATCGTTGCATTTATGTAATTTGATCATTTTATTATGATAGTAGACTAGTCAAAATGTAATCGCTCCGGGTAGTCTTTGAAGGCGATTCACTTACTATCTATAATAGACTTCTCTCTTGCCAGTCGGAAGCATTGTTGATGATTGCCGTCGTCTGCTACTAGCTTTCGTTTCTGTTCTTTTACCTTTGTTAAAAATAGAGAAATGTCTCTACTCATTTATTAATAAGGAATGCCTTAATGTAATCGAGTGCATGGAATGGGGATCCACCCTACCTTCGTTTCAAAATATAAATAATCTTAGGAGTTTTCACACAAATTAATAAATTGGATGAATGTAATAAATTTAAAGGTTATATGTCTAAAATATAACTTGACTATCATTAATACAATAATTGTTAAGTAATGAAAAATGATTAGATTGATAATAAATTAGGAATAAAATAGATAAAAGAGTAATAAATGTTGCATTAGTAATATTGAATAATTTATATTGTGGGACAAATCAAAAAATGTATGATGACTTATGTTAGCAGGCTGATGTCTTATTCGTTAACGGAAGTAACTAGACAAATCGCTCAACCAACTAAAAACGACCATACACCAACACCCATAGAATCAAGAAAGAGCTTTCACCGTCCCCAGGACATAACCCAGTTGGCAAGGGGCGTAGGTGCGTAATTGCAGCCTAGCGGGAGGTTAGAGGTTCGATTCCACACAAGGCTAATTATTCCCTTCGGTAAAGGTAAGCCCATTGACTCGAGCTACTCTGGGGATCTTGATTTACATCTCCACTCATCCCGTGGGACAGGGGAGTGGGGACCTCGGGGTAGGTTTAACCTTTTTAAGAAAGAGCTTTCATCATCCCCTGGATATGGCCTAGTGGTGAGGAGCGGGGTGTTATAATGACAGCCGGACCCTAAGGTGGAGGTCAGCGGTTCGATTCCCGTGAAAGGGGTTGATTTCCGATTGATAACACCCTTCAGTGATGGGGAACCAGCAAGCCCCTGACTCTAAGCTCTAGGTTACCTGATTAACCTCTCCCCACAATCCTGTGGGATTGGGGTTGGGGGCCCCTCACGGTTAGGGTTTAACCGTTTTTTAAGAAAGAGCTTTCACCATCCCCTGGATATGGCCTAGTGGTGAGGAGCTGGGGTGTTATAATGACAGCCGGACCCTAAGCTGGAGGTCAGCGGTTCGATTCCCGTAAAGGGGTTGATTTCGATTGATAACACCCTTCGGTGATTGGGAACCAAGCAAGCCCCACGACTCTAAGCTCTAGGTTACCTCGATTAACCTCTCCCACATTCCTGTGGGATCGGGAGTGGAGGGGCCTCATGGTTGTGGTATAACCATTTTTTAAGAAAGAGCTTTCACTATCCCCTGGATATGGCCTAGTAGTGAGAGCGGGGTGTTATAATGACAACCGGACCCTAAGCTGGAGGTCAGCGGTTCGATTCCCGTAAAAGGGGTTGATTTCCGATTGATAACACACTTCAGTGATGGGGAACCAGCAAGCCCCTAACTCTAAGCTCTAGGTTACCTGATTAACCTTTCCCACATTCTGTGGGATCGGGGTGTGGGGGGCCTCACGGTTAGGGTTTAACCGTTTTTTTTTAAGAAAGAGCTTTCACTCCCCTGGACATAACTCAGTGGTGAGGGACTTGGGTGCGTATTGCAGCCTTGCTAGAGGTCACTGGTTCGAATCCCGCAAAGGGCGAATCATACCCTAGTCGTGGCAGCCCATGATTCTAAGTTATTGAGGGATACTGATTTACATCTCCACACATATCCTGAGGGACCGGGGGTGTGAGGACCCTCATGGGTAGGGTTTACCCTTTAAGAAAGAGCTTTCAGTATCCCCTGGATATGACCTAGTGGTGAAGGCGTGGGTGTGTAGTGCAAGCTATGTCATGAGTTGCAGGTCGGGTGTTCGAATCCCTACGGGGACGAATAACAATCATTCCTATTCTTGATTGACAGAATGTGGCCTGAGTTAATGACTAAATAGCATCCCACGTAAACGGATCCACTAGGTTATCTGATTAACCTCTCATCGCATTCCTGTGGGATCGGGGGCGAGGGGGCCCTCACGGTTAGGGTTTAACCGTTTTTAAGAAAGAGCTTTCAGTGTCCCCTGGACATAACTCAGTGGTGAGGGACTTGGGTGCGTAGTGCAGCCTTGCTAGAGGTCACTTGTTCGAATCCCGCAAAGGGCGAATTATACCCTAGTCGTGGCAGCCCATGATTCTAAGCTACTGAGGAATCCTGATTAACATCTCCACACAACCCGAGGGACAGGGGGTGTGGAGACCCTCATGGGTAGGGTTTACCCTTTTTTTAAGAAAGAGCTTTCAGTGTCCCCTGGACATAACTCAGTGGTGAGGGACTTGGGTGCGTAGTGCAGCCTTGCTAAAGGTCACTAGTTCGAATTCCGCAAAGGGCGAATTATACCCTAGTCGTGGCACCCCATGATTACGAGCCACTCGAGGATCCCGATTAACATCTCCACACATCCCGAGGACCGGGGTGTGGGGACCTCATGGTAGGGTTTACCCTTTTTTAAGAAAGATCTTTCGGTGTCCCCGTGACATAACCCGATTGGCAAGGGCTTGGGTGCGTGGTGGTGCACCTACCGTGAGGTTAGAGGTTCGATTCCCACAAGGGGTGAATTATTCCCTCTTGCGTAATAAAGGCAAACCCAACGATTCTGAGCTACTGGGGGATCCTGATTAACATTCTCCACCCATCCCGTGGGACAGGGGGAGTGGGGACACTCATGGTTAGGGTTTAACCATTTTAAGAAAGAGCTCTCAGTTAGGGTTTAATCGTTAAGAAAGAGCTTTCAGTGTCCCCAGGACGTGGCCTAATGGTAAAGGGCTTGGGTGTTGTAGTGACAACTGGGCCGGGAGCTGGAGTGTGGATGTTCGAATCCCGTAAATGGACGACTTCTTTCAGTATCTTGGTATAAATGCAACCCTTGACTCTGAGCCACTAGGTTACCTGATTAATATCTCCACTCATTTCGTGAGACAGAGGAGTGGGGACCCTCAAGGTTAGGGTTTAACCTTTAAGAAAGAGCTTTCAGTGGTCCTCAGGACATGGCCTAGTGGTAAAGGGCTTGGGTGTTATAGTGGCAGGCGGACCGGGAGCTGGAGGTTGGAGGTTCGATTCCCCTATGGGACAACTTCTTTCCAGTATCATGGTTTAATGGCCACTACTAGAATTTCTCGGATTTGTGACGGCGGTTTTCGTCACAAATTTGTCACTAACGCTTGTTTGTGACGAATCAGTGACGAATCCTATTTCCGTCACGGAACACCCCAATGCAAATTTTTGAGTCAAAATTAACCTTTGTCACTAAGCTTTGTGACAAAATTGTGCCGAAAGTCATACTTTGTGACATAGATATGACAAAAAAATTTGTGATGAATCTGCGACAAAAATTATATTTTACAACGGATGTGTGACAAAATTTTCCGATACGTTTGTGATGGTGTGTTGTGTCAAAGTTGCTTTATAAAATAGCGACAAATGTACAACAAAAAATGCGACAATTTTGTAACCAATTTTTTTGATGAAATAGTGATAACCATATCTTACAAATTTGATATGAATTTGTGACGATTGTTTACGATAAAATTGTGACAAAATGTTAGTGATTATTATGTGATGAATTCATGTGACAATTTTGGTACCAAATTTAGTGATAAAAATATGACAATTATTCCCTTTCACTTTTGAATTAATTTTGTGACGGTGTTTTACGACAAATTTTACCAATATTTGTAATGAATTGTTGTGTCAAAATCAATAGTTGCAATGACTTTGTAACAAAATTTTGTATTTCACATTTTTACTATATTTATTATTTACAAAAATTATATTCAATAATATAAATGTTCTCTTAAAAAAAACTTTTCAATAGCATAAATAATCAAAACACTTCCATGATCATGAAAATGAAGCAAATCATTTTATTCATAATTGAGTCAAATAGCATTTCAAAACATGAAATCAATATTATTCATGGTCAACGGACAAATACAAGAGACTAATGGTTTTATCACCGAAAACATCTCAATCTTGTGAACGAGCAATCGTCTCTAAAAGTGTCTTGAGTTTTGCATCCCACTCAGATTCTTGACGGTGTTGTTAAACATCGTGAAGAACTTGTTTAAAATCATGATGATCTCACTTGCACCGCTAGTACATGTCCACTGTGGCCTCTTTTAGCATATCATCCGGAATCCGGGTCCCTTTGTTCCTAAGATATGTTAGGACACCTGTCACTGCTTCTTTAAACTTCTCTGCCTTGGCCACCCAAAAGTAACTCCATCAAGAACATTCTCTGCAACAAAGTACCTGACCAAGGTAGATAATCTTCAAATGTCAGGAATTTAGCAAAAACGAAAGAGGAAAGCTAAAAGAAAAGAAAAGGGACGGTGCTTGGAATTGAATGGTATCATTGGGAAACTCAACAAACTAGGATAAATGAGAGAAAACACTAACAATTTAATAAAAGAGTTATAGAAAGGAATATGTGCCTCTAAGGGAACTGAAAAACAATGCCAACCCTTTCTGAGAATAATAATTCAGAGGTTCCACATGGAACTATGAGTCCCACGGATATTTGAGATCCTACCAATCCTGAACCGAGTCTATTCATGACAAGTATCCTCAAACCTCGTGAAAACAACCATAGTTGCATTTTGTGCCATAGATTGTGGCAAATTCGGGTTCTATAAGAAGATTATCAAAGGAAACAAATCAGGGAAAAATAACATCTCATCCAAAGAAACACCGTCTCTGTTTCTTCAAAATCGCGATTAAATGACACAAACAAATTTCAGCATAACAGCTCGCTAATAGCAGAAACGAGCATAATAAAACAATTGAAAACAGAAATTATTAATGCAACATGCTTTGCATGTCATCCGGTGCATAATGAGTAGAAGATGAACACTGGTGCAGAAGTTCCCATACCTCCAACTTTAAGAGCATTCGTGGTGCATAAAAGCATACCACATTGAATTAAGTTTGTACAAATAACTTGGCAACTTGAAGCCGTGAGATCTAGTCACAGGCAACGATTTTACCTTATGCCAAATAATAAAATGAAAAAGGAGAAGAGAATAGTCGAATTTTACAGGAAGTTAATATAAATCGAAGTACATATTGAACAAAAGCAATGAGGATCAACATTACCCAACAGCAGATATCTCTAGACATATTATAGACTTACAAATCTTCCTTACAAAAATGAGGCACAACAAAATCCCATTAGAAAGATCAAAACAATCGAAAGATGAACTCATAAAAAGAAAGAATGATCAAAGCCTTACCGCGTGAATGGCAGATGAGTTGAATTGGATGTCAGCTCGGCGGCTTTACGGACAACGTTTTTGGATTCTGAGAGACCAAGTCTTTTTGCGATTTCTGAGACGTCCATTTTGATATTAGAGGGCAAAAAACCACAGAAATTTCTTCATATGCAAGCATCCCTTGAAAAATCCGAAAAGATCATCACTCAGCTTGGAAAATGAAATATAGTATTTACTATTCCCCACATTATAATGTACTTGGTCTTTCAAGAAACCTCCAAGTCTAAATCTTAGTTGCTTGAAATTTGTCAAGCCACCAACAGAGAATGACAATTAACTATACAATATTGTAAACGTAGATTATGCATTCATACATAGACTATGTGAAATCAGAATCGGACCGTGAAAGGAACGAAAATTATCCCAATGAACATTGTTGAACTCTTGAATGATTATAAAATTCAGCCAGGGCCAATTAAATACATCTCCACATTACATAGTAATTTTAAGCTTTAACATACCAACAGCTAAACAAACTAGAACATAACACTTTCAATGCATTAATAAAACCGTGAAATGATGCTAATCAAGAACAAACAGAGCACACGTAAGGATAAAGCTCACCATTGCTAATCAAACACTACAGAATCTGATATAACAAATGTCATTAGAAACCATGAGCCATCACTCAGCTAATTAATTTAAAGTAATCCATCAAATTCTGAGCGCCAATGTATTATTTAACATTGAACACAGAGTATCAAAGATCAGCTTATAATTTGTTAAAAGACAATTTAAAATTCTGAAAGAGATAGAAGAAGATGCTTACTGTGCCAGTTTTTGCTTGACCAACTAAATCATGCTCATCCAAAATAGTATCAAACGTCATTGCTTGAATCAGAGACAAAAAAGTTATCTTATTAGCTATCAAAGCTTCATTCAGCTTATTTGATAATCTAAACATAGACAAGGCATTTGGATTCTCCTTCTCCTTTTCTCCAGCCTTTTAGATTTCTTTTTCTGCTTCTTAGCTTCCGACGATACCATATTCATTGGCTCCCCTAATTCCGAGCTCGTCTGACTCATATCCTCCTTCACATCCTCATCACTCTCCGCCTTCTTTCGCTTCAGCTCCTTCTTCTTGATCTTCTTCTCCAATCCACTCGAATTACTTTTAACATCACCAGACAAATCGCAATCGGATGGTGAAAGGAATGAAATCGTCCGTTGAACAAAATGCACAAGCACCGGTGAACGGAACGCGCAATCGCCTGCGTTAGCAGCAGATCGGGTGACGACAAACTGAAAGTTTCAGTAGGGTTTTGTGAATTTCCCTTCGAGAAATGTTTTTGTAAATGAAAAAAATATATTGAAATTTAAGAGGAGACGGACTAATAAATGTAAATAAGAAATTTGGAAAATTAGGGATAAGGACACAATCTGAAATATTTTTAACTAACAGGACAGCTACATATTTTTTATAGGGAGAAGGACAACTGCATAATTTTTATAGCGAGAAGGACAAACAGTGAATCCCGAAAATCAGTGAATCTCCCCAGTGAATCTCGAAATCAGTGAATTTTGACAGTGAATTTCGACAGTGAATCCTGAAAATTAGTGAATTTCGACGATGAATTTTGAAAATTAGTGAATTTCGACAGTGAATTTAAATCGATTGAATTTAAGCAGTGAATTTGAACACAAGTGAATTTCGGATAAATGAATAAATAGTTTTGTCCTTTATGCAAAAGTTTCAAAAAACTGTCCTTCTACTCAATTGATGAAATATTTCTGTCCTTCTCCCTCATTCCCCCAAATATAATTACTATGCACTCTTTACGGCGTGCGTTAAAAGCACGTCGTAAATTTAAACTATATCAAATTTTACGACGCATATTTATTGCACGTCGTAAACTGCGCGTCGTAAAATCTCTATTTTCCTTGAGTATCGAATCATTAACTCGCTATCGGGTTTCCTACCATGAACTCACTAACGAACCTCGAGTTTCATACCATGAACTCACTAACGAACCTCGGGTTTCAAATCATTAACTCCCTAACGAACCTAGGGTTTCAAATCATTAACTCATGCCTAGCTAACTAACGAACCTCGGGTTTCATATCATGAACTCAGTAACAAATCTCGAGTTTCAAATCACTAACTCACTAACACACCTCAAGTTTCAAATCATTAACTCATGACTAAATAACGAACCTCAGACTTCGAATCATTAACTCACTAACGAACATTGGGTTGCACATCATGAACTCACTAACGAACCTCGGGTTTCAACCGACTAAATAACGAACCCCGGGTTTGAAATTACTACTCAATAACGAACCTCGAGTTTGAATCCCAACTCAATAGTGAACCACGGGATTGAACTTCGGTTAGCTAAAGACCCACAATGGGCTTGTACTGATCTGGCCCGCATGACCATTTTGACCCTCTTTTGGCCCAAAACGTCTACGAGCTTGTACTGATTTGGCCCTCTTGACCATTTTGACCCGAATTCGGCCCAAAACATCCAATGTTGATAATCTTTGGGTTATACCCATGTCAATTTTTGTACATTATATGTATTTGAAATACAAAAATAAGTTCACTATATATTTATATAATATACAAAGAAGTATAACACTCACACACATTTACACTTAGTAGGGCTCGAACCCAGTACTAAGAGGTGGTCCTTGGCCTTAACTTTGACCGCTAAATCAAGGCCTTATTGGCCTTTATAATTTGATTTGTTAAAAGTAAACAATTATGGGCAAATTTATTCGTCAGTGAATTAGCAAGGAATTTTTTGTAACCAAGCTAGTTTGTCGCAGACTTGTCACAGATAATAACGCATAAATTTGACGTGAAAGGTTGCGACAAAATAGTTACTGGTCTTTTGTCATGTATATATTTTGTCACAATACCGTCGCAATTTTTTTTATAAAAATAATCTTTTTATGTTTTTTCACTAATTTGTAGCAATGCTGTCGCGAATTAGTGACGAACCATTTTAATCACAAATTTTCATCACAAATCCGGGAAATTTGTAGCTTTATTGTCGAATGTGACAAATTTGCGATGTGGACAGATATGTCGGTTAGCGTCAGATTAGCAACGGAGACTTTTATGACCAAGCAAGTTTGTCACATAATTATCACAATTTATGGCGCCCGAATTTGGGGCGAAGATTTTTGACAAAAAAGTCACATACATTTTTCCACGTACATATTTGTCACAATGTTGTCTCAATTTATTGCCACGTACATATTTGTCATATTTGTCACAATGTTGTCTCAATTTTACACGGTTTGTCGCTAATTCGTAGCAATTTTGTGGAAAATATATGATAATTTTGCGATGTGGACAATTATGTCGGTTAGCGGCTGATTAGCAACGAATACTTTTATGACCAAGCCAGTTTGTCACAGAATTCTCACAAACTATGGCGCCCGAATTTGGTGCAAAGATTTGTGACAAAATAGTCACATACATTTTGCCATTTACATATTTTGTCACAATTTTGTCCCTATTTATTGCAAAAAAAAAAGAAATATGTGGTTTCTACTAATTCGTAGCAATATTGTCGGAAATTTGTGATGAATAGTTTTCGTCACAAATCCGGGGAATTCTAGTAGTGGGCAGCCCTTGACTCTGAGCCACTAGGTTACCTAATTAACATCTCCACTCATTCCGTGGGATAGGCGAGTGGGGAACCTTTCGGTTAGGGTTTAACCGTTTTAAGAAAGAGATTTTAGTGTCCCCAGGACATAGCCTAGTGGTAAAGGGCTTGGGTGTTATAGTGACAGCCGGACCGGGAGCTGGAGGTTGGAGGTTCGATTCCCCTATGGGACGACTTCTTTCTAGTATCATGGTATAGTGGCAGCCCTTGACTCTGAGCCACTAGGTTACCTGATTAACATCTCCACTCATTCCGTGGGATAGGGGAGTGGGGACCCTTTCGGTTAAGGTTTAACCGTTTTTTAAGAAAAGCTTTCAGTAGTGAAGTGTTCGATATTTGAGAGAGAGAGAAGCTCTCCACGGAGATTTCTAGGGTTTCACCGGTTTTGAACATTTCTTGCTCATTCAATGCGTTCTACCCACTTTTCTTACAAAAAATTTATTACAATCAATTGATTTTACTTCAGGCATTTATTTCGCTGAATTTTTGCTGGTTTTTTTGACCCTTTTGGTCCCCGTATGGGGCTGAAAGCAAAAATGAAGGTTGCATCCGGTTCTTGCTCAAAATTGAAGAAATCCGATGAAATTTCTCCCATTGTTGCTCTTTTTGCTGTCAATGATGGTGCTGCAACCATCTCTGCTGCTGAAAAAACCGCCGGAGATGTTGTTTCTTCAAACTCGACTGATGGGGTGGCCGGAAGCTTGGGTCCGCCGCAAATTCTCCCTGTTTTGAACCGTTTAGGTGAACAGGTAGGAGGTGAGACAACCTTGGTTGGTAAATACTTGGCCTGCTAAGTGTAAATTCTATCAACATATCTCAGGTTGGATTGTGTTCACTTTTGAGAATCTGGCTGATATGGACAGAGTACTTTTGGGAGGGCCTTACTATGTGTATGGTAAGTCTCTATTGTTGAAAAAGATGCCCAGAATGTTCCACTTCAGTAAAAATGAGTTTTCAATTGTTCTTGTTTGGTTGCAACTTCATAGCTTGCCTCTGGATTTCTGGAAGCCTGAGTACCTCAGTAGTATTTGCACCTTTGTTGGTGTTCCTCTGTACACTGATCACTGCACTATTACCAAGGAGAGAATTAATTTTGCAAGATGCTTGGTTGAAGTTGATGTGAAAAGCAATCTGCCAAAGACTACCAATCATTCTACTTAATGGTAAGCTGTTGCAGCAGCCTGTTTTATATGAAGATCTTCCCAAGTATTGTGACAAGTGTAAGATGCTGGGACACTCACAGGCCTCCTGCAATGGCCAGAGGTCTGCTGAGCCTCAATTATATGTTAGAAGAATGCCTGGGGTAGGAAAGCAACCTCATACAAATACTGGTGTTCCTACAAAAAGAGGTGTTGTTGCACCTACTTCTGGAACTGATGTTCCAGGAGCCAAGCCCAAGAGGAAAATAAACAGGAAAAAGAAGGTGGTTCATGATGAAAATTATGAGTTCCCAGATGAAGCTAATGTCCTATCTGGTGCAAAAAGAGGCCTGAATTTTTATGAAGAGGGATCTGGGTTGTCAGAGACAGGTAAAATGAAGGTGGTTTAGAGGATACTAAACCTGATGGAGTGGCTGCTGAGGAAGGGGAGATCTCAGGCTTTCCAGATGGGGATGGATCTAATAAACTTAAGGGAGTTGTAGTTGAGGCAACTGAGGTTGGGGGAATTCCCACCATATATTCCTACACTCTCAAGGATGTGGAGTTTAAAGTGGTTGAAAACAAGAAGAAAAAGCCAGCTAGTACCCCTAGTGCTAAGACAAAGACATCTGGTAAATTTACCACACCTATTAAACCTGTCAAAGGAGGGTTTTTTTGCCTCCTCTTAGACATAAATGATAGGATTTTGGAATATTATAGGATTCAATAGAGCTACTAAGCAGGTTGGTGTGGTCAACTATATTAGGCAACACCAACTTGCCCTGTTTGGAGTCCTTGAAACTAAGTTATCTATTGAAGCTAGGGATTTTTTGCTTAGAAATAGACTTTCTGGGTGGTCTAGTTCTGACAATTTTGATATGCATGGATCTCACAGGATCTTCATTGTCTGGGATCCTAGAAAAGTCTCTGTGGATGTTATTGATATAGGGGTTCAGTGGATTCATTGTGGGGTGAAGATTCTTGTTTCTGGGGCTGTGTTTATGGCAACCTTTGTCTATGGTCTGCATTCAGTGAGCACTATGAGGCCTCTCTGGGATATGCTTGTGGATTTGAGTAATTCTGGGCTGCCGTGGGTAGTTGGTGGTGACTTCAACTGTGTGTTTGAACCTGGAGAGAGGCAGGGTACTGTTGATACTTCAGAATATGAAATGAAAGATCCTCAGGAGTGTTGCCTAACCACTGGCTTGACTTCTATTAGATCTGCTGGGCAATTTTATACTTGGACTAGGAAGAATGTGGTCTCAAGAATTTATAGGGTTCTTGTCAACTCTCTATGGTATGATGTCTCGGATTTTATCAATGAGAAATAACAAGTAATAAATTATAAATCCGGTTTACCCCAAGTGCAGGGATCGTAGTATAGAGGTTAATACCGAGTCGATCCACGAGGAATCGAGGTTGGTCTAGTTCTTAATTTTTCAAAAGTTTGTCACGGAAAATAAAACAAAGCAGTAATTAAAACGAAAACAATAAACCGGACAGAGGGTTGTCAATCCAAAGCCGGAAAGATAGTTACTGAACTAAGTTATTTCTACTTTATAACTAAAACTACAATTTCTACGATTACTACGATGAAGGCGAAAGCAAAGCAAAGACAACGATTTCTTTTCAATTAATTTAACAACGAACAAGCAATGATCCACTGATTCCACAACACTCAATTTCTTCTCTGGATTATCTTGTAGTGATTTAACGAAAATTGTGATTCACCTAGTGAAGGTATGAACTCCTAATCTCTTAGAAAAGTTCGCCTATCAATCTTTTATCTTTCGATCTTAAAGATTAACGCTTTCATAACAAAGGTGTGAAATCTCTCAATTTCGTAATCTAGATATTCAACCTAACAACTCTCGTTATTTTTAGGTTAAAAATCTAATCTTTAATACGGTGATCTAAGTTTAACTACGACTCTCGTCAAACGTTAAACATCAAACAGCAACCATCTCTCGATATAAATTGCATAACAACAATCAAAACATAGAAAAGATACAACTTTTATTAAAACTTACAAGATAATCCAAATTCGAAATCGAGATGTTGCTGAGAATCGGTTTCACAGAGCTTATTCCAACGTTCTTTAGCCTCTCATCATCATTTGATTGCTTAAAATCATTTCAGATTACAACTGTTGATTCGGAGACCGTATTCTCCGAAAACAGTTATGACTTCAACAACAACGATCTTTCGATAATTTCCCGAGTATTACAACAATACTACGGTATTATTATTTTTGATACATATATATAAGTATATAAGGATATATATATAAGTATAAATATATATATATATAAGTATAAAAGTATATACTTATATATATATATATGGATATACGTATAGATATATATATACAAATATATGTATATAGATCTATAGATATATATATATAAGTATATATATATATATATTGATACTACAAAAAAAATAAAAACAAGAAAAAGATGAAAGGAAAAGAAATTAGATATATATATATATGTATATATATTAGTACTACAAACAAAATAAAAACAAGACAGTAAAAGAAAATGGCGAAAAGCAAAGGCAAGGATTCTGTTGAAGTTGAGCCTATTTATAGGAAATTTGCCAAGGCCGGATCGATCCGGGAAAGGGCGGATCGATCCGGTGCAAATCCTAATCGATTCTATCCAAATCTTTGGATGATTTGACATATATTGGATTAAAACTTCTAAATTTATATCTTGAGTTGTAGACCTCAAAAATTGCAAACGAAATGCCAAAATTACGGTCTCGAGAAACTCTACAACTTTCATGAAGGACTCTTCTTGAAAACGTCTTCTTGAGTACCTCGTGTTCCTCCGAGCGCTTTTTGCGACATTTTTACGAAATTGAATCAATTAGCCACTTGACCACCATTTGAGTTGTAGAAGTCCGATTGACTTGATTCAAAATCCATTGGAAAGAGTTTTGAAGATATACAACTTTTATTAAGGAAACTTCTTCAGAAAATGTCGTTTTGATGAGCCATTTCCATTACGTGTCGTTTTACGACATTTTACTGATACGAATCGATTAGCCACTTGACCATAACTTGAGTTATAGAACTCCAATTGACGTGATTCAAAGTGCGTTGGAAAGCTTATGTGAAGATCTACAACTTTCATTAAGAAGTCATCCCCTGAAAATGCCTCTAAGATGGGTCAAATCTCCGTCGAAAATATGTAACGATTCAAGTACTTAGGAAAAACGACCCTTTTGAACTTGTAAGCTTGTGGCACCTTCTTCTAACCCTCTAAACACCTCTTTTAGGCCTCAAAACATGTCGTTACGTGGAATCTTGGTCAATGTATAATCCTGCAATGAACCACCAAAATACCAAACGTAAATCCGACACGACACTCCGGTTACTAAACCGGTACAAAAACTAGTAAAAACACATAAAAACACGATATTTTATATAAGACTTACTATTTATATAATTAGATAAAACCTATAAATTAATGACTTGATTTGATACATAAATGCTCAAAATGGTATCAAAAGTGGGGTGAAATGTTATAATAATAACAGTGAATTTTTCCGTCATCATATGACCTTTTCCACAGTGCCTTGGATTTCTTTGCCCCTGCCGGTGTCCACTTTGATCATTCTCCTTGCAGGATCAGTTTAAGTGATGATATAGTTAGTAACAAAAGACCTTTCAAATACTATAATATGTGGTCCTCTCATGCTAACTTCTTGGATACTTTACAGGGGGCTTGGATCACTAATGTTCCTGGTACTTCCATGTTCAGGTTATGCAAAAAATTGAAGGCTCTGAAAAGGCCTTTGAAGGATCTAGACCAGATGCATTTCAACCATATTTCTTCTCGGGCAGCTGCTGCCATGGCTGATCTTGAGCAGGCCCAAACACAACACCTTGTTGATCCTGGAAATCTGCTTTTGGCTAAGATTGCTGGGGAAAAGAGAAAGAAATACCAATTCTTGGTAGATGCTGAAAGAAGTTTCCTCTCACAGAAGGCTAAGGGGCAGTTCTTGGCTAACAGTGACAGAAGCACAAGATTCTTCCACTCCTTGATCAAAATCAATCAATCTAGGAACCACATCAGCACTGTCCAATTTGATGACGGTACCTTTACTTCCTCTTATTCTCAAGTATCTGATGCTTTCCTCAGTTACTATAAAAGCCTACTTGGTAGTACTGCTGTTTGTTCCCCTCTTGATCCTGCTGTGTTATCTGAGGGACCTATTCTTCCTGATGGCTGTCTAGAAGACTTGGTTTCTAATGTTACTATGGAGGATATCAAACAGGTGGTTTTCAGCATGGATGATAACAAGGCACCATGGCCTGATGGTTATTCGGTGGGGTTTTTCAAGAAGGCTTGGAGGGTGGTTGGGGCTGATGTTACTGCTGCTGTCCTGGAATTTTTTAGGCATGGTACTCTTTTGAAACAGCTCAACCATACTGTGATTGCTTTGGTGCTTAAAAGCTCACATGCCTCTTCAGTTAAGGACTACGGACCTATCTCCTGTTGCAATGTGGTTTACAAAACTATCTCTAAAATACTTGCAACTGGATTGGCCAAGGTGTTGCCTCTTATCATTAATGAGGCTCAGACAGGATTTGTACAGGAAAGGAGCATGTTGGATAATATTTTTATGTGCCAAGAGCTTCTTAGAGAGTACAATATCACTAGAACTACTCCAAAATGCACGATAAAAGTTGATATTAGGAGCATGCTGGAGCTGCTTGGTTTTCCTAACTGATTTATATAGTGGATTATGGCTTGCATTACCACTCCTTATTTCTCCATTTCTATTAATGGCGATATGCAGGGGTTCTTCAAAGGCAATAGAGGTTTGAGACAAGAAGACCCCCTCTCTCCCTTCTTATATGTGATTGGTATGGAGTATTTATCTAGACAGTTGACTGCCCTTGGCAAGAATCCTACTTTCAGAGACATCACAACAATTGCAACCAGCTTGGTATTATACACTTGGCCTTTGCTGATGACCTTATGCTTTTTTCCAGAGTGATCCTACCTCATTGGGCTTGCTTGCTGGTGTTTATACAGCATTTAGGGATTGTTTCGGGCTACTAGAAAATCTAAGTAAGTCGATGTTTATTTTGCTAGAATTAATGATACACTTAAAGAGGAGTTGCTGTTGATTTCTGGCTTGGTTGAAGGAGATATGCCCTTCAGATATTTGGGTATTCCCCTTGCTCCTTCCAAGCTCTTGGTGGCAGATTATGGTCCTCTCTTCTTGAAGTTGGCTGAGTATTTTGGCAAATGGCAGGGTTCCACACTCTCTTATGCTGGCAGATTGGAACTTATCAAAACTGAAATTCAGGGGGTACATTGCTTTTGGATGGGGGGTTTTTCCTATCATTGGTGAGGTGCTACAGAGATTGGAAACTATGTGTATGAAGTTCCTTTTGGGGGGTGCTACTGACTCTAGGAAAAGGCCTTTGGTTCCCTGGAGCCAGGTTTGCTTACCTAAGGATGAAAGAGGCATGGGCTCTTTAACTTAAAGGCAAGGAACTTGGTCCTTTTGACTAGGAATTTATGGAACCTTCATGCTGAGAAGGAGTCTTTATGGATGAAATGGATCCACCACTTCTATTTTAAAGGTGCCTCTGTGTGGAATTTTGCTCCTACTGGTAGGGTTTCCCATCTCTTGAGGGCTATTCTGAACATTATAGATTTGTTGGTACAGGGGTGGGGCGATTCAATTTATATGATTGGAAAATAGGGGGTTGGGGGAAATCAGCTCTAGATTGGCCTATGATTTTTTTTGACCCAAAGGGAATATGGTTTGATGGACAAGTGTTGTGTGGAATAGTCGGGCCACTCCAAAGCATTGTTTCATACTTTGGCTTTTACACTCTCTTTGGGAGACTTTTGACTAAAGATAGGATAATTTTCTTGGATGATAACCTCAATGCGACCTTTGTGATTCAGCCCCTGAATCCATTGGCCATTTGTTTTTCCATTGCAGGTTACAAAAACGATTTGGGATGAGATGAGAACTTGGCTGGGGATGCATAGATAGATGACCTCCATTTGTAGTGCCCTAAAATGGCTCAAGAGGGAAGCAAGTGGCTCTAGCTTGAGATCCATATCAAGGAGATTGGTGGTGGCGGCTACATGCTACTATATTTGGAATCTGAGGAACAAAATAATTATGAAGGCTCAGGTATCAATGAAGCTGCTGTGATAAAAAAAATATCAAGACTCGTGTCTTTTATATTCTTCATTCATTGTACCCCTCCTGATTTGTTTAGTTTTGTACTCCCCTCATAATTGTACTTGAATGGGTTTGGGGATGGTGGAGCAGTAGCTTGCTGCTACTTTATTTTTGCACAATAGATGGCTAGTGGGGTGCCCCCATTGTACATTTGTTGTGGTTTGTTCAGCAGCCTGTTTGTCTTTGGCTTGCTTGTCCCTGTCTCGAGGTTGTGATGTTGGGAAGATTGTAGGCTACATTCTCGCCTCAAGGACTAAATGTATCCAGAGGAATGCACCATTCTCGTAACCTCAAACGAACTCTTTTGGGATATGCTCTTTTAGGGATTTCATACATCTATTCTACTTGGTTTTAGATGGGTGAAATCCCCAATATGACTCTCGGTTTTGTATAGTTGGGATATGCTTTGTTGTGTGCACTAGGTGCAACAATATGACCCATTTTGCTTCTTTTCTTAGGGTGTACTTGTACATACCTTTGGTTAATATAATTTACATTTTAACCAAAAAAGAAAGAAAGAGCTTTCAGTACAGCAAGAGAAAAGTAGTGGGCAAGGGCTCTGGCGATTTGAAGAGGCCGATTCATCTTCCATGGCTCTAGTGATTTGATATACGGAGAGCTTCTCCGTCTATCTTCCTTTCTCCGGCAAGTTAAGACAGTCTTCAATGATGTCTGGGTGTGTTTTGATGATGTGCGCTACCCCTTACAATCGACAGAACCCTTTTCTTCTCTGAAATTGGAGCGGTTGAATCCTTCTTCAGGTTTCCGGTAATTTGCTTTTAGTGTAGTTCTCCGGTGTTGCCTCCTTGATGCCTGGGTTCTCTGGATATGGTATGGCTGACCCCCTACGGCTGAGCTCTTATTTTGAACTTGGGTGTCTTGAATCGGAGAATTCCCTGTAGTATATTGCATGGGTTAGTAAGAAGCTCTTCGCTGCTGCATCTTTCTGCTGAGCTCTCTCTTCATCTGATTTCCTTTGGGTTTGATTTCAAAGATGAAATTGGAGTTTGTTTCTCACTGATGCTACCTCGTTTGCCTTCTTTCTTTGTGCTTGATTCTCCAGGTCATTTGGATTTTCTTTTCCTCTCTTGGGGCTTATTTTGCTAGGGTTTTGGCTTGGATTCTGCTGCTCAATTTGTGGTTTGATGGTTCAAACTCTTGAAATTATGTTGCTTTAGAGATTGATTTAAGTGCTTCACTTGCTTCTTCTTTGTCTTGAAGTCGGGTTTGGTACTTTTGTCTTCAACATTCAAAGTATTTATGCCTGCTGCTCATGGGGTTTTCTTAGAGATCTGAGTTGGCTTTCTCTTTGAATTATGCGACTTCTAATGCCACTGCTTTGTGACGGGCTCTCCTTCACAATTTGTATTATTTTCTGCTTTGAATTTTGTTTATGCTAAGGTCAATTATGTCATTGCTCTCCCCTGCTGCGCTTGCTGTTGATTATAGTGTCCCTGCTGATACTATTGAAGTTTCTATTGCTGCCTCTTGGGTTTTGCTTAAGAATTGCAGAGAGCCTACTTTGCTGTTTGTTCCTTTTTGAAGAATTTGTTTAGGCTTTTGTTCTGTTCATCTCAATAAAGTGGTTTTGATGAGAATGTTTTGTATTCAAGGGGTTGAACTTCCTTGGCCTAATGGCTCCTCTTTGCTGCAAGATGTTATGTTTGGTCCCCCCTTGACTCTGTACAACCTTTAAGAGTTTAGGCACTTGCTTCAGTTTGTGGTGATTCAATGGACTTTGAATCAATGGTTTCTTGGATCCTTGTTTGCTTGCTGCTGCCTTTAAATGGTAACAAACATGTTCTTTCCTCTAGGAATGCTTGTGCTGGTGTCCATTTGCAAGCTGGTGGTTTTGTTGATTCCCTCTTAGGTTACTTCTCCTGCTATTGTTACTGTGCTTTGCCCTTTCTTGCTCCAGTTGGTTGTGCTGCTGCTGGGATGTTGTTACTCTTATACATGTGTTTTATGATAGCTTGGAGAAATTTTTGTTGATGTTCCCTGCTATTTTCGCTATAGATTGCCTGCTAGCTTGAAGCTTGGAATGTTGTTGGCTCTTATCTTGCAAGTGTTGTTGTCCCTTTTTTGGTTGACATCTTTACTTGTTTTGTATCAGTTCTGGCAGTTTGATATTTGATGTATCTTACTTAAGTGTCAACATGCCCTTGTGCTTTGTATCTTTTGCATAGCTGATAGTGTTCTGGGTACCTTTATGGTTTCTTATCAGATGTGTATTTATTCTATATCAGCAGAGTTGGTTTCTCTTAACACCCTTATGATACAGATCTTATATAAACAGTTGATACTATGCACTTGTTTTGGGACATGCTCTATGAGAATTTTCTCATATGACTCCTTTTTTCTTTCAACTGAGAATGCAATATTTGGTTTCAGTAGAGTGTTCCTGGACAATCTACTGATGATGATAGTGTGTTCTCAGCTGATACCCTTTTTTTAGATATGCTCTTTTGGGAATTTCTTACATCTTTTTATTTTGGAACTTAGATGGAAGGAATCCTCAATATGACCCCTCTTTTGGTGTAGTTGGGAAATGCTCTGTTGGATGCACATTTTGTGTAAACAATATGACCCCAGTTTTTGTTAATTTTCATAGTGTGTACTTGTACATACCTTTGGTTATATAATTTACATACACTTCTAAATGAGAAATGGATTCTGAACCTAGCGACAAATGTGTCTTCAAGCAGAGGGACTAGAGGTTAATGAAAAATGCTCAAATAGGACTGAGTTTAGCCTGATCGTAGAACACCCTCCTTGCTCTCTCTCCTACCCTATTCGATAGCATCCATATTCGCTTAGCTACTTGCCTTAGGTATTTAATGACCGTTTATGCTACGGACGGGACAGACCAGAAGCAATCATCCTAAATGAAGACTTCCTAACTTGAGGCAGGCTTTTTGGCATTGGAAACAGATGCAAGAAAAGGCGAATTTTTTAACCAAAAAAAAGAGCTTTCAATCTATCAATCTTTACAATGTCTGGAACTGGTAAGTTTCCACGTACGTGTTGAGTCAAATTAAGTCACAGGCTCCAGTATTGGTGGTGCCCTACCGTCAATTCCTTTCCGTCGATTCCTTTAAGTTTCATCGAGCGACCGGGAACAAGCCAAACTTAATTGTAGCTTGGAGAAGCGTCCTCAGCGGCGGATCCTGATTGGATGTGGAACGGTGACAAGTCGGTCTGCCGATCGACTCGGGGCGTGGACCAACATGAATTGGGGCGGTGGTCAAAGCCTAGGTCATAGATATGCCTGTGGAGACGCCGTCGCCTCGATTATGACGGGACAACACGTGCCTTCGTCGTGTTTCGGCATTTTCGTGCTCCCGGTGCTGGCATGTGGGCTCCCCGTTCAACCCGTCTTGAAACACGGACCAAGGAGTCTGACATGTTTGGGTAGTATATCTTTACCCCTAAAAAAATTATCCGTCCATTTTTTTTCCTTTGAACTATATGAAATCAAACAGGGACGTAAGACACTTCCATAACAATATATGATGACTTTGTTCGGCTTTGTACGTTGTGTTTAGCCACTCGTTAAAAAAAAATTACCATAAAATAATGTGAAAGAAAACATTTTCAAAGTTATAAATAGTTCTCAAAATCGATTGTTAAACTCACAATTAAGCATTTCATAGCATACAGTAATAACTAAGAAATATCAAATTTAGAGACGATGCCTTCGAAGAATGTTTACTTTCTGCTCATTCTTTTCATTGCAGGTCCCCGTTTTGATTCTCTCTGTTTATTTTTATTTGGGTTGAATTAGTTCCTATGTTCTAGCTTGATAGCTTCTGGATTATTATGTTCTATAAATGCATGGTGATTGTTGTCATGTATATATATATATATATATATATATATATATATATATATATATATATATATATATATGTATGTATATATAGTGGTTAACCATAGTTACTGAAATTTCAGGGTGCATAATGTTGATTGATGGTGAAGCAGCAGCAAATGCCATTAATATGCAGCCAAGAAAAAGGGTTCAAAGCAATCTCACTCCTCTTGCCTTGATTCAGTGTGTAAGTGAACACGATGATGGATCTTGCCTTTTTGATGAAGATTGCCAAGATATTGAGCAATGCAAATGCATCGAGTTGCACGTGGATCCAAGAGTATCTTGGGGATGCGTACCATTCTAGTGTTGTATGGCCACAACAATTGACACAACGCATTATATGGTCGATTCATACATATATATCCACCAATGTATGAATAGTGACGTTCGGTGTGTTTTGCTTTGCTTTCGACTTGTGAACTTGAATATTTGAACTTAATATATATATAATAAATTGTGTGTTTAAAATTTGTCATTGTTCTTATGATCAGTTGAATCACTTGTTATATTCTATGTATGTATTTACCACTCCTATGCTCCAACACCGGTTGGAATCTGGGATGAAAGTGTTATCATCATCTTCGGTGGTTGTGGTGTTTATGGGAAAGTTGTAGTTGAGGAAGTCCGGTATCGTGATCCCGTGTTCCCACGTTAATTTGATCGTCAAACATCTGTAGCGACAAATAGCTGAGTGTTAGAAAACAAAACTGTTGTAACGGATTGCAAGTGAAAAACCAAAAACACAGACCAATTAACGTAAACAAACATAAACAAGAACGGAAACAATAAAACACAATGATTTAACGTGGTTTCCGGCGTTGTGCCTACCACACCACGGTTAGAAATGTGATATTTTATTATGCACATAATTTTACAAAGATACTACTTGTCTAGGTTACAATAAATATGGATATTCTTTTTGTTAGGTGTTGCTGTCCTTTTAGACTTCTGATTTTGCTTTTTTGAAGTATTCTCAATAGGTTTTACTGCCTCAGCAACCTTTTGAGGTGTAGATTTTTGTGCAGGTACAAACTTAGGACCAATCCTGGTACTAGGTTCAGCACCCTTACTAGATCCACCCTTAGAAGATTGTTGAGTTCCAAATCCATGCCATGTTTTATCACCATATGGCTTGCACGATATGAAAGCGATTGTGGAACTAGATTGTGCGGCCAGATTCGCTTGCTCTGCAGAAAGTGAAGGCTTAAATTGATTACATTCACATTCTTTTTCCTTTCCTTTAAGAATTCTTAATTCAGCATTCAATCTCTGAATTTCTGCTTGTAGTAACTCTCTTTCAGCCTTCACAATCTCCTAACCAGATTGTATTTTCCTCAGTTGATTAAGGAGGGCATCTAGAGGTTCCTCCATGTCAGAATTTCTAGGATTTGATCCTCCAGTGGACTCACAATCACTAACAACAGGGGTATTATTAGATACTGAATTAAATACCTCCTTAGTCTCATCCATATTAGCCATCAATGCATAATCATCCATATGAGCTATGAGTGCAGTGCCATCTGATTCATTTCCTTTTTCTGATTCCACTTCTTAGCCTGATTCATCATCAGCATCCAATGCCTCTTGCCGCTTTTTTTCTCTGCCGACTCTGATTTGGCCAGTGCAGGCGGTCAGTCCGAAATGTCCAGGTTTCTTGCAATTGAAGCATAGGTAATCAAGATCCTTCTTTTGTTTCAACTCAGGACAGTCAGGTTTGAAGTGTCCTGGTTTCTTACAATTAAAACACAGGAAGTCATGATCCTTTTTGATTTCTTCCCTCTTGTCAGTAGGTTTCTTGCCATGACTTCTTGGAGATCATTTTCCAGTTTTCATCATTCTGATCCTTTTGGTCAGTTGGGCAATTTGCTCTTGCATTTCATCTAGAACATCATCTTGTACATTTGATGATTATTCATTGTGTGCAGCAGCAGCCAGTGCTGTTGTCTTTGGCACTTCTTTCTCAGCATGTCCAATAAGATCCTTACTGAACTCATAAGCCTTAAGATCAGAAAACAACTTGAAAGTGTCCTCTTCATGTAATCTTCTAGACTCTTCCATAGCAGTGACTTTCATCTCCCAAACTTCTTTTGCAGGTAATGCTTTTAGAATTCCGGTGTTGATTTCTTCCTTTGTGTATATCACATTCAGCAGTGTTAACTCATCCAAAATATTATTGAACCTTGACTCCATCTGTTCAATGGTTTCATTTTTTTTCATCTTGAAGTCTTGAAATTTTTGTTTGGCTACACTGATCTTGTTTTTCTTGATTGCATCAGTGTTTTCACAGATAAGTTGCAATCTGTCCCATAGTTCCTTGACAGTCTTGCAATCTTTCACCTTCATGTACATATTGCTATCCAATGTTCTGTAAATGATATCAATAGCAATGTTGTTCAAATTTGCTCTCTTCCTATCTTCAGACACCATTCACTTTTTGGTTTTGGAAGAGTCGATTCGACCATCATGATTATAACTTTGGTGATCTCCAATGGTCTTTCGGTCAAAGACATCCATCATGTGTAGCTGCTAGATAGGCCTGCATACGACGCTTATACTCATCAAAATGGTCTAGAGAACACATCAACATTGTCCTAGCATACTGGTTGTTATCCATGATGCAAAGCTTTGAAAATCAGAAACTTGAAAAAGTTTTCAAAGATTTTTAACAAGAACAACAAGTAGATTACTTGCAGCGTAAGCTCGCTCGGATACCAATTGTTGGTCCCTTGAAAAGGCTTTGGTTAAGTTTAGATGGGGGGGTTGAATAAACTTAACACTTAAAAACTTTTGGAGTTTTACAAACTAAGTAGGGTTAATAGCCTCATCGACCACTCAAGCAGATCATCGACTACTTGGCACTTGGCAAATTATACCCTAACGCTCACCACTAAGATAATACCTTATTATTTGGTGAATTATTTAAGCTGAATGTAAAATTACACAATCTACATACCATTGGGTAAAAAATTGACAGGCCCTTAAATTCATCGATTTTGGGGGGGGGGGGGGGCATGGCCCCGTTGGCCCTCCCCAAGGGGCACCCCCATCTCGAGTTTTTAAACCTTCTTTGAAATATTAGCTCTGGCTTGAGTTTGGAATACTCGTACTTGAACTTGAAGTGAAGAATAAATTAAATTGCTAGACTCGTATAGGGCAATACTCGATTCAACTCAGCTCGTTTACACCCAAATGAATGATTCGAACATTAATAATGGTCTAAGTGCAAATTAAAGTATAACTTGATACTACCTGCATTCCAAAATATAAGTCAACCTACACTTTTAGTTTTGTCCCACAATATAAGTCATTTTACATTACCAATACAACATTTATTACTCTTTTCTCTCTCTTACCCCTAATTCATTATCCATTCAACTACTTTTCATTACTTAACAACTATTACATTAATGATAGTCAATGAGAATTTTAAACATTAACCATCCAAATTATGACATTCAATCACTTTCTTAATCTGTGTGAAAATGTCTAGGATTACTTATATTTTGAAATGGAGGTAGTACTTCATAATTTATAGAATTTAAGAATAAATACATAATTTTCCACGAAACCAGCCCCTGTCCTACCGAGACAGAATTTTTAACTTGCTATCCTCTGGCCTAGTAGGCAAAGATTTACCTCCGTAGAAAGGATGATTCCTTCGATAGACATGAGAGTCCAACTCCATTGCATTGCCAGAATCCCTGTTGTATATTTGAAATCGCACAAGTTTAAAATATTGTAGCATTAAAGAATAAAACAATTACCCCTCAAAAAAGATTTAATAAAACAATTAATTGATTTTGTCGATACCTCAACAATGATATTTACGATCAATTTGTTAATGTATATAGAATAAAATCTAGATTTATTTGAAAAAATCTTTTGAATGTATATACATTGTGCAGGTCCTCAGCCAAAGAGACAAGAAGAAATGATTATGTAGTAACATGGAAATGAATGAGTTTTACCAAAAGACTTATTCTGAAGCTAGAAAACGACGATAAAATTGATAATATAAAACGAGTAATATATGTGTTTGTCTTTCATGGTTTTTATTGTCCATGCCAATGACCAAATACAAGGCAATTCGATATTAACATGAAGAAGGAAAAAAAAAAAAATGGAAAAAAATAAAATTAAAAACATTTGTCAAGGTTGGGGAAGTTTCTTAGGGATATATTAATTGCAATGCACTCATCATGGAAAGCAAGATTCATTCAATGGGTTAATTATCAAAAGGAAAGGCTTGTTACACCATTAAAAAAATGTTTTTGAATTCCATCCAACATTTATCAAAATATATACTTTATCTGACTTTTTTTTGGAAAATACTTTATCTGACTTTAAATATGTTTAATTTAACTCAAAACAATTAAATATTAAAATAATAATTTATATTTACACCGTTGTAAATCAACTTTATTATATATTTTATCATTAATGATCCTCCAGTTCATGTTTAATCGTAAGATGTAAATGTTGAGTCATTATGATTTGACTCCTACCGGTATCTCCACCTGTTAGAATCGATTTCTAGCCTATTTGAAGCCACTTTTTTATACGAATGTAATAGCGATAAGAGTATCTTAGGCTTACGCGTCTTACAAATCACTTGTGAGGCCCTTGTCTAACAATTCGAAGTTGTTTATAATATTTATGGATGAATCGTTGCGTTTATGTAATTTGATCATTTTATTATGATAGTAGACTAGTCAAAATGTAATCGCTCCGGGTAGTCTTTGAAGGCGATTCACTTACTATCTATAATAGACTTCTCTCTTGCCAGTCGGAAGCATTGTTGATGATTGTCGTCGTCTGCTACTAGCTGTCGTTTATGTTCTTTTACCTTTGTTAAAAAATAGAGAAATGTCTCTACTCATTTATTAGCTAAGGAATGTCTTAATGTAATCGAGTGCATGGAATGGGGATCCACCCTACCTTCGTTTCAAAATATAAATAATTTTAGGAGTTTTCACACAAATTAATAAATTGGATGAATGTAATTAACAGAGTTTGGGAAAATTGTAATTGTATTACTGTATACACAAAATATTTATACAACAGGAGTGTAACTACCGTATCTCTACTGTACCAACTACAATAAATACAAAGTGTGAACAGATCAAAATAATATCAGAGAATCATAAAAATATTATCTACAATATTTCTAATACGCCCCCTCAAGTTGTGCCGCGGGAACGGAGGCACAACTTGTCTCGCCAAGAGACGAAGTCCAGACGGGGAAGAGACTTGGTGAGAACATCGGCAATTTGATCACCAGCAGGGACATGAGTAACGCGGACAATGCCTTGATTAACCTGATCACGAATAAAATTATAATCAATAGCGACGTGTTTCATACGAGAGTGGAAAACCGGGTTAGAGGAGAGCTGCGTGGCACCAAGGTTGTCACAATAGACGACGGGAACGTTGGAGGAGGGGAAGCCGACGTCCTGAAGAAGAAATAGTAACCACTTTAGTTCAGCAACGGTGTCTGCAACGGATTTATACTCAGCTTTGGTAAAAGAGCGGGCAACAGTGCGTTGCTTTTTCGAGGACCAAGAGATGGCGTTACGACCCAAAAAAACGACATAGGCCCCGGTGGATGTGTAGTCCGGCCGATTGCCACCCCAATCGGCGTCGGAGAACGCATGTAATACAAGAGGAGACGCACGATAAATGTGGAGGCCGTGATCAATGGTCCCAACAAGGTAGCGGAGAAGGCGTTTAACAAACGACCAATGAGTGTCTGTGGGAGCATGCATATATTGAGCGAGTTTGTTGACAGCAAAAGCAATGGCAGGACGCGTAAATAGTAGATACTGAAGACTCCCAACAACACTGCGGAAGAGAGTGGCGTCAGGAAGAGGCGAACCCGAGGTTGGTGTGAGAGTGGACAAGTCATGTGGGAGTGGAGTGGAAACCGGGTTGGCCTTGTCCATACGAGTTTTATCAAGAAGCTCCAGAACGTACTTGTGTTGAGATAAGAGGAGTCCATCAGGCGTAGAAAGAACTTCAACGCCAAGGAAATAGTGCAATGTACCAAGATCCTTGATAGAAAACCGAGCCCCAAGTTTGGAGATAAAGGACTGAACTGCATCGGGGTTAGACCCAGTAACAATAATATCGTCCACATAGACTAGGACATATAGATAATGAGAGCCATCGTGAAAAATAAAAAGAGAGGCGTCAGCATGAGCATTGCGAAAACCTACAGATATAAGATAAGAGCGTAGCTCAGAGTACCATGCACGAGGGGCCTGTTTGAGCCCATATAGCGCTTTATTGAGGTGACAAACATAGCCTGGATGTGTTGCATCGAGAAAACCAGGCGGTTGGTGCATATAAACTGTCTCGGATAAAGAGCCCTGCAAAAAAGCGTTATTTACATCAAGTTGGCGAAGAGGCCAACCATGACAAGTGGCAAGGGTAAGAAGAACCCGAATAGTTGTGGGTTTGACCACTGGGCTGAACGTCTCAAAATAGTCAACACCTGGACGTTGATGAAAGCCCTTAGCAACAAGACGAGCTTTATAGCGATCTAAGGAACCATCGGGAATATGCTTAGTGCGGTAAACCCATCGGCAGCCCACAATGTTAAACGAAGGCTCAGCAGGTACCAAATCCCACGTGTGATTCTTGACAAGGGCATCATACTCAAGTTGCATGGCGGATTTCCAATGGGGCGAGGCAAGGGCTTGGGAGAGAGTAGTGGGCTCGGGCGCAGGGGACGAGAGTTCACTAAGAAGAGACAGCTTCTGGATGGGCTTGGAGATGTTATTTTTGGCGCGAGTAGTCATTGGGTGTGATGAGGTAGGTGGTGGGGGAGCTGGAGACGGTGGGGAAGGTGCGGGAGATGGGGGGGTTAGGCGTGGGTCGGGAAGGGGAGGGGAGGAAGGGAGGACGGGGGGCGGTGGGGGAACCCAGTCATGGAGGGAGGGAGGTGGATTGGGTGGGGAGGTGGTTGAGGTCCGAAGGGGAAAGACATTTTCCACAAATTTAACGTGGCGGGAGGTGAAGATACGATGCGTGTTAGTGTCAAGGCAAAGGTATGCAAATTGTGTGAGGGAGTAGCCAATGAACACACAAGGGCGGGATCGGGATTCAAGTTTGTGAGACGTGTAGGGCCTGAGCCATGGGTAACAAAGACAACCAAAGGTACGTAGTTTTCCATAGTTCGGGGTGTGGCCAAATATCCTGGCAAAAGGTGAGGTCATTTGGAGGGTGGGTGTGGGAAGGCGATTGATGAGATAGACGGCGGCGGCAAAGGCATAAGGCCAGTAGGAGGTTGGCATGGACGCATGTGTGAGGAGTGCGAGACTTGTTTCGACAATGTGAAGGTGGCGGCGTTCGGAATAACCATTGTGTTCGGGTGTGTGTGGTGGAGACGTGAAATGGGAGATCCCATGGGACGCAAGGAAGGGGCGGAGACCCGTAAACTCAGTGCCATTATCGGAGTAGAGAACTTTTATATTGGTGTCAAAGTATTTTTCAACTAAGGTTTTAAACTGTGGAAAAATTATGGCGACGTCATTTTTACGTGTGAGGGGGTAAAACCATATATATTTTGTAAAATGGTCAACAAAAATCACATAATACTTAGAACCGTCAAGACCATAAACAGGGGAGGACCAAACGTCCGAAAACAAAATTTCTAGAGAACGAGAAGAACGTAATGTAGAAACACCAAACGGAACTTTATGACTTTTATTCCTAAGACAAGCATCGCAATAGTCTGAAAGCACATTATTTGAAAAAGGCAAATTCGCAGTAGTACTAATGGAACGAAAAATTGAGAGGGCAGGGTGTCCAAGACGAGAGTGCCAAATATCTTGAGAGGCGGTGGAAGCTGCAAATGCGAGTAGGGGAGTGGTGGGCCATGTGTAAAGGCCATCTTTAGCGGGTCCTGTCAGAAGGCACGTACCCGTTGGAATCTCCTTAACACGAAAAGAGTCCGGAAAAAATTCAACAGAAACACGATTAGTTTGACAAAATTTAGAAATAGATAATAAGTTACGGGAAATGTTTGGTACACACAAGACATCACGAAGCTGAAATTTAAATGAGAGGGGGGAAGGAAGTCAAGCCTGTATGAGTAACGGATAAGGACTACCATCACCAATCATTAAGTCGCCGGAACCGAGTAAGGCGAGTGAAGGGACAGATTGTGGAGATCGTTGGTGACATGGTGTGATGCACCATCGTCAAGAAGCCACGGGAAGCAGGCACTGTCAGAGCCGCGGCGACAACGTGGGCTTGGGGAGGGGCTGAACGCCATTCTTTGCTGTGGCGGACGAGGAGCATTGGAGCCCTGCACTGAGTAAAGCGAAAAACGGGACAAAACGAGCACTAAGTCCACAGACACGGCACATTTGACATTTGCCAAGGTATTGTTTGGCAGGGGAACGGGCTGAATTACCCAAATTACCTGTGCTACCTGTCTGATGAGCGGGTCGAGCCGGAGATGGTGACCGGATAGCAGCGTGAGCAACAGCAGTGGGCATAGGAGGAGCAACCCGGTGGCGAGAAGCATCGTAATTCAATAGTTTTTCATGAAGCTCATCAATTGTGATGAGAGTGTCACGAGCTTGGACAGCACGAATCAAATCCGCATAGTCATCACCAAGATTGTCCAAGATTATATCAATTAGATCTTCGGGGTCCATGGGCTTGTCGAGAAGAGCCAATTCATTCGATTTATTGCGCATAAATTGCAGATAATCAGTGATAGTCATGTTACCTTTCACAGTGCGTTTTAGCGTCTGTTTGATTTGCTTGATGCGGCCTCGAGACGGCTTGGCGTAGAGGTCCTTGAGAGCAGCCCACACATCTCTAGAGCTTTTTGGAGCATGAATTGAGCCAATAACAGAGCTGGACAGGGAGCCAATTAGAGCGTTGAGGATCAATTGATCCTGCCGGTACAAGTGATGGTGAGCCGGATTGGGGGTGGCGGCACCACTGGCGGTAACAGTGGCTGGTGGATGTGGTTTGGTGCCATCGACGTAGCCAAAGAGATCGTATCCAATGAGCAGAGATCGAAATTGGATTTCCCACATGGCATAATTGTCGCCTGTGAGCTTGATGGGAGCCTGTGCGCCGGAATTAAAGGGAACAAGAGCAGGGAGAGTGGAGCTGGAAGTGGCTGTCGGCGGGGAGGTGATGTCCGACTGAGAGGACATTGGAGAATAAGGCAGAAAAGCTGAAGGAAAAGAAAAAGCCGAAAGAAATGAGAAAAAGGAGAAAAAAATTAGGGTGGCTCCGATAGCATAACAGAGTTTGGGAAAATTATAATTGTATTACTGTATACACAAAATATTTATACAACATGAGTGTAACTACCGTATCTCTACTGTATCAACTACAATAAATACAAAGTGTGAACATATCAAAATAATATCAGAGAATCATAACAATATTATCTACAATATTTCTAATAGTAATAAATTTAAAGGTTATATGTCTAAAATATACCTTGACTATCATTAATACAATAATTGTTAAGTAATGAAAAGTGATTAGATTGATAATAAATTAAGAATAAAATAGATAAAAGAGTAATAAATGTTGCATTAGTATTATTGAATAATTTATATTGTGGGACAAATCAAAAAATGTATGATGACTTATGTTAGCAGGCTGATGTCTTATTCGTTAACGGAAGTAACTAGACAAATCGCTCAACCAACTAAAAACGACCATACACCACCACCCATAGAATCAAGAAAGAGCTTTCACATCCCCTGGATATGGCCTAGTGGTGAAGGCATGGGTGCGTAGTGCAGCCCCTTACCTAAGCTGGAGGTCAGCGGTTCGATTCCCGTAAAGGGGTTGATTTCCGATTGATAACACCCTTCAGTGTAGAGGTTATAAAAGGCAGCCCATGTTGGAGCTACTAGGTTACCTGATTAACCTCTCCTCACACCTGTGGGATCGGGGGTGAGGGGACCCTTAATGGTAGGGTTTACCATTTTTAAGAAAGAGCTTTCACCATCCCCTGGATATGGCCTAGTGGTGAGGAGCGGGGTGTTATAATGACAGCCGGACCCTAAGCTGGAGGTCAGCGGTTTGATTCCCAAAAAAGGGGTTGATTTCCGACTGATAACACCCTTCAGTGATGGGGAACCAGCAAGCCCCTGACTCTAAGCTCTAGGTTACTCGATTAACATCTCCCACATTCTGTGGGATCAAAGTGTGGGGCCCTTACGGTTAGGGTTTAACCATTTTTTAAGAAAGAGCTTTCACCATCCCCTGGATATGGCCTAGTGGTGAGGAGCTGGGGTGTTATAAAGATAGCCGGACCTAAGGCCGGAGGTCGCGGTTCGATTCCCGTAAAGGGGTTGATTTCCGATTGATAACACCCTTTGGTGATGGGAACCAAAGCAAGCCCACGACTCTAAGCTCTAGGTTACTGATTAACCTCTCCCAACATTCCTGTGGGATCGGGGGTGGAGGGGGCCCTCATGGTTAGGGTATAACCATTTTTTAAGAAAGAGCTTTCACTATCCCCTTGATATGGCCTAGTAGTGAGAGCGGGGTGTTATAATGACAACCGGACCCTAAGCTGGAGGTCAGCGGTTCGATTCCCGTAAAAGGGGTTGATTTCCGATTGATAACATCCTTCAGGGATGGGGAACCAGCAAGCCCCTGACTCTAAGCTCTAGGTAACCTGATTAACCTCTCCCCACATTCTTGTGGGATCAGGGGTGGGGGGCCCTCACGGTTAGGGTTTAACTGTTTTTTTTAAGAAAGAGCTTTCACTCCCCTGGACATAACTCAGTGGTGAGGGACTTGGGTGCGTAGTACAGCCTTGCTAGAGGTCACTGGTTCAAATCCCGCAAAGGGCGAATCATACCCTAGTCGTGGCAGCCCATGATTCTAAGCTACTGAGGGATACTGATTTACATCTCCACACATATCCCGAGGGACTGGGGGTGTGGGGACCCTCATGGGTAGGGTTTACCCTTTAAGAAAGTGCTTTCAGTATCCCCTGGATATGACCTAGTGGTGAAGGTGTGGGTGTGTAGTGCAAGCTATGTCATGAGCTGTAGGTCAGGTGTTCGAATCCCCCCGGGGACGAATAACAATCATTCATGTTCTTGATTGACGGAATGTGGCCTGAGTTAATGATTAAATAGCATCCCACGTAAACGGATCCACTAGGTTATATGATTAACATCTCCTCGCATTCTTGTGGGAACGGGGGCGAGAGGGCCCTCACGGTTAGGGTTTAACCGTTTTTAAGAAAGAGCTTTCAGTGTCCCCTGGACATAACTTAGTGGTGAGGGACTTGGGTGCGTAGTGCAGCCTTGCTAGAGGTCACTTGTTCGAATCCCGCAAAGGGCGAAATATACCCTAGTCGTGGCAGCCCATGATTCTAAGCTACTGAGGAATCCTGATTAACATCTCCACACATCCTAAGGGACCGGGGGTGTGGGGACCCTCATGGGTAGGGTTTACCCTTTTTTTAAGAAAGAGCTTTCAGTGTCCCCTGGACATAACTCAGTGTTGAGGGACTTGGGTGCGTAGTGCAGCCTTGCTAGAGGTCACTGGTTCGAATCCCGCAAAGGGCGAATTATACCCTAGTCGTGGCAGCCCATGATTCTGAGCTACTGAGGGATCCTGATTAACATCTCCACACATCCTGAGGGACCGGGGTTGTGGGGACCCTCATGGGTAGGGTTTACCCATTTTTTAAGAAAGAGCTTTCAGTGTCCCCAGGACATAACCCAGTTGGCAAGGGGCTTGGGTGCGTGGTGTAGCCTACCGGGAGGTTAGAGGTTCGATTCTCACAAGGGGCGAATTATTCCCTCTTGCATAATAAAGGCAAGCCCAATGATTCTGAGCTACTGGGGGATCCTGATTAACATTCTCCACTCATCCCGTGGGACAGGGGGAGTGGGGACACTCATGGTTAGGGTTTAACCATTTTAAGAAAGAGCTTTCAGTTAGGGTTTAATCGTTAAGAAAGAGCTTTCAGTGTCCCCAAGACATGGCCTAATGGTAAAGGGCTTGGGTGTTGTAGTGACAACTGGGCCGGGAGCTGGAGTGTGGAGGTTCGAATCCCGTAAATGGACGACTTCTTTCAGTATCTTGGTATAAAGGCAGCCCTTGACTCTGAGCCACTAGGTTACCTGATTAACATCTCCACTCATTTCGTGAGAGGCAGGAGTGGGGACCTCTCGAGTTAGGGTTTAACCTTTAAGAAAGAGCTTTCAGTGGTCCTCAGGACATGACCTAGTGGTAAAGGGCTTGGGTGTTATAGTGACAGGCGGACCGGGAGCTGGAGGTTGGAGGTTCGATTCCCTTATGGGACGACTTCTTTCCAGTATCATGGTATAATGGCCACTACTAGAATTTCTCGGATTTGTGACGGCGGTTTTCGTCACAAATTTGTCACTAACGCTTGTTTGTGACGAATCCTATTTCCGTCGCGGAACACCCCGTTGCAAATTTTTGAGTCGAAATTAACCTTTGTCACTAAGCTTTGTGACAAAATTGTGCCGAAAGTCATACTTTGTGACATAGATATGACAAAAATTTTAGTGATGAATCTGCGACAAAAATTATATTTTGCAACGGATGTGTGACAAAATTTTCCGATACTTTTGTGATGGTGTCTTGTGTCAAAGTTGCTTTATAAAATAGCGACAAATGTACAACAAAAAATACGACAATTTTGTAACCAATTTTTTTGATGAAATAGTGATAACCATATCTTACAAATTTGATATGAATTTATGACGATTGTTTACGATAAAATTGTGACAAAATGTTAGTGATTATTATGTGATGAATTCATGTGACAATTTTGGTACCAAATTTAGTGATAAAAATGTGACAATTATTCCCTTTCACTTTTGAATTAATTTTGTGACGGTGTTTTACGACAAATTTTACCTATATTTGTAATGAATTGTTGTGTCAAAATCAATAGTTGCAATGACTTTGTAACAAAATTTGTATTTCACATTTTTACTATATTTATTATTTACAAAAATTATATTCAATAATATAAATGTTCTCTTAAAAAAAAAACTTTTCAATAGCATAAATAATCAAAAGACTTCCATGATCATGAAAATGAAGCAAATCATTTTATTCATAATTGAGTCAAATAGCATTTCAAAACATGAAATCAATATTATTCATGGTCAACGGACAAATACAAGAGACTAATGGTTTTATCAACGAAAACATCTCAATCTTGTGAACGAGCAATCGTCTCTAAAAGTGTCTTGAGTTTTGCATCCCACTCAGATTCTTGACGGTGTTGTTAAACATCGTGAAGAACTTGTTTAAAATCATGACGATCTCACTTGCACCGCAAGTACATGTCCACTGTGGCCTCTTTCAGCATATCATCCGGAATCCGGGTCCCTTTGTTCCTAAGATATGTTAGGACACCTGTCACTGCTTCTTTAAACTTCTCTGCCTTGGCCACCCAAAAGTAACTCCATCAAGAACATTCTCTGCAACAAAGTACCTGACCAAGGTAGATAATCTTCAAATGTCAGGAATTTAGCAAAAACGAAAGAGGGAAGCTAAAAGAAAAGAAAAGGGACGGTGCTTGGAATTGAATGGTATCATTGGGAAACTCAACAAACTTGGATAAATGAGAGAAAACACTAACAATTTAATAAAAGAGTTATAGAAAGGAATATGTGCCTCTAAGGGAACTGAAAAACAATGCCAACCCTTTCTGAGAATAATAATTAAGAGGTTCCACATGGAACTATGAGTCCCATGGATATTTGAGATCCTACCAATCCTGAACCGAGTCTATTTCATGACAAGTATCCTCAAACCTCGTGAAAACAATCATAGTTGCATTTTGTGCCATAGATTGTGGCAAATTCGGGTTCTATAAGAAGATTATCAAAGGAAACAAATCAGGGAAAAATAATAGCTCATCCAAAGAAACACCGTCTCTGTTTCTTCAAAATCGCGATTAAATGACACAAACAAATTTCAGCATAACAGCTCGCTAATAGCAGAAACGAGCATAATAAAACAATTGAAAACAGAAATTATTAATGCAACATGCTTTGCATGTCATCCGGTGCATAATGAGTAGAAGATGAACACTGGTGCAGAAGTTCCCATACCTCCAACTTTAAGAGCATTCGTGGTGCATAAAAGCATACCACATTGAATTAAGTTTGTACAAATAACTTGGCAACTTGAAGCCGTGAGATCTAGTCACAGGCAACGATTTTACCTTATGCCAAATAATAAAATGAAAAAGGAGAAGAGAATAGTCGAATTTTACAGGAAGTTAATATAAATCGAAGTACATATTGAACAAAAGCAATGAGGATCAACATTACCCAACAGCAGATATCTCTAGACATATTATAGCCTTACAAATCTTCCCTACAAAAATGAGGCACAACAAAATCCCATTAGAAAGATCAAAACAATCGAAAGATGAACTCATAAAAAGAAAGAATGATCAAAGCCTTACCGCGCGAATGGAAGATGAGTTGAATTGGATGTCAGTTCGGCGGCTTTACGGACAACGTTTTTGGATTCTGAGAGACCAAGTCTTTTTGCGATTTCTGAGACGTCCATTTTGATATTCACTACAAAAAACTTGTTTTTTAGCGGTGGATTTCGACGGCGGATTTTACATTCCACCGCTAATGATATGATTTATCAGCGGTTGTTATACTTCCACCGCTAAATGAGTAGAAGTTTCATAATATCATTTATTACCGGCTGATTTATATCATCCACCGCTAAAAATTATATTATTTTTAAAACCATCGAGACCCAAATTACACGATAATATACCTTTTTCGGATTGCTTACCACCTAATTCCACAGAATACTATGCCCAAAAAAAAAAAAAACACTCCACAAGCGAAAGGGGATCTCTCTTAATCCCTAATTTAAGCAGCGACACCAGAGATCGATCAATCAAACGTTTTAATGTCCGATCTGGCAGATTCAAGATGGAAGGAGATCCGATCATTTGGCATAGATTCAAGTCCGAAGTGAGATCTGGCGTTGAGAAATGGCATCAGCGATATTGAAGTCCGGCATCCGCTCCGCCCTATGTGGTGGTGCTCCTCGTCATTAGATCTATTCCTCGAATTCGACTTCCGATTGACGAAAAGTTATAGAGATTTTTGATCGACATTGATTCAGACAATGAGTATTTTGTGATTTCTGATGCTTCCGATCGACAAGAAGAGTATATGGCGATTTCTGATCTACATCCATGTTGTGCGGAAACACCCGAAACGATAAGTAAGTGCGGTGGAATGTAAATGGAAGAATAAGAACACAGATTTAACGTGGTCGACAATTCGCCTACATCCACGGAAACAACAATTTTTGACAGAAAACTTACACACACAAATTTATCTCTCGGGATCCTCACTTTGTCTTTGAAGCTAATACTTAGTGAAAATGGGATGATATTACAAATGAGGAAGGGTAGTTTATATAGGTGAACATGGTGTCATTTTTTCTCTTCCGTAAGTCATTTTTCCAGCAGCCATGGAAGACTTCTTAGGAGCCATCATTTGAATAGTTAGCCTCCATTTGAATAGCTAAACACATGCTTGAAATGAGCCACAATTCCAACAATCTCCACCTTGGCGAACTTTCCCCCACTGAAAATTGCTGCTTCCATTTGCACCCTTAGGCGCCTATCACTCGGGAAATATTGACCAAGTCCAAGCAGTGTTGGAACTTGATCTTCGTAACCACCTTTGTCAACATGTCTGCCGGATTGTCTGCAGTCCCGATCTTCTGTAGTAGAATGTCCCCTTCTTCTACTATTTCCCGAACAAAGTGGTATCGAACGTCGATGTGCTTGGTGCGACCATGATGGACTTGATTCTTTGCCAGACATATGGCACTTTGTATCGCCGCAGTAAAATTTCAATATTCTCTTGACGAATCCTAAGTCCTTCACCAAATTAAGGAGCCAAATGCCTTCCTTAAATGCTTCTGTGATTGCCATATACTCTGCCTCTGTGGTAGACAAGGCAACCGTTAATTGTAGAAGCGTTGATCGCCACTCATTTGGTCCTCCCGCCATGGTAAACACGTAACGGATCGTTGATCGACGCTTGTCTAAATCACCAAAGATAATCGAATCGGCGTATCCGACTAGACGATTGACATTCGTCTTGTCTTTCTGGAATTTCAAGCCAATATCCACAGTTCCATGAATGTACCGTAAAATCCATCTTACTGCTTGCCAATGTCCCTTACCAGGGTTGTGCATATATCGGCTTACCATGCTGACAGCATGAGAAATATCTGGCCTTGTACACACCATTGCATACATCAGAGCACCAACTGCATTTGCATATGGAATAGAATCCATTTGCTTCTTCTCGCTACCGCTTTTTTGGAGACATTGATGCACTCAAGTTGAAATGCGGGGCCTGAGTACTTATGAGTTTAAATCTTGCCATCAATACCAAACCTCTGAAGTATATTTTTTAGATACTGAGTCTGTGTTAAACAGACTGTTCCATTCAACTTGTCTCTACAGATTTCCATTCCTAGAACCTTTTTGGCTTCTCCAAGATCTTTCATCTCAAACTCTGAACTCAGTTGAGCCTTCAATTTGTCGATCTCCACCTTGCTCTTAGATGCAATTAGCATATCATCAACATATAAGAGCAAATAGACAAATGTACCATCTCGGAGCTTCTTCAAGTAGACACAGTGATCAAAATGACTACGTTTGTACTTCTGTTTCTTCATAAAGCTATCAAAACGCTTGTACCAAGCATCGTGAGACCGCTTGAGACCATAAAGTGATTTCCTCAACTTGCAAGCCCGTTTTCATGGCACGCAACTTTGAATCCTTCAGGTTGTGCCATATAGATCTCCTCGTCCAAATTTCCATGTAGGAATGCCGTTTTGACATCAAGTTGAGCAAGCTCAAGGTCAAATTGTGCAACTAAAGCTAGCAGCATTCGTATAGATGAATGCTTAACAACAGGTGAAAATATCTCATTGTAGTCGATACCTTCCTTCTGAGCATAGCCTTTTGCTACCAGTCTAGCTTTGTATCTAATATTGTCACTGCCAGGAGCACTATCCTTCTTGGCATAGACCCATTTGCAACCAATCGCCTTCTTGCCTTTTGGAAGTGGAACAAGCTCCCAAGTCTGATTCTGATGAAGAGATTGCATCTCTTCCTCCATTGCCATCTTCCAATTTTCATTTTCCACACTTTTCTCAGCTTCTTTGAAGTTGTATGGAATATTATCTCCGGTAATTGGAAGAGCATATGCTACCATGTCAGTGTAGCGAGCAGGTTTCTGAATATTTCTTTTCGGTCTACTGGTGGCAATAGATTCCGGTTGTCTAACCTCAGGTGTAAGTTCTGGAACCTCCACCTCAACAGAGCTTTCATTCTGATCTTCCAATTCGCCTTCAGGTGAGTTGGCTACATTCTCATGATTCGTATGAATCTCAAACTCCACCTGCTTATAAGAATTCGGATTATCATTCTCTTTGTCTTGTGCTGTCTGTTTCAACATCACAGACTCGTCAAAAGTGACATCTCGACTTAAGACAATCTTCTTTGACTCGGGATCCCAGAGGCGGAACGCCTTAACTCCTTCACTAAATCCCATGAAAAAAGCTTTCTTGGCTCTTGGATCTAGTTTTGACTCTGTTACGTGATAGTATGCAGGACAACCAAATATGCGCAAAGAATCGTAGTCAGAAACAACTTTCCCAGACCATACCTCCTTTGGAATTTTTCCTTCCAGTGCTGCAGTTGGTAGTCTGTTTATGATATAAGAGGCATAAGATAATGCCTCTCCCCAATATTCCTTGCTTAATCCAGATTGAGATAGCATGCATCGAACTTTATCAACAAGAGTTCGATTCATCCGTTCAGCAACACCATTTTGCTGTGGTGTTCTTGGTACAGTGAAATGTCTGACTATACCTTCTTCCTGGCATACTTTCTTAAATGGATCCGACTTGTATTCTCCACCATTATCAGAACGGAGCCTCTTGATTTTTCTTCTGCCATGCGAGTCTCGATCATTTTCTTCCAAGTAAGAAAAATGTCCAGAACTTCATGCTTGTGCTTCATGGTATACACCCAAACATATCTTGAAAAATCATCAATGAATGTAACAAACCAATGTTTACCTCCTAGAGAAGCATTCTGAGACGGTCCCCAAACATCAGTGTGCACATAGTCCAATGCTCCTTTGGTTTGATGGATTGCGGTGCCAAACTTGACTCTTGTTTGTTTTCCAAAGACACAGTGTTCACAAAAGTCAAATTTTCCACCCTTGGCACCCTTCAGTAAACCTTTACTCACAAGGTTTTGCAAAGCTTTTTCACCAACATGCCCTAAGCGCATGTGCCAGAGCCTTGACGTATCAGATGAACTCTCTTCGGTGTCAGTGGAGATGGATACTCTTCCAAGAACTGTATGGGCTTCAAGGTAATAAAGATTTCTTTCTCGATTACCTTTCATGGCTAACAATGCACCTCTTACTACCTTCATAACTCCACCTTCCATGGTTATTTTGTAACCCTTGGATTCTAGAGTCCCCAAAGATATAAGATTTTTCTTCAAATCAGGCACATACCTTACATCTGTAAGTCTTCTGATTGTACCGTCGTGCATCTTCAACCGTATTGATCCAATGCCTTTTGTTTGACAAGCATTGTCATTTCCCATAAGAACAACTCCTCCGTCTATCTCCTCGAAGCTTGAGAACAATTTTCGATCTGGACACGTGTGGTGAGAACATCCAGAATCCGTAATCCATCTTTCGGATGAATTTCTTTGAAGAAGATGCGATGAATGCCGTGTCTTCATCTTCGTCTTTTTTCGCAACATTTGCGATAGACTTGTCCTTATTTGGACAATCCTTCTTCAAATGCCCGCAGCGACAATACGCGCATTCATCTTTTTTTCAGTCGTCTTGAGTCTCTCTCGACTTTGAGCGAACACGCCCAAAAGATTTTTGATTTGTTGTTTGACCGACCTCTCGATGCCGTCGAGCTTCGATGTAGTATCTGCATGATCATGTTGATCCTTCTTCCGATACTCATTATTCACCAAAGCATTTGAAACATCAATGAATTTAACCTCGCTTTTACCGTATAATGAGTTGTGGTTAAATTTTCATAAGTTCTCGCGAGAGAATTCAACAACAAAAGTGCCATGTCTTCATCCGTAATCTCCACATCTAGGTTACGCAAATCCGCAAGAATCTTGTTGAAATTATCCGGATGCTCAATCATTGGTGTGTACCTCTTTTATCACGAAAGCGAAAAAGCTTCTTTTGAGGTAAAACGATTCTCTACGCTTTTCGTCATATACTTGTCCTCCGGTTTCTTCCAAAGAATTTTTGCCATAGTCTCCTTCATGACAAAATACTTTTGCTCCTTTTCTAAGCACAATCGGATTGTGCCCACAAGCTTGCCGGTTGATGAAATCCCAATCTTCATTCGGCATATACGTAGAGTTTAGAACTAAGGCCACATCGGTTCCTTCCCGAAATAAAAGATCGAAACTTCACATTGCCACATACCAAAGTTGTTGGTGCCGTCGAATTTCTCCACCTCGAACTTTGTATTGGACAACATATTTCTCCTCATTGAACCCCTAGTGATTTTTCTCTCGCAACCTCGAAATCGATTGATTATCACCATTTGAAATAATCACAATCAGCGTTTCTCCACTTTCGAGACCTCGAATGGAAAAACAGAGCTAAGTAAATGAACTCGAACAGTCCAATTAGCTAGGAACCGACCAAACTTTACAAAGAAAACGGACAAAATTGACCAATATTTTAATTCGGTTCAATTTTGGTTTAGCCACCGGTTTAATTCTGGTCAAAGAATTTAAAATTGACTTGGGCTGGTCAAAGGGCTGACCGGGTCAAGCACCTTCTTCTTTACCCGTCTCCTGCAAATTTGCCCAGAGCAATTTAAACGCGAGCAAAAAAATGGAAACTTCCAAAATTGATATCTTGCAATTCGAAGGTCTGTTTTTCACTCCGTTTGAAGCAGCAGACTCCTGGAAACGAGGGCTACCAACTGAAATCAACAGAAAACGATTTCGAGCTACTTTACGTTCCGGGTTTCTTTAACAAACCTGGCTCTGCTACCAATTTGTTGTGCGGAAACACCCGAAACGATAAGTAAGTGCAGCGGAATGTAAATGGAAGAATAAGAACACAGATTTAACGTGGTTCGGCAATTCGCCTACATCCACGGGAAACAACAATTTTCAGATTAGAGAAAATTTACACACACAAATTTATCTCTCAGGATCCTCACTTTGTACTGAAGCTAATACTTAGCTGAAAATGGGATGATATTACAAATGAGGAAGGGGTAGTTTATATAGGTGAACATGGTGTCATTTTTTCTCTTCCGTAAGTCATTTTTCCAGCAGCCATGGAAGACTTCTTAGGAGCCATCATTTGAATAGTTAGCCTCCATTTGAATAGCTAAACACATGCTTGAAATGAGCCACAATTCCAACAATCCATTCAGACGAAGAAGAGTATATGGCGATTTCTGACAGTTCCGATCGACTAAAGCACTTCCGTTGTTCACACAATATGGGAGGAGATCGAGTCAACCAGTTCAGGTCTCAAGATTTTCCTATTCATCGCCTTCTTAATTCATTCCTTTTTCTTTCATACGATCTTAATTCATCTTCATAACTTATTTTTTTCTTTTCTTTTTCTTCCGTGGTCAAGCAGTCACCGACGATCATCTTTCAATGTTAGTCGTTTATTACGAAATGCCTGTTTTCATTCTATTTTTTCACTTATTCTGCGAAGCTCGAAGATTGCAATTTTTGTTTGGGAGGAATTTGGAAAGAGCGACAATGATAGTTGATCAAAGAGGAGTCAAGAAAATCAGTGGTCAACCCATTGGACGCTGTGTTTTTCAGGTTCCCTTCTCGCTTACCCCTCAGATGTTTGTTAAAAGGCTTGTGGCACAGACCAGAGGGAAAAAGGGTTAGAAACGGTGGGGATTAATGTTTTGTTCAGTTTTTCATTCTTATATGATGCTATAAACAGAGGGGAACAACTCTGTGTTAGTACTTCTTTCTTATTTTGTTCTTTTTCTCCCCATTCAATGGTGTTTTATTTTTCCTTATTTGACTTATGTTTATTCAATGCTTATGTTATGCATGATTTTCTGTGTAAACACCAGTTAGCTGCAAGGCTTGCCGCGTCCGCTCTCCAAATAGCTCCTTTCCATTTTCCAAGGATGATGTGCAGAGATTCATTGATGATCAGGTAACTTCTTGGTTATGCATTACATAATAAGATTTACTTCCCCTGTTTCAAAGTCATAGAGGTGCTCATTCATAATGCAGCATGGGTAATGACTTTTGAAGTGCTTGACATGGTAAGTTAACTTTTATTATGTGTGAAATAATGTCCAAACCATAAGCTGAACTGACCTATTCTTGAAGCTCGAAAAGCTTGATGATTAACAAAATACACTTTAATATGCTTGTTCCAATTCCATATGAATGCACTACACATCCTGCTAGCTATAAGATGCTATTTTGCTTGTAGTTATTGAAGCCATGTAAGTTGTTGGATTGGCTGATGAATGCTTTCAATGTGCTAAGACTGGATTTTTTTCAACATATTGCCTGCTTCTTTGTGCATGTTAAGTCTTGGATCTGCTTTGATCTGTATGCATCTTGTTCAATTTGTCAGCTTGTTCCTTCCAGCCCAGCTGCGTGTTTGTCCTGACTCAGTTTGTCTGCCCAGCTATGCGTGTTTCATAGTCTGTGTAACAGTCAGATGTGCCTCATTTTTACTACATGTATTAGTCTCAGTTATGCTCCAGTCTTGTATAACATTTGTTTGCATAATCTTGTGTGCTAAATTCTGAACTTGCTCCTATACAAGTGTTCTACAATCTAAGTTGGAATCAGTCTTGTAATCTATTAACATGAATCCGGCTATGTTTTGTGTGTGACTTGCTTGTATTTTTAAGCTTACTCACATGAATTTTCATATGCCTTGATGACTGTGGAATCAAATTTACTTTTTTTTGGGTGGCTATACATCTTGTAATGTTTTTTGTTTGAGTTTTGATGAGGATGTCTGTGTTTGCTTTTAAACAAATTCTTTTATTTTTGAAGGGATTTTTTCTTTGCTTTTAAACAGATTCTGGCAGCAAAGCTTTGGAAGTTTTGGGCTTAAAGGAAGATGAACCAACAAATCTAAATCTACTCCCTGTTTCTCCGGATAATTATGTGTTTTGGAAGTAGAGATTGGTGCTTTTTGTATTGTGTTGAATCATTATTCTTATTTGTTATTATTTTTATTTATTATTTGTATGAATTAAATCTGTTTTTTATTATATATTATTTATCAATTTTGTGAATTAAACCTGTTATCATTTTTGTGAATTAAATCTGTTTTTTATTATATATTATTTATTCTTATTGTTATTTATTATTTATTATTTATTATTTATTATTTTAGTGAATTAAATTTGTTATTTGGCGGTGGAGGGGAAATCCGCCGCCAAAACCATTTTTTACCTGAATTACATCTGATAATGGAATATTGTTTCCTGGCGGTTTTGTATATAATTCCTGGCGGATGAAAACCACCACTAAGCGTTCTTAGCGGCGGATGCAGAAAACCGCCAGCAAAGGGCTTAAAACTTTTAGCGGCGAAGGAAAATACGGCGGATTTTACTGGCGGCAAAAACCGCCGCGAAAGAGTGTTAGTGGCGGATTTCAAGATTTGGCGGCGAAAAAGTATCCGCCGCTAAAGAGCATGTTTTTTGTAGTGATTAGAGGGCAAAAAACCACATAAATTTCTTCATATGCAAGCATCCCTAAAACGATATCATATGCAAGCATCCCTAAAAATAGTTGTTTCGACCTATAAATATGAACCTTTAGAGTTGAATATCATATGTCTGGTTCGTGAGTCGAGAAATCTGCACTTAGCGTTTATTTTCCTTATTTCGATATTATTTCGTGAATTATTTGATGATTTTCAGGATATGAAATATTGGGTTGAGCATCATGGACGAATCTGGAGTGAAAGGAATGGGACTAAGGTATTCTAGAAGCATCCAAGTTAAGTCGGTTGAAGAAAAAAGACAAAAGTACCCTCGGTTTACCAAGAGGCGGTGCCGACTTACTGAGGGTCGAGAAGCTTCCGAAATGCATTTTCTTGGACGAGGGGTCGAATTAGATGTTCCTAAGTCCGTTTAGATAGCTATAAATAAGAGGCTTCACCTCAGAACACAAGTGTACAATTTTCTAGACAATTATTATGCAATAAAAGTTCTTTGTTCTTTATTTTATCTATTTTATGAGTTCTGGTCAGAGAGACGACGGAGTCGCCGCCTAGGGAGAGGTCCGAAGGAGATCTATGCTCGTCTTCAAGGGTATGATTTTATGTCTTTTCCAAGATGTAGATCTATCGTTGTTCTATTTGACTAGTATGTTTTAATTGCTTATTTAGTTTAATTATGTAGTAGTTAGTTTATTTTACCCCATGTGTTATAGATTTGATTCGTTGGTGAAGAAATCATGAAATAGTAGTTGCGTTCTTCAGATCTGCGACGGTCTATATCGCTAGATCTGGATACCTAGTAAATTACTAATTCATGATAATCGGCGCCAGCTATGTTGATCGATAGATTTAATTTACATATTTTTAGCCTGATCATCTATTTGCATGTCTTCGTAAATTAACATGAAGGACTATTAGTGAAGTGTTAATTAGGACAATATCTTGATGGATTCTAGGAACGTGCTGGTCAATGTCGACAGCTGTCTAGGCGGGTTTGCGGTATGAGTTAGCGCTTAATATCGACAGCTCTAGTTCTTTATGCATATAGGCTATTACGGACCAATTAAGGAGGGTAGCTTGCGTATAGATTGTGTACTGCCATTGTCGGAGTAGATAGGGTAAAGAGTTGTAACCGTAGCTGAACAATGAATAAATTCACCAATGGGGAGGACTGTTGCATGTGTGGGGGGAATAAGTAATTACACATAATTGAACTAATACATTAGAAACTCTAGTTTGCTTCGTTGAACTTGCATAATCTTGCTAGTTGATTGTTACCAATTTTACTACTACCTATATCATAGTTGGTCGTAGACCGTTATCGTGACAAGCTCAATCTTAATAATTAGACGTTCTTACGAGTCTCTGTGGGATCGACCTTGATTTGTCAGTACTCTACTACGATAGACCTAGTCCAATTTCTAGTAAGTGCCTTGCACGCGATCATAGGCCGAACAATCAGGATTGGGGCTATACTTTTTACCCACAAGTGTACAATCCAATATAGAATGACCAAACAAATTTCAACTTTGGTGTTTCACACACGTCTCAGGATCAGTCTACTTATCAGCCGCCTAGTGAACAAGGATTGCCAATTTCAAATTTAGGTACAACCGTTGAAGAACTAATGAAGACCTTTTCCACCACTATTGCACAGATAATCCAAATCGAAATGAAAGGGCTTCAAGAGTTGGTACAAGAGGCTTCACAGTTTAGAGACGAGCATGTCGCCTGTGTTCAGAATATGCAAAATCAAATTGGCGAGCTGAAAACTGAGGTGGATCAGCTTAAAGAACAAAGGTTAAAAACATCCCCTCCTCCTATGTGGTATGACGATGAAGACGACCGTCCTATGATTGATCTGACACTAGAGATTGTTGAAGATGTTGATCAACTAAAGGGTGAAGAAATTCACATGGTGTTGGAAAAGTTAGAGGATGATGTGTCTAATTATGAAGAAAATCATCCGGAGGAAGTCAAATTTGAGGAGCCGTTGGAGCCAAAAAGTGTTGACATGGCCGTGGGCATGCAAGAAGGAAGTAGTCTTCCCACTTGATCACTATATTATGAACTGGGCTGTGGAAGCACCTAATCCGGTTCTTATTTTCTTGGGAAGATACTTCACCAAAGTGCCTAGAGCCAAGGCACAACTGATTCTTCCTGAAGATGAGATGGATGGCTCACTCACTGAGTATGCAAGGAAGAATCATGAAAGGAAAACCATTCCATTTGACAATGGATAGCTGAGGTAAGTATGTCTAGTCAAAGACGTTAAAGAAAAGCACTTGTTGGGAGGCAACCCAATTAAAATAAATTTGTTAATTTTATGTTGTTTTGTTTTTCTAATGAATAAGTGAAAAAGAGAGAGATTTGCGTGTTTGGTGGAGGCGTTTGTCTGTTTTGTTTCGCAGGTGAAGAGTTGAATTCCGTGAAGAAATGTGATGCGTTTATTTGAAGTTCATGTGTGGATGCACAAGCTTGGAGGACTTGTTCAAGAAAGGTGATTTTCACTTTCCCTTGAAGTCGGGATCCTAAGGTAATCGGGATGGGTTTTTCCAAAAAAAAAAACTGGGGATAAAATAATTACGATGTGATCACATCGATTTTAAGATGTGTTTTTCAACATTTTTTGTCCAAAAAACAGAAAGTAAACAAATAATGATGTGATCACATCATTTAGGGAGCTGGACTACCACCAAAAAAAAAACCATACAGACACACACAATTTTATTTTTTTCCCTTGTAAATCTTCACCCCACGTCCCTCCCTCCCATTCCTCTTTAAAAATTTAAAAAAACAAAAAAAACAAAAACAAAAACAAAAACCTTTTTTTTTATATTTATTTTATTTTTTGTTCTTTTAAATAAATGCCTCTCCCACCCACAAATATCACTTCCCACCCACCTCCCACATTTCCACCCTTTCTCACCTTCATCCCCAAGCGTCCTCGATGATTCCGGACTCATTCCAATCATCTTCCCTCCCGCACCACCCCGGATGTAATTGACAATACGGCACTCACGGTGCATTCCCCCACGGTCCGAATTGTAAGGTATTCTCATTCCTTTTATTATTTTATTTTATTTTATTTTTTTTTAAATTTTTACTTTTCATATTTAGATTAGTACTTTTTGCATATCATGCATACCATGTTAGTTGCATCTCATTCCATCTTTTGCATTCTTCCTTCCACTTTTAACATACATTGGGGACAATGTATGATTTAAGTGTGGGGGAGCTTTTCATGCATATTCATATTAGAATTGTATTTTTAAGACATTTTAGGACCTCATAGCACCGAGTACGCAAAGTTTGACACTTTACCAACTTTTTCATGTAAATTTTGTGTGACGTAACAATAATAAAATGGTAATTGATCAATGCAAACACACACTTTTATTGATACACACTCACCTTAGGTCACTTGTTTGTGAACTTTGGAGGTAAAATCATTGAGCCCTAACGAAAAGCCACTTAAAAGTGAGGATTTCACCTAGCCAAAAAGCGCACTCGCTCATTTTTCCTTTGAGTGGTATCCACACTTCCAATGTCATTCTAAAATTTGCTTTGAGATGCATTTCGAGACCACACTTTTCAGGTTTAGTGCACTAAAATGATTGAGGCACCTAGGATTTAGCCCTTTCAAGACCTGCTTTTGTTAGCCTACCCATGTTTTGTACCCCCTAGTGAGCCCCTTCTAGCCTGACCCTTTCTTTGACAAACTCCAGAAAATAAACTCATGACCCTTTTCTTACGATATACCCCTCTTTTGTTGACCCTATTGTCAAGAGATTGTGTGAATAGTTGCATGAAACTTTGGAGAAGTGCCAAGAAGCAAGTATCTAGGGAGTATGGCTCGAGATATAGAGCGGTTTTGAAAGCCTTGTGGAATATCGGAGAAAAATGTCGTCATAAGAATCGTGAATTTCAGTTTTCGCCTATGTCGGGACTCGAGATGTTGAAGAGAGGACAATGCCTATAAAGCCAACCGTGGATTACGCTTTAGAGTCACATTGGATCAATAATAATAATAATAATAATAATAATAATATTATTATTATTATTATTATAGGATTTTCTAAAAATAAATGGGCTTGGCCCAAGAATTTCCATTATGAAATTCTTTTACGTAAACAACACATTAGTAAATATATATGAGGTTGAGATTTTTCATTAGAACGGTGGAGGGAGTTCGGACGGCAAGAAACAAGACAGAAACGCTGCGCATCATTGATGTAGTGCAGGTGGATTCATTTCTTTCCCTTCGGTATAATAATTTTGTCATTGTTCTTTTTGTATTTTTTTATTTCTATCAGTAGGTAATTTTATATTTCCGGTTAATTGATTATTGAACCATCGATTCCATATGGTTGTGAGGTCTAATTGATTTCTTGCTCATTGATTTGTTGATATTTATTCGTTTTCCGGGCAATAATTTGATGACTACATAATTGATTTAATTGTTTCTGCAAGATAATTAAGTCATTATTCAGTTGAGCACCAACTAAAACGATAAATACGTCTAAGTTTATTGGTTTTAGTATAGTGGTGAGTGATATGATTTTGCCGGTTCGTAGCGTGTATAATCCACTATCACAAAAACGAATAATCTAGGTTAAAATTGGTCCGGTTGGCCAAATACATTGAATTGGGTCTCTCAAACCTTAATGCTTCCGGGATTCCAAACTCTTATGACCGTGTCTAGGGGTGTCTTCCGCTTAAAGAATAATTAATGACCAGGTCTTCATTATCGAATTTAGAAGAGATTGGTCACATGGCGGTTGTCGGTGGCTATAACCAATTTATTAATAATTCAGTGAATCATCCGTGAACCGATGATCAATCATGGGAATTGAGGTGGAAATAATTAGTTAACTGTAGCTCTTTTTCGTTTGTTTTTCTAGACTTTTTTTCGTTTTAGCTCTTTGGAAGTAGTTATAAAATAAATTAAAATATATTTTATTTTACGAATTTTAAGAGAAATAAGTCCACCGTTCCCTGTGGGTTCGACCTTGCTTCCGCTATACTAACTATAGAGGTAGTAGGTAATTTATCTTTGGAGGTTTGACGACCCACCAAATTTTGGCACCGTTGCCGGGGAACGGTGTTAAGTGATTTATTTCATTTGAAATTTTGTGTATAGTTTTTATTTTGTGTTGCCCTTGTTTGCAAGCTTGTCAGGTTACAACTACTCAAGTCTGATGGTGAATCACGATCAATACGTATACCGGGTGAACAACTCATATGAGGAGAGATATTATTGATGACGGTCAAATTATACCCGTAAAAGTCATCAACATTATCCTTAAATCGAGATTAATAATATTTATTTTATATTAAATTACATGCTTATAATGATTATCTTCTATTGTGTAATTTAAAATATATAATTTGGTATTTATCCGTTTTTATTATTTAAAAGAGATAATTTGATATTTATCCGGTTTATTATTTAAATGTGATTTACTTTGGGATAAATATTTATTTTGTAGAGGATAATTACAAATGGACAAATTAAATACAAGATAAATCCAAGCAAATCCGGATGCATTGAAGATAAAGATCGGATAAGCACGAAAAAAGGAGTAAGGCATGACAAGAGCCGGCGAGCCAATCCGAAGAGTTGGCGCCGATGGGGGACGCATAAAGGGGGGGCGCATTTTGCTTTTTTTTGGAGATCGGCCGGGAGTTATCTTTAATTGTTTTGATATTTTGAAGTATATCTTTAAAATCACTTGAACCCCTATAAATAGAAATTTGCATTTAATTTTATTTACACACACCCTCAGACACCTTAGACACTTCTCATAATTCATAATAAAAATCCTCTGTTTTATCAGTGCAGTTTTTAATACAAGCTCTACAATAATGTAAGTTCTTGTATTTATTTGTTCTTAGTTCTTTATAATTAAGTCCCCAATTATTGTTTATCGTTTGAGGTTGTTCGTTCTTCACCGGACGATGTGAGGCAGTGGGGATTCCTTGTCTATAAGGATCCACACGCCCAGATCTGTTATCCGGTGACCTATAGATGACTTTGGTATGATCGACAACCATGTTTTTAGTAGATCTATATAATTGCTTTATGAATCTCTATATTATCCGTTACGTATGTAGAAGCGCTAAGATTTAGTTGTTCGACGCGTCAATCTAGCCACGTCTTTATGGTGTGATTGTCCACCCGAATTTCTTATCTTAGTAGGTATGGCTACGACTCACGTTGCTCGTCTGTTTTAATTAGCGTATTATTAGGAAATACCAATATAGGGCTCTAGGTCGGCTTATGAATTGATATTCGGGACTTTCGGTGAGATCTAGATACATTCAGTATTTGGGAATTGTCGACACGTAGTATCGTAAATCGTAGATTAACATGAGACCGTCGCGGTAATTGTTAATAGGATGAGAGGCGATGCGATCTCTTAGGAAGTACGCCTAATCACAGGAATGTTGCCTAGGTGAGGAATACGGTTAATATCGGCATCCCTAGTTTTGTAAGCGTGCGAGTTATGTGAGATGGAGGCCGAAAAAGCGAAGTCACGTAATGTAGCATAGTGATCTAGATGGCCTACCCGGAGCTAGATCTAGTTTAGGGGATGACTCCCGTAGCCAATATAAAAGAGATACGAATCGGATTTATAGTTGTCGAGTCTAGCTTAATTATATAGAATCTCTAGATCCAAACGATAACATAATAATTGGGGAGGTTAATTACTTATACGTTTATGTGTTGTGTCGGGTCGTGTCCTTTACTTTTTCTTGTCTTTTGTTGGTCATAGACCGCCTCTATGTGCTTGACATAAATGATTAATTGTTTGTATATAAATGATCCACAATTGGTTTCCTGTGGGATCGACCTTGATTCGCTATAGCTATACTACGATGGACCTAGTCCTCTTGCTAGTATTGGTTTATGGTGGTCAAGTATTTTATTATCACTTGATCTACGTCATCAAGTTTTTGGCGCCGTTGCCGGGAACCAACGGTCAATTTTATATATAAATAATTTTTATTCATGTTAAGTTTTCATTTTTAGAGTCTGTTTTTACGTTTTGAGCCCTCTGGTTATCTCGCTCTGTGTAAAAATTCGAATCTGGAACACGTTTTGCTCCAGTGAGCCTCTCATTTGCCAAATGAGCCTGGTTCTATTTTCAGGACTTCCGTGTCTTTTTATCTCCGTATGTTTAATCCGTGGAGTCGATAGCAGCATGGGAAACCATGTTGAAGTCGACGGTCTGTTTTGTTTTTGTTTTTCTTACATTTGGCGAAACCAGGAAACAATAATCCGAGTCGGTAATTTTTCGTGGGCGCTGAGAAAATAACCCAGCAACATGTGGAGCTACGAATATACGATGGGAAAAGCAATGGAAGCAACACCTTTAAAGCACCAAGAGGGCTCCGAGAAAATAAATATTAAAAGGTTCGAATTATTCGTGGTACAATGTTGAAAGCAAGGTACTACCTTTTTTGCTTATGTTTTACTATCTTTTGGTTTTTTTTGAACATAAGTTAGTCTTTACATGAACCTAAATGAGAATCTTAGCCCGGAGTGAGTTTCAAGATTAATTTTATTAGTGCCGAAGGATCTGCCCCAAATCTGTCTCATCTAGAAGGTGTATGGAAACATGTAGTGGTTGAAGGAAGCAGTGAATAAAGAGTTCCTCGTAGTTCTGTCAAAATCTCATTGTCCTATGGATGAGATTGCTTCTACTGGCTAGGGGAGCAACAATTTGTGTAGTTTTTAAGAATTCTAAATCTAAAAAAAAGACGTTGAGTTTTGAGAGAGCATAATGAAGCAGCATTATAGAGGATACGATTAAAATGGGTCCCTAGGACTAAATCTGCCTAGAATTCACTAATTCCTAAAAAGTGAGCCGAGGTAAGAGCTTTGTATAAATGGTATGGATAGATGTCGTTTCCTAGGTCTCACAACCAAGGGAAGGGTATTACTCCACAAAAGTAACGAGCCCACCTCATATAGTGCTCAAAGGGTCAAAATCTGGCGATCCAAGAAGGATAACTGACAAGGATATATTTTTTTGGAAAGTCGAGCTGAGGACTTTAAACTCAGAACTACTTCTAAAACCTTTAGGATTTCTTTTTAGGATTTTAGGTTTTACTTTCTTTGAGTCAAATAAGAGTAACGTGACATATGTTGAGGTTTTTTATTTTGCCGTGTTCCGATGGCCATTAGGCTAAGGATGTGCAAAACTTTTTTTCTCAATATGGGCCACGTGAAGTAGAGTTCTGTAGGAGAGTCGAGAAATTGCTAAAGAAAAAGAAATTTAGCAATCAACCTTAAGATGGAAGCATTAAGAGAACTTGAAAATTATCGAACGCGAGCGAGAGAATGATTGGTGCGAACAAGAACGCTTTTGGTCAACTCCCAAAACTTTTTAGAATGGTGATCCGAGTGAATATCCAAAGTTGTGTGCAATTCGTTCTGCAACTACCCTTATCCTTTCCTTTGTACATTTTCACCCTTCGACCTTTCTATTCTCTCATCAATCTGCCTCACGGTTCACATTTCTAACCATTCTTTCATCCCCTCTCTTTCTTTCCATCTATTTCACTCTCCCACCCTAACCCAATCCCTTCACCAATGCCTACCCGAACCCATATTCTAAACCAATTTCAACCAACCCATAATCACACTGTCTTACCCACCCTTTATCTTTTCTTACCATCCTTCACTATCTTTTTCTAAACCCATCATCTCACCTTCCGTTGCGGAATTTGAATATTGCTAAGTTTTAATGATTATCTTTTATCATTTTGGTTTTCGTGATCCAAGCTGGGGTAAGTATGGCTCTGAACCTAGCTAGATTTTAAAGGTTTTTGATTCGATCAAATCTCATGTTTTCACGCATGGGCAAATGCTTTTTGATCTTTGTCTTCTCCATCCGGTTTCGAGAATATTTTTGTGGTGGAGGATATCGACGAAGACGATCTTCTTTTGTTGATTGTTTATTTTTCTTTCTATTTAGTATTTTTCTTTTTGCGTCTATATATGTATCCTTTTCTTATTCGTTTTAGCATTCGTGTATGAACGAGTCGTTTTAACTCTTCGGTTTTCCTTGTCATTGGGTGTACAAAATAAAATGGCTTAATTTATTTTTGGATATTTTATATCTAATTACTGCCACATTATTTTATATCTTCCATTGACGTGTTATTAACGGTTTCGTGGAGTTTCTGTTTGGTTTGCTTTACCAGGATTTTGTTTGATCATCCATGACGTGTTTGGATTACTCCGATGTTCTGCATCTACTTGAGAGCCGTTTCCAGAGCTAAGTCTTTTTCTTAAAATCTCATTTTTCTTTGTCTTTGGGGACAATGACATGTTTAAGTGGGGGGGTAGGAGACTTAGCTATGATGTGATATGTGTTAAAATTGAATGAAACGGTGAAAAATTGAAAAAAGTTGAATAAATGCCATATTATTCATCTCGTACCCTTAGAATTGTGAGTTCCTAGCTAAGAATTGATAGGTAAGGAACCAAGTTGCATGAGTACGTGATCATTTTATACTTACGTGAATGTAAATTTAAGGATACTCATGCCGATTGTTGCAAGTAGTTATTTATTATTCGATTACTCAATCTTTGAATCGATTTTTACCGTACGAATTAAAATAACTGAAGAAATTATGTGTACATTGCGTAGATGATTGGTTATGTGAACTTAGTGTCGATATTTATCTGCTGATGTATTCCTATCTTCTGACCATCAAAGCGGAGTAATAAGCTTGAGAATAATCTGTGTTTTGACAATGTGTTAAACACTGGGCTTATAGTAACATTACCAAAGTAGCTTCGCGCTTGTGGTAATATTCAATGCTATTGACCAATCCGTGAAAGGGGATTCTTGCAATGCATAATTTACTTTTAAAGCAAGTTTCTTTCTTGAGATGTACATGTTAATGCTTGAAAATATGAAAATGTGAGAAAAAATTCAACTTTTAAGAGGCTTCGAGTATTTTTGTCGGTCTCCAAGTCCAAAAACCTCTTAGATAATGCTCTTGCTTATTGCACCATGTCTTTACCCATGCGAGGCTTAAGAAGTGGGAATACTGATGTTGGTAGGTTGAGATTACGAAGTTAGCATAAACTCTAATCTTACCACGATTATATAAAACTGAATGCACATGCACACATCACTTCGATTTATAGCGAGTAGTGAATGATGAATGTCTTATGAGCATGAATAGTATGAGTTGACTCGAGTTTCTTATGTAAGTATGATTTAATCATGGAAAATGTTGTCTTGGGGAATGACTGTCTCGAATTTAGGGTTTTCTGGTGGCTGCAGTCGAATTGATATGATATGATTAGGGTTGAGATAATGCGGCTATATATAGAATTTTAAGTCAGTTCCAGCATGTCGGCCGCTGGACGCCCGTCCACTCCTTCTGGACGCTCGTCCAGTCTTCAACAAAAACTTCGAGTCGGGCTGAGTCTTCATCAGACGCCCGTCCTTCACAAAATTGGACGCTCGTTCACTAAAATCTTCACAACTCTGAATCAACTTCCCTCTCCTGGACGCTCGTCCACTTTCTTCGACGCCGTCCCACTCGACGCTTGATTCAAGCTTACGGGCGCTTGATCCAGATCGACTTAATCTTGATTTTTCCATACTTATCTCTTCTTCTTCGATCCAAATCATCATTATCTCTTCTATCATTAATTAAATCCGACTCTTATCTCTTTTTTATCATCATTTGAGCATCAAACACGTACCTATAACACATTAAAACATCGCAAAACGTAATATCATCCAAATAATCATAAAATCAAAATTAAAACACCAAAATTAACCTATTTTGCGAATAACTCATTAAAAACCTCATTTACTCAATACTTCAATATAAAGCTCGGTTTCTATGAAAAACATCCAGATATGGGGGAAATTGACATAAAATATATCCTTATAAAACGTATAAAATCACCCTTAACAATGACTTATTGATGTTTTGTTCGGGACAACCAAAGTCTAAGTGGGGGGTAGTTGATGACGGTCAAATTATACCCGTAAAGTCATCAACATTATCCTTAAATCGAGATTAATAATATTTATTTTATATTAAATTACATGCTTATAATGATTATCTTCTATTGTGTAATTTAAATATATAATTTGGTATTTATCCGTTTTTATTATTTAAAAGAGATAATTTGGTATTTATCCGGTTTATTATTTAAATGTGATTTACTTTGGGATAAATATTTATTTTGTAGAGGATAATTACAAATGGACAAATTAAATACAAGATAAATCCAAGCAAATCCGGATGCATTGAAGATAAAGATCGGATAAGCACGAAAAGAGGAGTAAGGCATGACAAGAGCCGGCGAGCCAATCCTAACAGTTGGCGCCAATGGGGGACGCATAAAGGGGGTGCATTTTGCTTTTTTTGGAGATCGGCCAGGAGTTATCTTTAATTGTTTTGTTATTTTGAAGTATATCTTTAAATCAGCTTGAACCCCTATAAATAGAGCTGTACGAATTTTATTTACACACACCCTCAGACACCTTAGACACTTCTCACAATTCATAATAAAAATCCTCAGTTTTATCAGAGCAGTTTTTAATACAAGTTCTGGAATAATGTAAGTTCTTGTATTTATTTGTTCTTAGTTCTTTATAATTAAGTCCCAATTATTGTTTATCGTTTAAGGTTGTTCGTTCTTCACCGGACGATGTAGCTCTAAGGATACGATATGAGGCAGTGGGGATTCCTTGTCTATAAGGAACCACACGCCCAGATCTGTTATCCGGTGACCTATAGATGACTTTGGTATGATCGACAACCGTGTTTTTAGTAGATCTATATAATTGCTTTATGAATCTCTATTTTATCCGTTACGTATGTAGAAACGCTAAGATTTAGTTGTTCGTCGTGTCAATCTAGCTACGTCTTTATGGTGTGATTGTCCACCTAGAATTTCTTATCTTAGTAGGTATGGCTACTGACTACGTTGCTCGTCTATTTTAATTAGCGTATTATTAGGAAATACCAATATATGGCTCTAGGTCGGCTTATGAATTGATCTTCTGGGACTTTCAATGAGATCTAGATCATTACGTATTTGGGAATTGTCGACACCTAGTTATACGTAAATCGTAGATTAACATGAGACCGTGCAGGTAATTCTTAATGGGACAGAGGCGATGCGATCGCTTAGGAAATACGCTTTAATCACAGGAATGTTGCCTAGGTGAGGAATACGGTTAATATCGGCATCCTTAGTTTTGTAAGCGCGTGCGAGTTATATGAGATGGAGGCCGAAAGCAAGAAGTCACGTCTTGTAGCATAGTGATCTAGATGGCCTACCCGGAGCTAGATCTAGTTTAGGGGATGACTCCCGTAGCCAATATAAAAGAGATACGAATCGGATTAATAGTTGTCGAGTCAATCTTAATTATATAGAATCTCTAGATCCAAACGATAACATAATAATTGGGGAGGTTAATTACTTGTACATTTATGTGTTGTGTCGGGTCGTGTCCTTTACCTTTTCTTGTCTTTTGTTGGTCATAGACCGCATCTATGTGCTTGACATGAATGATTAATTGTTTGTATATATATAAATGATCCACAATTGGTTACCTGTGGGATCGACCTTGATTCGCTATAGCTATACTACGATGGACCTAGTCCTCTTGCTAGTATTGGTTTATGGTGGTCAAGTATTTTATTATCACTTGATCTACGTCATCAATTATCCATGTAGGCCGAACAATCAGGATTGGGGCTATACTTTTTACCCACAAGAGTACAATCCAATATGGAATGACCAAACATATTTCAACTTTGGTTTTTCACACATGTCTCAGGATCGGTCTACTTATCAGCCGCCTAGTGAACAAGGATTGTCAATTTCAAATTCAGGTAGAACCGTTGAAGAACTAATGAAGACCTTTTCTACCACTATGCACAGATAATCCAAATCGAAATGAAACCGCTTCAAGAGTTGGAACAAGAGGCTTCACAGTTCAGAGACGAGCATGTCGCCTGGGTTCAGAATATGCAAAATCAAATTGGCGAGCTGAAAACTGAGGTGGATCAGCTTAAAGAACAAAGGTTAAAAACATCCCCTCCTCCTATGTGGTATGACGATGAAGACGACCGTCCTATGATTGATCTGACACTAGAGATTGTTGAAGATGTTGATCAACTAAAGGTGATGACGGTCGATTTGTACCCATTATTCTGCAATCTTTACCCTTGATTTTGATGTGAAATAACCTTAAGAGAGTGATAATGAGTCATTAAGTGCCTAATTTAGATATACCCCGTGTTATGATTTATTATTATGCATTTCGGTAAGTTATCAAGTATTTGGTATTACAAACTATGTTTTTATATGATAAATACAGTGAGCATTATGGACGGACTACGGAGAAAGAATTAAAGATCCAGGACAGTACAGAGCCCAACAGAAGATAGAAGACAGAGCCCAACAGAAGATAGAAGACAGAGCCCAGAAGAAGGGAAGGCTCGGTCGACCGAGCCCAGCTATTCGGTCGACCGAGTGGACTTAAAGCCCAGCACAGTCCAGCGTATTACTTAAGTCGGTTAGGGTTTAGGGAACCCGATCCTTAGTCGGTTTCTAAGTCGGTTATGAGCTCTATATAAACACATTGTCATTAGTATTATGTATTCATTCATACATTGATTTAATCATTGATAAAAGAGCACTACAAATTGAGAGTTTTTCAGCAAGTTAGGGCTGCAACAATGTAAGCCCTTAATCTTCATGTTTTATTCTCAAGTAATTAATTCTTCCAATTATGTTCTTATCGTTTGAATTAATTAAACATAGCTAGATGATGTGATTCTCGGCTATGACGTTAGGTGGTGGTGACACCTTGTCAATGAGGATCCCATGACCTACGTCATAATCTAGATTTATTCATGACTCTATGTGATTTAATTACTGTGTATCTATGATAGTTTATATGAGTGATGTATGAATTGCTGTTTAATCTGTTCTGTATAAGGAGACGCTGAGAGGTTATTTCTAGGATGTAATTAGGGTTGAATTCGTCCGGGTGACCGAACGGAGTCGTTCGGTCGACCGAGCCTTTATTCTCGGTCGACCGAGCCCTAGTTTCGTTAGTTAAGTCTGCCACGTCTTTATGGTGGGTTTGACCCAGTTGAATTTACTTTCTCAGTAGGTATGGCTATGGCTACGCTCGTCGATTTTTCATTAGCGTATTATTAGGAAATACCAATATGAGACGTCTAGTTCGGCTCATGAATAATCTTTCGGGACTTTCAGCAAGATCTAGATTAGTTTTGTATTAGGGAATTGTCGACACCTAGTCATACGTGAATCGTAGATTAACAAGAGACTTACCAAGTAATTGTTAATAGGGCGAGGCTTGAGCGATCGTTTAGGAAAGTACGCCTAACCATAGGAATGTTGCCTAAGCGAGGTGTACGGTTAATATCGGCATCCTTAGAATAATGAGCGTGTGAGTTATATGAGATGGATACCCAAAAGGTGAAGTCACGTAACAATACCACAGTGATCTAGTAACCTAACCGGTGCTAAGTGAAGTTAAAGGGATGACTCCGTAGCCAATTAAATATGAATACACCCAGATTGATGATTAATGAGTTAGGTTATCTTATATAAGTTGTCTTGGTCCAAACGATAACGTTGGTAATTGGAAGGTTAATTACGTATGTGTCTTTTAAGTTTGAGTTTGTTTATTTTATTTTGTCTTTTATGTTGGTCTTAGATCGTTGTTCAATAACGAATTAGGTGAGTTAATTATTTAAGCCTAGGGTCCACATTTTGATTCCCCGAGGATCGACCTTGATTCACCATCGCTATGCTATGATGTACCTAGTGCTATTGCTAGTATTTGGTGGTCAAGTAAAATAAATTTATAACTTTGATCGGACCGCAATCAAGTTTTTGGCGCCGTTGCCGGGGAATCAATGGCCCAATGATTGTTTAAATAATTATTTTTATCTACTTCGTTCTTTCTTTATTGTTTTTAGTTGTATTATTTATTTTTCTTATGACGAATTATCTGTACTTGTATCTTTGTTAAAGGATTAAAGCGAGGAATGGGAAGATATTTGTTCGGTCGATCGAACGTATTCACTCGGATCGACCGAGCCTCTTCCAACTTTTATTTTATATACGATGTTGTTTCCCAAGTGTTCTGTTTCCCCTGTTTGTAGGTTGTAAGTTTGACAACATGTATGAGCAATCATATCTTTGTTTGTCAATTTACTAATTGTTTATTGTTTTTCAAATATTGCGAGATAATTCAAGTAAATCACTCACTTAACTCGCTTCAAGATCAGCAAAATGTCATCAACCAATTTTCTTGAAGCCAAAGAAGAAGTTAAGGTTTTACTTAACCAAAACTACACCTAAAAAGCCGTTAACACCAAAGCTCATGGAAAGGATAGAAAAGATGAAAGCGAAAATCGAGAGGCAAGGAAATCGAGGAGGCTAAAAAGCCTATTGGCAAAGAGGTATGTCTATTTTGAATCCAGAGGAAATTTCTTGGATTCGATTCACTTTTTAGATTATGATGATTACATGTCCGAGATAGAATCTGAGTCAGAGGGTAGCACAGCTATGGAGAGCCCTATTGTCACCTGTTCTAGAGATGAAATATTGATTAAAGACGAGTCTCGACTGATGCAAAAGTTAGCAGACCTAGGAGCTTTTATGGTTGGAGTAACCCTAGAACAAACCCACTTAGATTTAGCCTTGATTGATTCCGGTTCGAGCCTTAATATCTTTCCTAAAAGCCTTTGTGATAGGAATTTCATTTTAACACCCACTAACACCCCGCTCCAAGTTAGATTAGCGGATGGAACTAGGACAATCATGACTGAGAGGCGAACAACATGATTATTGGTGTGGGGCAATTACGGTTTAAGATAGACATAGTGGTAATGGAAATCGAGGAACATCTGAATGCCCAATCATTTTGGGTAGATCGTTTATCAACACCGCTTAGAGCCTTCATGCGGATGACCGGACATGAGATAGTATTGTTTGACGCCAAGGGTTCTGAGTGTTATGGGATAACAAATCCAAATTTCCCTGTACCGGTAAGTGTGAATGTGTTAGAGGTAGTTGGTTCGGAGAAGCTTGATGCCATTCAAGGGTTAGGAAAGGATGCTGATGATAATGTCGAGGATAAAGATGAGAAGGAAGTCCTTACTATTCTAAGTCGGAATAGGTCGATTCACCTGCACGTACGACCAATATTGAAGTCAGAGACCTACCTAAGGATAGGAGGACCAGAGCGAAAAGCGAACTAGGAGAGTTCGTAACAAAAGCTCATCGAAATCGGAGATGAATCCAAAAGTCGGCGCTTGTCTAGATGGTCAATTAATTTGTCTTTTCATTGGACTAAAATCCAAAGGAAGGGCACTCGTAGAAAAGGACGGTAAAACTTTTTCGGTGAAAGTCGGCCGGGTGAAAGCCTGGCAAGTCAAGGCAGTGTTTAGGAGTGATGATTTTGGAAGTCGAGCTATAGACTCAAAAATTTAGAATATTTTTTCGTTTCATGTATTTTATTTTATTTCATCTTTATTTTTAGTATGAATAAAAGTAACGTAGAATGACAAGAGCTTTTTTTTTATTTTTGCCGTGTTCCAATGACCATTAGGTTACGGATGTGCAAAAAGTTTTTTTTACTCGAATCATTTTAACGTAAAGTAGAGTAGGAAGAGAAATCATTATAAAATGTATTGATAATGAGAATTTGGTGAAAAGATGCTTAGTTTTAAATTTGTATTATTTGGAAAAAGTGAAGATTTATATGTTAATGGATTATGGTTGGATTATTCGATTTTTGAGGTGAGGATTTTTCAAATTGTGACATAATAATTTTGATAGACTTATGTGTTCTAGCTTGAAAATTTCGTGTGTATCAAATTGAGGAGGTCAACTATCATTTATTTTTACACATCCCCATTTTTCATTTCCCAATACACCTTTTCATTTTCCCCATTAATTTATTCCTCGAACAAAACCATTCCACTCCTCAATCCTTGCCTTTCTATCTCCACCAATCACCTTCCACCATTTCAATCCTTTCACTTTCCACATATTTCTATTTAAACTTCATTTTTCTCTTCATCATTTCTACACCACAAAATCTTCATCTTCTCCAAATCCCCAATTTTCTTCTCTCCATTAATTCCCATTTCCAATATTTCTAATACTTTCCATCCACCCAAGATTGGGGATAGTGATTTAAATGATCCCCTCCAATATCACAATCTGTGATTGTTCATATCTCTGAAGGATTATCCAACCCAGCATCACAGGGAGACTGAACCTCGGCAATGAGCCTTCATCGATTCGGTCGGCCGAACCCTCTACCTTTCGGTCAACGAGGCCATTCTCTCGGTCGACCGAGAGCTTTCAACTGCTGCATCATTCTGTCAGTGTTGCTCTATTCCGGTTCTGCAATTATGCCACCAAGACGCCGATCCTCCGCACAGTTTGTAGCAGTCGACGATGCCATACCCTTGATCAACGGGGTACCGCAATTCGCTAGCCAAGAGGTATTTTCGGTTTATCGGAATTTCTTCAACAATTCGCCGGTACACTGGGCTCGGGGATTAGATTTGACCAACTGTGGTCAAGAGCTGTTCGATCTCGTGGAATATTATCAGTGGCAAGAGGTTGTTGCGCCACCTGGCCAAGTCAATGTCGACTGGGTAAGAGAGTTTTATTCTTATTTACGCGTGCACCCACACACGAATTTAGTCCAAGTTCGTGGCAAATCCATTGTTATTACTCCGGGGACGCTTAATAATTATTATGGTCTCGATACCCCGGAGGAGGAGCCAGAGTACACTGTCACGTTTAATGAGTCTGATGCATGGTTGGAGGAGGTTGGTGCCCATCTCGGGATAGCATGGACAATAGGGGAAGTTGCTCGCACTTTTGAGGAGCCAGACTTTAGGCGGTGGGAAGATAAGTGCTTACATAGGCTTATCCGTTCTAACATTATTCCGGCCAAGCATGTGTCTACAGTTTATTATGCACATGCTACGCTGATGTATTGGTTGAGCAGAGGATGGCCTGTTAATATTGGGGCACTGATGTGTTCTGAGATGACTGCCGATGCCCGCAAGCCTAGACACATGCTGCCCTATGGTTCATTGATCACTTCATTATGTGAGGCAGCTGAGTGCCCAGTGCTAGGCAGTGACTCCTATGTTAGGCCCATGCCTATCCTATCTTTGGATTCTGTTGCACCACCTCTTGTGCATCATGATGATCACGGTCCAGGTGATGACGATGCGCAATTCCAAGATTTTCCTGAAGCGAATCCCAATGTTCTTCCATTAGCTTCCGTTGATCCGAATGATATACCTTCGGACTAAGCATCTGTGTTTGTTAATCTATTAATTTTCTGTTTATCAATGTGTTTTTATTCTTGATTTCGGTGTACCAATAAGTTAAGTCGTGTTGTATGGAGTTCGTTTTGAATTTCCCTAATGAATAAAATTTGTCTTATTTAATGTGTTGGATATTTGTGCATTATTCTCACTATAATTATTAAGTATGGGCTTAAATATGTTTAAGGCAATTATTATACCTTTTACAGTCCATTTGATATGATTATATTTTTCTGGACTAACCTCATGAATGAGTTCCAAGTTTTTGTTAAAGATGTTTGTTGCAGAGGTTGCATTTTATTGCAGTTGGTAACCGTATTTGTCTGTCAAAATTCTCCGGAGTTCATCAAGACTTGTTCAACTCCCGCACTTATTCCAGAGCTAAGTTCCTTGTTCTTATTTTTATACATTGAGGACAATGCATAGTTTAAGTGGGGGGTATGAGTCACTTAGCTCATTTAGCATACTTGAATAAGTTTGTATATCAAATAATGAGTAAATTTAAATTTAAGACTTTTACACTTACAATCACACTTATTCTTTTGTGAATTCCCGAATTTTGTATTTAATAAGGTAGGAACCATATGTCGTTAGTACGTGGTCATATTATACTCTTGCGATATAATTTCAGTAAGCTTAAATATATTCATATTTTAAGTTGCAAGTAGTTATTTATTATTCGATTGCTCAAAATATGGATCAACGTTTACCACGCTTATTAAAAAATGGAAATATATGTGTACATTGCATAGATAATGGATTGTGCCTGCCTGGTAATCAATACTTATCGTCTGATGTATTCTTAATCTTCTAGCTACAAAAGCGGAATAATAAGCTTGAGATATATCTGTGTTTTACCAATGAGTGAAACACTGGGCTTGTAGTCAATTACCAAAGTAGCCTTGTGCTTGTGGTAATATTCATTTCTATATTTGATCTAAGATAGGGGGATACTTTAAAAAGTTTTCTTCCTTGAGATTTGTAGTATTTGAAAAATGTGAAGAATTGAAAAATTCAACTCTTAAGAGGCTTTGAGTAGTACTCGGTCTCCAAGTCCAAAAACCGTATAGATATATTCTTGCTTATTGTTCTAGTGCTTTACCCATTGCGAGGCTTAAGCAGAGGAATGCTGATGATGGTGGGACTTGAGAATTCAAAGTTGGCATAACCATTAATCATGCCACATTTATAAAACCAATGCATGTGCACACATCACTTCGATTCATACCGAGTAGTGAATAATGGATATCTTATTAGCATGTATAGTATGAGTTGATTCGGGTTTCTTGTGTGAGTATGGTGTGACCCACTGGAAAATGATCATATGGGGAATAACTTGTTAATACTTTGATCGGGACGATCAAAGGCTAAGTGAAGCGATTGATGACGGTCGATTTGTACCCATTATTCTCGCAATCTTTACCCTTGATTTTGATGTGAAATAACCTTAAGAGAGTGATAATGAGTCATTAAGTGCCTAATTTAGATATACCCGTGTTATGATTTATTATTATGCATTTCGGTAAGTTATCAAGTATTTGGTATTACAAACTATGTTTTTATATGATAAATACAAATGAGCATTATGGACGGACTACGGAGAAAGAATTAAAGATCCGGGGGCGATCTGAGCCCAAATGAGAAGATAGAAGACAGAGCGAGGAAGAAGGAAGGCTCGGTCGACCGAGCCCAACTATTCGGTCGACCGAGTGGACTTAAAGCCCAAAGACACCAGCGTATTACTTAAGTCGGTTAGGGTTTAGGGAACCCGATCCTTAGTCGGTTTCTAAGTCGGTTATGAGCTCTATATAAACACATTGTCATTAGTATTATGTATTCTGTTCGGTAAAAACGAGTTTTACAATTTATAACCGAAACACCCCAAGTATAAGGATCGTAGTATAGGATGTTAACGGGTCGTCCTAAGGGAATGGAACGTTTATCGAATTCAAATATAAACCTATATCGATTATGTCACTAAACTACTACTAAACTAAGGTTGAAACTAACTAAAAACCTAAGGAATAAACCTAAGAACTGAACCCTAAAACTAAAACTAAAACAGAAATAAAACAGGCTGAAAAATAAGAAAACAGAAGGATGGACGAGCGTTCACTAAAGTGAACGAGCGTCTGGAAACTAAAGCTAACGGACGGGCGTTCGATTTCACGGACGAGCGTCTGAATATGAACTGGAACAGAAAATATGCAGGAAAATAGCAGGAAACTAGGGTTCTAAAACTAAAACTTAACTAAAGATTAAACTAATGATTCGATTAATAAACAATAAAGGAAAACACAGCAAGGCGATCAGATTCCACCCATCAACCAACAACTCAACTAGATGATGATTTAGAACATAGTTTTTAGTAGTGATTTTTCATGGATTCAATTAAATATCTCTAACCAAATTCTAGGGTTTCGTTTATCTTTTTCAAGTAAACTAAACATGCAATCAAAACGAAATCACGAGATCGTTTCCAAACTCTTACTCAACTAAACATGCCTAATCTCTTATAACATGATTAGATGCATCACTTAAACGAAAGAGAACTCAAATAAACAGACTTTCATAAATTTATTCAAGCATAAAGATAGATAAATAGATCGTTTCACGAATTGATAATTCAACAAAACATGGCAATGTAAAAAACATAAAAATTGATGAAAAACTAGATCTTAAACTCACTAAACATCCGAGATCGAACTCTCTAGTTGGTTTGTTGTTGATGAGCTTCCTCCGTCGACTCACTGCAAGGCTTTTAGCCAACAATCATGTTGAAGATGATTGTTGGATTGGAGAAGTTCATCTCTATGTAATTTAGGGTTCTTGGCCGCAGCCTCTATGTAAAATTGCGATCTCAATTATGTGGTATCAATTAGGGTTAAGAATTTGCTTTGCTATATATAGAGTTTTAAGTCGGTTATGACTAAGTCGGCAACGGACGCTCAAATGGCTTCAATGGGCGTTCGTTCACTCGGCTTGACGCTAATCAAACGCCGCTCGTTCATTTGCGGTTGACTCTCTGCTACGATTTTGGCACTTCGAACGCACGTTCCATTTCACCAAACGCCCGTTCATAATGGACGGGAGATGGACGCTCGGCTGGATTGCGTCTGGATCGACTTGAACTTGATTTCTTCATCCTTATCCAATTTCTTCAAGCCAATTCCAACTCTATCTCTTATAATTCGACTTTAGCCTCCTTTAATCTTTTTATATGCACGAAAATTAACACCTACATGATAAATAAACAATGCAAAAATGTAATAAAACTCAACTAATAATAATTCCATTAAATCAACACTTAAAATCATCAATTTTGCATACAATCATCTTAAAATCATCTTTACTAAATAATTACACTTAAACCCTTAATTCTCATGTAAATTATGCAAATGTGGGGAAAATAATAATGAAATAAACCTTTAATAATCATATAAATATGGCCTTAACAACTCCCCCACACTTAACTTTTTGTACGTCCTCGGACAAAACAATCAAAACTATAGCTCAACTTTATAAATAATCCACATAGATTTCTAAGTCACGTAACAAAAGATACAACAACTATAGCAAACAATACCATCACAGAGATAGATTCAGTGTAAGTGTGACAAGCCATTCTCAATCTTAACAAGCCTTTCAAAGAAATATCCTTTCAAAAATTTCAATGACTATCCTAGGTATGAGCGATAATAGCTCCACTCAAGCCTTCCCACGCACTCGGTAGGATAATCCTACAAAGATATCACGCGGTTTATACTGGGTATAAGATCCATGATAACAAAGACTTAACTTTTATTTTCAATTTCTTCAAAATTTTCAATTGTAACGCATATCAGAATAAGCTCTTACCCATCATAGCAGAATAGGACATTTCAAGATAATCCCCTACCTACTCAAATCATAAGGTAGCTATAAACTGACTATCGTGAGCTATTGGTCATCATAGTGGAATAGGACATACGAGGTATACCCTACCTCACTCAAATCATTAACCAGCTTCCGACAAACGTACTTATTCACTAATTATTTATTCATTCACTTTTTAAAGACATAAGTTACATCTCACTTATCACATTCAAACTTTATGATATTCACAGTACACGGTCTAACTAAGGTGTAACTACACTGATCTTACTATGAATAAATCACTAAAAATAATGAAAGGATACACTTCAAAAGTCAATGCTTCAAAATCAAAGGCTTTCGTGAGTGAAAAACGAATACTATCTCCATAAAAGTAAAAATATGCTATAATTATCTCACTAAGTCACATACTATCATCGTTAGAAAACTACAACTGGCAAGCAATTAGTTTCAATTATATGCTCGACACTCACTCATATTTTAAATTTCGCAGAAATTTAACATTCACTCATATTTCAAAGATATAGCATGAAAACATACCCAATTTACCCCCCACACTTAAATCACATTATGTCCTCAGAATGTGCAGAATAAAAGAAAAAAAAACTTAGCTGGTTTCAACAGTGGTTGTCAGACGAAAGTTGGCAGAGGTCAGGCCGGAGCATGAATGTACCGCTACAACTTGAATTGACAACCTTTGGACATAAAAGCTTGCTTGAACTCGCTTTAAAAGTATCTCGCAACACTCGACATACCATATAATCTCGGGGTACACGGGGTATATGAGCAAACACATAACACTTACAATGAACGTAGGAGGAATAACCATCAACACATAATCAACTAAAGTACTACTTCTAAAACAATAAAACAAATCAACCTAAAAAAACAAATAACTAGGTTGTCTCCTAGGAGCGCTCTTTTAATGTCAATAGCTTGACACAAAGTTCAAGAATCAACCCGGATCGGGCCACTTTGGTTTGACTACCGCCACCTCAGTATCAGAATCAAGAGCACTGGGGCGGAAATGATTTTCACCACAACAACAAGTCAAGTGTGCTATAAGATCATTAAACTTTTCTCTCCAAACTACACTGACTCTCTTCTTCTTGTTCTGGCGGATGATAGGCATGGGTGTGCTAACATGCTCAGGAGTCTCAGGAGAAGGTTCCTCACAGGTAGAGGTAGGAATGTCATCATCTGACTCAAAGAAATAAGAAGGAATCTCTTCACAGATCAGGACATCTGTACTCTCATCTCTTCTTTGGAAATAAAGTGTCTCAGGCTTTTCCTTTGGTTGCCCAAAATATTTCTTAAGTCGATGGCCATTCACTTTAAAAGCTTGATTACCATACCCGTTCAAAGTAATTACTCCACTTGGATTAACCTCGAGAATCTCAAAGGGACCAGACCATCTAGACTTGAGTTTACCCGGAAACAGGTGAAGTCTAGTATTATAGAGTAAAGCCATTTCACCAACTTTGAATTCTCGGTCTTTGATCTTTGCGTCATGGAGTATCTTCGTTCTTTCCTTACTAAGCTTAGCATTCTCGTATGCTCTGAGTCTGAATTCGTCGAGCTCGTTCAATTGTAACAACCGTTTCTCCCCACAGAGTTGGCTATCGAAATTTAAGAATTTAATTGCCCAGAAAGCTCTGTGTTCAAGTTCGACAGGCAAATGACAAGCTTTGCCATAGACCATTTGGAAGGGTGACGTGCCCATCGGGGTTTTAAATGCAGTACGATAAGCCCACAATGCGTCATCCAACTTGAGACTCCAATTAGATCGATTATTGTTCACGGTCTTCTCCAAAATTCTTTTCAAGCTCTGGTTGCTTACCTCGACTTGGCCACTAGTTTGGGGATGATATGGTGTACCAATTTTATGTTTGACACCATATTTTTCAAGAACTTTATCAAGTGGCGCGTTGCAAAAGTGAGTACCTTCATCACTAATGAGTGCTCTCGGACAGCCGAATCTAGTAAAGATATTCTTTTGCAAGAATTTCTTCACGACTTTATGATCATTAGTTTGGGTGGCTATTGCTTCAACCCACTTGGAAACATAGTCGACCTACATGCGAGGATATATTTATTACCGCACGAAGATGGAAAGGGCCCATAAAATCTATGCCCCAAACGTCGAAAACTTCGCATTCAAGAATGGGCTTAAGTGGCATTTCCATCCTACTACTCTGCCGTCGAGTTCTCGGCACCTATCACAACCTTTACAAAAGGCTTTCGCATCCTTAAGCAGAGTCGGCCAAGTAGAATCCAAGCTTGAAGGATCTTTGCAACCGTCTTTGGTGTTCCATAGTGACTCTCTGTAGGACCGCTTATGGCATTGTTCTAGGATATCCCATCGATCATGCTCCGGAACACACCGTCGAAGCAACCCGTCTTCTGAGACTACGAACAAATAAGGATCTTCCCATACGAGATATTTAAGATCGAAAAGAACTTTTTTCTTCTCACGATACGTCATATCCTCTAAATGACCACTCGCTAAATAGTTGGCGTAATCAACATACCATGGCCTAACCGTTTCAAGCTTCATCAATTGCTCGGTCGGAAAATCAATGCCTATATCATTGTGATTTTCGCACCCTCATTTACTAAGCGAGATAAATGATCACCACAATATTCTCACTACCTTTCTTATCTTTAATCACAAGGTCAAACTCTTGTAGAATCAAAATCCATCGAAGTAACCTTGGTTTTGCATCTGCTTTGTCCATAAGGTAGCGTAGGGCTGCATGGTCGGTCCAAACAACAACTTGAGACCCTAGAAGATAACTTCTAAACTTGTCAATGGCAAAAACAACAGCTAAGAACTCCTTCTCAGTTGTGGTATAATTGCATTGAGCCGGGTTCAAGGTGCGGCTCGCATAATAAATGGGCCTGAACCTCTTATCAACTCTTTGTCCTAAAACTGCGCCTACGGCGTAATTAGAGGCATCGCACATTAACTCAAAAGGCTTGGTCCAGTCAGGTGCAACTAAAATAGGGCATCGATAAGCTTGTCTTCGAGACAATTGAAAGCTTCTTTGCACTTTGCATCGAACAAGAAATCTACATCATCTTTCAAAAGATTTGATAAAGGCTTGGCAATAGTAGAAAAGTCTCGAATAAACCGCTTTGTAGGCTTAACGTGTCCTAGAAAACCTCGTACCTCTTTCTTTGTCTTAGGGTACGTCATCCTTTCGATGGCTTCGACCTTAGCCTTATCAACTTGAATACCGACATTGGACACCTTATGTCCCAAAACGATTCCTTCGTCTACTAGAAAATGGCATTTTTCCCGATTAAGCACCGATTTTTCTCAACACACCGTTGGAGTACCATATCTAGATTCCTTAAGATTTCATCAAAGCTATCGCCGTGGCGAGAAGTCATCCATGAAGACCTCCATGCATTGCTCCACAAGTCCATCAAAATGGCCAACATGCACCGTTGAAAAAAGTCGGTGCATTGCATAGGCCGAATGGCATTCTGCGAAAAGCAAAAGTACCGGATGGACACGTAAAGTTGTCTTCTCTTGGTCATTAGGATCAATGGCTATCTGGAAGTAAACGAATAGCCATCAAGGAAACAATAATACTTATGACCACTCAGTCGTTCAATAAGCTGGTCAATGAAGGGTAGGGGAAAGTTGTCCTTGGCAGTAACCTCATTAAGTCTACGATAGTCAATACATACTCTGTAGCCTGTCACAAGTCGTAAGGCAACTTCCTCCCCTTTTTCATTCTTTTCGACTGTGATTCCGCCCTTCTTTGGCACAACTTGAGTAGGGCTGACCCACTCGCTATCGACGATTGCATAGATGATGCCCATGTCAAGCCACTTTATCACTTCTTTCTTGACAACCTCCTGCATGTGCGGATTTAGCCTCCTCTGAGGTTGTCTAACCTTTTTAGCTCCCTCCTCCGTTCGGATTTTATGCATGCATACATCTGGGCTGATTCCTCGGATATCACCCACTTGCCATCCGAACGCGAGGATATTCTTTAAGCACACTTCTATCACCTTGCTTTGCTCGTGGTCGAGTTTGAAGAAATGATCAAAGGCAATTTATCTCCATCCTTAAGAAAGATATACTTAAGGTGTTTTGAAGCGGTTTGAGCTCTAAATCAGAGGTGGTTGCTCAATACTAGACTTTAACGGGCCACCTTTCTCTTTATGAGCTTGAAGTGGTTGATAGTAGAACACCTCATCTTCCCGAGGCTCAACCCGAGAAGATGCACTGGATCAAATCATCCATCGGGATCCTCCGGTCAACACTTGCTTCCTTTTTCTTGTGATCGATCATTTTTCTTAACTCTTCATCTTTAAGCTCTTACGCCGACTCTTTGCCATCATACTTCCCAATGAGTAGCTTCTCCAAAATTCTACCTCGTCCCAACTACCCATCGAGCTTCTTCTTCACCGGGGATGAAGTCTTCCGACTCGATTCTTTGAAATCATCGTTTGTTCTTTGGGCATCTCCATGCTTCTAACTCATTAATGAGCTCGGTGTGAGCGAGTGAAGATGACTCGTCAATGACTACGGTCTGTAATGAATTAGAAGATGGTCCATGATCACCGGATCCTCAATGTCCATGACTTCAAAAACACCTATCTCTGTCAACTCCTCCGCTTCTTCAAAGTAGGCATCTTTTTCGTCCTCGTAAATAGCTTCAACAAACGATATTTCATCGATTCACGGCTCTTTCGAGGATGTGTCCTCGGGTGAAGGTAACGGATGTGTCATCGACTCTAAGAGTAATCATCCTCTCTGCAAGTCGATGAGAGCGTTAAGTGTCTAAAAAGGTTCGGCCTAGAATTAGAGGCATCTCCTTATCGGTGGATAGTCTAAAATAACCCGATCGGTAGGGAAGACTAAATGTTCAACTTGAAGGAGCACATTAGCTACACAACCGGTGCGATCCGGCTAGATTTATCTACCATCCGAAGAGAAATCGGGCGTTCCCGCATCCTTTTATCTAACCCGAGCTTTTTGCAAACGTTTAATGGAATCACATTAATAGAGGCCCCGAGTCGCATAAGACATTTTCGAATAAATGGCCTTCGATCTCACGAGGAGATTGAAGGTGCGCAGTGGTCACCTCGCTAACAAACGGCGACTTTCTGTGAAACCATCGCGCAATCTTCGCGTAGCACTTCTTCAGCCATCCCTTGAAGCTTTCTCTTACTCCTACAAAATTCTTTAAGATACTTAGAGCATTTAGGCATTTCAGTTAATACCTCGGCTAAGGGCATACTAACTTGAGTGTCTCTAAGCATCCTCCTCACTCCAGCATACTGCTTGTCATTAATGAGGGCTTCTCCTTCCTTTTTGGTGGATAAGGAAGGGCTTTAGCATTCCCTGTAGCTTGATTCTTTATCGCCTCATCCTCCTTATCCTTCCATCTTACGAACTTTTCTTCCTTTTTCTTAGTCAGGGGTACCGCCCCTGGACTTTCTTTTCTTTCCTCGTCATCAGAATTATTTTCATCCTCCGAAGAATTGTCACTAAGCTCCTCATCGTTGCTTCCTTCGGCATGTGATTTCTGATTCCCCCTCCTGAACTCATGGCGTCAGGAGGGGCTACTCGTTTCCCGACACCTTGCCGGGCCCAGCTTTCTTACCACTTCTCAAAGTTACTTCATTTAACTCCTCTTCTTGTCCATACTCCCATTGTGGTGTAATGGCGGTGCAAACATTCACATCGACTTTTGGATTTCTCTCGGTGTAACTCGGAAGTTTACCGTGAGGTCTCGCTTGCTTCTTTGGTGCGCCATTTGACCAACTTGTCTCTCAATAGCTTTAACACTAGTAGACAAAGTCTTAACCATGTCAACTAGCTCATCAAATTTGTGCTTTGAGGACACAAGAGGTGGTGTGATTGTGGTTTTGATTTTGGTTCCACCACACATTGAGGCCTTTGGGAGTTCTGAAGTGGCCTTTGATAGTTCGAGTTGAAAGAATTTGAATTTGAAGGGCCAGGTGGTAACTTGGCTTGATTGAAGTTTTGTCTTTGAAATCCTGAGTAGTTCTGGTTTTGGTTGAAGTTTCGGAAGGGTTGGTTTTGATTTTCCATTAAATTCACTTCTTCCGTTATCTCCGTTCCTACCTGCATTCCAAGATCAGAAGGCTGCGTCTGAAGATTGGCCAGCTGCTTGCTTATCAATTCCATCTGGGCAACCAACAGCTTTGTATCAGGATTGCTTGCGGTGACCTTCTTTCTTAACAACATTGGTCTTCTTGGGAGTCGACCACATATTGTTCTTGGCGATGGTCTCACCACTCTGTGGCGATCTCATCACCTCCCCTAAGAAGGATCCATGGTGTGGAGTCAAGATAGTCTCGATTAGGTTGAGAGACACCTCTATAGAACAGTTCCAACAACTCATGTCTGTCATATCCGTGATTGGGGCATTTCCTCATCAAAAGATTCAATCTTTCTCAAGCTTTGCCAACAGTTTCATCCTCCATCTGCTCAAACGTAGCTATTTCCCGTTTCATCTCCATAATCTTGCCTGGTGAAACCCACTTAAGAGCGAAGGCTCTTTTGACATCATTCCATGTATGGAGAGAATGATGGGCTAATGACTTAAACCATCTGCTTGCTTCACCTTTCAAAGCAAAAGGAAATAGTTTCAACTTTACGATCTCAGAATCAACACCAGGATAATGGCCTGCTTCACAGATTTGCACGAATGTGGACAAGAAGTCATGCGGGTCTTCTTGAGCAGTGCCATGGAAAGAGCTATTTTGGACTAGTGCAACTACTCCATTTTTTAGATCGAAATTCGCTCCTCCCATGTCAGGGGGACGAATAGGTCTATGCCCCTCGAGAAAATCTTGATTAAGATATGGGGTGTAAGGGTCCTGGTTCAATTGATTAAGCTGGTTCTGGCGGAATTGTTGAAGTTGTTGATTTATGCCAGCTTGTTGATTCTGTTGTTGCTGCAGAGCTTGCATTTGTTGAAGGAGTAAATTTAACTGAGCTTGGGGGTCAGGATTTGGAATTGGTGGATCTTGATCCGCCATTTTGTCCAAATCAGGGAGAAGCCTTCTTCTAAGAATAGATCGTTCGGGCTCAGGATCAAAGATCGAAGTCCTTCTTACTTTCGTTTGCATAAAACGGAAGAAAGGAAAAGGAAGAAATCAACCCTTTGGGGTTGATTAGAAACAAAGTTTAGAAAAGATTAGATGGTTGAGAAAGAGAGAAGAAAAGAAAAGAGATAAGAGAAGATAGCAAAGAAGTGATGATTGAGCAGATGAATCGGCGCCCGGTGTTAGTGGGCGTTCGTTCGTAATCGAACGCTCGTTCAGTTGAATGAACGTTCGTTCAGAAGACAGAATTGAGGTGGACGGGCGTTCAGATAAATGAACGCTCGTTCGATTCAAAACCTAAAAACTAAGGTTACTAGAAATTAAAAACGAGATAAAAACAATATAAAAGCAGAAAAGAACTATGGAAACAAAATAAAACAAATCTATAATTACGGAAACAAATCTAAAATATAAAAAGTAAGGAAAATAATTGAAATAAAATCAAATAAATAAAACAATAATAAATGTAATCCTAAAATTAAAAACTACGAATTAAAATTAGAATCGATATAAAACTTATACCTAAAAGAATCCGACAACCGAAACCGATTCCCCGGCAACGGCGCCAAAAACTTGTTCGGTAAAAACGAGTTTTACAATTTATAACCGAAACACCCCAAGTATAAGGATCGTAGTATAGGATGTTAACGGTCGTCTAGGGAATGGAACGTTTATCGAATTCAAATATAAACCTATATCGATTATGTCACTAAACTACTACTAAACTAAGGTTGAAACTAACTAAAAACCTAAGGAATAAACCTAAGAAATCGAACCCTAAAACTAAAACTAAAACAGAAATAAAACAGCTGAAAAATAAGAAAACAGAAGGATGGACGCGGCGTTCACTAAAGTGAGCAGCGTGCCTGAAACTAAAGCTAACGGACGGGCGTTCGATTTCACGAGACGAGCGGCCCGAATATGAATGGAGCAGTAAAATATGCAGGAAAATAGCAGGAAACTAGGGTTCTAAAACTAAAACTTAACTAAAGATTAAACTAATGATTCGATTAATAAACAATAAAGGAAAACACAGCAAGGCGATCAGATTCCACCCATCAACCAACAACTCAACTAGATGATGATTTAGAACATAGTTTTTAGTAGTGATTTTTCACGGATTCAATTAAATATCTCTAACCAAATTCTAGGGTTTCGTTTATCTTTTTCAAGTAAACTAAACATGCAATCAAAACGAAATCACGAGATCGTTTCCAAACTCTTACTCAACTAAACATGCCTAATCTCTTATAACATGATTAGATGCATCACTTAAACGAAAGAGAACTCAAATAAACAGACTTTCATAAATTTATTCAAGCATAAAGATAGATAAATAGATCGTTTCACAGAATTGATAATTCAACAAAACATGGCAATGTAAAACAGCATTAAAAATTGATGAAAAACTAGATCTTAAACTCACTAAACATCCAGTATCGAACTCTCTAGTTGGTTTGTTGTTGATGAGCTTCCTCCGTCGACTCACTGCAAGGCTTTTAGCCAACAATCATGTTGAAGATGATTGTTGGATTGGAGAAGTTCATCTCTATGTAATTTAGGGTTCTTGGCCGCAGCCTCTATGTAAAATTGCGATCTCAATTATGTGGTATCAATTAGGGTTAAGAGGCTGCTGCTATATATAGAGTTTTAAGTCGGTTATGACTAAGTCGGCAACGGACGCCTAAATGCGCTTCAATGGACGTTCGCTCACTCGGCTTGACGCTAATCAAACGCTCGTTCGAGGCTGCGGTTGGACTCTCGCTCGATTTTGGCACTTCGAACGCACGTTCCATTTCACCAAACGCCCGTTCATAATGGACGGGAGATGGACGCTCGGCTGGATTGCGTCTGGATCGACTTGAACTTGATTTCTTCATCCTTATCCAATTTCTTCAAGCCAATTCCAACTCTATCTCTTATAATTCGAATTTAGCCTCCTTTAATCCTTTTTATATGCACGAAAATTAACACCTACATGATAAATAAACAATGCAAAAATGTAATAAAACTCAACTAATAATAATTCCATTAAATCAACACTTAAAATCATCAATTTTGCATACAATCATCTTAAAATCATCTTTACTAAATAATTACACTTAAACCCTTAATTCTCATGTAAATTATGCAAATGTGGGGAAAATAATAATGAAATAAACCTTTAATAATCATATAAATATGGCCTTAACATATTCATTCATACATTGATTTAATCATTGATAAAAGAGCACTACAAATTGAGAGTTTTTCAGCAAGTTAGGGCTGCAACAATGTAAGCCCTTAATCTTCATGTTTTATTCTCAAGTAATTAATTCTTCCAATTATGTTCTTATCGTTTGAATTAATTAAACATAGCTAGATGATGTGATTCTCGGCTATGACGTTAGGTGGTGGTGACACCTTGTCAATGAGGATCCCATGACCTACGTCATAATCTAGATTTATTCATGACTCTATGTGATTTAATAACTGCGTATCTATGATAGTTTATATGAGTGATGTATGAATTTCTGTTTAATCTGTTCTGTATAAGGAGACGCTGAGAGGTTATTTCTAGGATGTAATTAGGGTTGAATTCGTCCGGGTGACCGAACGGAGTCGTTCGGTCGACCGAGCCTTTATTCTCGGTCGACCGAGCCCTAGTTTCGTTAGTTAAGTCTGCCACGTCTTTATGGTGGGTTTGACCCAGTTGAATTTACTTTCTCAGTAGGTATGGCTACGGCTACGTCGCTCGTCAGTTTTTCATTAGCGTATTATTAGGAAATACCAATATGAGACGTCTAGTTCGGCTCATGAATGATCTTTCGGGACTTTCAGCAAGATCTAGATTAGTTTTGTATTAGGGAATTGTCGACACCTAGTCATCACGTGAATCGTAGATTAACAAGAGACTTACCAAGTAATTGTTAATAGGGCGACGAGGCTTGAGCGATCGTTTAGGAAATACGCCTAACCATAGGAATGTTGCCTAAGCGAGGTGTACGGTTAATATCGGCATCCTTAGAATAATGAGCGTGTGAGTTATATGAGATGGATACCCAAAAGGTGAAGTCACGTAACAATACCACAGTGATCTAGTAACCTAACCGGTGCTAAGTGAAGTTAAGAGGATGACTCCCGTAGCCAATTAAATATGAATACAGCCAGATTGACAGTTAATGAGTTAGGTTATCTTATATAAGTTGTCTTGGTCCAAACGATAACGTTGGTAATTGGAAGGTTAATTACGTATGTGTCTTTTAAGTTTGAGTTTGTTTATTTTATTTTGTCTTTTATGTTGGTCTTAGACTGTTGTTCAATAACGAATTAGGTGAGTTAATTATTTAAGCCTAGGGTCCACATTTTGATTCCCTGAGGGATCGACCTTGATTCACCATCGCTATGCTATGATGTACCTAGTGCTATTGCTAGTATTTGGTGGTCAAGTAAAATAAATTTATAACCTGATCAGACCGCAATCAAAAGGGTGAAGAAATTCACATGGTGTTGGAGAAGTTAGAGGATGATGTGTCTAATTATGAAGAAAATCATCCGCAGGAAGTCAAATTTGAGAAGCCGTTGGAGCCAAAAAGTGTTGACATGGCCGTGGGCCTGCAAGTGAGCAAAAAGGAAGTAGTCTTCCCACTAGATCACAATATTATGAACTGGGATGTGGAAGCACCTAATCCGGTTCTTATTTTCTTGGGAAGATACTTCACAAAAGTGCCTAGAGCCAAGGCACAACTGATTCTTCCTAAAGATGAGATGGATGGCTCACTCACTGAGTATGCAAGGAAGAATCATGAAAGGAAAACCATTCCATTTGACAATGGATAGCTGAGGTAAGTATGTCTAGCTAAAGACATTAAAGAAAAGCGCTTGTTGGGAGGCAACCCAATTAAAATAAATTTGTTAATTTTATTTTGTTTTGTTTTTCTAATGAATAAGTGAAAAGAGAGAGATTTTGCGTGTTTGGTGGAGGCTTTTATCATTTTGTTTTGCAGTGAAGAAAGTGAATTCGTGAAGAAATGTGATGCGTTTATTTGAAGTTCATGTGTGGATGCACAAGCTTGGAGGACTTGTTCAAGAATGGTGATTTTCACTTTCCCTTGAAGTCGGGATCCTAAGATAATCAGGATGGGTTTTTCTAAATAAAAAAAAAAAAAAAAAAAAAAAAAACTGGGGATAAAGTAATTACGATGTGATCACATCGATTTTAAGATGTGTTTTTCAACATTTTTGTCCAACACCAGAAAGTAAACATATAATGATGTGATCACATCATTTAGGGAGCTGGACTACCACCAAAAAAAAAAAAAAAAAAAAAAAAAAAAAAAAAAAAAAAAAAAAACCACACAGACACACAATTTTACTATTTTTTTTCCCTTGTAAATCTTCACCCCACGTCCATCCCTCCCATTCCTCTTTAAAAATTAAAATAAAAATTTTAAAAAAAAAACCGAAAACCATTTTTTTTATTTATTTTATTTTTTGTTCTTTTAAATAAATGCCTCTCCCACACACAAATATCACTTCCCACCCACCTCCCACATTTCCACCCTTTCTCAACTTCATCCCCAAGCGTCCTCGACGATTCTGGACTCATTCCAATCATCTTCCCTCCCGCACCACCCCGGATGTAATTGACAATACGACACTCACTATGCATTCCCCCACGGTCCGAATTGTACGGTATTCTCATTCCTTTTATTATTTTATTTTATTTTATTTTTTTAAATTTTTACTTTTCATATTTAGATTAGTACTTTTTGCATATCATGCATACCATGTTAGTTGCATCTCATTCCATCTTTTGCATTCTTCCTTCCACTTTTGACATAGATTGGGGACAATGTATGATTTAAGTGTGGGGGAGCTTTTCATGCATTTGCATATTAGAATTGCATTTTAGGACATTTTAGCACCGAGTACGCAAAGTATGTCACTTTACCAACTTTTTCATGTAAATTTTGTGTGAAGTAACAATAATCAAACGGTAATTGATCAATGCAAACACACACTTTTATTGATACGCACTCACCTTAGGTCACTTGTTTGTGAACTGTGGAGGTAAAATCATTGAGCCCTAACGAAAAGCCACTTAAAAGTGAGGATTTCACCTAGCCAAAGAGCGCACTCCCTCATTTTTCCTTTGAGTGGTATCCACACTTCCAATGTCATTCTAGAATTTGCTTTGACATGCATTTCGAGACCACACTTCTCAGGTTCAGTGCACTAAAATGATTGAGGCACCTAGGATTTAGCCCTTTCAAGACCCACTTTTGTTAGCCTACCCATGTTTTATACCATCTAGTGAGCCCCTTCTAGCCTGACCCTTTCTTTGACAAACTCCAGAAAATAAACCCATGACCTTTTTCTTACAATATACCCCTCTTTTATTGACCCTATTGTCAAGAGATTGCGTGAATAGTTGCATGAAACTTTGGAGAAGTGCCAAGAAGCGAGTATCTAGGGAGTATGGCTCGAGATTATGTTATGATGTGAATTGCAAAATCCAGAGTAAAAAAAGATGGAATGTTGAAAAAAAAGTAATAGAAAAAAAGGCAAAAAAAATAAGAAGCAAAGAAATAAAAGAGAGCTTACATTGCAGAAGTGTTTTATATTTGAAGAAGTAGCTTGTTTCCTAACCTTTTTTTCAAGCTTCTTTGCATGTTATTGTTTGGACTTCAATCCTTATGAAGTTGTGATAGAAGTTGGAGCCGTAAGGTGTGTTTCATTGGAATGCTTATCGGTGGCTATGTGATAATTGGTGTGATTATTCATGCACTCTCCTTGACAATTTAGCCTTGTATTTCCCTTTTTCCTACCTTATTTTCAGTCCCTATCCCCGTTACAACCATGTGAAAGACCTCATGATTTGTGCAATCGATTTTGATTGCATAGTGGTGGAGATTTGATGGATATGCAAACCTATGGTAATGCTTTGGTTGTGTGTTGATTTTTGAGAGTGTGTGAATTGTCCTATGCAGTATAATGAGAGTTTACCCATGAGGACAAGTTAGGACTCTTTCATTTTGCCCCTTTAAAGTTTATGATCGAGTGATGTTATAGTGAGTCGTATGAATACTAGTGTGTGTTGTGCCTTGCTTTGTTATCATTTGATTTGCATTATGAAATACGAGGTTGATGAAAAGGTTGGACATGCGTCATTGATTGGAATTATTTTGGTGCTTTGTATTCATATAATTTTAGGTCATTCATATAGGATTTAAGATCATGCATTTTTCTTTTCTTATTTTTGGGATTGAGAGTGCATTGCTTGAGGACAAGCAATAATCTAAGTGTGGGGGAGTGATGAGACTGTATTTTGTGGTGTCTTATGTGCCTCTTTTATATCTATTTTCTTAGGAGATGTTCTTTTTCGGGTATGTGTTTATTGATTTTAAGGTTTTAAGAGTTCGTGAGAGGTGATGGGATATTTTCGGACATATAGTGAGGTTTTGAAAGCCTTGTGGAAGATCGGAGAAAAATGGCGTCATAAGAATCGTGAATTTCAGTTTTCGCCTTTATCGGGACTCGAGATGTTGAAGAGAGGACAATGCCTATAAAGCCAACCGTGGATTACGCTTTAGAGTCACAATGGATCAATAATAATAATAATAATAATAATAATAATAATAATGATAATAATATTATTATTATTATTATTATTATTATTATTATTATAGGATTTTCTAAAAATAAAATGGGCTTGGCCCAATAATTTCCATTATGAATTTCTTTTACGTAAACAACACATTAGTAAATATATATGAGGTTGAGATTTTTCATTAGAAGGGAGGAGGGAGTTCGCACGGCAAGAAACAAGACAGAAACGCTGCGCATCATTGATGTAGTGCAGGTGGATTCATTTCTTTCCCTTCGGTATAATAATTTTGTAATTGTTCTTTTTGTATTTTTTTATTTCTATCAGTAGGTAATTTTATATTTCCGGTTAATTGATTATTGAACCCTCGATTCCATATGGTTGTGAGATCTAATTTATTTCATCCTCATTGATTTATTGATATTTATTCGTTTTCCCGGCAATAATTTGATGACTACATAATTGATTTAGTTTTTTTTCTGCAGGATAATTAAGTCATTGTTCAGTCGAGCACCAACTAAAACGATAAATACGTCTAAGTTTATTGGTTTTAGTAGAGTGGTGAGTGATATGATTTTGCCGGTTCGTAGCGTGTATAATCCACTATCACGAAAACGAATAATCTAGGTTAAAATTAGTCCGGTTGGCCTAATACCTTGAATTGGGTCTCTCAAACCTTAATGCTTCCTGGATTCCAAACTCTTATGACCGTGTCTAGGGGTGTCTTCCGGTTAGAGAATAATTAATGACCGTGTCTGAATTATCGAATTTAGGAGAGATTGGTGACTTGGCGGTTGTCGGTGGCTATAACCAATTTATTAATAATTCAGTGAGTCATCCGTGAACCGATGATCAATCAAAGGAATTGAGGGGGAAATAATTTGTTAACTGGAGCTCTTTTATGTTTGTTTTTCTTGACTTTATTTCGTTTTAGCTCTTAGGAAGTAGTTATAAAATAAATTAAAGTATATTTTATTTTACGAATTTTAAGAGCAATAGGTCCACCGTTCCGTGTGGGTTCGACCCTGCTTCTGTTATACTAGCTATAGGGGTAGTAGGTAATTTATTTTTGGAGGTTTGACGACCCACCATGTGTATACTGGATAGATCTTGATTTGCATAAAACACTTGAAGATGAGCTGGATCAGTAGCTTGATAGTTCAGTGAGTATCAGCAGGGTCAGATTGCTCTTGGTAAAATTCTTGCTCAAATACTTGATTCTTTCCTTATAGTTTTCGTTCTAAATGTTCTCTTTTTAATCTGAATTTGGAGTCCTCTATTTATAGGTGTAGATCTTCTGATTTGAATTTGAATTTGAATGACAAGTGATTAGAGGAATGTCGATTATTCCGAATATCCTCTCGATGTACCTTCCGACACTCATCGATGTCCTTCGACGATCATCTGTCAACCAATGGTTTAATTCCATTTGATAAGGCTCTGACTTCCTTACAACGTCCCTTTCATATTGATCATTGATTGAGTAATTAATCCAAGGCTTGTAATTCATCCTTATCCATTTAATCTTCCAGAAAAACTTGGATTAATTGAATAATTTACTCAAAGAAACTTCAGTAACCAAGTCTCATTGATGTTCATGAATTGTCGGTGACTTAGTCTCTTTGTGTTTCAAAACACTTCAATTGATCGCTTCTCATCTAACCTTTTTGTTATGAAGTTAGAGTACACCAATTTGAAAATTACTAAGTTTCAATCACCATTTTTACTTTAATGGAACTTAGACTTTCTACACAAGGTATATGTGATCAGTTTAGGTCATCACAGACTTCCATAAATTCTGATCCCATATCCTTGACTTTAATTACTAAGTTTGATACCTTAGCCTTCATTACTGAGTTTGAACCCTCAGACTTCTTTACTGAGTTTGAACCCTAAGCCTTCTATCAGCAGGAACCTAGACTCTACTGACCTAGACACCTTGCTGACCTATATAGGTCTGCTAACAAGTCAGTTGATCCCTTTACAGTGTTTGTTTGATCAAACCTATACAAAGATCAAACTTTAATAAACCTATACATTTAATCTAGACATATTTTTGCCTTTGCTCTATAACAGCTAGTCTGGCACTCATCATTAAAACTTAGAATATGTCCGACACTTTCAATTTTCAGCATACTTTCCATTATTATAGTAGTTGTGAGGGCTTATAGCCATGAACCCATTATTCCTTGTTTATAGGAAGATTCTGAGTAGTTATTTTAGATTAAAGTCATGATCCCATGTTTCCTATTTTATAGGAAATGGACTAGTGGGTAGTTTATTACTACTTGTATATATGTTTGATCCATCAATGAAATTCTTAAGTTTCCCAAAAAACTATCTCATCCATAAAAGTTATCAAGGTCAGCCTTGGAAGTCCTAAACATAGTAGTCCACGTGCATATTAAAATCAGATAAACATAGAAAGAATCCTCAGTCATAAAGGCTCTGATCCTATATTTAAATCAGTGTGATTATCTCCTACAATTAAGGGGATTAAACCGCGTTTATCTCTTCCTTAGGGAACACGAAATCAGAGTCCAACAAGGACACGGCCCATGCAGGCCCAGGGTACCAGCCCCTCTATATAAACAATCCCTAAGGAACTTCGAAAGACTTGATTCCTGACGAATACACAGGATACGTAGGCAGCTTGAGATACAATATCTCAAGTGCAGTCTAAACCTCATTCAAACCACCCCTCTCTTTTATCGTTTTTAGTGTTCTTAAAACTTGTGTAGGTTGTCATTAGGATAAACAGACTCCGGATTTATTACCCGACGACTTTTAGCATCATCACCTGGGTCTGTCCTTAATGAAAATAAAGCCTCAAAATTTGCATAACAAACATAGTATAAAACATATCTTTAAAACCACATATACATACTCAAACAATACCATAACACTATATAAACTAGGGATGCAACCGAGCCAATCTAATCGTGAGTAGCTCGAGATCTGTTCGACCCAGTACTCAACTTTGAATCAACTCGAACTCGAAGATTAAACAAACAATACTCGATTAGTGCAATTTCGACTTGACTATTAATGAGCAAGCTCGAAAAAAACGATAATAAAAAAAGCATATACATATATTATATACACATACAAACACATATCCCTCTACTTTAGAAGAAGTAAGTACAATAAACTTGGGAGTGACACGTTGCACTCCAACCACCTGACACCTGTGATGTAGCAAAGTCTTGCTACTTGTTTAATTAAATTGTTTTATTTTGTGTGGATTTATATATATTTAGTAGATTGTTGTTATCATTTTTTTTCTTTGGTTTCTCCGCTTGCAGTGTTTAGGGTCTTTTGGGCTTAAGGGTACATTGGGTTTCTCTTTGGGTTGTCAATTCATGGTCCGGCCCAGATATCCTACCGTATGTATAGCATCTGGGTATGGCGGTTGTGTTTCATGAAAGTGGAGATTCCACTAACGTATTCTGCCTCCACCACCGCCTCATCCAGCGTATAGAGATCTGTCTACTCCACTGAATGGAGTTGGTTAAAGCCTCTGAATTGTTGGTGTTCGGCTGCCTCACATTTCTTGATTACATAGTTTGCAACTCTGCTGCTTTAGGTGTCATCTCCGGTGTGCTGTTCTCCATTAGTCTAGGTTCTTCTTGTCAATTTGGCTGCTATGTTTATCGATTTGAATAGTTTTGGACTGTGTGTGAGGCCTCTGTTTGGTGTGCTGTTTCCATGAATGAAATGTCAATTTTCAATTCATTTACAATTTTGGTTTGTATCAAGATTTGAAATAATTATCCAGTGAATCATTTCACTTTACCTTCAACATCATAGCCTTTCGATTGAATCATATTTTGTATGCTCTGACTACTATTGCATGTCTATATAAATGCAGCTTTGAAGCCTAATGACTATGAAATTTTACTGACACACTATTTTCATATACACAAATACATTTGTAAAAACACTGATGCAAATGCAAAAGAATGAGATAAAAAAAATGGCAGTTTGTGAAGGCATTACATTGCGTATTTAGGAGTGTTAGCCATTGCATTGCATGTTTAGGAGTGTTAGCCATTACATTGCATATTTAGGACAAACAGCAGTATGGTTAATTGCATATTCTTTGCGTTGTTGTTTTTCACCAATCTGTATATTTATTCAATTTGTCATATGTGTGTTTGAGTTGGAAAAATAGGTTGCAGTAATATGTTTTCAGGGGTTTTTAAAGTCTTAGTTTAGTTCATCTTCTTACACAAGATTGGACTCTATTTTATGTTAAATCTCCGCTCATTCATGCACTGCTGTAGTTTTCTTTCTACAGATGACTGTCAGTTTTCAATTTATTTAAAATTTGGGTTGGTATCTTCATTCTTGCCTTCTTGTCATTCTTGCACTGCTGTTCTCTTGCAAAACTTTCTTAGGTAAAAAAGAAATGGTTTTTCGAGCTTCGCTCATTTTAATAGTGCTGTTGAGAGTTTTCTTGAAACTAAAATTATCACCATTGTGCCTAGAATTATCAGCATCTGCAGCATGACTTGTAGAAAGCAAGAGTGGTGTTTCTCCATTTCTCTGCAACTTATCTCAGATCTCTTTGTAGCTTGATTTATCTCCATTTCTCTGCATATTAGCATGACTTGTAGAAAGCAACATTGTCTTGTAGTTTGCTTTCAGTAGAATTATCAACATTTTTCTCTCCACTCATTCATGCACTCACTGTAGTTTCCTTTCTATAGATGGCTTGTAATTGCTTTTTTGAGATGTCGCCTTTTTGATTAAGATTGTATATGGTACTAAAGTAATCAAAGATTTAGGGTTGCTTTTGTTTTAGCAACTATTTCGATTGTTTATGCACATTGGATAAATAACTTGGTAGATAATTTATTGCTTATTATCGCGCATTTAGGTCCTCCGACACATGTATTATCTTTTCAAAACATTACTTCTGAAAATATTTCACTTACTGTTAAACATCATGCTGAAGTTGTACGTATCGTTTTCGTTTCAAGTGTCTTGCTCTACGTGATGTTGATCTCGCATAGACATCCTGAGAGGTATTGACCAACCTTCCAGCAATTAGCATTCTGATTTTGAACATAGTCTTTAGAATTGTCTTGTGCTATGCATATGATCATGGCGACCTGCTTGCCTTTATCTTTCCTTTAAATTGTTGCTAACCTGAGCTTTGTTTACAGTCTTGTCTAATTGCATTGCTTAAAAGTTCAAGTATGTATGCTGCTTTATATGTCTTGTATCAGTTTTAGTTGCATGCTTTAGAGTCTGATAAGCATCATCACACTATAATGTGTTAGTACATGTTTTTGGTCTGAACTGCTCTACATTGGCTCAGTTATTGGCTGCTTGAGCAGTAAGACACTAAGACATGATGAATATGCATTTCTTGCATGAACACCTTAACCTTTTAGTTTATTTAAATTTATACTTGTACTATAGAATTCTTAAATGTGATCCACATTAATAGCATGCTGTATTTCTGTCTCAATAGCACTTTACCGTAGCAGGTAGCTCTAACAAAAAGAGGAAAGGCCAATAATATCAAATTGCTTTGGTTCTGGATTATCTGCCTCTAGGGCATTGTTGTAAAAGATTCTACATGGTACTAAAGTAATCAGAGTGAATGTTAGCAAAGTTTCTTCTAGCTTATAATGAGGATTCTGATCATTTTTTACAAAGCATCTAATGAATAATCAGATTAGCAGGGTTTAAAAAAACGCACCTACATAAATAAAACACCTTAAGCACTATGTTCACCCTGATGTGGCAAGAATTACACTTCCAATTTGTGGTTTTTACTGACTTCTATTTGGATTCATGTCTTTCTTTGGATTTCAAACATTGGATTGTCCTCCAGTATCAACAACTGTTACTTCACTGCCTTTCGTTTTAAGGTAATTACAGCTTCTTCCTGTGGTTTCATTATTTTGCCATAATTATCTGGCATATATGCCTCTTGTGTCTATCTTGCATATTTCTTATTCGTAATCTCGCCCTTATAGTTTGACTTGTTCGTGTTTTCGCCATTTGTGGGTCTCCGAATCCTCGCTTAGTATAAACTCTCATTTCTATTCACTCATGTGAGTTTTTTTACCCTGCTGCTTTCCGTTCACGTTTCCCACCTGTGCTAATACATTGCTTTTACCGTGATATTATTTGTGTGTTTCTCGCCGTTTCTTTATGGCTTCCCATGTATACCTATTATGATGCTTAGCATATATATGTATAGATGTATATCATTATGTATAACAAATGGTGAGCCTTAGACCCAATGTCTTCTTACTGTAGTGCCATGCGAAGTAAAGGCACTGCAAAGCCTAGGCCGGGGTTCTTCCCCGACAGGATTCATAATCATGGGCTGAATGTCAGTGAAGGGATTGAAAACACTTCAACTACATGCCCAAAGGGTTTAAAAATTACGGAACAAACTGAACCAGGCAGCATAGCTTCTGGTTCTGCTCCTAAACAATTGTTCAAACCATTGTCCTTAGGACTATCTAGAAACTCTACTGTAGATGCACAACTATGTAGTTCTCCTCTGCCACTTGGCCTAACACTACCAAATATAAACGAAGTAAGCTCCCGACCGACAGCTATTTTACGTTGGAAAAATAAAACACTTAAGAGAAAAACAACAACATCAAGTCATCACCAAATGGCAGGTGTCGCCAGGATCTGAGCCCAAGCACACAATGCTCAGATCTCCAAAATCTTTGGTATAGAATCTCATTGATACCACCATTCCTACCATACAAGGCCAAACCAAACGGTTTGGGCTACTCCAAATGGATATATATCAAGCCAATCTGCAAATTGTTCACTTTCAAGATGCTCTTCAAAATATACTCTTGGCGCAAGTCGCCCAAAAGCAAGAATCTGAAGGCGCTATATCCCGATGGAAACTTAAAAGAATGAAACAGAAAAAACAAATTTTTAGCTCTGAATTCAGCGTTAATAAACTCAATGTGCCCACCTTACCCCATAGACCTGTGTTGGAGTCAGATATTGGGATTCCAGATGATTATGATACAATCTCTCAAATGAGCCAAAGTCAATATGTTGGCAATGCCAGTGCACTGCCATACTCTACTACCTGCCAAACAGCCTGCGCTCCAACATATATTCAAGAGAAACAAATACGTGGACAACAAGCTTCTATGCTAGGGGAAAAAAGGGTGCCTAGGAATAACAAAAGGAAAGAAGGTAGATATTTGTTGGACAACATTGCCACTTCAACAGTTGAGTTGAAGAAGCAAAAAAATTGCAGCGATTGTAACGCTAAAAAGTTCAAACATGAGTCAGCAAACATGTGCTGCTCCAATGGAGATGTTACACTTGCTCCTACCACTATACCTGGTTTAATGAAGGTATTATTGACAGCCGATGAACCTGATGCCAGAATGTTTAGATTGTCAATCCGAACTTACAACAACCACTTGGCATTCACATCCCTAGGTGTGAGGTATGACAAAGATTTGTCACGAAGAAACAAAGGAGTCTACACATTCAGAGTACAAGGCCAGGTCTATCATTTTCTGAATGATTTTATACCTAACAATGGTTCCCTTAGAAACTTACAGTTGTACTTCTACGATACTGATTACGAGGTTCAGGCAAGAATGGAGGCATGTTCTAGATTGTCGAACCCCTTGCACGCAAAGTTTGCTTGAAATTATTGAGGCAAACCCCAGACGCACAATTTTTCAGAGCTCTCAGAAACCTACCATCGATAGACGATAAGTTTATTTTCCTGCATACCAACCCTAAGCTTAACCAAAAAGTGTACAATAAACCAACTGTTGAACAAGTTAGTTTAATATTAAACGCACCAGATGAAAGTGAAAATTCATTGAATAGAAATATCCGCGTTTATACGAAGGGGGCCACTCAAGGAGTATTAGCTATTATTATGCATGTTATGACTCCTTGCAATATCCACTCATACTTCCAAACGGCCAAGTAGGTTGGCATCAAGGAATAGAAAGAAACGGTGTTAGACTGTTGAAGAAAAAGAGAAAAAGGAAAGTTATCTCTACTGATCTGGACCCTTCACATGTACAGTCAGCAGACGAGCTTCTTAGAAATGAAGAAGAAGGTACCTTCTTCAATTACAAGGTGTTCCTTAAAAAGATGTCCCATATATTAGGTTACTTAACTACTGATTTATTAATTGCAGCCTTAATTACACAAACTGAAACTGAGAGCTACGTCTCCGTCAGGGAATATTACTGCTACAAATTCCAAATTAGGGATGGTGATGAATCTTGCCTGCTAAACTTTGGACGCTTGTTCCAACAGTTTGCCGTTGACATGTATGTGAAGCTTGAAACGCAACGGTTAGACTTCTATAGGTCACAGCAATCTGAAATTAGGCAGGAATACTTACAAGGAATTGCTGATGCAGTTGCCTCGGGGGAGACAGATTCAGGAAAGATAGGACAACGCATAATTCTCCCCGCCGGGTTTACCAACGGTCCCAGGAACATGCGTCGCAAGTACATAGACGCTATGGCTTTGGTACAAAAATACGGTAAACCAGATTTGTTCCTCACCATGACATGCAACCCTAACTGGAAAGAAATCAAGGAACACTTATTACCTACGGAAGAAGCCCAAAACAGACCTGATCTAATGGTTCGGGTCTTTCATGCAAAGCTTGAAGAATTAAAAGAAGAAATTTTGAAGAAACATGTGTTCGGGGAGGTTGCTGCGTACACATATGTTATCGAGTACCAAAAAAGAGGGCTACCCCACGCACACTTTCTTCTAATTTTGTTGCCTCACGCCAAACTTTTCAGGCTGAGGAATCGACGACAGCTTGTTTCAAAGAGAATTGCTGACGAGTCTACACATCCTTACTTACATTCATTGGTGGTGCGCCATATGATGCACGGGCCTTGCGGGGTTCTTAATCCAGGTAATGTATGTATGCAAAGTGACGATACCTGTAGAAGTTCCTTTCCTAAGGAATTTTGCCAGGAAACTACAGATTGCAATGATGCTTATCCATGCTATAGGCGTCGAAACAATGGTAGAAAAGTCAAAGTTAGGGGCGTCTACCTAGACAACCGCTGGGTAGTTTCCTACCCTCCTTATTTAGTTGCAAAGTTAGACTGCCATATCAACCTAGAAATATGCTCAACTGTGAAAGCGGTTAAATACATTTACAAGTACATTTGTAAGGGAAACGACAAGATACTATACAAAGTGAGCGGGGAATCCACTTCAGAGATTCTTGATGAAATTGAACAATTTGTCTCAGGCCGCTGGATATCAGCTCCAGAGGCTTTGTGGAGAATCTTTGAGTTTAGTATGGGTGACATGAGGCTCTGCGGTTGTCAGAGCTTCCTCCATCTTGAAAACTATCAACCACTTGTATTCAAAAAGAAACAAAAGCTAACAGATGTCCTGAACAATCCCGTACAACGGAAAACCATGCTCACAGAATTATTTTACATGAACAAGTATAACTCAGATGCTAAAAGAATTAACTGCACATACGCTGAATTCCCCGACCATTTCGTTTGGGTTGCTGGTGAAAAACGATGGAAGCTGCGAACGCGAGGGGACTCCGTAGGACGAATAGTAAGCGCTCACCCTTGGAGGAGAACGGTACTACATGAGAATACTTCTAGCTAGCGTAAGATGCCCGACATCGTTTGACGACCTAAAAATAAACGATACGGTGAAAGCTACAACTTATAGAGAAGCCGCATTAAGTCGTGGTCTATTACAAGATGACAACAGCCAGCAGCTTTGTATGGAAGAAGCTTCACTATTTCACATGCCATATGAACTTAGGCGGCTGTTTGCTAACCTATTGGTTTACTCATGCCCCAATAATCCCAAAAACCTTTGGCTAATGTTCAAAGAGCAATTATCAGAAGATTACAAAAGAGACAAGACACTTTCACCGTCTCAGATCAAGACAAAAGTACTTAAGCAAATAAATGACTTCCTACAATTAATGGGGAAACATATAAACACATTTGCCATAACTGAAGAGCCAATAAATTTTCAAACTATGGACGATCTAACTAAGGAGCTACAAACCGAAAGAAATATACCTGTCTCAATAGTTGACCTCCAGTCAATAGGTTCCCTAAATCACAAACAAAAGGAAGCTTATACCCTAATCATGGACAGAGTGTATCAGAATAAGAAAGGTGCCTTCTTCCTAGACGGCCCCGGCGGAACTGGCAAGACATACCTGTACAGGGCAATGTTAGCAGAGCTGCGTTCCAAAGGCTATATAGCACTAGCTACAGCTACTTCTGGAATTGCAGCATCAATTCTACCAGGAGGCAGGACAGCACATTCAAGATTTAAGATCCCTATCGATGAAAGTGAAGGTTCAACATGTAGAGTGTCTAAACAAAGTAGTTTGGCACTATTAATTAAGGAGTGTAAACTCATAATTTGGGATGAGGCACCCACAGCAAAGAGAAGCGCAATAGAAGCATTGAATGCTTTGCTGCAAGATGTAATGGGGTCAAGGGAACTTTTTGGCGGTAAGGTTGTTGTGCTAGGAGGTGATTTTAGGCAAACGCTGCCAGTCGTTAAGCTAGGCACCGCAAACGATGTCATACTTGCCACCCTAATCAGTTCAAACATCTGGCCTGAATTAGAAAAAATTCACTTAACAGAAAACATTAGAGCTTTAAACGATCCAGAATACACTAGATTCATACTAGACATAGGCAATGGTAGACTTCAAGATAGAAACTGCGACAACGTAACACTTCCAAGCTCAATACTTTTACACTCGTCAACTGACAATGAAGCTCTTAATGAATTAATTCATAAAGTATACCCAAACATTCACAATCCAACATGTGCAACAGGTCACACTATGAACAGGGCAATCCTAACGACCAAAAATTCATTCGTTGACGACATAAACCAAATAATGATACACAAATTCCCCGGAACCCAGGTTGACTATTTCAGCTTCGACGAAGCAACTAATCCTAACGACCAAGGGCAATACATAGATATAATAAACAGCTTAACACCAAACGGCTTACCTCCCCACCATCTCATACTAAAACAAAATGCACCAATCATACTTCTTAGAAACCTAGATCCTACAGAAGGACTCTGCAATGGGACACGTTTACTTTGTCGGTCATTGCAGAAAAATGTCATACACGCCGAAATAGTATTCGGTGATTACTCCGGAAAGCACGTCTTCATTCACAGAATACCTTTACAACCTCCAAAGGACGACCATTACCCCGTGCCCTACAAGCGAACACAATTTCTAGTTCGTCTTAGCTTTGCAATGACTATAAACAAAGCTCAAGGACAGACGTTAGATTATGTCGGGATCTACTTAAAAGAACCTGTGTTTGGCCATGGCCAATTGTACGTCGCATTATCAAGGGCAAGAACCTCGGCTTCTGTCCAGGTTGTCATAAAATCTCCGTTTTACGACGAAATAAATGCGGACCAAACTAAAAACGTTGTTTACAAACAAATTTTAAACCATGCTTGATCAACCAACTGTAACAACCTATGTCACAAACACAGCTTTAACATCATTAGGTAATACACTCACCTACCCTACACACATGAATTTAAATACCTGCACATTGCCTCCTGATTTTCTATCTATTTTTTTGGAGGTTAACTTAGTTCAGTGCCTTCAACTGAAGATTAGCGTACTATATTACTTCGTAACTTCGTAACTTACATCACTTTCAGCTAGATTCATGGTTATCAGGTTTAAAATGGTTTGTCAGATTGCAATTCATTAGTTTATTAGAAATATAGACAAACCATGTAGAAAATTACCATGTTGATGTTAGTAATAGTAAACCGTTGTGTTGATTTTGCTAACAGACTTATTAGTAACAGAAATAGAGTAAACAATTAATAATATCAACATTAATAGTAACAGCCTCACTCTTCACTACCAGCCAGATTTTTTACTTTTCGTAATATTACTAATAGCCTGATTAGCACTAGAAAGATGGTAAAACCATGTTGATGTTAATGAATTCTTGACTGTCATATTGATCAAAACAATATTACTATATTGCATTAGATTCACAATTAACAGATTTTAAATGGTAACTCAATGGATCAACTTCTTGAATGTCCATATTCATTACCAGGTTAGTTACTTGGTTTTGCTGCAAAAAAATGTATAAAGCTATCCAATGATGTCTGTAACCCTTTCTGCATGTGTTATTCCTTATGAATGATGTTCAGAGTTGCTTCATTGTCATCTTATAGAGTGTTTCTCTTCTCATTTTATGCAGTGTTTCTCTTCTCACAGCTTTCCATTCTCATGTTGGGTTAACCATCTTATTGTTGACCGCTTCCTCAAATATATTTAAAATTACTATGTTTACTTTATATTTACCTAACAAAAATATTTACGACGTAATTATCTACTAACATGCTGTCTTTGATTGATAGGCAAAAATGCCTAGGCAGATTCTTGACGCAGTTGACATCCACCCTGGAAGAAGAGGTTGGACATGCATCGTACAGGTTATTGAAAGACACCCCGTTCTCTACAAAGAGTTAGACTACTACCCCTTCCAGAAGAGGTACAGGAACTATCTATTAACTGATATGCAGGTTCGTCACTTCATAACTACATTTCTGTTTATACAGCAGAAAAGTACCTCCTCCTTTGTTAATTATTTATTCATCCACATATTTAATCAGGGAACAAAACTGAAAGCTGTTATGTTCGACAACGACATTGACTTCTTCGAGAGAAGCCTTCAGCCATTTAAGAGATACAAAATATCCAATGCAAATGTGACAATCCCTCCTGAGAGGTATCAGCTACCAGAATACATTTTCTCATGGACCATCAACACCAGAACCCCAGTTGAACCGATTAATGACCCGAAACCTTACATTCTGCCATGTATGTTTAATGTGTGCAACATCTCTGAGCTGCACAAATTTGCTGAAAGTGACACACCTGTAGGTACGCCTATAACGCCCGCTACGCCTTCATTATATACTTTTTATCCAGCTGTGTCGCCTCAGTCATAAAATGAAAACTACATATTTGTATGAGGCACTACATTTCAGTGCTTAGTTCAAAATATTTTCCACTAAATTGTTTATTATTTGACCCTAACAGCAATCAAAGCCTTAGTTGTGCATCGTTTTGCTTACACTGAAATTACGGAAACAAAAAGTGCCAAAGATTATCTGCTGGTTAACGAAGAGTAAGTCATTCATCCGCTCTTTACAGCTTTATTTTTATACATACACAATACGTGTTCCCATTTACATGCTTCTTACAATATACAGAGAAATTCCCATTGTCCTTCGTCTCTGGAAAGACTTGCTAGCAGATTATGATCCAGAAATTCATACTTACAACGGTGAACCCATTACCATAATTGCTCAAAACCTTGAAGTGAAGACATTCCACGGTAACTTTCTCTCGCAAAACAATACACTGTTGTAATTTTGCACACTCCGCTCATTTACCAAGAATGACTGATAACATGTCTCTCATTAGCAACAAGACCCAATGCATACTTGCTTGAGAATCCTCCGCTTTCAGAGGATCTTAATATGAAGAAATGGTATGTAATTCAACCCACAGATACACTTTATAGTGGTAAAACAAAATTGCCAGCCTAATGCACTACTTATTCACTAAACAGGTATGCCAACAACAAAGACAAGGTTGCTAATTGGATAAAGAACAAATCGTATGAAAACAACATCAAGTTCTTCAACCCACCAAAGGACGACGATATTCTAGATTTATCAGCTGCACTTGAAGCTTTCAATCACGTAAGTGCCCAGAAACATATCACAGTATTCAGCCTAATTGAAGAAGATACAGGTTAACATTCTCCACTGTAATACACAGGTAAAAACATGCTGGGTGAAGGCCAAGGTTGCCTAGGGGGTTACAAGCAGATCTCTCTACTATATTCTATGTGCAAGCTGTCAAAAGATAGTCGACGCTGAGGTCGATTGGAACGTCGAATGTTCAGGATGTTCAGTCTTATCGCCTATGGAAATCAGGTAATCACAATTAAACTAACTTACATCTACTTCCTGCCTACGCTTACATTCCAAATTTCACCTCACATTCCCATGTTACCAATGCCACCATAATAGGCTTTCTCTGCCCGTCATATTATATGATGAAAAAACCAGTATGACAAGCACAATAAAGACTCCTGATGCTGAAAAAATCTGCCCACTCACAGCACTTCAGATAAAGAAACTTGAGGACGAGGTAACCCTTCTGTATTTTAAATAACTTACTCATCATAACATACTCTGTACAACATAATCCACCTTCATTGTTTATTTCCCACTCGTTAAACATTCACACGCTCTTCACTCACCGTTCTACAGGGAACATCGCCTATGCAAGAAATCGCCCTCGCAATGGAAAGCAAAGACATCGTGTGCTTTCTTAAGTACTACGACAAAAAGATAAATGGAGTCATGCTTCGAAGGTATGTGATACTCAGAACTTACACAACTGACGAGTTGAAAACATTAAACGAAGAAACAACAACAAGCACAGTTGTACCATGTGAGCTTGCATCAAAAGTTTCAACTCCACACTGACAAAGAAATCCTAGCGCCACCAAAGAACAACCAACCCACTGACTCACCAAACGACTCTTTACACCAAGCACAATGAACTTCTTGGAAAAATTGTCCGCTGGTACATCGGTGAATTCTCTAGCTCTCAGGCATCCAGGGCTAAACGAGCCATCACATTTGGTACTCTAACTCCGAAGATTTGGAAGTCTGTCCGCTCAAAGGTGCCTCGAACCAACAACAACAAACCTTCGCAATCACCAACCAAAAAGAACAAAGCAGCAGATAAAAAGGTTTAACCAATGCCTTATCAAACATCAACCATCAAAACATGTGCTTGACCATTTTGTGCCTACAAAACATAATAACAGCATAATTTTTGCACCTTCTCTTGGTCTCATAACTCTTTGTGATGTGAAATCTTTTGTGTAATATAATCGATCACGGTTTTATTAGCTGCTACTTGCAACGTTGGAAGCCTATGTGTAATATAACTATATAAGGTGTGCTCAGCTGCTATGTTTCAATGTTGAAGTAACAGGTGCAAAGCTTGTATGCAATTCCTAATGTATGTACAGTATGTGTGAATCAAGGACGGAGCCAGGATTTTAGTTTGGGGTGGGCTAATAGACTATGTCGAGTTCTTCGGGTGGGCTAGATTAAGAAAATTTTATTAATCAAACTGGACTACATAGATTTTTTAGTGTAATATATTTTTGTCCAGGTGGGCTTAGCCCCCCTTAGGTTATATACTAGCTACGTCCTTGGTGTGAATGCTTGTTTGATCCCCACTGCATGCTCAAACTCACACAACTACTTCCCCACATGTTACCATCCACATCACATAAAAGAATACTTCCTACACATCATATAGCAATATGGCTTCTAGCAAGGGCCTTGCGATGCAAGGCCAAACCCCACCTAGTGTTATTATAGAAATCTATAAGTATCTTGATATTTATATTCAATGTTTGGTACTCATTAAAATACTCTTTGCATTTTTATTTACAAAAAATCATACAATAACAGTCCGAAACGACACTTTCCGTTATTATAATGTGATAATTTAAATTATTTTTAAATTAAATTTATATACCTATTAGACTCGATATCACTCGATGCAATACTCGACGTCCATCGGCTCGAGTTTCTAAAATAGAATAAACTCGAATTTTATTTGAATACAACTTTTGAATGATATACATTGTGCAGGTCCTCAACCAAAGAGACAAGAAGAAATGATTATACAATCACAAGAAAATGAGTGATTTTTACCATAAAGTAAATGAAACAGAATGAAGACTTATTCTAAAGCGAAAAAATGACGATAAAAATGACAATAAAATTTGAGCACTGTGTTTGCGTCTATTTTTCATTGTTTTTATTGTCCATGCCATTGACCAAATACAAGACAATTCGATATTCACAAAGAAAACCGGTATATGTTGTCCGTCTTGTTCTTTGATCAGTACAGCGCTTAGCGCTTCTTCACAAGTAGACATATAGAGATTCTGCTTCTTGAGAGCTGTTAGAGTAGGTAGCTCGGCCAGATACAGCTTCAGATCTTCAAAGGCCTTATGGCTTTCTTCATCCCATTTAAAAAGACTTGCTCTTTTCAAAATTTTGAAAAAAGGCAAGGCACGCTGTGCCGATCTGGATAGGAATCTGTTCAGCGCTGCTATTCTTCCCTTTAACAGCTGTACCTCTTTGTTGCTTTTTGGTGGAGACATGGTCTTTAGCGCGTCAATCTTATCTGGGTTCGCTTTAATTCCATCTTTGGATATCATGTACCATAGGAATTTGCCCGATCTGACCCCGAATGTGCACTTTTTGGGGTTGAGCTTCATTTGAGTTCGTCTCAGTTCATCAAATACCTCTTTGACGTCCAAAAAATACTGATCAAGAGACCTGCTCTTGATTAGGAGGTCATCCACGTACACCTCCATGCATCTCCCGATCTGCCGGGCGAAAATCTTATTTACAGCTCTTTGATATGTTGCTCCGGAATTCTTCGTAACGAAAGGCATAGTGATGTAGAAGTACGTCCCAAACTCTGTGATAAAAGAGGTTTTTTCTGCATCCTTGGGATCCATATGAATCTGATGATACCCCTTATAAGCGAATAAGAATGCAAACACTTTATACCCCAATGTTGAGTCCACTAGACAATCGATCATGGGTAGTGCATAGCAATCTTTCGGACATTCTTTGTTGAGATCAGTGAAGTCAACGCACATCCTCCAACTCCCATCTGGCTTCTTGACCAGCACTGGGTTTGCCAACCACTCTAGATATACGACTTCCTTAATAATGTTGGCCTGCAACAACTTGGTTACTTCTTTCTCAATTTCCAAGATGCGTTCAGAGGCAAAGTGCCTCTTCTTTTGCCGAACAGCTCTTCTATTCGGGTCTATGTTCAGCCGGTGTACGGCTAGCTCTGGTGATAATCCTGACATGTCTTCGGTTTTCCATGCGAACACATCCTTAAACTCTTTCAAAAGATTTATCAGAGGTTCCTTATGTGAGGCTGGAATCCATGTCCCCACACTAACTATTGAGTCAGCCAGCTCGCCCCATAAACGAACAGCCTCTGTCTGGTCCTTAGACGACTAGCTCTCTTCATCTTCAGGAAGCAATTCTTCAATGCTCGCTTGCTGGACCATCATCTTTCCATTGACTGTTGCGGTGTAACAGCTCCTGGCCGTTTCTACATCACCTTTGATTTCTACATAACCTTCTCCTGTGGGAAACTTCATGCTAATATGAGCTGGTGAAATTACCGCTCGAAGGTCAATAAGTGCCGGTCTTCCCATGATCACGTTGTAAGCTTAGGGGGATTTAACTACTACGTAATCTACCACCAGGGTCCTGTCCTTGGTTCATTCTCCAAAATTAGTAGGGAGTTTGATCATACCCAATGGATGAACTGGAGGTCCGACAAAGCCTAACAGAGGAGCTGACACGAGGGTTAGATCAGCATCCTTCAGTTTCATTGCTCTAAAAACGTTGTAGTAGAGAACATCACGGCACTACCTGTGTCCACGCATATTCGCGTCGTCATATTCTTGTTGATCACTGCTTCTATCACTAACCCCTCATTGTTGATTACTAAAGGGATGGAGTCCTCAGGACCATAGGTCACTTCTCACATCAGTCTTTGCTTTTAGTTGGATTGAGTAGGAGCAGTAGACCTGCTACTGCCTGTATCTTCGGTTCTGATTGTGTTGTTCGCCCCCCCTGAGAACATATTGATTGTGTTCATGGGGCGGTTATTCAGCTGACCATCAGGGTCTGGTGAGTGGTCTCTCCTTCTTCGAAACTCATCTTTGTTCTCCCTGTCATTGTAGTTTCTACGCTTGAACTCACGTCGACCACGTGGTTCGGCCTGATAAGACCGATCTACGACCTCATCTAGCTTTCCTTCCATCACCGCTCAATATCTCTGATCAGATCCCAACATTGTTCTGATTCATGACCAACATCCTTGTGCTATTTGCAAAACTTGTTAGGGTCTCTCTTTTCTCTGGGTCCCCTCTTTGGTGGTGGGACCTTGGCTATGCCCTTTCTTTCCATAATTGCGAGGACCTGCTCGCGAGATCTGTTCAAAGGGATAAAGTCTCTGTCCTCTAAAGCTCCCTTCTTGCCCAGCCGATCTGAGATGGGTGCAGTTACCCGATCCAAAACCGACTTCATTTTCTTGTCTGACTTATCTACAGGCTTGCTTTTCTTTGCTTCACCTCTTTCCATTTCCCTCTTGAGTCTATTTGCTTTTTCTCCCTGGCAATGCTTATAGGCCACATCTGGGCACTCTTCCATTGTCTGAGGAATTTTGTTTATTCGACTTGGCGTCTGGTTGTGTCCCTCTCGCAGACAAGCATACGAAAGAGGTGAGCAAAGAATGATCGATCGTGCATCCCGCACTGTGCGGACTCTTCATTGAAATGCTTTATGAAGTGAAGAACCGTCTCATCTTGTTTTTGCCTCAAAGTGAGTAGATGAGTCTGATTTCTCTGAAAAGGGCGAGCTACGATGAAAGCATGGACGAACTTCCGAGTTAGAGTCCCGAAGTCGGAGATCGACCTTGGAGGAATTTTGTTAAACCATTCTCTGGCTCTTCCTGTTAGCAGTGCGGGGAAAGCCTTACACTTCATCTCGTCTGAGGCTTTGTACAGGTTCATGTGCGATATGTACTTATGCATATGATCATAAGAATCCTTAGATCCATCGTATGACTCAATCTTTGGAATCTTGAACCCCGCTGGTCGGGGATAGTTGTCAATGTACTATGTAAATGGTGACGCGCAGAGCAATTCGTCTGATCACCTGCCGAGCAACGCATCCAGTTCGGCCTTAGCCGTGTCGTTGGGTTGATACACGTTTTTCTGTTCTGTGTGCGCGCTAGATTCCACAATCTCGTGCTTTTTATAAGCCTCTAGATGAAGATCAGTCTCTGAAACTTCTGGAAGATCCCTTCCTTTGAGGGTTTCATCCAATATAGCCTTAAGGGTGATATTGTCCATGTTTTTCAAGGCTTCCATCAATGCCTGGTTGGCTAGATCTTGAAGGGCCGGATTAGGTTGATTTTCAGCGGTGTTCGCTCCTTTTTGCGCGGCCGTATCTTGGCCTTCCTCTTGGGTGGTGGCAGCTGCTCCACCTTGTTGTGCCGGATCCGCAGGATTCGCAGTTTTCTTGCCGGTATTTTTTGGTGCCATGTTGATCACAAGAATTATGGGATTATTAGATCACTTTATCAGAAAGAGGCCCTCCTTCTAGCGCCAATTGACGATGTTGGATCTCGTCTATGAATAAATCCGGGCCAATTACCTTTGTGATAACGATCTTGAATCCTAAGAACCCTAAATCGTGTAAAAATGGGATGGGTGTATACTGAAGAAAAACACGATGAGCCAGAAACCTCCAATGCTTGAAAGCACGTTTAATTTAGTGGCATTTGGAATCATCAGGTGGAAGGCATTGATTATAACGATACAATTGCTCAAAGAGCAAAGATGGTTCTGGTTCGGGCCTTTCTTGTCAGAAGCGCCGTTAAAAAGTGAGAGATCTATCGATGGATGTACACAATGCATTTTTATACGGAGACACGAATGAAGAAATTTACATGAAAATTCCTCTCGGATTTGAAAATAACATAGTATCGGAGCCAGGAGATGCCGTGAGATCGAACCCGATATGAGTATTATTTTCACAATTCAGATTGTGCAAGTATTGTGAGAGATTCGCACACATTTGAAGGCGTGAAGCCTTTAATTAAGATTATTGTCAAGTGTGTTGGAGAGATTATACATACTTGAGAGGGTGTGTTGGAGAGATTCACATTCTTAATCTACAAGGAAATCTGATGAAACTTCTTTCGCTAACATCAATTGGTTTTAGTAGAATCTGCAAAGCGTTTGATCCCAATTAAAAGCTCCATTGGCTCCAGTTTCTAAAATAGAATAAACTCGAATTTTATTTGAATACAACTTTTGAATGTTATACATTGTGCAGGTCCTCAGCCAAAGAGACATGAAGAAAAGATTACAAAATCACAAGAAAATGAGTGATTTTTTACCATAAGACAAAGTAAATGAAACAGAATGAAGACTTATTCTAAAGCTAAAAAACGACTATAAAAATGACAATAAAATTTGAGCACTATGTTTGCGTCTATTTTTTATGGTTTTTATTGTTCATGCCATTGACCAAATACAAGACAATTCGATCACATGATGGAAAGAAAAATTCCAACAAAAAATTATCAAAATGTATATTTTATATCTAACTTTAAACATGTTAAATTTAACTCAAAACAATCAAGGGAATATTAAGTTTTAGTCAATTTTCCGTCACGTATATAAATTTTAATCCAATTTATATATTTTTATTGATTTAAAGACAAAACATTTTCCTTTAGACTATTTTGCCCTCTCTTTTAAAGAACACCTATTCTTATCCTAATCCCCAAAAGAAATCCTACCAAAACCCTTTCTGTGGATTGTTCCTCAATTAGTCTTCTTCGATTCAACTTTGAAATTCGACTGAATGTCTTCCACATTGGCTCTTAAAAGGTTCGACGATTGCTACTTTTTGAGTTCTCTCCGGCCGCTGCGTCCGGCAATGTCGATTGTCTCTTCACGGCTGTTAAGCACTACTCCGCTGCGTTTGGAGGATTTTGCTCCTCGGAACGGTACAAATCATACTTTTAATCTTCAATCAACTTCGTTTCTGTCTCCTTTCTATGTTTTCATTGCACCTTTTTTCCATTTGAAGTCATGTTTCAAGTTGTTTCCTGATTAATAGAATATTCCGACTCTGTTTGAAATCAGTGTGTTTTATAACAATTTTGTTGAATAATTGCCACTGATTTACTGAAGTGAATGGTTGAAATGATACTTTAATCTTCAGTCAACTTTCGTTTTTGTCTCCTTTTTTCCTTTCTTTCCATTTTAAGTAATGTTCAAGCTGTTTCCTGCTTAATATTGTATTCAGATGCTGTTTGAAATCAGACTTGTAATAATAACAATTTTTTTTAAGAATTACCTGTGATTTACTGAAATGAAAGGTAGAAATCATAGTATAATCTTCAATAAGCTTTGTTTTTTGTCTCCTTTTTTGTTTTCATTGCACCTTTTTTTCTCCTTCCGGTTAAAGTCATTTTCATAATGATTTGGTTGCATAAATGATTTTTGACATTTGGTATTTCATTTTTCATATTCGAAACTCGATCTGGTTTTATTTTTCATGTCGTTTTCTTGAATAAATGTTGAAGATCTCTCTACAAATTTGTCATGGCTTTTACTTGGTCCATTTGTGGAATGACGCGTGGCCGAGGCTAATCCTACCTCTGTCTTAATATGTACCCAAATTGTCGAAAAACAATATATAGTCGTTGATAATTAATCCCACAATATTTGTTTTCTGGCATATATATTAAGTATGAAGGAGCAGTGGATGTGGACGGTAGAGGCCCAAGCATATGGGATACCATCAAGTCCTTAAATCAACTCCAAGTGATTGTTGTGTCTGTGATGTGTACCCAGCATTTTTTTTTCAAGTACTCTCATTGCATTTGTTTTACTTGTTATTTCACTTGATTTATGTGGCTATCTGCGTTTGCCGTTAAGATAGTTAGGTAATGGGAGGAATGAACAAGGTATGGTGACTTGTCGCGTATTAATTTAATGAAACTAACTGGAAACTGGAAGTGAGGTGAATCTTTATGATAATTGATGAGCAAGTTGCTTAAGCACTCTGAAGTCTTTTGAGTTTGGGAAATTCGCGTATTGAATCTGGGACCGTTCCTCGGGCAACTGGGGTTGAGAGGAATCCCAAGGTAGGTATTGAAACTGCCATGGTAGATATTGAAGCTACCATTGTCAACTCTTTTGATAACCATAAAGTTGAAACTAATAGTTCTGTTTTTCTTTTTTGAGAGGATTAATAGTTCTGTTGAGAACAGAAATAATGGTAGGTCTGTTGTTGTTGATCATATTGGTGATCCCACAGTTTAAGGTTTGGTTTAAGGATGCATCTATGATGTTTTAAAGAAGATTGATTGTGTTTTTTACTTGGTTCATATCATTAAGCTTTCTAATAGACTAGTGTTACTTTGTTGGTGTGTTACGGTGTTACTGTTACTGTGTCATTTTCAGCCATATATAAGCCAAATTTAAGGCTGAAAATTAGATTTTGGAGCAAAAAATAAAGTGTTTAAGGGTTGAAAAACTTGAAATACTTTTGTTGACTTTATGTTGTTGCCTTCCTCTACTTTCTTCAAATATACCTTTAAAGATACAATGTTGCGATGTTTTTTTTTTCAAAAAAGAATCGATAGTAGTGTGATTCAAACCCCCTCCCTTACATTGGAAAGCATACTAAAGATGATATTACAGTCATTAATGGATAAGAAATGCAATGGATATTTGTTTTATGTGGTTATTAGTACTGAAAAGTGTTTTGAGAAGTTGAAGAGGAAAACAGAATTGGTTGTGTTATTGCAGGCATATGATGTCTTTATTTGGTTTTAATCTTTCTTTGCATTCCAAAGATTTGTTGTGGTGTGGTTTTGGCCTAGGTGGTTGAAGATTGTTGATTCAAATGGTTATGTTTGTGTTTTTTTTTGTTTTTAGAAAATTGGAGGAGCCTAGATTCTCTATTGATGAGGCCGAACCGATGCTATTTGATGCATTTTCTGATTCATACATCTTTCATGGAGTTTGATGTGGTGCGGATTTGAAGGATGAAGGTCCATAGATGGTAAAACGGACTGCTTTTGTCTTCAAGAACTTGAAGAATGTTTTAGTTTCATTGATAGGCTTTTTTATTACATCCAATAGTATTAGGCTTTTATTCTTTTGATTCCCCCGGAGTTGCATCTCCATAATGCTTGATAGATTGTTTCATTAGGATAAGAAGCATTTTTTGATAGATTTTTGTATTACGCAATGTTAATGGTGATATTTTGGATGTTAATAAAACGTGTTACCTGTATTCTTGTTATCTTGTATTCAGATATTCTTACAAGAATACAAGAATAAGTTTAAAATGATGATAATTCGAGCGAGGATTAGCGGGGGTTTGTAGGGACGATTCTGTATTCGAGCGAGGATTAATAAGTTTAATTCTAAATATAAATCTTGAATTAAATGTCGACATTATAAAACCCTCACTCGAATTAAATAGCGAGGGTTTTATAATGTCGACTGACGCTCAACTGACATTTTATCAGCTGACTAGCTTGGACTCAGTTCTGGTTCAACAACCAGATCAGATGAAAACTTACTTGGATCAGTTGATTGTTGCATTTCAACTGACTCCACCTGAAACCTCACCTTACTGTCACTTTTCTCCGTATCAGAACTAGTTTCAGTTTCAGTTATCCTCTCCACTGATGAACTGGGCATAGAATTTTCATCGAAAACACCATCTCTACTGAGAATAACTCTGTTCTCTACTGATGACCAAATTCTATAACCATATTCTCCATCCCATACTCTACAAACATTCCTTTCTTGGCACTTGGTTCCAGCTTTTCTTCACTGACATGATAGTACACCGTGCTTCCAAATACCCCTAGAATTGAGTAATCAGCAGGCTTTCTTGACCACATTTCAATTGGTGTCTTGAAACTGATCCCTGTTTGAGGACTCCTATTGATTAAGTAGAAAGTTGTGCTTATAGCCTCTGCCCAAAATCTCCTTGACAAAATAGCATAAGAGAGCATGCATCTTGCCCTCTCCAGAAGAGTTTGATTCATTCTCTCAGCTACACAATTTTGCTGAGAAGTATTCCTAACTGTATGATGTCTGGCAATACCATCAGTTTTTTAAAATGTATCAAACTCAATCCAACAGAATTCTAGACCATTATCTGTATGAAGCCTCTTGATCTTCTTCCCCAGCTGATTTTCAACTAGAGCTTTCCACATCTTGAAGTTATTAAATGCTTCACTTTTGTGTTTCATCAGCACCACCCAAGTTATCCTTGAATAGTCATCTATGAATGACACAAAATATATGTGACCACCCAATGACTCCACCTTTGAAGGCCCCCAACAATCAGAATGAATGTAATCAAGTGATGACTTTGTGTTGTGTACCCCTTTTGAGAACTTGCCCCTATGAAGCTTCCCAAACACACAATGCTCACAAAAGTCTAGATGCTTGAGCTTACACTCCCCAAGAAGATCTTTCTGAGAAAGAACCTGCATCCCGTTTTCACCTATGTGACCCAGTCTCATGTGCCACGCTTTGTAAGTTGGATCGATGAATCTCGGTGATGCAACAACAAGAGAACAAAGAATAATCGACCCTTGTAGTATATACAGGGTCCTTTTCTTGACTCACTTGAGAACCAAAAATGAATTTTTATAGACACTCAGCACTCCACTTTCACCCTTAAAATGTACTGAATCCCCTGCTGTCTAAAGAACCTAGAGATACCAAGTTTTTGGTCATCTGTGGAACATGGTCTAGCTTCACTCAGTTTATAGAATCTTCCATCATCTGTCCTTAACTGAACTGATCCAAACCCAACTACCTTGCAGACCTTGCTGTTTGCCATAGATATATGACAACCATCTATCTGCTGATAACTTGAGAACCACTCTCTGTGGGGGAAAATATAAAAGGATGCCCCAGAGTCCATAATCTACACATATGTTTGATGTGCTGACTCTCCTGCCACTAGAACCATATCCTCATCCGAGTCATGCTCAGCTGTCACAACAACTGTGCCAGAACTGTGTTCCTGATGTTTCTTCCTCTTTGGACAATTGGACTTCCAATGTCCCTGCTCCTTACAATAATTGCAAACATCTATGGATTTAGGGCCTTTGGAATTTGTTTTCTTGGAACTTTTCTTCCTAGACTGACCATGCTCTTTTCCACTGCCGACATCGACTACTAGTCCAAAGAAACTGATTGTCTCGCTTACTAGGCGCTTTATGTCTCAGCTCCCTGGCATGTAAAGCTGACCTTACATCCTCCAAAGAACATGTATCCTTCCCAACTATGAAGGATTGCACAAAGTTCTCATATGAAGCTGGTAATGAAACCAGCAGAATTAAAGCAGCATTTTCATCCTCAATCTTGACATCAATATTCCTGATCAAGTAATATTGTGTCCAACTGATCAAGATGATCTCTCAGCTGAGCCCCCTCATATCCTCAGGCTGAATAGCCTCTGCTTCAGCAACAACTTGTTGGTCAATGACTTAGTCATATACAGGCTTTCAAGCTTTAACCATAACTTAGCAGCGGTGTCTTCCTCAGCAACTACTGTGATAACATCATCAGAGAAGCACAACATGATTGTTGAATGTGCTTTCTCCTCCAGACTGGCATAATCTGCTGACTGGCATCCCCTTTATCCGATAAAAGAGTCCACAATCCTTGTTGCTTTAACGAGGCCCGCATCTTGACTTTCCATAAACTGAAACTGTTCCTCCTGTAAATTTATCAATCTTTACGTTCATTGCTGACATCCTTCTTGTTAAAGAACAAACCTTTGATCACAAAATCCTAGCACCGGTCACCGGTCTTGGTGAAGATCAACTTTGTTCAACCTGCAACTCTCTGAATCTTGAACCCAACTCTCTGATACGAGTTTGTTGAAACGCATATGAGAAGCTTGCAGTTTAAGAAAGATAAAACAGTAGCAATGCAAACATAAAATATGGCAGAAATTGATAAAACACAGAAACAAAGAGAACACAATGATTTAATGTGGTTTTCGGCATTGTGCCGACTACTCCACGGGCAGAAAGGAGATATTTACTATGCACAAAGTTACAAGGATTTTCACACACTTGTGAAAGACACACATTGCACTGATTACAACATTGGTATTTATAGGCACAAATCACTAACCCTAACCACCATAAGATCTTTGTCGGAATAGTCATAAATACCCCAGATGTGGACCCCAGCTCCAACTGTTATCCATCATATGAAAACTAAGCTCAAAAAACTGACTCTTCCAGACTTGTAATCAATCGCTCGGATGATGATCGACTCGATTATACTCAAGCAAAAACTCGCCAGACCAAAGCGACGGTGACTTGAAGAAACTCGATTTGCACTTCACTTAAAATTGACTTTCACAGAATCGAATATACTTCATTGAATCGCCATCATTCTCGGTCTCGGTTTATCGATTAGTTCCACCAGTTTATTCATCAATTTAGAGATCAAGTCACCAAAAACTGACATAAATCATCTTAGGAATTTACACACAAATTAAGAAATTGGTTGAATGAATGTCTAAAATATCCCTTGACTATCATTAATGCAATAGTTGTCAGTGTTTGGATTGATAACAAATTAGAAATAAAATAGAGAAAAGAGTAATAAATATTGTATTGGTAATTTGGAATGATTTATATTGTGGGAAATCTAAAATGTATGATGACTTATGTTTGTAGGCTTATGTCTCGTTCGTTAACGGAATTAACGGAAAAATCGCTTCATCCAACTAAGAACGACCATAGACTACCACCCATAGAGTCAAGAAAGAACTCCGGCCGTATCCCCGGATATGGCCTAGTGGTGGCGGCATGGTTTGTGTAGTGCGACTGGACTATAAGTCGGAGGTCGCCGTTCGATTCGATTCCGTAATGGGGTTGATTTCCGATTGATAACACCCTTCGGTGCGGTGGTCGAAAAGGCAACCCATGTTGGAGCTACTAGGTTACCTGATTAACCTCTCCTCACTTTTCTGTGGGATCGGGGGTGAGGGACCCTTAATGGTAGGGTTTACCATTTAAGAAAGAACTCTCAGCGTCCCCAGGACATGGGCTAATGGTAAAGGGCTTGGGTGTTATAGTGACAGTCGGACCGGGAGCTAGAGGTTGGAGGTTTGATTCCCTTATGGGACGACTTCTTTCCAGTATCATGGTATAGTGGTAACCGTTGACTCTGAGCCACTAGGTTACCTGATTAACATCTCCACTCATTCCATAGGATAGGGGAGTAGGGACCCTTTCGGTTAGGGTTTTAAGGTTTTAATAAAGAACTCTCAGCATCCCTAGGACATGGCCTAGTGGTAAAGGGCTTGGGTGTTGTAATGAAAGTTGGTGCGGGAGCTGGAGTGTGGAGGTTCGATTCCCGTAAAGGGACGACTTCTTTCAGTATCATGGTATAAAGGCAGCCCTTGACTCTAAGTCTCTAGGTTACCTGATTAACATCTCCACTCATTCCGTGGTACAGGGGAGTGGGGACCCTTTCGGTTAGGGTTTAACCATTTTATGAAAGAACTCTCAGTAAAAGAGCTCTTAGTATGGAGGATTCTAAAGAGAAGTTTCTTTCACCGCTGGCAATGGCTACGGTCATTTCCGGCCGGCAATCCTTCTAATCTACTACCCGTTCTTGTTCGTTTCTCCGTTTGTGTTCTATGGGTAAAAAGAAACGTAGGAAACCCAAGAATGGCTCTCATTCTTCGGATTCTAATTTTGAGTTTCCAGTTAAGAATTTGTCTTCACCTGCTTCGAATTCGTTTTCTCCTGCTGGATTAATTGCTCCACAATCAGTCAATTGGAGGCTCAACCTCGGCCGAGGTCATTGTTTCCGATTCTTTTGGTCTCTTGTTCGATTTTTTGTCTTGTTGCTACTCTCTTTGCCGATGGATTGTGGAAGTTTCGATTCTCCTCCGCCATTGACAAGCAACTTCAATTTTTTTGCAGCGTTTGGCTACAAAAGCTACTGAAAATGGTAAGATTGTTGTTGACCCGTTTTCTCCTATGTTGTTGAAGTCCAGGAAAGCGATTGGGTGATGTTCGGTATCAAAGATAAGCACTTTGGCTCCCAATTTAGCTTGTGCTGGGCCGTTGTTCCTATAACTCAGTTTTGATTACCCTCTCGCTTTGGGTTTGAATGTTTCATGACCCGATACTTCTACTATGAAGTTGAAGCCTGATATGCTTTTGGGTGCTGTTCAGACTTCAAAGATTTGCTCTTTGACTTCCAATTTAGATGCTGCTCCTACTGTTGGCCCTGCAACTCAGGTTATCATGATTTGCCCTTCTGACTTGGACCCTACTTTGAAGTCTTTTGTTGATAGCATTGCTTTAAAGCCTGTTTCTAAGTATGTGTTATCTTCTTTTGCTACTTCTGGTGTTTTGGAACAAGTTGGTAATGGTTATTTGGTTGTTCTTGCATGTAATTTAGAGGATGCTACTTATGTTATTGAACCTGCTGGTGCGGATTCTGGTGGTTTGGTTGTGAATGAAGTTGGTACAGGGGTTACTCCTACAACTATTTCTCCTTCTTTGCCTTCATTCCAGGATGATATTCTTAATGATGCTGAAGTGTCTGATAAGGCTATGTCTTGGGCTAACTTGTTCAAGAAAAATAGATTATACTCTAGTGAAGTTATTAGACTTTGGGATGAAAGGTTTTCCTCGTTGCCCTCGGTTGATCTTAGAAGCACAACTATTGAGACTGATGATATTGAGAGCCTAAGCTTAATTGGCACTTTCACTTCAGATTTCCTAGAAGAGTTTCTTTGTTAAAAATATGGTGAATTCTTGGTCCAAGAAGTGCAGGTTTCAGTATCATGGTTCTGGTTGGATTGTCTTTACTTTTGAGCATTTTTCTGATTTGGAAAGTGTGCTGCTTGGTGGTCCTTATTATGTTTTTGGTAAGCCTTTATTGTTAAAGAAAATTCCCGAGTTCTTCAATTTCAATAGGGATGGTCTCTCGGTTGTTAAATGTGGATTGATTGCAAATCTTTCTCTTTCTCTTTGGAATGGGGAGGTTTTGAGTAAGATTTGCTCTTTTTTGGGGAATCCTCTTTATACTAACCTCTTAACTGCTACTAAATAAAGTATTAGCTTTGCTAAATGCCTTGTTGAGGTTGATGTTGCTAACACTTTGCCTAATATGATTCCCATCTTGTTGCCGAATGGTTCTTTATTGCAACCACCTGTCCTTTTTGAAGATTTGCCCTCTTTTTGTGCTTTGTGTAAGAGTGTAGGGCATATTGTGGCCTCTTGTGTTGGCTCCAAAGGTGCTAATCCTCAGCTTTATGTGAGTAAATATATGAAAAGAAACACCCCTGATATGTCTAAGCTCGTTATACACGCTTACGCTCTAATTCGAGTTGTTCTGTTTTGGTAAATGATAAGAGTCTTTGGGATTGTTCTTTGATTCGATTCGAGTTATAGAGAGGAGGCTTTGATTTCCCTGCCGCTTTTTTACTACTAGTTCGATTCCTACCATCGATGTTGAGATGGCTTTGGTCTACGATATTCTTCTTGCATTTGGAACTTCGGGTGATTGATGCTCCAGTGGATTTTTTTGATAATCCTGCTGCTGTCTCTTTACAAGAATCCTGCCCTGCTGCTCCTTCCCCTGATTCTGCTGTTGATTCTTTAGGAGCAAATGCTTCTGTTTAGTTTTCTTGTGATGATGCTATAAAGGCACCTGCTGCTGCTGCTACTCTGAATGAACCTTCTGGTGCTGGTTTGCTTGGTGCTAATGTTTTAAGGATTGATCCTGCTGCAAATTCTGCATCTGCTGGTTTAAATTTTTCTAAATCTGATGCTGTCCCTTTGAGTTCTTCAAACTCATTGTCAGCTTTGGTATTCTTCGCTTCTGACTCTTATTAGTACAAAGAGTTTGAATGATGGTTATGTATTGCAAAACAAAGTGTATAAGAAGGGAAAGAATAATTAATTTATGATGATGATTGCATCTTGTGTTTTTTGGTTTTTTGGCCCCATGATGTTTGGGCATTGCTTTTATTGTTAGTGGTTGTTGGTGGATCTTTGAAGTCATTCTTTGGCTTCATGTACTCTGGGATTGGCATAGACAATTCTGGTGGATTTTGAATATCTTAGGATGTCTTCCAAGTGTATATACAAGTCATAGTTTTGCAATGTAATCTTTTGCATTGTAGATTTTGGTTGTGTATGCATCCGAGGCACAAATTGGCTGAGTATATAATTTTGGTTTCTATTGAGTTGTTTTTTCTCTAAACACTCACCTGAGATAAATTAGATTACTCAGCCGATGTTGTGTCTTTGTTTTGGGATAAGCTCTGTGAGATCTCTCATATGACCCCAGTTTTCTTTGTTTAGGATGTAAGTGTCTTGTACTCCTGCGTACCATGGTTTAATACATTTTTTACATTTAACCAAAAAAAGAGAGGGGTGGTAGGCTAGAAGGACAAAATAAGATATAAAAGGATGTAAGTGTCTTGTACTCCTGCATACCAAAGTAACATGTAGTAACACATGTAGTAACAGACGCGTTTTTGTCATTATCAACCACTATCTTTCTTTCTTGTCATTTTTCCCATTTTTGATTAAAAACAGTCCCCTACAACCTTTAACCTAAAAAGAAAGAACTCTCAGTCTGTCAATCTTTACTATGTCTAGACCTGGTAAGTTCCCCCGTGTTGAGTCAAATCATGTCGCAGGCTCTACTCTTGGTTGTGACCTTCCGTCTATTCCTTTAAGTCTTAGTGAGCGACCGGGAACAGCCTAAGCTTAAAATCAGTCGACTTCGTCGTTTGAATTGTAGCTTGGAAAAGCGTCCTCAGCGGCGGATCCCGGTCGGATGTGGAACGGTGACAAGTCGGTCTGCCGATCGACTCGGGGCGTGGACCAGCACGAATTGGGGCGGCAGTCAAAGCCTAGGCTATAGATATGCCTGTGGAGACGCCGTCACCTTGATCATGACGGGACAACACGTGCCTTCGGCGTGCTTCGGCATTTTTGTGCTCCCGGTGCTGGCATGTGGGCTCCCATTCAGCCCATCTTGAAACACAGACCAAGGACTCTGATATTTTATTTTTGGGTAGTATATCTTTACCCCTATATTAAAAATTATTAATCCCACCAATTTTTTTCCCTTTGAACTATATGAAATCAAACAGGGACGTAAGACACCCTACCACTACAATTAAATATATAATGACTTATGACTTTGTTCGGCTTTGTACATTGTGTTTAGCCACTTGCTAAATTTAGTTTAATAAAAACGTTCCTGTTCAAAAAAGAAAAAAGAGAAAAATTTACAATTAAATAATGTGAAAGAAACATTTTCAAAGTTATAAATAGTTCTCAAAATAGATTGTTAAACTCACAATTAAGCATTTCATAGCATACAGTAATAACGAAGAAATATCAAATTTAGAGACGATGCCTTCGAAGAATGTTTACTTTCTGCTCATTCTTTTCATTGCAGGTCCCCGTTTTGATTCTCTCCTTTTATTTTTATTTGGGTTGAATTAGTTCCTATGTTCTAGCTTTTGGTTTATTATGTTCTATAAATGCATGGTGATTGATGTCATATATATATATATATATATATATATATATATATATATATATATATATATATGGATTGGTTTATAACCATATATAGTTACTGAAATTTCAGGGTGCATAATGTTGATTGATGGTGAAGCAGCAACAAATGCCATTAATATACAGCCAAGAAAATGGGTTCAAAGCAATCTCATTCCTCTTGTCATGAGTAAGCATCTCTTGGACGAGGACGACTGTGAAAGCATTTTATTGGTTGCTGGAAGCATTTTCAATAATGGAGCGTGCCTTACGGATAAAGATTGCCGAGGTACTGAGCGTTGCCGATGCTGCCGCGTGAACAAGGAGGATCCATTCGTAGGATGCATACCGATCAGTACTGATCAATGTCCATAACAATTAACATAACTCATTTTATGGTCGATACACATACACGTCAACCAATGTAAAATTTATGTGTATGAATAGGTGACGTTCGGTGTGTTTTGCTTTGTATTCGACTTGTGAACTTGTCTGGAGAATATTTGAACTTAATATATATATATATAATAATAATAATAATAAAATTGTGTGTTTGAATTTTGTCTTTGTTCTTATGATCAGTTGCAACTCTAGTTATATTCTATGTTTATATTTAATTTACCTCTCATATGCTCCAACATCGGTTAGAATCTGGGACGAAAGTGTAATCTGTGGGATGTAATATCGCTGGATGGATCATGATCCACCCGATTCTAGCAGCGTAATAAGATATAGATCAGATCTAAACAATACAAAATACATAAATAATATATCTAACTCACTGAGGGGTTAGATTACCAACCTTTTATGGTGCAAAAACGCCAAGAACAAGGTCAATCCAATCCGAGCTAGTTGAGAGCCTAGTTGAGAAGCCAAAGTCTTCCAACGATGTCTCCAAGTGCCACCCAGGTGGATGGTGTTTAATGTGCGGACCTCCTCGATATGCTTACCTTAGAAAACCCAAGTTTTCAAACTCGAACCCAAGTACTTAAGGCCGAAAATTCTAAGCCTTAATACTTCCTCAAAACGAAATTATGTGATGTAAAAGGCAGGAGGCTCTCTTTTATAGAGGAGAGTAATCCTTGTCTCCAAGGATTTAATAATTAAAAGATAATTATTAAATTAATCCTTCATTTAAATATAAGATAAACATAATATATATATCCCAAACAAATTAGGATAAGTAAATATATTATCCAATATTCCATGATTTATCACTTAACAAATAAATGATTAAATCATATGTTAAACAATTATCCAAGAAAACTAATTCCTTAATAATTATTTACCATTAAATTTCGGCCAAAACCCTAGAAGTATCTCGAAATTTCCATCACATTGGGCCGAGTCCACGAAAAATTTCTTTTCCATGTATTTAATTATCTAGTCCAACTAAACAATTAATCTGCATATCTATTAAATAGTCCAATCCAACTATTTAATATTAATTGAGGTGAAACGACGAGAAAACATATTCTATGTTAGGAGCCACGTCGGGGACCATGGACTCCATATTCACTAAATTTACAATAAATTAAATAAAATTATTAAATCGGATCGAACAATTATATTCAATCTATTAATTCGGGATTACACCACCATAAACCCAAATCGAACTCGCCAAATATAGATATAAACTTACACTCAACTATGAGTAATAAGGTGTCCACTGATATAATCATTACATACGGATAAATCCTCCAGAGACTGTTCATTTCGATTCGAGATATCTCCGTAGACCCTTCTCGAAACCTCTTATCCTTATTTACCATTAACCCCTAGTGATCAATTAGTTCATAACTAATATAATATGAACTCCGGGATCGATCAGTTTCTAGGATTAACAAATAAAGGGCGTCTGTCTACTTCCCGAGGAATGAATGGATTCCATATATTCGTGATAGCACGGACTACTCACTCATTCCGAATAGAGCCAACGAGAAGTGTTGGACCGCATACTACTGAAGTGATCCTTACTAACACATCAAACTCTACCCTAGTCTAAGCGGTTATGCGTGATCACCTCGAGATTGAGATTAATCCATACATAATCATCTTGTGATTCGATAAGACTTCTCGATCACGGAATTATATCGAGAACTCAAATCAAATCGGTTCAAATTTATATGATTATCATCATATATAAATGCTCCACAAGGTACCCTATTACCGACACTCGGATAAGGATGTCACACCTAAAGTGTTTCAGGCGCATTATTAGCAAATTAATCTTGAGACCCGTACTCAAATTAATAAACGCTACGGACTAAGTTAATTTTAAGTACATCTCACTAACTCAATCCTCTTGTGTATAGCCATACACTGAGTTATGTGATTACATAAACGATGTACTTAGGGTTTTCAGCAGTGTCTTAATTATAAGCATACATGCATATAATAAGATAAATCATTAATTCTGTCCTAAAACAATTACATAATTGTCTTTCGGGCACTACACCTAACATAATCATCGATGGATGGTAATTTTTAATGTGGTCATCGTATTTATGGTAAAGGTTCCGGTTGAGGAAGTCCGGTATCGTGGTCGATCCCATTTTCCCATATTAATTTCAGCGTCAAACATCTACAGCGACAAGTAGCAGAGTTCTAGAAAACAAAACAAACCCGAACGATAGCCCCTTAACGACGATAATTGAAAATAACTAACGGATTGTAAAAGACAAAACACCAACTAACCTACATCCATGGGCATAAGGAAACAAACTATAGTTGAGGATAAAAAATAAAAAAAACACTTTTGTGAAACTCAAAAAACAATATCCCAAACGTTGGGTTAGGATAATAGAGTTTATCAAAAATGATATGTCTTAATAGTGCATCTCTTAATTCGGTCATCAACTCCCTCTCCACCTCCCTCACCGTCCCCTCCTTCACCGTCCCCTCTTCCACCGTCGCCTCCCTCACTACCTCACTACTCATTCCATGCGTACTCGGTCTCAAAATAACATTCACAAGCCCATTCAAAAACTCAACCTTCACACCACTCTCACCTCCCACCTTGAACCTACCATTGTTCCTCAAGCCCTCAAACATCCTCAGTGGAGAAAAGCAATGCAAGATGAATATGACGCTTTGGTGTGTAATCAAACCTGGGACCTTGTCCCTACTGATCCGTCCTATAATGTCATTGGGTCCAAATGGATTTTTCGGTTAAAATATAAACCTGATAGAACCATTGATCGTCGCAAACAACACATCTTGTTGCCAAGGGATTCGCTCAACCTTCAGTCCGTTGTCAAGCCCGGCCCCTACTATTCCTGTGGTTCTCTCCCTAGCTCTGACGCAGGGGTGGTCTCTGCGTCAACTTGACATCAATAACGCATTTTTACAGGGTCATTTACATGAAGCTGTTTATCTCTCTCAGCCCACTGGTTTTGTGAATCCATATTATCCTAATCATGTGTGCAGGTTACGCAAAGCTATCCATGGTTTAAAACAAGCCCCTAGGGCTTGGTATGATGAGCTCAAAGGGTTTTTACTATCATGTCATTTTAAAAATTCTCATGCCGACACTTCCCTTTTTGTTTATAACGTCGGTGGTACTGTATTGTATGTCTTGGTATATGTGGATGATTTGATTGTCACATGAAACAATTCTACTGCATTCCTTCATTTCACTTTGTAGCAGAGCAATGTTTTTTTCCCTTCTTCTTGATGTAGAAAATCTGCAATAAACAGATAAAAACGAGCTAATCCAAGCTCATAGATAATTCATTCTCAAAAGAGAATAAGATTCGATATTTCAGCATTAGATAATGATCCCAACATATCTAACTTAACCTATTTAAAGGCTAGCTACCAAGCCCATTTAGGATTAACATAATACTTAAAAAGCCCAATTTCATGCCTTCATATGTCAATCCTGCTATCAAAATGCTATAAACAGGATGATAATGCAAGCGACACTCAAGTTCATTGCTCCAAAACCCGACAACTAGAATAATATTAGTAGTAAATCCTCTCAATTCACGTCGCTCTTCCAACTTCTTATCACTGATCGTATCATTAAGTACCAAAGAATCTGCATAAACTATGAGAGGAATAATACTCCATGTCTCTATAGAACACGGACTTCCACCCGGATCGAACGAAAATGTTATAGGCATATGTAACATGGGCAAGTGCTGCAGTAACAAGAAATGAACACCCCTAGCTAGTCCAGCAGGCTTCAATCAATCTTTCATTAACATTATCATATGGGCTGAAATCAACAAAATACATAAGGTTTTCATGCCCCGTCAAGCTGTAGGGAAGCTTCCCTTTTTCGACATTTCTTAGTTCCACCACTGTTGATGCACTCATCAATATCAAGGGCTTACTAGTCCCATGTCCAGAAAGGCTCCATCATATAGCTAGTGTAGGATTCTTTAAACTTAAATAGGAATCCAACCTTCTGATCGTTGGTAGTTATTTTGTTCAACTCTTTCTTCTAGATTTCTATTTTCGATCTGCTTGCCATGAGTCTCACCTGCTGTTTTTGCTGCAACTCCCTTGATTTTCGTGGTATGGTGTAGCCCATAACGATGGTTAATTGTACTTACCCGAAGTATCCTCTTCATTACGACTTTCAGTACTCTTCTTCTCTTCATCAAATAGCTACCCACATTTCTCACTCCTGCTGTTGTTATAAACATGTGAAGTACAGGTTGTTGGTTTCATCCGTAGGTTTGCAAACACTTCTCACCTTTTGTTCATTTATGTCCACTTGATAGGGGAATTTCGTCGAACGCATGGTGGGCAAGAAATATCTGAACAAAAGATGTCTCATTTCCTCCCATGATCGAAGTCACCTTCGTCTTTCTGTGTTCAACCTTATTGCTTTGCAATCCCTCCCACCAGACTTTAGCATCTCATTCGAAGGCATATGAAGCCAATTCAATTTTTACAGGTGGATTCATCTCTTCGAAGAATTCTTCAACTGCATAAATCCAATCAAAATCAAACAAAGCTTTAATGTTGGAAGTGCCTTTGAAGATGGGGAGATAAGATCTAACCCAACGTTTGTTTGATTCTCTTACACTGCAGTACGTGCTGAATTTCTTGGTGTCGCAGTAACCGCTTTCGTTGATTCCACCCTTAACAATGTGTAGTTGTTAACAATGTATAGTTGTGCACCTCAATTTTTATTTTGTGCAATTGTATGCCTTCTTTTATGCTATTTGCAATTAATTGAATTGTTTAAAAATATGTCATATGCGTTTGCAGACTTGGAATTGATTTTCAAAAAATTTAACAATAAAGAAGTTGAAGACTTAAGGGAGTGGTTTGTTGTTCGATGTGATTCTGAAAATAAAAAATAAAATATGTGTTTGGACAACCGTTTATTCTATTCATTCACACACAAACAAATACAACTGTCTGTATTCACTTGAATAAAGTAACTTACTCTCGGTTCTTCTCTCGATAATATATCAAATCCTCAAGAAAAACCAATTCAAATCCAAACACAATTTCAACCAAAATTCATTATTTAAAAAAATATTCATTCGAAAAATCCATGCCCAATTCCCAAACAGAAAATTTTACTTTTTGACGCATATGCTGTCATCTATTCTTATTCAGATTCTACATTGACCAAGTGCATATATAGTTGCCGCAGGAATAATTGTTGGCAAATGTTATGAGCAGGTTTTCCATACATAATTTCAGGTGAACGGCGTCATCATATTATATAGCATAAAGCCAAATGCTAAAAATACAAGTATAATCATGATTGGATTTTTTTTCCTTCCGGACAAACATGTAGAATCATAAGAGCATTATTATTAGTCTCCCTATCCCTATCCCTAACAATATAATTAAAAGTTTACCTTCCCACTTTCTTGAAAAATAGAATCAAGAAAAAAATTAAGAAATCCCACGTTGGACAACATTTGGTACTGTGGTAGTAGCTCTTTTTTGGTGGAAAATAAATTCTTTACACAATTTTCTAGATGAGAATGGAATAGAAAGAGTTTTCTAATATTTAAATAACCCTACTCAATTGATTAGAAAATATTTAATGAGGGATAATTTCGTCATTCAACAAACTTTTTTTTGATATATTAATTACTTTTTTAGTTTGTGTCTTGACACCAAAAGCTATAGATAATAAAAAAAAAAAAAAAGAAAAAGGAAGAAGTACTATTTTTAAAATAAAAAAGAAAATATGCATTTGGACAACCGTCCGGATTCTATAGGAAAGGTCGCATGACGAGTTTACATCTTATTTGGGTAAAAAATGATGAATAATAAATCTGATGGTTAGAAAGTACAAAAAGATTGTATATGCATGAATACCCTTCATTTTTAATTTCTTTGAATTTTTCATTTAATTATAGGGAATGGCGGGTTTTTTTATTAAAAGGTAGTAAATGCTGTGTGAATAACCGCAATTGAGAATGTGGCCTATTTTCATGCCATTATCAACTCCACATATTTGAATGCAATCGAAGATCTCATTAGCCAAATACAGTTGTGCAAATATTCATTGATAGGATTCCCAGATGAAAACAAATTCGGGGTCGATGAAGAAAAACAAATTCGGATACCCACAGTAAAAGAAGAGTTCCAAGATTAAAGAAGAAAAATATTGCGGTTCGATGTTGTGTGTTTATCCAACCTAATTATATTTGGCATTTTTTTTCTTCGGTTTTGCTGCATTTTTGCAGTTTTTTTGAACCAATTGTATACAAGCATTTACTCACCCAAGGTATTCATCTTTATTGGCATGTATGATCAATTGTTGTTGCCATGGAATTATCAATTGTTGTTGTATGAATCATACGGTCTGTATTTTTGTTCTTGAAGAATTGTTGTTGGAGAATTATCAATTGTTAGTTCTTGAAGAATTATCAATGGTTGTTGTATGAATCCTACGGCATGTATGATCAATTGTTGTTGTACGAATCCTACGGTCTGTATTTTTGTTCTTGAAGAATCCATAATTCCATTTAATGCGGAATCATGGTAGTAAAACGATTCAATCAAAATATGCAGAATTAAATTCAAGATAAAACCCTAATTCAATCAAAGAATGTAGTAACACCACTGTGCACATGACTTTTTCATCATGAACAAAAATATTGCGGTTCGATGTTGTGTGTTTATCCAACCTAAATATATTTGGCAATTTTTTTTCTTTCGGTTTTGCTGCATTTTTGCAGTTTTTTTGAATCAATTGTCTACAAGCATTTACTCACCCAAGGTATTTATCTTTATTGGCATGTATGATCAATTATTGTTGTCATGGAATTATCAATTGTTGTTGTACGAATCCTACGGTCTGTATTTTTGTTCTTGAAGAATTGTTGTTGAAGAATTATCAATTGTTTGTTCTTGAAAAATTATCAATTGTTGTTGTATGAATCCTACGGCATGTATGATCAATTGTTGTTGTATGAATCCTACGGTCTGTATATTTGTTCTTGAAGAATCCATAATTCGATTTAATGCAGAATCATGGTAGTAAAATGATTTAATCAAAATATGCAGAATTCAATTCAAGATAAAACCCTAATTCAATCAAAGAATGTAGTAACACCACTATGCACATGACTTTTTCATCATGTAGTAACACCAGTTGTAACACATGCATTTTTCATCATGTAGTAACACGACTATGGCCACTCCATACAAAGAATGTAGTTACGCATAATGTAGTATCACAGTGAAAGTCCACATATGAAATAACATGTATTTCACGTTGGTACCGTGAACACCATCCGACGTAGTAACACCACTATGCAAACACCCTCAAACATAGTAACACATAATGTACACCCCAAACGCTGAACATTAAACCTTAAACACAAAACCATAAACTTAAATCCTAAACCCTAACCTAAACCCTAAACCCTAAACCTAAACCATAAACCCTAACCCCTAAACTGGAACCCTAACCTAGCAGCGAAGATTCAGGGTTTAGGATTCAGGTTTATGGTTCATGTTTAGGATTAAGGTTTAGGGTTTAGGGTTCATGTTTAGGTTGCAGGGTTCAGGTTTAGGGTTTGGGTTTAATGTTTAGGTTTAGGCTTTAGGGTTCAGGTTTAGGGTTCAGGGTTCAGCTTTATAGGGTTCGGGTTTAGGGTTCAGGGTTCAGCTTTAGGATCCAGTTTAGGGTTCAGGGTTCAGCTTTAGGGTTTAGGGTTCAAGGTTCAAGTTTAGGGTTCGGGTTTAGGGTTCAGGTTTGGGGTTCAGGGTTCAGGTTTAGAATTTAGGTTCAAGGGTGTAGGGTTCAAGTTCAAGGGTTTAGGGTTCAGGTTTAGGGTTTGGGGTTTAAGGGTTTAGGGTTCAGGGTTTAGGGTTCAGGTTCAGGTTTAGGGTTTAGGGTTCACGTAGTCACATCCAAGTTTACGTCAGTAGATATTTGTATTGAAATGTTGGAAATCAGAATGCTTTGTTCTTCAAATTAATTTTAGTTGCAATATATCATTAAGCAATCTGAGTTTATTTATACGTGCAACCTACAGTGCAGAACAACCGATTTATGTATGCAGCACCAGCACATTACGTCTCAAAAATGTTCCAAGACATATACGGATTTAGACCACATGCAGTAACACTAGTAGTAACACATAACATGTCCATCTTGTAGTAACATCACTACACATGTGTAGTTCTTTTGTCCAAATTTGTTAGTAAGCATTTGTAGCCATTTACATTTAGTATTTCGATTGAAGACATCCTTAATCGTCTTACATTTAAATCTTGTTATATCGTGGCACAATGACTCTACATTTTCCATTACATGTGAATGTGTCACTATATTATGTGTTCTTACGCACAAAAGAAAACGACATATTGAAGATAATATCATTACTTTCTTCCTCACTATCTCGTTCTTTCTACATCTTTGCAAGATGAAATATAAACCAACAAAATCCAATTTTTTATGCATTTCAATACATAACAACTTGTGAAGTAATAGTATTCATAACAGAAGTAACACAATCCAAATTATTGACAAATAATGGTCCATAAAGGCATTTTTCATTCATTAGAAAAATCACAACACTTGTCTTTACTTTATTGTAGAATTCTTGAATACTTTCAGAATGAAGAGGGCAAGGTATCTAGCATGATTAAGGTCACGACCATCCCTTTTAGCCTTTGCAAGTGAACATTCGCCCAGTTGTGAGGGATGCTCTTGCATTGGGACAGTTTCAATAGGTAGTGAAGTAGATAAAATGCACAGTCAGTCCTGCATTGCATACAATTCAGTTAATACCATGGTGTATTTTGTATTGTCATGTGTATGAAATACATGCCTAGAAGTAAGTTCGACATTGTGTACTTATGATTCTTCATGTTGCAGGGGCAAGTTCTTCACTTTCACTACTCCACCACATCCTGTCATGTAATAGAACGTAAACACACATACACACAAGTGCAATGTAAACAAAATGTACTACCATCCACCATGTGTCTACATTGATTCAGTCACATGTTAGATCCAACTTTACTTTCTCAACGAATATCAAATTAGTCACATCCCAAAAAATGTAGTAACAATAAAAAAAAACCTGTAGATACACTTCAAAAAGATGTAGTAACAATAAAAAAAACCTGTAGCACTAGTTCAAAATTATGTAGTAACAAGGCAAAAAAATGTAGTAACAATGCAACAAATTGTAGTGGCAGTCCAAAAATTGTAGTGACAATCCACAAAAATGTAGACACAATTGACAAAAAAAGTGTAACATGTGCAAAAAATAATGTAGTTACAATTCAAATAAATGTTGTAACCGTACAAAAAACAATAGCACTAGTTCAAATTAATGTCGTAACAATTCACAAAAATGTAGTTACAATGCAAAACATTGTAGTAGCAGTCCCAAAATTGTACTCACAATCCATACAAAAGTAGTAACAATTCACAAGAAAGGTGTAACATGTGATAAAAATTGTTGTAACTATTCTTTCCTAAAACGATTCCATTTGTGTATTAACACACGATTTTCATCAAGTACATGAGGAACTTTCCATTAGGTAAGCTGAGATAACAGGTTGTAAATTCACACACTGAAAACACTTATATGTAGAAACACACACAAGTATATTTACGGTCAAATCAGAACTCAATGATGGACGTAGTAACACTGCATTCATAATTTTCATCGAAGTATCCATTATGTTTACCAAATGATTCATATGAATGAAACTGGCAACTACACAATCTATTCGAATTATTCAGAATTTTTTGAGAACTAAATTAAGAATTTTCAGTTTTCCATTCAAATTAACACCCAAATTTCAGTTCTTAGAAATCGATCCCCAAAATCTGTTTTTCTCAGATGGCATCACAAAATAAATAATGTAAGAAATTATGAAAATCAAACATTGCTCCATCAATGGTGGTATGAGAATAGAATTTATACTTACTCGGTTTTAGTTTTTTCCGTTTGCCTTTCGCCATCTCTTCCCGTCAATGGGTTTCTTGCTCGCCAGAAAAAATGGTGTTTTGTTTAGAACCGCAACTAAATCAAAGCCTGAGGATCCCTCAGTATACGGACTCTTTACTTTCGGTACCAATCCCTCTATATCAAACGCAGTTCCGGTGGTAGTTAAGTCTCCATTCAATTCCCGATTCAAAACTCCCCTTCTTTCTAAGAGAAATAGGAATGAAAGTCTGTGCATTTATTTAGCCGAAATTGAGGTGAAGACATAAAAAATATTAATTACATTATCATTAAGGGCATTTTAGTATATCTCTTTTTTTTTTGTCCTCTCAACCACTGTCTTTATTTTTTTTTATCCTATTTCATCATTTAGCATTTTATATTGTCCTTTAGGCCCACCACCCGTTTATTCTATTCATTCACACATAAACAAATACAACTATAATCATTTGAATAAAGTAACTTGCTCTCAATTTTTCTCTCCACAATAAGATCAAATCCTCACAAAACCAATACAATCCAAACACAATTTCAATCAAAATTAATTATTAAAAAAAATATTCATTAGTAGGAGGGGGGGTATCCACTTAACTGTGAGTGGGATTCTTTTGGGTTTCACTGAAAAATGCTTCAAGACACCGAGATGCAAAAGAATATCATCTTTATTGTCTAGACGACATATGAGTTTTTGATAGAAAGCCATGGAAAGATCCTTGAGAATTGAGTGAGTCACAGTTTGCGGAGTGTCTAACATGCTTTCAAAAATAAATTTGTTTCGCGCCTTCCATAGCTCCCAGCAAACAAAAGTGGGGATATAAGTGCTGACAAGCTGAAGCGCACCTATAGACTGGTTATCCCACCAACCCCAAAAAACGTGTTTTAAGTCAACCATATTGACATAACAACCCAACGAAGTTTGGAAAAAATGCCAAACCTCAGAAGCAAAGTCACAATGAAGGAAGAAGTGTTGTGTGGAGTCCTCATTTTGGCAGAATGGACATTTATAAGGACCAACAAAACCCATACGTCGAATGACATCCGGCATAGGAAGGAGACGGTTAACAAAGCGCCACATAAAAATAGATATTTATGGTAGCGGTTTCATTCTCCATAATGATCAAGGTAGTTTGGTTCATGCTTTCTCTGCTTTTCTTGGAACTGCCAATAGTTTTGAAGCTGAAGTCAAAGCACTCTACTATGGTGTGGACTTTTGTGCTAGGAATGATATTTTTCCACTTATTGTGGAAACGGACTCGTTGGTCCTCTTTTACATTTTACAAGATGACAAGCCCATTCCTTGGGAGCAACATGATTTTCTTCATAAAGCTCGACAAATTATTCGAGCTCGTGGTTTCACCATTCGGCATATTTATAGAGAAGCGAATGCAGTTGTGGATTTCTTAGCTAAGTCCTCGAGTTCAACTGGCTTATCCCGTCAATATGATAACCACACACCTATTCCTTTGGAGTTACGCCTTCTTATTCTTCGCGATAGACTTGGATTGCCTGCTATTCGCTTGGTCAAACAAAGATGATTTTCTGGGAAGCATGCAAACCAGGTTGTCTCTATCCTTACTATCTCTTCTTTATTTTGTTTCAGAATTATATGCCATATCACCACGATTTGTTACAGGAGAAAAACTTCACGTTCGTAGAATGGATCAAATCTTGGAGTGCCGACATTAAGAGGAGGCTTGGAGCATCTCTTGGGAAGCACCCTTCAATTTTTTGGAGGGTGCAAACCATTTTGAAAGCACTATGGACACTCATCATTTCAACTATCCATAATCAAGATAAGACGACAATCAACATTTCTTTCAAGACGGATGATGCTGATCACAAACAAAGCTTCTATTACTATATTTTTCATTTCGACTGTATTTTTGGGGGTCTTTTATTTTTTGGAAGCATAGGTGTCATGGATTTTATCAATGGAAAATAACAAGTAATAAATTTATAAATCCGGTATTCCCCAAGTGTAGGGATCGTAGTACAGCGATTAATACCGGAGTCGATCTCAGGGAATCGAGGTTGTTTAATCTAGTTCTTATTAATTCTTCTAAAATTGTCACTACTATTTATTACTAAACCTAAACTAAAACGGAAAATAAACTGGACAGAGGATTGTCAGTCCAAAGCCAGGAAGGAAAGGTGTAAGATTTCTCAATCTAGCAACCTAGAAATTTAATCTAGCAACTCTCATTATTTTTAGGTTAAAAATCCCATCTTTACTACGGTGATCTAAGTCCAACAACGATTTTCATCAAACGTTAAACATCAAATAGCAACAATCCATCGATATAATTGCATAACAATATAAAAGCATAATAAAGATAAAAACTTTATTTAAAACTCACAAAACATCCAAGATTCAAATCAAAACATTTGACGATCGGTTTCACATGCTTGTTCAGGACTTGCTCATTTCATCTCCAGGATCGAACAAACAAAATAAATAAATAAAATAAAAATATGGTTTCGGTCGACCGAAAGCGAGAGCACTCGATCGACCGAGTGTGCCTCTTCTCGGTTTCGTGGCCGCTGCTTTTCTCCGAGTTGAATTGTCCTTCGTTTTTCACGATGCCTTTCCTTTTATAACTTGTTTTGCCGACTTAGGGTTTTATTATTAGCAAATCTAAACCCTAATAAATAAAAATAAAGATAATTCCAAGTCTATCCTTTACTCTTCTTATGAACGCAAATCTGATCGGTTGGACGCCCGTTTGCGCTCCGACGCACGACGTCCATTACTTCAGACGCCCGTCCTATATGGACGAGGATGAACTCTCGTTCAGTTCTTCAAATCTTCATTCCAAATTCACTTGCATCTTTCTCCTTCTATTTAAACTTCAAGTGAACATCGTTTTAGCTTCCTATGCCATGCACATGCAAGCGTGCCTACAACACGACAAAAACATGCAAAATGTAAAATCATACATATAGATAGAAAACACCAATAAAACCACGTAATTAGCTCGATTTTGCACTTTAATGATTTCCATACGCATTCTTTCAATATTTCACTTAAACACCTAATTTTCTATAAAAATTAGTAAAACACGAAGGAAATTGTTACGAAATAAAGTCATATAAAACGTAAAAATCACCGTCAACAACTCCCCCACACTTAGCTTTTGCTCGTCCCGAGCAAAACAATACAAGAAAACCACGGACTTACTTGAACATTGAACCACATAAAATCCCATATATCAAATCACAACCGGTCGACTAGCATCAAAAACATACATCCCATGCAATAAACGATTACTCGAATGTGTAGTGTGTGCAAAACCTTCTTCAACTTCCACCGATTCCACACTTGACAATTAAAATCAAGCTAACCAACCAATACCCATTAAAGACAGATAACGAAACATCCCGACTATACATACGCCCTACAAAACTACTCACGTCATTACTAGAGTAATACATGTGTTTTCGAAATCTTTTCATTTATACCCAGAGGATATTCCCTACAACATATACCTTGGCCTATCTTTGGGGATAAGGTAGGCGATAACTAAGTCTTTCATTTATTTCATACCAAATTCCTTATGTAAGTTGATTCAATTGACTTTCACATTTATACACACATCAGAATGAGCTATTGCCCGTCATGGCAGAATAGGATATTCGTGATATACCCTACCTTACTCAAATCATAAGGCAGCTTCTTCTGACTGTCGTGAGCTTTTGGTCATCATAGTGGTATAGGACATTCGAGATACGCCCTACCTCACTCCAATCATCGACCAGCTTTCGACACACCCAATTAATTCATATATTTCTCTTTTTTTTTTCCTTTAATAAAAAATTCTTAAAGAACAATAGTCACGTTTCACTTATCACATTCAGGCTTCGGTATATTCACGATACTTCCTACTTCAATTCCAACTACGCACATATTACAATTTCCATGACATTAGTACTCAGTGAACGGTTTGATAACCAGAATCAAACATTATCGGTTTAAATGGGTACAGTTTCCTAAGTTCAGCTCGTCATCGAAGAGGCTTACGTGAAAAGAATTTGAGTAAAGGCTTATCTAACAAAGGTCTATGCAAAAATACTAGTCAACTGAGCACAAGTATGGGAATATAACAAGTAAGTAAGCCAAACTAAAATCATGCTCGGGACAATTTCAACAAAAAAATTTCAAAATTTGTTGAATTTTTGAAGAATGGTGGTAAGCATACTAAATTAAGCACATTGTAGGTACAACCAATCCCTCCCCACACTTAAATAACAACATGTCCTCATGTTTGTGTGAATAAGAAAAACTTAGTGATTGTAGTTGAATTTGCAATTGCGGAAGTGGTAGCAAGTCATATCCGTAAATGCTGAAGAAATCGAAGAACTATGGACCATCCACGGAAAAGCGGCTTCATCTAAAAGCGCACCATCGCTATCGCAAATACCTCGCACACATGAAAAACAAGACAAGATCTCGGGGATCGGGGAAAATATATCATATTGCGCAGAAGAGTTTGATATAAGCACAGGATATAATCGCTCAGATGGGAAAATCACCACACAGGGAAAACACAGGACACCTAAGCGTCAAACATAAAGCCACAAAAGCTTTACAATACAAATAAGCCCAACATGTGCATACAGAAATATCAAACTCCAAATGAAAGTGCAAATGCGGCGTTAAGGCTTACAAGATTCATCGAAAGTAATAGCAACGGAAAACCGGCGAGTAGCTTCAACTAAAGTCTGAGATGAATAAAGTATTAGCGACGAAGCATGTCAATAGCGAGGAAGGAGATTATAGTCGAGATTGCAAGTTACGCTTATGCAAGTTGCACGACCCCAAAACCCGACACCAAAACCTAGACGACACAAGACAAACCTAGCTTCCTTATTCAACAAAAACAAAATAATAGAAAATAATAAAAAAACTATTCTTATTATTGGGTTGCCTCCCAACAAGCGCTTTCTTTAGTGTCTTTGGCTAGACACATTTACTCCACTATCCATTATCAAGGAGGACTAAACCAAAGAAGGGCTTCCTCTCGCATCTTCCTCCACAAATCAGGGGGTATTCATACGGATTCTAAGATATAGCATAGGAATCCTACAACCATGTCTTCTTAGAAAGTGATTAAACATTTTAGCTCTCGGGGATGAAGTGTCGAGTCAACAACTTGTAGATCTCTTTATCGATGCTCATGACGAATCTAAGAGAATTATAGACTATTCGAGGTGCAACATCTATGTACTCGGTATGATCAACATCAACATTCTTTGTTCAGGACGGATAACTAACATTATCAAATGACTTATGATCAAGAACAATAGCGTTACCTTCCTTTTCATCTTTTTCATGGCTCATTAATGTTGAATCTGGAATTATGGCACCATTATCCTGTGAAGATGGCTTAGATTTCCATGTGGCTTCATTCTCGTGGATTTGGGGGCTTGAACCCTCAGCGGTTTTCGATAAATCATCACCGGAAGCATTTAGATCAAGACAATGTGGGTTCTCATAAGGATTACAGTTTACATCCCTACGACTCTCAACGTCGGCCTGCTGCTCAGGACTCGCCATCATCTCAGGTTCCCTTTCATATTCCATAACTTGGCGACCATGTGCAACTAATTCTCTGAAGTCAGTCCCTTGCTTCAGAAGCGAGGATGCACCAGTGTGCCATTTCTCCGAAACTTTCCTTCTACTCTCTATATATTTCTCTAACAAAGCCGCCATGTACGACTGGGCTCGAGTAAGGAACACTTGTTGATAATTGCTTTCTTCTTGATCCCACGGAGAATAAGGATAGTTACTCCTCCCACCATTGTATGTGGATGCATAGTTAGATTGAAGTGGATTCTCATAACTTGCATCATAGTTGCTATTAGTATTCCATTGGTGGGATGAAAATCCTTCATTGCACTGAGCCTCATAATGGTTTCCACCACAATACGAACATCTCACTTGAACGTTATTAAGTCCATGTCCATAAGAATTCTCATCAGTTGATGGTATACGAGCATCGGATCCAAAGACAGATGAATCCATTAAACTTGACACTTCTACTTTTGGGGGACCACTGAATTGAATGCCGGATCCTAAGTTCATGGCATTGTCCTCTTCGCTATCATAAGGAAATGTGGGAGCTAGGTCAATGCCTAAGTCTTGAGCCATTTCCCCGACTCGTCTCTCAATACTCTTGTATGTGCTCATCAGGAGTTGGATGTTTTTATTTTGCTCCTCCAATTTAGCTTCAAGATCGTCCGATTGAGAGGGCCTTGATAGTTTTGAAAGTTCGTGGGAAAGATTGGCTAGGATCGACTTGAAACCTAGGATCGGAACTATTCGATTGAACCAGCGATATTGATTGGAAAAATTGATATTTTGGTTCTCGATCAAGTTCGGTTTTGATAGAAGTCGGATTCGAAAATTGATTTGGCGAGAACCGATTATTAAATCTCCGATATTGCCGCCACGAAAGCTTAATTACTTGGCGTTACTGTCCATTCATGGGACGAAACGAGCGATGTGTCCCCGCGTTGTCACAAATTCGACATGTGACTAGATTGAAATTTCCCGATTCCGGAAAGAATTGACTCGACACGCAGGGGGAAAGAAATTGACACCGCCAACAACATGGCGGTCGACAACATATTTTCACGAGCGTAAGAACTTGTGAGTTACGTGGAAAAGACGGGTCGATTCATAGGATTAAGCGACATTTGAAGAGCGCCATCTGCTGCTTTTGACATGGCGATCCGATCTTGCATAATCCTAGTTGATGACTTTCTTTCTTTTTTTTTTTTTTTTTAATTTAATTTTTAGAAAAGATAAAGAAACGGAAATAGAGACAGAAATCTACCTACGAAAAATTTTAAAACAGAAAAAAAAAACACTAAGACGGAGGGAAAAAAACGTGGTGAAATCTTCTAGGGCCAAAATGGAAGGGAAAACAGTGGATTTTGACCTCGAAAACGGTGTTGAACGGCCAAATGGAACGAGCTTTCGAATTGGGGTCTGCGCGCGTAAGCGGACACTCGAGCGAAAATTACGCCAAAATACTACCATGTGCCCTAACGACCCTTTTATCCCAAAAATCAAATCGTAACAAAATAGAAGAATTAACTCAATTAGATTCGGCAAAAACACCAATTCCCGCAACGGCGCCAATTTGTTCGGAGGATTTTGCATCACTAAAACAAAAACAATTTATAAACCCTAACCTATATGCAAAACTAACTCTAACCGACCGAATATCGAGGTAATTGCTAGTAAAGCGGGATAAGTAAGGGTCGATCCACGAGGGAATTGGGATGTTGAATCTAATCTTATTATTTCCTTAAATTGTTACTTACGAAAACAAATAAGCGAACGAACAAACATATAAACACATAGAAAAATAAACCTAAGCTAAGAATAATAAAACGACTAAACTAAAGATACATGGGATTAAACATTACACAAACTAAGTGATTTCAATCCAAGTTCATCTCACGATTCTAATTCAATATTGTGGTTTCACTTTACACGAGATACAAACTCCTAATTTCTTAGTGAATCCGTTTCTCAAGCTATGAATTCCTAATCCCTTAGTGAATTCAATTATCGATCTCTCCTCTTCCGAATGTTGAGACCAATTTCCATACAAAACGAAGGTGTAGATTCAAGTTAACTCCCATATTTTAGAATCTAGCAACCTAGATAATTAACCAATTAATTTGTCACGAATTAACGATTAAAGATCCTATCTTTCTATGGTGATCTAGCCTAACAACGATTCTCATCTACGTTAGACAACGATTAGCAACCAATCTCTCGATCTAGTCACACAATAGCATCATAAATCATAGAAACGATACAAAACGAATCAAAGATCATAAGAATAAACAAAGGATTGAATAAATTAAAAGATAAACTCACATAGTTTGGTACAATGGATGATCTCCATGAATCAACAACGAAAATAAAACATCTAATCTAACCGGATCACCCGAGCACAAGGCTCGGGTGACCGCCCTAAAGCCTCTCGAAGGACGGCTGCTGCTGTATTTTTGTGTATAGAAAATCTGATGATCTTAGGGTTGGGGCGCAGCTGTTATATATAGAAGAAGTAAGTCGGCTAGGTCAAAAACTAGGTCGGTTGTGCTTAAGTCGGCCATGGACGCCTTGTCTGGTCTTCGACGCCTTTGTCCAATCGCTGGACGCTAGGTCAAACGCTCGTCCATACAACGTCCAAACTCTCTGTTCAACTTTTATCTCTTGGACGCTCGTTTATTTTGATGGACGGGACTTGGACGTTCGTTCACTGGCTTGATCTTCGATTTTCTTCTATCTTTATCCTTTCCTTCCATCTTTATCTCCTCTCCATCATATAAATCTTCAGTTAATTCATCTTTAAATCCTCTTCTAATCCATATCTCGTGTATCTACAATAATAAAAAACATACCAACGCCGTAACATAACTCCAAAATAATATAAAATCACAATTTAAGCACACAATTCGTTACGTTTTGCAATTTAACTATTAAAAACACCACTTGCTCAATATTTCAATATAAAGATCGATTTCTATGAAAAAATCCACATATGGGGGAAATTGATATAAAATATATCCTTATAAAGCGTATAAAATCACCCTTAACAATAGGGTCTTTGTCTTTCTTTCCTATCGTGAGGATTTTCCCACACCGGGTTTGCCACGCATAGGTTTGAAGAGAGGTAGTATGCTTGTCTTACTTAATTGATTTGGTATAAGGAGCTTTTAGGGATATGAGGCTTTGGATTTAACATTTTCTTTTCTTTCTAATAAAAGGCCGTTCATTAAAATATATATATATATATTCATTCGAAAAATCCATGCCCAATTCCCAAACAGAAAATTTTACCTTTTGACGCATATGTTGTCATCTACTCTTATTCAGATCCTACATTGACCAAGTGCATATATAGTTGCCGAAGGAATAATGGTTGGCAAATGTTATGAGCAGGTTTTCCATACATAATTTCAGGTGAACGGCGTCATCATAATAAATAGCATAAAGTTAAATGCTAAAAATACAAGTATAATCATGTTTGGATTTTTTTTCCTGCCGGACAAAGATGTAGAATCATAAGAGCATTATTATCAGTCTCCCTATCCCTATCTCTAAAAATACTATATCTCTACTTTACAGCAACTAAATTCAGAGTACTCTACTTCAGCTTCCCTATCTATATCCTTACATCATTAAAATATTCATTCTTTATCTATAAACAATATTTTTAAAATTAAATTTTATTAGAAATAGAGAGAAAGAATGAATAAAAATTATGTATGGTGAGCTACAATACAACCCTACATTTGGGGTGACACTGTTCATGATCCCTATTGTAGGGAAAGGATAGGGAGGCTGATGGAGTGTGTTTTTGGATGTATCCCTACATTTTATCCCTATTGTGGAGATAAAAAAAGGTGTAGGGAGTTTGATGCTAATGCTTTAATTGTCGATTTTTTTCCGAAACAAATGTCATTTTCCAATGACAAAATATGGTGGAGAAAAGTGACAACAAAAACACGGGTGTAATACCCCGTATCTAATTTGACAGCTTACGTCACCTTTGGATTAATATGATGTCATAAATGAATGACAACTCATTAATATACAATATTTTTACATTGGAAATGTCATAAATGCCCCTAGAATGCACCAGATAGGTCCCGGAAGTCCAGTGGCCACCAGCTCTGTGTCAGCTTTCCATAGGTGAAGTGGTGGTGCTCAAAAGAGAAAGTCGTCTCCTTTCCTATTAAGGCCAAAATGGCCCAGAATCGGCGCATCCCTGTGGCTCCTGCCGGCTTTGCGTTAGCTTTTATCCTTTCTAAGTCTCTGCAGTAAGCTTTAAAGAATTCTAGAACTCAAATAGTTCAATATTTTTGAGTTCATAAGCATTTTTGTGAATTTTTTCAAACATATGTTATTAGAAAGCATGATTTTAAGGTTATAAGTGAATGGTGTATGTAATCATATTCAGATTTAAAATTTACTCTCATGTCTATAGGATCCTTTATTTCTTGAAGTGCTTTTACTTCTCCTTGTTATTATCATGTTGTTCATAGTTATGGAACTCATGGTCGACATTCTGACTTCCATAACCATAAATGGTTAAATATTTACCACTAAAGTAGTTCAATCATTTGTGTAATGGTGATTTAAACTATGCCGCTGCGTTTGGTCACCGAGCAAGTGGGCGTAACAAGAAAAAAATTCGGGATGCCTTCTTGATATAAATCGCTGAAAGTTTAAAAAAATCGGAGAAAAAATAAAAATATTGGTTTGTGGAATTTAAACTTACAACCTGTAATTATGGAGATTGAAAAAGGTTTGTTCTTAAACCACTAGGATATAAGGTCTTTTGTTCAAGAAAAGACACATAACATACTAATATTAACACTACTACTAATAATAAAAATTCTCAACAGTTTTCATTATCTCTCTATTATTTCTGCAACCACTTTGCTGATAATTAAAAAAGAAAAAAACAACTACTTTGCCGATAATTCAAAAGGAGAGAGAGGAACGAGAGATATTCACAGTAAATCCACGTATTCAGTTGCAAATGTTTATCACAGAAATTTTATCACATCCAAGTATCTTTTTAGATATATATACTTCATAAATAGTTAACCATTTACCATCTTATTATTATTTTTTCTTATGTTAATCACGTTTTTTTTAAAGAATACTACTTTGTTTGTTTTTTCCCCTAATTATTTACTCAAATAAGAACTCCCTTTTTTCTATAAAAAACTAATTTTTTTACCGATCAAATCACGTTTGTTTTTGCATATGTTCGTGAAATGAGTTTGCAACAACTCTCCTACCAAATCGGCAGACAACTTTTATTTGAAACGGTTTTATCCTATATCTAATATTCATAAATGAGTGTTTCATGATTTAGCGTTCATGCCTGATGGCACATTACTGCTTAGATAATTAGGATTTGCAGTTGCTATCGGCTAAATGGGCTCAACCCTAAAAAGTCGTGCTCCTCCGTGCCTTGGAGGAAGCAGAGTCTGAAGAAAATATGATTACACACAAGAGTCAAAAGAAGTTCGAGCAAGAAGCTGGTTGAAATTCATGTTATTTTCTTCTCTTCCGTTCCGTTAATGTGCATGCATGTCCTTCAAAATCTTGGTGAATATTGTTTCTTAATTTGGTTGTGATCTTAAAGGAACTACTAAAGTTTAGTGGAAATCACTCATTACGTTTGAAGTCTGCAACTGAGGATAAAGATATGGACACTATGGCGGATCCATAAATTTTATTTAGGGTCCGAATTTTTTTTTACTAAGTCCGAAACATTTTTCTATAGATAAAATTTGAGTTTTTTTATTTTTAACGGAATCCGCAGACCCCAATTATGTTATATATACTGCATCAACCTCTATGATATTTTCTTTCTTTAAGTGCATATTAAAATAATGAGTTTGTTGCATGGTCTACCCTATTTCATTAGTAATGAGTTTGTTCCTATTGTTGTAGCATGAAATGATGTGCAGGTTGAGCTTGGGGAAGTTTCAATATTTTGCGTGGGATTGACCATCGACAATCAGCGGGATCAATAACTCAGTCAATTAATATCCATTTCAGAGAGGTGGGTTATGTTTTTGTCATATAAAAAAAGACCACGTACATAGTTGTTTAATTGTATTTGTGTACCATTTCCAATTCATAGGGATTGATTTATTTTCAATGCAGTTGCTAATTATGTTGAGGAGTAGTAAAAAACTATAGTTATCACCATTTTAGTTTTTTTTTTAGTAACCCTCCCTACAGCTAGAGAAATGTATAATTGAGGAGATGGCAAGTAGCAGATTATCTCAAGGGTCTTTGAAAGTGACGGAACCTTCCACAAGAAAACATACACAATTGAGGAGTGAATAAATGATGCCATGAATTGCTTTTATTGTCGTGGTAGTTTTTTTTTTTTTTTTTTTTTTTTTTTTTTTTTTTTGGTCGGTGTTTGGTAGTTGGTATGATGTTTTGATTGATTTGAAATATTATTATGATTGTCAAATTTAAATTTACACATGTCTTAAAAAAATACGATCCTATAAATTGCAGGTTGAAAGGAATGGCCGGATTGTAACAAGCTTAATGACATTGGAGTAAATTATATATTTATGTTTATGCAATTTCATGTTGATTGTATTTCGGGAAACCAAAGGCTAAGATGCGATTTTATGTAAAAGCACTTTTAATTGTGTGGGAGGTTTGGCTGAAATCTGAATTTGAACCGTATCTATTATTCTTATTATTCTTTTTTCATGGGAGTTGTTCTCATACTATCGCCGTTTTAGTATAAGATTGCTGAGAATTTATTTTCATTATTTGGACATAATTTGTATGGCACTCATGAAACTTGAATAGAAGTTCCATAATTATATGTCCATTAGCCTCCGTCGAATAGAGCCGCTCCAAGAATGCCCCCTCTATAATAATTATGGTGGGTATTAAAACAACTAAAATGATTATATATATATATATATATATATATATATATATATATATATATATATATATATATATATATATATATAATCATTTTAGTTGTTTTTAATGCCCACCATAATTATTATTTTATGTTCTTTATGAGTTTTCAGCAATCATTTTGGTGATGATGGTTGACAACCATTTTGAGATATTTTTGTTCACATTTCTCTGTTCAGATTTCTTGATTTCTTAGCAATAATGTTCTGGTCTGAATCTTTTGTGTTCATCTTCTTCTTTCTAAGTAACCTCTTATTTCTTAGTATATGTTTTCTTCATTTGTTAGCTAATCCTATGTTTTAGCATGACTTTGAACATGATATTTGAAATTGCATTTAATTTATCAGCCTTTTCTATTTTTGATTCATTGATTTCGTTGCGTAGATTTTAGAGAATGACAATGAAAACTATAACATTAAATGTTTCTTAGGCCAGAGGTCATAAGGATAAAATAAGATACAAAATGGGAAAAAAGGACAATAAAAAAATAATGGTTGAGAATGACAAAAACGCATATACATTACTACATGTGTTATTACACGTGGTCAGTAAAGTAATACGTAGAATACACATGAAGAATACGTGTTTTTTGCTATTCTTCTCAACCACTATCTTTTTTTTGTCCTTTTTCCTCATTTTAGATCAAAAACAGTCCTCCACAACCTTTAACATTATTTTTTATCTTACATCACCGTGCATAGCACGTTCAATTATAGTTTCATTGTCTAAAAAAATCATTTATATTTTATGGAAATATCAGGTTTTAATATTAACTAAATTCATAATAAATTGTTATCTTCTCATGTATTTAAAATTGTATGTGTATAATATAAATCCATATGTTTAATTTTCTCCTACGCATCGCATCGAAGTAAAAACTAATGTGTATATATATATATATATATATATATGTATATATGATTTGAAATGATTTCATCCCTTCATTTGCTATAACTCGATGAATCAATATTGTACTCACCTAATGGGTAGATTTAAAAATAGGGTGCCAAAAATTGCCAAATATTCCCAAAATATTCATGGGTTATATTATTCATTTAATACCTTGGAAATATTATGGTATTCCCCTAAGGAATCCCCCGTTTTCTAAAAGACAGAAATACCCTTATTTGCTTGTTAAAGTCTAATACACCTTGAGGGGCTGGATTAGCCGGAAAAAGCACGGCACTAGCTATGTCTCTACAAAATAACACTATTTAATTTAATGACAAGATAATATTTTTTTTCAATTTACATTCTTTATTTTGATGCATATGTTTATTGAATAGTGATCCAATATTAACCATGATACGAAATACCATAAGGTAAAATTATTAAAATAGAGGTAGAATCATAACTGGATTTTTTTTTTTTTAGGATAAGGTCCTAAAGACATTGATATGGAAGATGTTGTTAAAACGACTATAAGAAAAGATTTTTATCAAAAAGGACATTTCATCAGTGAATTACGTTGATTTTCAGAACAAAACTAACGTAATTCAATTTCAAATTCATTTTCATTTTCACCTTTTGTGTCAAAAATATTTTCTTATAGTCCTAAAATGTTGACATCTTTCTAAATGTATCTTAATTGGCAATTAACTTTTTTTTTTGTCCGGAAATAGAAGTAGAAATATCATAATTGGATTTTTTTTTGGTCCGGACAAAATATGTAGAATCTCAATAAGATAGTTTTAATGGATTTTCTATTTTACAGTTTCAGATCCTATAATTTTGAATTTACAGAATCTCAATCCAAGACGAAATGCATCAGATTTTCTATTTTAATGGATTTGGATTATTGTTGTAGATATTGGAGGAAACGATAGATGTTACTGAATCAGTATTTTACAAAGAAAAAGTAAAATACATAGTGCAGTGTTTTCTCTAAGTATTGAAATTTTCAAAATACAAGTTTCAAAGTATTTACAGTATATACCGTAAGTAAGTGCTCTAATTAAACTATACTTTTCCTAGGACCCATGTATCCGTCTGTATTTATGTTAATTTAATTTGCCAGCTAATTATGTGTATAAAAAATATTAATGACCTTTTCTTCTTTTCAATTAAATAACACGAATGAAACATTTTCAACGCTATAAATAGATCACAAATCTATCACCAAACTCTCAAACATTTCATAGCATACATAATTACTCTCACAAAATATCAAATTCAAAGAGAATGGCTTCAAAGATTTACTTGTTGCTCATTGTTTTCATCGCAGCAGGTTCATTCAAAAACTTTCTTCGCTTCCATGCAATTTTAACTTTGTATTCTATCTCATAGCTTGTCACGTATCTGATACATGTATAATGTAGTTGTTAAAGATTGTCAGTCCTCCCACATTATGGACATGTGTTCGTTTCACCCACAATATAAAAAAAAGGACTAACCTCATTTTATAGCCTAGGTTTTGAAGTTGAAGCTACATCTCTTATATGTTGTTGGGGTTTGTTTTTCTAGGTAGTATCATAACCACCCATTTGTCATGTCTAAGTGTTGGGTCTCTTTTTTTACAGTGACTTAATGTAGCCTTTGTTCATGTCCCAGACTCCCACACTATTTTTTTTCCATCAACTCCAATTTCTCTCAACGTAGATGGATATCTCATTACCTCTTCCAAGCCCATTACATGCGCCGGCACTTTGTTTTTTGCATTTTTTTTTCATGGCAGCTTGATCCCAGCTTATTGCGAATAATATTAATTCATCGTTTAACCTTGCAATCTACGATTCAAAAACGATATAGTACGATTATTACTACTTTTTAAACAATTAAAACTCATACCTTTAACAAGAAACGATTGGGATACCAAGAGCCTAAAAGATGAAAACTTACGGATTTGTGAATAGTTGGTGTGAAAACGTAGCCAGCGACAAGATGATTAATTTCTTCTATTGCGGTCTGCCCAAAATCCCAACGGATTAGACTCCAGGATGAAGATACTTCTTCTTGGCTTCTGTTTTTCTTCTGTGTCGCCTCTCATCTGTTTTTTTAAAGAACTGCCGTCGTATGTATCAGGAGAAGGTTATGGAGATTATTTCCATTAATATTTAATTAATTAAAATCTCTTTTAATTAATCCTTTTTAATTAATAATTTCCTTTTAATCAATTAATTAGGTTAAACATAAAATAGGAAATAAATAAATGAAACTCCCATTAACGTTTTTACCCTTTCTGAAAATTCGAGGTGTTATAATTGACCTCAGCTTATAGTCTAGGTTTCAGGTTGAAATTTCATCTATTATTTGTTGGTGGGTTTGATTTTCCTATTTGGTATCAGAGCCACCCATTTATCTTATTCAATGTTAGGTCTTTTGTTGGTCTATGCTTGTTATAGGTGCACACTTTAAGGGTTGTTAAACATTGTTAGTTGTCCTACATTGGGGGGGCTTGTTCTTGTCTTTCACAATATAAAGAGATGTATTAACGTCATCTTATAGCTTAGGTTTTGATGTTAGGGCTCCATCTCTTGTTTGTTGGACTTGGTTTTTATACAATGCAAAAATATCATATACTTAGAATACACATTTGTTGGTGAATTTGTGATTTTGAAATCCATAACTTGGATATGTAAATTGAAGAACCATGTTGAATTTTAGTACCAAAAATTCACATGACCACTAAATATTGCATTAAATTATGTAACACTTATAATTCTTTTATTTGAATTTTGATTCTTATATTTTCAAAAATACCCTTCATACACATATTCTATATCTTTTTAAAACCTCATGCCATTGTATCCTATACTCCTCTATCCACTGGCAGCCCCATCTCATGGCGAATGGCACAACCGATCCGCTAAAAAAAATATTACATTTAGAAAGAAAAAAAAGCTAGATATACATAGATATATGAGATTTGACCCGTTAATTTTTTTTATATCGATCCGTATTGACTCATATTGAGCTATAATATATACGACTATTAATTATAAAATATATCAAATTTATGACCCGTATCTTCATATTCCTGGAGCAGTCCATGTCTGTATTCGTACCCGTCAACCATAGGTTGACACAGAGAACTGACTAGAGGTTGTAACAAATGATTCGATGGTTTTTATTTTGGTTTTATAACCATATATAGTTACTGAAATTTCAGGATGCATAATGTTGATCAATGGTGAAGCTCCAATTCCAAATGCCATTCATATACATAAGCTCCAAAGCAATCTCACTCCTCATGTCATGAATGACTGTGTAAGCATTTACGCGGATGGATCGTGCCTTTGGGATGATGAATGCGAAGATCCTGAGTACTGCAAATGCGTCCGCTTGAGCGAGGAACCATTCACATCCTGGGGATGCGAGCAAAGTAGTCTTATGGCCACAACAATTGACATTAACGCATTTTATGGTCGATACATACATATCAACCAATGTATTGATAATTAATGTAAAATTGTGTGATGTCAATTGATGTGTATGAATACGTGGCGGTCGGTGTGTTTTGCTTTGTTCGACTTGTGAACTTGAATATTTAAACTTAATATATATAATAAAACTGTGTGTTTAAAGTATGTCTTTGTTTTTGTGATCAGTTGCATCTCTTGTTATATTCTATGTATGTATTTACCTCTCATATGCTCCAACATCATGTTTTTGACGAAAGTGTTATGTTATCATCATTTTCCGATGGATGGTAATTATTGATGTGGTAGTGGTGTTTATGGGAAGGTTCTAGTTGAGGAAGTCCGGTATCGTGATCCTGTATTCCCACATTAATTTGATGGTCATGTTAAAATTAGCCTTATGTGATTCAAACACATTACCTCCAGATCGATTATGCTAAATTGTTGATAATCAAAACAAAATTAAACTACCTTTGGTGTTGATACCTCAGCGGAAATCTCTCTTTGGTGTTGTAAGATCGGTCTTCTAGATCTACACACCTTCTTGCAATTTTCAGAAGAACCCTTTAGAATTCCCTGTATTTTCTCAATCTGATAATGGGAGTCAAAAGAGAGTAAATAGGTGTATGACCTAGGGACCACAACCCTTCTTATATAGTGAAATATATTTATTAGCCATTTCCAGTTTTACCCATCACAAAACAAGAAATTACCTCCGTTTTTCTATACATTAAAGGTCCACACCCTAGCGATACGTTATAGTCCAATAACCATAACCATAGTTGTCACGGATTTTATCTAACAAAGCAAACAAGTAATAAATTTATAAATCCGGTATTCCCCAAGTGTAGGATCAGAATACAATGATTAATACCGGAGTCGATCACAGGAATCGGGGTATCTAATTCATTAATTTTCCTAAGGTTGTTACTACTAAAACGAAACTAAAAACGATAAAATAAACTGGACAGAGGATTGTCACCCAAAGCCAGGAGGATAAAAGCGATAATAAATAAATAAAACTACAACTAAGAAAACAATAAAACTAACTATCATGATAATGATCAAGCAAATCAACATAGAACAAACGTGATCCACCATCCCGCAACCCTTAATTCTTCCCTAGATTATCTCATGATGATTCAATCAAAGTTGTGGTTCACCTAATCAAAGGTATGAATTCCTACTTCCGTAAGTAATCCGTCTATCAATCTCATCATCTTCCGATCTATAGAGATTAACGTTCTCAAAACAAGGTGCAAGATTTATTAGATCTAACAACCTAGAAATCTAACCTATCAACTTCCGTTATGTCAAGGTTTAAAGTCTAATCTTTCCTATGGTGATCTAAGGTTTACACCGATTTCCATCATACGGTAAACATCAAATAGCAATACATCTTCCGATATTGATTGCATAAACAAATAAACAAAGGAAAGATACAAACTTTAAATAAAATCACTCACAAGATTATCCAAGAGAGAAATCAAAACGCACGCCGAAAAGTAACCATGGATGCTCCAGTTCACGGCTTGAAGGCCATCAAAGATGGACGAACAAGAACAAAAAAAAAACGAAAATAAAACCTAATCTAACCGCCACCCCAGCCTCCCCAAAGGGGGCTGGGGCCGCCTAGGATTTTCTTCTTATGAATATGTATCAAATAAGAGTCAATAATGTGTGTTCTAGGGTTGAAATCGCTACCGCTATTTATAGAAAAAGTAAGTCGGTTGTCGCTAAGTCGGCCTTGACGCCCGTCTGCACTTCTTCTCGACTTGATTCACTGCTTTGGATCGCTTCCAGACGCTCGTCCACTCGGGCCCAAACTCTCTCAATCAATTTTCTTCTCCCGACGCTTGATTCATATCTTTGGACTTGACCACCCCAGGACGGGACTCGGACGTGCGTTCACTCTTTTTCTTCCAAATTCATCTTGATCTTCATTCCAACTTCATCTCTATCTCTTCCCTTCCATGCAAATCATCACTTGAACATCTTTTAAGCTCCTTTCATCCCTCTCCATGACATGTAAATGTACCTTCAAAACCATAAGAACACGCAAAGTGTAAAACCATAGATAACTACCAATAAAATCACGAAATTAGCTCAAGTTTACACTTAAAGACTTTTAAAACCCATTTGCTCAATATTTCAATATAAAGCTCGATTTCTATGAGAAACATACCAATATGGGGGAAATTGATATAAAATATATCCTTATAAAACGTATAAAATCACCCTTGACAATAGTAGATCATTTTTAAGTTGGACTAACATTTATTGAAAATCTATGGCAAACAATTATTCCACACACTACAAGAACAATAAGTTTCAATGGCATCGAAAAATGCCTCTAAATGTAACATATGGAGGCGTTTAGGTCTGGTAGTGGCGTTTTTAAGTGCCTCGTGTATTGATGTCGCCATAGCTAAATCAACCAATCGCGACGTTTTAGAACGCCTTCATATGTTCTAAATAAGACTACGTCGAACGCCCTGATAGGTGCATACTCAGAACCTTGTAAACGACTCTAACATGTGCTAAATTGATACACTAAAAGCGACTCGATAGCTACAAAGTAGATACACACTGAAAGTGACTCGATAGATGCAGAGTAGATACGTTGAAAAGTGACTCAATAGTCCGTGTAGTTGAATTATTACCTGAATGAATTATATATCACTTTAGAGTAGTCAAAGTCACAATCTCAAAGTTTGTCCTGAAGTACACTAAATCAGAATTCAGCGAGAAAAGTTAACAGATAATACCTGAATAAAAAACTGCAAGTTCAGCAGAGTTTTATTGATAAAAGAAATAAAAAAACTGGGAACTACTTCATCAAAGTTCAACAATGCAAAATAAAAAGTTTCCAAACACAGATCTCACAAATTTTCAGCAACTAAACTTGAATCAAAAAAACAAAACTGACCAGCAAACAGAGCATCAAGAGCCAGAACACCTAAACGCAAAATTCCAGTCTACTGCACAATCTCATAATATATACGACTTAGACAACCTGGATTCTTCCTTCCATAATAGATACGAATGACTATCACACCTTTCAGGTGCTCATTCAAGATCATGTTGGTCATATAAAGACTTGCACATATTCAAACCAAGACTCACCAAACAAGGCATTTAAGAACTTCATAGATTGCATGATCACACATTTCATCGCTCACATATTGTGCACCCCAAGCAGAATGCACATTGTATCAGTCACACAACATGCATAAAGATCTTACCAACTTGACTGAGCATATAAACATAAGCATCAAAGAAGTTCAACCTTGCTCAAACCTATCACATTTTAATCGTGATTTCTTACCATAAGAAAAACAACCCTGGGACATTAAAATACAGTAGCAGGAAAAATGATCATGGTTATCAATTATATAACAATGTGTTATCATGAATGTGTTTATTCAGATCTGATTTACCTTTCATTGTTGTTGCCTCTTCCGTCTTCTTCATCCTCTTTATTCAGAATCTGCAACAAGCATTCCAGAGATTTTGTGTATGCAAGAAGGACATCCATGGTTTCAAGATTTCACAGGAAAGTTGCAATAAACAACATAAAACTTTTGAGTGCTTACAAAACAAACTCAACATGGAAATTTCTTTTTCATTGAATGGAAAGCTCATAATGAAAGTGTACCTCATCCACTATTTTGGCGATTCGCTTTCGTCTTAATTCTTGATTTTAGACAGCTTTCGATCTAAGAAACTCATAGAAACAAAGTAGGAAATAACATTTAAGAAACGTACAAGTCACTAAAAGTCATCAACCAAACATTATGTTCAAACATAAAGAAGAAGAATAAAGCAAAGAAAAATGTAAGCAACCAACCTTTATTATACATATGCTCCATGTACATACAAAGCATAATCCAAACATTATTCGAATTTTGAACCCAGAAAAGCTGCCAAAAATAAATATTAAAGGTTACAACTTTTGACACTTTTATCATGCCATAATCCAATACAATAAGCAAGTGCTCGGTTGTACAATAAGCAAGCAGGTCTTAACAGTCAGGCAAACAAAATATAAATCAGAACACAACTCTGTTGGGATATCCCTTATAATGATATCCCCATTGGCTTATAATGATATCCCCATCGGTGGGTAGAGAAAATGAGAGAGACCTTTCCAACAAGCAGCACATTCAACTTGTCGGTCATTACTCCCCGTTGGCTTGATGTTGTAAGAATGACTCTGCAAAAGTAGCAACAAGTTATCGATTTGAACCATTAATCACTTCGTAAAGAAAAATTCAAAACGAAGCACAATCCTTAATGTAATAAAGCTTAAGACACGATATGAATTTGAAGAGATAAAGCTTAAGCACAATCCTTAACATCCCATTTGCTTTGGCCAGTGATGAGCATCTTCATAGACCTGGACCATAAGAGATAGTTGTTGCCATCTAATCGATGGTTTGTAATAGGAGTTGATGAATCAGTTAACCCAGAATTTTGATTATTCTGTGTTTCTGCTGATGTTACATCAGAAAGAGATGACATGATGAAGAGGAAATTTGAAATTAAGGTTCTGATACCATGAGGAGATAAAGAGAGACAAGTAAAACAGGATAAAAACTCTTATTATTATTATTAACTGAAGGATATGAGTATAAATAGATACAAGATATATTGGGGAGTCTAGGGTTTGGTTTGAAGAGTAAATAATAAAGAAGCAGACAAAGGCATAATAGCAATAAATGCCGTGTCTTCCAAGAAGATCACCTGCCTAAACCATAAAGGAATTAACGGCTGGAAAGTGGTTGAGAGACTAAAAACATATTAGGGAATTAATATGTCCTATTAATATGTTTGTTACAATATAAGATAATATTATGATATAATTTCTACACCCCGCCTCAATCTAGATTGTAGATATTGATACAACCTAGCTTGGTACATAGTTGACTGAAGGACGGAGGAGGAATATCCTTTGTGAGGATGTCTGCATTCTAATTCTGAAAGGATACATGTTGTAGAGTGATGATCTTGTCTTCAATATTTTCTTTGATGAAGTGTCTGTCAATATCCATATGTTCGGTTTTGTCATGGTGGGTGGGATTTTCAGCCATGCAAAGTGCAGAGTTGTTGTCACAATAGAGAGTGATAGGGTGGGTGATGGAAATACTTAGTTCAGTGAGAACCCGTTTAATCCATAAGCCTTCACATACACCAAGTACAAGTGCCCTAAGTTTTTCCTCTGCATTGCTTCTGGAGACAATAGGTTGCTTTTTTACTTCTCCATGTAACTAGATTACCCCAAATGTATGAGAAATAGCTAGTTGTGGATCTTCTGTCAGTATGACTGCCTGCCCAGTCAGCATCAGTATAAACAGCCACAACCCTGTTGTCAGATTTCTTAAAATGTAGGCCTAGTCCTAGAGTCATTTTGAGGTATCTCAAAATTCTGTAAACAGCGCCCCAGTGATCCTTGGTTGGTAGATGCAGGAATTGACTAACAAGACTTACAGCATAGGAAATGTCTGGTCTGGTGTGGGAAAGATAAATAAGTTTCCCCACCAGCCTTTGATACCTTTCCCTTTTTACAGCTTCAGTGCCATGAAGAAGCTTCAAACTAGGGTCAACTGGTGAAATTGCAGGTTTGCATCCAAGCATGCCTGTTTCTCGGAGGAGATCAAGGATGTATTTTCTCTGAGAGACAGCTATGCCTTCACTGGTCCTAGAAATATCCATGCCCAAAAAATACTTTAAGTTTCCCAGATCTTTAACTTCAAACACCTTAGCCAGTAGGTCCTTCAACTTCTGTATTTCAAGATGATCTTCACCTATTAGGATAATGTCATCCACATAAACAATGAGAATAGACCTTTTTCCATTAGTGATCTTAATAAACATAGTATGGTCTGAATTGCATTGGATATATCTAGCAGTTTTAACAACAGAAGTAAGTCTCCCAAACCAGGCCCTAGGGGACTGTTTTAAGCCATAGAGTGATTTCCTGAGTTTGCAGACAAGCCCCTTGTTACTAAGTTTCTCAAAACCAGGAGGAATGGTCATGAAGACTTCTTCTTCAAGGTCAAGTTGGAACAAGGGCCAATCAAGATGGATAGCTAGAGATAGCAATATTCTCATAGAGTTTAGTTTAGCTACACAGGAGCAAAGGTCTCCTTATAGTCTAAGCCATAGAGTCCTGTGTGAACCTCTAGCAACCGGTCCGGCTTTGTACTTGTTTATACCGCCATCGTATTATATTTTATGTTGAATAGCCATTTACAACTGACAGGTTTCTTTCTTGGTGGGAGAGTGATCAAATCCCAGGTGTGGTTAATTAGAAGAGCAGACATCTCATTTTGGATGGCTCTCTTCCAGATGAGGTCATTGAGGGCCTCATGAATGTTCCTGGTATGTACTCTTAGTCTAAGTTTCTAGTAAACAAGCAAAATGCACGAGACAAATTTTATCATAAGACATGAAAGTATAGATTGGGTGTTTAGTGCACAACCTTTACCTTTCCCGAGAGCAATAGGCCTATCATCCGCTTTGGGTGGTGAAATAATACCGATTGTTGAGGTAATCGATTTGTAGTACTATCTGAAGGTATAACACTCGTACCTTGAGGGAGAGTGGGTGTGTTTTTGACTTTCCTTCTTTCATAGACTCTTTGAATAGGAGTTGATTGAAGTACTGGGTGTGAGTAAGGTCTCCCTGCTAGTATCCTTGAATCTGAGCTTCTACGCCATGTATATCAAAAGTGTTGTCTTTTTTTGAGTAAAGATCACGAGCAGCAGTCCAGATTTCTTGGGCTGTCTTATAGAACATGAAGTTTTCACTAGTATCTTTGGTCATAGATCTGAGAAGGATAGTCATTACTTGGTTATTTTCAATAGCCCAAGCATCGAACTTTTCATCGTTGGCATCTGGTGCAACTTTGGATCCAGTGAGGTATCCCATTTTGCTTTGGCCAGTGATGAGCATCTTCATAGACCTGGACCATAAGAGATAGTTGTCGCCATCTAATCGATGGTTTGTAATAGGAGTTGATGAATCAGTTAACCCAAAATTTTGATTATTCTGTGGTTCTGCTGATGTTACATAAAAAAGAGATGACATGATGAAGAGGAAATTTGAAGATCGATTAAGGCTCCGATACCATGAAGAGATAAAGAGAGACAAGTAAAACAAAATAAAAACTCTTCTTATTATTATTAACAGAAGGATATGAGTATAAATAGATACAAGATATATTGGGGAGTCTTGGCGTTTGGTTGGAAGAGTAAATAATAAAGAATGACGGTGTAGACAACAAAGAATAAATGCGTGGTCTCGCAAGATGATCACCATCTAAACCATTAATGAATTAACGGCTGGAAAGTGGTTGAGAGACTAAAGACATATTAGGGAATTAAGATGTCCCATTAATATGTTTGTTACAATATAAGATAATATTATGATATAATTTCTACAGAATTAGACAAAGAATGAACCCGGGATCCAATCTATAGACAATAAACAGCAAAAGTGGCCTCACTTGCACATCAGACAAGCTGGGAAGAACCTTAATAATAATAACACAGGAAGATGATATGTGGCTGTAGATTTAAACAATAAGAACGTGTGAGTAAAGAGGACGACCTTTGACTAGGGCAAAACTCCAAAGATTCGATAATAGAACCCAAGTGAAGCCTCCTGCTCCAATGGCAGACTTCCATTTTTTTCACTTCAACAACACATACGTCACCATCCTTGCTTCCACTTTGTTCATCGTATCAAAAGCAAATCACACACAAGATTGGGATACAGAAGGATTAAGAGAGAAAGAAAAAAAAAATTTGCTTATTATATATATATATATATATATATATATATATATATATATATATATATATATATATATATTCAGAACACAACTCTGTTTCCGAACCTACCCATTTAACAATCATAAACTAGTATCAAAACGCAAGACAGATAATATAAAAATAGGGACTACAAATAAAAAAGAAAGCACGATAATTACCTTTGAGAATGATCAAACATGCGTCGGTGAGACTGTTGTGGCCCAAGTTCACAGCATTTTTCATCGTTTTTTTTGTTTTAGAAATCAATCAAATGAAGCAGCAAACTGGAAATACCTTTTGCAAGACCAGGAATACATGAAAGCCAAACCGTTTCCACGTAGGACGTTCAGGCGGTTTATCACATCTATAGTAAAACAATTTACGCAATATACTACAAGGAGCTACTAGCAACTAGGAATAATTGAAGGATTTCCTACAGGTAGCTACCAATGCCTTTTTCATCGAGTGTCAAGTGTAGTACCTTTTGCAGCCTGTAGAACGTTGTGAGCCAACTTTAAATTGGTGAAACCAACTTCCTTCTTCAGCCAGCGATCATGTGCGCTTTCTCCGTCCACCTTTTTATTGTTTTCTACAGATTCTCTGAAACTAGAGATCACAAACGGATGCAAAACAATACTTGCAATTGTAAATGAGATGGTGGGTCAAATTAGGGCAAAATTAGAAAAAATGGTCATTTAAGTTGGCTACTTATGAATTTTAGCCTCTGCTCATATGCTCCGGTGAGGAAAATGGTCATCTAAGCAAGAGAGATTCGAACCGGAAAACTAATGGTAAAACAACAAGCATTTTGCCATCCAAGCTATAACATCAATATGCATATTATGACACAAGTTATTACTTACGCACAACAACATTCCTAGCAACTTTGTATGTGCCAAATTTAAATAAACTAATTTACAAAATTCATTTAATTATATATATATATATATATATATATATATATATACACACACATATATATGTGTGTGTGTGTGTGTGTGTGTCTAGGCATGCCTATGTACAATTATTATTTGACCATTGATTAGTGTTATGAAAAAAAGGTGCAAAATGACCCGTAATAAAACACTAAAGGAAGTTGATGCATAAATGACAAAAATAGCCCTCTAGGATTTGGATTTTGATATATCTTTGGTGTTCAAACTGCATGCAGAGCGTGAGACAATAGGGGAGAGAGAAGTTAAGAGCTCACGATAATGTTTTTTTTTTTAGTTTTTTATTTATTATAACTTCTTATTATTATTATTATTAGGGGAATGAGGAGAATGACAAAATATTTCATCAATTAAGTAGAAGGATGATCTTTTGAAACTTTTGCATAAAGGACAAAACTATTTATCCACTATCGAAATTCACTAGTGTTCGAAATTCATCATTTAAATTCATCGCCGAAATTCATCGTTTAAATTCACTAATTTTCAAAATTCATTGTCGGGATTCACCGATTTTCGATTCATTGTCAAAATTCACTATCGAAATTCACCGATTTCGGGATTCACTAGGAGATTCACCGATTTTGGGATTCATTTGTTTGTCCTTCTCGCTATAAAATTATGCGATTGTCTTCTCCCTATAAAAATATGGAAAATTAGGGATAAGGACACAATCTGGAATATTTTTAAAGAACAGACAACTACATATTTTTTATATGGAGAAGGACAATCGCATAATTTTTATAGCGAGAAGGACAAGCAGTGAATCTCAAAATCGGTGAATCTTCCTAGTGAATCCCAAAATCAATGAATTTCGACAATGAATTTTGACAATGAATCCCGAAAATCGGTGAATCTCGACAATGAATTTTGAAAATTAGTGAATTTCGATAATGAATTTCGGCAAATGAATTTAAATAATGAATTTCGAACACAAGTGAATTTCGACAAATGAATAAATAGTTTTGTCCTTTATGCAAAAGTTTCAAAACTCGCCCTTCTACTCAATTGATTAAATATTTCATTCTTCTCCTCATTCCCTAAAAATATGTAGTTGTCCTGTTGCTTAATAATATTTCAGATTGTGTCCTTATCCCTAATTTTCCATTATTATTATTATTATTTTTATTATTATTAATGTAAGTCGATTTTACATTACCAGAAGAGTAATAATTATAATATTTTTTCTTATCTTACTATTAATTTGTATATATTCGGTCACCTTTTTCCATTTTATAATTATAACATTAATTAATGATAATCAAATTTTATATCAAACACTATAGCCTTTTTTAAGAACCAAACATTATAGTCTAATATATTTAATCACTGTGTTTCAAAAAATATATTTAATCACTATATTAATGTATATGAAAATTCTAAATCCACATAAATTTAGGGACGTATATATTATTATTTTTTATTGTTTAAAAAGGGAAAATTATGAAAAATGACAAAAAACTTTATGAAATTATCAAAAAGGACATAAACATTTACATTTAGTAAAAATGACAAAATATCTTGTATTAAGACAATTTTACACCTCTTCTTACAAATGCTCCTAAGAAAATAAAAAAAAAAATCCCACGAAAAAAAACCAACCCCATCAACTGCCATGTTTGCTAATTGCTTCTACCAAAAATTAAAAAAATAAAAAAGAAATCCCACGTTTGCATTTAAAAAAATTCTTCTACTTTATTTTTTTTAATTAATAATAATTTTTTTTTATATTTTTTCAATCATCATATTTTTCATAATAATTCTTACTTTTTGGTCTCTATATTTTGATCTTGTTATCATTGTTGCGATAGTGTTAATCAATAATGTCAATTTGAATCACACTACTTATAAATTGGGGAAATTACGAAAAATGACCTCTCATACACCCGTTTGGTCACTGTATTGTCATTCTTTAGCGTCATTGTTTATTGCTAAGTGACGTTGCTAAATGTCACTTTTAAGTGACACTTCTAATTGTCACTTATAAGTTACACTGTTAAGTATCGATACTTCAATAAATTTAGTGACACTATTAATTGAGACTTCAACAGTAGTGACACGTCACGGTGTCTGCCAAGTCTGATCAAATGAACTTCAAGTCTGATTAATTAATGAACTTCAAATGTTACTATTGTTGAAGTTCCAATTAATAGTGTCATTGAATTTCAATTACTAGTGTCATTGAATTAGCAATGTTGTGTAGAGTGGTGTCACTACTCTTGAAGTTCCAACTAGTAGTGTCAGTACTGTTGAAATTTTCAAATAGTAGTGTCACTAAATTAGCAATGTTTGAGAAGAGTAGTGTCACGTTTTTTAGGCCATTTTTAAGTGTAGTGACATATTGTCTAAAAATGGTTGTTGTCATTAGTGTTAGATTATCAATTAGTAGTGTCAAATAAAATGCTGATTTCTTAAATTAAATTAGAAGTATCGAATATGATATTAAAATATTGAGGACTAAAAATATGAATTATGATGGAAAAATTAAGATAATTGGAGACGTAAATTGAAAGATATGGTTAAAAAGTTAAAAATTAGGTAGAATATATATATATATATATATATATATATATATATATATATATATATATATATCCTATAAAAGAACGTGGAGTGCTCCATGATTTCAGTTTCATTTCCACGTTTCTATATTCTGAATTTTAGGAGAAATAAGGTTATATAATTAATAAGGGTAAAATTGTCTTTATAAGGTGTCTGTCTTCTTTTGATAATTTTGTACATCAAATTAAAAAGGAAAATCAAGGCTTAAATCAGCACATTTGACATATCTTGAAATCATAATCGTAAAAACATTTGTATAGAGGATTCAGTCAAGCACTTGAAATGTGAAATTAAACCAAAGGAAACCATATTGCTTATAATAACATGTGTCATAGTATACAAATTGAACTTATAGCTCGGATGGCAAAGTCATTTGTTGTTTTACACTTAGGTTGCCTGTTCGAATCCATTTGCAACAGTTTTTATTTTCACTAAATTGAGGAGAAATGGGACCCCACAGCCACTGGATCCCACGTGCCAGCCACGTCAACAATTTTAACGGATTCCGTCAAGAAGACAAGAATATCCATGGGATAGGACCACCAAAAAAAACAACTTAGGGCGACCACTTTCTCACCGAGCAGTGACTAATCCATAAGAGCCAACTTAGATGACAATTTTTCTAATTTTGCCGTCAAATTAGAAAGAGATAAGGTCATTAAAAGCACCACACTCGATTTACTGTGGCATCATATACACCTAATAAGACACCAATCTAATAATTTGACTTTCAAAATGTCAAAAATATAATACACTTTTTTAAGTCAATTTTATAGACAACAACCGGATTGAAAACTATCAAGATGGACCCATCGGTATCCTATAAATGGGGTACTTGTATATCATTGAAAAAATTCATTTCAGCATAATAATGTGTTGAAGTTCAAGTGTTGAACAAGCTGATGTGCTGATGAATATATGTATAATGTTCTCTTAGACATTTCATCGAACACTTGTGTGGAAGAGCGGTTAAGTTTGTTAGTAACTAATTAGGCCGTTGTAACTGTCTTAGCTGGTGATTAGGTGATTAGGAAGTCTATATATAGACTCAATTGTAATCTAGAAGTTCAGTTTTTGCAAAATTAATCAAGATCAATGTGATGGAATTTTTTCCGCCTTTCTGTTTTTTAAATTTCTTCATCTTCTTCGCAAGCTGTTCTTCATACTTTCTCTATTATATGTACAAAATCTATTTGGACCCCATATGTCTACATGTAAGAGATCAAAATTTTGATCAGAAACAGAATCACTATGAGGAAAACTATGTTTCTTTTGTTTAGCTAAGGGACATACAAGACATTCATTGTCTAAACAAGGTTTGATATCAGAATTAGACTTGTGTAAAACATGTAATCTCTGTTTGGAAGGATGACCAAGTCTATAATGCCACAATAGAGAATCTAGTAACATGACAGAGTGACAAGCCATTGTCTATGTGGATGATATAGTGGTGGCCAGTCCTGATTTGCAAGAAATTCATATTCTCAAAAATTTGTTGCATCAAGCATTCACAATCAAAGATCTGGGACAATTAAGATATTTCCTAGGCTATGAGGTTGCAAGATCAGAATCTGCATCCTAATGAATCAATGGAAATACTGTCTAGATTTGCTTCAAGAGTTTGGATATCTGGGAGCTAAGCCTTCAAGTACACCTATGGATTCTAAGATAAAATTAGAAGCAGCAGATTCACCACATCTCAGTGACAACACTTATTACAGAAGTTTAGTTGGAAAACTTTTGTACCTTAGCAACACCAGGCCTGACATTGCATATTCTGTGCAGCAATTAAGTCTGTTTCTAGATAAACCTACAGAAAATCATTTAGCTACTGCTTATAAGCTTTTAAGGTTCGTTAAAGCAGCACCAAGGCAAGGGTTGTTCTTTCCTTCCAGTGGTACACCTACCCTAAGGGCCTATAGTGACTCAGATTGGGCTGGATGTACTAAAACCAGAAGATCAATCAGTGGCTATACAGTTTTTCTTGTTGAATCCTTAATATCATAGAAGAGCAAGAAATAGACTACAGTTAGTAGAAATGTACTCTAAGCGAGAATACAGGCAATGGCCCTAATAAAGATGTGAAATTCAATGGCTACTGTATCTTCTCTCTGACTTCAAAATACAACATTCTCAGCCTGTTCCTCTATTTTGTGACAATCAAAGTGCTACCTACATTGTAGAAAATCCTGTCTTCCATGAGAGGACTAAACATATTGAGATTGATTGTCACTTTGTGAGGGAAAAGTATCAGTAGAAAGTTCTAACTCCAATGCCAGTCAGAACTGAAGATAACTTAGCCGATATTCTCACTAAAGCGCTTGAAAAATTTGTTCTTGCAGTTATGGCCTAGATATCCTACCAAGGACATCTATGCTCCACTCATAGGACAATGAGACATGAAGTTCAAGTGTTGAACAAGCCGATGTCAAGCTGTATTTATATACAACTAACACTGCCTTGAGAGGGGATGTTGAAGTTCAAGTGTTGAACAAGTCGATGTTTGATGAATATATGTATAATGTTCTCTTAGACATTTCATCGAGCACTTGTGTGGAAGAGCAGTTAAGTTTGTTAGTAACTAATTAGGCCGTTGTAAATGTCTTAGCTGGTGATTAGGTGATTAGGAAGTCTATATATAGACTCAATTGTAATCTAGAAGTTCAATTTTTGCAAATGTAATCAAGATCAATGTGATTGAATTTTTCCCGCCTTTCTGTTTTTTAAATTTCTTCATCTTCTTCGCAAGGTGTACTTCATACTTTATCTAGTTTTCTATTCTTTTTCAACATAATGTGAATGAAAGACGTGATGATAAATTAAATGATTACCTGTATGCACTGATCGACCTCACCAAGCTACGGAAAGCCAACTTGCATATGTCAGATCACAGCTTCTATCTACCTTAAGTTCAGGAAACTTAGATGTGAGGCCCAAAACCTGTTGCAAAGCAAATTCTGATCATATGGGTGACATAAATTAAACACTCATTTGTTTGATAATTGTAAGGGACTAACAGGCTTGCTTTATCAGACAAGGGTACACGACTATATGGCTGATCTCACTCCATGTACTCGAATACAAGAATACCGGGAGGGTTTGGAGTCTCGTTTTCATCACCGGGCAGGCCCGTCAAAGGACCCTTAGTTATTTGTATCCCATTCAACCCTTGTCTTATTTTCTTGCTGCAACGTTGTTGTCCATCAGTGGCCATGTAACCACTGTCATCACTACTAGTCTCACGGGATGAATCAGCATCGCTTTCTTCACCAGGTCTCCTGTAAAAACATTAGGACCTGATCGAAGACCATTAGAGTGTTTAAGGTATTGTTTACACTCTTCCATAACTTCAGATTTCAAGGGAGAAGTTAATGTATCAAGGTATCACACTAATCCCGAATTCCATTCTCACCACTAACAAGCTAGTTAGAGATACTTTGTGTGCACAAGTTGATGACCTCATTACAAAATGTGTGGTCAGTCCACATGTGAGACGGCATCTTAAACAAACCTGTTATAAATCAAAATTTACGAGTGTTTGAAAAAGAAAAAAAAACAATAAACACGAAAAAAAAGCTGAAGCGGAAGCGGAAACGGAAACGGAAGAAACCAGTGATATGCGCACGTCTCTTTTATTAAAAGAGTAATTTTGTCCGTCTAAATTTTTTTTGTCCTTTTTACAACTAAAAAAAGAAATGTGTCCAATTTTTTAATTTTTATCCTTTTCCCTCCATCCAAAAAAAAAAAACAACAACGCGTTGTTTTTTTTTTTTTTTTTTTTTTTTTTTTCCTTCCTTTTAAAAGTTGTGGAAAGAGGAACAGGATATTTGATATGTAGCAATATTTTTTATGGAAAATTAGGGATAAGGACACAATCTGAAATATTTTTAAGTAACAGGACAGCTACATATTTTTTATAAGGAGAAGGACAATCGCATAATTTTTATAGCGAGAAGAATGACAAACAGTGAATCCCGAAAATCAATTGAATCTCCTCAGTGAATCCCGAAATCGGTGAATTTCGATAGTGAATTTCGATAAAGTGAATCCTTAAAATTAGTGAATTTCGACGATGAATTTTGAAAATTAGTGAATTTCGACGATGAATTTCATCAAATGAATTTAAGCAGTGAATTTTAACACAAGTGAATTTTCGACAATGAATAAATAGTTTTTCTTTATGCAAAAGCTTTCAAAAACTGCCCTTCTACTCAATTGATGAAATATTTCTGTCCTTCTCCCTCATCCCCCCTATTTTTTACATTGAATGGGAAGGGTGAATGAATGCCGAAGATTTTTTTTTTTCCTTTCTAAAAGTGAAAGAGGAGTCGAGCGAGGATTCGTTATTGTTATAAGGCACTCGAACCCCTGCTCTGGCTCTGATAGCATAAAATAAAAAATAATAATAATAATAAGAATACAGACTAACGACCGAACCCAGACACTCGAACCAGGGGCGGATCCAGAAACTTTATTGAGCGGGGTCCGTAATTATTTTTCAAAATATACTCAAAATATTATGGGTCTGATGTAACTTTTTTAAGGTAAAACATTTATTTTATGGGGTCTGAAATTTTATAGATAAAATGTAGAGTTATTATTTTGGTAACAGGATCCGCAGACCCAATATATACAATGTACATCCGCCACTGACTCGTACCCATTCCTTGGCTATGATACCAGAACTTGACTCGATTCGGTTTAGACCAACTCGAACTCGAAGATTAAACAAACATTACTTGAGTAATGTAATATTTGACTCGACTACTCGTGAACAAGTTCGAATAAGTAGATAATTAAAAAGCATATACATACATGTATTCACGTATACAAACACATATGTTAATATATATATACACACATCTATACCTTAAAAAAATAAAAATATATGCACCTATATGTTTCCTCAGGCAATATTTCAAATTTTTTTCCTGTAAACTGGCACGTTTTTTTGCTTTAGTGTTCGTTTTACTCCAATGATAACTCAGTTTTATATGTTGGTATTTTTTTTTTTTTTTTTCAATTATGGTCTTGTCTCGCTGGAACTTGCTAACAAGGCACGAAATCCGGCCAAATTCGATAACATGGCATAAAAAACATGTCATTTCGGCCCTTCTTGTCCACGTCACCTATTTTTGGGAGGAAAAATTTCCTCCAACCCATTTCAATCATCTTCCACTTGAATCCTCTCTTACACCCTCTATTTTCCTCAACTGCACGCAAGGTAAATATTCTACCTCCATCATCAAAACCTTAATCCCCCCTCCTTTATTCTTCAGCATCGCCTCTTGGCCGCCACCGATTTCGCTACTCCCCTCCGGCAAATACAAGGACCCAGCACCACCAGACAACCACTTCCACCATCCTCTTCACTTACTTGAAAGATCCATGCTATAATACACGAGATACTTCATCCTCGTAGCGTATGTTGTATCACATACGTAACGGATACCGATACTCGACGGATACTCCGTGAGATACACCGTTGGAAGTGTATTTGGGGCAAATTGTAATTTTCAAGAGTTGGATTCTTCACCGGATACACGTTTCTTAACTACAGCTACGGGTATCCAAAAAACATTATACTTGAAGAATGAGTTTGAACCTTAATATGTGTACATGCATACACATAAATACACACACACACACACACACACACACACACACACATATATATATATATATATATATATATATATATATATATATATGGTAATTCACCCGAACCAACCTAGTCAGTCACAAGCCACCCACCGGCAGGAGGACAGGAGACGGCCATCTCAAAGGCACATCACGACCTATCAGCTGGAAGGCTATGTCATTTACAACCCCGGCGTATTTCGGATGCTTGAAGGCCCCGCTGACCAAGTAATTTAGAAAGATTATTCTTTATCGATGGTGTCTTTAAAGATACAAATAGTTACACACACACACACACATATATATATATATATATATATATATATATATATATATATATATATATATATATATATATATATATATATATATATACATATCAATGTGTTGGGATAGTGTATCGTGTGTAAAGTGATTTACGGAACAGATCTGTAATTTACGGAATATTAAATCTAGAAAATAAATCATGTGAATAGTATAGATCTAACAAACTAAATATCATCATGCATATCTGATTCAAACAATAGACAATAAATGTAGTGTGCACAAAATAAAGGACTAAGACAAACCGAGGCGAGTAGTTACTCTTTCCTTAAGACAAATTGCTCTGGTATGGTGCCCACGGTAGTAGCAACTGTCTCCCAAGATACAACGGCTTTCGTCTCGGATTTAGAGGCACTTCAAAACCCGAGCTCCGGCGAACTTACATAGTGCTCCGACTTCTCTTCGACTCAATATCTAGATCTACATGACTGACTCTTTGTGGTGGAAAGACACAAGAGAAAATTCGATGATTAAACTCTCATCCATGGGGTTCTTTATATAGTGGAGAGGAGGAACCAATGCTCAAATATGATTGGCCGAGACACATCATCAAACTTTTCCCCTTGGAAAAGTAATGGCCTACTTCTCCCTCAAGGAAAGAAGCTAGGCGCCCCTTTATTCCTCACGCCATGTGGGATTAAATCCCGCAATATGATTGGTCGGATGACGCATCTTTGAATTCCAATTGGTCGAATGACTCAATGAATTTTGATTGGTCGAATGACACAATCACATCCCAAAATTAATTTATGGTAAATTTCATAAAGAAATTTTGTCCAAAAAATTAATAGTAACACCCGAACCGAACCAACCGAAGCTCGAGCACGAGCCGAGCCGGGCCCGGCGGCGGCGGGCAGCGCCGCGCGTGTGGAATAATCTAAGTCCTCCCTCCTGCACAAAAGTACATTGCCCCTTGGGGCACATCTATAAGAGTATACACTAGCTCTTATTACTTGAGCTCACAAGCCTCAAGTTACCTATGTGGGAGAATGGGGTGAGGTCCTCCCTTCAACACCCATCTCCTACATATTTTCTACCAACTTTAGCCATTAATTTCTTATTCACCCGACATCCGAATCGAGCGATTCAAAAGCCCATCATCAACTACTCCGTATGGAGTATTTAGTGATATCATTAACTCTCGATGACATACATCGGAGCCTATCCATAAATCGTGCTAAAGTTGACTATTCAACCCTTCAAAAAGGGCTTTTTCTCCAACAATTCCCCACATGAATGAAAATTAATGCAAATGCAAATGTAGACTCTGAAGAGAAGTCAGACGGAAAAATATTGCATCAGGAGAGGTAGCTTCTGGCCTTGAACCTGCCTTAGTGAAGTACTATCGGATTTACTCGGCTAACCAGTGAACTAGGTCTTGAACTGTTCAGACTATAGTGTAAACCAAGACAATTGCACTCACACAATTTTTCCCCTAGCACCTTTCGGTTCTCATGGTTGTGTCCGTCTCGGCCCTAGACAACACTTGGTTTCAGAAAGTGCTTGAGAATTCAAGCCTCAAAATTCTCACGAAGCGGCCCCACTTCTCGCACTTACATAGGTGAACTCCTATCAAGGGTATTACCGCTCTACCCCACTTGAATATCAAGCTATAGGAATCATTAAAAGCTATGCTTAACTCACACCTCTGCAGATAGCACTTTTATTCTCTCAGAATGGGTAAGTGCTAAACAACCATGATCTTGGGATCTTCAGTCAGCATGGTTGGGTTTCCACTACAAGGAAACATGCGTAATAGGCTTCAGTCCCATTCCGGTTGTCAAGATTGACATCTGATCTCTAGCTAAACCTTTTGTAAGCGGATCCATAAGATTCTCCTTCGATCTTTCACAATCGATGGAAATCACACCATTAGAGATCAATTTTTTTAATGGCATTGTGTCTACGACGCATGTGTCGAGACTTACCATTATACATACTACTTTGTGCCCTTCCTATAGTCAACTTACTATCGCAGTGTATGCTGATAGCAACCACTAGTATGGAATATCCTCAAGGAAATTCCTAAGCCATTCAGCGTCTACTCCAGCCTTATACAAGGCTATAAACTCAGCTTCCATTATGGAATGAGCTATGCACGTTTGTCTTGTAGACTTCTAGGACACAGCGCCACCACCAATCGTGAATAAGTATCCATTAGTGGATTTTTGAATCTTTCGATATCGATATCCACCCGCATCACAGTATCCTTCTAGCATTGCTGGATATCTCATATATCGTAATCCCAGACTCATAGTGTACCTCATGTACCTCAAAACCTATTTAAGGCTTTCCAATGATTATGGTCTGAATTACTCGTGAACCTACTCAGTTTATTCACTGCACATTTTAAGTCTGGTCGTGTACAATTGGTTATGTACATCAGACTTCCGATCACTTGAGAATACCTCAATTGATCCACAGGGTTCACCACTGTCCTTGACTAAGTGCATACTTAGGTCAAGTGAAGTGCTCACATCTGCAACTCTCAGGCCCTTCACATCAAAGTCCCTTGTCAACATCGTTTTTGTATTCATGATACTCTCATGAGTACTTCCGATTATTAGCATGTCATAGACATACTATCACATAGGTGTGTTCTTAATGTAGACATATATATATGTCCTACCCACTTGACAACATAACATTGTCAAACTCGATATGCCATTACTCTGGCTAATATTCGAGCCCACTGAGAGACTTCATAAGTCTACACACCTTACTCTCTTGTCCTGGAACTATGAACCCCTCGGGTTGTTCCAAGTACATCTTTTCTTTCAACTCACCATAACCATCCATTTGATGGACTTCTAGGTTATAGATTACAGCGATATCGATGAGAACCCTTATATAATTAATTCTCACAACCGGTGAGTAAAACGCCAAGGCCTTCTTTCTATTGATACCCTCGGGATACCAACAACGCCTTACAATAAATCCATCAACCTTTAACTTCTTCTGGAAAATCCACTTGCACCCGAGTGGTTTATTTCCTGGTGGAAAATCAACCAACTCCCAAGTGTGGTTTTGCATGATGGATTTCTCTATTTATAGACTCTTTCCAGAAACGAGCTTCCGGATGCCTCGGCATATGTCCTGGGTTCATTTTCTACCATATAGTCTTAGCCCGTAGTTCCTCAATTTGTTGAGGATCACACTTTTCTTCAGACTCATATGTCCGCTTACTCATGCTTGTTTTATCTATTTCCTTATATGGAAAGAGATCTTCAAAGAACACAACATTCATACACTCTATGATGACATCATCATTTCGGTTCTATGCACCAGAAACCAATAGACACTACTCTTGAGAATATATCCAATGGGTATACAATCAATAGTTATAGGTCCTATATCCACTCGCTTTGGTCTAGGTACTTCTACCTTAGCCAAACACCCCCATATTTCCAAGAATCTGTAGCCAAATCACAGCCTTTCCACAACTCATACGGGGTGTCATCCTTCTTCAGCTGAAGGGATCTCGGTCAGAATGAATTTTGCGGAGAGGGCAGCTCCCCCCACAAGTTCTGAGGTATACCCGAACTTAACAACATAGCATTCTTCCTCTCTTAAAGAGTTTGGTTCTTGCACGTAGCAATACCACTTGATTTAGGCGTGTATGGTGTAGTTGTTTGATGAATGATGCCGGGTCCTTAGCAAGACTCATGAAACAATACATCATATACACCGCTACAATCACTACGGATACATCTCATCCGTTTACTATGTTTATTTGCACCTTCATTCTGACAACCCACAAGGCATCATGAGCATTAATTATCACAATATTCGGTGCTATTATCAATAAAAGTAGCGAGATACTTCTATCACCTCCAGTTTACATGAATATAGAGGTTCTGTGTTCCTTTCTACCGGTCAACCGGTGAGTTAGCCAACATGGCTCAACACATACTGGACACTACACTTGTGATTAGGATCAAACTTCAAATTTGGAAACAACACCATGTTCGTCAATGGACTAACAAATTTAAAATTTACAAGTCCTAGTCATAGTGTCACAAGCACGATTACTCAAGCATGTAAGCAGATCTTAAAGCCAATCTCACTGGCTCTTTACGGAGCATCACTTTTGTGCTCAACAGACAGTTTCACTGTCATCATAATGATCAATCCAGTTTGACCATTCAAAGCGTCGGTCGTTGCACCACCAAACTTCTCCATCCAAAGGAATGAGATCGATCGGTCACTGGTGCTACGTCTAGTGATACAATAGGCACGTACACTTGTGTCACAAAGACACAGTCAAATTTGGATTCACCTCGGTGTATCCTTCATTTCTGTTCAGCGAACAAAAGATCGACAAAATTGCCATATCCAGTTTGTTTTTGCACTACCTACCACTTATCCAGTGTGCACATAAGGTATAAAATTTCCATGTGACAACAATTCTAAGTGTAACTCATTCACATATATAAGAAATGAATAAGTAACCAAAGTTAGCATCTACTATACCTTTAAAAAATTGTGCACACCTAAACTATTCCAAAGTTCATATGGCACTAACAAGTATTCAACCAAACAATATGGAATGTAAACATTGTTCTTATAACAAGTAAGCTGCACATAAATTATATCACAAGCTATACTCCCACAGTTTCAACCAATTAACCAATTGAGAACGACTCGTAAATTCTCTTAACAGCAAACCTACAAAGTGGAACACTGCTATTGGATCTGGTAAGTGATATCAACTCAGGTAGTTAAACCCAAGAAAAATAAGGAACAAAAAAAATGTACCGCCTTTAACGGCTCTGTACTCAAAATCAAAGCAACAATTAACTAAAAATTCAATCAATTGATTAACAATTCCTTATTTCCAACAACGACTACTTGGATTACTTTCCAAGTATTCTCAACAAAGAAGCAGATCAAGAGTAGCTTCTTCTTTTTCCAGTATATTCAAATAAGCGAGTAAATATCAATAAATCTGCCGACCGGTTCGATTACACACCAAAATCGCTACTTTGAAAAAGTCAAATAATGATGATATATAACGCATCAGAGTATAATTCAAGCAGTTTAGCAACTACTAAAATAATTAGTAGCAACAAGTACATACTGCTCTTCATAACGAATTTTTCCACTAAAGTCGAAAAACAACAATGAAAACGCAGCATTAAGTTGTTGTCAACTATACAGAAGAAAGGGATATATGTCCTTTATTTTTGCTCATTTAATTATTTAATTTTCCCTTTCTTTACCTCCTTTAACCTCACTTAAATAATTAAATCTAGTCAATATCTAAACACCATCAATGATGACCAGCATATACGTGGTGTGAAAGAAAAGAACTTGCAGTTCACAGAAGCAATGCGTATATCTTTCAAAATATAATTATATTTGACAAGCAAATCACCGGACCGACATAGGAAGATAGCTATAACACAATAAGTTCTTCCGTCTAAAAGAAACATAAGAAAAACCAAACTGGCACAGAAGAGGTACCGTAAATCACATCAATCAATTTGTCTTAAGCTTGTTGGGATAGTGTATCGTGTGTAAAGTGATTTACGGAACAGATCCGTAATTTACGGATTAAATTACGGAATATTAAATCTAGAAAATAAATCATGTGAATAGTATAGATCTAACAAACTAAATATCATCATGCATATCTGATTCAAACAATAGACAATAAAGGTAGTGTGCACAAAATAAAGGACTAAGACAAACCGAGGCGAGTAGTTACTCATTCCTTAAGACAAATTGCTCCGGTATGGTGCCCACGGTAGTAGCAACTGTCTCCCAAGATACAACGGCTTTCGTCTCGGTTTTAGAGGCACTTAAAAACCCGAGTTCCGGCGAACTTACATAGTGCTCTGACTTCTCTTCGACTCAATATCTAGATCTATATGACTGACTCTTTGTGGTGGAAAGACACAAGAGAAAATTCGATGATTAAACTCTCATCCATAGGGTTCTTTATATAGTGGAGAGGAGGAATCAATGCTCAAATATGATTGGCCGAGACACATCATCAAACTTTTCCCCTTGGAAAAGTAATGACCGACTTCTCCCTCAAGGAAAGAAGATAGGCGCCCCTTTATTCCTCACGCCATGTGGGATTAAATCCGCAATCTGATTGGTCGGATGACGCATCTTTGAATTCCAATTGGTCGAATAATTCAATGAATTTTGATTGGTCGAATGACACAATCACATCCCAAAATTAATTTATGGTAAATTTCATAAAGAAATTTTGTCCAAAAATTAATAGTAACACCCGAACCGAACCGAGCTCGAGCATGAGCCGAGCCGGCCGGACGGTGGCGGCGGCGCGCGTGTGTGGAATAATCTAAGTCCTCCCTCCTGCACAAAAGTACATTGCCCCTTGGGGCACATCTATAAGAGTATACACTAACTCTTATTACTTGAGCTCACAAGCCTCAAGTTACCTATGTGGGAGAATGGGGTGAGGTCCTCCCTTCAACACCCATCTCCTACATATTTTCTACCAACTTTAGCCATTAATTTCTCATTCACCCGACATCCGAATCGAGCGATTCAAAAGCCCATCATCAACTACTCCGTATGGAGTATATAGTGATATCATTAACTCTCGATGACATACATCGGAGCCTATCCATAAATCGTGCTAAAGTTGACTATTCAACCCTTCAAAAAGGGCTTTTTCTCCAACAACATGCACATAACATACATATACATATACATATATATACATACATACACACATACGCGCGCGCACTCAACAAAACACACACACAAACAATATATATATAATCATTTTATTTTTATTATTTACGGCTGGATATAAATGTTTTTTCACACAACAAATGTCTTGACACACATATTTTTCCTTCCAGTTTTGCCTTTCAATTTTTTTCGCGTTTGTTTATTCTGACTCAAATTTAGGCAAACGTTGAAAATTTAGACAACTGAGATTTAATTTGAGAGTGAATTGTGAATCTGAAAAAAAATTAGAAATATCATTTTTACCTTCTTTATTTGATGAAACCACAATAGTGGTACCATAAGTGAGAGGAGATGGGGAAATTTGGAAAGATTATAATGGCAAAAATGTGGTGCTAGAGATGAACTATGACGGAGGTAGGGCTAGCTCTTGCCATGTGTTATCTCTTAAATGGCAAATTTTAAATACAGGTAGAGAAAATACGATGTTTAGGGCTAGGAGCCCCCACTCCATACTTAAGGACAGACCTACGCCACAGGTGGGAGGTCTGACCTGATAACCTGTTTGAACCACTGACAGACCTAAACCTAACCTTGGAAACGGCGCCAGAAAGCTGACGGACATTACCTAGGCTATACAGATCCTAACCGGCAGTGTACCGGGTCAAATTGTAGCTCTAGTGCGGTGAGTCAGTATTATTCTCAGGAAAACATGGTAACTCTTTTAAGTGGGGTTAAACACCAAGAAGCTATTATTAACTCGATCTAAGTCGCAGTTTTATCATTTTCCTGGGTTAGATTATGTTAGTAGTTAGATTGTTAGTAGTGCATAAAGTAAAATAAGTAAATAAATACTAATATAATATATATATTTTTGGAATCTAGCCAAGAATACGTTACTGAATTACAATCTCTTTTTAGTAGAAATAAATGAGACAGATCTTCCTTTATTCAAGGTGTAAATTATATATGAATCGGTGTACTCCTAAGCTAGAAAACTCCTCCTCACACGAGCGTATGAAATTGTCATATGTCTCATTTAACTATCCTACGTCATCCAAAAGATCGGGTCACTACCGTTTTGTCATGTGGTCAATATTTTAGAATCTTCGTTAGAAATAGATAAATTGACGTAATTAGATCTCGAGCACAAATTTTAATAAGATTTGTTTTTCTAGGACAAATCTGCCCCCGGGTAGGAAACTGGGTTCCGTTGTCACGTTTTCACTCGGCCAATTTTACCCTCCGGTCTTTCAATTTTAACGTTTCATTAAGCGCAGAAAGAAAGAGATTCATCATAATTGATTTTAATCATTATTACCAGAGTCGATCATTCATTTTACCAAAAGATTAACTAATTCAGATTCATATCTTGGCTAGATATATTTTTAGTTTAATATCATATATAAATAGAAATAGAAATAATAAACATAACAATTTTAGAATATATTACCGGTTATGACTATCGAATCGGGGTTGTTTCCACCGGATCTAACATGCCAAAGCTTCGAAATCAACAATCTTCGATAATTATTCCGCCATTACAACGATACTATAACCATTTTATTTATATATGTGAAAAACATATATACATACATACGTAGACATATATATGTATATACGGGCCCGAAAATAAAAAGGAAAGAAGATAGATGAAATATATATATATGGATGTATATATATATATTAGGACGTGTGTGTGTGTATATATATAGATATATCTATATATATGTGTGATCTATAAAAAAAGAAGAAAGGGACGAGAAAAGAGGGAAAGAAAGGGGCAAGAGTCTCTGTTCTCTGATGCTCTGTATATATAGCAAAATGGGGAGGCCGGATCGGGTCGGGAGAGGGCCGGATCGGGTCGGGAGAGGGCCGGACCGGTCCGGAATCATGATTAGCTCCACCGCTTAGCATGTGCTCCGTATGATTATATATTTTTATATATAATTATTAAAATTCTAAAATTCATATCTCGACTTCTGGACCTCCAAAAATTGCAAACGAATTGCCAAAATTAAGGTTTCGAGAAACTCTACAACTTTCATGCAGGACTCTTCTCCAGAAAACGTCTTCTTGAGTACCTCGTGTTCCTCCGAACGTTTTTTCGGGATTTTTACGAAATTGAATCAATTAGCCACTTGACCACCATTTGAGTTGTAGAAATCCGATTGACTTGATTCAAAATCCATTGGAAAGATTTCTTGAAGATATACAACTTTTATGAAGGAAACTTCTTCAGAAAATGTCGTTTTGATGAGCCATTCGTATGTCGTGTCGTTTTCGGGATTTCCGCTAATACGAATCGATTAGTCAATTGACCATAACTTGAGTTGTAGACCTCTAATTGACATAATTCAAAGTGCGTTGGAAAGCTTATGTGAAGATCTACAACTTTCATTAAGAAGTCATCCCCTGAAAATGCCTCTAAGCTGGGTCAAATCTCCGTCGAAAATATGTAACGATTTAAGTACTTAGAAAATTTGCTCCGTTGAACTTATAAACTTGTGGCACCTTCTTCTAACCCTCTAAACACATCTTTTAGACTCAAAACATGTCGTTACGTGGAATCTTGGTCAATATATAATCCTGCAATGAACCACCAAAATACCAAATGTAAATCCGACACGACACTCCGGTTACTAAACCGATACAAAAACTAATAAAAATACGATAATTTATATAATAACTACTACTTATACATTTGAATAAAACTTAGTAATTTTGACTTGATTTGATACAATAATGCTCAAAATGGTATCAATATTGGGGTAAAATGTCGTAATAATGATCATAAATTTATCTCTCATCACAACCCCCTACTTAGCTTTTGGTCGTCCTCGATCAAAACAAGCGATAAAACAAAATGAATGAGAGATAAATTCATGAAGATAGAAGGTATAAGGAACAATCAGATAATACAACCTGTAGAATTATAACCAGACTTTAACCTCAATATAAATGTATAACAGAGTGTGTGTGACAAGCCTTTTCAATTTCCACTATCCTCTCTTGAATAATTCAAGCAAACGCACAAATATCCATTCAGATAGTCTAATGACTTTCCTAGGTATAAGCGAATGATTCCACACAAAGTTCTTCCGAGTACTTATTAGGATAATCCCTAAAGCATATCATTCAGTTTATACTGGGGATAGTCAGAAGATAACTAAGTTTTCAACCACACTTAAATTTTTTTTTCCATAGAATACTAACATATCCGAACTCATTGCCAAAATCGACTATCTTGCAAGCGTCATGAGGTGAGATCAAATACATTAATACCTATCTAACTCTTTTTCTTTTTCTTTTTTTTTTTTTTTTTTTTTTCATATGTGTAACATATGCCCTCATTCCTAGCAATAGGACGTTTCGTGATAACACCCTAGCTGGACTACTATCATCAGGCAGTCGGGAGCTTTTAAACCTCATAGTGATATAGGACGTTTCGTGATAACGCCCTACTGCACTCAAATCATTGGTAGCTACAACCGACATATATATAGTTCATCTTTATTTTGGTATTCTTCCTTTCATTCCACTTAACTTAAGGTTGTGTTTGTTTTGGATTGGAGTTTTTTTGGGAGTTTTTTTTGGAGTTTTTTTTGATAAAGTGATTGAAGTAATGATTAGAAAGTTGAATGTGTAAAATAAAGTAGAATAATGATTGGTGTAGATTATGAAATGATTGGTGAAATAAAGTAGAATAATGAATAAAATAATGGTAAAAAATGTAATAAAGTTGATAAAGTGAAATGATGAGAGATGATTTAATATTTTTTATTTGTAGTTGAAGATTTGATTGGTGAGAGAATTGTAAGAAATGATTTGTGATGTGATGTAAAAAAAACGCCCAAAAAAACTCCGGCCAAAACAAACGGAGCCTTATATCCTTTCTATCACATTCAAACCTTCAGATATTCACAGTACACGTTCAAAAGTTAGGTACTAAGTTATCATTATTATCTAGAATAACCACTAGGATACTGAATGGATACAGTTTAAAATTTTCTGCTTCAATATCAAAGGCTTTACGTGAAGGAATTCATGTTACACAACTATATTTGGAATTACAATGCACTTACGGTTCACATTGGTTATACACATCCAAATTGATCATTATATCTTCAAATCCATGAAATATATACCTTATACAGTTTATTTTAATCAACTAAATAATGCTCGAAAAAGATCGAAAACTAAGAGATTTATTGATACAAAATAAGCATTAATTCCATTGCTAGACCAACGACTCCACTCCCCACTTACGAACTTACATTGTCCTCAATGTAAAGTGAGTGTAAAAAAAGTTGTTGGGAAAGAAATGGTGCACTAAAACAAGTCAAAACAAATACTCGGATGATATTAAAGGGTGGGTGGGTGGGTGGGTGGGTTAAAGTTATGACCTCCTCAATTCCATAGTATGTGAACTAATACATGTCACACATTATTTTTGAAATTTAAAAGCAGACTAGATCATGATATGAAATATGTGACAAGTATTAACTCGAGTCTTTTATACCCAGATCCTCAAGGGTTATTTCAAATCGTTCTAACAACCTAAGTCTAAGAAATGATGCATTTGAATTTTCTCTTTGTTATCCAAAGCAGATTTTCGGATAACCACCTAATCGTTCCCGTTTAATGTCATTCAAACATTCATCCTAAGACTTGGTGAAACAAAATGAAAATCAATCCAAGTATTACCAAAGTATCATCCAAAGTATGAGTAATTATTATATTTAACATTTTACGGGCTGCCTCGGTAGCGCTTTTGGTTAACGTCGTTTGCTCGACCAAAATGATAATGATTAACTAATATAATATACTAAACAAACGGGATACTTCTAACAATTACTCACAAAAGCACGTAACAATTAAGCACATAATCTACTAAAAATAAATGCTTAAGGAGTAAAAGGAAGGATAGTACCCGTCATTGACTACATTTATAGTCTATAGCCGGACTTTACCGTGCTTGATTTTTAAGGCATTGGTGGTGGGTCATTCTCACGATCGCATCCGCCTTTTTTATCAATATTGCTTTCCAACATATGTTAGACGAATGCCGTCGAATCCAACGGTTCTTGACCTTTTCCTTTGATTTTCGAGCTTTGAGTTTACTGAGCTTTCACATTTTACTGAGTCATCTTCTTGAGTTATCTGCGTGTTAGTACGATCCACCACAAGAGAACACAAAGTGTTTACACAAGAACTAGATTCTAGTGTAATGTATGGATATTTCAATGAATTGTAAATGTTGAAGATAACGCGCTCATCATTCACTCCCAAACTAAGCTCTCCCTTACAAACATCGATGAAAGGGGTATTAATAGTTAAGTGCCGAAAAGTGTCAAGAAAATATGCATACTTATTATCCAACTTCATCTTTTTCATTTCATTTCTCGGGAATGGGGGAGTAAATTCAAATCAATAGGGGTAGAATTAATACTTCCCCTTACCCTTGTCATTAGATGAATATGGTAAAGCTTCCTCGAATGACTGTGTTTCATCATTCTGTACCTTTTTCTTCAAAATATGCATTGGATATGGTGTTGCCTTATCTGGTTGAATCGAGATGAATTTAGGTTGAGCCGGATAAGGTTCGGTTTGAAATGGCCCTTTCAAACTTGGTTCCTTCCAACCTGCTTCCAATTCTGATTATTTCTATTTTTATTTTATTTATTAATATTCCCTTGGGCATGATCAAGCCCTCGTTCAGGTGTTTCATCACTAGTTTCAGTCATTCTCGTATTTCGATTTGAAAATGATACTTGGTCGATTTCCGACCGATATGACGCGTTTACTCTCTACTCTTAAGCGCCTTTCGTAAGTGTTTAAATCAGCCTATAAGGAGTGAGTGGGGCCTTACCACTTACGGTCATCAACTATCGAAAAATAGAAAAATAACTTGAAATAGATAAAACTCGAATCGGATGGTGTTTCATTATCGATTTCGGCCGTTTTCATAACTCGATTTGACAATTCTTGTGGAATAGAAAATATCGAATAGAAAATAACACTAAATCGATAAAAACCACATTGATTATTTTTTTTCTCTCCGGTAATTACCGACTCCACTCGGTATTTACCGAGTGCGATTTTTTTCTCTCTCTCTCTCTCGGTAATTATCAAGCCACTCGGTATTTACGAGTATTTTTATAAAAAAATTGATATCTTACCAAATAGGTAGGTACCAATGAAAATAAAAATACAAATGAGATTGAGAAATGTATTGACTTATCCTCGGCTGTTATGACCACGTTTACTTTCTACTATCGAAAATAGAAAATAACTCGAATTTGGTAGAAGAAGAAAATTGGTAACTAAAAGAAGGTAGATACCAACGGAAAATAAAAATAGAAATGTGATAAGAAGAGTGTTGACTTATCCTCGAGAATTTTGAGCTAATACAAGTAGTAACCCTAGACACAAAGAAAGAAATTAGCGACGTTTTCCCCGGCAACGGCGCCAAAATACTGACAGACCTAAACCTAACCTTGGAAACGGCGCCAGAAAGCTGACGGACATTACCTAGGCTATACAGATCCTAACCGGCAGTGTACCGGGTCAAATTGTAGCTCTAGTCTGGTGAGTCAGGTCGTATTCCTCAGGGAAAACATGGTAACTCTTTTAAGTGGGGTTAAACACCAAGAAGCTATTATTAACTCGATCTAAGTCGCAGTTTTATCATTTTCCTGGGTTAGATTATGTTAGTAGTTAGATTGTTAGTAGTGCATAAAGTAAAATAAGTAAATAAATACTAATATAATATATATATTTTTGGAATCTAGCCAAGAATACGTTACTGAATTACAATCTCTTTTTAGTAGAAATAAATGAGACAGATCTTCCTTTATTCAAGGTGTAAATTATATATGAATCGGTGTACTCCTAAGCTAGAAAACTCCTCCTCACACGAGCGTATGAAATTGTCATATGTCTCATTTAACTATCCTACGTCATCCAAAAGATCGGGTCACTACCGTTTTGTCATGTGGTCAATATTTTAGAATCTTCGTTAGAAATAGATAAATTGACGTAATTAGATCTCGAGCACAAATTTTAATAAGATTTGTTTTTCTAGGACAAATCGCCCTCGGTAGAAGCGGGTTCCGTTGTCACGTTTTCACTCGGCCAATTTACCCTCCGGTCTTTCAATTTTAACGTTTCATTAAGCGCAGAAGAAAGAGATTCATCATAATTGATTTTAATCATTATTACCGAGTCGATCATTCATTTTACCAAAAGATTAACTAATTGATTCATATCTTGGCTAGATATATTTTTAGTTTAATATCATATATAAATAGAAATAGAAATAATAAACATAACAATTTTAGAATATATTACGGTTATGACTATCGAATCGGGGTTGTTTCCACCGGATCTAACATGCCAAAGCTTCGAAATCAACAATCTTCGATAATTATTCCGCCATTACAACGATACTATAACCATTTTATTTATATATGTGAAAAACATATATACATACATACGTAGACATAAATATGTATATACGGGCCCGAAAATAAAAAGAAAAGAAGATAGATGAAATATATATATATGGATGTATATATATATATTAGGACGTGTGTGTGTGTATATATATAGATATATCTATATATATGTGTGATCTATAAAAAAGAAGAAAGGGACGAGAAAAGAGGGAAAGAAAGGGGCAAGAGTCTCTGTTCTCTGATGCTCTGTATATATAGCAAAATGGGGAGGCCGGATCGGGTCGGGAGAGGGCCGGACCGGTCCGGAATCATGATTAGCTCCACCGCTTAGCATGTGCTCCGTATGATTATATATTTTTATATATAATTATTAAACTTCTAAAATTCATATCTCGAGTTCTGGACCTCCAAAAATTACAAACGAAATGGCAAAATTAAGGTTTCGAGAAACTCTACAACTTTCATGAAGGACTCTTCTCCAGAAAACGTCTTCTTGAGTACCTCGTGTTCCTCCGAACGTTTTTTTGGGATTTTTACGAAATTGAATCAATTAGCCACTTGACCACCATTTGAGTTGTAGAAGTCCGATTGACTTGATTCAAAATCCATTGGAAAGCGTTCTTGAAGATATACAACTTTTATGAAGGAAACTTCTTCAGAAAATGTCGTTTTGATGAGCCATTCGTATGTCGTGTCGTTTTCGGGATTTCCGCTAATACGAATCGATTAGTCAATTGACCATAACTTGAGTTGTAGACCTCTAATTGACGTAATTCAAAGTGCGTTGGAAAGATTATGTGAAGATCTACAACTTTCATTAAGAAGTCATCCCCTGAAAATGCCTCTAAGCTGGGTCAAATCTCCGTCGAAAATATGTAACGATTTAAGTACTTAGAAAATTTGCTCCGTTGAACTTATAAACTTGTGGCACCTTCTTCTAACCCTCTAAACACATCTTTTAGACTCAAAACATGTCGTTACGTGGAATCTTGGTCAATATATAATCCCGCAATGAACCACCAAAATACCAAACGTAAATCCGACCACGACACTCGGTTACTAAACCGATACAAAAACTAATAAAAATACGATAATTTATATAATAACTACTACTTATACATTTGAATAAAACTTAGTAATTTTGACTTGATTTGATACAATAATGCTCAAAATGGTATCAATATTGGGGTAAAATGTCGTAATAATGATCATAAATTTATCTCTCATCACAACTGCAGGTCGGATCGGTCATCGCTGAGGTCGAGTGAACACAACCCGGAATACAACGGTCTAAGGGGGCTCGAAGCAGGTTGGCCGGAGCCTTCCTTAACCAATATTACGCACATGCATTTAAATACAAGATAAATATGGAAAGAATCCTTCATCATAAAGACTCAGATCCTATTACTTAAACTACCATAATTATCTCCTAAATTATAGGGTTTGACACAAGATAATCATTGAAGGATACAAAATAGAGTCCTTGAAGGACACGCACAGTGCATGCCATAGGCGAGACATCCCCTATATAAACAATCCCAAGGAACTACGAGAGATTTTTTCCCGAAAAATTACAGGATACGAGGCGACTTGAGATTCACTATCTCAGCTCGCCTAAATCATAAAAAAACTCGCTCCATACTTTTTCCAGGGTTTAATCTTGTCCAATTGTCACTAGGGAATTAAGGCCCGGACTTATCATTAGACGATTTCAAAGATCGTAAAACTAATTCATTAGTTTTTTTTCTTCGAATTATGGATTAAAATGTATGTTATGTAAAATGTGTTGCAATATGGGGCACAACTGATTATAATCGACTAGAATACAATTACAATTAAAACGAAAACACAATCGAATCAAATTACAATTGCAAAATGAAACGAATTAACAAGATGAATCGAACCGAGCCCTGTGTTGAACACAATTTCCTTAAGACTAATTAGTCCTCTCACCGTCGAGTGCTTGGAGATTGAACGGAACGTTAGTCTCCCAGGATAGAATGGTTAGCAGCGACAAGATGCACCAAGCTTTCAACTGCTTAAGAACTTTGTTGCTTGAACTCTCTAGTTTTATAAGAAAGGTAGAAGGAAGAAGATTTTCTGCTGATTTTTCGATATGTTTCTGTCTCTATCTCTTTTTGATGAAGCAAAATACAGCAGAATTTATAGGCTCTTGTAGAGGAAGTGAAAAGATGATGGAACAGAACAGTCTCAAAATGAATTGAATGTCATAAGTGTAGCAGAACTGGAAAAGCCAAAAGCCTCAGCTTAATCATGTTGGAATAGGAGCAGTCATCTTAGCAGCAACATTCAAGGTTGATTCAGCATTGAAAAATAAAATAGCAGCAGCATTCAAGGTTGATTTAGCATTGAAAAATAAAATTAATGCAAACTCGACTCGGATTGTGAACCTTCGAATCGAATTTGCATTCGTACGCGTGAGACACATTTGGCATGCACAAGCCAAAAGGTAAACCAAGGTGAAATCCGGATTGATTTGCACTCTCTGCGCATGACGAGATCGTGTATAATGTTGGTTTCATATTCCAACTACACTAAAACAACATCATATAAATATTGACTCTTTTCCCTTCTTCCAACCAATGTGGGAGAAATAGCTTCTTTCCATTTTTCCTTTCCATAACACTTTCCATTCACACACTTAAGCCTAATAGGACCAATATGACATATCATTTAAAATATTCCATTTTAACCATCAATTTTCCAACAATCCCCCACATGAATGGAAATTGTGTAAAACCCTCGCAAAGGCTCTAAGAATGACATAGAGAGTTCATCGGTAGATGAATGCATATGATAGGTAGGTGTGACCCTTTGAACCTTCCCTTGATAAGATTTGTTTACTTTACTAGCTGATTAGTAGACACGATGTCCTTGAACTATTCTACTGTTGATGTAAACGATGACATATTTACCATAATGCATCAACCTAGCAACATTTAGTTCTTGCGGTTATGTCTATTTTGGCTATGGACATCTTCCTGGTTCTCCAATAGTTTCTAAGAATTGAGCCCTATACAATTCCCTTTGAAGCGGCCCATCTTCTCTCTCACATAGGTGATTCTGTAATTCAGAATTTCTCGAATTATTCTTCTTACACAAATCATTAAAAGCTTTACTGGTAAGCTTATCCTCGTTCTCACTGTTTTTCATCTTAGGAATGAGATGGAGGGTAACCCCCACAGTGATCTCTACTTTTGCAGTTAGGTTGTCCCTTTGAACCAAGATCTTGGGATCTCCAATCTACAAGGTAGGGTTTTCCTTCACAAAAGTTTATTCCATGGGCTTTAGTCCCATTCCTCTTGATGACTTTGCAACTACTTCTCTATTTAACCCTTTGGTTAGCGGATCCGCAAGATTATCCTCTGACTTAACATAGTCTAAGGTAATCATACCAGTAGAAAGTAGTTGTCTAATGGAGTTATGTCTTCGGCGTATATGCCTTGACTTACCATTATACATTTTGTTCTGTGCTCGTCCAATCGCAGATTGACTGTCACAGTGAATACATATTCCTGGCACAGGTTTTGGCCATTGAGGAACATCCTCTAGGAATTGATGCAACCATTATGCCTCTTCTCCACATTTATCTAAAGCTACAAACTCGGATTCCATTGTGGATTTGGTTATCACAGTTTGTTTAGAAGATTTCCAAGACACATCTCCACCTCCTAACGTGAATACAAAACCACTTGTAGAATTTGAATCCTTTGAATCTGATATCCAATTTGCATCATTATATCCTTGTATAAGAGTAGGTTCTCTTGTATAGTGAAGGCCATACTTACGAGTATATCTTAAATATCTCAGTAACCTCACTGTAGCTTTCCAATGATCATTACTCGGATTACTAGTATATCTGCTTAGCTTGCCAACAACATAAGCGATATCCGGTCTAGTACAACTCATTAAGTACATTAGACTTCCAATAATCCTTGCGTACTCTAATTGAGACACACTTTCACCTTTATTCTTTAACAAAGGCTGACTCTGATCTATCGGAGTTCTGGCTTCATTTGAATCATCTTTATTGAATTTTTCCAGGATTTTATCAATATAATTAGATTGAGTCAAAATGAGACCATTAGATTTTATTGTAATTCTAGTTCCCAGTATCATCTCTGCTAAACCCATATCTTTCATTTCAAATTTGGCGTTTAACATATCTTTGGTAGATTTGATCATCTTATCATTGCTTCCAATAATAAGCATGTCATCAACGTAAAGACACAAAATGACATAGCCATCTTTTGTTTCTTTCATGTAAATGCATTTATCACATTCATTGGTTTTGAAACCCTTTTCAAGCATAACATGATCAAATTTCTCAAGCCATTGTTTTGGTGCTTGTTTTAAGCCATACAAAGACTTAACTAATTTACACACTTTCTTATCTTGTCCTGGGCTAGAAAACCCTCAGGTTGTTCCATGTAGATTTCTTCATCTATATCTCCATTTAAGAAAGCTGTTTTTACATCCATCTGGTGTACTTGTAAATTACGCAAAGTGGCTATAGCAAGTACCATCCTAATGGATGTTATTCTCGTCACTGGAGAATATGTATCAAAATAGTCAAGACCTTCTTTTGATCAGAACCTTTTATTACGGTCCTGGCCTTATATTTATCAATAGATCCATCGAGTTTCATTTTCTTTTAAAGATCCATTTTGATCCTAGTGGTTTACATCCTCGAAGGTAGATCAACTAACTCCCATGTATGATTTTGCAATATAGAATTTATTTCACTATTTATTGCTTCTTTCCACATTGGACGTTCAGAAGAAGTTGTCGCCTCCTTGAAATTTTGAGGATCTGTCTATATCATATATGTGATAAAATCTTTACCAAAAGATTTTCCAGTCCTCGACCTTTTACTTCTTATTGGCCCAACCTCAGTTGGCTCTTCCTCATTCACTTGTTCAGAAGGGTGATCTTGAACATGGACACGCTTTAATGAACTAGGTTCATTTGTATTAGCCGGGAATACATTCTCAAAGAATGATGCATTTCTTGATTCCATTATCGTATTTTTGTGTATTTCAGGATTATCTGATTTATACACAAGAAACCGATAAGCACTACTAGTGTGTGCATATCCAATGAATATACAATCAACAATTTTTGATCCTATCTTTACTACTTTGGGTGTAGGTACGAGCACTTTTGCAAGGCACCCCCACACTCGCAAGTATTTGTAGGATGGAGGTTTACCCTTCCATAGTTCATAAGGAGTTTTCTCTTGTTTCTTTCGGGGTATCTTATTCAAAAGATAATTGCTAGATAGAGAGCTCCCCCCACAAGTTTTGTGACACTCTCGAACTTAACAACATTGAGTTCATCATTTCTTTCAATGTTCGATTTTCCCTCACCACTCCGTTTGACTGTGGAGACCAAGGTGCGATTATTTCATGTATAATCCCATGTTCAAGACAAAGTCACCGAGTGGTGCCAAGTATTCACCACCTCTATCACTTGGAGTGTTTTGATCTTTTTTATCGGACTTTATTGTCATCTTCAATAAGAAGCCTAACAACAAGATCTTCCATGCTCATCTCCTTTCGCTTATGCTTAAGTTAATTCTTGAAATCTTTCCAACCGTTAGGTAATTTTTGAATTACACATGCGACTTGAAAAGTCTCACTAAGCTCCATTTTTTCAGCTTGAATTTCATGAAGAATCAACTGAAATTCTTCCACCTGTTCAATGAGTGGTCTAGAATCCACCATCTTGTATTCCATGAACCTGCCAACTACAAATTTCTTTTTACCTGCATCTTCAGTTCTATATTTCTTATCTAATGCATCCCACAATTCTTTTTCATTCTTTTTCTCACAATATACATCATTCAATGAGTCAACTAATTAATTCATTATATAATGTCTACAAAGATAATCAGATTGTTTCCATTCATCAATTGCGAACATAAAATCTTGGTTTGGCTCTCCTTCAGTTGTTGGTGGATCCTCAGTCAGGAATTTAGCCAAACGCAATGTTGTGAGATTAAACATCATCTTTTGTTGCCATCTCTTAAAATACAGCCCTTTGAATTTTTCAAGCCTCTCATGCCGATTCAGAGGAGAAACAACTCGATACGGCACATGCAGGACCAAAGCTTGAGTCTGATCATCAGCCCCTTTTTGTCCTTCACTGGTTTCCATTTCTGAAATTTAACACACTAGGATTAAATTCCTTTCAATACTTTATAGAGCGTTCGTGAACCGAACTATACTGATTAAAACAATCTCAAAATTGTTTTCGTTAAATTTCTTTCAATATTATATAAAACGATCTCGAAATTGTTTCTATTATATAAAACAATCTCAAACTTGTTTCTATCCTGATTCTTGAACAAATCGTTTGAGAATCCTGTATGATTACTCAAAATATTCGTGAGTATCCTAGACGATCACTCCATGAAAATTCTGCTCTGTTTATAATTCTGTTTTGAAACAGAAAACGAGCCTTCTATTCGTAAACAACCATTTACTGTTCGTTTTCAATTCTATCAATGAACCAGAGCAGAAACACGATTTTGGCTTAAGATTGTTGCAATATGGGGCATAATATGATTACACTGACTAGAATACAATTACAATTAAAACGAAAACACAACTGTATCGAATTACAATTGCAAAATGAAAACGAATTAACAAGATGAACTGAACCGAGCCCTATGTTGAACACAGTTTCCTTAAGACTAATTCGTCCCCTCACCGTCGAGTGCTTGGAGTTTGAACGGAACGTTAGTCTCCCTGGATAGAACGGTTAGCACCGACAAGATGCACCACGCTTTCAGCTGCTTAAGAACTTTGTTGCTTGAACTCTCTAGTTTCATAAGAAAGGTAGAAGGAAGAAGATTTTCTCATTGATTTTTGATATGTTTCTGTCTCTATCTCTTTTGATGAAGCAAAATACAAGCAGAATTTATAGACTCTAGTAGAGAAGTGAGAAGATGATGGAGCGAGCAGTCTCAAAATGAATTGAATGTCATAAGTGTAGCGAGAATCGAAAAGCCAAAAGCCTCGGCTTAATCACGTTGGAATAGAGCGATCATCTTAGCAACAATGCGTTCAAGGTTGATTCAGCATTGAAAAATAAAATAGCAGCAACATTCAAGGTTGATTCAGCATTGAAAAATAAAATTAATGCAAAACTGACTCAGACTGTGAACCTTCGAATCGAGCTGCATTCATGTACACAGGACACACGGGCGTGCACAAGCCCAAAGGTAAACCAAGGTGAAACTGATTGATTTGCACCCCCCCATCATCGCTGGCGTGTAGATCGTGTATAATGTTGGTTTCTTATTCCAACTACACTAAAACAACATCATATAAATATTGACTTTTTTCCCTTCTTTCAACCAATGTGGGAGAAATAGCTTCTTCCCATTTTTCCTTTCTATAACACTTTCCATTCACACACTTAAGCCCAATAGGCCCAATATGACATATCATTTAAAATATTCCATTTTAACCATCAATTTTCCAACAATTAGTACCCTACCATGCAAAAGAATCTTTTATCTATCAGACAACTAACACTACAATTCTTTGCAGATTGTGTTTTTACTAACAATGCTTGTGTTCTTGAGGAAAAGACAACAGGACAGGTACTGGTGGAGGGCTATCCGGTGGAGGGCTATCTTAAAGGAAATCTATATGTCATCCCTAGGACACTGGAAGTTCATTTCTCTCAAAGATTTATGGCATATTCTGCTGAGTTGTGGCACCAGAGACTAGGTCACATACAGTTTCCAACCATTCAAGTTTTGAAGAATAAAGACCTCATTGAGGTATCAGGACATAATAAACAACAACACTTGAATTATTATTATTTTTGTTTGGGAAAATTGTGATTTTTTTTGTTTAGTTGGGAATATTGTGTTTTGTGCAGGGTTTGAACCAGAGACCTCCTGCTCCGATATCATGTTGAACTATCATCTCATCCAAAAGCTTAACCTATTGGAAAGGTAAATAATTAACATTTTATACTTCAAACAATTTACAATATCATCAAATGAACATTTGCTGCATTATTCTTATTTCTTAGTTTAAAATTTGTAACACATCCATTTTTTTAAACGGTGTCAAAAGTCTGAAGACACTTACAATTTTTGGGGCGAGAGAGTAACCTAGTACACGTTTGTTGAAAATTGAGCCACAAACAAGTTGGATGTAAACTACTAGTATACATTCGTTGAAATAATCGAGCCCATCAAGACTTTACACTCTCAATTTTACAAGAACATTTGGGAAGTGAAGCAGCCATAGAAGAAGAAGTTTTTCAGCCCAACCATATATAATGTGCAGGTATGTACTTCTATTCCTTGATCTTAGTTCATAAGTTTTGATTATTTGTGTTGTCTTTTAACTAAGCAATTGGGTATTCTTGTATATGTGATTAGATGCATGATTTTTGGGTTTGCTATTTACCAGGGGGATTCAAGTAAAAATTGCCTTGAATGGCATCTGAAATTGTTTTCCCAGAAAATAGTAGTAGTGTTTTAGTTAAAAACGGTAAACCCTACTCAGGAGAGCCCCCACTTCCCTCGTCCCACTGTCATGGGATGGTGGAGATTTAAATCAAGATCCCAATCATTTCCAGAAATAGAACGGGCTATTTTTTAACGTGAGGGAATAATTCGCCTCATGAATCGAACATCTAACCTCCCATTAAGCCGCATTACACACCCACGCTCTCGCTATTGGGTTATGTCGTGGGGACGTAGTAGTGTTCTAGTTGATCTACTAGTGTATATTCAAGTAAAAAAATTGTCTTGATTGGCATCTGAAATTGTATTAAGCCTTGTTTCACCTGTCGGATCTAACACCTTTTTTTTCTTTTCTTTTTTTTTTTTTTTTTTTTTTTTTTTTTTTTTTTTTATCATCCAGGATTAGTTACTGAGATTAATTTACAAGTAGTTCAGCAATGGAGGAAGAAAGCATGTCTCCCCTATACTTTCGAATGATTTATGAAGAGCTCGTAATATGGTGTATGCCTCATGGGCTGATCGGGATCGAGGAAAATCAATACATCATTTAAAGTGTCCATTTAGAAAATCAATACATCATTTAAGATAGTTTTTCCAAAAATACCCATATCATAACTTTTTTTTTTTGCAGAAACCATATCATAACATTTAGTGTTTATATATTCATTTCATATTCCAAAAAAGTATTTATTATGTGATAGAGGCATATATGTCAATCATTACTTAAAATGCAATATATTAATTGTTTTTTTAATCAGTATGCATAAAAAAAAAATTAAAACTTCTTATGGGATGGAGGTCGTAATATTTTAATATCACTCTCTACTCTCTACTCTCCACTACTCTCTCTACTACTACTACTACTTTCTGATTAGCTTGGCTTTTGTTGATTTTTCTCTTTTTCTTATCAATGTTTTGTTTAATTTTTCGACATTGAATATGGTACAATCAAGAGAATAGAAAAAGAAGGGGAGAAAACAGAGGTGTCTGCTCGGTAGTTGTACAAACGTCTATCCCTGGAGAACGGACGGCTCAAACGGAAACCAGATCGACCTTCATACGGCGTCAGTCATCTACTGTTGATAGGGTTGGGGTATATCAGCTGATGGAACCGTTCCATGTTTTATCCGTTCGTTTTTTGATGAAATTGGGTGTTATTCGCACAAGTTTGAATTTTTTCTGTTGATTGATGGCAGCTGAAGCTGAAGGGTTATCAGGTGTTATTGTTTTATCCGGTGGTTCTTCTACATGATGGGTAGCAGTTGCGGGTTTCAAAGGTCACAGCCCGGGTGTGGATTTAAACTTCAGATTGCATCCTCTTTCCTCTCCTACCTTTATTACGCTTGAACATTGCATTCCTTCGTTTCACTTTGTAGCAGAATGTTTTTTTTTTTTTTTTTTTTTTTTTTTTTTTTTTTTTTCCAAAGTAGATCATTTTATTAGATTTTGGGCACCAAAAGGGCAAACAAAATGTAGCTTTACAGGAAATCAAAACACAGATATTTCAAAAACAATTCTAGTCCCATGGGTTTATTCTAACACCATGCTAGTCTAATGTTCTTCGTGCGTTCAACCACTTTTGATAGGAACACATGCGCCGGGGGTCTCTCCTCCCCGTGACCGTGTGGAAGCTTATTTCTCCACATCCATATCCCATAGACCGCTTCTTCCAAATATATTTCGCCTCGGGCATTGCCAAAAGATCTGGCTCAGATTCAAGTTCGCTTTTGTAACCAATCCACCACGAAGAGGTACCAAAAACTCCAATCTGCATTCCTCCGGTACACAATTATTCCAAACATCTCTAGCCCATGGACAGCCTCGTAGGGCATGGAGAGCAGATCTCTTCATCTTCTTCACATACTTTGCAAATCGGGTCATCACTAATTTGTCAGAGTGAAGAAATTTACTTATAGGTAGAGCTACGTGTGCCCATTGTCCAAAGCAAAAATTACCTCTAGTAGGCCCCTTCAACTCCCATAATTTATTCCATGACTTTGAATTATCCAGTTGGTTATGAGGGATAAGTTTCCAAGCATATGCAGATGAAATCATATATTGGCCTTTTGAATCTCCCTTCCATCCTGTACCATTAGGGCTGGCTCTAAATCCCTCTCATAGATGTGCGTAAGCTTTGCATATTCCCCTCCATGTCGGTGAACACCCTCTTTTAGGAGTGGATGACAGTTCTTTATATTTATGAGCAAGGACCTGTACCCATAGCATATCTTTCTTTGAATGAGGTCCCAAACAACTTTTCCCAACAGAGCAATATTCATATTCTTCATTTTCTTGAAGCCCAGGCCGCCTTCCTGTTTAGTTGTATGAAGAGTGTCCCACTTGATCGTATGAAGCTTTCTGCCATCTTCATCATCTCCCCAGAAAAAGGATCTGCATATTTTCTCCATGCCTTGCAAAATGGTGGATGGAATCATGGTTGTCTGCATGACATAATAGGGTTGTGTTGATAAAGAACTATTAATAAGCACACATTTCCCTGCTTTGGATAAGGTTTTGGACTTCCAGGTAGCCAGCTTGGCCCTCATCTTATCTTCCAAATATCTAAAGTGAGACACTTTCATTCGGCCATGGAGAAGCGGGACTCCAAGGTATTTGCCAAGGTCAGTGGTATAGGTCATTCCAAGTCTTTGAGCAATATATAGATAATATTGTTTGCCCTCTTACGTTACTAGAAGTGTAGACTCTGGACTTGGATGTACTAATCTTCTGGCCAGAACAGTAACAGAATTCTCCAAGTACCTCATCGATGACCCTGGCTTGTTGCTCACTTGCTTCTCCAAATAGTATATCAGTCGTCGTGCAAAGAAGATGTGAGAGATCCTGGGGACCATTTCTTGAAATCTTTATTGCTATCCACTTTCCTTGTTCCTTTGCCATGTTAATTTTTGCACTCGTAACTTCCATGCATAGAACAAAAAGGTAGGGGCAATAGGTCTCATTGCCTCAAACCTCTCTGCTGGGATCAAGGATTCAAGTTTATTCCCATTCCAAAGTAATCTTGATAATTTTCAAGAGGTGATGCAAAGCATGAGCAAATTGTTGGAGATGATTAGACAAATCCTATAGTCTTAAGAATGTTTTTGAGGAATGTCCAACTCACACGGTCATATGCTTTCTCCAGATCGACCTTGATAGCCATGTAACCTTTCTTTCCCTTCTTTTTTGTCCCAAACGTATGAATGATTTCCTGTGCTAAAATGATGTTTGTTGAGCTTCCTCTGCCTGGTATGAAGGCACTCTGTGTTGTGTTCACCAATTTACCAACAACATTCTGCAAACGATTTCCCTGCACTTTGGTAATAATCTTGATAATGACATTGGCAAGAGCAATGGGTCTGAACTGACTAGGTGTTTCTGGACGATCAACTTTAGGTATGAGTGTTATGAGGACTTCATTCATATAAGGAGGGAACCAGGCCATCTCAAATGTTTTGAAGACAAAGCTTACAACAGATTTGCCCACCGTACCCCAACATTTCTTGAAAAAGATTGGAGGAAGTCCATCAAGTCCTTCAACCTTGTATGTACCTATATCAAAACATGCATCTTCGATTTCTTTTTCACTGATTTGCCTATTCAAGTGTCGTTGGTCAGAGTGACTTAGGGTCGGTATTTGCAGCTTACAGGCACATGGGTGGTGTTCGTCTTCTCTGGAGTAAAGGTTCATATAGAAATTCCTCATCATGTTCTGCACGTCTATCTCATCTGTACTCCAAGTCCCGTCAGGTCTTTTAAGGGTGGTCACTTTACTTCTCTGCTTTTTCTTGAGTGAGGTGAGGTGATAGAAATGGGTATTCCTCTCCCATTCGACAATCCATTTCAGGTTGGATTTCTGATGCCAGTATTGTTCTTATTGTACTAGTATAACTCCATACTCTTCTTTAAGTTTTTTTTCCAGATCTGTAAGGAAGGTGGATGGATGCTTGGCCAAAGCTTCCTGTGCTCCTGTTAATCTCATGAGACAGGTCTTTTTTCTGCTAAAGATGTTGCCAAAAACTGCTCTGTTCCACTGACTTGCTTGTATCATGAATTTCTTTGCAGCCACTCCAAAATCAGTTTCTAGTTGAACCCAATTATCTTCGACAAATGTGTCAAAATCAGTATGTTCAAACCAAGCATTTTGGAATATTTTAGGGGGAGGTCCTTGGAACTTCTGTTTCTTATCCAGTTGCAGGACAAGGGGATTGTGGTCCGACTCATTTCTTGCGAGGTGAATGAGGGTGGCATCTGGGAACATAGATAGCCACTGCACATTACACCATGCGTGATCTAGTCTTTCCTGAATGTGAGTACCCTTATATAAAGGTCCCATCCAAGTGAATATGGGGCCTTGGAACTGAATTCCTACTAGTTCGCACACATTTATCATATTTCTCATGCTCTCTACATTCCTTCCTCCAATAGGACGCCCCCATTTCTTGTCTGCCTGGTCAATGACTTGATTAAAATCTCCTAATAGACACCAGGGGTGGTTGATTATCGAGGAGAGTTTCTCAAAATACGCCCAACATTCTGTTCTTGACACAGGAATAGGAGAAGCATAAAAAATGGAGAGGACCCAACTAATTTCCCCATCTTTGATAACTGCAAACGTAACACAATAATTCGTAGTAGCCAGGTTTACAAGGGTCACTGAGTTGTCGTTACAGAAGCACCAAATTCATCCCACAAACCCTATTGCTTCAACACATATGCATTTTGTAAAATAAGATGGCTGGAAAATATGCCGAGCATGTGAACTAGTTACTCTCATTTCTAGTAAACACAGGACAACATGTTTATGTTCTGACAACATAGATTTCAACTCACTGAGAAAAGCAGTTGAGCCCGCCCCTCTGCAATTCCAGGTTATGATCTTCATTGGACAAGTTTATTAGTGTTGAGATGGAGCAGTCCTTTCCATCCCTCCCCCATTATCAGGAGGTTCATCACGTAGCCTCCACACGCCCACATTTCTATTCAGAATTGATTTGGTGACTGCTATGTTCATCCGGTGGTTTTGCTTTAATGTGTGTGTCATCTCCTGGAGATTCTGCCTATACATTTTGTTTTTTCTGGACATATACTTCCCCTCCCTTTTCCCTTCTAGGATGTTGGTCATCCTTTCTGTTGGATATGTCATAGAGTGGTGTATTAGCCGTACCTGTAGCTTTTGCTGCATTTGATGTTGTTGTTGACCTTTTGGTAGGCATGGTGTGAGATCTATCTCCCATGGTGGGCTCCTTCCTTTTACTTGACTCCTGGGTAGTATTTCCATTATTGAAAGTGGCCATGTCCACATCCATGGAACTTGCTTGGTGTTCTTTCCTACCCCCTCTATCTTTTGCTAGTAGGGACACAGTTGGTTCCTTGAAACTTGCAGCAGCTTCTTTCATACGTTCTTGCAAGTCTTGCACTTTATCTGGATATTCCATTTGATCACCAGGATCCACCATATTTTCCTCTTCTACTAATACATTAAATCTGGAACCTGATGCCACATCCGGTCTAGATCTAGCTTCGGTTTGTTCCTCTCTATTTTGATTCTTTGTTGTTGGTCTTTCTCCTCTGGTTCTTGTCCCGTAGCTGGTCATCGTCTCCGAGTAGTAGCAATCATCCATGGTCCAAAGGGTCTCTCAGGGTGGGACCAGGCGGTGGTGGTGGGGCCACCTGATATTGTTTTGTCGGTTGGGGTCTTGTGTGGGGGGTGAACAGTAGGGCAATTCGAGTTTTATGTCCAAATCTACCACATTCAAAACAAATTTGTTGTAGGCCCCATACTCAACAAACAAATGTATTACCATTCAACACTACCTTTGTCCTCAAAACACGCTAAAGATTCATTTCCACATGCACACTTTACAAACTTGGTCTGGTCGTTTGTGATCTCACTATGTCCCTTTACCTGGTTTTCCAATTCTCATAGCTAGTTTGTAGGAGAAGCTGTTCATCTTCAAAATGTTCTAAGGTCATACATGGGAAGCGCACCCACACCAAAGTTGAGAGTATTTTTCATTTGAAGGTTGAAAGAAAGGCCTCAATTTCATAATGTCAAGTAGTGCCCTTGAATTGTCCATGGTCCCATCGATAGGGCCGTGTCATAGTCGTCTTTTCTAGCAAATCTGATCACAAAATAGAACATTGATTGACATGGTCAGGTCAATGATGAGCTACACATCACTGCCAATTTCCTTTTGGGGATATGCTTTACAAACACCGGTTCACATATTGAATGTGGTTCCATCAAATTCTGTAGAAAAGACACCTCTGGAGTTGTGGAATGGACGTGACATTAACATACGTCATTTCCGTATATGGGGATGTCACCGCACATGTGCTGTAAGACAAGACTAGAAAATTGCAAGCACGCACGAAAGTATGTCCATTTGTAGGGTATGCCAAAGGAACGAGAGGAGGTGCGTTTTATGATCCGGAAGATAACAAGGTGATAGCTTCAACTAATTCCACGTTTCTCGAGGATCAGGATATGACAGACTTCAAACCTCGAAGTAAAGTAGTACTCGAGGAGTTACTTTCTGACACGGTCAGACCACTGGCGACACCTCGTGTCACAAACAACATTGGTAATGCCATAGTTGATCCAGAGAATCCTAGACCGCTCAGACGTACCGAAAGGGTGGTTCGGCCACCTACTCGGTATGGCATGCAAGAGGAGGCAAATATTGCCATCTCTGAAGGAGTGCAGGATGATCCGATGTCCTTTCGGAGGGCTATGGATAATTCTGACAAGGATAAATGGATTGACGCAATGAACCAAGAAATGGAGTCTATGCACTCTAACTCAGTCCGGAAACTTGTGGATTGCTGAGGGTGTACAGTCCATAGGCAGTAAATGGGTCTACAAGAGAAAGGTGGGTATGGATGGGAAGGTTGAAACCTTCAAAGCTAGGCTATTGGAAAAGGGTTATACCCAAAGAGAGCGAGTCGACTATGATGAGACTTTCTCGCCTGTGGCCATGCTAAAGTCCATTTGTATCCTTCTTTCGATTGCTGCATGCTTAGATTATGAAATTTGGCAAATGGATGTTAAGACGGCTTTTCTAAATGGCTATCTTGATGAGGAAATATATATGCCGCAACCAGAAGGTTTTATTGAGAAAGGCCAAGAGCACAAAGTGTGCAAGTTGCTAAAATCCATTTATGGGTTAAAGCAAGCATCTCGGTCTTGGAAGACCATCAAGTCTTACGGTTTCGAACATAATCCTGATGAGCCTTGTGTATACAAGCGTATCATTAAGGACAAGGTGGCATTCTTGGTGTTGTATGTTGACATCCTGCTAATTGGAAACAATAAGGGGATGTTGTCTGATGTTAAAAGTTGGTTAGCCACGCATTTCCAAATGAAAGATTTAGGAGATGCAAGCTATGTTCTAGGGATCCAGCTTCTCGGGATCGGAAGAACAAGATGTTGAATCTGTCCCAGGCATCATACATTGATAAGATGATGCTACGTTATAGTATGCAGAATGCAAAGAAGGGTTTCCTACCAACCCGTCATGGCATAGCTCTCTCTAAGAAACAGTGTCCTCAAACACCTGAGGAACAAGAGAGCATGGGATGTGTTCCTTACGCATCTGTAGTTTGAAATCTGATGTATGCAATGTTGTGTACAAGACCGGACATCTGCTAAGGCGTGGGATTGGTCAGTCGTTTTCAGTCAAATCCAGGCATGACGCATTGGACAACAGTAAAGAATCTCCTTAAGTATCTGATGACGGTTAAAATATACCTATTTATGTCATCAATTCTAACCTTAAATCGGAGTTAATTATATATATTTCATATTAAATCACTTGTTAATATTTATTATTTAATGTTAAGTGATTATTAATATGATTTTTGGTATTTAGCTGTTTTTATTATTAAAGACCAATTGATTGTGCGATAAATGCTGATTTTGTAGATCATGATAAATCGGAGGATAAATGTCATTCAATCCGAAAATCTCAAGATAATAAGGAAGAAAATCGGAGCATTAATCAAGGGATAAGTGAGAGAAATCAGATCAGCACGAAAGAATGCAGTGGGGAACAAGTTAGACAAGAAACGCATTTAACATATGCAAAAAAGAGGCTCGGTCGACCGAGCCACTTCATTCGGTCGACCGAGGCATGTGGTTCGGTCACCCGAAGCTGCTCAGACCTAAAACACGTGCATATCTTCTAGAACCATCCTATGTCGGCAGAATCCTCTATATAAGCAGCAGCTACGAAATTGAGAAAACACACCATTACAACACAAGACAATTTATACAATTTGAGTTTTTTAGTTTTAGTTTTCGTTTCTTTATGTTTGTTCTCTGTGGATTCATCGGATTCTCCGGTTAGGGAGCGCATTAAAGAGTGGGAGTCATTCTCATCTTCGAGGGTATGACTTTTCAATTATGCAATCTTTATTCGTAGATCCGATTTATTTGATTATGGATTAGTTTTCTTGTATTGATTTCGCGATGTAGACTATTTACGAACCCATGTGTTTAGATTAGAAACGTTAAGAAGTGATCATAATGTGTACCTATGCAGACCTTCATTCGGTCAGCCGAGACATGTCACTCGGTCAACCGAGTCATGTTATTCGGTCGACCGAGTGTGGTGAAGCTTAGGGAAGAATTATGACCGGCTTCGACTACGTCAGATTCTTTGATTTGGAATTAAAACGAGTAATTAAACCTGATCAACTTAATTATTTGTCATCATAATTTAACATGAAACCTAAAAAGTGATTGTTACTTAGGATTTAGATTGAATCGGCATCTAAGAAGTGTGCCTTACCCTAGGAATGCTGCTTAGATGAGGTTCCGGTTTATACCGGCATCCCTAGTTTCGTAATTGTGCCAGAAGTTATATGAGATGGAGGAATTAAAAGGCGAAGTCACGTAATGGAGGCACAATGATTTAGATGGCCTAATCGGAGCTAAATATACCTTAGGGGATGACTCCCGTAGTCATAATAATTAATCTTTAACGTTTGTTTTGTCTCGTTGTCAATCTAGTTCACATGGGGGAGTCATTAACTACTAGCGTAATCAATATTCTTAATATTCTTTGTTTAGATAATATTAATAATTTTGTCCTTGTTTAGTAGTTTTTAGTTTGTCTTTGTGGTATTCTGTGTCTTGTGGTTGTCACTATTTTATTTACTGCATTTAGTTGGTCGTAGACCGCCCTTTCGATTTAGTTCTGATAGAATAAAGTTGTGTTTTGTTTGTGCCGAGTCTCTGTGGGATCGACCTCGACTCTATCTAGCTATACTACGATTGAACCTAGTTCTCTTGCTAGAGTGTTAGTTAGGCATCGAGTTAATAATTTAACTTGACCTCAATCAAGTTTTTGACGCCGTTGCCGGGGACTCGAGTCATTAAATTAAAATACAGCTTATTTTGTTAGGACTGGATTCGTGGACATTCTGTGAATAAGAGTCTGTATATTAAACAGTACTGTCATAAAAATAAAAAAATAAAAAAAAATAGAAGAAAGAGTTCGGTCGACCGAACCACAGTTCTCGGTCGACCGAGAGTTTATTTTTTTCTGTTTTTATTCGGTATTAGTTTTATGGTATTCTGCTTCTGTTTTATTTACGTTTTTATTATTTAGTCTAGTTAAAGGCTTAGCCTTTAAGTTTTTACTGTTTTATTGTTTTTGTTATTTTATAGTACGCTACTCAGAAATCAAAGGAACCGCTTGAGCCATATAATCTTGAAATAGAGAAATTTGCAAGAAGAAATAGGAAGTTAGCTAAAGAACTGGCTAAGCAAGGAGAAGAGGATCCAAATCTTGAGGAAAGCGAGCACGAAGGTGGAAGAAAGGCATACAACCGATCATTACGAGCATTCAATCAAAAGCAGAAATGGAAGGCATTCGGTCAATCCGAACCAGGTACTTAATCCTGAAGTTGTTAATAATGCCAATAATGTTAATAATGCGAACAATCTTAATGCTAATAATGGAAACCAAGCCCTAGCTCAAGGAGCGAGGCGCACTTTGCAAAGTTATGCAACGCCCACTATTGAGCAATTCATTCCCGCTATCGTAGCACCGCAAGATGCTGCGGAAGTCTATCACCCTAGGCCTAATGTAATTCAAATGGTGACCAACTATTCCACTTTTCATGGAGTCGAGCGAGGATCCTGGTGTTCATGTGACAAATTTCCTGGAAATCGTTAGCACTGTGAAACCAGAATTAATCCCGGAGGGAACATTCGTCTTAAGCTTTTTCCTTTCACTTTGAAAGATAAAGCTAAGCAATGGCTTCTCTCTTTAGAAATTTGGATCTATCACTACTTGGGAACAATTGTTGCAAAAATTCATGAATAAGTATTTTCCTTGGGAAAAACCTTTAAGTTACGCCAAGACATCCTAGGATTTAAGCAACAACCTGGGAGAGTTTTGATCAAGCTTGGGAGGCGCTTTAAGGAAGCTATGAGGAAGTGTCCTCATCACGACATCTCTCTTTGGATTTTAATGCAAACCTTTTTCCATGGATTGAGAGAGACGAGAAAATTAGAGTAGACGCCTAGCAATGGCGCGTTTGTTCTTTTATCTCCGAGGAGGCACAAGGAAAAATGGTGCAAATAGCGATGAATAGTCAATGGGAGGCAATGACATAGCTCTTTGTGAAGATGGCACGACATATTCGAGGATAGTGCATCTACAGAATCTTAGAACAACTTTTCGTTATCAACAATAAGGTAGATGGAATGCAAGAGAGGATGGCAAAAGTAGAGAAAGAATTTGGAATCGAGGTAACACCTCAAAGTGAGAATCTTTGATCTTGAAGAAGCCAATTATATCGGGGAGGATATAAGCCTAATCATAACCATCCTGGATTCGATATAGTGACCTTAATGCAGGAGAAAGGCCTAAACCGCCTACCACTTATGTACCACGACAAACTAAAACTTTTGGTTGGGAAGCTGCGATAGAAAAACTGAGTAATGTCATTACTGACAACATGGGACAACTTTCAAAATCTATGGCTGATTTAGCCACTAATTTTAGCCAATATTGTCAGAAGACCGATACTAAGGTAACCAATCAAGAAGCTCTAGTCCAAAATCTCACGCTTTTGAGATAGGACAACTAGTGAGCAAGTCTCAACTAGACCTCCCGGAGGTTGCCAAGCAACACCGAGAAGAACCCTAAGGATTTGAATGCGATCATGACAAGAAGTGGAAAAGAGGTAACTCCACCATCCCTGCAAGAGAAAGAGAAAGTCACAAAGAATAAGGATGGTGAGCCAAGCAATGAGACTAATACTTCCGAGACTTTGCCTGAGCAAAGAACGTATAGAGAACCTGCTGGCCCTAGAGTTGAACTTTACAATAACAAGTATCCTATTTTCACTGAAGTCGATCCTTCAACTCTACCTTATCCTCCACCAAAGCCGAAGCCTAAGTTTGATAATAAGAGGTATAAAAGTTCGTGGATATATTCAAGTAAGTTACAAATCAATATACCCCTAGTTGAAGCACTAGCTGAAATGCCTGAGTACACCAAGTTTTTAAAAGACGCCGTCTCAACTAAAAGGAAACTTCTAGATTTAGAGACCATATGCCTTAATGAGGAGTGATCAGCCATTCTTCAACATAAGTTACCCCCAAAATGCAAAGATCCGGGAAGCTTTCTCATTCCCTGCACCATAGGTAACGTATGTTTAAACAAAGCTTTGTGTGATCTAGGAGCAAGCATGAACCTGATGCCACTATCTATTTTTCGGAAACTAGGCATGAAAGATCTTAAGAAGACCTCAATCACACTGCAATTAGCTGACCGTTCTGTCAAAGAACCGTGTGGAGTGGTTGAGGATGTGCTAGTATGAGTTGAAAAGTTTGTATTCCTTGTCGACTTTGTGGTATTAGATATGGAAGCTAACTACGAAGTGCCCTTGATATTAGGGAGACCTTTCATGGCCACTAGTAGAACTCTAATTGATGTTTACAAGGGCGAGTTAGTACTAAGAGTAAACGAAGAGAGAGTTGCATTCAATGTCTTCGACACTATGAAGCAACCTGATGATGGAGATGATGCATGTTTCATGTTGGATTCCATTGATAGGATCGTTCAAGAATTTCAACAACATGAAAGTATCAATGATTTCTTGGATGCTGTCTTGGAAGAAGAATATGAAGTCAAGTACGTGAGTAGTGAGGAGGAGAAGATGATATGGCCAGGATGTAGTAGAGGAACCCCTAGGCCTGTAGAGAAAGTAAGTGCTGCGGAGATTGAAAGATTCTATCATAGACCGACGTGGCATAAGTACTTCGAACTTAAACTCACTGGTAAAAAGTTGAAGACCTCTTTGGAAGAACCTCCCACTAATTTGACTTTAAAACCTCTTCCTGCAAATTTGAAGTATGTATTTCTTAAGATGAGACTTTGCCACTAATTATATCTTCTTCCTTGACGGATCTACAAGAGGAGAAACTAATGAGAGTTTTAAGAGAGTACCGCGGAGCATTTGGATGGACCATAGCTGACGCTAAGGGCATTAGTCCTAGCGTATGTATGTAAAAAATCTCCGTGGACCCTGAAAAGAAAGCGGTTGCACAACCTCAGAGGCGTCTAACCCCACAATTAAAGGAAGTGGTTAGGGATGAGGTTATAAAAATGCTAGAAATGGGAATTATATTTCCAATTGCTGATAGCGAATGGGTAAGCCCTATCCACGTAGTTCCCAAGAAGGGAGGATTAACGGTGCACGCCAATGAGTTGAATGAGTTAATTCCTGTGAGGCTCACCACCGGCCATCGAGTATGCATAGACTTTAGGAAACTAAATGATGCGACTCTTAAGGACCACTTTCCTCTTACCTTCATCGATCAAATGCTCGAGAGACTGAGCGGGCATGCTTTCTTTTATTTTCTTGACGGGTATTTGGGATACTATCAAATCCACATCTCGCCCGAAGATCGTGAGAATACGACATTTACATGCCCATATGGGACATTTGCGTATAATCGAATGCCATTTGGATTGTGTAACGCTCCCGCGACATTTCAACGATGTATGATGTCATTATTTGCGGATATGGTGGAAGATTTCTTGGAAATCTTTATGGATGATTTCTCCGTATTTGGAGACGATTTCGATTCATGTCTCACACATCTAGCACGAGTGTTGAAGAGATGTGAGGAGACGAATCTTGTGCTTAACTGGGAGAAGTGTCATTTGATGGTTACGGAAGGTATAGTACTAGGCCACCGCATATCAAAGAACGGAATAGAGGTGGATAGAGCCAAAGTTGAGGTGATCGAGAAATTACCTCCACCTACCAACTTAAAACTTTGCGAGGTTTTTTAGGCCACGCCGGATTTTATCGTAGGTTTATCAAGGACTTTTCCTTAATCACTAGACCTCTTACCGAATTATTGGCCAAGGATGTGCCATTTGTGTTTTCTAATGAGTGCATAAAAGCTTTCAACGAAATAAAAGGTAGGTTGATTACTGCACCCGTTAAGTCACTTTTGATTGGGATCTTCCGTTTGAAGCGATGTGTGATGCAAGTGATCTGCTTTGTTGGCGCCGCTTTGGGTCAAAGAAAGATAAGATCTTGAGCCTATTTATTATGCAAGCCGGACTTTGAATGCTGCCCAAAGAAATTACGCCACAACGGAGAAGGAGCTTTTGGCCGTTATCTTTGCTTTTGACAAGTTTAGATCGTACTTAGTGGGATCTAAAGTCACTGTGTGTGGGTGACCATGCAGACTCTTAAGTATCTCATAGCAAAGCAAGATTCAAAGCCTAGATTGTTGAGATGGATTCTCTTTGTTGCAAGAATTTGGCGTAGAAATCCGAGATAAGAAAGGAAGTGAGAATGTGGTGGCCGATCATCTCATCGCTTACAATTAGAGGATGGAGAGATTTTACCTGAGATAGGAGAATCTTTTCCTGATGAACAACTTTTATCCATCACCACCATCGGGAGACATGGTGATTGTGTTGCAGTTTCTTCGCGAATAGAGGTTGTGAAGGAGAAGAAACAACCATGGTTTAGTTTGTTCGTTAATTATCTATCCGCAAAGTACCTACCACCGAATCTCACGGTCCAAGAAAGGAAAAAATTCTTTAAAGATCTTAAACACTATTATTGGGATGAGCCTTGTTTGTTTAAGCTAGGATCTGATAATATTTTTCGAAGGTGTGTGCCCGAGGAAGAGTATAATGATATCCTGAAGCATTGTCATTCTTATGAAGTTGGAGGACACTACGGGGGAGAAAAAACTGCGGCTAAGGTCCTCCAATGCGGTTTTTATTGGCCGACATTGTTTAAGGATGCACACCAATATGCACGAGCATGTCATGCTTGTCAAATGACAGGAAATATTTCACGGAGGAATGAGATGCCACTTAAGAGCATCTTAGAAGTAGAACTCTTTGACGTTTGGGGAATAGATTTCGTTGGACCCTTAACTTCATCACTATCTAACCGATACATCTTAGTTGCTGTTGATTATGTATCCAAATGGGTTGAGGCCATTGCTTCCCCTACTAACGATGCTAAGGTTGTAGTTAGGTTCTTGAAAAAGAATATTTTTACAAGGTTTGGGACGCCTAGGGCAACTATAAGCGACAATGGTAGTCATTTTTGCAATAAACCTTTTGAAAGGCTGATGATTAAGTATGGGGTTCGACATAAGCTAGCAACCGCATATCACCCCCAGGCTAGTGGACAAGTAGAAGTCACCAATCGAGAGATAAAGCGTATCCTGGAAAAACTGTCAATACGACTAGGAAGGATTGGTCGTTACGTTTAGACGACGCTTTATGGGCTTATAGGACTGCATATAAAACCTCGATTGGAATGTCACCGTATAGGATTGTTTTTGGAAAAGCATGTCATCTTCCTGTGGAACTTGAGCACCGGGCCATGTGGGCAACAAGGATGCTAAATTTTGATGAGACGTTGGCCGGTGTGAAGAGGATGTTAGAATTAACTCGCCTGGAGGAGTTTCGTTTAGAGGCATACGAGAATGCCAGGATTTTCAAGGAGCGCACGAAAAAGTTCCATGACAAAAAGATCCTGGAGAGGACTTTTCAAAAGGGTGATCTGGTTCTCTTGTACAACTCGCGCTTATGACTCTTCCCGGGCAAGTTAAAATCAAGATGGTATGGCCCATTTCGAGTACAAAAAGTCTTTCCTTCTGGAGCGGTGGAGCTATTCAATTTCAAAGACGAGTCCAGGTTTGTGGTCAATGGACATCGTGTGAAGCATTACCAAGGGCTTCCGCTTTGGTCTTTGAGGAGGAGGTTTTGTACCTCGAAGACCCTATCTATGAATAAACCATCTTGAACTGAGTCGAGCTAGCGACTATAAATTTAGAACTATTTCCTTATAACTATCTTTTTCGTTTTTATTTGTTAATAATAAAGTAGCATGTGCCTATCACGGTTTTTTTCATCTCGCCATGCTCCGAGTCTAAGTTCGAGAATAAGCGAGGTTTTTTCCTTGATAGCCGTCATGTGAGTTTTCATTTAGGTTTAAATCCCTTTTGGTATTGTCCATGGCAGTATAAAGTAAAGTGGCTTAAACTGTTTTTAGATATTTATATCTAATTACTGCCACATTATTTTATAACTACCATAGACATGGTATTTGACGATTTCGTGGAGCTTGTTTGCTTATACAGGATGTGTCTGTCTCTCCACGACGTGCTGATCTTTACTCCGATATTGTTCCTTTACTTGGGAGCCGTTTCCAGAGCTAAGTCTCTCTTCTTAAACTCTCATTTATTTTTGTCATTGAGGATAATGCCATGTTTAAGTGGGGGGTAGGGGCTTAGCTATATGTTGAAAAAGTAAAGAGGAACGGAATATTGAGGCAATATTGAGCCAAATTTAAAAAATTTCATGGATAAATGCCAAGTTGTTTAACTCGTACCCTTAAACTTGTGAAGTTCTTATACTTAGAATTGATAGGAAAGGAACCAAGTTGCGTAAGTACGTGGTCATATTATACTTGTGCGATAAATTGTTAGTAAACTTAAGGATATTCATGCCAACAATTGCAAGTAGTTAGGTATTGTTCAACAACTCAACATATGAATCGCTTAATACCGCATGAATTATAAAAGAGGTGTGTGTACATTGCATAGATGATTGGTTATGCTTACCTAGTGTCGTTATTTATCGACTGACGTATTCTGATCTTCTAGCCATCAAAGCGGAGTAATAAGCTCGAGACGTACCTGTGTTTTGACAATGCGTTAAAACACTGGGCTTGTAGTAACATTACCAAAGTAGCCCCACGCTTGTGGTAATATTCGATACTATGCATGATCTAAGATAGGGGGGATAATCGAAAAAAGTTCTCTTCCTTGAGATTGGTAGTATCTGAAAAATATGAAGAATTGAAAAAGTTCAAGTTTTTAGAGGCTTTGAGTAGTACTCGGTCTACAAGTCCAAAATCCCTATAGATACGCTCTTGCTTATTGTTCTAGTGCTTTAACCATTGCGAGGCAAAAGAAGTATGAATGCTGATGTTGGTGAATTTTGATATGAAGTCCTGCATAAACTCTATCTTGCTAAATTTATATAAAAACCAATGCACATGCACACAATCACTTGATTCATAGCGAGTAGTGAATAATGCTTATCTTATGCGCATGACTGGTATGAGTTGACTCGAGTTTCTTGTGTAAGTATGAGATGACCAAGGAAAAAGTTGTATTGGGGAATGACTTATTGATGCTTTGTTCGGGACGAAGCAAAGTTTAAGTGGGGGGCATTTTGATGACGGTTAAAATATACCTATTTATGTCATCAATTCTAACCTTAAATCGGAGTTAATTATATATATATTTCATATTAAATCACTTGTTAATATTTATTATTTAATGTTATGTGATTATTAATATGATTTTTGGTATTTAGCTGTTTTTATTATTAAAGACCAATTGATTGTGCGATAAATGCTGATTTTGTAGATCATGATAAATCGGAGGATAACTGTCATTCAATCCGAAAATCTCAAGATAATAAGGAAGAAAATTAGAGCATTAATCAAGGGATAAGTCAGAGAAATCAGATCAGCACGAAAGAATGCAGTGGGGAACAAGTTAGACAAGAAACGCATTTAACATATGCAAAAAAGAGGCTCGGTCGACCGAGCCACTTCATTCGGTCGACCGAGGCATGTGGTTCGGTCACCCGAAAGCCGCTTTCGAGACCTAAACGCGCGTGCATATCTTCTAGAACCATCCTATGTCGGCAGAATCCTCTATATAAGCAGCATTTACTTAAAATTGAGAAAACACACCATTACAACACAAGACAATTTATACAATTTGAGTTTTTTTAGTTTTAGTTTTCGTTTCTTTATGTTTGTTCACTGTGGATTCATCGGATTCTCCGGTTAGGGAGCGCATTAAAGAGTGGGAGTCATTCTCATCTTCAAGGGTATGACTTTTCAATTATGCAATCTTTATTCATAGATCCGATTTATTTGATTATGGAGTAGTTTTCTTGTATTGATTTCGCGATGTAGACTAATTACGAACCCATGTGTTTAGATTAGAAACGTTAAGAAGTGATCATAATTTGTACCTACGCAGACCTTCATTCGGTCAGCCGAGACATGTCACTCGGTCAACCGAGTCATGTTATTCGGTCGACCGAGTGTGGTGAAGCTTAGGGAAGAATTATGACCGGCTTCGACTACGTCAGATTCTCTGATTTGGAATTAAAACGAGTAATTAAACCTGATCCACTTAATTATTTGTCATCATAATTTAACATGAAACCTAAAAAGTGATTGTTACTTAGGATTTAGATTGAATCGGCATCTAAGAAGCACGCCTTACCTAGGAATGTTGCTTAGATGAGGTTACGGTTTATACCGGCATCCCTAGATTCGTAATTGTGCCAGAAGTTATATGAGATGGAGGCATTAAAAGGCGAAGTCATGTAATGGAGGCACAATGATTTAGATGGCCAAATCGGAGCTAAATCTACCTTAGGGGATGACTCCCGTAGTCATAATAATTAATCTTTAACGTTTGTTTTGTCTCGTTGTCAATCTAGTTCACATGGGGGAGTCATTAGCTACTAGCGTAATCAATATTCTTAATATTCTTTGTTAAGATAATATTAATAATTTTGTCCTTGTTTAGTAGTTTTTAGTTTGTCTTTGTGGTATTCTGTGTCTTGTGGTTGTCACTATTTTATTTACTGCGTTTAGTTGGTCGTAGACCGCCCTTTCGATTTAGTTCTGATAGAATAAAGTTGTGTTTTGTTTGTGCCGAGTCTCTGTGGGATCGACCTCGACTCTATCTAGCTATACTACGATTGAACCTAGTTCTCTTGCTAGTGTGTTAGTTAGGCATCGAGTTAATAATTTAACTTGACCTCAATCAGTATCTAAAGAGAACGAGGAATTATATGCTTGTGTATTCATATACAGACCGGAAAATCGTAGGCTACACTGATTCTGACTTTCAGTCGGATAAGGATGATCGTAAGTCGATCTCAGGCTCAGTGTTTACTCTTGGAGGTGGAGCCGTAGTTTGGAGAAGCGTAAAGCAACCCAGCATTGCGGATTCAACTATGGAAGCCTAGTACATAGCAGCCTCTGAGGCATCTAAGGAAGCGGTATGGCTCAAGAAGTTTCTTGGTGATTTGGAAGTAATTCCGAAGATAAATGATCCAATACCACTTTATTGTGACAACAATGGAGCGGTGTCGAATTCCAAGGAACCGTGAAGTCACAATAGATCAAAACATATAGAGAGAAAGTACCATCTGATCAGAGAGATCGTGCGCAGGGGTGACATTTCGGTCCTAAAGATCGCCTCGGCCGACAACCTAGCTGATCCGTTTACCAAGATGCTGGCATCTATTGTCTTTGACAAGCACTTGGAGAGTATGGGAATGAGAGACATGTCTCATCCGCTTTAGAGCAAGTGGGAGAAATATGTGGTAGATAGATAAATGTAATAGGGTGTGCTCTAAAAACAATTGTTGCTTGTCATTATGGGCAAGTGGGAGATTGTTAGGTGTAGTGTCCGAAAGACAATTTATGTGATTGTTTTTATTAAGTTTTTATTTAATAAATGACAGATTTTATTTCTTCTTATTATTTGCTTTGTGCTTATATTTAATACACTACTGACACTACAAAAAACTGGACTTTTTGCGACGGAAGTTTAACGTCGCAAACTAGGCTTATTCGTCGCAAACCCTAATTTGCGACGGATTTGCGACTTGTTTTTATTTGTCGCATTTTTAGTCGCAAAACTGAGTTTTTTTGCGGCGGTTTATCCGTCGCAAATGATTTGCGACGAATGTTGCGACGGAGATTAACGTATTTTATTTTTTTTTTAAATATAATTTCCGTCGCAAACAATTGTATAATCCGTCGCAAACATATATATAATCCGTCGCACAAATTTTATAATCCGTCTTATAAATTGTATAGTCCGTCGCAAAAATTGTATAATCCGTCGCAAATATTTTTTATTAAATAATTTATTTATTTTTAGATCCTTACATATCCGTCGCAAATACACTTTTCCGTCGCAAATACAACTTTGCGACGGAATATGTCCGTCGCAAAAGTTAAAATTAATCAGAAAATTATGGTTGTTTTGCATTTGCCGCCAAACCACCGCGCAGAAAAGCAATATATAATTTTCCCGGTAGCATTACAATTGCTACCGCTATCATCAACAACAACAATATAAAAGGGATACGATACCAAAATAAATAAAACGATATGTCAAAGGGATATGTCAAAGAGGATATGTCAAAGGGATAAAACGATATGTCAAAGGGATACGATAAGCCAAAATAAATAAAAATGTATAAAGCAATATGTCACCCAGTCGGACCGGTGTACTACCTAAACCCATGTCACCTCCTCCAGTCCGTGATCGGATCGGTCATCTCTGTCTTTGCCTCAGACCCGGGTTGCATCCTCCGGAGGATGCCGCTAACATTGGAGTAATCCACTCCTCCATCTGCGCTAGTCTGTCTTCCGACGCTTTCTGTCTCTCTCTAGCTCCTCCAACCTCGCTTTGTGTTTTGCATTAATCTGTCTTTCTCTCGCCATCTCCTGGGTGAGGCGGGTGAGTATGCCCGGAGAGTATGTCTCGGCGGATGAGTGTCGAGCGAGAAGAAGCTGTCGTAGTACATGGAGGCGGTGACCCCATGCCAAAAACTCTCCCTTCTTGTCGTAACCACCGGTAAGCCGTAATAAAGACGCGCGACTCGTCGACGAGGGTGTCAGCGTCGTCTCTCTGGCTTTCGCCTTGCCGAGGTTAAGACGTCCCGCAAAGTATGATATAAATTTGTTAGTAACAATAATTACATGATATATATATAATGTATATATAATATTTAGAATACATAACGTACCAAGATTTTCTCAAACTTCCTCGAGGCGAAGTTGCCCGGCTTCTTCTTCTTCGAACTAGTCACCGAGATCTCCGGACCGATAGGGGCACTTCTCTATTGTCCTCCATGGCCCGAGCGAAATCGATAACGCTGCGTCGCCCATAGCATGTGTCCCGAGGATCTTCCTTCCTCACGGATCCAAGCTCGGTTTATCTTCTTTTTATGAGATGTTTCCTTGAATGCCTATTCCGACATAAGATAAACAAGTTAGTACATACATATATATATATAACACAAGTATTATTAATTAAATATTGAATAATTGCTTACGGGACTCCCAATCCACTCCTCGAATCGGCGGAGAATATCGGGGTCATTCAAAGCCGAGCACGGGGTTTGTTTGAGCCCGATACATATAATCACGGACCCTGTTGATAGCATACCGCTCAAAAGCTTCCCTAACCAGGCGCTCGTGGCGTAACTCGAAGCTGAAATGACCCTGCAACATAGTTATATATATGTTATATGTATAGTTATAATTATAGTTATATTTATATATAGTTATATTTGTATGAACGACTTACCCTAAATGCGTGCCACCACCTTTCCTGCTGCTCCTGGCTGGCATTATGCCACGTGGTGGCAAAAGTGTTGAAACCGCTGATTATGGCGGTCTTGGCCATTTTCTTGACATAGTTGTCGGTAAACCTGTCATATTGAAAACAATAAGTTGTTAATATATTTGGTTAATCAAAATATAAATAAAAATACAAACAAATTAAAGGAAGATATGTATTAACTTACCATCTCCCCTCGGGATCCAAAACCGGCAATCCAAGGTCACCATTGACAATGACACCCAAATCCTCCTCGGTCATCTGGTGTATCTCATCATCCAAACCGTGAGTCTGTGTGGAGGAAGACGCTCCGGGGGAGGGGGAACTACCCCTACCGCGTCTACCTCTACCTCTACCTCTACCTGACATCTATTTGACACAGAAAATGACGTTTATACTAATCTAAATGCAATTATAATAAAAAGGCGTTTATACTAATTAATAATAAATTACAATGTTTAATACATTATTATTCACCATAATGACAAAATAAAATATTTAATACATTATTATTCACTATCACTACTAGAATGGAAGAGTTCTTCCTCCTCTTCATCAGTATCTAGATCATCAACCGATTCTTCTTCCTCTCCATCTTCTTGTTGGATGAAATCCGCCATCTCATCATCATCCAAGTCATTATCCCCAACATCGGAGTCAACATCGACATCAAGATCTTGGTGGACAATGTTAAGAGGATCAGATAATCGGAAACATCATTGATCACTTGTTCTTGGAAAAGCGGTTTCCTCGGCGGGAGCATCGATAGTCGATCTTGCCTTTGTTTTGAAAACAACCGACCATTTATCTTTGTCTTTTTCAAACTTGGATATGGAGCATAGTAGACTTGCTCGACTTGATAAGCCAGAACAAATGGATCATAAGCGCCATATTTCCTACCACGATGAACTTCAACTATCTTATAATCTTTATGCACATTCATGCCCCGTTCGTAATTATCAAACCAATCACATTTGAACAATACGGCTTTGTAGGCAAATAAGCTCCATAATACACCAACTCAATGATTTCATTTAAAGTGCCATAATAGTCGGCACCTTCCGTGGAATCGACACAAACTCCGTTGTTGGTGAAGATTTACCAATATCGATTGCCGGTTGAATGTCCGAAAGTTGTAGCCGTTAATCGAATAACGTTTCCAAGTTTTGACTTGATGAGAAGGACCACTTGCCAAAGCTTTTAGCAAATCATCATTCAACAATGATGTTTGTTGTGCAAACCATTTGGTAAATTCATTTTCATGTTTATTCCAAATATCTGTCGAGGTCAATTGAGGCTGTTGAACATGAATAAATTGCTCGAACAATCTAAGAATGAATCATTTTGTCAGTTAATGTATATTTGTTCAGAAAAAAACTGTTAAGCATTGTATATATGTAGTAATGAGGTACTTACAGTTCATACGGTTTCATGATTTCACAGTTAGACAATACGTACTTGTGCACAAAGTCATATTCTTTATTATCCAAGAACCTCGTCTTGCACTTCCCAGTTGTTGTACCATTATGATCACGGAATAACTCAGGTAAATGAAACGATTTGTCGATGCCGAAGTCTCACCAACAAAGACAAGATTCTTTGCTTTTGTTTCAATATGATCATCGTAATACATAGAACGAAGTTTGAAATCTCTTCCAACAAATACGCATTGCATATTGATCCTCTACTAAAGCTTTGTTACCAATCTTTTGTTTTAAGTGATTCAAAACCTTTCGAATGGATACATCCATCGATATTGCAGGACCACCAACTCGACCTCATACGGCAAGTGTACGGTAAATGCTCCATCGAGTTAAAAAAACGCTGAGGCAATATCTTCTATAACTTGCAAATAATCTCAGCAATGTTATTCTCTAAACGAATCACGTCTTCTATTTTTAGGGTAGCAGCACACAAGTCTCGAAAGAATTGACTTATCTCAGTCAATGCATTCCACTCATTTTTCGGAATCAATTCTCGAAGGGCAGCGGCAACAAACGTTCCATAAAACGTGACAATCATGGCTTTTCAAACCACGTAGAATGTATTGATCATGATCTACGCACCTACTCAGTCGAAGCATAACCGTCAAGGAATTTCAACTTGGTGACCCATTCACACAACACTTTTCTTTTTCGCTTGTCAAGAACAAGTGTACAATCGGGCGCTTTCGCAAAGCTCTTTCAAATCTTTAGCGATTTTGGACCACAAGCGATTTGCCTTTAACGTCCATAACCGTGTCAATCAGTTTTTCAAAGAAGTTTTCTCAATATGCATCACATCCAGGCAATGTCGAAGCAACAATGTTTTCCAATACGGAAGATCCCAAAAATGCTTCTTTTCCACCAACCATTCTTGGAGTTTTTAAGCCGTTTCAAGTCCGAATCTGAGCCATCAATGATGCTTGGTAGGTGTTGTACAAATTCCCATACCTCCTCACCACTCAATCTACGGGGTGGAGTCGCGTGTTCATCTTGTTTGGACTTCAAAAACCTTTATCGGTCACGAAAAATATGGTCTTGAGGAGAAACTTCCGATGACAATCAAACCAAGTGCATTTACCACTATGTTTGAGCGAACGACTTGTTTCCATCACCACAATAGGGACAAGCTTTCACACCGGCCGTAGTCCACCCGGATAACATGCCATACGCAGGAAAATCATTGATAGTCCACATTAGTGCAGACCCTCATATGAAAATTCTGTTTTGTGGATACATCGTAAGTAAACAACCCCTGTTTCCCCAATTTGCTTCAACTCCTTAATCAATGGTTGCAAATAAACATCGAGGTTCCTTTCGGATTTTGGCCCGGTACAAGCAATCGATAAGAATATAAAGCGTCTTTTCATGCACAAATGGGCGGAAGATTGTATGGTGTAAACCATGATCGCCAAAGAAGAGTAGTTCTTCCCAAAATTACCAAAGGTGCAAAATCGTGCAGTGCAAAGTCCTAACCGCACATTTCTAGGCTCCTTAGCAAACTTAGGGTGCATTTGGTCAAAATGCTTCCAAGCTTCAAGCGTCACTTGGGTGGGCCATTATACCGCTTGTCCTGGGTTTTCCGTGCCACCTCATTTCCTTGCCTATATGTTTCGTGGCGTACAACCTTTGGAGTCTCCAGTCCAATCGGAAATAAGTCATCACTTTGTTAGGCACACGTTGACCTCTTGCGTTCGTTTTCGGTTTATATCGATCATGGTCACACTTCCGACACTTGTCCAGATTCGCGTCCTCCTCCCAAAATAACATACACCCTGCGGGACACACGTGTATTTTCTCATGGGGTAGCTCTAATGCCTTTAACAACTTTTTGGTTTGATAGAAGTTCGAGGTCATTAAGTTATTCTTCGGAAGAATATCTCCTATCAAACCGGTAACCCCGTCAACGCATTTGTGAGAGAGGTTGTGATCACATTTCAAAGTGAGCAACCTAGAAGCCGCATAAAGACGGAGACACTACTTCCATCACATACGAGTTCCTCTACGTTTTCAACATTTCAAAAAGCGATGCAACTTCAGGGTTTGGTGTCTCATTGTTCTCCTCTTGGTTAAGAAATTCTTCTCTTACGTGATCAATCCTATCACGTAATCGCGCATTAACCATGTCCACGATAAGGGTTCACATTCCGTTCTTCTTTGAACGTTGATCGGAATGGGAAACTCTTCACCATGACACACCCAATCATAGTAGTTTGCGCAAAACCCATATTTAGTTAAATGTAATCTCACGTCATGTTCGATCGAAAATTTAGTGTTCTTACACTTACTACATGGACACTTCATCATTCCATTATTTGCCCGAAACGAATCTAACTGCTTTGCATGTTTTATGAATTCCTCCACACCATTCACAAATACCGGGTTAAATTTCTTGTTAGCATCCAACCTCTCGTACATCCAACTACGTTCTATTCTCTTCATTTTCAATCCTACACATCATATCATACAAAATATGAGACTAACAATAGTCTTTGAAGGTTGTCTCAACACTTTTGCAAACTCAGTTTTACTCAACTTACTATGAAACTAACAACACTTTAACCTAAATTTTCAATTCATGGTCAAAGGTTCGACGTCAAAATAATTCGGAGGCTTTGCCGGATAACAAAGTACCCCCTAGTACCATTTTCCAAACGGGTAGGAACAGCACCCTTTGAGGACCTTATGTATGTTATGCTTATTGTTGGAGGGATTTTGCATCATTAAACAAAAGAAAATTTATAAACCCTAACTACCATGCAAAACTAACTCCTAACCGGCCGAATACCGGGTAATTGATAGTAGAGCGAAGTGAGTAAAGGGTCGATCCACAGGGAATTGGGATGTTGAATCTAATTTCACTAATTCCTTTCAATTGTTACTTAGGAAAAACGAATAAACGAAAGAACAAATAAAATAAACGAAAGAGCAATTAAAATAAATCTAACCTACGAAATAAAATAACACAACCTAAACTAAACTAAAGATACATGGGATCAAACAGTGCACAAACCAAGTGATTTCAATCCTAATTCATCTCATGATTTTAATTCAAATTGTGGTTTCACCTTTACACGAGATACAAATCCCTAATTCCTTAGTGAATTTAATCTCAAGCTATGGATTCCTAATTAGTGAGTCCAATTTATCAATCTCTCATCTTCCGAATGTTGAGATCGATTTACCAAACAAAACTCGGTGTAGATTCAGGTTAACTCTCGTATTTTAGAATCTAACAACCTAGATAATTAACCAATTAATTTGTCACATAATTAATGATTAAAGATCCTATCTTTCTATGGTGATCTAGTCTACGCAACTTCCGTATGTTGTAAACGTATCAATAGCAAACTGATCTCTCGATCTAATTCACATCATAGCATCAAAATCATAGAACGATACAAAATAAATTAAAGATCATAAAAAACGAATAAGGACTGAATAAATTAAATAAATAAACTCACGTAGTTTGGTACATGATTGAATCCATGAATCGAAAACGGAAGAAAACGACATCCTAATCTAACCCGGATCACCCGAGCACAAGGCTCGGGTGACCGCCTTGAACTCCTCGAATTGCATTTGCTATGTGTTTGTGTGTAGTATGAGAATAATAATAATTAGGGTTTAATGCATGCACATATTTATAAGGAAGCGAAGGTAATTTGGAATAAAAAAATAACTAAAGCGGCGCCGCTTTTGTTTAAGTCGGTATTCTTTGGAAGTCGGCCATGGATTATTAGAATAAAACTTCTAAAATTCATATCTTGAGTTGTAGACCTCCAAAAATTATGATCCGAATGTCATAAAAAGCTCTCGGAAAACTCTACAACTTTCATTAAGGACTCTTCTTCTAAAACGCCTTTTGATTAGCCCGTCGTATTGCAGTCGTTTTGAGGATTTTCCCAAGCTTTATTTCATCTTCATCCTCTTGTATCTCTTTCTTTCCACTTTAATCTTCAATCAAACATCATTTAGACCTCTTCCATTCCATATTTGTGCACCTAAAAGATGACAAAACCGAGCAAAACGTAAAACCATACAAAATAGATAATAAAACCACGATATTTACTCGATTTTGCATTTTAACTATTCAAAACGTCATTTGCTCAATTAATCGATTATAAGCTCGAATTCTACGAAAAACATCCATATATGGCGAATATTGATATAAAATATATCCTTATAAAACACTACAAATTGACCCTTAACAACTCCCCCACACTTATCTTTTGCTCGTCCCGAGCAAAACAAAACAAAGTCAAGCTCGAGACAAATAAACATCCATACAAATATGAAGTATATTCAATAACTTAGAAGTTCACCCGTGTAGTGTGTGCATAGCCATAATAAACATCCACTAAGTTCCACAATTTGAAAGTTATTCAAACCAAAACTAGCCCGGTTTCCCATCTAAGTTAGAAATATTCAAAAATTATAACAGGCACTTTACAAAACATACATATCCCAAAAAGAAATAGTAGAGAATATCTAAAACATTTCTGACAGACTCAGAGGATAATCCCTACAACATAACCTTCAGTTTATACTGGGTATAAGATTAACGATAACTAAGTCCTTACTTATTCATAATAATATATTTCAATATTTTCACCTTTTTCTCACTTTTCTAACACACATCAGAATAAGCTTTTGCCCTCATAGCGAGAATAGGACATTTCAAGATAATCCCTACCTTACTCCAATCATAAGGCGACTATAAACCGGTTGTCGTGAGCTTTTGGTCATCATAGTGGAACAGACATACGTGGTACACCCTACCTCACCCTAATCATAAACCCGACTTCCGACACACACAATTACAATTATGTTTACTTAGAGATTTCCATTTGGCGGTGGAAAAGATTATTTTCTAGTAGCACGGACCATGAGCATAACACCTCAAGTAAACAATTTATTACTATTGCAAAGACTTAATCACGTTTCACTTATCACATTCAAACTTACAGATATTCACAGTATGTCATACTTTAATCCTAGAATACAAACTACTAAACTTTTCAAGAATTGTACATAAGCAAACATGCTATAATCATCAAAAATCTCCAACTAAAATGGGGTAGGCTTTCAACATTTAGCTCATCATTTACTATGGCATGTGAAAAAGAGTGTCGGGTGAAACAACTAAAATTACTAAATATACAGAATATAGCAAAAATGATATAAACTCAAGCAAAGATATGCCTTTGTCTACTCGGGATATAACAAAAAATTTGAAAATTAAGCACTTTTCATAGAAATACAATAGAAATTGAGCAAACGACTCATAGATACATTTAAACCATCCTCTCCCCCACACTTAGATTGCAACTTGTCCTCAAGTTGTGCAGAAATAATAAATTAGAGAACTTAGCTGATTGGATGCTAGCAATTCCGGAAAAATCGGTAAAAACCAAAATTGCTGCATAGCTCAGTAGACTGTGGAGCATCACAGGACAACTGAATACATCTTTAAAGTGCACAATAGCTATAGAAAGTACCCTGCAGACTTGATTAGTGCAAAAAGAGTCTTCGGGGAAAAAGAAAAGATTACATATATATAGCACATGAAGAAAAGGATCATAGAGATTTTTCAAATTTAAGCTCATATAAAGATTGAATACTATACATGAAATACTACAAAGTCGTAGGCTAGGTGCAACTATATGAAAATATACTACAATGCAATCTACATGATATGCAATCCTAAAAATAAAATAAATAAAAATAAATTCTGACAGGCTCAGGCTGAGCAAGTTGACCCCTGACAACTCTACAGTGACTACGGCCTATGCAGAAACTAAAATAAAAATGAGGTAGTATTACGGAAACCGACAGTTAACTACACTCAAGAAAAATAAAAGAAAAATAGAAAAACAATGCAACTAGATGACATGCAACTAAATGATATGCATCTGAATGATATGCAAAAATAAAAGAAAATAAAAGAAAGAAAACTAGCCCACTCATTTGCAACATGACATGTATATAATAAACGTCTACCAGATAATGACAGGTTACGATAAACGACAGTATTGTTCATTACATGCAGTGTAGACGCGCTTTAAGACTCGTCAAAGGGTGATAGCATTATGGAAAACCAACAGTTAGCTATACTAAACAGATATAACTCATAAGGTTTCCATCGTAGCAACGGAAAACCGACAGTTACTACCCAAATGAGTTATAAAAATAACAAGGAAGCACATAAGTCTCAAAGCTCACAAGATTCATCACAGCGGTATGTAGCATACGGAAACCGACATTAGCTACTAATTAACACGAAGACCAGTTATAGCATACGAGAACCGACAGTAACTATAACTTGCATAGATGAATCATGTATAAGGAATAAGATCATTTACTTAGTGATAACGGAAAAATTCACCGTTATTTTTATAACTTTTCAACCCGTTTCTGATATCATTTCGAGTATTTTTATATCAGTTCGAGTCATTAATTCCTATGTTTCATCTAAATATGTTAGTAGTAGTTATTATATAAAATATCGTATTTTTAGCGTGTTTTTATAGTTTTTTGTACCGGTTTAGTAACCGGTGTGTCGTGTCGGATTTACGTTTGGTATTTTGGTGGTTTATTGCAGAATTATAGGTTAACCAAAATCCCGAGTAACGACACGTTTTGAGGCCTAAAAGAGGTGTTTATGGGGATATAAGAGTGTGCCACAAGCTTAAAAGGTCAAGTGGACCAGTGGTTCGTAGTGTCACTAACGATTTATATCTTCGACGAACCAATGGCCCATTAAAACGGCGTTTTCTGAAAAAGAATCCTTCATGAAAGTTGTATATCTTCAAGAAAGCTTTCCAATGGATTTTGAATCAAGTCAATCGGACATCTACAACTCAAATGGTGGTCAAGTGGCTAATTGATTCAATTTCGTAAAAATCCCGAAATATCTTCGGAGGAACACGAGGTCATCAAAAAGGCGTTTTCTGAGAACGTGTCCTTCATGAAAGTTGTAGAGTTTCTCGAGTCCTTAATTTTGACATTTCGTTTGCAATTTTTGGAGGTCTACAACTCAAGATATGAATTTTAGAAGTTTTATTACAATAAATATATAATCGAAGGATCCAGAAACAAGCTGATTCATCTGGCAATGATGGTACCCGGACCAGTCCGGCTATGACCCGGCCTGGGCCGGCCTTCAACTTTTTCTATATATATGAGGCCATCAGCAGAGCGAAGGAGCACACCATATATATATACTCTGTGTGTATATATATATATATATATATATATATATATATCTAACTCCCCCGTTTCTTTCTTTTAGTTTTAGTAACGGCATTATGCCGGGAATAATTTAGTAGTAGTAGTATCGTTGTAATGCTCGGAAATTATCGGTAGCTCGTTGTGTAATTTGTAGTCGTTGTAATGTCCGGAAGAATACGAGATCCGAATCAAGAAATTGTAATCGGGTAATTTTATATATACATATATATATATAGATCTAGTTCCTTTCATCTTCTTCATCTCTTTTCTTTTGTATTTTCATCTCGTTTGGGCCGTGTACATATATATATAGATATATATATATGTTGTAATATATATATATATATATATATATGTTTTATATAAATTAATTAAAATACCGTTGTAATAGTATAATTATCAGTAGTTCGTTGTTTCGATCTTTTATTTACTTTTACGCATTTTACTTACGTATTTACTTTTACGCACTTATATATATATATATAGTATATTTACTTTTATGCACTTATATATATTATTAGCTATATAACTATATATCTATATATATATATAAATATATATATGTACTTATAAAAAAATGAATTCGCTTTTACTTTTCATCGTTAATATAATTTCCGTTAATCATTCCGTTATTATCGCCAAAATGAATAGCTAAGCGTACGTATAGTCGAATTATGTAAAAGCAGTAAAACGCATACAAGGGGATTAAGCGGGAGTTGTGTAGCGCGTAAAATAATGTTTTAATGAGTAATCCACGCCCTAAAACTTAATCGAACGTCTTTGAATTAAACTGATCATTTAGTTCAATGTCACACATATCGAACCTATAAATGTATTTTGCGGTGAGATGTGGGAAAAGGGGTTTTAGGATCGTTGCGTAGATTCGGCCTAGTTGTTAGGACCGTTTCCAATACAGAGGTTTGTCATCGTTGTTCGGCGACTCTAAGAGCGTAATCATGTTAGGTTAATCGGTTCTCAAAAGGAAAATTAATTAACTTCACATAGGGTGTTGAGTGAGAGTTGTTCGAGATCTTTACACCGTAATTAGGAGTTGGCACCCGTGGATGTCGTTAAAATTCTTGTGGAAAGGTAGGTTGGTTAAAACACGCTCTGTCAAGTCTTCCTTAGGGGTAAAAGTAACTCGTTGGATCATAATTCGGCTATACCTTTTAACTAGAACTACAACCGTTAGCTAATTTTTACTTTACTGCACTAGTGTAATATCTCTCCACCGCAATCTTGACCTAAACCAAGTTCTACGTCGACTTTGGTACTTAAACGTTGTTCCTGTGGATTCGACCTTGCTATCACTATACTCATGTTGATTCGATACTCGCCGGTTAAAGTTAGCGATTAGTTATTTTGCTATCAAGAATTTTTGGCGCCGTTGCGGGAACTAACGTTTGATATCTTGTAAGTTGACCGAAAGCCTGGCTTAGTCGTTTTATTTTGTTTTCGTGTTGTTTCCTGTTCGTCGCTGAATGACTCAAGCTCTAAAGAACCTCTCATCGAACCCATCCAAGAAATCGAAGCTTACGACGTCATAGAAAGCGATCGGCGCCGAGGAGAAATCCTAGTCGCTAGTCCGAACCCTTTGTTTGAAGAAAGAGAGACATTAGAAAGATCACTTTCTAATTCCTCTGCAGAAATGGACGATATAATAACTAGAAAAAGCGGAAGGACCCGGTGATGAGCAGACTCTCTGAGGGGCAAACCTCAACCACTATCGGTGGTAATGCCTTGATACCTTTGCAAACTCCACCGAGGACCCCTCGTCATGAACCACTGAGAGAAGACAACACAGGGCTACGACAGTTGGGATCTGCACAGTTTAATCAGAGGCCAGGGATTGGACAATACAGAGTAGGACAAGATGCTCAGGATACACAGGACTTCAGACCTGAATTAGACCAAGAAACGGTAAATCGAGTACTTCGGATGCTAGAGATGCAAGGAAATCAACAGGGGTTCCAAAACCCGTATACCCGTATAATCCACCTCCTCAGCAGCCGATGGCTCAGCAAGCACATGGACTGAGGGTTTGTCGAGATTACGTCACTACCCCACAGGAAGTTATAGGACACAACCCAATTAGGGTACCCCCAATTAATGCAAATAACATGGATATTAAGCAAAATATTTTGAACATGTTAGGGGAACATGCCTTGTTCCATGGGAAATCGACTGAGAACCCGAGCGACTTTACGGATCACTTTCTCGGATCGTGGGACAATGAAATATAACGGGGTAAGTGATGAGGCGGTAAAATTAATAGTTTTTCCGTTTGCATTAAGAAGAGCTGCTAAGGATTGGTACGACTCTTTACCAAATGACTCGTTACATACGTGGGCTGACGTAACGAGAGTATTCCTGAAAAAGTACTTCCCTCCGGCAAAGATTTTAGATCTGAAAGAAGAAATCTCTTCGTTTGATGGTCTCGAGGGAGAGACACTAAAAGAGACTTATGAAAGATTTAGGGGGTTGCTAAAAAGATGCCCCCCACACGGTTTTTCTACGGTGGAGCAAGTTATTATATTATTCAGGGCCTTAGAGCCAATGGACCAGAATAAGCTGAATGCCTCCAGTGGCGGAGATATCATGAATCTGCCGCCGGAGCAAGCTATGAGACAGATAGAAAATGCGGCAGATGGAGAAGGACAATGGGGATCGAGCAGAAAGAAGAAGAAAGCCCCAATGGAAAGTGTAAAGTCGCTGAAAGAGGAACTCGATCGAGAATCTGCCATGCATGACAAGATGCAAGAAATGGTACTAAAGATGGACCGAATGGAGTCAGAAAGAAAGAAGACACATCAGTGCCAACTCTGTGGAGGTGGACATTCTGCCATAGAATGTGCATCATTGAAAAAATCCACTTATCCACAACAGTTGACACCTACTCCAGTACAACAACAGTCTGGCAATCAGAATGACCAACAGCGAATGAATGTCTATGCGATGGGACAGATGGATATGAATCAGCAAGAGTTTGGCCAGCAACAGTGGAATCAAAACTTTAATAATCATCAAGGGCCACAATTGGATTATGGTATGAATGATGGTTCACAACAATATGATGTGAATTATGTTGGACAAGGTTGGAATCAGGGGCAGAATCAGAATTGGAATAGAAACAATAATCAGAATCAAGACTTTAGGCAAAACCAAAGCTCATACAACCGACCTTGGAATCAGAATCCCCAGAACCAGAGTTCATACCAGAATCAAAACCGAGGCTATTATCAGAATAATCAGAATCCACAGTCTCAGTCACAAGGACAAGCGGCAAAATCGAGTTCATATTGGAATCAAAATCAAGGCTGGAATCAGAATCAGGGTCAGCAAAACAATCAGAATCAGCAAGTGAGCCAGCCATCTTTGAGAAGTAATAATTCTGGCACCTATCAACATCCAAACGCTCATCTGCACCAGAATAATCAAAGCAATCAGCAACCAAACAATTCTGGTGTTCAAAAGATGGCCACTGAGATACTCCTGGAGAAATTAGACAGGAATGTTTCTGAGTTAAATAAGAATGCTATAGAGCAAAAAGTGGTCACACATTCTGCCATTCGAAACTTGGAGACCCAAGTAGGTCAAATAACCGACACTCTGAAGACAAATCTAAGTGGTGGACTCCCGAGTAACACTGAAAGGAACCCAAAGGATGTGAATGCTGTGTTCACACGAAGTGGTAAAGAGGTCGGGCTGAGTGACAAAAAGAAAGAATTGTGGGTCAAGAGGCGTGGCGAGAAAGGCCGAAAGAAAGAGAAAGCGGGTTGATTGTGAAGGAGCTATGTATGGTGAAGTCGAGATCGAAGATTTAGAGGCGGCAATATCAAGCAGAGAATGGAAGCAATGAGGAAAGAATTGGAAGCCACGAAAAAGCTTTGGTGAGGCAAATAAGAAAGCATTGGAAGGGGCAAAGACCGAAGAAAGACTATGTGGTCTTGGACATCAAAGAAGAAGAAGCCTCACCGCCTAAAGAAAGAGGTAAGAAAAACAGAATTCCTCCTCCTCCCCCTGATTTTGATGTTAATACTTTACCCTATCCTCCTAAGGGAACCAGAAAGGACATCCTGACCCAGGGTCAGGCAAAATTCTGAATCTTTTAAGGAAGGTAGAGGTGAATATTCCCCTATTAGAGGCAATTTGAGCATTCCCCATACTTTAAGTTTCTAAAAGGAATGTTGTCGAGTAAGGAGAAGATGCAACAGATGGTGCATTTGAGTGGGGAATGTTCTGCAATCTTTGAGAATAAGATACCTCCCAAGTTACGAGGATAGAGGTAGCTTTACCATCCCAATTACCATTGGAGAAGCTGTGTTTAAAAATGTGCTATGTGATCTAGGGGCTTCGTGAGCTTCGATGCCTAGAGGAGTTTATGAGAAATTGGGATTGGGAGCATTAGAGCCAACAGGAATGACCTTACTGGATGGCGAGATAGGTGCATTAGGAAACCTCACAGGGGTAGTGAAGATGTGTTGGTGCGAGGTAGACAAGTTTGTTTTCCCGTTGACTTTGTAGTTTTAGATATGGATATGGATTCTAAAACCCCACTTTTGTTAGGTCGGCCTTTCTTGAACACAGGAGAGACCTTGATAGGCGTTAAGAGGAGAGATTATACTACGAGTCGGGAAAGAGAGTGTAGCCATAAATGTGTATAAGGCGATGAAGCATCCTAATGATGAAAAGAGTGATTGTTTTTCATTGATGCTATATATCCTTGTATTGTGGAGCACACTAACCTGCAGGGATACCAAGAACCAATGGAAGAATGCTTGATGAAGTCAAGCACCGCAGAGGATGATGATCCACAAATAAGAGTTCAGGTATATCATTTGGAGGCAACTCCTTTTGTTGGCCTTAAGTGGAATAAGAAGCTAGAGCTCGGTTTGGTGGCAAGTTGCCAAAGCCGTCAATCGAGGAACCACCTAACGATCTGGAGTTGAAGCCACTTCCTAAGCATTTAAAGTATGTGTTTTAGAACACGATGAATTACTTCCTCTTATTGTTTCATCTCGCACTAACCGTTTTGCGGAGAAGCTAAGTTGATCCACGCTCGAAAAAACACAAAAGGCCTTCGGATGGAAGATGGTTGACATAAAAGGGATCAGTGCTGATATCTGCAAGCACAAGATCATTCTGGAAGAAGATGCCAAGCCGGTTAGGCAATTTCAGAGACGGCTAAACCCACATATGCAAGAAGTGGTAAGAAAAGACGTAGTAAAGATGCTTGAGTTAGGGATAATCTACGCAATCTCCGACAGTGAATGGGTGAGCCCCACGCAAGTCGTGCCTAAGAAAGGAGGCATTACAGTTGAGCTTAATGAAAAAGGTGTGCCTATTCCTACTCGTTTAATTCTTGGTCACGGGGTTTGTATTGATTTTAGCATGCTAAATGATAAGACTAGGAAAGATCATTTTCCCTACCCTTTATTGATCAAATGCTAGAGCGTCTAAGTGGTCATGCATTTCTTCGCTTTTGGATGGTTTTAGTGGCTATTATCAAATTCACATCGATATACATGACCAGGATAAAACTACTTTCACGTGTCCGTATGGCACCTTTGCATTTAGAAGAATGCCGTTTGGGTTGTGTAATGCACTGCGACATTCCAACGATGCATGATGGCCATCTTTCTTTGATATGATAGAGCATTTCATGGAAGTTTTATGGATGACTTTAGTGTTTTTGGTGATACTTTTGATGAGTGTTTGTCGAACATTGATAAGGTGCTTGCGTTGTGAAGAGACAAACTTGGTTTTAAATTGGGAAAAGTGTCATTTCATGGTAGCGAGGGAATTGTTTTAGGACATAAGGTATCGGGAAAGGAATAGAGGTCGATAGAGCAAAAATAGAGGTAATTTCTAAGCTTCCTATGCCTACTGAATCAGAAGACTCTACGTTCATTCTTGGGACATGCGAGTTTTTATCGTAGATTCATTCCAGTTTTTCCCACATTGCTAGACCTCTTACTCTTCAATTGATGAAGGAGCCCTTGTGTTTTTGATGCGGCATGCCTAGATGCTTTTCGAACCCTTAAGAAACTTCTTACTTCGGCTCCTATCTTAGTAGCTTTGATTGGTCTAAGGGGTTGAAGTGATGTGTGATGCAGTGATTATCTTTGTAGAGAGCTGTCCTAGGTCGGAAGATTGACAAGTTGTTTCGCCCTATCTACTATGCGAGTCATACCATGAACTCGGCTCAACAAAAGTATGCCACAACCCGAAAAGGAACTTTTAGTTGTTGTTTTTGCTTTCGATAAGTTCGGTCATACTTGGTTGGATCGAAAGTCATAGTTCACATGACCATCTTTGCGTTGAGATATCTATTTGCCAAGAAGGATGCAAAACCACGCTTGTTAAGATGGATTTTACTACTTCAAGAGTTCGATGTAGAAATTAAGAATCGAAAGGGTGTGTGAGAACGTAGTAGTGACCACCTCAGTAGGATGGAAGCAGGAGACAAGAAACACTCTATTAGGGTTGAAATTGATGATCATTTTCGGGATGAGCGGTTGTTAAGTAGTGGATACGATGCTCCCGGTTAAGAGAGGAAACTTCTGCGAGAGAGGAAAGAATGGGAACCCTTGGTATGCACCTTTTGTTAATTATTACGAATGTGGATTTGTAGATCCCGAGTTTGATGAAAACGAGAAAAGAAGTTTTTAGTGAGGTAAACCGATATGTGTGGGAAGATCCTTTACTTTTTAGGCTATGTTTGATGGAATCACGAGAAGATGTGTTGATGAGCGGTGAGATAGTGAGTATTCTCTCGTTACGCCATGATAAAGAGGCGGTGGCCACTTCTACCGGCGAGAGAACGACATTAAAGGTGTTACAAAGTGGGTTCTATTGGCCTACTATTTTCAAGGATGCATATGCTTATGTTAAGATGTGTGGCGCTTTGTCAGCGCTCAGGAAGGATTTCAAGAGAAATGAGATGCCCGAAACCGATATTAGTGTGTGAAGTATTTGATATATGGGGATTAGACTTCATGGGACCATATCCGTCTTCTTTTGGGAATCAGTACATTCTTGTCGCTTGTGATTACGTTTCAAAGTGGGTTGAGGCAATTGCTTCACCTACTAACGACAAACATGTAGTCATAAAATTTCTTAAGAAACATATTATATCCCGGTATGGAATACCTCGAGCAATAATCAGTGATAATGGAAGTCACTTTGCTAATAGAGATTTCAATAAGCTTTTAATGAAGTACGGGGTCACTCATAAGTTAGGAACTGCCTACCATCCCCAGACTAGTGGCCAAGTAGAGGTGTCCAATCGAGGAATTAAAAGAATCTTGGAGAAGACAGTAAATTCTAACCTTAAGGATTGGTCAAAGAAGTTAGATGATGCGCTTTGGGCACACCGAACTGCGTTCAAGACACCAATAGGTATGTCACCCTACATGCTTGTTTTTGGCAAAGCCTGCCATCTCCCCGTAGAATTAGAGCATATGGCCTATTGGGCGATTAAGAATCTAAATATGGATGACGCATTAATCGGTGAAAGAAGGATGGCCCAGTTAAACGAGTTAGATGAGTTTCGCCTTCAAGCTTACGATTGTTCGGCGAAATATAAGGAAAAGACCAAATTGCTGCATGATAAGTTGATCAAACCTCGTATTTTTAACGTAGGTGATGAGGTCCTTTTCTATAATACTCGCCTCCATTTATTTCAAGGCAAACTTAAGTCAAGGTGGTCGGGACCATATACGGTATTGAGAGTTTTCGACTCGGGAGCCATCGAGGTAACGCATCCGAAGCATGGAGCGTTCATCACGAACGGCCTTCGTCTAAAAAGTATAAGAAGTTACCATTCGATGAGGCTCTTGAAATTGTGCATTTGACTGATCCCGAGCCTCAATAAATCGCTTCTGAGTCTCTGTCGAGCGAACGACGTTAAACAAAAGCGCTACCGGGAGGCAGCCCGATAATAATAATAAAGATAATTTGGATAAGCCTAGTCTTAATGAAATGTAGAATCTGTATGAAAGATGAACACAAAGCACAACCAAGTCTCGGGATGAATGTTTGAATTTCATTAAGAGGAATGATTAGGTGGTTATCCGAAAATCCCGATGGAGAAAAAGATAAAAATTCAAATGTATCATTTCTTGGACTTAGGTTATGGAACCCTTGAGGATCTGGGTATAAAAGACTCAATACTCTTTCACACATTTCATTTTATGATCTAGTCTGTTTCAAATTTCTGGTCGTTGTAGTGTAGTGGTGAGTATTCCCGCTTTAATAAAAGCGTGTGTGTAATAAAAAAATGAAACTAAGAATAGTGACATGACTATGATATATGATTATGTGATACTTTATATGATACGTATATGCTTAGATGTTACGTGCTTTACCCGTGTAAGGTTATTTTTTCCATCTAAAGCTATTATATTATGCTATCGAATTTTTTCGACGTGTGAGGCCATTATCTTATTATTCCCATATCCCTATTGCATACTTTGGCACGAGGACCATGTCCCGTGTTGGCTTTGTTTTGTTTGTTTTATTCTGAGGATTCGGGACGTGCTTTTTCATGGTCATTTATTATGGATTTGATAGCATCTTTACGCCAAGTTTATAAGCTAAGTTCTCTTCTCTATCTCACTCAATATGTTTAAGGATAATGCAAAATCGTAAGTGGGGGTAGAGTCGAGGATGGTCTAGAAATGGCGATGTAAGTGTTTAAACCCTTAGTTGTTGATCTTTTTGAGCATTATTTAGTTGATTAAAATAATTTTTATAAGGTATATATTTCATGGATTTAAAGATGTAATGATCAAATTGATATGTATAACCAATTTGAACCGTAAGTGCATTGTAATTCCAAATATATTTGTGTAACATGAATTCCTTGTTCACGTAAGCCTTTGATATTGAAGCGAAAATTTTAAACTGTATCCATTCAGTATCCTAGTGGTTATTCTAGAGATAATAGCAGTAACTTAGTACCTAACTTTTGAACATGTACTGTGAATATCTGAAGGTTTGAATGTGATAGAAAGAATGTCAAAATAAGATAAACTATATATATGTCGGTTGTAGCTACCAATGATTTGAGTGTGGTAGGGCGTTATCACAAAACGTCCTATACCACTATGAGGTTTAAAAGCTCCCGACTGCCTGATGATTGTAGTCCAGCTAGGGTGTTATCACGAAACATCCTATTCTTTGAGAATGAGGGCATATGCTCCACACATAAAAAAAAAAATAAAAAAAAAAAAAAAAAAAAAAAAAAAAAAAAAGAGTTAGATGGGTATTAATGTATTCGATCTCACCTCATGACGCTTGAAAGATAGTCGATTTTGGCAATGAGTTCGGATATGTTAGTATTCTATGAAAAAAAAAAAAAAAAAAAACAAAACAAAACAAAAAGTGAAGTTATCTTCTAACTATCCCCAGTATAAACTGAATGATATACTTTAGGGATTATCCTAATAAGTACACGGGAGGACTTTGTGTAGAACTGTTACTGCCTATACCTAGGAAAGTCATTAGGGTATCTGAATGGATATTTGTGCTTTTTCTTGAATTATTCAAGAGAGGATAGTGGAAATTGAAAAGAGCATCACACACACTCACTCTGTTATACATTTATATTGCGGTTAACGTGTGTAGTTATGATTCGAATGGTTGCATCATCCGATTGTCCTTCATATCTTATCTTCATGAATTTTTCCTCATTCATTTTATTTTATCGCTTATTTTGTTCGAGGGCGACCAAAAGCTAAGTGGGGGGTTGTGATAACGGAAAAATTCACCGTTATTTTTATAACTTTTCAACCGTTTTCGATATCATTTCGAGTATTTTTATATCGATTCGAGTCATTAATTCCTATGTTTCATCTAAATATGTTAGTAGTAGTTATTATATAAAATATCGTATTTTTAGCGTGTTTTATAGTTTTTGTACCGGTTTAGTAACCGTGTGTAAATGTCGGATTTACGTTTGGTATTTTGGTGGTTTATTGCAGAATTATAGGTTAACCAAAATCCCGAGTAACGACACGTTTTGAGGCCTAAAAGAGGTGTTTATGGGGATATAAGAGTGTGCCACAAGCTTAAAAGGTCAAGTGGATCGGTGGTTCAGTAGTGTCACTAACGATTTATATCTTCGACGAACCAATGGCCCATTAAAACGGCATTTTCTGAAGAGGTGGCCTTAATGAAAGTTGTAGATCTTTGATAGAGCTTTCCAACGCATTTTGAATCATGTTAATTGGAGGTCTACAACTCAAGTTATGACCAAGTGGCTAATCGATTCGTAATAGTAAAAATCCAAAAAAACGACACGACATACGAATGGCTCATCAAAGCGGCGTTTTCTGAAAAAGAATCCTTCATGAAAGTTGTATATCTTCAAGAAAGCTTTCCAATGGATTTTGAATCAAGTCAATCGGACATCTACAACTCAAATGGTGGTCAAGTGGCTAATTGATTCAATTAAGGAAAAAATCCCGAAATATCTTCGGAGGAACACGAGGTCATCAAAAAGGCGTTTTCTGAGAACGTGTCCTTCATGAAAGTTGTAGATTTTCTCGAGTCCTTAATTTTGATATTTGAATTTGCAATTTTTGGAGGTCTACAACTCAAGATATGAATTTTATAAGTTTTATTATTATAATTATATATAATCGAAGGATCCGAAACAAATTGGTGATTCATCATCATGGCAATGATGGTACCCGGACCAGTCCGGCTATGATACCGGCCTGGGCCGGCCTTCAACTTTTCTATATATATGAGGCCATCAGCAGAGCGAGATGAGCACACCATATATATATATACTGTGTGTGTATATATATATATATATATATATATATATATATATATATATATATATATATATATATATATATATATATATATATATCTAACTCCCCGTTTTCTTTCTTTTAGTTTTAGTAACGGCATTATGCCGGGAATAATTTAGTAGTAGTAGTAGTATCGTTGTAATGCTCGGGAAATTATCGGTAGCTCGTTGTGTTTGTAGTCGTTGTAATGTCCGGAAGAATACGAGATCCGAATCAATGCAATTATAATCGGGTAATTTTATATATATATATATATATAGATCTAGTTCCTTTCATCTTCTTTTTATCTTTTCTTTTGTATTTTCATCTCGTTAAAATACCGTTGTAATATATATATAGATATATATATATTATTTACTTTACGCATTATATATATATATATATATATATATGTTTTATATAAATTAATTAAAATATACCGTTGTAATAGTATAATTATATATAGTTCGTTATTTGATCTTTTATTTACTTTTACGCATTTACTTACGTATTATTTACTTTTACGCACTTATATATATATATATAGTATATTTACTTTTATGCACTTATATATATTATTAGCTATATAACTATATATCTATATATATATATAAATATATATATGTACTTATAAAAAAATGAATTCGCTTTTACTTTTCATCGTTAATATAATTTCCGTTAATCATTCCGTTATTATCGCCAAAATGAATAGCTAAGCGTACGTATAGTCGAATTATGTAAAAACGAGTAAAAGCATACAAAGGGATTAAAGCGGGAGTTGTGTAGCGCGTAAAATAATGTTTTAATGAGTAATCCACGTCCTAAAACTTAATTTAACGTCTTTGAATTAAAGCGATCATTTAGTTCACTATCACACATATCGAACCTATAAATGTATTTTGCGGTGAGATGTGGGAAAAGGGTTTTAGGATCGTTCGCGTAGATTCGGCCTAGTTGTTAGGACCGTTTCCAATACAGAGGTTTGTCATCGTTGTTCGAGCGACTCTAAGAGCGTAATCATGTTAGGTTAATCGGTTCTCTAAAGGGAAAATTAATTAACTTCACATAGGGTGTTGAGTGAGAGTTGTTCAGATCTTTACACCAGAATTAGGAGTTGGCACCCGTGGATGTCGTTAAAATTACTGTGGAAAGGTAGGTTGGTTAAAACACGCTTCCTGTCAAGTCTTCCCTTAGGGGTAAAAGTAACTCGTTGGATCATAATTCGGCTATACCTTTTAACTAGAACTACAACCGTTAGCTAATTTTTACTTTCGCACTAGTGTAATATCTCTCCACCGCAATCTTGACCTAAACCAAGTTCTACGTCGACTTTGGTACTTAAACGTTGTTCCCTGTGGATTCGACCTTGCTATCACTATACTCTTGTTGATTCGATACTCGCCGGTTAAAGTTAGCGATTAGTTATTTTGCTATCAAGAATTTTTGGCGCCGTTGCCGGGAACTAACGTTTGATATCTTGTAAGTTGACCGAAAGCCTGGCTTAGTCGTTTTATTTTGTTTTCGTGTTGTTTCTGTTCGTCGCTGAATGACTCGAAGCTCTAAAGAACCTCTCATCGAACCCATCCAAGAAATCGAAGCTTACGACGTCATAAAACGATCGGCGCGAGGAGAAATCCTAGTCGCTAGTCCGAACCCTTTGTTTGAAGAAAGAGAGACATTAGAAAGATCACTTTCTAATTCCTCCTGAGAAATGGACGATATAATAACTAGAAAAACGGGAAGGACCCCAGGTGATGAGCAGACTCTGAGGGGCAAACCTCAACCACTACTGGTGGTAATGCAACGATACCTTTGCAAACTCCACCGAGGACCCTCGTCATGAACCACCGAGAGAAGACAACACAGGCTACGTCGGTTGGGATCTGCAGTTTAATCGAGAGGCCAGGATTGGACAATACTGAGTAGGACAAGATGCTCGGGATACACAGGACTTGAGACCGAATTAGACCAAGAAAGCGGTAAATCGAGTACTTCGGATGCTAGAGATGCAAGGAAATCAACAGGGGTTCCAAAACCCGTATAACCCGTATAATCCACCTCCCGCCGGCCGATGGCTCGGCAAGCACATGGATCGAGGGTTTGTCGAGATTACGTCACTACCCCACAGGAAGTTATAGGACACAACCCAATTAGGGTACCCCAATTAATGCAAATAACATGGATATTAAGCAAAATATTTTGAACATGTTAGGGAACATGCCTTGTTCCATGGGAAGTCGACCGAGAACCCGAGCGACTTTACGGATCACTTTCTCGGATCGTGGGACAATGAAATATAACGGGGTAAGTGATGAGGCGGTAAAATTAATAGTTTTTCCGTTTGCATTAAGAAGAGTCGCTAAGGATTGGTACGACTCTTTACCAAATGACTCGTTACATACGTGGTGGCGTAACGAGAGTATTCTGAAAAAGTACTTCCCTCCGGCAAAGATTTTAGATCTCGAAAGAAGAAATCTCTTCGTTTGATGGTCTCGAGGAGAGACACTAAAAGAGACTTATGAAAGATTTAGGGGTTGCTAAAAGATGCCCCCACACGGTTTTTCTACGGTGGAGCAAGTTATTATATTATTGAGGGCCTTAGAGCCAATGGACCGAACAAAAGTGAATGCCTCCAGTGGCGGAGATATCATGAATCTACCACGGAGCAAGCTATGAGACGAGATAGAAAATGCGGCGAGATGGAGAAGGACAATGGGGATCGAGAGAAAGAAGAAGAAAGCCCCAATGGAAAGTGTAAAGTCGCTTGAAAGAGGAACTCGATCGAGAATCGCCATGCATGACAAGATGCAAGAAATGGTACTAAAGATGGACCGAATGGAGTCAGAAAGAAAGAAGACACATCAGTGCCAACTCTGTGGAGGTGGACATTCTGCCATAGAATGTGCATCATTGAAAAAATCCACTTATCCACACAGTTGACACCTACTCGATTACAACAAAATCGGCAATCGAATGACCAACAGCGAATGAATGTTTATGCGATGGGACAGATGGGATATGAATCGGCAAGAGTTTGGCCAAAACAGTGGAATCAAAACTTTAATAATCATCAAGGGCCACAATTGGATTATGGTATGAATGATGGTTCACAACAATATGATGTGAATTATGTTGGACAAGGTTGGAATCAGGGGCCGAATCAGAATTGGAATAGAAACAATAATCAGAATCAAGACTTTAGGCAAAACCAAAGCTCATACAACCGACCTTGGAATCAGAATCCCCAGAACCAGAGTTCATACCAGAATCAAAACCGAGGCTATTATCAGAATAATCAGAATCCACAGTCTCGATCCACAAGGGGCTGAGAGAAAATCGAGTTCATATTGGAATCAAAATCAAGGCTGGAATCAGAATCAGGGTCAGCAAAACAATCAGAATCAGCAAGTGAGCCAGCCATCTTTGAGAAGTAATAATTCTGGCACCTATCAACATCCAAACGCTCATCTGCACCAGAATAATCAAAGCAATCAGCAACCAAACAATTCTGGTGTTCAAAAGATGGCCACTGAGATACTCCTGGAGAAATTAGACAGAATGTTTCGAGTTAAATAAGAATGCTATAGAGCAAAAGTGGTCACACATTCTCGCCATTGAAACTTGGAGACCCAAGTAGGTCAAATAACCGACACTCAAGACAAATCTAAGTGGTGGACTCCCGAGTAACACTTGAAAGGAACCCAAAGGATGTGAATCTTTGTGTTCACACGAAGTGGTAAAGAGGTCGGGTGAGTGACAAAAAGAAAGAATTGTGGGTTGAAGAGGCAGAAACGAGAAAGCTTAGAAAGAGAAAGCCGTTTGACTGTGAAGGAGCTATGTATGGTGAAGTCGAGATCGAAGATTTAGAGACTGGCAATATCAAGCAGAGAATGGAAGCAATGAGGAAAGAATTGGAAGCCACGAAAAAGCTTTGGGTGAGGCAAATAAGAAAGCATTGGAAGGGCAAAGACGAAGAAAGACTATGTGGTCTTGGACATCAAAGAAGAAGAAGCCTCACCGCCTAAAGAAAGAGGTAAGAAAAACAGAATTCCTCCTCCTCCCCCTGATTTTGATGTTAATACTTTACCCTATCCTCCTAAGGGAACCGAGAAAGGACATCTCGACCAGTGGTCGGCAAAATTCTGAATCTTTTAAGGAAGGTAGAGGTGAATATTCCACTATTAGAGGCAATTTCGAGCATTCCCCCATACTTTAAGTTTCTAAAAGGAATGTTGTCGAGTAAGGAGAAGATGCAACAGATGGTGCATTTGAGTGGGGAATGTTCTGCAATCTTTGAGAATAAGATACCTCCCAATTACTGAGGATAGAGGTAGCTTTACCATCCCAATTACCATTGGAAGCTGTGTTTTAAAATGTGCTATGTGATCTAGGGGCTTCGTGAGCTGATGCCAGAGGAGTTTATGAGAAATTGGGATTGGGAGCATTAGAGCCAACAGGAATGACCCTACTGGATGGCGAGATAGGTCGTTAGGAAACCTCACAGGGGTAGTCGAAGATGTGTTGGTGCAGGTAGACAAGTTTGTTTTCCCGTTGACTTTGTAGTTTTAGATATGGATATGGATTCTAAAACCCCACTTTTGTTAGGTCGGCCTTTCTTGAACACAGGAGAGACCTTGATAGGCGTTAAGAGGAGAGATTATACTACGAGTCGGGAAAGAGAGTGTAGCCATAAATGTGTATAAGGCGATGAAGCATCCTAATGATGAAAAGAGTGATTGTTTTTACATTGATGCTATATATCCTTGTATTGTGGAGCACACTAACTGCGAGGATACCAAGAACCAATGGAAGAATGCTTGATGAAGTCAAGCACCGCAGAGGATGATGATCCACAAATAAGAGTTCGGTATATCATTTGGAGGCAACTCCTTTTGTTGACGCAAATGGAATAAGAAGCTAGAGCTCGGTTTGACTGCAAGGTGCCAAAGCCGTCAATCGAGGAACCACCTACTGATCTGGAGTTGAAGCCACTTCCTAAGCATTTAAAGTATGTGTTTTTAGAACCTGATGAATTACTTCCTCTTATTGTTTCATCTGCACTAACCGTTTTGCAGGAAGCTAAGTTGATCCACGTTCTGAAAAAACACAAAAAGGCCTTCGGATGGAAGATGGTTGACATAAAAGGGATCGATCTTTGATATCCGCAAGCACAAGATCATTACGGAAGAAGATGCCAAGCCGGTTAGGCAATTTCAGAGACGGCTAAACCCACATATGCAAGAAGTGGTAAGAAAAGACGTAGTAAAGATGCTTGAGTTAGGGATAATCTACGCAATCTCCGACAGTGAATGGGTGAGCCCCACGCAAGTCGTGCCTAAGAAAGGAGGCATTACAGTTGAGCTTAATGAAAAAGGTGTGCCTATTCCTACTCGTTTAGTTACTGGTCACAGGGTTTGTATTGATTTTCGCATGCTAAATGATAAGACTAGGAAAGATCATTTTCCCTACCCTTTATTGATCAAATGCTAGGCGTCTAAGTGGTCATGCATTTTCACGCTTTTTTGGATGGTTTTAGTGGCTATTATCAAATTCACATCGATATACATGACCAGGATAAAACTACTTTCACGTGTCCGTATGGCACCTTTGCATTTAGAAGAATGCCGTTTGGGTTGTGTAATGCACTGCGACATTCCAACGATGCATGATGGCCATCTTTCTTTGATATGATAGAGCATTTCATGGAAGTTTTTATGGATGACTTTAGTGTTTTTGGTGATACTTTTGATGAGTGTTTGTCGAACATTGATAAGGTGCTTACGTTGTGAAGAGACAAACTTGGTTTTAAATTGGGAAAAGTGTCATTTCATGGTAAGCGAGGGAATTGTTTTATGACATAAGGTATCGGGAAAGGAATAGAGGTCGATAGAGCAAAAATAGAGGTAATTTCTAAGCTTCCTATGCCTACGAATCAAGACTCTACGTTCATTCTTGGGACATGCGGAGTTTTTATCGTAGATTCATTCCAGGTTTTTCCCACATTGCTAGACCTCTTACTCTTCAATTGATGAAGGGAGCCCCTTGTGTTTTTGATGCGGCATGCCTAGATGCTTTTCGAACCCTTAAGAAACTTCTTACTTCGGCTCCTATCTTAGTGCTTTGATTGGTCTAAGGGTTCGAAGTGATGTGTGATGCGAGTGATTATCTTTGTAGAGAGCCGTCCTAGGTCGGAAGATTGACAAGTTGTTTCGCCCTATCTACTATGCGAGTCATACCATGAACTCGGCTCAACAAAAGTATGCCACAACTGAAAAGGAACTTTTAGCTGTTGTTTTTGCTTTCGATAAGTTCCGGTCATACTTGGTTGGATCGAAAGTCATAGTTCACACCGACCATCTTTGCGTTGAGATATCTATTTGCCAAGAAGGATGCAAAACCACGCTTGTTAAGATGGATTTTACTACTTCAAGAGTTCGATGTAGAAATTAAGAATCGAAAGGGTGTGAGAACGTAGTAGTGACCACCTCGGTAGGATGGAACAGGAGACAAGAAACACTCTATTAGGGTTGAAATTGATGATCATTTTCGGGATGAGCGGTTGTTAAGTAGTGGATACGATGCTCCCGGTTAAGAGAGGAAACTTCTGCAGAGAGGAAAGAATGGGAACCCTTGGTATGCACCTTTTGTTAATTATTACGAATGTGGATTTGTAGATCCCGAGTTTGATGAAAACCGTAAAAGAAGTTTTTAGTGAGGTAAACCGATATGTGTGGGAAGATCCTTTACTTTTTAGGCTATGTCTTTGATGGAATCTCGAGAAGATGTGTTGATGATGGTGAGATAGTGAGTATTCTCTCGTTCGCCATGATAAAGAGGCGGTGGCCACTACTCGGGCGAGAGAAGAAAGCATTAAAGGTGTTACAAAGTGGGTTCTATTGGCCTACTATTTTCAAGGATGCATATGCTTATGTTAAGATGTGTGGCGCTTTGTCAACGCTCGGGAAGGATTTCAAGAGAAATGAGATGCCCGAAACCGATATTAGTGTGTGAAGTATTTGATATATGGGGATTAGACTTCATGGGACCATATCCGTCTTCTTTTGGGAATCGAGTACATTCTTGTCGCTTTGTGATTACGTTTCAAAGTGGGTTGAGGCAATTGCTTCACCTACTAACGACAAACATGTAGTCATAAAATTTCTTAAGAAACATATTATATCCCGGTATGGAATACCTCGAGCAATAATCGGTGATAATGGAAGTCACTTTGCTAATAGAGATTTCAATAAGCTTTTAATAAAGCATGGGTCACTCATAAGTTAGGAACTGCCTACCATCCCCAGACTAGTGGCCAAGTAGAGGTGTCCAATCGAGGAATTAAAAGAATCTTGGAGAAGACAGTAAATTCTAACCTTAAGGATTGGTCAAAGAAGTTAGATGATGCGCTTTGGGCACACCGAACTGCGTTCAAGACACCAATAGGTATGTCACCCTACATGCTTGTTTTTGGCAAAGCCTGCCATCTCCCCGTAGAATTAGAGCATATGGCCTATTGGGCGATTAAGAATCTAAATATGGATGACGCATTAATCGGTGAAAGAAGGATGGCCCAGTTAAACGAGTTAGATGAGTTTCGCCTTCAAGCTTACGATTGTTCGGCGAAATATAAGGAAAAGACCAAATTGCTGCATGATAAGTTGATCAAACCTCGTATTTTTAACGTAGGTGATGAGGTCCTTTTCTATAATACTCGCCTCCATTTATTTCAAGGCAAACTTAAGTCAAGGTGGTCAGGACCATATACGGTATTGAGAGTTTTCGACTCAGGAGCCATCGAGGTAACGCATCCGAAGCACGGAACGTTCATCACGAACGGCCTTCGTCTAAAAAAGTATAAGAAGTTACCATTCGATGAGGCTCTTGAAATTGTGCATTTGGTGATCCCGAGCCTCAATAAATCGCTTCGAGTCTCCGTCGAGCTTAACGACGTTAAACAAAAGCGCTACCGGGAGGCAGCCCGATAATAATAATAAAGATAATTTGGATAAGCCTAGTCTTAATGAAATGTAGAATCTGTATGAAAGATGAACACAAAGCACAACCAAGTCTCAGGATGAATGTTTGAATTTCATTAAGAGGGAATGATTAGGTGGTTATCCGAAAATCCCGATGGAGAAAAAGATAAAAATTCAAATGTATCATTTCTTGGACTTAGGTTATAGAACCCTTGAGGATTTGGGTATAAAAGACTCAATACTCTTTCACACATTTCATTTTATGATCTAGTCTGTTTCAAATTTCTGGTCGTTGTAGTGTAGTGGTGAGTATTCCCGCTTTAATAAAACTGTGTGTAATAAAAAAATGAAACTAGGAATAGCTGACATGACTATGATATATGATTATGTGATACTCTATATGATACGTATATGCTTAGATGTTCTGTGCTTTACCCGTGTGGGTTATTTTTTTCCATCTAAAGCTATTATATTGCCTATCGAATTTTCTGACGTGACAGGGCCATTATCTTATTATTCCCATATCCCTATTGCATACTTTGGCACGAGGACCATGTCCCGTGTTGGCTTTGTTTTGTTTGTTTTGTTCTGAGGGATTCGGGACGTGCTTTCATGGTCATGGTATTCACGGGATTTGATAGCATCTTTACGCCAAGTTTATAAGCTAAGTTCTCTTCTCTATCTCACTCAATATGTTTAAGGATAATGCAAAATCGTAAGTGGGGGGTAGAGTCGAGGATGGTCTAGAAATGGCAGTAAGTGTTTAAACCCTTAGTTGTTGATCTTTTTTCGAGCATTATTTAGTTGATTAAAATAATTTTTATAAGGTATATATTTCATGGATTTAAAGATGTAATGATCAAATTGGATATGTATAACCAACGTGAACCGTAAGTGCATTGTAATTCCAAATATATTTGTGTAACATGAATTCCTTGTTCACGTAAGCCTTTGATATTGAAGCGAAAATTTTAAACTGTATCCATTCAGTATCCTAGTGGTTATTCTAGAGATAATAGCAGTAACTTAGTACCTAACTTTTGAACATGTACTGTGAATATCTGAAGGTTTGAATGTGATAGAAAGAATGTCAAAATAAGATAAACTATATATATGTCGGTTGTAGCTACCAATGATTTGAGTGGTGGTAGGCGTTATCACAAAACGCCCTATACCACTATGAGGTTTAAAAGCTCCGATCGCTGATGATTGTAGTCCGGCTAGGGTGTTATCACGAAACATCCCTATTCTTTGGAATGAGGCATATGCTACACATAAAAAAAAAAAAAAAAAAAAAAAAAAAAAAAAAGAGAAGAAGAGTTAGATGGGTATTAATGTATTCGATCTCACCTCATGACGCTTGAAAGATAGTCGATTTTGGCAATGAGTTCGGATATGTTAGTATTCTATGAAAAAAAAAAAAAAAAAAAAAAAAAAAAAAAAAAGAGAAGTTATCTTCTAACTATCCCCAGTATAAACCTGAATGATATACTTTAGGGATTATCCTAATAAGTACACGGGAGGACTTTGTGTAGAATCTTATCGCTGCTTATACCTAGGAAAGTCATTAGGGTATCTCGAATGGATATTTGTGCTTTTTCTTGAATTATTCAAGAGAGGATAGTGGAAATTGAAAAGGCTTGTCACACACTCACTCTGTTATACATTTATATTGCGGTTAACGTGTAGTTATGATTCGAATGGTTGCATCATCTGATTGTCGTTCATATCTTATCTTCATGAATTTTTCCTCATTCATTTTATTTTATCGCTTATTTTGTTCGGGGACGACCAAAAGCTAAGTGGGGGTTGTGATAACGGAAAAATTCACCGTTATTTTTATAACTTTTCAACCCGTTTCGATATCATTTGAGTATTTTTATATCGATTCGAGTCATTAATTCCTATGTTTCATCTAAATATGTTAGTAGTAGTTATTATATAAAATATCGTATTTTTAGCGTGTTTTTATAGTTTTTTGTACCGGTTTAGTAACGGTGTGTCGTGTCGGATTTACGTTTGGTATTTTGGTGGTTTATTGCGAATTATAGGTTAACCAAAATCCCGAGTAACGACACGTTTTGAGGCCTAAAAGAGGTGTTTATGGGGATATAAGAGTGTGCCACAAGCTTAAAAGGTCAAGTGGACCAGTGGTTCGTAGTGTCACTAACGATTTATATCTTCGACGAACCAATGGCCCATTAAAACGGCATTTTCTGAAGAGGTGGCCTTAATGAAAGTTGTAGATCTTTGATAGAACTTTCCAACGCATTTTGAATCATGTTAATTGGAGGTCTACAACTCAAGTTATGACCAAGTGGCTAATCGATTCGTAATAGTAAAAATCCCGAAAACGACACGACATACGAATGGCTCATCAAAACGGCGTTTTCTGAAAAAGAATCCTTCATGAAAGTTGTATATCTTCAAGAAAGCTTTCCAATGGATTTTGAATCAAGTCAATCGGACATCTACAACTCAAATGGTGGTCAAGTGGCTAATTGATTCAATTTCGTAAAAATCGAAATATCTTCGGAGGAACACGAGGTCATCAAAAAGGCGTTTTCTGAGAACGTGTCCTTCATGAAAGTTGTAGAGTTTCTCGAGTCTTTAATTTTGACATTTGAATTTTGCAATTTTGGAGGTCTACAACTCAAGATATGAATTTTATAAGTTTTATTACAATAAATATATAATCGAAGGATCAGAAACAAGCTGATTCATCATCATAATGATGGTACCCGGACCAGTCCGGCTATGACCCGGCCTGGGCCGGCCTTCAACTTTTCTCTATATATATCTATCAGCAGAGCGAAGGAGCACACCATATATATATATCTGTGTGTATATATATATATATATATATATATATATATATATCTAACTCCCCGTTTCTTTCTTTTAGTTTTAGTAACGGCATTATGCGGGAATAATTTAGTAGTAGTAGTATCGTTGTAATGCTCGGGAAATTATCGGTAGCTCGTTGTGGTTTGTAGTCGTTGTAATGTCCGGAAGAATACGAGATCTCGAATCAAGAAATTATAATCGGGTAATTTTATATATACATATATATATATAGATCTAGTTCCTTTCATCTTCTTCATCTCTTTTCTTTTGTATTTTCATCTCGTTTGGGTTGTGTACATATATATATAGATATATATATATGTCTACGTATATATATATATATATATATATATATATATATATATATATGTTTTATATAAATTAATTAAAATACCGTTGTAATAGTATAATTATCAAGTAGTTCGTTGTTTTGATCTTTTATTTACTTTTACGCATTTTACTTATACGTATTTACTTTTACGCACTTATATATATATATATAGTATATTTACTTTTATGCACTTATATATATTATTAGCTATATAACTATATATCTATATATATATATAAATATATATATGTACTTATAAAAAAATGAATTCGCTTTTACTTTTCATCGTTAATATAATTTCCGTTAATCATTCCGTTATTATCGCCAAAATGAATAGCTAAGCGTGCACGTATAGTCGAATTATGTAAAACGAGTAAAACGCATACAAGGGATTAAGCGGGAGTTGTGTAGCACGTAAAATAATGTTTTAATGAGTAATCCACGCCCTAAAACTTAATCTGAACGTCTTTGAATTAAACTGATCATTTAGTTCACTGTCACACATATCGAACCTATAAATGTATTTTGCGGTGAGATGTGGGAAAAGGGGTTTTGGGATCGTTGCGTAGATTCGGCCTAGTTGTTAGGACCGCTTCCAATACGAGAGGTTTGTCATCGTTGTTCGAGCGACTCTAAGAGCGTAATCATGTTAGGTTAATCGGTTCTCTAAAGGAAAATTAATTAACTTCACATAGGGTGTTGAGTGAGAGTTGTTGAGATCTTTACACGTAATTAGGAGTTGGCACCCGTGGATGTCGTTAAAATTGTTGTGGAAAGGTAGGTTGGTTAAAACACGCTTCTGTCAAGTCTTCCTTAGGGGTAAAAGTAACTCGTTGGATCATAATTGGCTATACCTTTTAACTAGAACTACAACCGTTAGCTAATTTTTACTGCACTAGTGTAATATCTCTCCACCGCAATCTTGACCTAAACCAAGTTCTACGTCGACTTTGGTACTTAAACGTTGTTCCCTGTGGATTCGACCTTGCTATCACTATACTACTGTTGATTCGATACTCTGTCGGTTAAAGTTAGCAGTTAGTTATTTTGCTATCACTTAGCATGAATTCATAGATGGAAAGGTATAACATTCATATTCAGGACATCTATGTAAAAAAATAAATAGGCCACAGATGCTCGAATGTAAGCAATCCATACTAAATAAAAGCATTAGGAATGAGATCAAGAAAAACTGGACTACTGAATCGGCGTTCAAAGACAAATGACGGGCGTTCACCTCAAAATACAGCTTTGGACGGCGCAACAAAACAAACGCTCGTTTGACTTGAAAACCAACCGGACGGACGTTCGAAAGCATAAGTATAGAATGCCTGGTCCTTTAAACGTAAGCAGTCGAAAATATTTGAACGGACGACGGCGCCCAATACTTTCAAACGCTTCGTTTACTGCAGTATTTAAGAAGCTGGACGGGCGTTCACTAACTTGAACGCTCGTCCATACAACGAATACACAGCAGAGAGCAGGAAAACGCAGACAAACCCTAAAACTTAAAACACATATTAACACAGATCACAGCAGCCACTTTCAATTAAAGCACAAAGAGGTTAGATCAGAAAACACATAAACACATACTTCACGTTTAAACAAATCGAGTAAAAAACTTTTGCACATTCTTAACCTTATGGTCATCGAAACACGGCAAAATAAAAACTCTCGATTTGGTAAACGCTACTTTTATTAAAATGAAAAATAAACGTAACAAAATCGAGAAATAACAAGATCAGATTCAACATGACACCTATTCCCTGGCAACGGCGCCACTTTTGTTGGAGGGATTTTGCATCATTAAACAAAAGAAAATTTATAAACCCTAACTACCATGCAAAACTAACTCCTAACCGGCCGAATACCGGGTAATTGATAGTAGAGCGAAGTGAGTAAAGGGGTCGATCCATTGTGGAATTGGGATGTTGAATCTAATTTCACTAATTCCTTTCAATTGTTACTTAGGAAAAACGAATAAACGAAAGAACAAATAAAATAAACGAAAGAGCAATTAAAATAAATCTAACCTACGAAATAAAATAACACAACCTAAACTAAACTAAAGATACATGGGATCAAGCGAAAGGCACAAACCAAGTGATTTCAATCCTAATTCATCTCATGATTTTAATTCAAATTGTGGTTTCACCTTTTACACGAGATACAAATCCCTAATTCCTTAGTGAATTTAATCTCAAGCTATGGATTCCTAATTCCTTAGTGAGTCCAATTTATCAATCTCTCATCTTCCGAATGTTGAGATCGATTTACCAAACAAAACTCGGTGTAGATTCGAGGTTAACTCTCGTATTTTAGAATCTAACAACCTAGATAATTAACCAATTAATTTGTCACATAATTAATGATTAAAGATCCTATCTTTCTATGGTGATCTAGTCTACGCAACTTCCGTATGTTGTAAACGTATCAATAGCAAACCGATCTCTCGATCTAATTCACATCATAGCATCAAAATCATAGAACGATACAAAATAAATTAAAGATCATAAAAACAAATAAGGACTGAATAAATTAAATAAATAAACTCACGTAGTTTGGTACATGATTGAATCCATGAATCGAAAACGGAAGAAAACGACATCCTAATCTAACCCGGATCACCAAGCACAAGGCTCGGGTGACCGCCTTGAACTCCTCGAATTGCCGCTATGTGTTTGTGTGTAGTATGAGAATAATAATAATTAGGGTTTAATGCATGCACATATTTATAAGGAAGCTAAAGTAATTTGGAAAAAAAAAAAAATAACTAAGGCGGCGCTGCTTTTGTTTAAGTCGGTATTTTGGAAGTCGGCCATGGATTATTGGAATAAAACTTAAAATTCATATCTTGAGTTGTAGACCTCCAAAAATTATGATCCGAATGTCATAAAAAAGCTCTCGGAAAACTCTACAACTTTCATTAAGGGCTCTTCTTTAAAACGCCTTTTGATTAGCCCGTCGTATTACGAGTCGTTTTGGGATTTTCCCAAGCTTTATTTCATCTTCATCCTCTTGTATCTCTTTCTTTCCACTTTAATCTTCAATCAAACATCATTTAGACCTCTTCCATTCCACATTTGTGCACCTAAAAGATGACAAAACCGAGCAAAACGTAAAACCATACAAAATAGATAATAAAACCACGATATTTACTCGATTTTGCATTTTAACTATTCAAAACGTCATTTGCTCAATTAATCGATTATAAGCTCGAATTCTACGAAAAACATCCATATATGGGGAATATTGATATAAAATATATCCTTATAAAACACTACAAATTGACCCTTAACACTTATCATGTAAGCACATACTTATCATCATTTCAATCCAAATTCAACAAACCAATTCAACCAACATCCGGTTTCTAAACTAATATACATATCTATCTCAATTTCAATATCAGGCAATATCAAGAATATCTCAACAAACCATATCAACCATTTCAATAATGTAAGCATTTTCCTAACTTATCTAACTAATACACATAAGTAAGCATTTTCCTAACTTATAATTACTACACATATATATGTATAAATATATACTACATATGATACTATATATATATATATATATATATATATATATATATATATATATATATATATATATATATATATATATATATATATTTATAACAAAAGGAAAAAATAAATTGAAAAAAAAAATATAAAAATTACATACTACAATATATATATACATATATACATACATACATATATATATATAATGAAAAAAAAAATATACATACATATATATATGCCAAGGGGAGGAAGGGGAATCGGGTGCTGGGGGAGGGGGTGGGAGGGGAGGAAGAGGTTACCCTGTGGGTGGTGCTTGGCGGTGGTGGAAGGAGGTGGCGCCGGAAGAAACAGCTTCAACAGGGGGGCGGGAGAGAAGAAGGGAGAAGAAGAGAAATGAGGAAGAAAAAGGGATTAGTCGATTGATATCCGCCGCTTTTATGACGGAATTTAATGTCCGTCATAAACTAACCTACTTCCGTCGCAAAAATCTAAATTCGAGAATAATAAAATAATTTTATAAAATTTTATTAAATATTCCGTCGCAAAATAATAAAAATTCCGTCGCAAAATGTCCCGCCAAGTGGAAAAATTGGTACCAAAGTGTCCCGCCAAATGTCCCGTCGCAAACAATAAAACGCCCGTCGCAAACGTAAATTTGCGACGGAAATAAAGTCCGTCGCGAAAATTCCGTCGCAAAACTGCAGTTTTTTTGTAGTGTGAAAACCCCAAGTCGTATCATATGTAGCCATATAACTTAGTGTGTGTCACACATGAGGATTAAGTTTATGGTGATAAACTAAATTAGTCTGTGGTGAACTTAATCAAAGTATGGGGTCTATCGATTAAACCACCATTAATGCGCCCAAAACACTTTATGGTGTGACCGTCTTGTCCGAACCGTCGATATTGGTTATCTAAGTGGAGCATTTATATATGATGTAGTCATATAGGACTAGACCGATTTAATCTGAATTTCTGATATAATTCCGTGATTGAGAAATCTCATTAAATCACAAGATGATCATATATGGATTAACCTTAATCCTGAAGTGATTGCATTCTCCTACTTGTTTCATGATAGGGTTTGATGTGTTCGTTAAGGATCTTTAAGAGGCGCGATCCGAATCACTTTCACGTTGGCACAATTCTGGAATGAGTGAGAAGTGTGTGTCTCACAGATATGGAATCCATTCCTTCATGCGGGAAGCAGAAAGACAATCCCTTATTTGTTGATCATAGAAACTGATCGATCCGCGGAGTTCGTATTGGTTATGAACTAATTGATCACTAGTGGTTTAATGGTAAATAAGGATAAGATGTATTGAAGAAGGTTTACGGAAATAATCCTGCTACATTACGAATAGTCTATGGAGGGTTAGTTTATATGTAATGATTATATCAATGGACACTTATCGACTCGACTCGACGTTTTGAGAATCAGTTATATCTATAATCGATAAAGTTCAGTTTCGGATTTATGGTGGCGTAATTTCGGAATTAATGAATTGGGTAGAAATATTCTGTTCGATGAATATTTTATTCAATTTATCGTAGCTACTGGTTATAGGTCCATGGTCCCCGGGTTGGCTCCTAACACGCGAGTGTTTTCTCGTTTTATGAAACCTCGAGAATAAATTAAAAGTTGATCTATTTAATGAATATGTGAATATTATTTATTTGGCAAATAATATGTAAAATAGAAAAGACATTTTCTATTAATTTAATGATGAATATGGCGCCACACATTGTGAATAAATTAGGAGAAGAAATTTTCTTAGATTATGTCACATGGGTAATTAATTAATTATCTATTTGTTGAATAATTAATGGAAAAATAAGAGATTGATTTTTTGGGAATTATCTCTTATTTTATGGCAAATATCTTTTTCCTTATGGGAATAGGTAATTGTGGTGTAAAAAGGATAACTCTCTTGACTAGTTCTTTTCCCATATAAAAAAGAGTTCTCTCTAACACAATTTACACCAAAAGAAGTGCGCCATACTTTTAAAAAAAAATAGGTTAAAGGTTGTGGATGATTGTTTTTGATCTAAAATGAAAGAAAAGAATGAAAAAAATAGTGGTTGAAGCGAGGACAAAAACGCGTATATTATTACTTGTGCATTACATGTTGCTACAACCACACGTGTAGTAACACATGTAGTAATACGCGCGTTTTTGTCCTTCTCAACCATTATTTTTTTTCTTGTCTTTTTTTCTCATTTTGTATCTTATTTGGTCTTTCTGACCTCTGGCCCCATAAAAAAGAAAGGAAAATTAGTTTCTTGCCTTAGTCATTAAGAAGAGAAAAACCTAGGGTTTTTTTCTTGTGCGTATTCGAGGAGGTTCTACGGCGAGGATTGACGTCCACCAGTCGTCGCTAGAAGATACAATCCGGAAGACTACGGCTGATCTCCCTTTGGTCAATTATTTCTTCCTCTCCGTTGAGGTACGTAAATATTCAACCTTCTAATAGTTAGATTAATTATTTATGTAGATCATATCGTGGTAAAATTGAATGCGAATTTATTCGTAGCTTCCGCTGTGTTAGATCGAATGTCTCGATCGGTGCTGTGAATCAGATCTGACGATTTAATTATGGATCGAATCCGAATACGAGTTTCTGTATATCCAACAATGTTGTCATCTATTCTTACTTTGATCCCACATTGACCAAGTGCATGGTTGCCGGAGGAATAATAGTTTTCCTTTGTTCTCAGCAACTTTTCCATACATAACAGTTTCAGGTGAACGGCGTCATCATATTAAATAGCATAAAGCCAAATGCTTAAAATAACAAGAGAATCATATTTGATCCCTTTTTTTTCCAGGTCAAATAATGTAGTGTTTTTTAATGGATTCTTTATTTTACAATTTAAAATGTTACATTTTCTAGTTTACTGTATTTCAGTCCAAGACGAAATACATTAGATTCTCTGTTTTATAGAATCTGGAAAAATATTGTGGTAGATATAATTTTTTTAACAGAATCTGGATAAATACGGTATATGTGTTTTTTTTTACAAAATATGTATTTTACAATAAAAAATATGGATGTTTGTCTATAAGGACTAGTTTGAGTACTTAATAGGCATTTAGGACACTAAGAAATCTTATTTGTTTATAAGGACAAAAAATGAGTAACTAGACAAAACTATCCTATTTTTTCTTTCTTTTTCTTGGAGCTAAACATGTTTTTTTTTATTATAAATTTTCTGGACGTGAATTTTTTTATTTTTATTTTTAAATTTTCTGGGAGCGTTTTTTTTCCTAGCCGCGTTTTTTTTTTGGACGTGGTTTTTTTCTTTAAACGCTAAAGAGACATCGCGGTGTCTCCGCATCGCGGTGTCTCTTCATCACAGTATCTCTGCATCGTGGGTGTCTCTGCATCGGGGGTGGTCACTGCATCGCGGTATCTTTGCATCGAGGTGTCACTTCATTGCGGTGTCTCCGCGGTGTCTCTACAATGCGGTGTCACTTCATCGCGGTGTCTCATGCATCGCGGTGTCACTTCATTGCGGTGTCTCTGCATCGCGGTGTCTCTTAATCGCAATAAATCTACATCGCGGTGTCTTTGCATCGTCATATGTTATAACATCGCGACGTCTCTGCATTGCGGTGTCACTTCATCGTGGTGTCTCTGCAATGCGGTGTCTCTGCAATACGGTGTCACTTCATCGAGGTGTCTCTGCATCGCGGAGTCTCTTAATCGTGATGTCTCTGCATCGTGGTGTCTCTACATCATCAAATGTTATAACATCGCGGTGTCACTTCATCGCGGTGTCTCTACATCGCAGTGTCTCTACATCGGGGTTATCAATGCATCGCGGTGTCTCTGCATTAGGGGTGGTCACTACATCGCGGTGTCTCTGCATTGGAGGTGGTCACTGCATCGAGGTGGTCAATGGATACGGGGTGCTCAATGCATCGCGGTGTCACTTCATCGAGGCGTCTCTGCATCGCGACGTCTCTACATCACGGGTGGTCACTGCATCGCGGTGTCACTTCATCGGCGCCTCGCACGCGGCGTCGTGATCGCGAAGATCTCTCAGATCGGGGTGGTCACCAGATCGCGGTGTCTCTGCATCTGGGGTGGTCGCTGCATCACGATGTCTCTGCATCGGAGGTGGTCACTGCATCGGGGTGGTCAATGCATCGCGGTGTCACTTTATCGAGATGTCTCTGCATCAAGGTGGTCACCGGGAACAAAAAAATACGCCCAGAAAAAAGACGTCATTAAAAAACGACTAGAAAAAAAAAAACGCCCAGAAAAAACGCAATACAAAAAAAACACGCCTAGAAAAAAGAAGAAAAAACATTAAAAAAACAAAAACAAAACAGAATTAGGGTAGTTTGGTTAATGTACTAATTATGTGTCCTTATAACTAAATAAGATTTCTAAGTGTCTTATTTGCTTAATTAAGTCTAATATGTGTCCTTTGGACCTTTGCCCCTAAAAATAGTGTATTTACTATATGAATGTTGAAGAGTGTCTACTGCAATATTTTTTTTTCTCTAAGTTTGAATATTGAAATCTTTTTTCTCGGAGTTGTGTATTGAAATCTTTAAAATACGATTTCTAAAGTATATACAGTATCTGTCCGTCTGTATTTGTGTTAATTTAATTAGCCAGTTGTGTATAAGAAATACTAAAGGACCTTTTCTTTCCAATTAAATAACATGAATGAACCATTTTCATAGCTATAAATAGAACACAAATCCATTGTTAAACTCACAAGCAAGCATTTCATAGCATACACTCACAAAAGTATTAATTCAAAGAGAATGGCTTCAAAGATTTACTTTTTCCTCATTGTTTCCATTGCAGGTTCTTTAGACTTTTTCTTCTCTTCCATACAATTTTAACTTACAATTCTATTCTCTAATTTCCATTTTTTTCTTTTTCTTTTCTCCATTTGGGTGTGTCCTAGCTAGACTGTGTTTCTTGTTTTTCTATTGTGGTTTAACTCTTCAGTTTATGTTAAAGTGTCCCATATTGGGAACATGTGATGGTTATCATATTAAGAGATGTATTTTCCTTACTTCACAACCCAGGTTTTGAGGATGAGACTCCTCCGTATAAATCTCTTCTCTTATATGGGTTTGGGTATAGATTGTCTATAGTTTATAACCATAGTTACTACAGGTGCAGATCCAAAATTGCTTTAAATTATGTAATTTTTATAGTTTTTTTTCTTTTTATAGCTCATTAAGGTTTTTACACATTGGGCACTTGCTATTGTATCACCCACCATATTAAGAGATTGACTTCCCTCAACTCACAACCTAGATTTTCGGGACGAAGCTCATTCTCTTATATGGGCTTGGGCCTAAATTTTGTACATGATATCAGAGACACCCTTTTATTGTGCAAGTGTTGAGTCTTTATATTGGCTTTGAAGTGCCCTTTATATACCTTGTGTGCCATGTGGTTCAAGCTTTTCATAGGCCCACACATGAGGGGGTTGTTAATATTGTCTCACACTCAAGATCATATCAGATCACCCACCATATTAAGAGAGATAGATTTCCTCATCCGACAACCTGTGTTTTTAGGATAAGGTCTTTACTTTCATATGGGTTTGGGTCTAGCATTTCTACACAGTTTGATCCTTATATTTTTAATATTTTCACAAAATGGCCACGGTAAACACACTTAACCTGTGCGCTATGGTGTGGCTTGATTCCTTTATAGGATACACAAACGGTGAGGATTGGCCGGGTGAGGATAATCTGCTATGAAAAAACACAAAATTTGAGGCTCATTGCTTGGGTAGGAAAAACACAAAATTTGAATCGAATAGGGTGAGGATAATCTGCAATGAAAAAATATTTTTCCTCTATAAATAGAGATATGTAAATATGACAAATGATATTTTAATATTTTTGGTAAAAGGACCCTGCAATTTATACATTCTTTCTCTTACTGTTTTACAAAAACGAATATATGTTTCGATCTAAGTATTAAAAGATGGTAATTCTTTCATCATATTTTGTTTTTCCCCCTCTTTATTTTAAAATCACATTTCATATTTCATTTTCGTAAAAACAACGGTGAACGTTGAGCAATGCATTTCAGCAATATTCCAATGTTTTCACCGCAATTTGGGGCTTTTTTAAGTTGGCTTTTTATGTTTGGTTTATAACCATATATTTACTAACTAATAATATTTCAGGATGCACAATGTTAATTGATGGTGAAGCAGCAGCAGCAACAGCAAATCCCAATATACCGCCAAGAAAATGGGTTCAAAGCGATTTCAGTCCTCTTGGGAAAAACCTACTCACGGCACGCCCCTGTGATAGTGACTTGGGGACGGAACGTGTATAAGGGATGAGAATTGCACAGAAATTGTATGCAGTTGCGTCCCTCTTGCAAAACCTGCCTCGCATAAGGAATGCATCGAGTTCGTAGATGATGACTGATCGACATTAAACTCATGCCATATATTTAAAATATAAAACACATCTTAAACATGCATGGTTGATGTTGCGATCAATACGCGATTTCGTCTATTTTTATTTTGGTGTGTTTTGTTTTTATTTCAGCTATATATATCTGAATGAATTCCTACTTGTGGGAATTATTTCGAGATTTGAACTTAATATAATAAAACTGTGCTTTGAAGGTTTTTTTTTTCTCTTATGATTTGTGTCTATTGTTATACTAGTCATAAACCCGTGCATAATGCACGGGAAAATATGTAATTTTAATAAAAATGACATAAATCATATGCTCAATTTATTTTTATTTTTGATAAAATCATATGCTCAATTAAATGGCGCTAATATCATGTTTGATACAAAAATAAATATCAAGAATATTAAAACAAAGTAAAAGAGTCATGTTCTTACTAAGATGAAATAAATAAATAAAAACTAAGAAATAAAAACATAATCAATGAGAAAGTACATATTTTGATGAAAATAATGGGAACATTAATTATCGATCCCGTACAATGTCATTCATCTATCCGTAGATTCAGTGAAGTTCGTCATCAAATCGATATAATTTGACGTAAACTCTCTCCTTCATGATCTACATACACATCAACCTTAGAATTATAAGAGGACGATAAAAATATCTTAAACATACAGGAAGCAAGATTCAAATAAATGAGATAAACACAAATGCATCTATATAAATATAGTGTCTGCGACATCGAAACAAAACGATTGAAGATTTCTTATAATTATATGGTCGGCAATAAATAGTCTATATAAAATTTCAAACTTTCATTTTCACAACATTATTTAGCATAGAATGTCTTGGCACTTACCACATTGAAGGGTTCCGACATAATAATTTCTTCTCATCATAAGTCCAAACATTTTTGCATACCTCGGCAAAGAACAATTAGAGCGATGGGAGTATAAGAACCATTAATGTTTCTATCATCAACTCAATATCCAAGAACATAAGCATCTAACCTTAAAAATACATTTCTCTTCACATATATAATGTGCTTCTTGTGCAATAATATATTGTCTTCACCAAAGATCCAAAATATAAATATGAATTCATTAAAGAAAAAGCAAATAAGGAAACCAAAAGGAAAGAAAGTCTTAAAATTGTTAGTAAATAAGTATATGTATTACTTTAAGGTTCAAGTGAATAGAGTGAATCCATCATCAAGGGTGAGCGGATGTTAAACAAAGCATAAGTAGCCACACCAAGATGTACTCCATCATCGCCTTCCAAGATGATCTTGCTCCATTTACGAATGAGAAACTTCATAATACGCTCATCAAAAGAGTCAATGAGGATGAAAGAAAGAAGAAAAAGTGATAAACCATCAAGAATGGACGACATCACTACCTTACGCATGCGGCCGGTACATCAAATGAAGTGAAACCACGTGTAGTTAAAACTAACATGTATCGCTAATGTTCATCCGTTTTTGGCCTCGAGATTTTGAAAACCAAAAAACAAACTTTGGCTTAAAAAAGGTTGGAAACAATGCTCGTTGCACTCGTGGAATGGATTTAATGCATTCCAGGGATCAGGATGTGCCCTTTCTTCAATTATCCTATATGATTTAGTACAAATAAATGACATGTTTAATAATTCAACCTGCTTGTTTTGTAAAGTAAAATAATTGAAATGGTGGACAGTTCATAATTCAAGTTAGTGTCAGAAAACATTACGTGTAAAAGCACGATTAGTTGATGACTTTTATACTCTGAAGCATGGAAAAATCCCTCAAGGGGCAGCTCCTATTATGACTTGTATATGTAGAAATTGTCCACCTTTATTCTATACGCCTTTAGATGCACCATCTCGGTTGAAAACGATTCTCGATATTTGAGATTCCAAGGCGTAAATAACCAATGGTTCAAAACAAATGACAAATAAAATATAAGAGTATGACATATCATAAACGAAGACGCAAGGAGGCATGCCAAATCACACTTCAAGATCACAAAACCACATGTTTGGCATAATAACAAACTAAGCACCGAAAAGAAATAACGCAATAGACCAAAAACCAAGTTGGGACCTTACCAACACATTCGGCCTCAAACTTTCTCCCTCTACGTTACGGCGTTACTGCACTGCAAGGTCGCAACCTCTTTAGCCTAAAATAAAAGTACGAAATTAGAATATCTTATTAATCACAATAAAAAAAACATGACAAATTGGGATGAACTCCAGAATCCGTTGAAGATTTGTGACTAAATCTCCACAATTAATCACCCAAGATAAAACCCCAAAAAAATTCATCCAAACATAAGATAACAATGATTCATCAATGTTTCTCCAAATTCGCCTCCTAGTAATTATCATTCTACGTAACTCTCACCACGGCACTGCACAACAACACAATTAATACTGGCATACAAATCATCACTATATAACAAAATTGAAATATGTATAGATAAATATTTATGAAAAACAATAATAATATAAAGTAAAACAAATAAAAGTGAAAACAAAAAAGAAATGAATTTTAACATACATACCTTGCCGTGTTTCACTTTTTTTCGAAGCGTAAAGGCAACGCTAAAGTAAATCGACATTTTCGACATACATACGCAATTCATTTAGGTATTGGTTTTAGGGTAAAGAATATATCTTAAATTTGATGTAATGAACATGAAAAAGGTTAAACCAAGGGAAGAAAGTGCATGTACATTGGCTTATTCCAATGTAATACACTGATGCTTCAATTCAGTGCTTTAGAAATGATGCTCATAATATATCTCGTAACATGAATTACACTATTATAAAAATTTAAAAACATGCATAAAAAACGTCTCTGGTAGAAAATTCCGGTGGTAGCAAAACATCAATAACACGAAACCATGAACATTAGCCAAGCACAAAAACAACTTTGCATCAACCAATACACAATTGGTAACTAACTAAAACTTTGTTCATTGTGTCGCTAACCAAACTGAAAAAAATAACAAAGCAACATAGGTAAAAACAAATAAAATTTGAAGAAATCGGTGATGAAAATGGAAAGTATATTGAAGATAACGTACCCTCGAAATGGAAACCAAAGGAGAAGAAACAGCACCCAAGCACATCAAATCAAAAAAGAAATCCAAGAAAAAGCTACTACCTGTCTGTTTTGCTGAGGACGGATTATTCGTCACATTCCGTCATTTACAGGCAATCCTTGAGATAATCTGCTTGTCATCTCCATTCCAACAACAACCTATATCTCAAATCATACTTCTTGATCCGAGGGTCTTAGATTCCAGCACAATTGATGGTTGCATGAAACATAGTAAAAAAAAAAAATACAAATATAATTACTCAACTTGTGTCTCTATTTTATTACTCTCATAGTCTCATATAAGAATTTCAGTGAGAAAAAGACCTGAAAACCTTATTGTCATCGTCCTCGCCAATAATCCTCCCATATTTTGACTCCTCCACACAGAAATCTACAAAAACGAAATAACATAAAAACTGTGACATAAAGCGAGAGGTAGTGTGATGGACATCGAGTGGTTTTATAGGATTGGAGATGATGGTCTTCTATGATTGAAACTTGATTTATTGAGCTTGAACATTTCAATTCAAAGCCTCTCACTTTGAAAAATATGTAATACTTATTATGGTTAACATTGGATTTGTAATGGTTAGATTTTTGTTCCTCTGCTCTCGCTCCACCACAAAGATTATGAGCAAATCAAGAATAAATTAGTCCGAAATGCAACATATTAATTTTACAATCAAGCCATTGTCTTAGAAAACTCATATATGTGAACTCAAAATTTTAAAATGGTAAGCAAAACAAATACGAGAATGTTGTCGATGTGAGAAAAAGCTCAGAGAAAGGATTCAATCGAACCTTGTTTGCGGTTTTATGCAAAGCGTTGATAAAATATAATAAATAAAACCGATGTCAACCCCAAGTCGCGAAGGTTCGCAGCTATAGTGATGAAACCGGTCGTATCCGCAGGACTTGTACGAAAATAGTGTTTTTGCTTTCGATTTCTTTTGTAAGGTTGATGACTACGATCTTGGATTAAAAAAACAATAAAACAAAGAGTTTGAAAATTGAAAATAAAAACTAGCACGTAACAAATCTTTCCGTAACAATTATAATTAAACAACTAGAAGCACCGTTGATCCACCACCCCACCGAAATTAACAAGAAAAGCGCACATCTGCTTGCAAGCCTTGGATTATTATCTACTAAAAAGGCGTTCCTCTCTCTCGATTTAACACCGTTAACTAGTCCACCTCTCGATGCAACTAGCGAATTTACGGAACAAAGATATGGATATAAAATCCTAATCTAACAATATTCTCCCTCAACTTTCGTTTGTTAGAAGAAATATTATCACTCTCCTTCACGGCAAACTATGAATTTATCAACTATCGTATGTCTAAATTCAATCAAAGATGCAACACAAGTATAGTCATACACATTGCACATAAACAATTCAAAACATGAAGGAAGAACAAGAAACTTACTAGAACGAATAAATGCAAAAATCCTTGTTTATTCCGGCGATGGTGGCTTCACATTGGTGGTTCTAGCCTCGGGACTTTAGCCACTCATCTTCTTCAAAAACATCCTTATTTGCTTTGAATTGAAATTGAAAGAAAAATAAAAGAAAGACTATCTATTAATCTAATTTATTGCTAATTGCTATACTAATTTTTGATGTTTCGGATGTCTGCTTCGCCGAATGGATCTTCGCTTATATAGGAGTTTGTGGCCGACATAGTGAAGGATCTAGAAAGCGCGTCGGATTAATTTTCGCGCCTCGGTAGACCGAGCGTCCAGGCTCGGTCGACCGAATAGCACGGCTCGGTCGACCGAGCGTATTTCACTTGAGCGCTGTTCACACTGTGGCTTCAGATACCGTGTTCCCACTCCACTCTTTCGCCTCGATCCGATTTATTCTTCAAATGTTGATCCGATTTTCTTCTTTATTTTGAAATCCTTGATTGAATGACATAAATCTTCTCAATAAATAATATCCCCATGCATTTCTTTATTTTCTGCAAAATTATTGTTACACCAAGTCATCGAATAATAATAATAATAAAATGTGTAACAAAATAACATTTAATCCCAATATTTCCTCCTAATTAAATTATAAACCCTCAATGAACATTATATGAATTTATTGGTTAAAAACATGCTTTTCTCATTTATTTCCTTTAAAAACAAGGTAAATTGTTTAGGATTAAGCCCGAAAATATAGTAAAATATACCCTAAACAACTCCCCCACACTTAGCTTTTTGCTTGTCCCCGAGCAAAACAAACAACGACAAACTATCAAAAACCCACATAATTTGACACGAGATGTAGTCATGCTCACATCAAGCTAGTATCTAGCAAATCGAACTCACTCAGTGATTGTGTGTGTTGAACCCGCTAAACTTCCACCGATCCTCTCTTGATGTATTAAATCAAGCACTAACAGTCATCCGGTTAAATAAACGAAGTTCGTTCTGTCTACAGCACTTACCCTACAAAAACTATTTATCAAGAACAAAGTAACCAACTCACATTTAAATTCCTTTACTTGGTGCCAAGAAAATACCTTTCAGGTCTCTACTGGGTTTAGATCAACTCGACTTAGAGTTCCAAAAGGCCTATATTTTCTTCCATCATCGCGTCTCAAAAGTATAACACTCTCCCCTACTTTAGAGGCAGTCACCCTGAGATCACTCAAACCTATACTGTCCAAGGTAAACCACACTCCCCAATTGGGGCAGTATCCAAGTGGACTCGAGGTGATAGTCGCAAACAACTTCCGCAATTTAATTTTTTCAAATTTTTCTTCTTTTTTTCAAACTCTTTGGAAACTCCCGGTCAGGTATCATCTCTAACACATTCATGACTTTTAAGGTTCTCAAGAACACTAAGGTACTTAGATTCTAACTGTGAGTATAGTACGAGTTCCCAACTTTCATCAGCACTAAGTAAGTGGTTATCTACAGGCTTGAATTGGCTATCCCTTAACTAACCGGAGACTATTTTATATTTTTGGTTCCTCATCTAATGTGTTCGTAATCGAGGTTCAAGTGAGTATCCGATCCACCAAACCTATTCTTAGAACATAATATGACTAATGATAACAATTAAAGGTGCCAAATTACAAAACTAGCATGTCATTGAAGTTACTCGGGACTCACAAATTTTCAAAAATTTTATCAAATTTTTCAAAGGAGCAAAACTAGATAACATGTAAAACAACCCAGTAAAACAAACCAATAAACCCTCCCCACACTTAAGTTGACATGATGTCCTCAAGATGTGCAAAATAAGAAAACTTAGTTGGTTGTAATTCGAAAAGTTGCAATTCGGAAGTGGTCGCGAGTCGATCCATAAATGCTTGAAGAAATCGATGAGATCGTGGACCATCCACCGTAAACCGATATCATCCGAAGCTCAATCGCTTATCGCAAATATCCCGCACACATGGGGAAACAAGACGTACCTCGGGGATAGGGGCACAAAAGATGATAGACAAGGCAATATCATGGAACAAAGCACAAGCAATGCAAAAATTGATAATAACCGAATCTAAGTGAAATGTAGTGCACAAATGTAATATCGAGAGATCTTGGGGTACATGAGGAAATAAAAAGAAACAAACAGGGTCATGATGTGGGCAATCGTCCAAGCAGATCCATAGTCGAAATCGCTAGGTGGAAAACATTAGCAACCAACAAGAGAAACAAAGCAAAAATAAACTACAAACAAAAAAAGAAAAAGATATCTAGGTTACCGCCCTAGTAGGGCTTAATTATAGTCGGAGCTCGACTAACCAATAAAAACTCAACCGGGTCAGGCCGGTGAAGCCTCATCCCGGAATTATTCTCGACCTCTCGGGTCAACAGTGGAATCCACAGAACAAAGTCTCGCCAACGTCTTGGCCATATCATCAAACTTCGTATCCACTTCGTACCTATGATTCTTCTCTTCTTCTTTTTAGGTTTCTGTTTCACAAGCCGAGGTGCAACATCAGGGAGCACAACATCATCAAAGAACTCACAGAGATGTAAATCATCGGGTGCCGAAGGATCGGATTTGGTTTGACTAGGACGTCGTTCGGATAGAAGACCACCGGTCGCCTTTTGTTGACCGATATAGTGTTTTAACCGATGACCATTTACTCGAACAACCCGCCCGCTTATCTTTCAAATCAACCGCTCCACTAGGGAATACCTGAAAGATTTCAAAGGGGCCAGACCAACGGCTGCGTAGCTTACCAGGAAACAGATGTAACCTGGTATTATACAGTAAAACCCACTCGCCCGCTTTGAATTCCCTAATCTTGATTTTCTTGTCGTGAAGCGGTTTAGTCCTTTCTCATCGATTCTCGAGCTCGTAGGCCTGGAGTCTGAACTCATCAAGCTCCTGCAACTGCAATAATCGCTTTTCTCTGCATAACTGGCTATCGAAATTCAAGAATTTAATAGCCCAGAACGCTCTGTGCTCAAGCTCGATTGGCAGGTGGCAGGCCTTGCCATAAACCATCTGAAACGGAGACGTGCCAATAGGAGTCTTGAAAGTCGTCCCAGTAGCCCCAGAGCACATCATCCAGCCGACTCCAATCCGTCCTATTAGAATTCACCGTCTTCTCAAGAATGTTCTTCAGGCTTCGGTTACTCACTTCAACTTGTCCACTCGTCTGAGGGTGATAGGGGGTAGCAGTTTTGTGTTTTACCCCATATCGTTCTAAGATCTTTTCTAGTGGAGTATTGCAGAAGTGAGTTCCCTCGTCACTGATGAGGGCTCGTGGACAGCCAAACCGCGTGAAAATATTTTTCTTCAGGAAGTTCTTGACCACCTTGTGGTCATTCCGCGGTGTTGCTATCGCCTCAACCCACTTTGACACGTAGTCGACGCAGACCAGAATGTACTTGTTCCCATACGAGGATGGAAATGGTCCCATGAAATCAATACCCCATACGTCGAAAACCTCGCATTCTTGGATGGGGTGGAGGGGCATGTCCATTCGCCGAGAAAGTTTACCGGTGCGTTGGCACCGGTCACACCCTTTTACAAAGTTCTCTGTATCCTTAAAAATTGTTGGCCAGTAGAAACCGGATGAAAAATCTTCGCAGCAGTCTTCCCACTCCATAATGACCTCCCGACAGTCCACCATGGCATTGCTCCATAATGTCCTCTGCTCGAACTCGAGGACACACCTACGGAGCAATCCATCCTGCAACGCTTGAAGAGAATGGGATCGTCCCACACATAATAGTTCAAATCCGAAAAGAATTTCTTCTTTTGCTGATATGTCAGGTCAGGGTCCAGATATCTGCCGCTCAAGAAGTTTGCAAAAGGTGCAAACCAAGGAGAACCTTTTCCAGTAAGGCGCACGGGCAGGAGCAACCTCGCACACATCAATGGTCATGAGTTGCTCAGTTGGAAAATCAATTCCAATCTCATCCGACTCTACCTGAGGATCGTCGGTCAGCCGAGACATGTGGTCAGCTACCACATTCTCGCTACCCTTCTTGTCCCGGATATGAACATCAAACTCTTGTAAAATCAAGATCCATCTCAACAAACGAGGCTTGGCATCAGCCTTGTTCAACAGATATTTCAATGCGTAATGGTCCGCCGGCACCGTGACCTCCGACCCAAGCAAGTAGCTTCTAAATTTATCCATGGCAAAAAAACTCGACCAACAACTCCTTCTCGGTTGTTGCATAATTTACTTGGCGCTGGTTTAAAGTGTGACTAGCGTAGTAGATGGGTCGGAACCTTCCGTCCACTCTCTGACCTAGCACCGCGCCGACTGCATAATTAGAAGCATCACACATAAGCTCGAAGGGAGCTTTCCAGTCGGGTGCTATAAGAATTGGCGAGGTAACCAACTTGTCTTTTAGTTCTTTAAATGCTCTTTCACACTCAGGGGTGAAAATAAACTTCACATCTTCTCTTAAGAGAGATGACAAAGGCTTGGCTATTTTAGAAAAGTCTTTGATGAATCGCTATAGGTTTCGACATGACCCAAGAATCCTCTTACTTCTCTTGCATTTTTGGGGTATGTCATTTTTTCAATAGCTTCTACCTTCGCTTTGTCGACCTCAATACCTTCTTTGGACACCTTGTGTCCCTGAACATTCCCTCTTCCACCATCGTGGTGGCACTTCTCCCAATTTAAGACTAAGTCTTTCTCTATGCACGGGACAAAACTTTATCAAGATTGTGTAAACAAAGTGGTCTAAATCGTCCCCGAACACAGAGAAGTCATCCATAAAAATCTCCATCACCTTCTCCACTAAACCATCAAAGATAGCCAGCATACATCTTTGAAATGTAGCCGTGCGTTTGCAGAGACCAAATGGCATTCTTCGGTAAGCGAAGGTGCACGAGGACAGTGAAGGTAGTCTTTTCTTGATCAATGGGGGGTCGATAGCTATCTCGAAAGTATCTGAATAGCCATCCAGAAAACAATAAAATTGCTTGCCACTAAGCCTCTCAAGGAAATTTGGTCAATGAATGGCAAGGGAAGTGGTCTTTTAGAGTTACCTCATTTAGTCTTCTGTAATCGATGCAAACTCAGACCCAAGTGACTTGCCGTAGGGCAATCTCTTCCCCCTTTTCATTCTTCTCGATGGTGATCCTCCTTTCTTTGGCACCACACGAGTGGGGCTCACCCATTCACTATCGGCTATTGGGTAGATGATACCCATGTCAAGCAATTTGATGATTTCTTCTTAACGACCTCCTGCATGTGAGGGTTTAGCCTTCTCTCGAGGTCGCTCTCACTTTCTTCGATCCCCTCATGCCCCCGATCTTGTGCATACAGATATCGTGGCTTATCCCTTGATATCTCCCACTTGCCAACCAAAGGCGAGGATATTATCTTGCAGCACTTTGATAAGTTTTTCTTCCTCCTTTGGTTCCAACTTAGATGAAATAATCAAAGGGAGCTTATCACCGTCCCTCAAGAAAAATGTATTTCAAGTGTTGAGGCAAGGGTTTCAACACTAAATCTGACGGTGGCTCCTCCACACTTGGTCTTAATTTATCGCCCTTAAGCTCCAGATCTCCAAGCTTATCATAAGGGCTCTGAAGCATCATGGCCTCCCAGCAGACAGGGGTTTCATCCCCTTTTTCAAATCTGGCCATGTCACCATGCCTCTTCCTCATTTTCTTTCTTACCATCTCCTCGGTAATCGAACTTTCCTTTTCCTCCTTCTCAATCTCTTCTAAAAATTTCTTCCACTCCTCATCAGTCCAAGTTGCAGATTGTTTATTGAATTCTTCCTCATCCCAACTACCCATGAACACTTGTTCATCATACTCATCAGTGAAATCATCCTCAATAGCTAAACAAGTGTCACTTGATGCGTGCTTCACTGCATTGCCCACATTAAACTTTACACTCTCATCCTCCAAATGTAGGGTTATCTCGCCTTTGTAGGAATCTAGTAAGGCACGGGCGGTTGCAAGAAAAGGTCTTCCAAGGATCAAAGGGGTTTTTCATCATTGGTCATGTCCATGATTACCCAATCACCGGGTATATGAAGTTCTCAACCTTGACCAACACATCTTCTACGTTTCCTTGCATACTTCACACTTCTATCGCAAGTTGAAGAGAAATGGGTCTAAGAGTAATAGATTGATCCAATCCAAGATATTGGAAGATTGAAGTAGACATCGATTGAGTGATGCTCCCGAATCGCATAAAACATTGTGGAAGTCCTGTTTCGATAGTACACGAAATCGTGAATTTACCAGTCAGAGGACACTTCACAGAAGTTTAGTCCGGCCGATTATGGAGCATTCTTCATTCAACACTATGTGCTCGAGCTCTTGAAGCTTCTTTTCGAACTCACTGCGTCCTTTATAAACTTTGTATACTTTGGCATCCCTACCAAAATATCAACTAATGGAATGTTTGCCTCAAGATTCTTGAGCAAATCGATAACCTTCTTATACTCCTTATCATTTGTTAATGACAACTTGTTCTTGCTAGGTGGGTAAGGGAGATCAAAGCAAAGTCCTCCTCGGTGAAGGTCTTCTTCTTTTCGCCTTATGATTGATTGCTTTGTCTTTCCTATCTTTCCACCTCACATGCTTCCGTAACTCAACTTAGAATCCGACTTCTTTCAAAGCAGTATTCTCAACTCTCACATTTCTTTCGAATTTCCTTTTTCACTTGGCTCAACAGCCGTCCCAGCATCCTTCTGAGGAGAAAGAAGGTCTTCCCCTCCTGCCTCTCTGCTCGCAGGAGGGGCTATTCGTTTCCCTGGTTGGCCTGACCGCCAACCGCTTTCCCACTCCTCAGATTTACGACATTCAACTCATCTTGACCATAGTTCCATGGTGCAGCCAGATCGGTGCAAGTATTCTAGTCATTCTGGATCACGTTAACCCCTCGGGGGTTCTTCTCGATAAAACTCGGCGGTGACCTTGAGGTCGACTTGCTTCTTGCCCGAAATCTGGCCCCATTTGCACCTCTAAATTCCTCATCAGTCTTGGTCAAAGTACTCAATGCATTTGCCAACTGAGTGTTGGCCGTGGCTTGCTCACTCAACTTTTGTTCTAAGATCTGAAATGATTGATTCTGATTGACCGGTGGATTATTGTTCCATGCCGGTCGAGAGTTGGATTGAAAATTGCTCAGATTAGGCCTAGGGGGCCACAAAGCGATGGGGATTTGCTACCCTAGAATGGTCACTCCGAGAATTAAACCCTTGAGTGTTCGATTTCGACCCAAAGGTCGATAATTTTGAGAATCGAATGCATTCACCTCCTCTCGAATGCAAAGCAATAGATGACATTGATGGAATGTGTGCCCAATAGTATCTCAATTTTGGCAAACAACATTGTTTTGCACGATTTTGACCGAGAGATCGGGTCAAGGCGCATCGACATCGCGATGGCCTTGGCCATGGCGGTTGTCACATACAAGACTTTGAACATTCATTGCCGCCACTTGCTTCAGAGTGCGGCTAATCGAGCCTTTAGAAGTGTGGTCTCATCTACCTCATACTTCCTCAAGTCGAGCTATTACGATTTGGATGCACCTTTATTGGTAGGGGCATAATTATACTTTGCAATATCTTCAAACAACGTCCATCCCTCTTTGGTGTCTTTTCTAAATGCACCTCAGCAGTAACTATTCACCATTCCCTTAGTCAATTCGGTCAAACCACTATAGAAAGTGTTGACCAATCTTTGTTTATCCAAAGCCCATGGGTGGGGACTTTCTCAAGAGAGACTTAAATCGTTTCCATGCATCGCAAAACGATTCCCTCTCAGTTTGCACAAAAGTGAATATCTGATTCAGAAGATGAGCCGTCTTTGCAGGTGGAAAGTACTGGCTCAGAAATTCTTTCTCCAACTCCTCCCACGAAGTAATGGAGTCGACTGGTAAAGATTTATACCATTCTTTCGCTTCTCCCTTCAGTGAGAAGGGAAAAAGTTTCATCCTCAGGGCGTCCTCAGTGACCCCTTTGATTAAAGTAGTCCCGCACGATTCTAGAAATGAGTGAATGTGATCGTGTGGGTCCTCAGTGGAGAAGCCATGGAATGTGGAACCTCTCACCAAGTTGATTAAAGAAGTTTTGAGTTCGAAATTATCACCGTGATTTCAGGAATCACGAACTGCAGATTTACTTTCACAATAGATGGCATGGCATAGTCTGCCAATGTCCTTTGATCTGCCATTTCCTCAACTTGGGCTTCTTCCTCAACGTATTCTTCAGGATCGTTTGCCTCGTCCTTCGATCCGGCGAGTCGAACCAAACGTCTATTCGGTCGAACGATGGTTCGCTCTAGCTCCGGGTTATATAAAAGTGGTCCCCCGTGAGTTCGAATTTGCATAAACCACGTTCGAACCAAATGTTCGGGTCAAAATAAATTTTATTTATTTATTTATTTATTCTTTAATTTTTTATTTATTTTAAAATTAAGTATAATCCTTAAATTAGACTCAACAACTAAAAACTAAACTAAAACAGACTCGAAACAGTTCAAAACGCAAATAAAAGCGAGCGTAATCATCGTAAGACTATCACGAGCAACGCAAAACAGAGAAAATAATAAAAAATAAAATAAGCGGTGACCGTCCCGAAATTACACGGAATTAAAAACCGCACCGAAGAATTCGCGACCGAGAAATCGACAGACGAAAACTTTCCGTGCCAAGTCCCGGCAACGGCGCCAAAAACTTGTTTGCGGTTTTATGCAAAGCAGATGATAAAATATAATAAATAAAACCGATGTCAACCCCAAGTGCGAAGGTTCGCGACTATAGTGATGAAACCGGTCGTATCCGCGAGGACTTGTGCGAAAATAGTGTTTTTGCTTTCGATTTCTTTTGTAAGGTTGATGACTACGATCTTGGATTAAAAAAACAATAAAACAAAGAGTTTGAAAATTGAAAATAAAAACTAGCACGTAACAAATCTTTCCGTAACAATTATAATTAAACAACTAGAAGCACCGTTGATCCACCACCCCACCGAAATTAACAAGAAAGACGCACATTCGTTTGCAAGCCTTGGATTATTATCTACTAAAGGCGCGTTTCTCTCTCGATTTAACACCGTTAACTAGTCCACCTCTCGATGCAACTAACGAATTTACGGAACAACGATATGGATATAAAATCCTAATCTAACAATATTCTCCCTCAACTTTCGTTTGTTAGAAGAAATATTATCACTCTCCTTCACGGCAATCTATGAATTTATCAACTATCGTATGTCTAAATTCAATCAGCATGCAACAGAAGTATAGTCATACACATTGCACATAAACAATTCAAAACATGAAGGAAGAACAAGAAACTTACTAGAACGAATAAATGCAAAAATCCTTGTTTATTCCGGTGATGATGGCTTCACATTGGTGGTTCTAGCCTCGGGCCTTTAGCCACTCATCTTCTTCAAAAACATCCTTATTTGCTGAATTGAAATTGAAAGAAAAATAAAAGAAAGGCTATCTATGAATCTAATTTATTGCTAGTTGCTATACTAATTTTCTGATGTTTCTGGATGTCTGTTTATGCTCGAATGGATGCTGCTTATATAGGAGTTTGTGGCCGACATAGGGAAGGATCTAGAAAACGCGTCGGATTAATTTTCGCGACCTCGGTAGACCCGAGCGTCCAGGCTCGGTCGACCGAATAGCACAACTCGGTCGATCGAAGCGTACCACTTGAGCGCGCTTCACACTGCGGCTTTCGTATACCGTGTTCCCACTCCACTCTTTCGCTCTCGATCCGATTTATTCTTCAAATGCTTGATCCGATTTTCTTCTTTATTTTGAAATCCTTGAGTGAATGACATAAATCTTCTCAATAAATAATATCCCCTTGCATTTCTTTATTTTCTACAAAATTATTGTTACACCAAGTCATCGAGTAATAATAATAATAAAATGTGTAACAAAATAACATTTAATCCCAATATTTCCTCCTAATTAAATTATAAACCCTCAATGAACATTATATGAATTTATTAGTTAAAAACATGCTTTTCTCATTTATTTCCTTTAAAAACAAGGTAAATTGTTTAGGGATTAAGCCCGAAAATATAGTAAAATATACCCTAAACAGCTCCACCGCTAGAAGAAGGAACAGTCAGTCTCAGCCCGAACAACCAACAACCCACATACAGATATTCCAATAAATATTTTATGATCCAATATATGCCGGATTCTATGTAAATGCAGTAAGAGCATTGGCAATGGCCAAGTGCTTGTAAGAGCATCGGCAACGGCCGATTGGTTTTAGGGTGGTGGCTGACAACATAACATTAGTATTTTAAGTTTATGGCTTTAGAAAAAAGAACTATCACACTATAGCTCAACATATGACAGCTATTTTATATAAAATAATTGGCTCATAATTAATGTTGGGTTTTTGAACATTATTTATATTTATTTATTTATGCAATTTCATGCTTTTGAAGAAAGAGAAATGAACAATTAATATGGGGAATTGTGCACCAAGATGGAAAACAAAGTCGACTGACCCACCAAGCCTCCCACGGTAAGTTCTTCCCTAGTATCTCCACATGCATCGAAGTGACCGGTGGGTTAATCAGGGCCACACAGTTTACATCTAACATCTAAACTGTATGGTTTTAATCAACTCACCGGTCACTTCACTCTAAAATCCCTCACCACACAAGAAGTTTCCGCCTCCCACCTTGTACATCTCCCGAAGATGAAAAATAAGGTCATTGTGAACTTCATAAATGAAAAGGCATAAAAAAAAAGCTGTGATGCTTAGTCTTCTCAAGGTGAATATGTGAGCTATTGCCATTGCTCTAAGAGCATCAACAATGGCATCATTTACCACTCTGAGCAAATAAAAAAGTGTCAGAAGATTCACTTATAACTTGGGGATTATATTCCAATGACTCGTTTGAACGAGTAAGTCTTCTATGGTCATTCCATTTACACCACGAGTCTACGTGGTTCAATCTGAGGCCTTGCGCGTTTGAAATTGGGTAAGTTTTCATGGTCACCCATTTACTGCGTAGTAGCCTACGTGGTTCAATATGGATGCTTTTGATGCGAGTTTGAAATGGGTAAGTCTTCCATGGTGGCTCAGTTTCAGCAGTGAGTCTCGTGACCACATCTGGAAACTATTTCAAATCCGCATTGATCTGTGTGAACCATGATTGAGCCACTGCAGTAAATTGGAGTGACCATAAAAAACTTACCCCATTTGAACGGAAAATTTTATCACAGGAATTTCCTCTTAGAGAGCTGTCTACGTGAAGATCGGCCACACAATTTCCACACACAGACTTTGTGTATTCCACCTCGTGAATCGTGTGCAGATGAGATCCGCCACGTAAGCAGATTCTCAGTGAGTCACTCCTGATATAACGACTCCATTTGAACACCTCAAGTGGGTGAATACCGTGGAGGTGGGGCACGGGATCATCTGTCAAAGATCACTGTCTATGTACTCTGTCCAAGTTCTTACGGCAACGTTTTGCACCATTTCTTTTTCTATATCCCTCACACCGCACTGCTCAAAATAATATATACACACAAATATCTATCGCACAAGAAATTTAAATTATATTTTAAATATATTCAATATCTATCGCACAAGAAATTTTTCGGGATCAATGATTATATTTATACATAAATAAATTCGACTTGCTCGTTAAGTAATCGAATCGAGTATTGTATTATTGTTCGTTTAATCTTGGTAAGTCGATTTGAGTTCGAAATAGATGTAAATCGAGTTGAGTCGAGTTCTAACTCAAGCCGATCGATCTGGATCTACTTACGAATAATTTTATTTCGTTTACAACCCGAGTTTCGTATGTATATTGAAATTGTTGAGGTCATTCGGACAAACACGAAGAATTGTACGATTTTTTTTTGTTGAGAAATTTTCACATTGTTCTACTTATGTGGAATCAGATCAATTTAATAATTATTATTATTATTATTAGAATGAAATAATAATAATAATAAGGAATGGATGAGGAAGACAAAAATATTTCATCAATTGAGTAGAAGGACAGCTTTTTTGAAACTTTTGTGATAAAAAGAAAAACTATTTATTCATTATCGAAATTCACTTTGTGTCGAAATTATTGTTTAAATTCAACGCCGAAATTCAATCGTTTCGAAATTCACTAATTTTCAAAATTCATCATTTGAGATTCACCGATTTTCGGATTCATCATCAAAATTCATCATTAAATTCACCGATTTTGGGATTCACTAGGAAGATTCATTTGATTTTAAGGGATTATTTGTTTGTCATTCTTCATTTATAAAATTATGCAGTTGTCTTCTTCCTATATAAAAATATGTAGTTGTCTCGTTATTCATTTAAAAATATTCCAGATTGTGTCCTTATCCCTAATTTTCCATAATAATAATAATAATTATTATTATTATTATTATTATTATTATTATTAAAAGCAAACATGTCAGCGGGAAGCTTATGAAGTTTGATGTAAAAATACCCTCACAAAAGAAAAAGGTTGAAGTAAAAGCTTTTGTGTGTATACATTATTTTGAGCTGTGCGGTGTGAGGGATATAGAAAAAGAAAATTGAGTGAACAAAAAAATGGTACAAAACGCTGCCGTAAGAACTTGGACAGAGAACATAGACAGGGATCTTTGACAGATGATCCCGTGCCGTGGAGGTGGTGGTGGGACTATCCCCTCCAATTTCACTCTGCTTTTCAACGGTGCACAAAAACCAAGATAGAATGTTATTTTAACAAATATTTATTTTATAAAATAAATAAAAACGCTTCAGTGTTTTACTTCTTTTATTTATTATTTCATTTTTTTTCCCGAGGTTCCTTACCATTTTCCAACTTGATAACTACAAACTTTATCAACTTAAAATATTAATAAAAACTTGTCAGAAAAATGTAAACCTTCCCCTGTTTAATGCATTAATTTTGTCCCCTTTTCATTCCATATATGATAAACGTGAACCCTAAGGGCATGTTTGGTATGGTGAAATAATGTGAGAAAGAAAAAAATTTTTTTACCGATTTTGACATGTTTGGTTATTATAGAATAGAAAACACACTTTTCTCAACTTGCTATCTTTTCTCAAAAAATGATTCTTTTCCTTGCTTTTGATTCTCATCTCTACCCAAAGAAATATATTATGAGAAAAGAAATGTTTCCCCATTTCTCAATTTGCTTTTTTATTTATTATTTATCTATTTATTTTTTTGCCGTAGAATATTGCTATTTTTTATTGATGTCTATTGGTTATTATTATTTTATTTTGATTAAGTCAATATATTTTTTTTCTAATTTTTCTATTATTTCATGACCAGGCCAATTCTATTTTTATCAATATTTACATATGTGTTCATCAATAGCATATATATATATATATATATATATATATAGGGGTGGTGCACCTTAACTTAAATAAGTCATGACATACGATTAAAAATAAGAAAACTCTATATTTTACCTATAAAAATTATTTTGATTCGTGAAAAAAAGTATATACTTTAAAATGATTTACTGGACCCTTCGGACCTTCGTGAAAAATATTTACTTAAAAGATTTATGGGACCCCAATCAAACAAAACTTGGATCCGCTAATACACACACACACATAGATATATATATATATATCATTGTCATCTTTTCTTTTCTTGGTTCTATTCTCCAAACCAAACAACATAGTTGAGAATTAAGTAGATTCTCAACATCTTTTCTCTGCGCAACCAAACACATTGTGAGAATCCAGTCTTTTCTTTTCTAAGTTTTATTCTCAACACTTTTCTTTTCTTAGTATTTCTTTGTACCAAACATGCCCTAAATACTGCAGCATGTAGCAAAAGAAAATGTGTGGTGATAGGAAAATTCTAACGTAGAGAGGCTCTATTAGATTCGTCCGTCAGATATGAACGTGTGTATATAAATAAAAATTTTGGTTTGTTTGTCCACATGACGTAAATCGACGGTTAAGATATAGCTGCAGACTATCTATGTCAGAATTACCCGTGGTGATATGTTTGTAAGTCGATGGAACAATTTTCAAGGAGTGAGTTTGACAATGACGTCACAATTACTCTTTTTGGGAACATCTTTTTACACATCACACTATTATGACCTAAGTCAGAATATGGTTGACTATTCTGACTTAATTTGAGTCAGAAGTTAAATGTTTTCCAGACTCAATACTAGTCAAAAAGGCTATTTCATACATCTGACATAAATTTGGATGAGAAAAAATTCAACATTCTCGCTAAATTTGGGTCAACATAAATAAGCGATGTAATTTGAGGAGAAAATTAGAAAGAAAAAAATTATGTGTAGTAAGATATTTTTGTGTGAAAATACATTCTCATTTTTTGTGGAGGAAATGTCTTTTCCGATAGTCATTTTTCTTACTGCACATTAATTAATATTCAATTTTGCCCTTATTTTTTTCATCTACGCATCTATATTCTGACCAAAGTCCAGTCAGAATGTAAAACATTATACCTACTCAAAAGTTGGTCAGAACATTTTAGCTTATTCTAACCCGAACGTGGGCAGGAAAATATTACATATTCGGCTTCTACAAGGGTCCAATACATTTCCGTAATTTTTATATCGCCATGGTTATATGTTACTTAAGATAGGAGTAGAAAACATAATTTTTGGCCACTGGGCCGATGCCATGTTGGCATAACAATGTCTCTTTATTCAGACCAAACATTGGTCCGGAAAACATAATGTTCTTGCCTGTAATATGATCCGAACCTTTTTTGTAATGTATATAATGTCGTTTTTTCGGATTTGAGTTTGGTCGAGAAAACATAAACTTCTCAACCGCAATATTGGTCAGAAACGTGTTCCAAAAGTAAACAAATGCCACACGCATGTAAGCGTGTAAACAAACCAAACAAAAAAATTATTCCTACACATATCAGGACCATAAAATAGGTTAAAAGCATAATATAAGTTGGCGAATAATATACAATTAATGCTTCATTTAGAAGTCGAGAATCATATATGTGTGTAAAATGTCAAAACGAAGCTCACTATCGCCATTGGAATGTGTAAAATATATTTATTGTGAAAAGACAATCCTTACAAAATGAATGGTACTCCTCCTTTTTTTTTTATAGTCGTTGAGAGAAAAATTTACATGATTAAAAATAATTAATTTATTTGAAATAAAAATAAAATGATCAAATTATCCTTACATTCGAGGATTTTGCATCACTAAACAAAAAGAAAATTTATAAACCCTAACCTATATGCAAAACTAACTCCTAACCGGCCGAATACCGGGTTGTTGATAGTAAGCGAGATAAGTAAGTGGTCGATCCATGAGGAATTGGGATGTTGAATCTAATCTTGTTAATTCCTTCAATTACTACTCATGAAAACAAATAAACGAAAGAACAAACATAAAAACACATAGAAAAATAAACCTAAGCTAAGAATAATAAAACGACCTAAACTAAAGATACATGGGATTAAACATAATATAAACCAAGTGATTTCAATCTAGTTCATCTCATGATTTTAATTCAATTTGTGGTTTCACCTTTACACGAGATACAAATTCCTAATCTCTTAGTGAATCTATTTCTCAAGCTATGAATTCCTAATTCCTTAGTGAATTCAATTATCGATCTCTCCTCTTCCGAATGTTGAGACCAATTTCCATACAAAACGAAGGTGTAAATTCAGGTTAACTCTCGTATTTTAGAATCTAACAACCTAGATAATTAATCCATTAATTTGTCACGAATTAACGATTAAAGATCCTATATTTCTATGGTGATCTAGTTTATAACTTACGTATTGTAAAACATATCAATTAGTAAACAAATCTCTCGATATGAGTTCACACGATAGCATCATAAATTGCATAGAAAAATACAAAACAAATCAAAAATCATGAAGATAAACAAAGCTTGAATAAATCAAAAGATGAACTCACATAGTTTATACAATGGATGATCCTTGAATTGAAAAAAAAAAAAGCGATCTAATCTAACTCTCGTATCACCCGAGCACAAGGCTCGGGTGACCGCCTTGAAAGCTCCCAAGATGCGGCTGCTCTCTTAGAAATTTCTGATGTGAAAATTGTGTGTTTTAGGGTTGGGATCCGCTGCCTTTAAATAGAAGTTTAAGTCGGTTTCAGCATGGCGGCGCTTGGACGCCCGTCCATAGATCTTGAACTGCTTCAGACGCTCGTTCATATCAGCGTCCAAACTCTCTGTATCAAAAATCTCATCCTAGACGCTCGTCCACTCTATCAAACGCTCGTCCGCACTGGACGCTAGTTCAGCTGGATCAATCACTTGATTTCTTTCCTTAAATCTTCTATTCTTCCATAAATGTGATTGATTCCTTTCCAACTTCGAATTTGGCTCTCTAAAATCCTTTTTTCCATCATCAATGAGTATCTACAATTAAGGGAAAACATACCAAAGCGTAACATAATTCCAAAATCATATAAAATCATCATTTAAGCACATAATTCGTTACGTTTTGCAATTTAACTATTGAAAACATCATTTACTCAATATTTCAATATAAAGCTCGATATCTATGAAAAACATCCAAATATGGGAGAAATTGATATAAAATATATCCTTATAAAACGTATAAAATCACCCTTAACACCTTCTCTTTTTGCTTTTAAATACTATTCTTGAGAAAAATATACCAGATAGTTGTGACTATACTAATTCCCTGGCATTGGAAACTAAAGTGATATTTTTGTTTTTATATTGATTGTGTTTATGGAAATATAAAAAACTTGATCAAACTAAAGAAGGGTAAAAACGGAAAATAATAATAAATATTGCATTGAAATCGTAAAATGACAGATAAATAAAAACAAAACAAATTCTAAAAAATGACAATTAAAAAACACAGAAAGAGTATATTTTATCCTAATTGTGCATTCCGATTCATCGAAATAAATCTTTTAGGACTTTCTTTTTACTACTCTCACTACAAGAATTTGGCTTATTTGGGACGATCTTTAAAGAAAATCCCAGAAAAATCTAAATTTGATGATTTTTTTGCTGGGAAAACTTGGCGGGGTTCTTTTTGGGGACGACAAAATATTTTTTGGGACGACATGTTGAATTGGAGGGATATTTGAGTTGATTGGAAAATTTTGGCAAGAAATTAAATTGGTTTAAAGGGACGACAATCTCGTTTTTTTTTTTTTTGGACGACTACCTACCAAACTTAGAATCCACGTGGGCACTCGTTTAAAGAGACGACACTATTCTTTTTGGGGACGACTTTGTCGTCCCTTTAAATAAACAAAATTTTGATACTTAATAGTGGTCCCTTTAAATATTTATTTTATCATTTATATTAATTAATAATATTTATAACTAAATGAATAAATTATATTTTTTATAATATTTTTATGAAATTAATAGTTAAATCATTTATAATAATATTTGTTTTTATTTAGAATAATTTTTAATTACATAACTTAACGTTGTCGTTCGTAATGATTTTAAACACGATGTTCGTTATTGAGTAGTTATTTAAAACCTATGGTTTGTGATTAGTCGGTTGATGATTTCAAACCAGAGGTTCGTTAGTTCGTTCAAGATTTCAAACCCGAGATTCGTTATTAAGTAGTGATTTCAAACATGGGGTTCGTTAGTTAGTCGGTTGATGATTTCAAACCCGAGGTTCGTTAGTGAGATCCTGATTTGAACCACGAGCTTCGTTAGTGAGTTCATGATTTCAAACACATGGTTCGTTAGTGAGTTCATGATTTAAAACCCGAGGTTCATTAGTGAGCTCCTGATTTGAAACCCGAGGTTCGTTATTGAGTTTCCTGGGTTCAATCCGGAGTTCATTCCTGAGTTTCTGATTTGATCATTTCAAACTCATGGTTCGTTAGTGAGTTCATGAATTGAACCCAAGATTCGTTAGAGAGTAGTGATTTCGAACCCGGGGTTCGTTACAAAGTAGCGATTTCAAACCCGAGGTTCGTTACAAAGTAGCGATTTCAAACCCGGGGTTCATTATTGAGGGTTCGTTATTGAGTTTATGAGTACAATCCCGGGGTTCGTTATTGAGAAGTGATTTCAATCCCGTGGTTCGTTACTGAATTTATGAGTTCAATCCCGGGGTTCGTTATTGAGTAGTGATTTCAACCCCGGAGTTCGTTAGTTAGTTCAAGATTTCAAACCCGATGTTCGTTATTGAGTAGTGGTTTCAAACCTGGGGTTCGTTTCTTAGTCGGTTGATGATTTCAACCCGAGGTTCGTTAGTTAGTTCAAAATTTCAAACCCGATGTTCGTTACTAAGATCCTGATTTGAATCACGAGCTTCATTAGTGAGTTCATTATTTCAAACCCAGTGTCCGTGACTGAGTAGTGTTTTCATACCCGATGTTCGTTATTGAGTTTATAAGTTCAATCTCGAGGTTCGTTATTGAGAAGTGATTTCAATCCGGGGTTCATTCTTGAGTTATGAAACTCGGTGTTCATTAGTGAGTTGATTTGAAACTCGAGTTTAGTTAGTGAGTTGATAATTTGAAACCCGAGGTTCGAATCGAGGTAGCTATTGTTTGGAATTAATCGAACCGATCTCAAACTTCAAAATCGTAATCGAGTATAATATATTAATGAGTTTTATTAATATATTTAATTACATTAGATAGTTTAAACTTTAATTACATTATATGTATAAGTATTTTTAAATAAATAAAAAACTTTTACTGAATGTATGAGTTCAATCCCTAGATTCGTTATTAAGTTTATGAGTTCTATCCCGGGATTTAATTTATTATTTTTATATAAATTTTATTTAATATAAGGTTTAATGTATATTCAATTTGATAAGGTTTATGTATATTCAATTCCCTCTTTAATAGTTTCTCAAAAAAAATCCCCCTTTCATATAAGGTTTAATATATATAGTTAATTCCTATATTAAAACCGGCTTTGTAAAAGAAAGGGAAAAAAGGAGAAAGAAACTGCCGTCCACGTTCTTCATATGAAACTGCTCAACGCACAATGTATCACCCATTCCCCCCCCCCCCCACACACACACACATCGCCGCACACTATATGATTTTGTTGATACCATATGCAGGATCACAGTCTATTTACTGACGATTGGGAGGATCACACTCAATATGCATGGTTCATCATTTTCTTCTACCAGTTTTTTTTTTTTTTCATCGTTACTTCTGATTTTTTTCTAAATAGGGCATACAGGCGGGACACGACGAAATCATCTTTTAAGCAATGGAGTAGCTTGTAGGTACTTTACTACCCTAATTTTTTGATGTTATTTCTTTGTCTCAATTAATTTTTTTTTTCTTCATATGGCAAACACACAGGATGATGAATCCATCTTAGTTTAACCAATACTAGAAACCAAATAATTTATACAGGATTAAACCCTTGAATGCAACTTAGACTTTGCAACTCTGTAAAGGATCCAGCGACTTTGGGATTACGGAAGGAAATCGGTCCATTCCATGGTATTACTGCAGTACTTTTTAGTCTAAAATTTTGTGGTTTCCTTAATTTTCCTCAACCATCTATTCAAATTGAACACTAATAGTTGATGTCAGTATAAGCGTAAACAATCCATGCCATACTTTACTTTCTAATGATTGATTTTTTTTTCCGATTACACTTGCATGCTTTGTAACCTTATCATTATAAAGTCAGTTCAACGTGTAGTAAATTTTTTCTCAGGTGGCTGCCTCTTAAGAATTTTGAACTTCAAGGACCATGAAAAGGTACGTACATGAGTGCAACATATTTTGTCTTTAGCGCTTATAGTTTCATTGATTTTATGACCAACTTTTAAATTCTTTAACATACAATACACATAAACGATGCATTTGGTGTCTATTTATCCACTCTTTGATGCAATTCATATTGATAATGTAAAGGAGATATTGATTATGTAATATACACTGCACGTGTGAGATTACGTGCTACTTGCATCTATTGGAATATATATTTGCATGTGAATAGTTACCACTTTTCATGCTTCATAGTTGTTGTAAAAGCCACAGTTAGATCCTTTCTTCTACAAGCAGGATCAAAATGATCGGCGTTCATGTTCATGTTGGTTCCCTTTTTTAATTGTGTTTCAAGATCTTCTGTTTTCAATCTTTTGGTACTACTGAAAGTAATGTTTTTTTTTTTTTCATGAGTAAAGCTATGTCAACAAAAAAATGAAAAACAAATTAACACAATTAATCTTACACCATTCATTACGATGTATGAACTATTGGTAGATGAAGTTCTCATTATGATCAATGGTTTAAGATGTGTTGTGTTTACTTTTATGTGGACATCGTATTTTCTTTTTCAATGCCCTCGGGTCAGAACAAATCATTTTAAAGGGTGTCTTCTAGAAGGGATGTTTGGGCTGCCTAAACAGAAACATGTATATCGTTGCATATAACTCGTTAATGGAATATCTGAGATAACATTTATGTAATCGTATGTGTCTTTTTCTTGTTTCCTTTTTTTCTTCAGTAGATAACATGATAATGTGGTTATCTTATTTATGCAATTTTAGTCCTTAAAAAAATGCAAGTTCAGTTGATTTCAAGATAGCTGATTTTTGTGTTGAGTTCTGTTTTCCTTAACAACATTTGCGTCTACATTTTTAATTTTAAAGTGGCGATTGGCCATATCCATTTTCAGATATGGCGGAAAATGCCAATCGTACTACTGTTTACAAAGGCAACATCAACACTACCATCCTCGATTGCAGTCGAGGAGCCGATTGCATATTTTAAAGAAGTCTTAGATTCGTCAATAATGACGGAGATGGTATTAATTTGTCTTTCAACTTCATTTGTTTATTTTGGTTAAGTATGTCTTAAAATTTTCTCTGTTTTTCTTTTTTTTTTTTAAATCAATTCCATCATTCTACTTTTGGATGTCAATTTATTATGGTTTCACAGGTGTAACATGGTATGTTCAATTTTGTTTGTGTTTAGAATGATGGAATGGCTATGGGAATTCATATGGGTTATGTTTTGAACACTTTCACTTCCTTGGTGTATTATGTTTTCCCATATGTGGTTGTTTCAATGTTCTGTAATCTTTAGTTGTTGCTTGTTGTTTCTGTGGGGTTCATGGGTTGTTAACAGAGCTTACTCTTGGTGTTCTGATAACTCCCTTCTGTTCTCTTGGAATATTTTTTGAGATTTTTCCCTCCAATTGTGAACAATTGCCGAATAGCAAGAAGATGCTGCAAATATCAAGAAATGTCTCCTTTGTTATCCATTGAACTAATTTTGACCCCTCTTTGTCAAAACATTTTTTTTTGGTAGCTCATTGTTTTGTTATCGATGTTGTAATATTGTTGGACGAGGCAATTTGAATCCCCCCTTCCCTTAAAAAAAAAGACAAATTTTATAATACAACCGTTGTAGCAAGGTTGTACCAAGTGGCATACATTACAACCATTCATTTCTAACCTCTCACACACGATAAAAGTGTATTATGTGAAAGAGAGTAAAAATGAGAGGCTCTAATGTATGCCACTTAAGACAACCTTCTCTACAACCAATTCTGCACCATAAAGTCTCTCTAAAAAAAAATCAAATGGTCAATTGTAAAAGTGTTTTTGCTATATCTGTATCAAATTAGTACATCAAATGTTTACAGACAAGTACTTATATATATTCATATTAATCCATCATAAATTTTTTATTCAACTGAAAATATTATTCATCATATAATTTTATCACATCATTTTAAAGTTAAAGGTTGTGGATGACTGTTTTTAATCTAAAATTAGAAAAATGGACAAGAAAAAAAGATAGTGGTTGGGAAGGACAAAAACGCGCATGTTACTACATATGTTACTACAGGCGCCTGTAGCAACATGTAGTCGCACATGTGTAATAACATGCGGCGTTTTGTCCTTCTCAACCAATATCTTTTTCTTGTGTCTTTTTTTCCTATTTTATATCTTATTTAGATATCTATATTAATATTTATGAGAAAAAAAGCGTCAATTAACCCATTTCTTTATAATTACCCGACCCAAACCGGTTGCTATAATATTTATTTCCGGAAAAATGAAATAAAACAAAAAAAAACCGTCACCCACGATTTTCCGTCCAACTACCAAACCCCTCAACCATTTACACACGTTCAAACCATTTCTTTATCCGTTATTAGCTATTTCATTTCACTAACCCTCCCATCTGCTACTTTCTTTGTCCAAAGCAATTATAGAGAAAACAATCGGAATGAAGCTGGCACAATATCGGAATAGGATTGGGCACTTTATTGCAAAATAGTTCCTATCAAAACCTCAGGTCACTATATTTATATAGATTTATCACTTCATCTTTTTTAATTTTCGAGGATTCATAGATTTTTAATTGTTCTCTAAGGATTTACAATGTTTTAATTGTTCTTGGGATTTTGTTGTATTTCTTGATAGGCTACATTTTCACTAAGCAATCATTACTGAAACTTTCTTAGCTTTATTTTGTGTGATTCAATAATGTAGTATGCTCAATTTGATTCATTTGCTTGATTATTCGAGAGGTTGGGTGACGGAACAAAATTGCAGATCGTGCGATTCTGAGATGAGTAGCAGTTTGTCATTGAAAGGCAAGGTCTCATCATCTGGGGTTTCAATTTATTTTCTTTCTTGTATTTGTGCGTGCATCATTTTGTTTTCATTCATGTTTACACTTGAGTTTGTTTGTTTTTCGTGTGCATCGTGTTGTTTCTATTGATGTACATGCTTCATTTTGTTTTCATCAAGGCTTTGCGGATGTCTGTCCTTTTTTTTTTTGAGAACCATATTATTTTGAATGCTTTCTTAACAATATTGTCGATCTATTCTTTAACTCACAACGTCATCTTGATGTTTGCCATTCAATGTTTGGAAGATGTCACGCAAAAAGAGTTATAAAAAAAGATTTTTATCAACAAAGACATTTCGTACGTAAAAGTGAATGTGAATGTGAATTTGAAAGTGACTGAAAACCAACGTAATTCACTTTCAAATTCAATTTACCGATGAAATGTCATTTTTGACAAAAATCTTTTCGTATAGCCCTAAAATCATGACAAATTCTAAATGTGTCCTAATTGACAATTAACTATTTTTTTAATTGCAGACATCCATGGGTTTAAAGGTGACAGAGTGTTCATTAAGCGGGTAATTTGATTGTATGACCGATGAAGCATCTCCATAGTTGTCAACATGTACATTTCTTCTTTCCATTCTCTAAAATTTTTCCTTCCCTCTTTTTGTCTTCTCATCTCCTTCATAAATACTTATACTTTTGTGCTATTTTTGTCTTCTTTCTACTTCACATGTGTTATGCTTGGTTGGTGTAGAGGTGGGGCTATATTGAAAACCTGGTTCATTGTCTATTGTAAAAAAATAGAGAAGAAGTTGTGATCTACTCAATATGGACATATGAAATAGCCCTAAAAAAACATGGACATATGAAATAGCCCTAAAAAACATGGACATATGAAAACTAACAAAGGTGAAAACAGGTTCATATGAGCACAAAGAGGGAAATAGGGAAAAAGTTGTGATCTATGGAGAAAGGAAAACTAAGCGAAGCCAAACAGGAGTTCACATGAGCACAAGGCGAGAATTTTCGGAAGAGTAACTACTTTTGCTTAATTCCGTTGTAATCACTTGAGCAGTCAAGTATGTAAACTGCTGAATTCTAAGTTGTCAAACAAATTAAGGGTAATATGAGCTAAAAATTAATGAATGTTCTTTTGGTATTATAATATGATTCTCATAAAAGGAGAAATATAGAACGTAATAGTACTTTCATTCTTCTCCTTCCCAAGTCTGCCTGCGCAAGATCATGTATGCTACTTATGACTGAAATATGTAATATTTTTTAAAGGGAAAAAATATGTAATATTGATCATGAACTTTTCATTGACACAAAAAAAAAATGTTCAACATACACATTTATGAAATTTTAATAATTGTTTTATACTTTAAAATACCCCGTGCATTGCACGGGTCTTCTTACTAGTGTATATATATAATTTTTTTAAAAAAATATTTAATATATACCATAAGGATTAGTATAAATTTATATAAATTTGATATGATGAGCCAGTCGTCTCAAAAAATCGAGAAGAGTTATAGTGGAGGGAGTGATTTTAGATGTACACCAAACGGATGAATGTGATTAATATATGTCACACTTACACATCTATATTGTGTGAGGGAACGTATGAGAATTAACCACCACACTTGTATACCTCTAAAATCCTCAAAACAAAAAACAAAAAAAAAATAAAATGTCACTCCACCGTAATTCTTCCTCAAAACATCAAACCCCCACCCCCGGAAAATTCTATCATAGGGACTCCCTACTAGGGAACTGTCTACGTAGCAGCATCTGGACCACACAATTTCCATACACGGGGCACAATGTAACATCCCGACTTTTCGTAAAAGGGTAAAATAGTCATTGGGCGTATTTGCTACGACCTAATTATTATTTATCCTATTTATTTGATTAAAAAGGATTTAATTAAAGGATTTAATTAATGGCTATAAAAGAAATAAATTCCCAAATTTATTCATTAGTGCAGTGCGCATCTTACGAAGGAAAATAAAGAGGAACGGCGCTGAGAGAAAAACAACGCAGAAGAAGGCGAAATAATAGGAAGAACCGTGTGATCAATCCGTTCATCGATCAAGATGCCGCAGGAGAGAAAAGTAATCAAAGACGAGGAGAGGCGCAACTTTGGAAAATAACATCTCTCGATTTAAGTAAGTTTTAGTTTAGCCCTAGCTTTGTATTCGTAGAGTTCGATTCTTGAGAAATTCGTATCTTTTAATCCGTAGCTCTGCTTTTAGCAGCCATGAGTAGTCGAAACGATCGTCTTGAAGCGTAGATTAATCTAAAAATAGTTTCACGGCAGTAAGCCCAGGTAATCTTCTATTTTTCAGGCCCTTTCAGTTTCGGTTTTTTGAAGAAATAGGATTTTAGGGTTTCTTGTTGATCACATAGGTTTTGGGGTTAAGGATCAACAATTGTTGCGATTCTTTGGGTGTTTCTTTGTCGGTGTTGCAGGCAATTAAGGTAAGAGGCTCTTCCTATGATTCCAATTATCGTTTATAAGGTTTAGATCAAGTTTTAAGGTGTTTAAGATGTTTTAATGCTAGGAAGATGTGTTTTTCGTTGATCAAGGATCATAGGTGTTCTTGGAATGGTTAGATATGTTTATTTACGTTTTACTTGTTAGGAAATCTACGCGGGAACGCAGCGGAATTTCAAAAATTTGATTTCCTTTTACCCAAGATCGACTTCGTTTAAGAAATAAACAAATAAACTAAAGACGGTGGTTACCTTGGTTGATCTAAAAGATCGGACGCTTTGACCGTCTAAGGAGAGTAGTTCGACATGGAGCCGCCCAAGTGTTCGGCCTCTACCGCTAGTCCACACGAACAGCCCGCGGAATCCCACCATGGATTGCTATCGGAAAACCCGGTTGCTAGACCGGACTTTTCCTCCTCACAAACTCACTATAGGAAGCCCTCTTTCTTACACAAGAACTATGAGTTCTTGCAATTTTTCACAAGAACAATTGCTCTTGGAAGAATGGTGTGTAAAAGAGCTTGGCAACCCCTCATATATATATAGTAGATGGGGCGCCAAGGCTTGCTTGGAGAGAGGAGAAGAAAACCTTTTTCCAATAAAAATAAGGAAGAATAATTAATGTGATTGATCTCTCTTTCCATAATTTGATTTTCCAATATCTTATATTGATTATAAATTATGTTATTACCATAAATTTATTTTTCTCAAAATCAATTAATATCACATATTAATATTATGGTAATCTTATTAATTAAATTGCACAATCCAAGTGTATCATAACACATAATGAATGGCGCCACTTATTCTCCAAAATTGGCTTATGGAAAATTCTTTAATTAATATGCTATGATTAATTAATTTGCAAAATCAATATATATCATATATTATTAATTTCGAAAATATACATATTTAATTAATCATCATAATTAATATCTTGTATTATATTTATTCATAATAAATAAATACCACCATATTAATTTACCACTATAACCTTTATAGTCTAGAGATAAACTTTCCTTATTTGGTTATCATCTATAACCACATTTTAATCCGGCTAGATGTTCTTATGTGTGTGACCCGATAGGCTTCCGAATATGTTGGCCGTAGACACATAGTGCAAATTACGAAAATGCCCTTCATGCCTAACGATCACGGGATAGCGTCAGCAACACACCGTGACCCCGATCATCGGAAGAGTCAAATGCAATGACTACTACCTTTCATGTGAAGCGATTACCGTGTAACTTACAATCCTATCGCTGTAATAATATCCATACGGTCGTTAGTCGAGTGTCAAAACATCAACGACCGTATCTTATAATCTGGATATCAAGCTCTCTCGAAGTAACTCATTTACTCCCACTTTGCAAAGATTCACGAGAGTAAGACATTCCTTATAAGAAGGCCATTTCGGATATTCGATCCCAATCATAGGATACGCGATTCCCGGACGACCAATCATGTATACTCCGCATGCTTCAATATCATACCCAATCACTACCGCATGATCGCCCCGTGGCTAGGGGAAACCTCAATAGTGTCAAAGCATGACAATCCACACCGTGATGCCATGAAGACTCGGTCAAAGGATAATTACACAACCGTCACATAGTGTGACACTTATACGTGTAAGTGGGTCGATCCTAACGTCGCATTCTCTAATACACGTCCACGTCACGGTCCAAGTGTCTCTACACTTCGATAGAGCGAGATCTATCCCGCCCTTAAAGGCAGAAGACATCTAATACGTGCTAGTACATTTTATACTATCAATGCCTGTTTAATAGTACATCGACCTAGAGATATTTAAGTATCAAACTTATTAAAGTGATTAGAGATCTCATCAACCATAATCGCCTATCATGGTTTCTCTATCACGATTTAATACTAAGGGCGTTATCATATAACAATTCATAATTGATTCTTTAAAAGAACATATATATGACAACAGAAAAGCCATTTAATATATGTATAAACAAAAAAATAGTAGAAATGATCCGACCGGTCGGATCCGGTCCAACCCGATTGGGTTTAGGACACTATTCCAACAATCTCCCACTTGGCCTAAAACCAATCACTAGCACACACAAGACCAAGTTGAAACACAAGAATCTCATGCAATACTACGCGCCTTGACCACTAGCCATAAGCGGATCGCTATCCATGGGGACTCGGACTATCTTCATATCATGTTCCAAATGACCAAGTCAAAGGCGCCTCAACACACACACGAATCTCGGCGAGACCCTGGTCCTTGCTTCAAGCAATGAATCCACTTACTATATCAACTATATAGAAAAGGTGGAAGAACCATACAAGGTTAGGAATGAACCTTCAGATCCATGTATCTTTGCTCCATTTGCGCTTCTAAGGCACTTCTTGTGTTTTGGCCTAGTTGTAGAATTTCTGATGACCCATAGCCAAGAACATTTCCAGCTCCTTTGTATCACTTAATCAAAGTGATTTCAAACCCCCAGTTGTAGCTCCCACTCGCCTTCATAAGACTCAGGATATACGTCTGTATAACTATATTTATTTATTTCCAAGTTTCAATAAACTAGGAATTCTTCCTTAACTTGTTTTAAGGATATTCTCGACATTCACCAGATTTACTTTCATACTTTCTCATGACTATTCATGGACTATGAACATCCGGCATCTCCTATAAGATGGTTCCTATCGCAGTAGCGAAGGAAACCTTCCATAAGCATCATCATCTTTCACCTCATCTTTAGGACCAACGTCCTAACACAGATAGATCTTGCGATCTATGCTAAACTCCTTTTAGCATCACATCTATATAGGTAAACTATAATTTAACAGCAGTTAAATCTATCACTATAGATTCTTATTTCTAAAATAAGATTTGCTAATCCAAGTGCTTTCATAAAGACCTTGAACTACCAAACATTAATTTAGTGTGACATGGGGTGATAATTCTCGAAAGAAATCCAATACCTTACTCAAAAATCATAACACACTCCCACTATCCATCTTGCACATGGGGCATATCCTTCTTGTTGACCAAATCAAACTCCTTTGATTATCTAACAAAGAAACCACAGAGAAACTTGTTTGAGTCCATAAATGGATCTCGTGGGCTTACATATCATGTTGTCGTCTATGAACATCGAGTTATGCGCTTAAGCGTCTTCAACACTATCCTATAGTCATGATACAAAGTTATAACAAGTATTATCCGAATAGAAGCTCGGGCTCGACCTTACGGGGACATTCCTACAGGTAAGGCAGACTAGGTTCATAACTGGTTGTCCTTGATGGAATCTAATTCGAGATATTATGGCTCTAGCCATATCTCTCAATCTGCCTTTTAAACATTCTTTCATAAGTCGTGAGATATACATTCATCAAGATGAACATACCAGCGACCACTTTTGGGCTTGAGGTTATCCTGGACTTCTGAGAACTTTTATGTGCCTTTGGCGGTGATACACACCTCATCATTTATGCGGCGTGCACGCTCACGTTCCATTGGTTGAATATATCTTTGTGGTTCTCAAACTCTTTTGAGATCTTATTCACTCCCATTTGTTTCTTTTGGAAGAAACACTTCCTCTAGAAAACTGACATGTTTGGAGACAAACATTTTGCTCCACGGACAAGTAAATAATATCTAGCATGCTAGCTAAGATATTCCACAAAGTTGCATGTGTCGTACTAGGTTCCAACCCTTTCTGACTCTGCCTATGACAACTTCAAATCATCGGTTAAGATAGATTCGACATTATCATCTTCCATATCTAATATGGAATTTATTCAACCTTTATTTTGGAACTAGGTTAAGCATAAGGGCCTTATCCCGAAGCGGGTAAGGGATACTTCGCATGGCTTGCGTCACACTTTTATCATATAAAGTGTTGTTTCCATTTCAGAGCACAATCTAATTGCGTATCCCAAAGATGGTATCCTTCAAGGAGAATCTTATTCCTTTCAGACGACTTACGAAACACCTTGGTATTAATTACTTGAGTCCAATTGAAGATTAATTCTAAGTAGCTCATCAATCTCATATTCGTACTAGCTCAAACTTTTGGGCTTTCCGAATTGTCGTACTTCAATAAGTACACTTGACTATTTCTAACAATAGTTATAGAGATTAACAAACAATTATTTGTAGCATTAATTGTCATAAGCCAACAAACATCGGTATGTTTAGGCTTTAGACAATTTTTCTAGATTTTACAACCTTTTCGAAAAGGGTATTTTAGTCCTCTTTGGATAAGATCATTATAACCCACATGATTCATAATCATATGGTTCAACATCATCGAATGACGTTTAATTACGCGCTTTCCTTCCGGAGAGACTACATCAAGAACAACTACAAATATCAAGGATACTTGACCATACAAATATTTAGTTGAGATTTCATCACATATATCAACTATATAGTGACAACAATCTAGTATGTTAGATTCGGTGACCTTCCAACTTTATCGAATAACATTTATTCTTTACAATTGAATGTGTCTACTAAATCCTAACAAATAGCGAAAACATATTCTTCATAAGAAACGGAACATAATAACATTTATTTAGTTCACTTATCGATTTACTAGATCGGAATATGGTAAGTGTTACAACATTTGTTTAACCTTCCATATCTCGTATTTAATCTTTCTAATTTAATCACACTCGTAAGATATCATATATCTAAGAGTTGACTTGAACAGATAGATTTATCTCAACTCACTTGCCTAGATTAGAAACTTCAATAAGTTCTTTATTTAAGCACATGCCACTAACTTTCCTTTTAATCCTTTAAGCACTTGAAAAATGTTTCTTATTGTAGTCTTCATAAGACTTAAGAAGGATCACAAGAGCTATGTCTTTGATTTCCTTTCATAAAGAAAATCTATAGTTTATTTAACCTTTTAAATCGTATTTAAAACATTAACTATTTAATTAACCTTTAAGCAATGATAGAATTAAGTCGATACTTAAATCTCACAATTTTGAAAACAATCTTTCCAAAATTAGATGTGGTCATTCTTATCCAATGTTTGAATTAATTGTCATCATATATATTGAATGATCATATTGGATCGTATCCAATGAGCTACCGTTTTCTTTAATAATTAAAGTCTTGGAGGACTCCATCAAATATGTAGTCTCCTTAACTTTAGCTCTTATAACGGGATTGCTCGTGTTATTGCTTTATTTTAAAAGGATTAAAATTTACTTAACCATTCTTGAGAGCGCTTCTCAAGCGATCATAATTTGGTTTTACTAAGCGAGAAAAACATAAATATAAAAGTTTGCTAAAAACTACAACATTAAAAATGAAGATAAAAGAGTGTTGTTGTCTATACACGCAAAATCAAATATGGTCTTTGGGATTATGATTTTGCTCCCACTAGTCAACTACTCCGCATTGACTTTCAAGAATTTTTCAAAATCCTTTAGTATTTGGAATCCTATCTAGTTGACTCGATCCCGGCGTGGGCGATCGACCGGGTCAATTCGGCGGGTAGGTACTTACTTGTCGCGTCTAAGCGACTTCGAGTGGTTTGACTAGTCAACTCTTTGACAATTCACATCGTCATGCGATAGTCAACCTTATGTCTCTAAAATCAGACGGTCCTGACGTGGGCCAATCACCGCAAGATTCTTAGTCGAGTCGTAACCCAAGTATTCATGAGATCTCATAACGATCATATCTCGATAATGACGATATACCCGTGGTAGGTCAACTCCCGGCGTGGGCGATCAGTTGGATCGAACAAGGGTTCTTCACCGTCACTATAATATTGGGAGACATATTATAACTCGATTTTTGTTGTGGGAGTAATTTTAAATTAATTCACTTAATTAATTTGAATTAATTCTCTTAATTAATTTAATTACGGTCTCATCAAATATATCTATCTCTATAGACATACATCCTACGCATTTATCTAGATCGTGCCTAGTCATGCATCTATCGTATCATATAAAATAAATAAATGCGTAAAGTAACCGGTATGATCATGGACTTTTCCTAGAGTGCGGTTTGAATACAAGCCCAGCGAAACCGCGGGTCACAATCTAAGGGTATTTGCAACCGCCAATAGGATCTTTAATGCTCCGTTCTCGATGGGATCTTCATTTTCGTCTTTCTTTGGTCTCCATCTTACCGCTCCATTCTTGTTACATTTAATTCTATCTAATAAAATAAATACACCCGCCGCTTTGCGGGAAAGCCAGCAGGAATGGGATAAATGCGAGAAAATAAACTAGGTCACGTTCTTCATAACGACCTAGGACAATTTTAAACCAACAGAAAAATCAAATCATTCACATCTATCATCTATCGATCGAGTCAGCGATCAATCGGGGTCCATATAATCATATTATATCTACTATATCTATTCCATACAATAAAATCTTATGAAAAAGATAAAATTAAAATTTAACTACTTGCGTCTTAATTAATCAATTAACATTTAATCCATTAAATAATTTTATCTAATCAATTAATTAATTAACATTTAATTAATTAAATGATTTTAATCGAAATAAAATTAACGATTAATTTTAATCGAGACATCCATGCACAATAAATATCACAAAGCGAAAAGTCGATCTCCCCATTGGAAGAGGACAACCGACGGACGGCAGCCACAAGGCCACCGCCGCCGTCGCCGCCACGGCCGGGGAGGAGGAGGCGCCTTGATCGGCCGAGCCCCATTTAATTATCGAAGAGTGGGTTCACGAGAATCCATCACTCAACCTCGACTTAACGTCTCGTGATTTAAATCTTGCATCTATCGAGTGGGATTCACGAGAATCCATCACCCAATCACAACTATGAACTATATTGAAACATAAAATACACAAAACAATTTTTTTCTTTTAGTGTATCGTTTCACGAATCAAAAATCTTTCAACTAATAATTACGTGATTTAAGCGATAAAATTAACTACGCAAATAAACATGCTTATTGCTTAAGCTCGAAGCAGTGAATTTTGGCGGGAGCAGCGGAATTTCAAAAATTTGATTTCCTTTTACCCAAGATCGACCGTTTAAGCAATAAACAAATAAACTAAAGGCGGTGGTTACCTTGGTTGATCTAAAAGATCGGCGCTTTGACCGTCAGGAGAGTAGTTCGGCATGGAGCCGCCCAGTGTTCGGCCTCTACCGCTAGTCCACACGAGCAGATCCGCGGAATCCCACCATGGATTGCTATCGGAAAACCCCGGTTGCTAGACCGGACTTTTTCCTCCCTCACAAACTCACTATAGGAAGCCCCCTCTTTCTTACACAAGAACTATGAGTTCTTGCAATTTTTTCACAAGAACAATTGCTCTTGGAAGAATGGTGTGTAAAAGAGCTTGGCAACCCCTCATATATATAGTAGATGGGGCGCCCAAGGCTTGCTTGGAGAGGAGGAGAAGAAAACCTTTTTCCAATAAAAATAAGGAAGAATAATTAATGTGATTGATCTCTCTTTCCATAATTTGATTTTCCAATATCTTATATTGATTATAAATTATGTTATTACCATAAATCTATTTTTCTCAAAATCAATTAATATCACATATTAATATTATGGTAATCTTATTAATTAAATTGCACAATCCAAGTGTATCATAACACATAATGAATGGCGCCACTTATTCTCCAAAATTGGCTTATGGAAAATTCTTTAATTAATATGCTATGATTAATTAATTTGCAAAATCAATATATATCATATATCATTAATTTCGAAAATATACATATTTAATTAATCATCATAATTAATATCTTGTATTATATTTATTCATAATAAATAAATACCACCATATTAATTTACCACTATAACCTTTATAGTCAGAGATAAACTTTCCTTATTTGGTTATCATCTATAACCACATTTTAATCCGGCTAGATGTTCTTATGTGTGTGACCCGATAGGCTTCCGAATATGTTGGCGTAGACACGAGTGCAAATTACGAAAATGCCCCTTCATGCCTAACGATCACGGGATAGCGTCTCAGCAACACACGTGACCCCGATCATCGGAAGAGTCAAATGCAATGACTACTACCTTTCATGTGAAAGCGATTACCGTGTAACTTACAATCCTATCATTGTAATAATATCCATACGGTCGTTAGTCGAGTGTCAAAACATCAACGACCGTATCTTATAATCACGGATATCAAGCTCTCTCGAAGTAACTCATTTACTCCCACTTTGCAAAGATTCACGAGAGTAAGACATTCCTTATAAGAAGGCCATTTCGGATATTCGATCCCGATCATAGGATACGCGATTCCCGGACGACCAATCATGTATACTCCGCATGCTTCAATATCATACCTAATCACTACCGCATGATCGCCCCGTGGCTAGGGGAAACCTCAATAGTGTCAAAGCATGACAATCCACACCGTGATGCCATGAAGACTCGGTCAAAGGATAATTACACAACCGTCACATAGTGTGACACTTATACGTGTAAGTAAGTGGGTCGATCCTAACGTCGCATTCTCTAATACACGTCCACATACGGTCAAGTGTCTCTACACGCCGATAGGCGAGATCTATCCACCTTACTTAAAGGCGAAGACATCTAATACGTGCTGATACTGTTTATACTATCAATGCCTGTTTAATAGTACATCGACTAGAGACATTTAAGTATCAAACTTATTAAAGTGATTAGAGATCTCATCAACCATAATCGCCTATCATGGTTTCTCTATCATCGCGATTTAATACTAAGGGCGTTATCATATAACAATTCATAATTGGTTCTTTAAAAGAACATATATATGACACAATGAGAAAAGCCATTTAATATATGTATAAACATAAAGAAATAGTAGAAATGATCCGACCCGATCGGATCCGGTCCAACTCCGATTGGGTTTTGGACCTTATTCCAACATTACTATGTTTAAATTCTTTGTTATTTTTGGGTTAAACCGATTTGGATCGAACTTGAAGATTTTAGGGTTCTAGTCGAACCCAGGTGGGCAGCGTCGGCCTCTGCAGGACGGGCGTCTACTTAGAGGCACATTCGAGACAGCGTTTGGCTTTCTGGACGGGCGTTGAAGTGTTGTTTACATTCAGGATTAAGCTGTTTTAGGTGGGCGGGCGTGCAGGTATAGTGGACGGGCGTCCAATAAGCTTCAGACGGGCGTACAGAGCCTTAAGCGGGCGTCTAGCTTGTGTTGTCCTTCTTCCTTTGTAAGTTTGTTGTTCGACCTTATAAGCACGATTTAGCTTTATGAAACCTTTATATATGACATATTAAATGGTATAAACTTGGACAAGCACTGAATTGAGCTTACGATTCGTTCGATTAAAACACCGAATGTACTCTTAAAAGGAGTTGAAGTTCGGATCCGTCGGAAGAGCATGATAGGCTTGTGCTTTGATGAATTAGCATTCATCAATATACGTGTAATTGCTAGGACTTGTCCGTGTCTACAGTGGTCAGGAAGAGAGTAGTATGTGTGAGGAGATTATTTGAAAACACTTAGGTGGCTAGTTAAGCATCCTAATAAACAATGTACTTGACTAGTAAAAGATTAAGCAGCATGTCTCTCTTGGCTAGGCACCAAGCTAAATCGCGATGCATGTGCTACCTCACGAAGGTGGAGGAACTCTGTAGAGTCAAAAAAACCTGAAAGTCTGGAGGGACTCTGTTTGAGGTGTGCGTGCTATCGAGTCTACCTTTTCTAGACCGTGGATATTGGTGTGATCCACTAATATGTTGCAAAAGAGTGTCCACGAGGTGGAAGAACTCCGTAGGTCATAATGACCCTAAGTGCGGAAGGACTGCTTTGAGGTGGATGCGCGTAGTAGTGCCTTGAGTGCGGTTGTAACACGAGATAAGCTAAGTAGAAGCGTTTAGTCAATTCATGTTGATGGACATGAAATGAACCATATATTGAGTCGGTCACACAAAGATAAACAACTAAGCGATTAAATATCTTTTCTTTATAAATCTTAATTGTTGTCGTAGCTTCTCACTTTTACTAAGTCTTTGTCTTTACCTCCTTTGCATTTTCTTTTGTATGCATTGTGGGGTGAGAAGGCGAAACGGAGTTGATCAAGTGTAGGCAGCGGCTTTTGAAGACTTAAAGTCTTGTGAACTTATATTATTTTCTTTGTAAATGTTGTGTTATTTGGTTGTATTTAACCTGCTTAGATTTGTTGTCTTTTCTACTTTTAAGGCATCGTATTGTGTAAGTCTTTGGGTTTTCATCGTTGTAATCTTAACTATCCATCTTTAGCATGGTTAATTTCTATTCATAGTAGCTTTTATGTTTTTAAGTCTTTTTAAACACATTTCTTTCTTATTTGATCTGACAGCGTAGAGAACTGCGTATAATATTAAACTTATTTAATCTTATCTGCCGCCGAGCGTTTCTCTTCCGGATAAAAATTTGGGTATCGGGAGGCGGGCGTTACATGTGTATTAAATCTCGAGAAAGTGTAGTCAGAGATCCCGCCAGCGTAGACGATTCCTCTTAAGGAGTCCTCTGATAAAAGCGATGCATTGCACCCACCCATCAAAAAAAAAAAAAAAAAAAACATCACCCCGAACTAATTAAAACAGCGGGCTGTTTTCTTCTTTTCCTCTTGTTTCTCAGAGAAGCTGCGCTCCTCCACTCCTCTCGTCCTTGCTTCGCCGAGCTCCTCTCGTCCTTGCTTCGCCGAGCTGCTCTCCTCCTTACACCGCCGCTCATCTCCTCCTTCGCAAGGCAGCAGGATCAGTACTGTAAGTATATGCCTTTGGAATCGATTTATGGATTGGTGTGTTCCCTTTTTATTTTATTTTCTGAAAGACTGAAATTGTTGGTTTTGTGCTGATATGATCACTTATCTGCTGTCAATTTAACATAATTATCAACGATGGTTATCTAATTACTAAAATATTGGTCTGTTTTGTCGTTCATTGTCTATCTAAATATTAATTGCTACTTGCTGTTGCTTTTGTCATACAGTTTTATTTTGCTTGTTGCGTGAATTATAAGTTAATTAAGAAAGAAAGAACCCTTTATTTGATGTGAAATCTTGATTGGTTGATTTTTGCAAGGCTGTTGAAAGAAAGAACCCTTTAGAAAACCTTGCCAAAACAGAATCTGTTCTGATAAGTTCTGTTCTGTTGAATCATTGATGAATAAAGTCTTGTTGAATAAGGATGAAGAACTTGTGTGAGCTGCATTTCAAGGTGTGAGCTTAATGTGGCTTTTTTTCTACTGCGTGTTGCCTTTTATGGTGGTTTGTATTATCAATATGAATCCATAACTTTGTACCGGTAAGCTCTGAGTAAGGTCGGCTCGGCCGAGTCGTCTCGACTCGGCCGAGACTTTGAACCATGTTAGTTAAGGAACATATCTTGGAGGAGCAAGAGCCTATGACAATGCATTACAACAGTCCTGTGCGTTCATGGGCAATACCAAAGTGTCCTGGTTTTGAAAAGACGTAAGAAGTGGTGGTCTGGAAATTTCAATATAGTCCTATAACTAGCTCTGCTGCATTGTTTAATCTTGAGTCATGCTAACTGTTAATCGTTTCACTTGAAAGATACCAATTGGCCAGCTATATATACCAGCTCATCACAGGAGGTGGCATTTAGCGTTTTGTATACGACTGATAATGTGTTGCTTTGTTATGTAGGGAAAAGAAATGGCACTAAGTGGTTATTTGAAGAGATCATTACCAAGTAGTATTGCTATATCCAATCATGTTGTTGGAGGCTGCCGAACATTTTCAGCTGGTGGTGGTAAAGCAAAGAAGACGGCTAAAGCGGTGGTTCAGTGGATGCTCGAAAGAATCAGTCATCAGCAAAGAAGTGAAGTCAACAACAGTTGTTGGTGCCAATATTAACAAAGATGGGTCAGACCGAAAATCTTACCAGACTCAGAATACCCGGATTGGCTGTGGCACCTGCTTGATAAACGCCCTGCACTGAGTGAGCTAAAAGGAAAGAAGTAGAAACACTTTGTATGAGGACCTGAAACGTTTTGTCAAATTGGACAATCGAGCTAGGATCAAGGAAACCAATTCTGTTAGGGCCAAGAACTGATCCATCTCATGCTTGCTTCTTGCAGCGTAGGATGGTGGATCTTCTAATTTTTATTTTTTATGCTTTTTTTTTTTTTTAATGTTGGAAATATTTGATCTACTTTTGGCAAGATGATATTGTTGTTTTCTTTCTGAAATCTGTGAATTTGTGGTGCTTCAAATGCGTGAAGAGACAATGGTAGTATTTACATGCTTATGCTTAGTGCTTGCTTTTGTGTTGCATTCAATTTAGCTGACTTTCATATTTGTAGTTAAATAAAATATAGGAAAAGCTTTCAGTGTATTACAAGCACCCCACGTTCATAACACACACCCCTATCTTTTAATAATAATGATGTATTATCTCTAGCTATTTTATCCATTCCTCGGTCCAATTCATTTAAAAGCAAACGGCGAATTAATATTGTTGATGTCAGTGTGAAGGGTCATTTTATAAATATACATACATATATATATGAAAGAAACTAATCAATTTCCCCTTCCCCAGCATCTTCTTCTTCATTTACCCTCTCTGGAAGAACAGGTGGAGGCAGCAGCCCAACTTCTTCTTCATCATCCTCTGCTGCAGCACCACGACGACTAGGTGACCCGACTTCCTCCTCCATCTCACCATCACCAACACCAACACCAACACCAACACCAACATCAACTTCATCATCGTCTTCATCATCTACTTTTATGTACAACCCAAGCTGCTCTAGCGGATTATTGGCACCAAATTTAAAACTTCCCAAGTCTCCTGCAACTCATCTGGGCTGCCTTCATCATCAGAAATAGGTAGCTGTTCCGGAACCCCTGCCCTAAGCATTTCCAAATCTTGAGAAACCGAGAATTTTCATTCATTTCCACTGTTTTCTCCATCTGCACCAGTGCTAAAAAAAAAAAAAAAAAAGTAATCCATGTTTGGCTTGGAAAAAACAAGGGGGGACAAATCTTTGTGCAAATGCTTCCATTCAACCTGCTCTATTCATAACTTTCCCCAAGTAGGATTTGAACCTACGACCAGTCAGTCAACAGCCAACTGCACTACCACTGAGCTACTGAGGAAGTATCCCCTTAATGAATCCGACTCTCCTTCGTTGGACCGTGTATGTGTGCGGGCGCGCGCGCGCATGTGGGGGTTTAACACGAAAGAGAGTATTTAATCCAAAGCATGCCTCAGACTCATTCAGAATGCAGACCTAGCTTTCTAGTTTGATTTCGAGAAGGAACAAAATATGGCCCTTAGAGCAACCACAATGGTTACTCCCTGTTATCACATTTTAAACACCTCACTTGTGTTCTACTTGCAACTTTTCATCTCTATAAAAGGATACACTCCAATGGGGACTCCATACAATCTAAACACTATAAGACACCACCTCAATTTAATTGTAGTCAAATTTAACGTCTTTCCTCTCAACTAGCTAACTTGAAAATAATACCATCATATTGGTTTTCCTGTCCTTCCACTACTCAGCCCTAAATATTGACCATCATTTGTTTTCAAATTCAAGTTTTCCCTCTCATTGTTTTTTCAGTGGCATTATATTACAATGTACTATGTATAGTATTATAATCAGAACTGTAGCCACATTTTTAGGGCTAGAATATCACCATTCACCTCTAAGCACCTCTCTCTAAACGAAGAGCGTGAGCTAGAATATTAAGGGATCATGTCATTGTGGACCTAGAGTGTGTACCAAAACACTCTAACACCTGTTTTAGAGTGTCCATCAAATGCATCATTGGAGATCCTCTTACATTCGACGGTAACAATGACGGTATCCAACAGCTTCCTCCCAATCATCCCATTCTTTCAATGAAATTAAGGGTTTCAATTTACCTTCAATAAAGCCTGACGAGGCGCTTCTCTCTCAAGTTCCCTTCTTCTTTTCACTTCAGCTGCAGCTTCTGCCTCTGCCCGTCTTTGAGCATCTTCTGCAGCTTTAGCTTCTGCCTGCAATCTAGCTTTCTCTGTACAAGCCATGGATTTTGGAAATTCAGAAGTTCTGAACTGTAATCCTGAAAATCGTATGAATGTAACCACAAATCAATAGTTTTGGACCTTTCTTTTTCTGAATCTCAAGCTCCTCCCTTTCACGACGCAATTTTTCAGGATCAACCTTGTCACCCTGATGTCAAAAAGATGAAAAGACCTACGTATCAACCCAAATCGAAGAAACAAAAAATCAAGCGAGCATCCTAACATCGAATAAAACAGTTGCACAATGAACCTGGCCAAGTGTCTTTTCCGTGCTTTTAAGATGGTGTCTGCAAAACGGTTCTTCAAGATAGCTGCTCGATAGAGAGAAGCTTGCCTCTCTGCCAAAGCACTTTCACCTGATAGTAGATTTCCTAACATGTAAGCCAACCATTAAAACACGAAAACAAAGCTCCTCAAATTCAGGCTTACTACCTTGAAGATCATCTGTTACAACAGATATAGGATTCTCCAGCGAACTTTTCTCATGCTGGTCACGCCCACTAACAGATTCTGCAGAACATATAAATGAAAAATAACCCAACCTAATTGGATATATGGACAATTGACGGTTCAAAAGGACAGAGTAACATAAAAAGGAAACCTTAATGCTAAGAGAAACAGGATAAAAGAGAAAAAAAAGATTAACTAACCGATTCCCTCAGGAAAGTCCTGGGCATCCATCCTTCCATGTGGATCTTTGAAGAAGAATTTGGTTGCTGTAACATGGTAGTCTGACGTGAGCACACATAAATATGAACACAAATATATCAAAGTTGCCAACCATTTTAAATTGTGTAATTCTGTTAAAGGATCCCAAAATACCATCAGCTTTATGGACGCAGATGCTTGGCCTCTGAACCACTGCCATGAGTACCACAGGAATCTGAATTTGCAATATCAGGCACAAGACTTAGAATATCGAAATATCTAGGCGATTACAACAAACAAAAAGCCAAGCCAAAATCAAAATAACAAAACTTAAACATCAGAACATAAAACGTCAGAACATAAACATCAGAACAATATATGTGGTTAAGGGCATACCAAATTACCAATGTCTTGTTACATCAAATGATATAAAGAGTTAAATTAAAGATAAAGAGATTTCAAAGCTCGCTTGACATTCAATCAATTTAAAGAGTTAGATTTAAGCGAGCTTTGAGAAAAGCAGGGTCTTGAGGACCTCAATCAAGCTCTCATTGTACAGGAGCGCAAAACAGGAGTGTGAAATCGAAATCAAAATCGAAATTGAAAATGGATAAAGCACCTGTGAGAAATCGAAATCGAAAATTGATGAAGAACCCAGGATTCGAGCCCCGTTGATTGATTTTGCTACAGCCCCGTTGCAAAATTGACGAAAATTGATTTTGAACCCAGAAAATTGACGAAAATTGATTTTGCTACAGCCCCGTTGCAAAAGGGGATTCGAGCAAAATAGAGATGAAGAACACTCCAGATTCTACATTTAGATGATTTTGCTACAGACCCATGATTCTACTCCACCAAATAAACGATGGTCAACACTCACTGGTACAAGCAGAAACTTTTCACGGTTGAAGTAGACAGATAGGTTTTTGTTTCTTATTTGGAAATGACAAAGGGGGGTTGGGAATGACATGCAATTTGGGAAAATTGTGGTGGACGTGGACAGCGGATGAAGATGAAGAACACTGAAGAAGATCGCCTCTCAGCCATAAGGGTCAGTGACAATAGAAAAAAGTGCAGAAGACTATTGGTGAACCTACAAGGAAACTTGAAGATCGCTTTGTTCTTTCTGCAGCAAATGCAAATGCTCTTCAACCCTTTCGATTTGTTCAGTATCAGCTTCTGACTGCTTTACTAAATCCGCAGAAGAACAGTCGGGTGAAGAACACAGGTGAAGAACACACGCATATGATTTGGGATTTTAGGGATTTTGTGGTCTGAAATTGGGAAAGTAGTAAGGGTAAAAGTGTCTAGTCCTATACATTATTGTTAATATTTAAAAAATAATACTAAAATTGGGTTTAATTTTTATCAAGTGGTATATCACAATTTGGTTTCCAAAGTGGTGGCAAAGTGCCAAAAATCCCCAGTTAAATGTGTAGTAAATTTTTTTCTCAGGTGGCTGCCTCTTAAGAATTTTGAACTTCAAGAACCATGAAAAGGTACGTACATGAGTGCAACATATTTTGTCGTTAGCCTTATAGTTTCATTGATTTTATGACCAACTTTTAAATTCTTTAACATACAATACACATAAACGATGCATTTGGTGTCTATTTATCCACTGTTGATGCAATTCATATTGATAATGTAAAGGAGATATTGATTATGTAATATCACCGCTTAGCGTGTGAGATTACATCTACTTTGCATCTATTGGAATATATATATTTGCATGTGAATAGTTACCACTTTTCATGCTTCATAGTTGTTGTAAAGCGGCGATTAGATCCTTTCTTCTACAAGCGAGGATCAAAATGATCAGCATGGCGTTCATTCTCATGTTGGTTCCTTTTTTTAATTGTGTTTCAAGATCTTACATTTCAATCTTTTTTAGTCTTACTGAAAGTAATGTTTTTTTTTCATGAGTAAAGCTATGTCAACAAAAAAATGAACAACAAGTTAACACAATTAATCTTACACCATTCATTACGAATGTATGAACTATTGGTAGATGAAGTTCTCATTATGATCAATGGTTTAGGATGTGTTGTGTTTATTTTTCTGTGGACATCGTATTTTTCTTTTTCAATGCCCTCGGGGTCAGAACAAATCATTTTAAAGGGTGTCTTCTAGAAGGGATGTTTGGGCTGCCTAAACAGAAACATGTATACGTTGCATATAATTCATTAATGGAATATGCAGATAACATTTATGTAATCGTATGTGTCTTTTACTGTTTCCTTTTTTTTCTTCAGTAGATAACATGATAATGTGGTTATCTTATTTATGCAATTTTAGTCCTTAAAAAAAAATGCAATTTCAGTTGATTTCAGTAGCTGATTTTTGTGTTCAGGGTTCTGTTTTTCCTTAACAACATTTGCGTCTACATTTTTTAATTTTCGTGGCGATTGGCCATATCCATTTTCAGATATGGCGGAAAATGCCAATGGTACTACTGTTTACAAAGGCAACATCGACACTACCATCCTCGATTGCAGTCGAGGAGCCGATTGCATATTTTAAAGAAGTCTTAGATTAAATCAATAATGCGGAGATGGTATTAATTTGTCTTTCAACTTCATTTGTTTATTTTGGTTAAGTATGTCTTAAAATTCTCTCTGTTTTTCTTTCTTTTTTTTAAATCAATTCCATCATTCTACATTTGGATGTAAATTTTTTATGGTTTCACAGGTGTAACATGGTATGTTCAATTTTGTTTGTGTTTAGAATGATGGAATGGCTATGGGAATTCATATGGGTTATGTTTTGAACACTTTCACTTCCTTGGTGTATTATGTTTTCCCATATATGTGTGGTTGTTTCAATGTTTCTGTAATCTTTAGTTGTTTCATGTGGGGTTCATGGGTTGTTAACAGAGCTTACTCTTGGTGTTCTGATAACTCCCTTCTGTTCTCTTGGAATATTTTTGAGATTCTTCCCCTCAATTGTGAACAATTGCTGAATAGCAAGAAGATGCTGCAAATATCAAGAAATGTCTCCTTTGTTATCCATTGAACTAATTTTGACCCCTCTTTGTCAAAACATTTTTTTGGTAGCTCATTGTTTTGTTATCGATGTTGTAATATTGTTGGACGAGGTAATTTGAATCCCCCTTCCCTAAAAAAAAAAAGACAAATTTTATAATCTGGCCAGTTGTATGAGTTTATGCAAAGTGGCATACATTACAACCATTCATTTCTAACCTCTCACACACGATAAAAGTGTATTATGTGAAAGAGAGTAAAAATGAGAGAGGCTACAATGTATCTTGGCTTAATCTAACCTTCTTACAACAGATTCTTGTATAAAGTCTCGAAAAAAAAAAAAAAATCAAATGGTCAATTGTAAAAGTGTTTTTGCTATATCTGTATCAAATTAGTACATCAAATGTTTACAGACAAGTACTTATATATATTCATATTAATCCATCATAAATTTTTATTCAACTGAAAATATTATTCATCATATAATTTTATCACATCATTTTAAAGTTAAAGGTTGTGGATATTGTTTTTAATCTAAAATTAGAAAAATGGACAAGAAAAAAAGATAGTGGTTGGGAAGAATAACGCGCGTATTACTACATGTGTTACAATGAGGCGCACAGTAGCGTGTAGTAACGTGCGGCGTTTTGTCTTACCAACCAATATCTTTTTCTTGTCCTTTTTTGCTATTTTGTATCTTATTTAGATATCTATATTAATATTTATGAGAAAAAAAACTGTCAATTAACCCATTTCTTTATAATTACCCGACCCAAACCCGGTTGCTATAATATTTATTTCCCGGAAAAATGAAATAAAACAAAAAAAAAACGTCACCCACGATTTTCCGTCCAACCACCAAACCCCTCAACCATTTACACACGTCCAAACCATTTCTTTATCCGTTATTAGCTATTTCATTTCACTAACCCTCCCATCTGCTACTTTCTTTGTCCAAAGCAATTACAGAGAAAACAATCGGAATGAAGCTGGCACAATATCGGAATAGGATTGGGCACTTTATTGCAAAATAGTTCCTATCAAAACCTCAGGTCACTGTATTTATATAGATTTATCACTTCATCTTTTTTTAATTTTCAGGGATTCATAGATTTTTAATTGTTCTTCAGGGATTTACAATGTTTTAATTGTTCTTCAGGGATTTTGCTGTATTTCTTGATAGACTACCTTTTCACTAAGCAATCATTACTGAAACTTTCTTAGCTTTATTTTGTGTGATTCAATAATGTAGTATGCTCAATTTGATTCATTTGCTTGATTATTCAGAGGTTGGTAGTGGAACAACAATTGCAGATCGTCTTGATTCTGAGATGAGTAGCCGCTGTCATTGAAGGCAAGGTCTCATCATCCGGGGTTTAAATTTATTTTCTTTACTGTATTTGTGCGTGCATCATTTTGTTTTCATTCATGTTTACACTTCAGTTTGTTTGTTTTTCTATGTGCATCGTGTTGTTTCTATTGATGTACATGCTTCATTTTGTTTTCATCAAGGCTTTGCGGATGTCTGTCCTTTTTTTGTTTTTGAGAACCATATTATTTTGAATGCTTTCTTAACAATATTGTCGGTCTATTCTTTAACTCACAACGTCATCTTGATGTTTGTCATTCAATGTTTGGAAGATGTCACGCAAAAAGAGTTATAAAAAAAGATTTTTATCAACAAAGGCATTTCGTACGTAAAAGTGAATGTGAATGTGAATTTGGAAGTGACTGAAAACCAACGTAATTTACTTTCAAATTCACTTTCACCGATGAAATTTCATTTTTGACAAAAATCTTTTCGTATAGCCCTAAAATCATGACATCTTTCTAAATGTGTCCTAATTGACAATTAACTGTTTTTTTAATTGCAGACATCCATGGGTTTAAAGGTGACGGGGTGTTCATTAAGCGGGTGATTTGATTGTATGACCGATGAAGTATCTCCATAGTTGTCAACAAGTACATTTCTTCTTTCCATTCTCTAAAATTTTTCCCTCTCTTTTTGTCTTCTCATCTCCTTCATAAATACTTATACTTTTGTGTTTTTTTTTGTCTTCTTTCTACTTCACATGTGTTATGCTTGGTTGGTGTAGAGGTGGGGCTATATTGAAAACCTGGTTCATTGTCTATGGTAATAATATAGAGAAGAAGTTGTGATCTACTCAATATAGACATATGAAATAGCCCTAAAAAAAACATGGACATATGAAAACTAACAAAGGTGAAAACAGGTTCATATGAGCATAAAGAGGGAAATAGGGAAAAAGTTGTGATCTATGGAGAAAGGAAAACTAAGCGAAGCCAAACATGAGTTCACATGAGCACAAGGCGAGAATTTTCGGTTCTTTGACATAATACAGTTGGTTAGAGTAACTACTTTTGCTTAATTCCGTTGTAATCACTTGAGCGATCAAGTATGTAAACTCTTTGGTCTACGAGTTGTCAAACAAATTAGGGAGTAATATGAGCTAAAAATTAATGAATGTTCTTTTGGTATTATAATACGATTCTCATAAAAGGAGAAATATAGTACGTAAGAGTACTTTCATTCTTCTCATTCCTAAGTCTGCCTCCGCAAGATCATGTATGCTGCTTATGACTGAAATATGTAATATTTTTTTAAGGGAAAAAATATGTAATATTGATCATGAACTTTTCATTGACACAAAAAAAAAAGTTCAACATACACATTTATGAAATTTTAATAATTCTTTTATACTTTAAAATACCCGTGCATTCTTTAAGTCTTCCTCTTAGTATATATATATATAATTTTTCAAAAAAAAAAAATTAATATATAACATAAGGTTTAGTATAAATTTATATAAATTTGATATGATGAGCCAGTCGTCTCAAAAAATCGAGAAGAGTTATAGTGGAGGGAGTGATTTTAGAGATGTGCACACCAAAGCGGAGGAATGTGATTAATATATATCACACTACACACCCTATATTGTGTGAGGAACGTATGAGAATTAATCTAAAATCATTCCAAAAAAAAAAAAAAAAAAAAAATGTCACTCTACCGTAGTTCTTCTTCAAAACATCAACCCCCACCCCACCCACAACAAAAAAAAAAAAAAAACATCACCCCGAACTAATTAAAACAGCGGGCTGTTTTCTTCTTTTCCTCTTGTTTCTCAGAGAAGCTGCGCTCCTCCACTCCTCTCGTCCTTGCTTCGCCGAGCTGCTCTCCTCCTTACTCCGCCGCTCATCTCCTCCTTCGCAAGGCAGCAGGATCAGTACTGTAAGTATATGCCTTTGGAATCGATTTATGGATTGGTGTGTTCCCTTTTTGTTTTATTTTCTGAAAGACTGAAATTGTTGGTTTTGTGCTGATATGATCACTTATCTGCTGTCAATTTAACATAATTATCAACGATGGTTATCTAATTACTAAAATATTGGTCTGTTTTGTCGTTCATTGTCTATCTAAATATTAATTGCTACTTGCTGTTACTTTTGTCATACAGTTTAATTTTGCTTGTTGCGTGAATTTATAAGTTAATTAAGAAAGAAAGAACCCTTTATTTTATGTGAAATCTTGATTGGTTGATTTTTTGCAAGGCTGTTGAAAGAAAGAACCCTTTAGAAAACCTTGCCAAAACAGAATCTGTTCTGATAAGTTCTGTTCTGTTGAATCATTGATGAATAAAGTCTTGTTGAATAAGGATGAAGAACTTGTGTGAGCTGCATTTCAAGGTGTGAGCTTGATGTGGCTTTAGGCTTGTTCTTGTGGCCATCTTTATTCAACTGAAAGACTTTAGCATACTCTTTATCTTCATGTTTAATTTACATATGACATATGTTCATCCTAGGCTTAACTTAATGAGACTTTGATTCTCTACCTTGTGAAGTAGTTCTAGTTTGCTTCTAACTTGATGATGAACTATGTTATGTTGCTTCCTTGATATAAGAACTTGTTAGATGTTTACAGGGCTGTTTTATCATGTTTAATAGGCTGCATCTATGCTTATATGTTGACCTCCTTATTATATCACCTTTTGTGATGATTAAATGCCTTGTAAGATGTCTCGTGAGCCTTATCATGTGCCCTTTAGAACAGCCTGGTATAGTCACTTTTAGTGACATTATAAATAACATGTTGATCTTATACACTATATCCTGTAGTGACATTTTATTATACATGTTTGCTTATGATTATGACAGAACCATGTGATTGCACTTGTTCTTGTTATTGGGTTGGAACTTGGAGGAGACTTGTTTTGTTTTCAAGGAAATCCAGTTGCTAAGTGTATAGCAGCAGATTGAGAGGAAAGAAAAAGGATACTGATTTCCCTTCAAAAAAAAGAAAAGAAAAAGGATATTGATAGGCCTTAAGAAGTAGGTAGGGAAAGTAAGTTTGATTTTTCCAACTCAAAGCAAATTGGTTAATCAAAATCGGTTCAAAAATGTATAGTCTGTATATGGATAAATGATGTGTGCTTTACATGTTTGATGTTTATTTCTAACTGTGTTAGTTGTGTCATTTTTTTTAATTAATTGTTATATACTTTGGTTTTTTTCGAACTTGATATGAAAAATTATATAGTGTGCTTCTGTCTTGATATTTATTTGTTGTTTGTGTGTTGTGATTGTTTTTTATATGTTTTGATCTTTGTTTTAGATTTATTGTGATTTTTGCTATATGTTATGTCTCATGTATGTAGTTGTTAATGTTGGAATGTGCTAGTTTATTATCCCAAAATCAGAGAAAAAAACTTTGCTCCTTTTCATTTGATTGTGTTTACTTGCTTTGTGCTTGCTCTGATTTTGATTATATATTTTTGGTCAGAGGTGAAGGGGGATTCTCCAGACGTTTGTTGATCTGGCTTTCTTGCTGTTGAATTGGGACTCCTAAATTGCTTTTTCCCAGGTGTGTTTTCTACTGCGTGTTGCCTTTTTATGGTGGTTTGTATTTTACATTGACTATGGTGGTCTCATCTTAGCGTTTTTTACACATTCTTGGCTCGTACAGTGTATGTGTTTCTCTGATGGTTTTGTTCTTCATGGAATGTACGCGTTCCTTGATGTGTTGTTCTTAGATATGCCCAGATGTGTCCTTTGTTTAGTCTGCTAGGAAAGTTAGTTTTGTTGTATATGCCTTTTTAATTGGTTGATATGAGTTTGTTGTGTGGTGTTTTGTGTCTTGTTATGGAGTACGTAGTGTTTGAGCCAACACATGTTGGCTGAATTTGTCATTAGTAAGAACGAGTCACTTCCTCGATAAGGTCGCGAGTTTGATTTCTACTATCAGCGATGAGACTTTTGGTTGGCAATATGTAAAGTTACTGTTGTAAGTAGTCAAAGGGCACGGAGCTTGCCGTGTCCAGAGATGGTGATTAGATGAAGCTGAAACCATACAAACCTTTTTGCAAAAAAAAAAAAAAAAAAAAAAAAGAATTTGATAGGAGTTTTGGCCAAACAAAAAGGCAAGACTGAAACTGGGAGAGGTTATGTGATCAGTAGGCTGTATATAGTGCATTTTGATACTTACATTGGGCGACTATGAAAGTAAAACTTTTAAGCAATTTGAAATCCACTTTTTATTATACTAATTGTTTTTCCGCTTGTGCAATTTTATTGCTATTTTGGGTAATCTTTTAAAAGGATATCCTTGTTCACTATATACTTCAATCATTTCTTTATAACTCCTGAAACATACGTCGTAAAGTTTAAATTCAAATTGTGTTAGGATGCATAAGTGTGTGTAAGTTCATTGTGAATGTGTATTAGTTGTAAAGAAAAAAGTATACTTTGATGTGTTGTCCCCATTTTTGGAATGTTCAATGGCCAAAAGAGGAAACTTTGCAATAGATGTGTAATTACTAGGTACATAGTAAATAATTTACTTGTCCTTGTATGGGTATATGGTGTATGACATATTTTTGTGCAATTAATCTTAACAAGTGTTGACTAAAATAATGTCAACCCGATAATATATACAAAGAATTTAGCTAATATGATCCCAACGATCGATAAGTGTTGTTTCAAATACATCACAACACTTAAACTTAACCAAACTTGACCAAACACGGTCATGGTTTTCGTAGTTTCATTCCACCCAGCCTTATCTCTTCGTTTCTATTTAATTGTCATAGTTGTCAAAAATAAAAATTCCTTTTTATTTGTCGTACTTATATTTTCAAAGCACTATTTTTTGTGTTTTCTAAATCCACCCTTATTTATTAAGGGGTGAAAGAGTGTAAACAACATTGCATTAATTATATTCAAGGGGTGTTATTGTTATTTTGATATTAAAGTGAAAGCATAACTCCTCTCCTTAATATGTGTGCTTTTGCCAATTGCGACAATTAAAAAGGAACGGAGGGAGTATGAAAGCTGTTATGTGTTCAGTCATTAACTACAAATCTTTTAGAACTTCCTTTTTACTATGAAAACTGTTACTTGTTCAGGCATTAACTACAGAGATTATTATATGTTCGAGGCACGTCAGGAAGCCAATATGAATAGAAAGATAAAAGGGATAAGGTCAATGTGGTTCATGGCCCTGATGGTTAATTACCATGATGTCATTCTTTGACATCTTAGAAACTTATGTTTCGATACTTTCGTGTCGATAGACTTATTATACGTTCAAAATGTCGAGTTTTATAGACACATCCTCCTCTTTCAACATAAGTCTTTCATCTGCACTCACCTACCTACCCCTTATCCCTAACACCCACCACCAGGGGCGGATCTTCCTTATCAAGGGAGGGGACACGTGACCCCACTAAGATCCGGGATTTTTTTAGTATTAAAACGATGTAGTTTAAATTTTTTTTTTAAAATGTCGTTTTGTCGTTTAAAAATATAGTTTTAGGTTTCAGTGACCCCACTTGAACAAATTTCTGGATAATAAATACTACCTCCGTCCCAAAATGTAAATCCGTTTGTTGATAGGATTTGTTGCTCTTGAAAGAAATTGGCTATTGATCAATCAGTTTTGGTAGGATATTTTATTGGAAATTTGCAAATTATGTTCCAATTCTAGAGATCTTCTTTCTTTTTTACTTTATTTTTTGTTGGTGACTTTCGGATCTTTCATGATTAAATAAAAAAGAGTAAGTTGGCACTCATTTTTGCTAATGGAAAGGCAATAAAGGACGCGTTCTTATCTATTTTTTTTCCCACTTTCTATTTGTAAGAATCCAGATCCTGTGTGGGGCTTTAAGGACTATGGCTTCTGCCAATGGCTCTGACTTGTCCGCTGAAGTGGAAGTAGATGCATTTAGACGGCTTTTTCCTCTTCAGTTTCATGAACGCCATCATCGTGAATCCATAAGACCTGATGCAAGACCTCTTGAAAAAGCTAGAGATACAACCCTTGCTCTTGGTACTCATACCTTTTTTTAATTTATTTTTTATTTCAGGAGACTTGTGAATCTCTATTTAGGTTTAAGGCCTTTTTCCGTTCTTTTCTAGGGGCTGTTACCTCATCCAATGGATCTGCATTAGCAAAGATTGGTTATACTGTAAGTCTACTGAATTCTGGTGTCTCTTTATTTTCTCTCACTCGTTGAAACTACATATCCCCTCCTTCTGTGGAAGTTAGTTCTTGAGTATGGTAAATCTGATTTTAATACTTTTCTGTAAGTCATCTAAGACTAATCTCGATATCATGTGTGATCATGAGACTATGTTAGCTGCCATTAAAATGGAGGTCATGGCGCCAACTGTAGAGTCACCAGATGAAGGCTGCATAGGTACTAATAATCAGTTTCTTGTCATTGTTTAGCTTCTTTACTAATGTATATGAATGTTGACTTGGTAATATTTGACATTTACACAGCCGTTGATTTTCATATGCCACCAATATGCTCTCTCCCATTGTTAGGCCTGGCAGGCCAGCAGAGGCTGCACCTGTTGTGGCAAAACAGGTTGTCTGATACTATTTTGAGGCAAGTGATAGCATCAGCTTTCTACCTACGGTTTCATGTTTTTGTTTTAACTTTTATCTTATGGAAATGCCAATAGCTAGTTCTTGCGACACATTTACGTATCTTAATCATTATATAGAATAATGCATCAAATGTTGAATATTACTACTCCTTTGAGATATTTGGGAAACTGTATGTTTTGGCATGAAACTCTGCTGGAGCATGCGATTAGTCTTTTTTTCGTGACATTTATGCTAACAATTCTACCTTCTCTATATGTGTAGCTATGTAGACAACAATGTAGTTGTCAATAAATACAGTTGATTAGTATGTTAGTATCTTTACAAATGACTTTTGTGACGCATTGCAGCTCCGGGATGATTGACTTAAAAGAACTGTCTTTGGTCCACGGAAAAGCTGCTTGGATGGCCTACTTGGTGATGAATCTTGATCTTGATGTTTCTTCACTTTTTTGCATGGATCTGTTTACTCGTGCTATTTTGTTGTGAAATAAGTTGTTAATAGTCTTTCAATACTGTGCTATGTTGATGAAATGGAGCAGGACATCTACTGTCTAGATGCTAATGGCTCTCTTTTTGACGCCGCTTTACTTTCTGCAGTTGCGGCTTTTTCAAACTGTAAGTTTTTCTATCCTTAAGTATTCTTCCAACGGTGTTTATAGACTTACCCGTCAGCCATTTTTACCTGATGTACTCACTATGATGTATTTTCATATGATGATGCAGTACAAATTCCTGTTGTTTCTGTAAGTGAAGAAGGAAGAGTTGTTCTTGTTTCTGAAAACAACGGTGAAGGAAGTTTGAAAAGGAGGCTGTGAACAAAGAGAGGAGGAAGCTAAATATGAAGAATATACCATTCTCATTGACATGCATATTACACAAAAACTACATCCTAGCAGACCCTACTGCTGAAGAAGAAACTATCATGGACACTCATTTGACCGTCGTGCTCGATACTTCTGGTCAACTTGTATCTCTTTATAAACCTGGCGGACCGGTTCTGGCAACTACATCAACCATACAGGTGGGTGGTATGATGTTTTTGAATCTTTCCTTTTTCTTTTTCTTTTTTGTCTTTTTTGTCCGTAAATCTGTTGAAACAAAGCTCTAATTACCTTTTTGACTACTATGATCCTAAGAATAAATGTTTTATTCCTACCGACCAAAAAAAAGAGAAAAATTGTTTTTTTTTTTTTTTTGTGAATGCAGGATTGTGTAGCCTTGACTAGACAGAGAGTGAAGGAACTTCAACAAGTAATTGATGGAGCACATTCTGATATGCTTTCTGATATGAACACAGACTGAACAGAAGGGGTAGCCCGGTGCATGAAAGCAATTTCGCCCTATACATGATCCGAGTCCTAGATTATGATTTTGTTTTTCCCTTTAACAGCTGGAAAAAGAATACCGTTTCTTGGAGATTATACATGGTCCGAGTTCTAAATTATGATTCTTTTTTTCCTTTCCCTTTAACAGCTGGAAAAATTGTTTCTTGAAGATTATGTAGGCTCTGATGATGAAAATTATAGTCAGGTTTTCTCTTGTGTAGGGCGCGTTTTGTTGGTTTTCAAATGTTATTGTTTCCTTTTGGAAGGACACAAAGAAACCTTACTTGGCAACGAATGATTTCAGATCCCATGCTAACAGTAGTCTCTTTTTGGTTAGGCATTTGTTAAAGCGCACAACTGATTTACTTTCAGAGCATTCACAAAAATCTTTTGTGGGAGTTGAAAGTGTATTATCGGCCTCTGTAAAATTGAATCAAACCCGAAATGTAATGCTTTGGGATGCATTTAACTTGGGGCATAACATCATATTCACTGAATGCTTTACAAGAGCAATTGTAGAGACCAATTGAATAAGCACTAAATGCTTTATAAGAGCAATTGTAGTGGCCAGTTGAACAAATGAAGTCACCTGCATGAGTAGCTCAGTTGGTTTCGGGTGGTAGATCGCACCTTAGAGATGTAAGTCCGAATCCCAGCCGCAGTGTGCGAGTTTTACTCTTATGGTATGTTTGTTTGGCGAGAACGGAATGAAATGAAATTTTATTTCAATGGAATGAAAAATATCAATTTTCATTCTTTCCAAAAATGGATGGAATGCGATGGAATAAAATGAAAATCGACAAAACACGTAGGTGATTGGGTAAGAGTGGGTGGGTGGTAGGGTAGAATAGGGTAGGTTATGCAGTAGGGTAGGTAGAGTAGGCTTGCGTGGGGTGGGGTAGAGTAGGGTAGAGTAGGTGATGATGGAGTAGAGTAGGTGGTGGGGTAAGATAGGCATATGCGTAGAGCAGGGTACGATGAGATAAGGTTGGGTAAGGTAGGGTAGCGTGGGGGTGATGGGTAGGGTAAGGGTGGGTGGTGGGTAAGATAGGGTGGGTGGGGTGGTGGGAAGGGTAGGGTAAGGTAGGTGGTGGGTAGGGTAGGGTAAGATGGGTGGTGGGTAAGGTAGTGTAGGGTAGGGTGGGGCGGTGGGTAAGGTAGAGTATGGTAGGGGGTAAGATGCGCTGGGTGTGGGGTAGAGCTACCACACTCACCCTACCTAACCTCACCCCATTCTACCGTAGGGTAAGATGGGTGGTGGGTAAGGTAGTGTAGGGTAGGGTGGGGTGGTGGGTAAGGTAGAGTATGGTAGGGGGTAAGATGCGCTGGGTGTGGGGTAAAGCTACCACACTCACCCTACCTAATCTCACCCCATTCTACCTAACCCCATCCATTCCACCATATCCTACCTTATGAATCATATCATACCCTATCCCACCCTACCTTAATCCGCTACCTTGCCCTACTCATTACTCAATGTGTACATTTTATATAATTTGTTTCATTCCATTCCTTAACATGCCAAACGCAGTAATGGAATAAATTTAATCCATTCCATTCATATGATTTTATTCCATTTCATTCTATTTCTGCATAACAAGCATGCCATTAGAGTGACTCCTTATGGGCACCGGGTCCAGTTCCTCCCACTTAAAGGGTCTGCTGAGTCACCATGATTAATCTCTTCACCATTTTGCTGGGTCGGGGTGGAGGGCCCTTGTGGGCGAGGGGTTTCGCATTTTGCATATTGGAACAAATGAAGTCTATTTTAATGTGGGTACCACTAAATAGATATGAACGGTAGTTTAATTCAAATCAATCTCCGTAGTAGCTTCAATTTAAATTTTAAAGCAAAATCAAAAGAAAAGAAAGATAAATCCGGTGAAAGAAATTTGAGAGAGGTGAGAGAATTTTTTTAAAAAATTTAAAAAATGGAGTCTAGATGTCTATCTATTTTTGGAGACTATATGGCATTAATATTTTTCAAATCCATTTTTGAGCCATTAGAATATAACAACAATATCAACGCCTTCAAACTTAATTTGTTTCTGCAACTTAGTTCTATTATCTTTTGCATAGCTGTAAATGTGTTATTGAACTCTTTTTGTACACATTCTTATAAATAAAGATCTCCTTTTTCAACCAATAATATCAACGCCTTCAATGATTTGCCTTCCAAAATCATTGATTGCAGTGTAGATTGCTTCTATTTTAAAACCACTACAATTACACTAATAAACATATTAGATTTTGGAATGTAAAATTTTACAAGGCACTACAATTGCTCCAATAAACATCTTAGATTTTGGAAAGTAAAGTTTTACAACAAGCACATATTCAGTTTATAAAAAATCTCCACCACAATTCTCTTATTCAAAAGAAAAGTTGGTTGCACTTCTCATCTCAAATAAAAATGTCTATTACCTTAAATTAAATTCTTAATAATTTGAATTTTACATGACTGGCAGCTATGATGACCCAACTCAGGCCAGTACACATAATAAAGCAACAATCCATAAAAAAATGATTCACACATACACTTGGGCAAAATTGGAACACAGAATCCTCAAATATCCTCCTGGCTTTGCATTAGCTATGGAGGAATAATTCATAAATGCCACATCTCCCATGCCTTTAACTAACAACTATACATTTCTTTTTTGACATCTAAACATCATCTGGAACCGTTGATTTGAACTACTACTCATAAAGGATCATCCAACAGAACCCGCGCATGTTTGTAAAGTGTTCACACCCCACGGCTTTAAAGAAATTGTCGTATGGACTTGATGCAGGCACTGGAAAAAATTCTTGTGTCCATCACTGCATCCAACAGAACCCACAGATGTTTGTACACTGTTAACATCCCGCGGCTTTCAAGAAATTGTCGTATGGACTTGATGCAGGCAGCCTGAAAGACTGAGGGTTATGGCGGTATTCAGCAGCACAGAGTGTGGGCAGAGGACCCGACCGCTTTCGTATGAACTACAACTTCATTCTGGTCGACAAATGGATGGATTCCAGGCCTGCTGATTCGCATCAATTATATCTCAACATTGTATCTTAATATTTTTTTCTCTCACTTTTTCAATGCAAATATTGCATTCTTCCGTTCTTAAGAAAGAGACGTCCTCGCCAGGACTCTACAAGAGGATTCTAAAGATGCCCCAAACGCTTTTCATGATCGACTCTGATTCTACATCTACGTCAGGTCGTTGAGCAGTTTCGTCTGATAGTCTGCTACGATATTACTAGTAAACACCCGGAACCGATGTATGTCACACAACTTGAGCCATAATTGATCTAATAATAACTATATAGACACATCATCATTTTCATTTGACCTTTAATGATCAACCCAAGTTATCCAAATTCATTATTACTCCATCTTATTTTATACTTTTTAACTCATAATTCTAACGTCGAATCTCACAAAAAGACAATAAACTTGTTTTGAAAATGAAAGTACATCACTAATATATATTAGCAAGTTATAAAATTTCACTTATAAAATTTGTTCACCGTGCCATAGTGGAAACGAGAAGTTATTGTGTGGTGTCCCTACACGGTGTGGAGACATCGTGTGACACCTTACACACCAACATTAAACTGTCTGGTTCTGATCGTTTCACCCGTCACTTCACCTCAAATTCCCTCACCACACAATAACTTCCCAGTAGAAACATGTATTTTTGGTAACCAAAAACTGTATGGCAGTCGATAATCACCAAAGTCAATATAATTATGTGATCTCATGGATAATTGTGCATATATATATATATATATTAATTCTCAATCATAACATCAATATTAATTTTAATTGTCATTAACCATCGAGATTCAAACCCGAATACTCCATATTAAAAGGTCACGATAATTATCACCAGACCATTGTCCCATTTGCCCGAATCACATTGGAAATTTTGAAAAAAAAGAAAAGAAAATAAACAAAGAAGTACATATTTGCTGGACCCAATCAGTAATAGTACATGGGGGGCATGTGCGTGGTGGGCGGCCATTACTGTATTTGATTGGATGAAACTCTGTCTTCACAGCTCATTTTGTTTTGCACCCTTTTATTCCAAGATTCTTTCTTCTTTCCTTCTTTTAAATTGAATTGTGTTGCATCTCCATCTTCTTTGCAGAAGCACACAGCGGCAAAAGAAAATCGGAAATTCCGAAAATACCTTTTTGGGTTTTAATTAATTAATTGCCGCTGCAATAAAAAATTAAAGCATCAATGGAGATGATGAGAGCTTATTTGTTGATGGTTATCGCCGCCTTTGTTTTCACATTGCTCATTCCCTCCATTGATGCTCATTCTCATGCCCCTGCCCCCGCACCTGCTGCCACAAGCGACGGTCTGCTCATTTCTCTCTTTTTTGTTTTACTTTTTATTTATTTATTTATAAAAATAAAATTAATCCTCATACGAATATTATAGTACTATCAACTATCAAGTTAGATACATGCATCTAGGGGGGTAAAAATGAGTTAAGTTGTTTATGAGCGGTTCGTGTTTGGTTCGCTTTTTTGTTCGAATAATTCGGTTTGAGATTTAATGAGCCCGACTCGAATATTGCTCGAGTAATAAACGAGTCAATCTTAAGTATTCTAATACTCAACTCGTTAGCATGTTAGCAAGCTCGAATTAAAAATACGAAATATGTTTTTTTTTTTATTTTTATGTTTTAGTACTCTTGTTTATATGAGTTAAATCGATAATATATATGTTTTATTTAAGAAATAATTTTGCTTACCAAATCTAGTTAAAATGTAGTAATATAAGAAGAATTTTTCCATTAGATAATTGTAGATACTCTTTTGAAATGAAAAACTTGTTTGTTTAACACGAAACAAGTTCAAATTCAGCTCGAGTTTGGGTCTGATTCAAAAAATTCTCGTGATCAAGTTTAAATTCAATAACAATGTCTAGCTCGTACTCAAACTTGATTTAGTAACATTAATATTGTACAATCAACTTTCTATTTGAGTATTTTATTTTATTTTTTAATTTTTTTTTTGTGAAGAAAGTAGCATAGAGATTAATGGATGTAAATGGTGAAATGTGTGTAAATAATGCAGGGGTGGCAATAGATCAAGGAATAGCATATTTGTTGATGCTTGTAGCCCTGGCTCTCACCTATATCATTCATTGATGTTTAGCTTCTCCTCCATCGGCACAACTTTTTTTCTTTTCTTCTTTTCCATTTCATTTGTTGTAAAAATGCAAAATTTCAAGTCCTTTTAAATTGTGCTATTATTTTATTTTTGGTATAAATGGGATTGAATCGAAGACCAAGAGTTTTTATTGTTTCTGGAAATGTTTCTATATTTATATTTATGATGGTGAAATAGAGTTTGTAATAAGTAATAACTAGACAAACACTTACATTCAGCATAGGAGGGAGGAACGATCGTGTCACAATGAATAAATGATATAAAATATTGATATTGATCAAGATGTCAGCTCATAATAATCGAAAATGCAAAAATGTATTTTTCATTTGTTACGAGCAACCGTTTATCAACATTCAACAGTAATTATAGAGATTTCATTAGTTAAATAAGCATCGCAATATTGTCTATCCGGACAAAACTCTTGAACATAATAAAGTCCACACGGAGACACAACACAGGCATAGCAAAGACTCTAGTTTTGAAAAACAAAATCTACGATTAGATCATTTTACATTATGAATATGCAGGAAGTATAACAAAAACAAGGAACAAAAGGCACAACAATGTGTTGAATGCACACTTCTCTTATAAAAGTGTTCCAAAACTTGTGAATCACAAGTTATAATGGAGTGTTAGCTCATAAGTGATAATTGTAATGTTTGATATCATCATTAGTATCTTAATCTTTAGAATGGGATGGACAATGATAAAACATTATTAATCAGATCAGACAAAACAGTAAACACAAACAAGAAAATAGATTAGGACCAAAAATAAGTAATCAGAACTTCCATGTCTGTGTATCCATCCACCAAGATAAGCAACAGAATATAAAATTAAAAATAAAAATAGCCAGTGCCTTTCTTCAAATAAATTTGCTTAAACTTAAAAAAAGACAAAAACATCATTCCTACTTAATCTGTCATTCGTCCCGGTGTTCACTTCTCTGATGAATTCGGCCCTCTCTTCTTTCCAAAACCAACAACTGCAACAACAACAAAATAAATCATTCACTGATACACAGTCTTGTAATGAAAAGCCTTCACAAAAAAAAGCTTCAAGATACTTGTGAAAGAGAAACAAGCAAGGGCTATATAACCCAACAATTTCATATAGATAACAGATTTAACATGGAGGCTGCAATGAGTTTGAATTGGGATCCTTATGTTGTGAGTTGTGACGCCCATTCAGTGCACAGTGCTGTGAAACTGTTCACAATACAGGTTTCTGTAAAACTCTCCAACATGATAAGTAGTCTGCGCCTACCGTTACAAAGGTTGAACATTGCCTTTTTATTGCTGTATAATGTTTCTTCTATCAGGCCAAGTGAAACTTGAAAAGAAAAGAAGAAACAAATAATGTCCAAGAAGTTGAGAAAAATATAGATATGTTTTCCACAACGTTGATATGGTATGTTTTCATACCATTTCGGAAACGACATTGCATGCCTTTCAATAAAGTTTCATACCATTTTGTAGCATTAGTACCTTTTTCATATCATTTCCAAACATGCGTACCCTCTTTGTACAATCTTTTTAGCTATTTTGTAACGATTGTGTAGCTATTTCATTAAGAAACCATAGATCAACTACTTTCAAGGCATATTTTTTCTAAGTTTCTTTTCTATCAACAACTGAGCTGCTAAACTGAAACTCTTTTGGCATATACAAGCAGAGAAAACCCTAGAACTTGTATTCACAGCTATGAAAAAATTGTACTACACACATATGATACATATTCAGCATAAAATAGAGCAAACAATTGAAAACTAAAGCCTACCTACAACGTGAACTAGTTCTGAACATATTTCTTATTTATTATGCAACCAAACAACCAACAATAATCCAATTAACACATTAATATCTGGTGAAATAATATAAGAGAAAGTTTCAGTTACCGGCGGTGACAAATCGGCGATTGTATTGCATCCGTTTGTGAGCACGGCCACGGGGCTTCTTCTTCTTGTCCTGTTTGGCTACCTTTGGGGTCTGACCTCTCACCTTTCCGGCACGAGCCAAAGATCCGTGAACCTTACCTGAAATGAATGAATCAATCAATCAATCGACGGCGACAACCATCAGATGCGAAACAGGAATTGAAATCCGCACGAATCGATTGAATTAATAATCGAAATACTCCACATACCCATGGTTGAAGATGCTGAGGAAACCTTCGCTTCTGTCTGCTGCTGCCACTGATCAAATGAGGATATGCTCTCAGCGCTAGGGTTTGGCAAATGGCTCTATGTATGTACGTTGATGATTTCTTATGTTATGTGTGGGCTTTGGGCGTAGTAGCCTACAAAATACAAAGCCCATTCGAGTTTGGATGTTGGCCTGCTAATTTTGACATGTTAGATTTTTGACAAGTGCCCATTATCGTGATGATCGTTAACATTGGTTTAGTTTATCGTACATAATTGATTAGCACACCAACATAAAGGACATAACATTTTGTCGCTGTACAATTTCACCTCATCAGTTATGGTCAATACTTCATTAATCTATATGAGTCGTATTGTGATAATTGGTGTAGACATGCCACATTAATAGGTAAGAGTAGCACCATGAATCATGATTAATGATACACTAGCGGACCGGACCATGCTTTGCATGGTGCGTGCCCTCGAGTTGTTGTTTTTTGTTACGAATGTATTGAGCTGCATCTAGTTAATTTTATTTTCCTACTGTATGGACCTTGTTGGTTTGATTGTGATGTCATTCTTAGAAAGAGGAAATTTTTTTTTTTTGGTTGCAACTTCAAAACATAATGTTGGTTAAATTTTTTTTACATAGCAAAATAATTATGCTGAGTTTTTAGCAAAATGTTTGATTACATCTTTAGGGCGTAACCTTGATCACTTGTTTTTCTCCTTGATCACAAAATGATTTCGTAGGAAAACTTGAGCTGGACATTAAGTGACTTGCATTTAGTCGGAACTGTCTTCAGGTGTCTTTCACTTTCATCTTTTTCAATGGGCTGATTGGTGTCCCATCTGTTGATGAGGACGTGTTCTGGGTTCCAATTTCTGAATTTAACACACCACCTTTCTCTGCCTTTGCTTTGGGATGTTCTTCTGCATTTTGGGCAGCCAAAGGTTTGAGTTGAGAACCTATGAGACAAAAATTGCGTTTAGAATTGGTTTTAATGTTTTAATGTGTTGTTCACTATCCCAGGCTGTGTGTTTGTTGTTTGTGTGCACATGTTATTTCTATTACCTGTTGCTTCAAAGATGTTCTCGTTGGTTTTGTATCATGTGATGTGCTCCAGGTGTTTGGTCTTTGCAGGGAATTGAAGTGTATCTCTTTGGATTGTGTATTTAGTAGCATTTTCGGATGTATCCTTGCGTTGTGCCCGCAATTGGACATGGAATTGAAGGTCCTCGTAATGCCTGTTGGTCTGCTTCAGTAGTGCGTGCATTTCCTGCGTGAAATGATATTTTTTTTAGATACCTGGCATATTTTGTTTATCTTATCTAATTTGGAGAAATGTAGTGTGTACCTCTGTGTTAAGTTCTGCTAGTTCCTTTGTTGTTTTCCCCAGCAGTTCTTCGGCGACTTTGTCAAACATTGTGACTCTAATGGAACCTGATTCGTCAGTTATAGTCGCATTTAGTTTGCACCTGTGGATAAAAGTAAGAATGCATCACAAATAAATACACTATCTTGGTACACTATAAAACAGAACCACATAGGAAATAAATTGAAAAACAAACAAACAAAACGCCAAAAAAATAGATGAATTGAATTACAGGCATACAAAACGCAAAGAATAGAACCTCAAAAAACACAGCTATGCAAAAGCTTAAGAATATCAACAAATTCGTACACAAGAAACCGAGAAATATTAGGAGAAAAGAGAAGCCGATTGCCTATGAGTCACTCTAATTGATTAAAACCAACATGCAAATGAGAGAGAGGTAATTAGAGGCAAAGAACAAAACAACAAACACACATCAAACATGACAACCATGCAATGGGCAAAATTCCTGTGAGAATCACGAAAAATAACTACAATTGAAGCAAGTACGTGGACAACTGAACGAAAGCTCGAGCAATAATTTGTGTTACCTTATTTCTGCAATTCGGTTTCCGCAGCAGTTGAAGCAGTAATACGTTTCACCAGGGTCAGCTGTGATCAAGTACATGCATTTAGGGCAGGCACTGTATGTAAGTTGTTGGTGTGTCCTATCAACTGTCAAGCATATCTTCACCCATGGATTCTGTTTTTATTTTGTGAGTAAGGGTGTCAGGTGACATTGTTATATTTACTAAACTTATATTCAATGTACATCTTGTTTGAAATACTTAAAGAATTGAATAGCTATTTTACCTTTCCATTAGGATTTATCTCGGTAAGGCGGACAATCTTTTCATTTGGGGAGTAAGCTAGCAAGCTTTTAAACGTTTCACGAGTTGGAGTCCTTTCCGTATTGTTGATCACAATCATGTGGTCACTAACCCTCGCATTTTAATTTGATAAGCTTGGTTCCACATAAAATTTGTTTGTTTTATATCTTGCTTTTGGCTAAATAGAGTTGTATTAACGTAAGGATTGTAATTTAGGTTCCAAAAGTATATAAAGAAGAATGTTTACATACCATTTTTTGAACTCACATGCCTGGGCAACATCAGGGTTAATTGCTATCATAGTTGCTGGAGTCGTTGCTAAATCGAGACCTGTTTTTTTGGATAAGCAACAGCTTAAGTGAACTCATGATAAGTTATTTATGTGACTGGAAAACATGCAGCAGTTCTGTATGAATACCTGTGAACGTGGACGCTATCAAACCTCTAGCCAGCATAATAGGGTGCTCATCTTTCATTTCTAACAGCTGTGTTCCTTGACGGTTGACGAAGTTTTCCCAGAGTGTAAGAGTGATTGGACGTAACCTGCATTTCATATGTGTTAGAATTTAAAAAATAACTTGCATACAGAGAAAATATCAAACTATCTTTGTTTCTTACTCTTGTTGCATTATGGTGCATTGCAGTAAAGTCCTTCCATATTTTGTTTTTTCCCTAGGCGGTTTTACATCCAGGAGTACGGCAAACAAATCTGCATATAGAGTAAATATTTTTAGCTGTTATTTTTGCTGCAAAAAATAAAATGAATGAATTTTTGATATGAGTTTGAGTTATCTTTACCAACTCTCTTGTCTGTTCCTATGGTGTTAATCATTTCTGTGCAGCTCATGTAAGGGATCTTGGGGTAAGGGATCCTTTCCTCTTCGATGGTCACTTGTTTTATGAATGTTGGTCTACCTATGTTCCACTGCATTGTCATTCCTGGACAATTTTTAAGGAATCTGTCTTCTATGGGACTTACACCTGCTCCTGCCATGTAGTATGTGTTGAACAATGAGAGGTATCCTTATACACATCTATGAAACCATCCCACAAGACACCTTGCACTTTGTTCCCTCGCAAAGACGAAGGAAAAGCCTTGTAATAAAATCATGTTGTTAAAGAATCTATTTGCGTTATATTTTTAGTCAAGCCAAACGTTAAATGAAAGTGGTGTTGTATTGCAAATGTGGGCTGTAGTATTGGGAATTAAATACACTATATTCTGTAAGATAAATCTTTGGAGGACATGTTGTTTAATATAAATTTAATGTGGACCAAAACCAAAAACAAACTGTAGATTTCTCTGTGAATTTAATGAGATTAAATAGGTTGACTCATGTTGGAAAGCCACAATGTCAAGGGCACATTACCAAATGAGATCAATAGGATTAAATGCAATAACCTAACTAATATTGGGAGGTGGAAAATTTATGGTTGCGAGATTAAATATACAAATTGAGGACCGTAAATATTAAATAAACAATGTATATCTCCATCCCAAAACAGGAAAACTCTATAAAAAGGGTGAATAGCAAACCATATTGTTAATACCATAGGCAAAATAGTATATAACCAGGTTACAACTACAGCAGCGGCACATCTTCAAATAAATAATGGATTTCCAGGCTGCGTATCCGACACTGCTGTATGAGGTCGCAGAGAACAAGTATGAAGCATATCGCTACCGCTATCCCAACCTAAGGATGATGATTCTTCAATAAGGCATGAAGAAGTCGCAAAGGTTGGTTCCTACCAGATCATGCGGTGAAAAGTATTGCAAACCAAAGGGACCGAATTGAAAAGAGCTTGCACAAGTCAAGGGAAGAACTTAAGAAGCAAAGAATCTATGGTAAGGAGCAAGAGAGGCTTGCAGAGATGTGGAAGGAGAAATACGTGTTAGCGAGATGAACATCGAGTAAAACCAAAGAAACCCGAAGATGGGAAGTGAAGGAAATGAGACGCAGAAAGTACAGATTCGGGCCGGACAACCTCGGGAATGAGGCTATGGATTAGACCGTAAAGGCAACAGAAAGTGTCTTGCCTAATTAGAGACTCAAACCGAAAGTAGAAGTATTCAATTAATGTAAAATCGTTGTCTAATGTAATGATAGGGTAATCTATAGCAACATGAGAGTTAGAAAAGGCATAGAGCCTAACACTACCTCTGGTTTGCCTAATAAAAATCTAATTTGGCGTAAATTTCATAGTAAAAAAAACAACAATGCATCGCGTATCATTGTTTGTATATGTGAGCACAATGAAAATTAGTAATACAGTGTCTTAAAGCACCAAAACAGCATAATAACACGCATATGTTAAACTCCAAATTGTTCCGTGAAATAAATCTGAACTACAACTTTAACTGTATGGTATAGAGGTAAACACATGTTCTGCCAAGTAAAATAAATATCTCATTTGGCGTAAAGCTCCGGAGAAAACAGAACCACATCGGACCACATATCATTGTTCTTACATGCAGGCATAATCAGACCAAACATCAAATTGCCTTAAAGCACCAGAAACGCATAAAAACCTGGCTATGTTAAACTGCATTTTGTTCTGTGTAATAAATATTTATTGTGTTAACGCATATTAATATTTGAAGTTATTCCTAAGGTGGCAAAGAGCTGGATCGAAATGTAGTGACCTTTGTTCTACACAGACCATTGACTGTAAAATTAGATTACTGTATGCCTAATGAAATGTGGAAAGGGCAAGGAGTACTGGAATCTGTTGTTATAGGTGTACCTCTTTGTCTACAAGAACCATTTTTTGTAGACGCTTGCCTGGTTTTGGGTTCATGATGTTCCCTTTTTCCAGCACAAGGACTTTGCATTTCCAAACCGTGTCTCGCGCGCGGATATCTGGAATGAGAAGTTCTGGGGCCATTTCCTGTAGGCTGACATCAGTATGAGTGTATTAGTTCATTGCATATATTTAAATGTTTATGAGAACAACAATATTAAACGAACGTGGAAAAATGGTTTGACTATACATGTCAGCCAATTGGGGAAAAAAAAGGGCAATACAGGATGCATCTAAAACCACACATAGCTCTCTGTAACAATCGGTAAAATGAGACAAATGTGTATTTGTTTCCTATAAAGGAGTACGAAAAATAACATAAAACGTGTCATACCGTTATCTCGTGATTATTTCAGGGAAGACAATGTTAATTGTTTTGTTTGTATTTGATGCCTCATCCATGTCCGGCGGGACTATAAGCACCTTTACAGAGCTTGATTTTTTAGCTCTCGACAAGGCGACATAAAGCTGTCCATGCGAGAAAACCGGGTCTCTAAGGTAAACACCAACACGATCAAGTGTCTGTCCTTGAGCTTTGTTGATTGTCATTGAAAAGCATAGTCTAACAGGAAATTGGTACCTCTTGAACGGGATTCCAGATTTCCGCTCTTCGTTTGAGGCTTCGAGAGGTATCCTGTGTAAAATGGTCTCTTCCCCGGAGTTTGGTCCACTGGCTATCCTAGCGACAATCGTATAAGACCTTAATTCTTTACAAACTAATCTGGTTCCATTGCATAATCCAGCTGTAGGGTTCATGTTTCTCAGTAGTATAAGGGGGCTATTCAGCTTTAATTCAAGTCTATGCGGTGGCGAGACTACTTGAGTTAAGCGTGTTCGTAAAATCTTGATAGTCCCCTTGCTGTTGTTGGTCTATAGCAACATCAGTACTATAGTACGTAGTAAGTTCTCCAGGTAGTTTCCGTAGCATGTTTGAATTGATATCATATACACACTTGTTTGTCGGCGCGAGTAACCCTCTGCCTACAATCAGCGCAGGATCGTCTTTAAAAATCGATATGTCCGGGTACACAAACTGGATAAGACTCTGAAGTGAATCCTCAATGCTCGTATACGGAATAACCATATTTGGGGGCAGTTTCACATAACCATCTTCGTCTTCAGTCGTGTTCCATTACCTATTTGTAGTAGATATTCAAAGTGAAATCGTGGTCATGTAGAGCACGATGTTTTCGATGAAGTTCTATTCTTCGGAATGAATTCTATAGAGGGGAACTAATCAGGCAAGAGTCAATTTGTTGATGCCTTGTGGAGTTTGTCACAACAGGCAATATCTGTCGGAAATCGCCACCGAATACCACAACCTTATTTCCAAAAGGCTTGTCAACATCGTTATGTCTTTGAGCATTCGAGAGAATGCCTCGATGCACTTTCGGTGCGCCATTGGGGCCTCATCCCATATGATCACTTTGCCTCACGCAAAGCAACCTTGCCAAATCGATCGTTTACTTACATTCGCTATCCGATTCTCATCGGTATGGAGTGGAAGTTTGAATCGTGAGTGCGCAGCTTCTTCCCCAGGAAGAATGGAAGTCTGCTATTCCAGTATAGCGCGTGGCAATCGCCACATGGTTGAGTACTACAAGGATGCAAGAATGGTCCTGTATAAGAAAGTTTTTCCTGTTCCACCAGGCCCGTCAACGAAAAAAACAGCTGGTTCGTTTGACAGAGCTTTCTCCATGATTGCATCGTAGGCCTGACGCTGTTGGTTGTTTAGATTAGTAACATTTTCAAGGTCAGCCTCAGGTATTTGTATGTTCCTCTCATGCTCTAACTCCTTCGATGCATCGATGTTCCGATATACCATGTCAGCTTCTGGTCCCAAATCATACTGGCAAAGCTTTTTGCCCATATCGTCTAGGAGGTAGAGTATGTCAGAGAGTGCTCTTTTACGAGCACTGGATTCACCTATGCAACCTACGCCTTGGATCCTCATATAGTCTTCACACATATACTTAGAGTACTTATGCCATATGTCTTTTGGTTGAGCTGGTGTACAATGAACTAATATAGAAGCAAAAAGACTACACAACTGTCTTGGCATTTGGTAGGAGACCGCCTCATCCAAACATCAGTACAAATCTAAGTCCGTTGCAAGTAAACCGCGTTGAAGTGCAGCCTCTCGGAAGGTCGGATACACACGACCTTCAAATGTGAGTAGGTCGTCAAAGGATTGTGGACCGTGAATGTGATTCAGCAATAAACGCAGATAGTATCTTTCTCCTTCCGATGGTGGCACTGTGTTGATACGGCCAACAACTTTCCCTCTTTTTCTTTCATTCCAGAATCTCTTTCCGCTATCCCACACGAAAAATTTTGGGAAGTCTTTATATAGGCAGCCCAAGGATTGAGCTTTCATATTATTTTTATTCATGTGGAAAAACTGAGTCAGCATTGTCTTCGAAAGGAAGCTATTAGAAACAACATCTGAAAGGTCTGCATCAACAGAGAATGACACACTATAGTTGTTCGGCAAGTGGATCTGTAGACCTATCACAGAGGGATGTATTTCAAACAGCGGGAAAGAAAAAAGGCGCCACGCAGCCTCCGGTGGAGATACCCACCTTCCCTTTTGATATTCATGGATCTCATCCTCTGTAGACGAAGTAGAAACCTGGAACGCTATCCTGTCTGGCCCCTTGTAGATATACTTGTATAAGTATTTCACCAGCTTGATTGTCGAGCATACCTCTACATTTATGTGACATGCTTGTATCTTTCAGAGATATGGGTTGTAGGGAACAATCCATCTGTTATCTGTGGGGTGACCTCTAACAATAGCTGACAACCCTGAATCTCGCCGTCGATACAAAGGGTAACTGTCTTCGCCATGTGTTGTGTGATCTGAAAAATTCCTAGGATACCTGTTTTTGCATAAGTTATTTCGCATGCATGGGCATTTCATGTTGAGTGATCCACATGGACCATGGATCATATGTTTGGTAACCAATGCAAACAACTCAGGATCCTTGTCGGGGTCTGGAAGCTCTGCACTAATGTAGCGATCGTAAGCCTCAGGGTTTACAGGTTTGGATTCAGGATCAAGTATAATAAGAAGGTGCACATGTGGTAGGCCCCTCTTTTGAAACTCAATTGCGTACATGGAAGCATTGGGGCTACCAAATATGTGATCTGTCAATAGATCCTTTTTCAACAACTCAAGCTTCGATTTGAATACACGTGAGAGAAGGTCGGGCCTGTTCTGAGGCAGCTCTCCAGGCAGCAAATGGCTTGTTATTTCCTCCCACGCTGAGTTACATGTCATAGTTATAAAGAAATCTGGGCGGCCAAATTGCTGCACAAGAGCCATAGCATCTAGGTATCGCTTTCTCATATCCCGTGGACCTCCCATAAACGAAGGGGGGAGGATATTTTTTTTCCTACAGCTGAAGCCGAGGTAACGCCATTACTGATGCTGTCAAGAAGACCTTGCAAATGTTCAGTTCTGATCTCTTTTTGCTGTTTCCTCACATAGTCAAGTCTACAAGATTCAACTTTCACAAACATATCAACAATATACTGTTGTAATAAACGGCCACCATGTAGCAATCCAGATTCGTCCGACTCTCTCATCTGCAGCTTGTAGCAATAATATTGTCTACATGAAACAATATTTCTCTTGCGTTGGCCACGAGCCATCGCTGCAACAACAATATTGCAGTTTGAGATTCTGCTAGCTCAGATTCGTAAACGACAACTGGAAAAATATTTTTAAAACAAATACCTGACTCCTCGGCAATAACTAATGCCTCTGCACTCGCACATTCCTGCGGATCAACTCCGGACCCTGAGTTGTATTTATATATACGTTTCCTCAGGTTGGGCGGTAGCTTTTCAATACCAAAATGCCAACCACTTTCACCGCTAGCAAAGAACAATGGGTATTGAAATGCATCGTAGGATGCAAAGTTGTGAGATATTGTAAAAGGAAGTGCATCTTTTGCATAAATCTGGATGTGACATTGAGGATAGGTATCTGTCTCATCCTCTAGTGATAGTATAGCTGCAACGTCATTACTTGTAGGCTCATTGTATACCCTTTGATCAAGCTTAGGGGAGTTTACGAAGCAAATCTTGTGTTGGGATAAATCTTCAAAATCCTTCAATTGCTTTAGAAACACAACATAAGGATTGGCTCAGTAAAATGTCCAATGACTTTACGAGTATTGTGCGGTCTAAACGTGAGGAAAGTGTCATGCGTTGGTCTAGCTCACCTCACCATCGCACGCTGTGTACAATGTAAGTTCTAGGAGGAGCCTCGAGAAGATTGCAAGGCGCAACTTATGATACACCTTGCCTTGAACACTAAAAGTATATATACCTTGGCGATTTTTCATTAACTCGGGATCTGCTTTTGCGCCAAAAGTGGTGAATGCAAGATGGTTATTGTAGGTGCGTACGTAGCGGTGGCGAATTGAATCCTCATCTAGAGACGTGAAGAGCCGTAGAAGTTCTTGCGGCATACGAGCAGGCGCAAGTCTAACCTCTCCCTCAGAACAGCAAAAAGAAGGTGGCTCACGGTGAAAGCGTTTCGCTGTACAATACTCGCAATCTACCGCATCAGGAACTATAGATTGGTATTGTGCTCGCTGACCGTAGGCCGCATGATCGGGATGCATGAGGTGCGCGGACCACGCCGCTCATTTCTCCTCCGTGGAAACACGAAGGATCAATCTCAAAGACAAGATGATCGGCTCTAAAGGCCGATCTACTCAAGGTTACCGATTCCATAGATGTAACAGTTGGCCTGAGTGAGACAACAGAGAAGAAGGCCTGGGGAACAACCATCGGCGGAAGCGGCACTGTTTGGTTTCAAAGGCGTCGACAAAATCGTAAGACTTGACTGTTTCTATCCCTAAAAGAAGGGCTGGAGTATCCCAGGCATGGAACACGAGGATTGACCTATATAACATTCGGCACCAGAGGAAGACACTATGTCGCCAACACATGACAAGGTGAACTGTGGTCGGGCCGCCGCCAACCAAGATGTGCAAGTCGCGCAGAGGCGTTTACAAAGATAACGCATACGCCTGCGTCTTAGCAATTCATCCTTTCTTTCAGGAGGCATTCTAGCATAAGCCTCCCTCCTCTTCTCATTCCTCGAAGCCAATCCATCATCATTCATTTCCCCTATAAAATAGCATGTTCAATAAGGGTGCTAGAAACTAACTACGACACAGCGTACATCTAGCAGCAACAGAAAAAGGCACAGGCAAAAACTCCCAGAGAATTTCACTTCCAATGATAAGGAAGGAAGACCAAATGTCGAACATGTATCCTTTGCTACAACTTAAACGTAAAGCCACATAAGGCCTCCTAAGCCTCATTGAATTCCAGACATGAATAAATGCAGAACTCACATCATCTACACTATAGAGCACAACGAAAGTGGCACTTGTAACAAACTATATACAAAGAATGGCACATAGGGGCCACCATATTGGGTCAAAACTTATATCACAAAGGCCAAAAGGTAACCCAAATGTAACTGTAGCTAAACATACCCAGAAATTACACACAAAGGGGCGGAAAAATTTTAAACATAAAGGACAGGAACTTGTGGCTAACATAAAATCTAAAAGCACATATAGATCAAACCACACAAAAGTAATAGACCTGAAATTTTTTTAAAAAAAAAAAGGAAAATACCTGCGTGCAAGAAATCTAGAAACCGGAAGGCGGAGCTGCACACCACAACCAAACAATAACTGCAACAACATCAATCCCGAAAGCACAAGGTTAGGATACAACATGACATAAAGACCACAAATCTAACGACCTCACAGCCACACTGACCACTTTTAGAACCTTTATACAACAATGCAAGAGAAGCACAGGCACAAATCAACAGGAGAAGCATTTTTCGTAAGCTAAACAACAGCAGGAAGCATCGAAGAACACGTAAAGGAATTTGAATAAATAAACCGCAAATATTTTACAACCAAAACAACAAGAAGAGCACATGCAATAAAAAAACTCACTCTATCTTAACGAATAACACCTATGAAGAACAGGCCTATGATTCCAAAAAAACACTATCCTGGTACACTCTAAAACAGAAACGCAAAGGAAATAAATTGAAAGAAAAAAAAAATAAAGACCCAAAAAATAGATGAATTGAATTACAGGCAAACAAAACGCAAATAATAGAACCCGAGTAGATGATTAAACCCCAACATGCAAATCAGAGAGAGGTAATTAGAGGCAAAGAACAAAACAACAAACACACAGCAAAAATCATACCCATGCCAGATACTAAAAACTAAGCAGCAATGTCAATAAAATTTGGAATTTTTTACAGGCAATGAAGACAGTCCATTGGGAACGCCAAACAAACCCAGCAGAAATGCGGACGCAAGAAATCAAGCTATGGGCAAAATTCCCGTGACAATCGTGAGAAACAACTACAATGAGAAACAACTACAATCGAAGGAAGTACCTGGAGAATCCAACGAAAGCTCGACCAAGAAAATTCAGCAGAAGCAGCACAGTAAGTATGCAAAAGGTCTCCCATGGATACAATTAGAAGATTTATATAGTGAACAGAAAAGAAGGCGGTGGTGCGTTTGAGATCGACTGAGTGGGATTGAAATGAAATCATTGGCAGGAGGCGACGGTGGGAAAAAAAAAAAAGAAACCGACAATATTTACCGCAAGAAAAGACACGACCATAAAGAATTGCCAAGGAAATAAACGACCAAAACGCATTAATTGTCCGTATTTAATAGAGTGCACGCAGTTCTTCCCCCAGGAAGAATGGAAGCTGCTATTCCAGAAGTAGCAGTGGCAATCGCCACATGGTTGAGTACTCTAAGGGATGCAAGAATGGTCCTGTATAAGAAAGTTTTTCCTGTTCCACCAGGCCCGTCAACGAAAAAAGCAAATTGGTTCGTTTGATGAGCTTTCTCCATGATTGCATCGTAGGCCCGACATTTGTTGGTTGTTTAGATTAGTAACATTTTCAAGGTCACCTCGTGTATTTGTATGTTCCTCTCATGCTCTAACTCCTTCGATGCATCGATGTTCGATATACCATGTAAACACCGTCCCCAAATCATACCGGCAAAGCTTTTGCCCATATCGCTCAGGAGGTAGAGTATGTCGAGAGTGCTCTTTACGAGCATTTGGATTCACCTATGCAACCTACGCCTTGGATCCTCATATAGTCTTCGCACATATACTTAGAGTACTTATGCCATATGTCTTTTGGTTGAGCTGGTGTACAATGAACTAATATAGAAGCAAAAAGACTACGCAACTGTCTTGGCATTTGGTAGGAGACCGCCTCATCCAAACATCGGTACAAATCTAAGTCCGTTGCAAGTAAACCGCGTTGAAGTGCAGCCTCTCGGAAGGTCGGATACACACGACCTTCAAATGTGAGTAGTCGTCAAAGGATTGTGGACCGTGAATGTGATTCAAAGAATAAACGCAGATAGTATCTTTCTCCTTCCGATGGTGGCCTTTGTGTTGATACGGCCAACAACTTTCCTCTCTTTTCTTTCATTCCGAATCTCTTTCCGCTATCCCACACGAAAAATTTTGGGAAGTCTTTATATAGGCAAAAGCCCAAGGATTGAGCTTTCATATTATTTTTATTCATGTGGAAAAACTGAGTCAGCATTGTCTTCGAAAGGAAGCTATTAGAAACAACATCTGAAAGGTCTGCATCAACAGAGAATGACACACTATAGTTGTTCGGCAAGTGGATCTGTAGACCTATCACAGAGGGATGTATTTCAAACAGCGGGAAAGAAAAAAGGCGCCATGCAGCCTCCGGTGGAGATACCCACCTTCCCTTTTGATATTCATGGATCTCATCCTCTGTAGACGAAGTAGAAACCTGGAACGCTATCCTGTCTGGCCCCTTGTAGATATACTTGTATAAGTATTTCACCAGCTTGATTGTCGAGCATACCTCTACATTTATGTGACAGTTGTATCTTTTCAGGAGATATGGGTTGTAGGGAACAATCCATCTGTTATCTGTGGGGTGACCTCTAACAATAGCTGACAACCCTGAATCTCGCCGTCGATACAAAGGGTAACTGTCTTCGCCATGTGTTGTGTGATCTGAAAAATTCCTAGGATACTGCTTTTGCATAAGTTATTTTCGCATGCATGGGCATTTCATGTTGAGTGATCCACATGGACCATGGATCATATGTTTGGTAACCAATGCAAACAACTCAGGATCCTTGTCGGGGTCTGGAAGCTCTGCACTAATGTAGCGATCGTAAGCCTCAGGGTTTACAGGTTTGGATTCAGGATCAAGTATAATAAGAAGGTGCACATGTGGTAGGCCCTCTTTTGAAACTCAATTGCGTACATGGAAGCATTGGGGCTACCAAATATGTGATCTGTCAATAGATCCTTTTTCAACAACTCAAGCTTCGATTTGAATACACGTGAGAGAAGGTCAGGCCTGTTCTGAGGCAGCTCTCCAGGCAGCAAATGGCTTGTTATTTCCTCCCACGCTGAGTTACATGTCATAGTTATAAAGAAATATGGGCGGCCAAATTGCTGCACAAGAGCCATAGCATCTAGGTATCGCTTTCTCATATCCCGTGGACCTCCCATAAACGAAGGGGGGAGGATATTTTTTTTCCCTACAGCTGAAGCCGAGGTAACGCCATTACTGATGCTGTCAAGAAGACCTTGCAAATGTTGATTCGATCTCTTTTGTCTTTGTTTCCTCACATAGTCAAGTCTACAAGATTCAACTTTCACAAACATATCAACAATATCTCTTTGTAATAAACGGCCACCATGTAGCAATCCAGCATTCGTCCGACTCTCTCATATCTGCAGACTTGTAGCAATAATATTGTCTACATGAAACAATATTTCTCTTGCGTTGGCCACGAGCCATCGGTTGCAACAATAATATTGCGATTTGAGATTTCGCTAGCTCAGTTAAGTAAACGACAACTGGAAAAATATTTTTAAAACAAATACCTGACTCCTCGGCAATAACTAATGCCTCTGCACTCGCACATTCCTGCGGATCAACTCCGGACCCTGAGTTGTATTTATATATACGTTTCCTCAGGTTGGGCGGTAGCTTTTCAATACCAAAATGCCAACCACTTTCACCGCTAGCAAAGAACAATGGGTATTGAAATGCATCGTAGGATGCAAAGTTGTGAGATATTGTAAAAGGAAGTGCATCTTTCGCATAAATCTGGATGTGACATTGAGGATAGTATCCGCATCTCATCCTCTAGTGATAGTATAGCTGCAACGTCATTACTTGTAGGCTCATTGTATACCCTTTGATCAAGCTTAGGGGAGTTTACGAAGCAAATCTTGTGTTGGGATAAATCTTCAAAATCCTTCAATTGCTTTAGAAACACAACATAAGGATTGGCTCGTAAAATGTCCAACAGCTTTCTGAGTATTGTGCGGTCTAAACGTGAGGAAAGTGTCATGCGTTGGTCTAGCTCAGCCTCACCATCGTACAGGTACAACTGTAAGTTCTTAGGAGGAGCCTCAGAAGATTGCAAGGGCGGCAGCTTATGATACACCTTGCCTTGAACACTAAAAGTATATATACCTTGGCGATTTTTCATTAACCGGGATCTGGTTTTGCGCCAAAAGTGGTGAATGCAAGATGGTTATTGTAGGTGCGGACGTAGCCGGGGAAACTGAATTGAATCCTCATCCCCAGAGACGTGAAGAGCCGTAGAAGTTCTTGCGGCATCTGACGAGCAAAGCGCAAGTCTAACCTCTCCTCTAACAAAAAAAAGAAGGTGGCTCACGGTGAAAGCGTTTCGCTGTACAATACTCGCAATCTACCGCATCAGGAACTATAGATTGGTATTGTGCCTGCACTGTAGGCCGCAGTCGGGATGCATGAGGCTGCGGACCACGCTGCTCATTTCTCCTCCGTGGAAACACCGAAGGATCAATCTCAGCACAAGATGATCTGGCTCTAAAGGCTGATCTACTCAAGGTTACTGATTCCATAGATGTAACAGGTTGGCCTGAGTGAGACAACAGAGAAGAAGGCCCAGGGGAACAACCACTGGCGGAAGCGGCACTCTGGTTTACAGCAGCGTCGACAAAATCAGAAGACTTGACTGTTCTATCCCTAAAAGAAGGAACTGGAGTATCCCTAGGCATGGAACCTGAGGATTGACCTATATAACATTCAGCACCAGAGGAAGACACTATGTCGCCAACACATGACAAGGTCGAATCGTGGTCGGGGCCGCCGCCAACCAAGAGTGAGCAAGCGCGCAGAGCGTTTACAAAGATAACGCATATCGCTGCGTCTTAGCAATTCATCCTTTCTTTTCGGTGAGGCATTCTAGCATAAGCCTCCCTCCTCTTCTCATTCCTCGAAGCCAATCCATCATCATTCATTTCCCTATAAAATAGCATGTTCAATAAAGGGTGCTAGAAACTAACTACGACACAAACAGACATCTAGCAGCGAAAGAATGTAAAAGGCACTGAGCAAAAACTCCCAGAGAATTTCACTTCCAATGATAAGGAAGGAAGACCAAATGTCGAACATGTATCCTTTGCTACAACTTAAACGTAAAGCCACATAAGGCCTCCTAAGCCTCATTGAATTCCAGACATGAATAAATGCAGAACTCACATCATCTACACTATAGAGCACAACGAAAGTGGCACTTGTAACAGCTATATACAGCAATGGCACATAGGGCCAGCCATACTTGGGTCAAAACTTATATCACAAAGGCCAAAAGGTAACCCAAATGTAACTGTAGCTAAACATACCCAGAAATTACACACAAAGGGGCGGAAAAATTTTAAACATAAAGGACAGGAACTTGTGGCTAACATAAAATCTAAAAGCACATATAGATCAAACCACACAAAAGTAATAGACCTGAAATTTTAAAAAAAAAAAAAAAGGAAAATACTGCGTGCAAGAAATCTAGAAACCGGAAGGCGGAGCTGCACACCACAACCAAACAATAACTGCAACAACATCAATCCCGAAAGCACAAGGTTAGGATACAACACAGACAAAGACCACAAATCTAACGACCTCATAGCCACACAGACCACTTTTTAGAACCTTTATACAACAATGCAAGAGAAGCACAGGCACAAATCAACAGGAGAAGCATTTTTCGTAAGCTAAACAACAGCAGGAAGCATCGAAGAACACGTAAAGGAATTTGAATAAATAAACCGCAAATATTTTACAACCAAAACAACAAGAAGAGCACATGCAATAAAAAAACTCACTCTATCTTAACGAATAACACCTATGAAGAACAGGCCTATGATTCCAAAAAAACACTATCCTGGTACACTCTAAAACAGAAACGCAAAGGAAATAAATTGAAAGAAAAAAATAAAGACCCAAAAAATAGATGAATTGAATTACAGGCAAACAAAACGCAAATAATAGAACCGAGTAGATGATTAAACCCCAACATGCAAATCAGAGAGAGGTAATTAGAGGCAAAGAACAAAACAACAAACACACAAACAAAAATCATACCCATGCGGATACTAAAAACTAAGCAAAGAATGTCAATAAAATTTGGAATTTTTTACAGCAATGAAGACGATCCATTTGGAACGCCAAACAAACCCAAAGCAGAATGCGGACGCAAGAAATCAAGCTATGGGCAAAATTCCCGTGACAATCGTGAGAAACAACTACAATGAGAAACAACTACAATCGAAGGAAGTACGGAGAATCCAACGAAAGCTCGACCAAGAAAATTCAGTGAAAAGACAAGTAAGTATGCAAAAGGTCTCCCATGGATACAATTAGAAGATTTATATAGTGAACAGAAAAGAAGGCGGTGGTGCGTTTGAGATCGACTGAGTGGGATTGAAATGAAATCATTGGCAGGAGGCGACGGTGGGAAAAAAAAAAAAGAAACCGACAATATTTACCGCAAGAAAAGACACGACCATAAAGAATTGCCAAAGAAATAAACGACTAAAACGCATTAATTGTCCGTATTTAATAGAGTGCATACCAAGTATAAGATAAGATTATAAGTGTATAATAAAATTTGATATTATTTAATTTCGTATATCATGATCATACCGTTTCGGTGATTCATACAAGTTACATCATGATCAATACTTTAAAAGTATATTTATACTAATTAGGGGTGGCAAATTTCCCGATAATCCCGACCCCGAAAAATCCTGGCCTGAAATTTCGGACTTTTTCCCGACCCGAAAAATTCGGAAAATGGATCGAGTATTGTTATGATCAAGCGCTTACCGTTGTACTAAAACCAATTGGTGATAGTAAAAATGCAACTTTATTTCTTTAGGCATTCAAAAGTGTGAGCAATCTCTCCCAAACCCCCCCCCCCCCTCAACTCAAGTGTGGACAATCTCTCTCAACACTTGCACAATTTCTTTTAAATAATGTTCTAACCAGGGTTCAATCTCATGACCTCTGGCTCTGCTACCATGTAAGGATCAAGCGATTACCGTTGAACTAAAACCAATTGGTGGTAATAAATGTGCAACTTTATTTCTTTAGGCATTCAAGAGTGAGCAATCTCTCCCAACAGGTATAAAACTCAATCCCGTCGGGTTCCCAATCCCGACCCGAATACACACACTATATATTAAGAGAAACCGGGTAGTGTTATACAAAACATCATTAAATGGAGAATCCCACTTAAATTTAGAGGATAAGATAGATTTTCATTAATTGATAATAGTGTTCAGTACATCCTTTAATAACCATTAGCTTCTAACAAACTCTTAGCTACAAAATCTATGCTAGATACATTGGGACACTTGTCACACACACACACACACTACACGAGTGTCACAAATAGCTTAGTCATCAAGTGTCATTATCTTTATCTTCAACAGCCCCCCTCAAACGAAACGGTGTAGTGGCTACGTTGAGTTTGCTTCTTGTAAAGCTGAACTAAGAGCACATTACTGTGTTTGGTAAGGCGATCCGCAATCATGAATGAAGGAACATGTGCAGCGAGATGTGTTGATCCATAACATGATGTCTAATGAAATGGACATCTATGTTTATGTGCTTGGTTCTGGAATGGAAAACAGGGTTCTTGGCCAGGGATTGCTAATGAGTACTGCATCCTCAAAATTGTAACCTTCCCATGGCTCCTACTGTTGTTGCCAAAGCTCCGAGGGGACAAGGGGCGGAACGACCTCTCGATCTACTTACTGCAGCCCAGGAAGAAAAACGTCGTGTAGGCTTTCTTGCCTGGCAATTGACGGAGGGCCTGGTGAAGGGCATTGAGAATTTTGTGATAGAGGTTCCATGAAGCTGTCGAAGAGGAAGCTGACTAATAAGATCACTAGCTATAGTACGATCGATCTGTTGCTGGTAGTCGGTGGATGCGCTAATGTTAGGTGCGAAATGAGATCCCAGATCTGAAATTAGCTCGTGTGGTACTCCATATCTGCAGATTATGTTTTATTTAATGAAATCGTAGGCCGAAGAGACACTCCTCAATAAAGGGCATCAGAATTCGTTCGGATCCTCCCACTTTGTCTTTGCCTAAGTTCGATTTACTATTTTGACATTCCTTTTTCATCTTTTAACAGTAAGTAACACGCGCAGCTCAATCCGTTCCTTCTTGCCTTTAAACAGATTATAAGTAGGTTAACCGCTCATTTTCAAGGCGGGGATAGCACAGGTATGACGGGCATAATCTATGATTGGATTCAAAAAAGCATAGGCCTCGGGCAATTTTCCGAAGAAAAAGCTACTTGAATATGAAAAAAGGCATAAGGGCAGATCCCTATCAAACTACGGGCTCCCTTTTCTTCTTACGGATTCATATACTTAAGACTTTGGAAGAACTTCCTTAGGTTTCCGAAATAGTGTAAAAAGAAGTGCTTCGAGTCTAACTGGATTTTATTCCAAAGATGTGATCTTAGAGCTCGGGTTCGAGGGATGTCTAGGGATCTTAGTCCCATTTCAATATAGGATAAAGAGAATGGGTGTAAAAAAGGGAAGTTTTAGTTAGTGTCAACTTGACCGATGAGAAGCCTGGCAGGAAGAGCACGGTGGAGGTTTCGTAGCGCGTCATGAGCACCGGGCTCAAATTTAACTAATTAAAAAAAATCAAAAAAATTGTTGTTTACGGAATCTGGTTCTTTTGGGGGAACAAAGTGCTTTCCATTGCTCGCACTCCCACTGATTGTTCCTTTCCTCCTGACCGATAACTCAGCGCGCACAGTTTCCGGTGGAACTGCCATTTATGGCACAGCACCCAGAGTACGATTAACCTCTGGATTTGAAATCACTGCTTATATACCCGGTATTGGCCATAATTTAGCTTAGATAGGGAAAAGATACTCCACTATAGGGTAGGGCTGAACTTTCAAATCCAGTGACCTTGTTCCCGCAACGGAACTTCAAAGGCCCTCGAGATGCTAATCCACGAAAACCGATACGAGAAATTCGAAATAACTCATATATGGAACGAGGGCGATCTTTCTCCCGCACACGCATTTCGATACTTTAACGCTGGGGGTTACCCTCTGGAACTTCTTTCTCGTGGATCTATGATCCTAAGGAGATACCACTTCCTCATTAATTTATCTTGAATCGAGATCTTTTGGCTCAACTTTATTGATTCACATCGACTGGAGTGCTTGGTGATATGCCACCCCCACGGAGATATGATATGAATCTACTAGGGTCGAGAACTTGTGTACATTTCGAGATGGTACTTAGAATTGACTCAGTAACCGGGGAAGCTCTCAAGGTAGCCCAACTCTTCTTTCGCACCGCTTTTACAGCCCAAGAGAGAGCTCAGCGAGGCTAACTGGAATCAAAGAATTAGTATACCTGTTTCGCCCAAAATGGGAATGGGTTATGAACTTATAATCATGGAAAACGCAGATCGGTTGTTTGGGCCAAAGCCTATAATCGGGTGGAGTACGCGATAATTTTTTAGTTGCGATGTTCACTCCACAGATGCTGGTAACGAGGACTTCCACTTTAGTGCAACACAGGGACAACAGGCAACCTGATATACAACTCTTTAAGCGAGGATTGTAACCACAGAATTTCAGCTGCCAAATGAGCAAGAGACCTATACTCACTTTCAGTGATTGATCTAGCAACCACATATTGTTTCTTAGAAGACCAGGACACCAAAGATGACCCAATGTACACAGTAACCTGATACATATCTTCTATCAAAAGGATTGCATCCCCAATCTGCATCAGAAAATCCTTGAAGATCTATGGACCCTATAGCTTTAAAATGAAGGCCATACTGAACGGTACCTTTAACATAACGCAACAGCCTCTTTAGGGCTTCCCAATGCACTTGTAGGACAATGCATAAACTGACTAAGTGTATTAAAAGCAAAAAGCCAAGTCAGGCCTAGTAAAGGTTAAGTATTGCAAACCTCCCACAGCACTCCTGTACAGTAGAGCATCTGCTTTTGATAGGGGAGTTCCATCATCTGGAGTCAGAATTTTTCCAGAAAGCATAGGACTAGGACATGCCTTAACATTAGCCAATCCAAGCCTATGCAACAACTGATTTGCATACTGTTGTTGAGACAAAACAAGCTCTATGTTGTCCCTGTACACTTCCATGCCCAGGAAATGAGTAAGGTTGCCCAGATCCTTCAGAGGTAGCCTGGAATTTATCTGATGGATGAACCTTTTAATCACTGTGTGAGAATTACCTGTAATCAAAAAATCATCCACATATACTAATACATATAATAGGACATTCCCTTGATGAAAAATAAATAGAGAATTATCAGAGGTAGACTGGATAAAACCACATCTCAGAAGTTGGGTGCTCAATTCTTCAAACCAAGCTCTAGGAGCCTGTTTTAGACCATATAGAGCCTTCTGTAGTTTACAAACATAGTGTGGTTTTGATTGATCCTTGAAACCCTCTAGTTGTGGCATAAAGACAGACTCATGTAGGGTCCCATTCAAGAAGGCATTGTTGATGTCAACTCGTTGAATGGGCCAATTTAGAGAAACTGCTAACCCCAAAATAACCCTGATGGTAGAGGATTTTGCCACTGGGCTAAAAGTTTCTACATAATCCACCCATGGCTGCTGAAGGTAGCCCTTGGACACCAACTTGGCCTTATGCTTGAGGACACTACCATTAGGATTAAGTTTAAGCTTGAACACCCACCTATTGCCAACAAGATTCTGAGAAGGGTGTGGGGGTACAAGTATCCAAGTGTGGTTATCACACAGAGCTTTAAATACCTCATTCATGGCATCAGTCCAATGAGCATCAGACAAAGCCTCTGACACAGTTGCTGGTTCATGTTGGGAGGAGTGAGAGACCTGTGTTGCAAGGTTCAAGAACTGTTTGGGTTTAACAATCCCACTATTTGACCTAGTTTGTAGGGGATGAGAGGGTATAGGAGGAGGGGGAATAGGGACTGGTGTAGGACTTGAAGAATTTGAAGTATGAGTGGGGACATGAGAGGTAGATGAGTAGCTGGGGTAGAAGTTATACTTCTAGTGCATGAGGGACCTGGAGAATCCATAGAGCTAGAAGGATGAGAGGAAACACCAGGGGATGGACTCCTGTTGGAGGAAGGATTCAACACAGGACTAGAGGAGGAGGTGACACCAGAGGACTGAGAAGGGACATCAGAAGACTTAGGTGTGGGTAGTATGGAGAAGGTAGATGTGTCATGCACAGGAGAAAGGGAGTTAGGATGTTTAGATGAGACAGTAGACTTGAAGGGAAAGGTATTTTCATCAAAGGAGATATCCCTATAGACATATATTCTACCGTGCGACACACACAGACATGGCCCTTATGGTTAGGGCTCAGACCTAGATAGGTACATTTAGAGGTATGGAATTGGAATTTCTGAGTGTGATAGGGCCTAAGTAAAGGGTAGCAAGCACAACCAAAGTTTCTAATTTTGAGGTAATCAGGAGATTTTTTGAACAAAACCTTGAAGGGAGAGTCTTGGTGCAAGACTGGAGTAGGTAAGACATTGATGAGGTGAACAGCATGCTGGAAGCTGTGCCACCAGAATTTGAGAGGAAGACCAGCCCGTGCTAGTAAAGTAAGGCCAGTTTCAGTAATGTGCCTGTGTTTTCTTTCAACTTTGCCATTTTGGGCATGTGTGTGAGGGCAGGGGTGCCTAAAATGGATACTAGATTGTTCTAGGTAGGACTGAAAACTTCTTAACTCTCCGCCCCAATCAGATTGAAAAACTTTAATCTTAAGATCAAGCTGATTTTCAACAAGGGATTTGAAATTAACAAAGTTTTAGAAAGCATCAGATTTCTGTTTTAAGGGAAATATCCAAGAAAACCTACTAAAGTCACCCACAAACACGATATAATAGTGGTAACCATTAACTGATCTCACATAAGAAGGACCCCAGAGATCAGAATGAATCAATTCAAGGGGTTGTGTAGATAAGGAAACATAGTTAGTATAAGTAATAGAATGCAACTTTCCAAACTGACAAGCTTCACAAAAAGGTAAGGTTTCATTAATAGAAAGATTACAGAGTTTGAAAACATGATGTAGAACTTTTACAGATGGATGGCCTAGTCTTCAATGCCAAAGTTCTACATCTTTAGGTAAATGCAAAATAGAGCCTACACTAAGAGACTGAGCTGGTACAGCAGACAAGAGAACAAAACATTTGGAGTGAAGAAGGCTCTGAGATGAGGCAATGACTGTAGGTGTCTGAATTTGATATAGTCCTTCTCTAAGATGTCCTTCCAGAAGAGTGGTCTTGGTGTGTTTGTCCTTAACAAAACAACAGAATCGATGAACTCAACAATAATGTAATTATGATGAATAAGTTGGGAAATGCAAAGCAAGTTTTTGGCTATTTTAGGGACATGTAACACATTAGCAAGATAAAGAGTAAGATTAGTGAAAGGCAAAAAAGATGGCTAGAACCAGTGTGTGCAATACATAATCTCTCACCAATCTAAATCACCAATGCATCAGAACCTTCATAAGGTGATCTCAGACTGAGGTTGTTCATATCAGAAGTGACATAGTGACTACCACCACTGTCAAGATACCAGCCAGGATCATCAATTGATTCTGGTGTAGCAAGATAGGCAGAAGCTTGCTTGGTGTTCTGATTCTGAGGAGGAGCTGGAACATAGTCTATCTCAAACCTATGCCTGCACTCAGATGCTATATGCCCTGTCTTCATACAAATCTGGCATACCGGTCTAGCACATTTGATTGAGCTGTGTGGTTTGACCTACCACCACCGATTCGCCCCCTCCTCTCTACCTCTATTGCTACTGTAATTGCATCCTTTATTAGAAGACTGAGGTCTAGAACTACCTCTTCCTCCACCAGATTGAGCAAATGCAGCATTTGTAGAAGGATTAACAAGATCAATATGTGTGGAGCTATTATACCTGGAGATCAACCTCTCACGAGTGAGTAATTGTGATTGAACCTCGGGCCAAATGAGTGAAATGACTCTAGATGTAATGTTGACCACCATGGACTCATACTCTCTAGGGAGTCCACCAAGAACAGCCAGCACAAGTTCTGAGGTCGGAACTGGAAATCCTGCAGCTGCTAAGGAGTCTGAAAAACCTTTCATAATGGCAAGATAATCTGCAATGGACTTGGCCCATTTTTTCTGGTTTAGTCAAAGCATCCTTGAATTCAAGAAAACGAGCATGGGCTTGGCTATTAAACATGACCTCAAGTGTTAGCCACACTTCGTGAAGGTAGAGCATCCCACGACCTCTTGAAGTGCATGCTCCGTCATCGAGCCCAACAACCAGCCAAGGAGAAGTTGATCAGTGGTGTTCTAGTCTTCAAAATCAAGGATTCGGGATAAATCCAAGACCGGTAGAGCTATGAATCACCTACGGTGGTGGTTGCTTGGTGCCAAAAAGAAACTCGTTGAGCTTGTAGCCACGAACTATCGGAAGAACGGAATACTTCCATAGCAAGTAATTTTTTCGATCCAGTTTCACGGTGGAACTTTGAGTGAGAGTTCCTCCAAAAGGAATGTTAGTGGTGGAGCTAGGGCTGAAAAGAGTCGGAAAAGGGCGGTACGCATCAGAGTTGAGAAGATCAGCATGAGTAGAGGAGGAGCGCCGTGGCAGAATTGGTATTGAGGTACTGAGAGGTGGTGGAGTAAAAATGGAAACATGAGGAGTGGAAATGGAGCCAAACGGAATAGACATCGGAGGTGGTGTAACTACACTTTCAGTGTGATCAGGATCGGAAGACCCACCGTCCGGAGGTGCGGTGGACATGGCCACCGGAGTGATACCAACTTAAATATAGAGGATAAGATAGATTTTCATTAATTGATAATAGTGTTCAGTACATCCTTTAATAACCATTAGCTTCTAACAAACTCTTAGCTATAAAATCTATGCTAGATACATTGGGACACTTGTCACACACACACTACACAAGTGTCACAACTAGCTTAGTTATCAAGTGTCATTATCTTTATCTTCAACGATTCCCGTTCGACGCATCATGTTTAACTTTATAACAAGCAAATCGATCGGGGCTGTTTGAAAATGAAAAAGACAACGTATGAAGGAAAGAGCAAAGATCCCGATAATCATCAATGATGTTGTCCATTCCAGGGAAGTATTGACACGTTGCCCGCACTGACTTGAAGCTCCAATTGAATAATTTGAGATATAAAAAAGCAATTCAGCTATAACAATTGATCAACTAGACTGATTAGTCAACATTCCACCACTTGGTGCATTTTTACCTAAATTTTTTTTTTCCACCGTAACGAAAGCATAAATGCACACGCCCCTTTTCGCCTCAAGCTTTTTGCCTAAATGCACACGGCCCTTTCTGCCTCAAGCCTCGCTTGAACTCGAGACCAAGAGGTCTCGAGGCCTCTGCTTTTAACACCAAAAGTAATAATACTTAGTGGACCTTTAACCGATTAACCATCACATAAAACGAAACATTTTTCAGATATGATTTAAACTCACGACCCTTGATCTTGGAACCTTGATCTTGTACCACTATGATAGGCCTCATAAACTCTGACCGCAACCTTTTGCAAATGCCATGCCCTCAAACCGACTGTAGAATCTGAATCACCATTGTTGCTCTCAATACAAAAGCATACCAATATATATACACACACACACGCACACATATATATAACACATTAAGCAATTGGAAATTGGCAAAAGGGAAAGAGTTGTGTATAAGCTTAACACCAAATTTAAAATACTCCAGTAGGGAAGTGATACCAAAAGTGAACTTGGCGATTATTCATGCAAAAAGTGTATCCATAGATTTGCAGGAGAAGACCAATAAAAAAAAAAAAATCTTGTCGACAAATACATTTTTCAACAATGTAATGCAACTCTAATGACTTGAATGGACAAGAGAAAAAAACTAAACATTTGTTGGTGATATGATATCTGCCAGCAAGTGGTTATATATTTCAGACATAGTAGCCGGTGAATGTAAATCCCCTTCCCACGATCTCACCGACACAATACCATCCATAACACTCCAGCCCAAACAGCGCCGCAATGCCTGCATCTTCCACCTTCAAATCACCTCTGTTTTTCCACATGCTCTTTACAGAATCAACTTCTTTCTTCAAATGCTCGGCTCTACCCGGAATGCTGTAGGAAAGAATATAATGAAAAGGGTCATGGTACTAGGACATAAGAGATTCAGAGCAAGATAGTGACAAGCCCCCCAAAACCGACGTTATTTTTATCTGCAGCTAGATATACGCCCATGTGCAATTACTTATGGCGGTAAATAAAAAGATAAAAACCCGGTAGTTTAGCTCAGATTGTAAGTGGTCTGAGAATGCCCCCCTAGAGGGGTCAAGGGTTTGATTCCTCCTAAGAGGTCGAATGCCAGACATTCTTGGTGGCACCAAATGTTAAAAAGCTTAAATTCCTAAGTAAGAGTCAAACTGTACGAGCACTGAGTGGACTCTGGATACCAGCAACCCCCCCCCCCCCCCCCCTCTCCAGAGGTAACCAAAAATAATAATAAAAAAGACTTACCTCATAAGTAGGAAAGGAAAATGTGTTCTATTTGTTTTTCTCTTTGAGTAACTATAGAATATATCACTTACATAACACTAAAAGCTAAAATAGAAAACAGGGTTTCCAAGATACAGACCAGGAACGACGCACATACCATCCCACTCAACTGAGAATTTCTTTTATCGAGGTATTTATTTCTTTCAGAAAATGAGAAAACTTAGTAACCATGCCTCCACGGAATTAAATGTGTAATAGATCATTAACATTAAACTCCCCCCCGACTAATTTGATGAATTATAAAACAAGTAATACTTTAATAACTCGAAAGAACATCCAATGTAACCTTAGGAAGAAAATTTGGCATAGCATACACAGGCACATTTTAATGATTCACTCAAACCGTTCCACTCTTGGACTTGTTATGATACAACTCCTAATCTCTTAATATTCATCATCTTTGTGTAGAAATGCCATAAAACACGAAAAAAGTGTCCTCTCACTGTCAATCCAAGGGTCAATGAAAGTTTTATAATGGTAAACCAAAGTGTAAATCCATTGAATATCAAAAAGCTATTTCTACCATGTGACAGAGTGAACATGAAAAATGTATCAAAGTAGTGACACATTTTTGGCTTTTTTGGCTAATCAGACATTGTTTCAGTTCACATGTACATGGAAGTAAGAGACTTGTATGCATATCGGGTTTCCCTAATTTTGCTGAAGAATATCTTTAAAGCTTTCTGTAATGCTATGCAAGAAAAAGTCGATCAAAAAACATCAAAAAGGGACGCTTAATCGGCCTAAGCAATCACATGTCATGTTGCTTGCCTGGCCCTAACTCCATGCAATACCAGCACGCCTAGGCAATCGCCTTAACAACTATGGGTCACATAAAGAGGACTTGTATAACCGCGCCAAAGCTATATCAAAACGAAAATAAGGAATGGTGTACAACCAGTACTCTTTAACAACTGCTATGCTTGTGCCTTGCAAGTTTCCGTATATATCAATATCTACTCTCAATAATGTAAAAGAAAGTAGAACATAGGTGCAAATTTCCACACTCAATACTTCAGGAAATAGAAAGAGCGTCTTTAGTGACACTACATCGTTTTCGCCATATCACCACAATGAGAAAGTTGATTCTAGAGCGAGAATCAACTTTCAGGTGGTCGATTGTCAGAAATCGATTCACGACAATCCAAATGTCGATCGTCTTGCGGTGCCAAAAACGGTAGATTGGGCGTGGTGCCACTAAAGACGCCCGATAGAAATTAAGACCAGCCACAACAGATAAGATATGAAAAAAACCTGGCAAGACGAGTATACAACAGCTGCTTCGAAAGCTCATTGCACTTCTCGACAGTGGCTGGCTCCTGAATGTACTGCTTATTCTGTTCAAGCAACTGCTTGTAATAAACACTTCCATGCTTCGACACGAATCCCGTTGCTTGACAAGCCTTGGACTGTAGTTGCTTAAGCAGTGCTGCCATCTACTGAATAACAAAATCCTCCAAACATAAATAAACAGAGATACAAAGCAAGCAAAGAGTTCCAGGAAACAAAATCTTTGTGAATTCAAATTACACGTCAATCTTTTCCTAAATTAGCCCATACAAATCATGCCTAATTTTCAATGAAGGAAATGAAATAAGTTTTCGGGTCAACATACACGGGTACAGATACATGGATGCAATATTTTTGAGAAATATAGGATACCGGTATGAAGGGCATGTGTAAATATTAAAAATACAAGGAAAGGTTCCCTTCATTTTTTGCATGGTTTTTCAATCGTTTTGGACAACTTTTCATTCACTATAGGGAGGTATTTTACCAACTTTCAACATGGTTCTTCATTTCACAATTCCCGGTTATGGATACGCACATACGAATCTCATATCCAACTTTTTAAAATTACAAATTCACCCCCAGGTGTGCATCCTAAGTAAACAGTGTGTATCTTTGTCGGTTACGGAACACACTACTGTACAGGATTATCCGTGCATCAATGACACTATCATACCAGATTCACTATGCCTACATAAACTACCAAATTGTTGATCATGCTAAACTCTCTTATTTTCAACCCACTTCATAATATTAAGTTCCAATGTAGTTTTCAGCAAACAAAACTGCTTAAATTCATGATAAAGGAGAAGGCAAGCACACCAAACGTACACATCTATTCAGATATACATATATAATTGAATGCTTATTTCACGTCAAAAGGTAGTCTTCATCCTAAATTATCCAATAAATACAATGAAGGAAATGAGAGAAGCTTTCGGGTCAACTGTATCATACCCAATTTCCTATGACTACTTACCTAACTCGACATCACAACTAAATTCTTGCATAAAACCACAGACGTTTCCATATTCTTCAAACTCCATACCACCATACATATTATATAAATAAAATTCCCAAATACATAATATACTTATATAGTAATGTCACCAAGGATGACACCAGAACAGTTATCATTTTGATTGCTACTCGACCCTCACAGCTCAAAGAGCCTCCGTTACCCGGCCCGTTGCTCCTCCTCGACATCACTCATCTCCGATTCCTTCCCAAACGTGGTGGTCAGGCCTCCTTTCTAGGAGCCTCTGTTTCAAAAAGCCTCCATTACAGCAGCGGAGCAGCCTACGCCACCTGTCTCATTAATGGTGTCTAAATGGTACTTGATCTCGCTCATCTCCAATTCCTTTACATATATATCTTTGTATTTGGCTTCCTCAAAAGTAAAAAAATAATTTGGGTCCATGACGGTAACCTCAATCTCATTGGCTTTGAACTTCTTTTGGAACAAACGCTGGAAAGCAGAAATTGCAGCCTTTAAGGTTTCATCCACAGTTAAAGCCTCCATTCTCATCGTCGTCATTTTCTCCAGAAGAAAATTGATGGCCTATGGGTCATCATACTCGGTACTTGACACCTGTTGAGAGCTCTGAATACTTTTTGAAAGAGTTGCGTCCATTCTCATTTGCTCCCGTAAAAACTTTATGGTATTTTTTTCATCATATCCAGCAATTTTCTGCCCTTTGTTCTGTTGACGTTTCTCTTTATCTTTCTTAGGTAAAGCCTTTCTGAGTCTAGCCATCTTGTTCTCGTTACTTTCATACTCATCACTTGAGACCTGACTACTTTCCACTTCCTCGTCTTCCTCATACTAATCACTTGAGGCCTCATGACCGCTTTCTTTAGGATCATTATCAGTGCGTGGAATCACGGAAACAACACCGAAAGGCTTCGGGATGCTCGGACCAAAGATTTCACATAGTTTACTAGATGGGCTTGCAAGGTCTTCGATTTCAGAGATAATTGTTCTCCTGAATCTACGGAGAACTGTCTCTATTGTAAGATACTAATAGTCACGGTGCACACATGTCAAGTCCAGATCTCCGGTCCTAGTCACCACACATATCGAGTCTAACCCATGCACACCAACCCATATGGTACCAGATGATTTGTCCTCCCATGAATGAGCACCGCCAGGGCAGACAAAGGTTTTTTGCTCCAAGCTACTGCCGTAGCTGTATCTACGTCGGAAAGCGTCTGCTTCATATTTTCGACCTTCTCTACGTTCCTCAGCAATCAGGTCGTCTTGGCCATTGATCAAGAAGGTACATAAATCTCTATCTCTATCAATCAGGATATCAACCTCGCCACCGTGGAGGATTGGAGTGGACTCCATGCTAAGTAAGGCATCAAGCATAGCATCAGATCTATCTTCTAGCAGGCAATTCCATACCTTCCGATCTTTTACTCTGACGATGTTATTGGTTTCAAAAGGATCCTTCTGTCGTGACTACTGAGAGACAGAGAGAGAAACCAGCTACTTGCCTAACTTGTTTATCATGTAAAACTCAAATTTTTTTACCTACTTTACCTCAGTTATCTCATAATGCCATTGATAATAATGAGGTCCAATGTAGTTTCTAGAAAAATAATCAAGCCGACAGAGACACATACCGAAGCAAATTGTGGATTATTTAACATTACAATGTAGTTTCTAGCATATAATATTCAGCTTCAATGTAGTTATTCTAGCAAATAATCGAGGCTACTGAGACGCATACAGAAGCATAATAAAATTACTTCAAGCTCCAAAAAATTAAATAAAAAAAACACATCAAAAGCATTAGATCCTGTTAATCTTTTTATCTCATAATTCGAAGATAAAACAGAGAAAAAGCAAATCCTCGAACATGACTTAGAAAACCAAATTAGAAATTATGCTAACAATCAAAGAACATAGAGCAAAAGAACGCCATAGAAAGCTTACTTCAAGCAAATCGTGCGTGCTACCAGATGATCTGATAGTGTGCTAAGCAGAAGAAGAGAGATGAATCAGATTTCCACACTAGGGTTCTAAGCTTCTCCGTTAAGATGTGTGTGGGGGGAGTGAGGGAGTCGCTAAAAGCGCTCAACACTTGGTGAAAAAGTTAACATCGGCCTGTATTGTAAAAAAAGCCCGTTGGATACTTGGCCCATCCTTACTAAATTGTTATTTATTTATTTTTAACAAACAAACATTCTTAAAAAAATTATTTAATGTATGGCCAAAAGCGTTATCCCTGAATAGAGTCATACTTTGTAGAGTGCATTTAGAATGACTTGATTAATTGGATCGAGTGGGTTAGGATCATCAAGACTTTAAGGAAAAAAAATATTTAAGAGTTCTATTAAATAACACATGTTCTATTAACATCCCAAATAAAAAATTCTATTACCACATGTTTTGCTTTGACCATTACGATTAACTCAGCATCACGAACGGGAATGAACGTCATTGGTATTCCCGCTGGCAGTGGAGCTGGTAAGTACTTGGGTATACTTTATGTCATAGGTAGATCGAAAAAAAAAAGAAGAAATTTTTCTGTATATAAAAGAACATGTCTAGAAGAAAATTAGTGATAAAGGTAAAATGTTATCTCCTATGGGGAAAAATGTGCTAATCAAATCCATTATTCTGGCCTTACCTCAATACGTCATGCAATGCTTTGAGTTGCCTAAGTCGCTAATGACTGATATGGACAAATTGATAAGACAATTCTTTTGGGAACTACAAAGAAGGAAAAAGATCATTGGAAGTCCTGGCACCACTATTGCAAGAAAAAAGCGGATGGAGGTCTTGGTTTTTAGAATCTCGAACGAATGTTTTAATCTTGCTCTTCTGGCAAAGCAAACTTGGAAAATCGTGTCTAAATATGACACCATCTCTGCCCGTGTTCTCAAAGTGAAATATTTTGATACTCGAGAATTTAAAAATGCTCCACAAGAAATCCCTCTGCTATTTGGAGAAGCATTTTGAGTGGAAATGAACTTCATAATGAACTTCCATGTCAGGGTTTAAGATGGAGCGTAGGGAGCAGATTAAACATTAATTTTATTAATGACCCATGACTGCCTAGTTTGGCTTCTTTTTAACACATGCTGCCTAAGCGTAATGTTAAGAGTGTTATAAATCCTTCTACTCGGCAATGGAAATATCGAGAGGCCTTCAACCCATTCGAAGTGGATAAAATCATGTATATTCTGTTTTTTTTAAAGGCTAAAGAGGATAAGTTGATATAGCATCACTCGAGCAATGGGATTTATGTTGTTAAAACTGGATATCGGTTGGCTTATGAGCTCGAATTCCGGGAGGATACTTCTTCAGCTTCCTCATCATCTACCTCGTGCAATAGACTTTGGTCTAGTCTTTGGAAAGTAAAAATAAAGCCGCCAATTATTCATTTTACTTGGGAGCTTCTATACAATTTGTTGCATCAACCCTTTGATCCAGACGTATTGGCAACGTATTAAAAAATGATAAAACTATTTGGCATTGTCTTCTCGATTGTCTTATTCCGCAATCTACCTGCCACAATCATCACCTTCTCGAAATTACGAATACAATCTTTTCTTGATTGGTTTGATAAAATGCTAAATTTGGATGATGCCATTGAAGGAGAAGAATACAAACATACGGTCGTGGTCAAGCGGGAAACACCAAAGGCTGGAATTTCGATGTTAATTGGAAACCTCCTCCTCCAGCCCCCTCAAATTTAATGTTGATGTAGCTTTTAATGATCTGTCGACCGTGTTGGTGGGATTCTCTATAATAGCCATGGCAAACAATCCAAAGGTTTTTGTAAAACAATACATGATATGGTGTTCTTGTTGGAGAGGTTTTAGCAATTCTTCATGTGCTGACTTGCGCACTCACATGCGGTTTTTCTAATCTTGAAAGCGACTCATTTACCATACACCAGCGCCTTAAGCATCAAGTATTTTGGACTATTGTTGAAAATTTATGCCAACGCTCGTTTCCCTATTATAAGGTCTCAATCTTATTTGGTTGTCCAAAATGAGCCTCTTCTCATTCCTCTAATCTTATTAATGCTTGCACGATGGATTGAGTTTAATTAATGAATAAAACACCCCTTTTTTAAATAAAAAATCAATTTAATATAAATAAAAAAATCAAGAAATCAAACACTTGAAGCAATTGAAAATTGGAAAGAGAAGGGACAGAGCATGTGCATATATATGTAGAGTATTACAGGTCTAACACAAAATCATGAAAACTCCAGTAGAAAAGTTACCGAAAGTGAACTCGACGATTATTCAGGTAAAAACTGTATCCATAGATTTGCAGGGGAAGAAACAAAAAAAAAACTTGTCCACAGACACATTTCAACAATGCAATGCAACCCTAATGAATGAATGGACAAGAGAAAAAAGCTAAACATTTGTTGGTAATATGATAACTGCCAGCAAGTGGTTATGTATTTCAGACATAGTAGCCGGTGAATGTAAATCCTCTTCCCACGATCTCACCGGCACAATACCATGCAAAACATTCCAGCCCAAACAACGCCGCAATACCTGCATCTTCCACCTTCAAGTCAGCTCTGTTTCTCCACATGTTCTTTACACAATCAACTTCTTTCCAAAACTGCTCGGTTCGACCCGGAATGCTGTAAGGAAGAAAAAAAGACAAAGTCATGTTAGCTGCATGAATTTTTCAAACATTTATTGCATTGGCTAGTGTCATCAAGACAATAATCTGAAACTCCATGGTATAATAATACATGTAAGAATATTATTAGCATCCATAAGTCTGCCACAGATCAAATGTAAGTAACGTGAACGAGAATAGGATAAAAGCACAACCCACTTGACCACTGCAGCATTAAGGATCCAATGTACTAATACTACTTGTTAGAGTGTCTGGCATAAAATTTCACTCAGCATTCCACTCCTGTACTGGTTACCTCAGGTCACATAGTTACGACTTGTAGCACAATGTTTAAGATATATTAAAGCGAAAATAAGAAATATCTATAACATATGCTCGGATTGTGCCTTGCAATTTTCAGTATATGACAATATCCGTTCCCAATAATGTAAATAAATGAAGCATAGAAATTAGAATAAACCAAAACAGATATGATATGAAAAAGACCTGGCAAGACGAGTATAGAGCAGCTGCTTAGAAAGCTCATTGCACTTTTCAACAGTGGCTGGCTCCTGAATGTACTGCTTATTCTGTTCAAGCAACTGTTTGTAATAAACACTTCCATGCTTCGACAGAAAACCGCTTGCTTGACAAGCCTTAGACTGTAGTTGCTTAAGCGCTGCTGCCATGTCTAGTGCCAAAGAAAATCCTCAGAACATCATTAATAAACAGAGACACAAAGCAAGCAAAGAGTTCCAGGACCAGGAATCAAAGTCTTTGTGAACTCCAATTTCACATCAATCTTTTACTGAATTAGCCCTATACAATTCATGCCGAGTTCTTAATATAGGAAATGAAAGAGGTTTTTGGGTCAAAATACATGGGTACAGATACGTGGATGCAGGATTTTTTAGAATTATAGGATACCGGTATCCTTTAGCTACTTTACATCTTTATCTCATAAAGACATAGAAAATATTTAGTTCAAATGTAGTTTCCAGCAAAAAATCGCCCCTAGGTGTATCCAGTGCGTATCTGTGTCAGATACAGGAGACGCTACCAGACATAATTATGCGTGCATCATAGACAGTATCATACCAAATTTCCTATGACTACTTAAACTACCCAAATTGTTCTAAAGTCTCTGATTTTTTACCCACTTTACATCATTATCTCATAATGTCATTGATAATATTGAATTCCAATGTAGTTTTCAGCAAAAAACCGCTTCAATTCATGATAAAGGCGAAGGCAAGCACACTAAACGTACACAGTTATTCAGATTTGCATATCTCATTGAACTTTAATTTCACGTCGAAAGGGATTCTTCGTCCTAAATTAGCCCTTACAGATCATGCCAAATTTACAATGAAGGAAAATGAGAAACTTTCGGGTCAACTGTATCATACCCAATTTCCTATGACTACTTACCTAACTTGTTAATCATGTCAAACTTTGTTAACTACTTTACGTCAGTTATCTCATAATGTCATTTGATAATAATGAGCTACAATGTAGTTTCTAGAAAAACAATCAAGACGACAGAGGCACATAATGAAGCAAATCTTCGATCATTTAAAATCACAATGTAGTTTCTAGCAAATAATATTCAAGCTTCAATGTAGTTTTGCTAGCAAATAATCGAGACACAGAGACACATACAAAAGCATAATAAAATTGTCTAAAGCTTCAAAGAGAAAATTACACAGTTTTTCGGATTTTCCAATCTAATCGAACCGTGTCCTTCAATTTATGAAGGAAAAGCATCAGATCCTGTTAATCTTTCAATCTCATAATTCGCAGACAAAGCAGAGAATAAGCAAATCCTTAAACATACGCTAGAAAACCAAATTAGAAATAATACTAACAATCAGAGAACATAAAGCAAAAGAACGCCATAGAAAGCTTACTTCCAGCAAATCGTGCGTGCTACCAGATGACCTGATTCACTGCGAAGAAGAAGAACGAGAGAGATGAGATTTTCACACTAGGGTTCTAAGCTTCTCTGTTGAGATTTGTGGGGGTAGTCACTAAAGGGCTGAACCCTTGGTCAAGTTAGCTTCGGCCTGTATTGTGAAAAAAGGCCCGTTGGATACTTGGCCCATCCTTGCTCCTCTCCTTTTTTTTAAAAACAAAAATTTCTTACAATACTTATTTAGGGTTATATTGACCCGTCTATTTTACTTTGAGTATCACGATTCATTCAACACAACGAACGGATATTAATATATTGTTGTTTGTGTTCCTACCCTTGGAGACGTCATGGAAATTGATGTTTTTACCCATACACAAACGTCACCCACATTAGATGATGATGGGCTACATCAGTGGTAATGACATAATTATAGATAACGAGCATCATTGTTATTGACGTTGTTAGAAACGTCATTAATAGGCATTTGTACATGGAAAAAATTTATGGTGCAACCGTTGTATGAAGGTTGTACCAAGTGACATACTTTACCACCTTTCATTTCTAACCTCTCACACACGTCAAAAGTGTATTATGTGAAAGAGAGTTAAAATGAATGGCTCTAAAGTATGCCACTTGGTACAACCTTCCTACAACCGTTGCACCATAAAATCACTCTTGTACATGTGATGCTCGAAGTATTAAAATAACTAATTAAACATTGTGACGTATGAAGCAAAATCAGGATGTAAATATAAAGTCTTTTGAAAACTATGTTACCATAGAGTTGACATAAAATCATGAACATACCAATATGAGAAAGACGCACTCTAATAGATGTTCCTCTTTAGATTGGAAGCAAACTTAACCAATAGATGAGTATGTTAATACTCCCTCCGTTTTTTTAACTGTCGTATAGAGAAGATTCATACAAAAAAAAAAGTGATTAACGTGTCTGAAAAAAATGGTAAAATGACTTAGTTGTCCTTTGATTTTTTTAATATATATACACCCCAAATAAATATTGATTATATCTTGTTAATTGGAGTAGTATACTGGAAATGTGTATATGCATGGTAATAGTGAGACAAATTAACTTTTGGTGTTTTTAACACTGGAGTGTATTTTTTTATTAGAGATGTAAATATTTTACTTATATATTAAATTAAATTGAGGGGTAAATATGGATAAAAAAAAGAAATATTATATTTGTGAAGTAAAATAACAGATAAATAAAAATAAAACAAATTGTAAAAAGTCATAGGTAAAAAAAAACGGAAAGTACTATTTATTGGATAAAATGGGAATTAGTCATAAAAAGGGTCATCAAACGTACATCAGATATATTTCACAATAACAACCGTATCACTACAAAGAGTTTCCTTTTTAATTAATGCTCAAAATTCTTGTAGAAAAGTCCAAGCATTTTGTGTCTTCCAAATTCGCCACAAGATGGATGTTGTTAACTCAATTTGTGCAATTTAATTCATGCTCAAGATTGAATTTGTAGCCGGCCGGCGTAAATTTCATCCATCGATTTGTCACCTGATTTGAAGGATCTCCCATGACCCATCCCTATCCACGATTGGAAAGTATAAAGGTAAAGCCTGAATTACGAGGGAGACCTGATTCCGATTCGACACTTGAATTGAATACGTAAACAGCTCTCTCAAAAGAGTTCAGTCCAAATTCATACAAAATTATACTTGTTTTGATACTATTTTCCTAACTCGAATCATTCAATTACCTGTTTACGATTTTAAGCATCATCACAAGTCATACGAATTTTATGATGGCATGAACTTCCTGGTTTTAAGAATTGCAACGACTTCAAAATAAACTTCATTCAATTTAAATACAATTTTTTTTTTGGTGTGTGTGTGTGTGTTTTCGTCTTTTCAATATTGTAATACATAGTTATTCTATAAAAAAAAATATTGTAATACATATGTTTTATAAAATATTTTATAAACCGTGACTCATTTTGATAAACATATAGACTCCATCTATTTTCTTTTAAGTTATTTCAACTTGATTTTCTGATTTCATAATGATATGGATTTGCTTTCATAAGTTTGATAAACACTGTTTAATCTAATTATTAGATTGTATCGGATTTTATATCCAATAAAATAATATTTTATTGTGAAAATAATATTTACTTTATTCAATTTAAATGAAACTGTTTCTTTTTTTATTTTATTTTTCTTTCGCAGGGTATCCCAAACAATTATTCGAGATTAATCATTCATTGTACGTATTATCGGGCACCGATAGAACTGTCTTATTCGATCCAATATCACACCGTCATTTCCTTGATGAACTAGAAGTCAAACGTAAATGAGGTAATCTGGAGTATTTAAATATATTGGCTACTCACATCCCCATCACTTACATTAAATCACACATTTATAAAGTGCGATATAATATGTTCTTATATCATTTATTGTAACGAATCTATAATAAACCTTACATGATAATCAATAATATAAAATATATTGTATCATTCGTTGTGTATGGTTACATCAGTAGAACTAATCATATTTTATAAATAATCAATATAAACACCTCTAATTTACATTTTTTGAATAAGAGAAATGGTCAAAAATTTTGTCTTTTAACTATATTCCCTTCTCTTTATTAGATAGTGACGCTTTAAATTGTTATACCCTAATACAAAAGTCAAAAGATGGAAATAGATGTATAAAAAAATTAGGGAAAATTCGTTTTATACTCTTTTTTCGAAAATTTATTCGAAATCTACACCTCTTAAAATTTAAAATCTCCCTCTATCCCCGCCTTAAAGTGAATGAAATCGCCCATTTTTACACAAACTCGCCTATTTTTCGCCCTTGTCCCGCCCACCCGCTGTCGGACTTGCCCACGTCCCCGCCCACTGCCGTCGGTCCCGCCCATCAAGGTGGGCGATTTCGCCCACTCCTCGCCCACGTTTTGAAATCTCGCCCAATTTGTTTGAAACCCAAAAAAAATTAGAAGGAATTCCAACTGCATAATGCGCTTCCCCTCCCCCATCCCACCACCACCTTCATCCCTAGTATCTACAGGAGTCAAAGGGAGAGCTAATTGTAGGTTTTTTGCATAGAAATGTCACGGGAAAATACAGCAAAGTGTACAATTACCCTTCCCAGTAAAGTGTACAATCATCAATAGCCTACTTGGCAAGTAAATTAAATTATAGTGAAAAGTAGATGAAGTGTTATTGAACAATGAAATTGGTTCATTTTCTAACAAAAAAAAAAATTTAAGAAATTGGAAGGATCAGAGCACAGTCTGTGATAATAGCAAATCTTCAAACATTTTTGCCCTCTGCTATGATTTTTTTTTTCTTTTTCTCTTCTCTAGCAGATCTGCTCAAAAGGCAGCCACTACCATCCATGAGCCACCGTTTGCTGCTTCTAATTTTTTTTACTTCGTTTTTCATCCATAAGAGAGACTGTTATTTGATTAATATTAGTAATTTGTTTGGCAGTGATGCTTCCTTGTTGAGTTTGTGGCGGCGATAATGAAGAGATTTATAGGGTGGTAGATGTAACTTGTAAGCTGCTTTGGGGAAGGGGATTAACTTTGCATGTAAACGAAGAGGGAAAGAGATGAAGTAGTTATTTTTTTCTCGGTTTCTAAGCAAATTAAAAAAAAGTTGGGCAAGATTTCAAAACATGGGCGAGGAGCGGGCGAAATCGCCCATCCTGGTGGGCGGGACCGACAGCGGGTGAACGGGGACAAGGGCGAAAAATGGGCGAGTTCCCTTAAAAATTGGCAATTTCGTTCATTTTAAGGCGGGGGATGAAGGGAGATTTTGATTTTTAAAGGGTGTAGATTTCAGATAAATTTTCGAAAAAATGTATAAAACGAATTTTCCCAAAAAATTAAGGATACATAAATGTCAAATGCTTACATAAACTTCACGTATGGTGTCATCAAGCATGCACATGCTTACATAAACTTCACGTATGGTGTCATCAAGCATGCACCATATGTATTTGACAATAAGAACCATATATTACTACAAAATATGTTAAGATCAAACGTTTACCACACCTCCCCCCTCCCCCCCTTCCTCAAGTGTTGATAATCATTCAACACTGCAGATAATTTTCATTTAAGAGTCGCGGCAATCCGCCCCAAACACCACCAACACTGCACAATTTTCATTTAAGAGTATGGGCAATTTGCCCCAACACCACCCCTCAAGTGTCTCCCCCTCAAGTGTTGATAATCTGTCCAACACTTGCATAATTTTCATTTAAGAGTGTGGGCAATCTGCCCAAACACCACCAACACCTGCACAATTTTCATTTAAGAGTATGGGCAATTTGCCCCAACACCACCCCTCAAGTGTGGGCAACACAATTTTCATATAAGATCATTTAAAAGTGTGGACAATCTGCCCCAACATCCCCCTCAATATTCCTTATACATTATTAAGTGTGACAAGTGTCTCCCCCTCAAGTGTTGATAATCTGTCCAACACTTGCATAATTTTCATTTAAGAGTGTGGGCAATCTGCCCAAACACCACCAACACCTGCACAATTTTCATTTAAGAGTATGGACAATTTGCCCCAACACCACCCCTCAAGTGTGGGCAACACAATTTTCATATAAGATCATTTAAAAGTGTGGACAATCTGCCCCAACATCCCCCTCAATATTCCTTATACATTATTAAGTGTGACAATCTGTCCCAACACCTCCCCTCAAGTGTTGGCAATATGTCCAACACTTGCAAGAGTGTGGGCAATCTGCCCCAACACCCCCCCTCAAGTGTGGGCAATCTATCACAACACTTGCATATTTTTTTTAAATCTTGTTTCAACCAGGGTTCGATCCCTCGACCTTTGGCTCTGCTACAATGTTAAGGACCAAACGCTTACCATTCTACTAACACCAATTGGTGTTAATAAATGTGCTACTATATTTCTTTATACATTAGCAATATTTCCCAACACTCCTCAATATTTCTTATACATTAAGAATGTAATGCAATAACATCTCAACAAAATGTGACATGCATCTTGAAATTCGACCATTCTGAAAAAGCTCGATTCAAATGTCTTAATTGGAGATCCAATCTTAAAAAAAAAAAAAAAAGGTCCAAGCATTTGGCGTCTTCCAAACTTGCCAAAGATTGATGTTGTTAATTCAGTATTATTCATTCACCGAGTTGATTTTGTAGCAAACATAACTTTCATTCATCGATTTGTTATCTGGTATGAAAGATCTCCCCTAACCCATCTGTATGCAAATCGCATGCGAATTTTATAACGCGTAAATTTTGTGGTTTTTAAGGAGTCCAATGACTTTAAAATAAACTTCATTTATTTTCTTATTTTATTTTTTTGAAAAACTTCATTCATTTTAAAGTCAAAGGTTTTAGAGCGTGTTTTCATCTTTTCAATATTGTAATAGCTATATAATCTTCTCTTATCCTACTACTAATAAGAAGTGTGTTCAAATTATTCAGTCATCAACCCACGCGTCATTCTTTTGTTTTTTCGCACCAAAATAAGTTCTTTATCTGGGAGTGATGATTGTCCTCAATAATAATTTATTATACTTTTTCCCCAACCTTTACAAAGAAAAATGCCAAAAAACGATCCCTTTTCTAATTGCCACCACTTCGGCTCATCATTCTGCCGTACACGATCCGCCGGAAAATCTGGTCTACAGGGTTAGTTACCAATCCTTGCAACTGCTCTATCTTTCTTTTTCTTCTTTCTCGCTGAAATCCCGGATGGGTAGATATGCTGCAGTACTAATTCTTCAAATCAGTCAAAAAAGGAGAGACTTTTACTCTCACAAAGGTCAAATTGGCCGGGAAAAGGGGGAAATTTCGTCCAAACAGTCCGGCCCTCTACTGTTTCAAGCAGGTAAAAGATTAGCCCCTTGGTTATATTATATATATATATATATATGCATGTTTGTAGCTAGCTTTTTACACATACTAATCTCTTTCTTCTTTGCTCTAACTCCTGAAAATGGTGGCAAGCATGTTGGGATAGATCCAATCGTTCTTCATCTGTTCAGGTATGATTGATTTGCAATACTCTTATTCTAGGGCATTTGTCATCCTAGCATGTTCAATTTCGGGCCTTTTAAAGCTGATGTCTGATTCCTTAAAAAAAAAGTCCTATTAAGATAGCTTTAACAGCCACATATTAATAGCATGTTCTTTTTCAGTGTGTTGTGTTTCATCTGTTTGGATTGATAAATTATCTATGCTTTCTCCTGCCTTTGTTGTGTCTATATCCTATCTTTTTAGGGATATTGGTTGCTTATGTGTATTCCATGTCTTTAGTATTCTTTTTGGGGATAAATTATTGGTGTCCTTCCTTCCCTGTGTACTTTTTCCCCTTTAGTCTGCACTGATGTCAAAAAAACCTGTTTGGTTAAACTTCAAAGCATAGCTCTTTTCAAACATGTTCCTTGTTGTTACAGTGTTTTTAAAAATTGATCCATGTCTGAAAAGTTCAATGATGTCAATAACCATGTTTGGTTATGGTGTAAAGAAAATGCTGATGTTGGTTAATGCGGGGCTTGGTGTTGTACATCAAGTTGCTGCGTCTCTTAAAAAAAAATCCACATTCAATGAATTTTCCTCAATGACTTTTAAGACATTTTTTCAAAAAAACACTATCTATGTGATGTTGCCAACAAAGAAATATGTTTCATGTGCCTTCTTTCGAAAAAGAGCTCCATCGTTGAAAACACTCTAAGAGGGCCCAAACATGTTTCTTCAGAGAGCTTCATGTTTTTGTTCTTAAAGAGTTTTTCCCGTGTGTTTCGTGATGTTGTGTATAATGATGTCAGAATACATGTTTGGTTATTGTTCAAAGAAGAGCTCTTTTTAAACATGTTTTCTGCTGCCAAAGTGCTTTCAAAAAGAAACCTGCATCAACATCAATGGAAACAATGTGTAACACATATATTCTTGCATTTTAGCACTTTTGAGTTTTTTTTTTAATTTTTATTTTTTATAACTTGAACTTATGTTAATCATGCAGCTTAAGACTGCATGGGTCTCAACAACTATTCATCTGATGCCAGCACAAAGTAAGCTTTGGCACACTGTCTGTGATAAGTGCAAAAAACAGTCAATCTCCCTGTTGGATCGGATCTCACATGTACGTTTTGCAAGCAAGAAATGAATGTTGAACCAAGGTAGGTTAACAATTAATTTATTGTTTTGTAAAAGCCAGCTAATTTGACTCGAACAATAACGTGGGTTAGAGTTCATATCGACGATTTTTTCTTGATTCGGGATTTTCAAGTATAGTGTGTGGAGGTTTGATTAATGTCTTCTTCAGTTGAGGTTTAGGATTTTAATTACTTTTGTAAACCCCTGTCAGTGAACCTCTGTTAATGAAGTTAATTACTTTGCAAGGATGGCAAATACATATGGAGCTGTGAAATTTAGCATTTTTGTTAGATTTACTTAATTAAACCAAAGTGGTTACGCTTTATGTTCTTTTTCTTTTCCTTTTGTATTTGATTAAGATTCATGTTTTTGTTTCTTTTTAGGGGTAAGAATCATGTTTCAGTGTTATTGTTCATATATTCTGTATAATCTCTCATGATAACCATGACTAGGGGTGTAACTGAGTTGAGCTGAATTAATACTCTCTAGGCCTTAAGTTTGACTCGATTAAATTTACTTGCGTTTGAAATTCGGCTCGAACTCGATCGAATCATTAAAAGTCAGGATCGAATTCGATTCGTGAAGTACTCGATACAATTTGGTTTGGCTCGTGAACTAAATTATTTTTTAGAATTAATTATTTCCTTATAAAGTATGCTAAGATCAGGTTCGATTCGTTTTCCTTATACAGTGCCATGTTCATGTTTTCCTAAATGATGTTTCGGGACACTATCCGCCACTTGTTTGTTCTCGACAAGCTGCAGAGAAATTCATAGGCTACACCGTTTTCAAAAGCCGTTTCAATGGTGAAAAGGTATTTTTATACTCTGTTAAATAACATACTTTGTTGCTACACATTCAAACTCTAAAAAATACAATTAAAATGGTCAGCTGCATCAACATCAATTGAAACCTGAATCAAAATCGTTCCTTTGCTTTTGTTCTTTTTATCCTACATTTTTTAATATGAAAAATCTGTGCTACCTTCAACATTCATAACTTTTTGAGATATATAAATAGTTGTCACCTCTGGCTACATCTAACTATAACTGTTACTATTTTCCATAGAATGCTCCACTGAATGATGACATTGCAAGAAAAATAGACAAGAAGCTAGTGTTGTGCTTCCTAAAGGATTATGATAGATCCTTTGAAAGTAGGTTTGAAAGAACATTCCCAGTTGTAGCGCCAGTATCTTTCAAGATGAAGCGATTACGGACAAGCGGATGAACCTTCCATTCTTGGCGATGCTACAGCTGCACCAAACCTTCAAGAATATGCATCAGCCACTGGTTAAAAGGAGAAACAATTATTCAGTCCATCCACAAAAAGGGTGATCGATGAAATAGCAACAACCGTTGGTATGGAACAAGGAACATTCTCATCAGCTACTGTGAAAAGAGGCATTGTATTTGATGACTGCTCTGTTGAAACCGAAGATACGCTTGGTGAGAAAGTACCTTCTCCTACCCATGAAACCGTTGAACCTGTTTCCGGTTTAGAAACCCCGGTGAAGAAATTGAAGAATGTGACTCCTGCCAAGTAAGCAGAAGAGAAAAACATTTGTGTTGTGCTTTTGTGCCATGCCAAGCATCCCCTATAGTATATATTAAGTTTCCGTAGTTCTAAGTAATCAAAGCATTTACATATTATAGCCATTAGTCGTTATTCTATTGACGATTAATGGTTTTAGCTAATATGTAACCATGCGTTTTTTGTTCATTGTAAAATAGTTGTATTTCTCTCTACGCTTTTTCGGGAAACTTTATCATTTTGGATGTAATATTTTGCTTCTATTGTAATCGTTGCTTGGCACTCATGGTTTTATTATGTATTTATGGTATGGTTTTATTATGTATTTATGGTTACTATTGCGCTACTACTACTTAAGTTTATTCATATGTTTTATTCCATTGTTCATCTATTTCTTTAGTGTCTGCTAGACATACCAAACCATTGTCCATGTACCTCCTTAGTGTCTTTTAGAAATAGCAAAGCATTGTATTTACATATCACACATCTACACTTTTGTTAGGAATATAATCAAACACGCCATCTAACTCGGTATCCAACTGTACGGGGCATGTCGTGCCTTGCACGACATACCTTGCTACACTAGTATCTTCAGGGCCGGCCTTCCCCTAAGGCCTTCGAGACCCGGGTCTTAGGCCCAATTCTGTCGGGAGGCCCAACGGTACATGTTTCGCTAAAAGAAAAAAAAAATCGTGTAGATTTAATCCGATCCAACCTAAAAAAATATGTTAATTTTCTTTTTTGGTAGATGCCCAAATTTGTTTTTATTCTAATTGATAAAGGCCCTAATAAAAAAATTACTTGACCCAAAAAAAATAGATATATACAAACAAGTTTTATTAATTTTTTGCATATACGGATGTTAAAAATGCGATAAGTGTTGGAAAAAATGTAGTACTTAGGATTTGACAGAGAATTAGAAACTCCAAGGCACGTTAATAACGTTGTCTTTTAAGAGATGTTTTGTCCAACACGATTTGTCACTAAGGGATCAAATGAAAATCTCTTTCAGGATACAATGGGGGTGTTTGATTCAAACAGTGACTTGTTTGAATCAAACCCGAGAACACTCAAAGTTTTTCTAATGATGTTGTCAAATTTATGGATTTTCGTCTTCATACTTATGTCTTTTATAGGTTGCAAGTACCCCATAAACGAATGGATGTACTCTTTGCACCGGATGAAAGCATGCAACCCTTACACAAAATGGTAAGTACATATCAGTTCGAAAATGCGTGTATCTGAAAATGCATATCCCTTCATGAACTGATAATTCGTACGGGTATGTCATTTGTCCGCAGAAAATTAGCTGCGATAACATTAATTCGTACGGCAACTCGTAGCAAACGATAACCAAAATATTTATTTATGAAAAAATATCTAACAATAAGTATGTTTTAAAAAAAAACAATTTCAACTAAAAGGCCCAATTCGGGAGCTTGGTCTTAGGCCTAATACAAGCGAGGGCCGGCCCTGAGTATCTTAATAAAAAGAGAGGAAGATGCATATGCATGCCTCCACGTCCCCTCTTTCCTTCAATTTTGGTGCATTCTCTGGCTGACACGTGCCATATTGTGGGCTTGACACATGTCAGTTGTTTCCCTTAGAAAAAAGTTTCTCTTACCTTCTCCCTTCACCCGTTCTTCCCCAAATCTTGTCAGCAAAATCAATCAAGAAAATCTATACAGCAAGGCAATGAAGAAGGAAAGACCAAAGAAATTATCAGAAGAAAGGAACTGCAATGACCTGCTGCCGGCTATGCTTTCATCCTTGTAGGGTTCTTAGGTCAAAGGAAATTGCATGATGTAACAGGTTATTCTTATTACCCGTTGCTTCGTCTGAGGGAAGCTGCGATTTATCTATCAGTTTTGCCACTCAAATATATTTTCTGTTACATTTTAGGGTTTGACATCTGATTGATTGCGGCTTATGGAAAGGCTGGATTATTTAGTCTCATTATCTGCTGGTCCTTGCTTACTATGCCCTGTACTATCGGATTTCAAGCCTTATAAACCGGGTATGTCATTTGTCCGCAGAAAATTAGCTGCTCCTTCTTCCGTCTTTCTTGCTTTATTACATTGCAATGTGCCATTACTCCACTCGGGGTCGGCCCTCGTTTTTGTTGGGTTTAAGACAAAGTCCCCGAATTGGGCCTTTTAGTTGAAGTTGTTTTTTTTTAAAAACATACTTATTATTAATAAAACTTGTTTGTATGTCTATTTTTTTTTTGGGTCAAGTAAAGTTTTTTATTGGGACCTTTATCGATTGGGTAAAAAAATAATTGGGCCTTTATCAAAAAAGAAAATTAACATATTATATTAGGTTGAATCAGATTAAATCTACACGAATTTTTTTTTCTTTTAGCGAAACATGTACCGTTGGCCCCCGACACCGTTGGGCTTAAGACCCGGGTCTCGGTGGCCTTAGCATAGGGCCGGCCATGACTCCACTTCACCAAATAAAGCATTTTCTTTTATCTTGCTCTTTTGCAGGTTTCTTGCTGTGTGTGTATTCTTTTTCCCTCTTTGTTAGGCCGGTAAATTGTGGTCACTATTTTAGTTGCGTGTATTAGTTGTTTGATTGTTTTTATCGTCTATTTGTTCTCTTCCAGTCTTGCAGAGCGGGTTGTTCTTGTGAAATTACACCTACTGCACCAGTGGATTGAGTTTCCAAATTCCACGAGATATCTCAGCTAAAGGTACAATATATACTTTATATCACTAAATGCTCCTGGTTGTTTCTTACATGTATTAGACATAAATACAAACTTTTTTGGGTCGAGTTCTGCCTTTTGTGTCATTATACATATGGCTGACGAAAGAAGCCATTTATTCTTGCTCAACTGAATTAAATTTTTTGATTAGGATGTAGCACCCATTCGTGTGGGATGTTGTGTTTCTCTGTTGATACTATGGTTCTCTTACTTTTTTCTTCCCTTTTTAAACCACAAATCCATATGATAAGCATGTATTCTTGTAATATTTAGATGTTGGTGGTTAATGTAGATGTTTATAGTGGTTGGTTGGTTTACTCCATTTCAAAAATGATATGCAGGGGTAAGAAGTTCTTCTTATTGTAGATACCATTTCTTCTTGTTCAAATGAATTAGTTTGGTGTATTTTTCGGCATACTATTTTTCCCCCTCCCAAATCCATGTCATGATCATGTATTCCAATAATAATCAGATGTTAGTGGTTAATGTAGATGCTTATCATTGTTGGTTGTTTAACTTTATCGAAGAAATGATATGCAAAGGCAAGAAGTTGTCATTTCACTGTGGAAATCTTCTACCAATTAAGGTTTTTTTTTTTCATACATGTATGGTGAATCTAGACTTATATGTGTTGTGGATACATGAAGCACTGCCTAATAGTTTAGTTGTGAGGGGGTTTATATAAAGGATTGCTCATTTTACTCTTCTCTTCTGAGCATATTGGAGATTGATAATCAGACAGTAATAAACTCCGACGATGATCAACTTCATGATCGGACTCGAGTTTGTTAAGTTTAAAGTATGCTTAGCTCGATAAGCCTATAACACTCGACTCGACCCAGATCGTTGATCGTTTTAGTGCCCATATGGATTCATGTTAATGATTAGGTGTGATGTAATTACATTTTTCATATGCTGTGGAGTTATGGAAATCTGTTTTGGGAAACTTTGGATGAACAATATTTTTGCTTTTTTCTGTTTTCGTTGACGATTGTCCTTGCCCCGTGTACAACAAATTGTATATTGCAGTATTGGACATATAAAGGCATTATTAGGCCTGCAAAATGTCCCATATGCAAACAAGAAGTTATAAAGTTCACTCTTCATGAGCCCTCACTTCAAAGAACTTCAGGGGAAGAGGTTTTTCCTCTCATTAACAGGATCGAATACTATAATGTCCTCCATAATGGTGGCATTAATGGATTTTACCTGCTATGTTCATTGCAAATCAAGTGAAATTATTTAGTTGTTTAGTTTTATTCTTTTACACTGATTATATAAGAGGTGTTTGCTTTTGTGTAGAAACAAAAAGAATGTTAAGTGCTTCTAATGTGTGCACCGCAATTTTGCGCTTTTTAACATTTTTTTCTTGCAGACAATGAAACTGGGATTCCCTTTCTTCGTGTGGACATTATTCACAATGTTGACAGAGCTTGATATGCGTATTTGTGCATTAGCGGTAGCCCACCGGGTTGTGGTAAGTATGTTATTAGCTTGCTTCTCGACTTTACGAAACAAAATTGCTCTGGATAGCAAATATAAGGTTCATTTTAAGTTTTTAATCGCATGAACGTTAGAATGTTGAAATATGATGGGCCTTAGGATATAACTTAGTGGTTAAAGAGCGAGGTGTTATGATGGCATGCCTCTCATATATTTTGAGTGTGAGGGTTCGATTCTGTAGAGGGACGACTCCTTTTAAGAACAAAAGTGTATAGATAGTTCTTTGCACACTAAGACACTATGGCACATTCTTTGATTTACATCCTTCACGAAGTCCTAGGGCCGGGACATTGGAGCCTTTTGGGTTGGGGCTCAACCTTTTTTGATAAAAGGCTTTTCGAAACACAGCCCTACCCTTCAAAACCTACATGTAATAGCAGTTCTTAGCTCATTTTAATCTTCGCTTATGATGGACATCGACTTGCTGCTGCTCACCGGGCTGCTACATCATAGGAAACCACAGTAAATGTTCCTTCTGATAAGGCGGCTGAAAGAACAAGTAGGAATTTGCGATGGAAAAACAAACGAGCCCGGAGTCTATATCCTCTTAAGCTAGACTTCTGACTTTGATGCTAACAACTGCTACATCTTTTTGGTACGGAGCATGACATCGAACAACGGATTTGGTGGAAATTAAGACAAGTTACCTTTTGCAAAAGCAAAATTACAGAAATCTATTGTTTTCTCTTTTGATTTTGAAGAATAATCAGGATTTTGGTATTCAGGTTCAGGGAAAAAAGTTTGCCATGTATTTCTTCAAAGAGGATTTTAGTGTTTGGTATTCATGTTCAGATGTAGCAAAGACATGCAACCCTGTTGTTTGTGAGCCTATCCTATTGATTTATTATGATAAATCTGAGGGGTCTGTTAACCAAACAAGCAGTGATGTGGTTGTGAATGTGGAGAAAACCCAGATGTAACACATGGCGTGCAGATTAAATCGTCTCGGTTGTTGGAGATTCTGGTGGAAAAGAGTAAGAAGAAGGAAAAAATGATCTAAGCTTTTGCAACTTTTAAGAACAATGAGAACTTGAACTTAGCTTATTCATCTTTTGTTTTTGATAAGTGGTATTGGTTGTTGCTCTTTATGTAATTATCTAAGTCATGTTTAGTGTAGCATTTGTGTATTATATGCATTAGATATTGTCTTCATGTCTAATGTCTAAAAAAATACACATTTATTTGGCAATATGATGTGAAACAATCATCTGTTTTGTATGTGGTTATGTCTACAACATTCGTTGTTATTTATGCGGGCCTTGTATTTAGCCACTTTGTTCGTGTTCACCTTACTAGAGAAACAAACTTTTGTGTTTGATGTGGAGCATGTAACAAGTTTCAACATTTATATGATGTCAATATCTTCTATTTGAAACCATACTGTGTAATTCTATTATTCTTATATACACTTCTATATTACATTTTTAAGTTACAAAATTAGCTTGACAATAATTAGAGCCTACAATTAGACATCTTTTGTGCTTATTGTTCGGTATGGAACAACTTTCGACCTAGGCATAAAATCATTAACCTGGACCCGAACCGAATGATTGCTACACAATTAATCTATTGATGTGTACACTCATTGACTACACCTTGAAATGCCTAAATTAAGTTCGTAGTTTTTTTGTCGTTGGGCACGCTGTGCCTTGCACGGTATCGCCGTCCACTAGTTTTTTTTCATAAAAAGAGCGACTCATTTTGGATGTCATCTAAAAATAGATAAACATCTCGTCTCCATCTATTTCCTTTTTGGTTATTCCAACTCGAATTTCTCACCTAATTAAAGATATGAATTTGTGTTGATAAGTTTCATAAATATTAATTAAACCGTCTATAGTATCTGATTTTATGTCGAATAAAATAGATATATTGTATTGTGAGAATTATATTTATTTTATTCAATATAAATGAAATTGTTTTATTCGATTCAATATCGATGGTCTCATGCTATCATTTCCTTAATGACCTAGACCTCTTAGGGCATTCATACCAGAAACCTGTTGGACAATCTTATTCAAAAACATCATTTTCCAACAAAACCTTATTTTTTATTCCTAAAATAATATAAAATAATACATATCTCTATTTTACAACATTTCAATTCAGAACACTCCACAACAGCATCCTTATCCCCATCTTTAACCATTAAAATAAAGATAGCGTTTTAAAATAGGGATATTGCTCAATAAATGGGGATAGGGATAGGGATAAGACTTATGCTATGGAGGTATTTGAAGGAAAATTCCACTTATTATCTTTATTTTAGGGATAGTGCACTGTATAAGGCTTCTGCTACAAATGCCCGATGTTTAAGCTTTTCTATGAATGAAGAGACGGGTCTTCATGCCGTTAGAGATTGTGGATCAACACGGTTTGGACGATGCTTATTCCGGTTTCCCGAAAGGATCGTTTTTCAGCTTTACAAGAATCGATGTTTGGATTGATTTCAATCTTTCGCAGGAGCTTTGCAATGGAGTTTTTGATATGGAGTGGAAATACATCTTCCGCGAGACCATTGCAAGTGCTTGGTTTTGGAGAAACAAACAATTTTTTTATAATATGAGTGACATTCTTAGATCTAGTGCTTTGATTTCTAGCATTTTAGCTCGTACAAAATCTGTAGTTTCTCTTGAGGAGGTGGTTATGTAGTTTTTGTCTTGTATGCGTTTTTGCTCCCATTGTATAGTACACTTTGTGTATAGTTTTTGTGATAATATATATATCCAAGACCCCTTTCTTCGGAAAAAAATATTAAAGACAAATATATATGAGGTAATGTGGAGTATTTAAATATCTTGGCTACTTACATCCCATATCAGCCACATTAAATCACACACTTATTTCTTCAAAAAAAAAAAAAAAAAACACACACGTACTTATAACGAGTGATACAATATCTCTTTAAGTCATCTTCTAGCATGAATTTACAATGAGATTTTTCTCGATTTGTGCGTGTTATCCTTGCGCACGAGTCATGCTAATCTTCTCTGTATCGTTTCAATTTTATCGGATGTCCTCAAAGGGACATTTACATTGAGATTTTTACCATAACCAATAACATATAAGTAAATTGTTTACTTATTGTGCTTGGATGATTATATCATTATATCAGTAGAATTACTCATCGTATAAATAATCAATGTTAACACCTTTGGTTTACATTTTTTTAAATCATTTGATTTACATTTTTGACTTGAAATGAATAAGAAGCTGCTGATGATGTTAAGAAGCTGCTGGTGCTGTTTGTTAGTTTAGGACTTTAGTCGAACACCTTCAACCGTTTATGGTTGAAGGTAGTTGTAACTGAATTGTGCAAGTTGTAACTGCTTTTCCTAGTTAGTTATGTTGTAGTTAGCTTATATATACATAGAACAATGCAGCTGTAACAATCAATTGAATAATTCAATGAATCTAAGTTCATCTTCTTCATCATAGTGTTTGTTAATTTTCCCGCCTTTTATTTTGTTTCGAATTCCTGCAAATCCTTCATGGATTGAGGATTTCTTCATGGTATCAGAGCGAAATCAACGCTTCTAGGTGTGCGATTTTAGTTTTACAGAAGATTCTTGAGAGCAATCTTCATATTCTTCGCAAGATCTTGAGAGTATCTTGCAGTTCTTTCAAATTTCAGGCTTCTTTGTCTGGTTCATTTTTCATACAAATTCAAGCAATGGCGTCTCAAAGGTCTAACGCTGCAGTCATCAACGAAACCAGAGGACCAGAGATAAGTATTTCTAGTCAATTTTACTTACATCCGAGTGAAAATGCTTCGATTCCTCTGGTTTCTCCTCCTTTAGATGGACATAATTACCATTCTTGGTCAAGGTCCATGCTAATGATGCTAGAAACCAAAAATAAACTTGGTTTTGTCGATGGTTCTATTGAAAAACCTGCACCTAATGATGAACTTTACAAGGTTTGGAGTCAGTGTAATACTGTAGTTTTGACCTGGATCATCAAATCTGTCATTCCGGACATAGGCAAAGTATTATGTGGAACAAATCAGCAAGAGAAATCTGGTTAGATCTTGAGTTTAGGTTTTCAAATGTGGATTATTTTAGAGTTTCAGATCTGCTAGAAGATGTTAGTACCATAAAAAAAGGTTCTATGTCAGTTGTTTCTTATTTTACAAAGTTGAAAGCTAAATGGGATGAAGTCATGGTGTTAAAACACTGTTCGATTTGTGAGTGTGGACATCCTTGTATGCGTAATATCGACAAGAAATTGAGTGAATATATTGAGGCAGATTATGTTATAAGGTTCATGAAAGGACTCAATGATTCGTTTGCTCCTGTTAGATCACAAGTTTACTTGACCTCTCCATTACCTACATTGCAACAAGCTTTTGCCATGGCAATCAAGTTTGAAAGACAAGCTATGTATGCCATGGGGCATCCACAGAATTCAGAGGCATTAGCTTTAGCAGTGCAGTCAAAAGAATCACAGGGGTTTTCTGGTCAAGCTGTCAATCCTAGTGCTAATCAAAGGTATCAAGGATCTGGTCAAGGTTATACAAATTTCAAGAAATCAGGGCAAAGTGGAACAGGGCCAAAGAAGAAGTTGCAGTGTTCATTCTGTGGTTATAATGGCCATACTGTTGATCAATGTTATAAGAAACATGGTTTTCCCCCAGGTTTTAAGAACAGACCTAAGGCTAATATGGTGCAGCAGGAAGATGGTCCAGATTTGTCACTTGCTAGTAGTTCTCAAGAATCTGATCAGTCACAGATTGCTATACTTCAAAGCCAGGTTTCACAATTGATGCAGATGATGGAATCTAGAAGGGATCCAGTTCAACATGCTGCTAATCAAGTCACTGCATTCACCACAAATTTCAAAACTGATCCTACAGAGGTTCAAGGTAGTATCAATGTCCAGTGGGTTGTGGACTCAAGGAGCCACAGACCATATTATTTCTGATCATGACTTGTTCATAACTAGTAAAAGAGTGTCACAGTGTCTCTGTTACACTTCCCAATGGCCAAGACTTACCTATTACTTCCATAGGCCTGAAGAAGGGTTAATGCACACTTGGTTTTGTCACAAGTATTGTGTGTCCCAGTTTTAAATATAATCATTATCAATAAGCAGTTAACTAGGAACTCTGGTATTTCTGCTTTGTTTTTGTTGACACTTTGAGTGTGTGTTACAGACAAGTCTATGCTGGGAAGATGATTGGATTAGCTAAACAACAACAAGGACTTTATATTTTGAAGTCTGATCAGATATCACATCCTGTTGTTGCTGCTTGTGTTCCATTGTCTGATAAGATTCCAAAAGGCTTGCTGTGGCACTATAGACTAGGACATTTATCTCACAATAGAATAGACATTTTACATGGTGTTTGTCCAGATATTACTACATGTAAAAATTCTACTTGTTTTGTCTGTCCACTTGCAAAACAGAAGAAGCTTTCCTTTCCATTAAGTACATCAACTTCTGTTGCTCCTTTTGCTCTTGTACATATGGATATTTGGGGCCCTTATAGGCATCCTACTGTCCATAATCAGTCCTATTTCTTAACAATAGTAGATGATTGTACTAGATATACTTGGATTTTTTTGTTGCAAGCAAAAAGTGAAGTAAGATATGTTATTACTGCTTTTTACTTTTATGCTTTGAATCAGTTTGGTCATTCTATAAAAATAATCAGATCTGATAATGGTTATGAATTCAATCATACTGATTTTTATACAGAAAAAGGAATTGTACATCAAACAAGCTGTGTTGATACACCTCAACAGAATGGCATTGTGGAAAGAAAACATCAACATATACTTAATGTTGCTAGGGCTTTGAAATTTCAAGCTCAATTGCCTATAAATATGTGGGGATATTGTGTACTTCATGCTGTGCATATCATTAATATGTTACCTACTCCTGTTTTGGATGATCAATCCCCTTATTTCTTGTTACACAGGAAGCTGCCTAACTACTCTGAACTAAAATTTTTTGGCTGCCTGGTTTTTTCCACCACCTTACCTCATGGAAGGACTAAATTTGATGCTAGGGCCAGAACATGCATTAATCTAGGGCATGCTCCTAATAAAAAAGCTAAACTTTGTTAGATGTCCATACTATGGACATATTTGTTTCAAGAAATGTTGTTTTTCATGAAGATATTTTTCCATCTATTACTATGAAAATGCAAGACTCAACTCAGAATATCTCTTTTCCCATTCCATATATGACTGACTGTTCCTTTCCTAATACTAATATTCAGAATTCCACTGATGCTTCTGATTCACAGTCTAATGCAGCATCTCAAGAATCACTGGACATCAAACATCAATGATCTGTGAATTCTACTGGCAATCAGCAATCTAGAGTTGCAAGATTCAATGATACCTAGAAATCTACAAGACAAAAGAGAACACCTTCTTTCCTTAAAGAATATGTTTGCAATCAAGTGTCCCATGTGACACCATATCCTCTAGATTCTGCTATTGATTATACTAACATTTCTTATAAACACAGGTCTTTTGCCATGAGTGTAGATGCCATTACAGAACCTACTACATACAATCAGGCTGTCAAACTTCCAGAATGGCAAGAAGCTATGAAGAAGGAGATTGATGCGTTGATTCAAACCAATACTTGGCAAGTAGTAGATCTACCAGCAGGCAAGAAACCTATAGGCTGTAAATGGGTGTACAAGATCAAGCACAAATCAGATGGATCTATAGAAAGATATAAGGCACGGTTGGTAGCAAAAGGATACACTCAGACTCATGGCATAGACTATGAAGAAACTTTTTCCCCAGTTGCCAAGATGAATACTATCAGAATTTTGTTGTCTATAGCTGCAGCAAAAGGGCTTCATTTACATCAACTAGATGTAAATAATGCTTTTTTTACATGGTGACCTAGATGAAGAGGTTTACATGACTTTACCTCAAGGGTTTCAAGCTGAAAAAGGCAAAGTCTGCAAGTTAGTCAAGTCACTCTATGGATTAAAGCAAGCTAGCAGGCAGTGGAATCACAAACTTACCACAGCACTACAACAGATAGGTTACAATCAGTCCAAGAATGATTACAGCTTGTTTACCAAGAAAACATATACTGGTTTTATAGCTATCCTGGTTTATGTAGATGACATCATCCTAGCAAGCACAACCATGAGCTTGATTGATGAACTAAAAAGTTACTTACACAAGCTCTTTCAGATCAAGGATCTTGGTGAGTTGAAGTACTTCCTTGGTTTGGAAGTAGCCAGATCAAAGACAGGCATTCATATTTGTCAAAGGAAATATGCCCTTAATCTACTAGAGGAATATGGCTTTTCTGGTTGCAAGCCCTCTAAAACACCAATGCCAAGCAAAGTTCATCTCACAAATGGAGACTCAGAATTACTTCCAGACAACACAATGTACAGGAGTTTGATTGGCAAACTTCTATATTTGACAACAACAAGACCAGATTTAGCATTTTCAGTGCATCAGTTAAGTCAGTTTCTAGCAGCTCCCACAATTAATCACCTACAAGCAGCTAACAGATTGCTGAGATACATTAAATCAGCACCTGCTCAAGGGCTTCTTTTCCCATCCAAAGAATGATCTTACCTCACCTCTTTCACAGATTACAGACATTGGGGAGGTTGTCATGAAACAAGAAAGTCAATTCTGAGGATATTGTATGTTTTAGGACCAAAGATTGGTTTCTTGGAAGTCTAAAAAGCAACCTACAGTCAGTAGGAGCTCAGCAGAGGCAGAATACATGGCAATGGCATTAGGAGTGTGTGAAATTCAGTGGATCACCTACATACTACAAGACTTGCAAATCCCTTTTCAGCAACCAATTTCCATGTATTGTGACAGCCAAAGTGCCATTCATATAGCCCATAATCCTGTTTTTCATGAGAGAACTAAACACATAGAAATTGATTGCCATGTTGTTAGAGAAAAGGTGCAACGGACTAGTAAAGCTTCTACCAGTTCATACACACAACCAGCTAGCTGACATTCTGACTAAACCATTAGATGCTCCTTTGTTTCATTCTATCTTACAACACTTGTCAGTTTCCAACATCTATAGCTCCCCTAGTCCGTCTTGAGGGGGGGTGAAATGAATAAGAAGCTGCTGATGATGTTAAGAAGCTGCTGGTGCTGTTTGTTAGTTTAGGACTTTAGTCGAACACCTTCAACCGTTTATGGTTGAAGGTAGTTGTAACTGAATTGTGCAAGTAGTAACTGCTTTTCCTAGTTAGTTATGTTGTAGTTAGCTTATATATACATAGAACAATGCAGCTGTAACAATCAATTGAATAATTCAATGAATCTAAGTTCATCTTCTTCATCATAGTGTTTGTTAATTTTCCCGCCTTTTATTTTGTTTCGAATTCCTGCAAATCCTTCATGGATTGAGGATTTCTTCATGACTTGAGAGAAATGGTGAGATTTTCGTATAAATAATCAATGTAAACGCCTTTGATTTACATTTTTTGACTTAGAAATGGTCAAATCTGTCTTTTTTACTATATTCCCTCCTCTTTATTAAATAGTCACGCTTAAAATTGTTTATACAATGATACAAAAGTCTTTTATTATCAATTTCTAAAGACACGTATCTTTTGATCTAATATCCAAATGTGATAAAAGTTGTATCAAATGTCCAAACATGATAAAATTTGCACCAATTTTTATTATTATTATTTTTGAGCTCTTCAATTCATTTTAAGACTTCGTTTGATATCATTACATCGTTTTTCGTGAGATTCATTGTCGAAATTTACTTAGTGAATCTCACCAATGAATCCCGGAAAACAACGAATTTCAAAAGTGGATTTACAGAAATTACGTCGAAATATGGTTAATGTTGTCTCGAATAAAGAGACTGAAAAAATAAAGTTTGGCGAAAAATTATCACTTTTAGAGTTATAGATTATAAGATATAAGTGTTATAAAACGATAGATTGGAGAGAAAGTGTTGTTTTTTTATTTAGCTCAAGGTGTGAACATACATTTTATTCAATTACTTATTTATAATAATTTTATCCTTTATGCAAAATTGATGAAAAAAATGTTCTTTTACTTGATTTAGATATTTTTTTTTGCTATTTTTCATAATCCCCCTAAAAATACTTTTCCCCTCCCCTATTGTTATTAAGAAAAAAAAGGCTTCTTGTCCTCAAGACATAGCTCAATTGACAAGGAGTTTGAGTGCTTAAAGCAGCCTGAACCTAAAGCTGGAGGGTGTGGAGGTTCGAACCCTGTAAAGTGAATTTCTTTCACTTCTCTGATATAAAAGGCAAGCACGTGATGTTGAGCTACTGGTTAACCTGATTAATATCTTCACTCATCTTCTGGGACATAGGGAGTACCCTTAATGTTGGGGTTCATCATTTTTAAACAGAAAAAGGGCTCCTTTATGTGAAGGATGCGGGGAACAAGCTAGATTTTTTGTTTCTAGGATTCCATCAAGCACAAAATCTTTTGTCATTTGCTCATACTCCCTCCGTCCCATTTTATTCATTCATGTATTTATTTTTGGTTTGTCATTCTAAAATAAGTGTCACTTTGTCATTAATTGCTAAATTTATTCAAATACCATTTCTCTTTACAATATTTCAATAAAAAATGTGTAGCATTAAATGCTCCAACAACAACTTAAAAGGCATAAGTGTAAAAATATTAGATCATTTAATATGATTCAAAAGATTAACTACACTTTTCTTAAATGTGTGAAAAGTCAAACATGCAAATAAATAAAATGGGACGGAGGGAGTAATATATATATATATATATATATATATATATATATATATATATATATATATATATATATATCTTCTGAAAATAAAAAACATTTAGTTGTTATTCTTACAAATAAATCTTATAAGTTGATTGCTCTATACTTGCAACCAATAATTTGGGCCATTTTTTCGTCATGAAAAGACAATTGCATTAAACAATAATCACTGAACAAGTTACCGACATAAAAATACCAAAAACAGCAAAACATGCTCCAGCTAGGAGATAGACTTGAACATTATTAGAACACATTTTACACAAAGAGGAAAATGTTGAAGATAAACATGAAATAATGTTTTTGCAATCCAAAGATAGCAATGAGTAGATGTTGTTTAGTCGATAACATATTTATTATATTATATTAATTTTATTTTGTTTTACCGTATTTTATTGGACATAAAATAGTGTTAATTAATCCGATTTATCCAGGTTCAAATTAATATGTGACGGAGCCTGGATTTCAACTTCGGAGAAGTTTATGGACAATTTTCAAATTATCGGATGAATTGTATTAAGATAATTTGATGGATTAAACCGGACTACGTAAATTTTTTATTGTAATTTTTTTTTCAGGTGGGCTTTTCCCCACCCATTTTCTACGTGGCTACGTCCTTGTGTCTCAATATTATATATCTTGGTGAAATCCTTTATATCTTGATAATATTTTATTAGTATTTACATTATTATCGATGCTATTCGAGGTCTATCTAATGTATCTAGTAACTACTTTGGGTGTATGTCCATAATCAGGACATTTTAAAAGGTCATTGTAGGTGTCATATAACCACTTTATAACCACTTTCCTAAGAAATCACATATAATCAACCATATATCCTCTTTATATTACTGTTACCGTAAATCTGATATATCCGACCATATCACTTAAGAATTAAGGAGTTTGATACATTGTATTGCAATCTTTGTAATCTGAACCATCGAGACATAACCCTCAAACCCTCAATTTACATCATTCATAAAGTTATAACGGTGGGATAGTCGGGACCATTTTGGTTGGTTGGGACTCAACTTTTTTACTTAGGAAGGCGGTAGTACAAGGGGGCGGAGCTACCTTTGTTAGGTACGTCTGCTCCCGTGATGTTTTTACATATATATATATATATATATATATATATATGTGTGTGTGTGTGTGTGCGCGTGCGTTATAATGTATTCCTGTATTTCTTCTTAGATACACTAATATTTTGATGCTCTGCTTGGCAGTACTCCACTAGGAGTAAAGATCCTTGCTGTGGAGAAGTGCTGTGAGGGAGATCCACCTTTGATTCATAGTGTAAACGAGATCCGACTGTAGATTTTTTTCTTACATATACATTTGCACAACACCATTTACGGTTGTATACTACAGCAGCCGATCCGGAGTCCTCCACTAGTCCTATCAATGTGTGAAAAATAAAGATGCATGTGTAATGTGTATATGGCGTATTATGGCCCCTTTCAAATTAAAGCCAAACAAAGATTCATCGAAGCTTACATCGGAAAAAAAAAAAAAAAAACACAATGAGAGAAGCTTAATTTAATAAGATTTTATTGGGATTATAACAAATAAAACGTAGAGAAAAAGCAAAAATTTGGGTAGAGAGTAATTAAATTAAATTAAAACATTAAAAAATAGGAGTAAAGAAATGGAAAAGGATAGTAGTAGTAGAGTCTTCGGAAAAAAAAATATCAAAGACAAATGTATATGAGGTAATAATGTGGAGTATTTAAATATCTTGGCTACTTACATCCCATATAGCTACATTAAATCACACACTTATTTCTAAAAAAAATAAAATCACACACGTACTTAATTTTAACGAGTGATACAATCTCTTTACCTCATCTTCTAACATGAATTTACAATGAGTTTTTTACCATAACCAATAACATATAAGTAAATTGTTTATTTATTGTGCTTGAATGATTATATCAGTAGAATTACTCATCGTATAAATAATCAATGATAACACCTTTGATTTACATTTTTTTGAATCATTTGATTTACATTTTTGACTTGAGAGAAATGGTCAGATTTTCGTATAAATAATCAATGTAAACACCTTTGATTTACATTTTTGACTTAAAAATTGTCAAATCTGTCTTTTGACTGCATTCCCTTCTCTTTATTAAATAGTCACGCTTAATACAATGATACAAAAGTCTTTCATATTTTCACAAAAGTCTTTCATCATCAATTTTTAAACACAAGTATCTTTTGATTTAAATATTCAAACGTGATAAAAGTTGCATCAAATGTCCAAACATGATAAAAATTGCACCATTTTATTATTATTATTTTGAGCTCTTCAATTCGTTTGATCATTACATCGTTTTTCGTGAGATTAATTGTCGAGATTCACTCCGTGAATGTGAATCTTACCGCTGAATCCCAAAAAACAATGAATTTCGATAGTGGATTTTCAGAAATTACGTCGAAATATGTTCAATGTGGTCTCGAAATAAAGGGAATAAAAAAATAAAGTTTGGCGAAATAATTATTGTTGGGACCGAAAGGTGGCATTGAAAAACCTAAGTTCCAAGGGAAATGTTTCAATTGTGACAAGATTGGTCACAAATCTGCTGATTGCAAGCTACCAAAGAAGAAGGTTTCTGAAGCAAATATTGTTCAAGGCATGGAAGATATTAATCTTTGTGCTGTTGTGTCAGAGGTGAACATGGTGGATTCAAATCCTAGAGAATGGTGGGTAGACACAGGAGCTACAAGGCACGTATGCTTTGACAGGGAAGTGTTTACTAAGTTCGAGTCAGTTCAAGGTAATGAGACTTTGTTCATGGGAAACTCGACTACTTACCATCACAATTTGGAAAAGGAGAAGTGATTCTGAAGATGACTTCTGGCAAGCATCTAACTCTGAAGAATGTGCTATATGTCCCGGATATGCGTAAGAATCTGGTGTCTGGAGTGCTATTGAATAAGAATGGCTTCCGTCTTGTTTTAGAGTCCGACAAGTTTACTTTAACTAAGAGTGATATGTATGTCGGTAAGGGGTATGCATCTAATGGCATGGTCAAGCTGAATGTAATGGTTGTTAGGCCAAACAATATCAATAATAATATTCTTTGAGTTACGCTTACTTGGTTGAGTCACCTTCCTTATGGCATGGTAGACTAGGACATGTTAATTACGATTCCCTGCGTAGATTAATAAGTCTAAAATATATCCCCAAATTCGAAATTGATAAAGAACATAAGTGTGAAACTTGTGTTGAAGCGAAATTAACAAGAGCGTCATTTCAAAATGTTGAAAGAAATACGCAACCACTCGAACTAATACATAGTGACGTGTGTGATCTTAAAATTGTGCAATCGAGAGGCGGAAATAATTATTTTATTACCTTTATCGATGACTACACTAAATATTGCTATGTATACTTGTTAAAAGGAAAATATGAAGCGATAGATAAATTTATTCTATTCGTAAAAGAAGTTGAGAATCAACATGGAAAAAAGATCAAAATACTCCGAAGCGATAGAGGTGGTGAATATTTGGCACCACTACGTGATTTTTGTGCCGAACATGGGATTATTCAAGAAATAACCGCGCCATGGTCACCACAATCGAACGGAGTTCTTTGAAAGGAAAAATCGAACATTGAAAGAAATGATGAATTCAATGTTGTTGAGTTCAGGAGTATCACAAAACTTGTGGGGGGAAGCTATCCTTTCTAGCAATTATCTTTTAAATAAGATACCTCGAAAGAAACAAGAGAAAACTCCTTATGAACTGTGGAAAGGTAAACCACCTTCTTACAAATACTTGAAAGTGTGGGGGTGCCTTGCAAAGGTGCTCTTACCTACACCCAAAGTAGTAAAGATAGGATAAAAAACTGTTGATTGTATATTCATTGGATATGCACACAACAGTAGTGCTTATCGATTTCTTGTGTATAAGTCAGATAATCCTGAAATACATAAAAATACGATAATGGAATCGAGAAATGCATCATTCTTTGAGAATGTATTTCCGGCTAAAACAAATGAACCTAGTTCATTAAAGCGTGTTCATGTTCGAGGATCAACCTTCCGAACAAGTGAATGAAGAAGAGCCAAGCGAGGTTGAGCCGAGAAGAAAGCAAAGGTCGAGGACTGAAAAATCTTTTGGTAAAGATTTTATCACTTATATGATGAGAGACAGATCCTCAAAGCTTTAAAGAAGCGACAACTTCTTCGAAGGTCCAATGTGGAAAGAAGCAATAAATAGTGAAATAGACTCTATATTGCAAAATCATACTTGGGAGTTAGTTGATCTACCTCCAGGATGTAAGCCCCTAGGATCAAAATGGATCTTTAAGAGGAAAATGAAACCTGATGGATCTATTGATAAATATAAGGCCAGATTAGTAATAAAAGGTTATAGTCAAAAAGAAGGTCTTGATTATTTTGACACATATTCTCCAAAGGATTGAGAATAACTTCCATTAGGATGGTACTTGCTATAGCCGCTTTGCGTAATTTAGAAGTACATCAAATGGATGTGAAAACCGCTTTCTTAAATGGAGATTTAGAAGAAGAAATCTACATGGAACAACTTTGAGGGTTTTTCTAGTCCAGACAAGATAAGAAAGTGTGTATATTGGTTAAGTCATTATATGGCTTAAAACAAGCACCAAAACAATGGCATCAAAAGTTTGATCATGTTATGCTTGAAAAAGGGTTCAAAACCAATGAATGTGATAAATGTATTTACATGAAAGAAACAAAAGATGGTTATGTCATCTTATGTCTTTATGTGGATGACATGCTGATAGTTGGTAGTAATGATAAGATGATCAAATCTACCAAAGATATGTTAAACGCTTGATTTGAAATGAAAGATATGGGTTTACTTGAGAGATGATATTGGGAATTAGAATTACAAGAAATACTAATGGTCTCATTTTGAGTCAATCTAATTATATTGATAAAATCTGGAAAAATTCAATAAAGATGACTCAAATGAAGCTAGAACTCCAATAGATCAAAGTCAACCTTTGTTCAAAAATAAAGGTGAGGGTGTATCTCAATTAGAGTATGCAAGGATCATTGGAAGTCTAATGTACTTAATGAGTTGTACTAGACCGGATATCGCTTACGCTGTTGGCAAGCTAAGTAGATATACTAGTAATCCGAGTCATGAACATTGGAAAGCTATAGTGAGGTTACTATACTCGTAAGTATGGCCTTCACTATACAAGAGAACCAATTGTTATAGAAGGATATACTGATGCAAATTGGATTTCAGATTCAAAGGATTCAAAATCCACAAGTGGCTTTGTATTCACGTTAGGCGGTGGAGCCGTGTCTTGGAAATCTTCCAAACAAACCGTGATAACCAGATCCACAATGGAATCTGAGTTTGTGGCATTGGATAAATGTGGGAAGAGCGAGAATGGTTGCATCAATTCTGAGGATATTCCTCAATGGCGAAGCGATGCCAGGAATATGTATTCATCTTTGATGACCAATCGGCGATTGGAAGAGCCTGAGAATATAATGTATAATGGTAAGTCTAGTCACATACGCCGAAGACATAATTCCATTAGACAACTACTCTCAACTGGTACGATTACCTTAGACTATGTTAAGTCAGAGGATAATCTTGCGGATCCGCTAACCAAAGGGTTAAATAGAGAGGTAGTTGCTAAATCATCAAGAGGAATGAGACTAAAGCCCATGGAATAAAACTTTTGCGAAGGAAAACCCAACCTTGTAGATTGGAGATCCCAAGATCTTGGTTCAATGGGAAAACCTAATTGCCGAAGTAAAGTCACTTTGGGGGTAACCTCAAGCTCATTCCTAAGATGAAGAAAGCAGTGAGATTGAGCGAGGATAAGCTCACGTAAGAGCTTTTAATGATTTGTGTAAGAAGAATATTTTGAGAAAATTTTGAATTACAGAATCACCTATGTAAGAGAGAAGAGGGGCCGCTTCAAAGGGAATTGTGAGGGCGCAATTCTTAGAAACTCTTGCTGAACCAGGCAGATGTCTACGGCCAAAATGGACATAACCGCAAGAACCTATGTTGATAGGTAGATGCAAGTGTGGTTGATATGTCATCATTTACATCAACGAGAATAGTTCAAGGACATCGCGTCTACTAATCACCATAAAGTAAACATATTTAATCAAGGGAAGGTTCAAAGGGTCACACCTACCTATCCTATGCATTGATCTACCTTGAACTCTCAATTTCATTCTTAGAGCCTTTGCTAGGGTTTTAAACACTATTCCATTCATGTGGGGATTGTTGGAAAATGATGGTTAAAATGGATGTGTTAAATGATATGTCATATTGGGCTATTGGGCCTAAGTGAGTGAATGGAAAGTGTTAGTAATAAAGGAAAATTGGGAAACCAATTTCTCCCACATTGGAAGGAAGGGAGGAAAAGAGCCAATATATATATGATGTTGCTTTAGTGTAGTGGTAAGAATTTACCAACTTTATACACCGTTCTCTACGCGGGCGCAGGGGGGGTGCAAATCCATCCGGATTTCGGCTTGAACTTGTGTGCGAGCGCACGTCCTGCGGACACGAATGCAACTCGATTCAAAGGCTCCCAGTGAAGGTTCGGTTTTGTAACCTGAACATTTATTTTTTGCACCTTCCATCTGCTGCTGATACTGTGCCTGTTCCAATTCTGAGCAGTAATGACATTCATTTCGTGGTAATGAAGCTGAGGCTGTTCCACTTCATATTCCATCAGTTCCTAGCTCTTCTCTGCATGATAAAGCCTATATAAACAGACTTCGTGATCAGTTCTTCATACAAGATGCACTGAATGCTGAAAATTCAGAGTGACCTTCCATCCGCTATCGACATCGTGAAGACCTTCCATCTGCTGCCGACATCTGTGCTGCTCCACTTCGAAAGCAAGAATGACATTCATTTCGTTGTAATGAAGCTGAGGCTGTTCCACTTCATATTCCATCAGTTCCTAGCTCTTCTCTGCATGATAAAGCCTATATAAACAGACTTCGTGATCAGTTCTTCATACAAGAAAACGAGAAAACACAGCATTCTGCTTCCTCTTTTACTTATGAAAACTGAGAGTTCAAACTACAAGGTTCTTAAGCAATTGAAGGCGTTGTGCTTCCTGTCATTGCTATCCGTTCTATCCTGGGAGATTAACGTCCTGCTGAAGCTCACGGCACACGAAGGTGAGGGGGCGAATTAGTCTTAAGGAAACTGTGTGCAACACAGGGCTAGGATAATATATCCTTTTCTGTTTTCTTGGCGATTGTAAATCGTTTTGGTGTTATTTTTTTCATTGTAATTTTTCTTTCCTTTATGAACAAGATTGTACAACAATTATCACTTTTGGAGTTATAGATTATGAGATATTTTAAAACGATGGATTGGAGAGAAAGTGTTGTTTTTTTAATTTAGCTCATGGGGGAACAGACCTTTTATTTATTTACTTATTTATAATAATTGTATCATTTATGCAAAAGTGTTGAAAAATGTTCTTTTACTTGATTTATATATTTTCTTTGTTATCTTCCGTAATTCCCCCTACAAAAATACTTTCCCCCCTCCCCTATTGTTATTAAGAAAAAAAAGGCTTCTTGCCCTCATGACATAGCCTAATTGATAAGGAGTTTGCGTGTTTAAGGCAGCTTAAACTTTAAGCTGGAGGGAGGTTCAAATCCCGTAAAGGAAACTCTTTTCAGTTCTTTAATATAAATGACAAACACATGACATTGAGTCACTGGTTAACTTGATTATATCTCCATTTATTTTATGGGACACAGGGAGTACCGGGTTCATAGGGAAAGAAAAAAAAAACCTCCTTTCTGTGAAGGATGCGGGGAACATTTTTTTGTTTCTAGCTTTCCGTCAAGCACAAAATCTTTTGTGATTGCTCATAAAATATTTATCGTTTTGGTAGGATAGGCAACCTTATGGTAGGTTGTTTCTCTTTAGTTATATGCTACATTTAGTCTACATTTTTTTTTTGATAAAAAAAAATATATATATATGTATATATATATGTATATATATATGTATATTAAAGATCAAGCAATTATCGTTGTATTAAAACCAATTGATTCCAGTAAAGCTGCTACTTTATTTCCTTATCATTTAAGAGTGTAGGCAATCTCTCTCAACACCTCCTCCCTCAAGTGTTGACAATCTGTCCAACACTTACACAATTTTTTTTCATTCAAGAGTGTGGACAGTTTGTCCCAACACCCCTCTCAAGTGTGGACAATCTCTTCCAACACTAGTGTAGGCAATTTTTCCCAACACTTGCACAATTATTTTTTAAACAATGTTTCAATCAGGGTTCGATCCCGTGACCTCTGGCTCCGATACCATGATAAGATCAAGCACTTACCGTTCTATTAAAACCAATTGGTTCCAGTAAAGAAGCTAATTTATTTCCTTATCATTTAAGAGTGTGGGCAATCTGTCCCAACACCCCCCAAGTGTTGACAATCTGTCCAACACTTGCATAATTAGGTTAAGATCAAACGTTTACCGTTGTACTAATACCAATTGGTGGTAGTAAATGCGCAACTTTATTTCTTTATCATGTAAGAGTGTGGACAATCTGTCCCAACACCCCCCTCAAATGTTGGCGAACTGTCCAACACTTGCACAATTTATTTTTCTTTTTCAAAAGTAAGGTCAATCTCTCTCAACACCCATCTCAAGCGTGGGGAATCTGTCCCAGCACTTGCACAATTTTTTTTTTAAAATAATGTTCCAACCAGGGTTTGATCTCATGACCTCTGGCTTTGATATCATGTTAAAGATCAAACGTTTACCGTTGTACTAAAACCGATTTGGTTCCAGTAAAGACGCTACTTTATTTTCTTATCATTTAAAGAGTGTGAATCTGTCTCAACAATATATATATATATATATATATATATATATATATATATAAAATATCATTTTCTTCCGAAAATAAAAAACATTAAGTTGATATTCTTATTGATAAATCTTATACAATAAGTCAATAAGGCATTGCCCAGTGGTAATCACTGTGGTTGTTAACCTGAAGGTTTCGGGTTTGAGTCCCAATGGTGACAAAAAGTGTGTGTGCGTGTGTAAAAAAAAAGTACACAAAAGGAGTATTTCTTTTTTAAAAATCTTATACAATAAGTTGATTGCAGGGCCAACCCCGGTATTTTTTGGGCCTAAGACCAAATCGCCGAATTAGGTTTTTTAGCTGGAAGTTACATATATACTTATCGATTCAAATTATGTCAAGTAAATTTTTTTTGAGTCTTTATCGATTCAAGTAAATTTTTTTGGGGCCTTTATATTAGGATGGATTGGATTGGAACCAAACGGATTTTTTTTATTTTAGCGAAACATGTAATGTTGAGCCGCCGGCACCGTTGGACCTAAGACCACCGCCTCCTCCGCCTCACACGAGGGCCGGCCCTGGTTGATTGCTATGTACTTGCAACCAATAATTTGTGTCATTTTTGGGTCATGAAAAGACATTTGCATTAAACAATAATCACTGCATAGTGCATACAGAGCAATAACATTAAACAGTGAACAAGTTCCCTACATAAAAATACCAAAAACAGCAAAACATAGCTATGAGATAGACTTGAACATTATTAGAACACATTTTACGAAAGAGGAAAAGGTTGAAGATAAACAAGAAATAATATTTTTGCAATCCAAAGATAGCTATGAGTAGATGTTGTTTAGTCGATAACATATTTATTATATTATATTAATTTTATTTTGTTTTACCGTATTTTATTGGACATAAAATAGTGTTAATTAATCCAATTTATCCAGGTTTAAATTAATATGTGGCGGAGCCAGGATTTTAACTTCGGAGAGGTTAATTGACAATTTTTAAATCATCGGGTTGGTTATATTAAGATAATTTGGTGGATTAAACCGGATTACGTAAATTTTTTATTGTAATTTTTTTTTATTCGGGTGGGCTTTTCCCCACCAATTTCCTACGTGGCTACGACCTTGTGTCTCAATATTATATATCTTGGTGAAATCATTTATATCTTGATAATATTTCATTCATGATGATAGCCGACCCGAACTACGCCACATGTCATCTTTTGGAGACGTGTAATAAATGACTAACCTCTCAATGAAGGGTAGTAAGGGTAAGGAGCCGAAAAAGATATACTTAAGGCGGGTCCCTTACCCCAGGTGGGAGATCGGCGAAACTCCTCCTCCAGCCCACCGCTTGCAGTCGGCCGAGGCACAGTGAAGAGGAGCTTGACCAGTTCGGCCATAGTGCCTTGGGGGTTCGAGGCGGGGCCTTTCAGAGCAACCCATTTGTTATTCCACGTGCGGGATAACTAAATGTAAATATAAAAAGAATCCTAAGTCATAAAGACTGTGATCTTGGCATTTATATGTCCATAATAATCCCTAAATCATAGAGATTTATGCGTGTATATCCTTAGGGAATCCTAAGGAATCACATTTATTATTATTAATATTTCCCAATGTAAACAACCCTAAGGAACTACAAAGACTTGATTCCAATTAAGCAATTGGATACGTAGGCAACCCGAGACACGAGCTCAATCTAAAATACACCAAAACACATCCTCATCAGAGACGATTTAGGGTTCATAGGGTTTAAGGTCATTATCACAGAGATAATCGGCCCGGATTTATTCACAGACGAGATCCAGCATCATCAATTGGTGCTAGAATAGAAGGAGGGCCTCTCTTTCTGATAAATTGATCTAGAAATCCCAGAATCCTAGTGTCCAACAATGGCCAAGAACACTGGCAAGAAAACGGCGGATCATGCAGATCCGACTCAACAGGTTGGAACGGCTTCAACAACCCAGGGAGAAGACCAGGCTACAACCGCTCAGAAGGGGGCAAACGTTACTGAAGGTCAAACTCATCAGCCTAATCCGGCCCTTTAAGACCCAGCCAACCAGGCGTTGGTTGAAGCCCTGAAGAGTTTAGACAATACCACCATTAAGGCCATACTAGATGAAACCCTCAAAGGAAGGGACCCACCAGAGGTTTCAGAAACAGATCCTCATCAAAAAGCCCACAAAAAGGCAGAGATCGTGGAATCCAGTGCTCACACCGAGCACAGAAACACATGTCAACCCAATGACACGGCTAAGGCCGAACTGGATGCTTTGCTCGGAAGACGATCAGATGAACTGCTATGTGCGCCACCTTTCACAGAGCATATTGACAGCCACCCCCGACCAGCGGGGTTCAAAATTCCTAAAATTGAGTCTTATGATGGATCTAAGGATCCTTATGATCATATGCATCAGTATATTTCACATATGAACCTGTATAACACCTCAGACGAGATGAAGTGCAAAGCTTTCCCTGCACTGTTAACAGGAAGGGCCAAAGAATGGTTCAACAAAAATTCCTCCAGGTCGATCACCGACTTCGGAACCTTAACTCGGAAGTTCGTCCATGCCTTTATCGCAGCTCGTCCTTTCTAGAGAAATCAGACTCACCTTCTCACTTTCAAGCAGAAGCATGATGAGTCCGTTCTGTACTTTATAAAGCGTTTTAACGAAGAATCCGCATATGTGCGGGATGCTGATGATCGACTGTTGGTCACCTCTTTCGTAGCAGGTCTGCGAGAGGGACGGCTGCACGCCAAGTTGAACAGTAAACTTCCTCAGACAATGGAAGAGTGTTTAGATGTTGCCTATAAACTTTCCCAGAGAGAAGAGGCAAATAGGCTCAAAAGAGAAATAGAAAGAGGTGAAGGAAAGAAAAGCAAGTCTGAAGACAAGTCAGACAAAAAGAGAGTCAGTTTGGGATAGAGTAACTGCACCAGTCTCAGATCGGCTGGGCAAAAAAGAGCTCTGCAGGACAGAGACTTCATCCCTTTAAACAGATCTCGTGAACAGGTCCTTGAAATTATGGAAAGAAAGGGCATAGTTAAGGTCCCACCTCCAATGAGGGGGCCCAGAGAAAAGAGAGACCCTAACAAATTTTGTAAGTACCATAGGGATGTTGGTCATGATTCAGAGCAATGTCGGGATCTGATCAGAGACATCGATGCATCAGTAATGGAAAGAAAGCTTGATGAGGTCGTAGATCGGTCTCATCAGGCTGAACCGCGTGGATGGCGTGAGTTCAAGCATCGGAATAACAACGACAGAGATAACAGAGAGAAGTATCGAAGAAGAAGAGATTACTCACCAGATCCCGATGGTCAGATGGATAACCACCCAATGAATACGATCAAAACGATCTTAGGGGGGCCGAACAACCCGAGCAGAACTGAAGATGCATGCAGTAGCGGGTCTACTGCTTCCCCTCAATCGAGTAAAAGACAGAGACTAATGGGAGAAGTGACTTACGGTCTAAGGGACTCCCTTCCTTTAGTAATCAACAATGAAGGATTAGTGATAGAGGCGGTGATCAACAGGAATCTGAAAAGAGAATATGTGTAGACACATGTAGCGCTGTGAATGTCCTCTACTACAACATTTTTATAGCAATGGGATTGAAAGATGTCAAACTCACCCCTGTTTCAGCTCCTCTGTTCGTCTTTGCCGGACCCCCAGTTCATCCACTGGGTATGATCGAACTCCCTACTACTTTTGGAGAAGGAACCAATGGCAGGACCCCGATGGGGAATTATGTGGTGGTGAAAGCACCCTCAACATACAATGTAATCATGGGAATGTAGGATGTAATATCGCCGGATGGATCATAGATCCACCCGATTACGCAGCGGAAAGTATAAGATCTAGATCTAGTCAACCAAAATACATAAAATAATAGATCTAAACCTACGAGGGGGTTTAGATTACCAACCTTTTTATGGTGCAAAAATGCCAAGAACAAAAGGTCAATTCAAGCTAGTTGAGATCCTAGTTGAGAAGCCAAAGTCTTCCAACGTGTGTCTCCAAGCACCACCAGGTGGATGGTGTTTCAAGCCGCCGGACCTCCTCGATATGCTAACACAAGTACTTAAGGCCGAAAATTCTAAGCCTTAATACTTCCCAATATGTCGAAATTTGTGATCTGTGATATGGCTTGGGAGAAATCTCTTTATATAGGAGAGTAATCCTTGTCCTCCAAGGATTTAATTAATTAATACAAAACAATCAAATTAATCTTTTTCCTTAAAAGATATAATAGTATATTCTAAAATTAATCAGGATATATAAAAGATATTCTTTTCCTTAAATTATTTAACCAATAAATAATTTAATCACATGTCTTATTATTTATCAAGAAAACTAATTTCCCAACAAATAATAAAACCAAAAATGCGGCCAACCCCTAGGTCAAAAGGGGTCACACGCATTTTTCACCATTTTGGGCGAGTCCACGAAAAATGTCTTTTCCGTGTATTTAATTATCTAGTCCAGCTAAAATATTAATCCACATATCTATTAAATAGTCCAATCCAACTATTTAATATTAATTGAGGTGAAACGGCGAGAAAACATATGCTATGTTAGGAGCCACGTCGGGGACCATGGACCCATATTCAATAGCTACAATAAATTAAATAAAATTATTCGTCAGACTGAACAATTATATTCAATCTATTAATTCCGGGTTACACCACCATAAACCCGAAACTGAACTCTGCCGAATATAGATAACTTACACTCAACCATGAGTTGATAAGCGTCCACTGATATAATCATTACATACGGATAAATCCTCCATAGACTGTTCGTTTCTATTCGGGATATCTCCGTAAACCTTTCTCGAAACCTCTTATCCTTATTTACCATTAACCCCCTAGTGATCAATTAGTTCATAACTAATATAATATGAACTCCCGGGATCGATCAGTTTCTAGCATTAACAAATAAGGGAACTGTCTGTCTACTTCCCGCAGGAAGGAATGGATTCCATATCTGTGATAGCACAGACTACTCACTCATTCTAGAATAGAGCCAACGAGAAGTGTTGGACCACATGCTTCGAAGTGATCCTTACCAACACATCAAACCCTACCCTAGTCTAAGCAGTCTTCTGTGATCACCTCAGGATTGAGATTAATCCATATATGATCATCTTGTGATTCGATAAGACTTCTCGATCACGAAATTATATCGAGAACTCAAATCAAATCGGTCCAGCCCTATATGAATACCTGATGACGGTCAAGTTATAAAAATAACTCGATACCTAAATAACCAAATAGCAAGAGAACTAGGTTCAATCGTAGTATAGCTAGATAGAGTCGAGGTCGATCCCATAGAGACTCAGCTTAAACAAGTACAACGTAATTAAACTAAAAATAGATTGAAGGCGGTCTCCGACCAACAATAACGTAGAAATAAAGGTTGACACGATAGAAAACACAAAGACTAACAATACGACAGTAGACACTAAAACACTTATTTTTATGGTTTTATAAGACTCTAACAAATGGTATTGATTACGCTAGTAGTAATTGCTCCCCCATATATGTATATCTAAGCCGAGACAGAAAAGACATTAAGGTTGATTATATTTTGGCTACGGGAGTCATCCCCTAAACTGGATCTAATTCGTGAACGGATAAAAGATCCCTATGCTTAATTATGAATCCTTCTTTGGATAGGATAGAACATCATATAACAAGCATGCTATACTAAACTAGGGATGCCGATCTAAAATCGTCACCTCGTCTAGGCAACCACCGTGGATGGGTTAGCACACCTCCTAAACGATCGGCTAACTAATGTCCTATTTAACATGGCAATTTTCACAATATATCATATTAATTATGAGAACGATGTAACAAATTGGCCGGATCTATTACATGTTTATATGAAAAACAGAAAGCACGACGTAGCCGAAGTCATTCACAGAAAATTACTAGAATCTTCATGGCTAGATCTAACCATATAGACCACGGTAGATCTAGACCGGTGACTCTGGAATTCGCTCGTAAAACGCCTTCGTACGGCTTAGATCTACATGAATATGGGTTCGTTAATTAACTACATCTCGAAATCAATACTCAAACGACTACTCCATAACGAAATAAAATAGATCTACGAATAAAAACGACATATTTGGATAGACATTACCCTCGTAGACGGAGGGTCCTCTGATCCTTCAATGCAATCTCTAATCGATGAACCCATCGCCTCCGTGATGAAGAAACATAATATAAAATAAGAAGAACTATATTGATAAACTAAAAGTATTGTAATATTGTGTTTCTATAGTGTATTTGGTGTGTGTATGGCGTGTATGATATGCCTTTATGTATAGGGGTTCAAGCTAATTAAGAGATATACTTCAAAATATTAAAATAAATAAGAGATAACTCTCGGCCGATCAAAAAAAGAATAATGCGCCCCCCTTCCATGCGCATCCTCCATTGGCGCCACTCTTCGGATTGGTTCGCCGGCTCTTGTCATGCATTACTCCTCTTTTCGTGCTTATCCGATCTTTATCTTCAATATATCCGGATATTCTTGGATTTATCTTGTAATTTAATTTATCCATTTGTAATTATCCTCCAAAATTATCTCAATCTACAAAATAAATATTTATCCCAAAATAAATCATATTTAAATAATAAAAACGGATAAATACCAAATTATATTTTATAAATCACACAACATTAAATAATAAATATAAACATGTGATTTATCATAAAATATATATTATAAATCCCGATTTAAGGCAAATGTTGATGAATTTTACGGGTATAATTTGACCGTCATCAACTACCCCCCACTTAGACATTGATCGTCCCGAACAAAGCATCAATAAGTCATTCCCCAAGACAACAATTTCCATGGTCAAATCATACTTACACAAGAAACTCGAGTCAACTCATACCATTCATGCTCATAAGGTATCCATTATTCACTACTTGTTATGAATCGAATTGATGTGTGCATGTGCATTTGATTTTATATATTCGTGGCAAGATTAAAGTTTATGCTAACTTCGCAGTCTAAACCTACCAACATCAGCATTCCTACTCCTTAAGCCTCGCAATGGTTAAAGTCATGGTGCAATAAGCAAGAGCGTCATCCACAAGGTTTTTGGACTTGGAGACCGAGAAAATACTCAAAGCCTCTTAAAAATTTGAATTTTTTTTTACATTTTCATAGTTGCAAACTTTACCACTTCTCAAGAAAGAAACTTGCTTTAAAAGGTAAAGTATGCATTGCAAGAATCCTTCTCTCACGGATTAGTGGAAGCATTGAATATTACCACAAGCGCGGGGCTACTTTGGTAATGTTACTACAAGCCCAGTGTTTAACTCATTGTCAAAACACAGATAATTCTCAAGCTTATTACTCCGCTTTGATGGCTAGAAGATAAGAATACATCAGCAGATAAATATCGACTCTAAGTCTGCATAACCAATCATCTACGCAATGTACACATAATTCTTCTTAGTTATTATAATTTGTGTGGTATTCGTCGATTCAAAGATTGAGTAATCGAATAATAAATAACTACTTGCAACAGTTGGCATGAATATCCTTAAGTTCACATTCACATAAGTATAATATGATCACGCAATCACGCAACTTGGTTCCTTCCCTATTAATTCTATGTATAAGAACTCACAATTCTAAGGGTACGAGATAATTAATTTGGCATTTGTTCAAAAATTTTCATTTTTCACCGTTTCTTCCAATTTTTTAATTATAGCACGTCATGGCTAAGTCTCCTACCCCCCACTTAAACTTGGCATTGTCCCCAATGACAAAGAAAAAGGAGAATTTAAGAAAAAGACTTAGCTCTGGAAACGGCTCTCAAGTAGATGCAGAATAGAGTTGTAGTCCAAGCACGTCGTGGAGAGGCAGACGAAAACCTGTTTAAGCAAACCAAACAGAAACACCACGAAACCGTTAATAACATGTCAATGGAAGTTATAAAATAATGTGGCAGTAATTAGATATAGAATATCCAAAAACAATTTAAGCCACTTTATTTTATACAACCAATGACACAGAAAACCAGAGAGTTAAAACTACAAAAATGACATGTCGGCTATCAAGGAAAAAACCTCGTTTATTCTGAACTGAGACTCGGAACATGGCGAGATTAAAAAAACCTTAACAGTCTCATGCTACTTTATTAAAAGCAAAAACAAAAACAAAACAAAAATATAGTTTTAAGAAATAGTTCTATGGTTATAGTCGTTAGCTCGACTGTACTCACATGATGGTCTAGTTGTAACTAGGATTGCCGAGAGTAAATACTTCTTCCTCCTTATCAAATTGATTCCCGAGGTAATGCTTTACTCGGTGGCCATTCACCACAAAAGTCTTTCGATCATCCAAGTGACTTACCTCTACAGCTCCGGAAGGAAATACTTTACTCACTTTATAAGGACCAAACCATCTTGATTTTAGCTTTCCCGGGAAAAGTTCCAAGCGTGAATTGTAAACAAGAACCATATCACCCACCTTAAAGGTGCGGTCAAGGATCTTTTTATCATGAAATTTCTTAGTGCGCTCTTTATAGATCCGAGCATTCTCGTAAGCTTCAATGCGAAACTCTTCTAGGTGAGTTAATTCCAACAATCTCTTCTCTCCGGCCAAACTTTCATCCAAATTCAACATACGAGTAGCCCATGAGGCACGGTGCTCAAGTTCAACCGGTAGATGACACGCTTTCCCAAAAACAATCTGGTATGGGGACATACCTATGGAAGTCTTATACGCAGTCCGATAAGCCCATAAAGCGTCATCTAACTTCAACGACCAATCTTTCCTTGTTGGGTTCATAGTTTTTTCCAGGATGCGCTTAATCTCTCGGTTCGTGACCTCAACTTGACCACTTGTTTGAGGATGATAAGCGGTAGCTAACTTATGTCTCACCCTGTACTTGGCCATTAACTTCTCAAACGGCTTATTACAGAAATGGCTCCCATTATCACTAATGATGGCACGAGGGATTGCAAACCGTGTGAAGATATTTTTCTTTAAAATCCGCAGTACAACCTGTGCATCATTTGTAGGTGAAGCAATAGCCTCAACCCATTTAGACATATAGTCGACCGCCACCAAAATATAGCGGTTTGAAACAGACGAAGTGAAAGGTCCCACAAAATCAATTCCCCATACATCAAAGAGTTCTGGTTCCATGATACTCCTCAGTGGCATTTCATTTCTCTTCGAGATATTGCCCGTCATTTGGCATGAATGAAAGGATCTAGCATTTTCGTGTGCAGTTTTGTAAAGATTTGGCCAATAGAAACCATATTGGAGAACTTTAGCAGCAGTCTTGTCCTCTCTATAGTGTCCTCCTGTTTTATAAGTATGGCAATGTTTAAGTATATCGAGGAATTCACTCTCAGGAACACATCTTCTAAACATGTTATGCGAGCAGCGCTTAAAAGATAGGGTTCATCCCAATAATAGTGTTTAAGGTCCGCAAAGAACTTCTTCTTTTCTTTCTTTGGTTTAAGTCACGGTGGCAAATATCTCCCGGATAAATAATTTACATAATCTTTAAACCATGGTTGTTGCTTCTCAGCCTTAACAACCTCACTTCGCGAAGATATTTCGGCGCAATCACTATTCCCTAAAATGGTAGAGATGGAGGATAATTGCTCATCGTGGGGCTTTTCTAAGCAGGGTGTGAATGCCTCCTCAGGCTCTTTCTCCTTATCCCTAACATCCTCTACATTTTCCTTGTTCTTTGGGATTGGTGGAGTAAGCTCCTTTTCAATTCTAGTCATTATTGCATTCACATCCCTAGGGTTCCTATTAGTGTTGCTTGGAAATCCCCCAGGAGGTCTAGTTGACAGTTGTTCAGCTAATTGTCCTATTTGATGAGAGAGATTATAGACTAAGGCTTCTTGGTTGGTGACTTTGGCATCATTATTTTGACAGTATTGATGAAAGTTTGTAGCCAAGTCAGCAATGGATTTTGCTAATTGATTCACAGTGTCAGACATTGTGTTACTCATCTTTTCAAGTGCAACTTCCCAACCATAAGTTTGAGCTTGCTGAGGTACATAAGTGTTGTGTCGTTTTACCCCTTCATTTGGATCACTCCAACGGAATTCAGGTTGGTCATGATTTGGTTTGTAACCTTCATAGTGATTACCCTGTCTCCCAATGTAATTGGCTTCTTTAGTACCCGCATTCTCTAATGGCCTAGTCATTTCCGTCCCTTTTTCAGTCTCTACTCGTACAATCCTCTCATGCATACCATCCACCTTATCATCTATAAGCAATAGAGTATTTAGGATCTTATGCGATACATCCTCCTCAAGATTATCGGCCATCTTCACAGTTGCTATTTCACCACCTCCCCATTGGCTATTCATTGCTATTTGCTCCACCTTTCCTCGTGCCTCCTCAGGAGATAAAAGATCAAACGCTCTAGTGCTAAAGGCATCTACTCTTATCTTCTCCGTATCTCTCAATCCATGGTAAAAGGTTTGCATTAAAATCCATAGAGGGATATCATGATGAGGGCACTTCCTTATGGCCTCCTTAAAACGTTCCCAAGCTTGATCAAAACTCTCCCTAGGTTGCTTCTTGAACCCCAAGATATCTTGGCGTAACTTAAAGGTCTTTCCTAAAGGAAAGTACCGATGAGAGACAAATTGTCGCTTATTATTATGACATTTTACCCCATTTCTGATATCACTTTGAGTATTATTGTATCAATTCAAGTCATTAATTGTTTAGTTTCATCCATATGTGTAGATAGTAATTATTATATAAAATATCATATTTTGATAGGTTTTGTACCGGTTTAGTAACCGGAGCGTCGTGTCGGGTTTACACTTGGTATTTTTTGTGTGATTTATTGCAGTATTATAGGTTAACCAAGACCCCGAGTGACGACACGTTTTGAGCCTAAAACACATCTTTTGAGGGCTAGAAGAGTGTGCCGGAAGCTATCAAGTTCAAACGGATCAATTGTCTTTTGCGTTTCTACCGTAGCCTATCTTCAACGGACATTTGACACAACTTAAACGAATTTTATGGGGAAGACTTCTTCACAAGAGTTGTATATAAAGAAAAGAGCTTTCCAACGCACTTTTAATCACCTCAATCGGAGGTCTACAACTCAAGTTATGATTATCTAACCGAGACCCGGCGCAGACCGAATCTTTACCGGCGCGCGCGCCGAATCGTCGCAGAAAGCTGTCAGGTGTTGTCGGTGTTAGTTACACCGACGCGCGCCCCGGATCTTTAGCGGCGCACGACGGAACGTCACAGAAGCAATTTTTCAACATAAAAACTCATCAGAATCGAATTTTTTCACCCAATCTTCTTCTCCCCCCTCATTCTCTTCTCCTTGAAGACACCAATATCCATGGCTGCTAGAGCCAATATTTTAGTTCCATTAATTAGCTATTTTCATCACAAATTTAACTCTAGAATAGTTAGCTTAATCTGTTGAGTAGTTGATTGGAGCAAGCCCAACACTTGGTGCAACCTCCATGGATGCTCGCCGGAGATGGATACAAGCTTGCCGTTGCAAACTCATCGGTTGTGATCGGTATATTCTAGTTTTATTTTGTTTTGATGATCTTATTGCTATGAAGACTAATTTTAACATGTTAGTAATTGTAGTAATGAGTAGCTAAATTCGGTACTAGCCAAGATGATGTTGTTGTAATAGTTATTAATCTCTATTATGTTGATTATGAATGTTAATTCATATATTTCATAGCTTTTTGTGTTGTTGTTATCTTTTCCTATTTACACCGTATAGCTTGTTGGTGTTGGATTGATCACCTGGCACTAGCACACACATACTTAGTTGAGACCCAAAGGAGATATTAGGTGTGGGAGAAGGAATAGGAGAACCGGAAGGTAAAATTGACCTTAATTGGAATTTGATTTCTTATCCCGGGATTATTGACATTGTCATTGCATTCAAGATCTTAATCATGTTGAATCATTAGGTCTAGGGTTCTTAGACCAAGGATGAGACATAGAGTAGTTTCATTCATTCGTATGAGGGGAAACTACTAGTTTATGAGTGCACCGGTAACACACACTTTAACACTAACGGAAGGTTGGTAGGTAGTTCATTCCCATGACACTAGTGGATATATACTTGATCAATGCATTGTCTTGGCTAGGTTTTTTTATCATTTTATCACCTTTGTAATAGTAGATTTTAGATAAATTTACCTCCTTGATAATTTGCGACTTAGATCAAGATAATAATAGTTTTTCGGTGTTCAACCTCACAATCCTCGTGGATACGACCTTGACCACTTACTAGACTACAATTGACCCGGTACACTGCCGATTAGATTGGACACCTAGAAAGTCTCGATCAAGTTTTTGACGCCGTTGCCAGGGATTGTGTAACGGTTGATACTTATATTAGCTCAAAATTCTTGAGAATAAGTCAATCTTTTTCTAATCTCGTTTCTATTTTATTTTTTTGGTGCTTACCTCTTTGGTAAGTCACCAAGTGCTATTAATTGTGTTCTTGTTGTTTCCTATCTTCTAGTTGATGAACCACTCTCAACGTGGTAAGGCCCCGGATACTCCATACATCTCGGATATCAACACTTATATTAGGGATGGTTTGTTTGAGATAAAGATTGGTCAAGCTCGTAGTGAATTGGATCTTGGTGAAGCATCTTTACAAGAGACATCACACCAAGAAGAGGAAATGAACGAGGTGCAAGGTAATGCACAAGGATGGCATAACCATGAAAATGCCCTTTTTGAACAAAATCCCTTAAATCCAAATGACTATCCTCCACCACCACCACAAGAACCATATCCACAAATTCCACCACCCCCACTCGAACCACCACCACCAACTCCTCCACCACCCCAAGAATCGTATCTACCCCTAAATCCACTCTACCAATATAGACCGCTTTGTGAGCAAGCCACTCAAAGAAAAAATCAATTTCATAATCCTATTCGGCTACCTCACATTGATGCTAAAAAAATTTCAATCAAGTCTCATATGTTCGGTCTAGTGGAGAGTAGAGCTCAATTCCATGGAAAGACCCATGATGACCCGCATTTACATCTTTATAACCTTGAAGAAATATGCAACACAGGATTCCAAAATAATGCTTGTCAAGAATTTACCCGTCTTGCATTATTTCCTTTTTCATTGAAGGGTTAAGTAAAGGAATGGCTTATGTCACTTCCCCACCATCACTTGCAATCATGGGATGACATAAAAACTGAGTTTCTGAACCAATACTTTCCACCGGGTAGATATTTGGAGTTGAAGGTAAGAGTTGCCAATTTCAAACAATATTTAATTGAATCTTTGGACAATGCTTGGGACCGTTTCAAGAAGCTTTTGAGGGCTTGTCCAAACCACGATTATACTTTGGACATGAAAATCCAATTATTTTGTAGAGGCTTGCATAAATTGTCAAGGAAAAAATTGATTTGACATGCCATGGATCACTTATGATGAGCACGGCCCAAGATGTTTATAAGGCTATTGAAAGAGTGACACGAAATGAGAAATTGTGGGATCCCGATACAAGTGAAACGGAAGTTGCCATTGGGGATGAGAAGATTTCGAATGAGGAAGAAATTTGGAGAGACATGACGGTGCTAAATGAGAAGATGGATGAATTACAAGCGGGGAAGAGAGATTTCAAGCGTAGAAAATGTGATGATGTGACATTTGGTGTTTTTCATATCGAAGAATTATCAAACTCCGATGTACCTACAAAAGAAGAAATGAGTTTATTGAGACAACATCGGGATTTGAATAACACTCACACCAATGTTTTTGAACCACATCCTTTTTACCAACAAGTCCCTACCCAACAAGCCCATGTTCAACAAAGTTCTCAATCAATGGAAGATGTCTCCCATTTGAAAAATTTGATGGAAAACTTGATGGGAGTTGTGTCTACTCAAGCCGCCAATATGCAAACAATGATGACTTCTATTGGTATGATGTTTCAAGAGGTTGGTACTTTGAAAACATCTATGAGTGGGCACGAAATTAGAATGAGAACGATGGAAGCCTCAATAAGAGTTATTGAAGACCTTTTGACTAGGGAAGGCGAGAGACATAGTAGTAGACCACCGGGTGGATTACCAAGCAACACCGAAAGAAACCCGAGAGAAGTCAATGCCGTTATCACTCGAAGTGGGAGAGTTTGTGGACGTAATAGTGTGGAATATTCCGGAAACAATAAATTTGAAGATGACTTGGACAAGGAATTTGAAGATCAAGAGTTGACCGAGGAAGAAGAAGAAATTGTTGATGGTTTCTTGGGAAATGATGACTAAGTTGAGATGGAGAAAGAAGAAGAAAAACTGAAGGTGCCAAGACTATTGAAAAATCCAAGATTGAGTGATTTGAGGACCTTGTTCAATGAGCATGTTGGAAAGGAATCAAGTTTGGATGGGCAGGTTCAAACCGAACCTCATCCGGCTCAACCCAAACTCATCTCGGTTCAAACCGACAGGGTAGCACAACATCCAGAGCAGATTTTGAAGAAAAAGGTGTACAATGATGACATGTGGCGCCCACGAAATGCACAAACATTCAAAGAAGCTTCACCATCTTCATCAAATGACAAGGGTAAGGGAGGTATATATTCTAACCACTACTACAAAAAAGCATAAAGATCACGGTTTTTAAGTGTGATATATATACATTAGTCACGGCTTCCAAAGTGTGGCATATTGAGGTGTGACATAAAGTACTTTAACTCAATCACGATTATAAAGCGTGATCTATTATAATAATTATCACACTTAAAACCCGTGATCTATTATAGTTGGTATCACACTTAAAAACCGTAATCTATTATAATTTTATCACATTAAAAAATCATGATCTATTATAGTTGTTATCATAGTTAAAAACCGTGATCTATTATAGTTGTTATCACACTTAAAAACCGAGATATATTACAATTAAAACACATTTAAAAGCGTGATCTATTTTAGTTGTTATCTCACTTAAAAACCGTGATCTATTATAATTTAAATCACACCAATAAGAGTGTTCTTTTTTCAAAAACAATATATAAGCACACATATTTTTTGTCTTTGTTGGGAATCGAACCGGATGCTCCGGATTAACGAGCCACACTTATTACCACTAGACCGATGTTTTCTTTCTTCTAATTTTCGACCACACTAAACTAAAATCTCATTATAAAATACCATATTATTTTAATCACAGTCAAAAACTGTGATTGATTGTTTTTTGTCTCATTTTTCCTAAAAACCGTGATAATAAAATTTGTGATATATTTTAGTTGTTATCACACTTAAAAACCGAGATCTACTATAATTTCAACACATTTAAAAGCGTGATCTATTTTAGTAGTTATCACACTTAAAAGCGAGATCTATTATAGTTGTTATCACACTTAAAAACCAAGATCTATTATAATTTCAGCACATTTAAAAGCTGTGATCTATTTTAGTAGTTGTTATCACACTTAAAAACCGAGATATATTATAATTTCAATAAACGCACACATATCTTTTATTATATTAAAGTGTGATCATTCTTTTTTACTTAAAACGAAATAAACGCACACATATCTTTTGTTGCCACCGGGACTCGAACTCGGATACTCTGGATTAAGGAACCACACTAATTACCACTGGGTTGATGCCTACTATATTATCATTTTCAACCGCACTAATCTAAGATATGATTATAAAATATCATATTATTTTAATCACGATTAAAAGCATTGATTGATTGATGTTCTTGTCTCGATTTTCTTAAAAACCGTGATAATAAAAACTATGATCTATTTGAGTTGTTATCACACTTAAAAACCGAGATCTATTATAATTCAACACATTTAAAAAGCGTGATTTATTTTAGTTGTTATCACACTTAAAAATCGTGATCTATTATAGTTGTTATCACACTTAAAAACCGAGATCGATTATAATTTCAACACATTTAAAAACTGTGATCTATTTTAGTAGTTGTTATCACACTTAAAAGCCGAGATCTATTATTATTTCAATCACACCTAAAAAGTGTGATCATTCTTTTTTTCACACCTAATAAGCTGTGATAAAAGTTTAAGTGTGATATATAAACATTTTACTTGTCTCGGTTCTCTTAAAAGTGTCCTTAATAGATAAGTGTGATATATATCTCTTTTCTTATTAGTGGATATAATTTGTCTCACCTTTTCTATAATTGTGACAAAAATATCATGAATTCAGTTACAGTTTAAAAATGAGATTAATTGATATAATTTATCTCGCTTTCTCAATAACCGTGACAAAAATATCATACCAATTTAGTCACAGATTAAAAGTGTGATAGTTTGGTATAATTTATCTCGTTTTTTCAATAACTGTGATAAAAATATCATATCATTTATGTCACTGTTTTAGATGTGAGATTGATATATATATAATTTATCTCGCTTTTTAGAAACCGTGACAGAAATATCATATCAATTCAGTCACAGTTTAATAATGAGATTGATTGATATAATTTATCTCGATTTTTCAATAACTGTGACAGAAAAATTATATCAATTAAGTCACACTTTAAAAATGAGATTGATTAATATAACTTATCTCAGTTTTTCAATAAGTGTGATAGAAAACTGTAAGTGTGATATATATTTTTTCGTTGTCACGGTTTTATTGAAACTGTGATTGTTTTCATATCTTAAGTGTGACCTATGTCCAATTTTGTAGTAGTGAACCCTACTTTAATTGATCTTGAATCACTTCCGTATCCCCCGAGAAAGGAAATTAAAAAGATGAAGTTGGATAAGAAGTATGCATGTTTTCTTGACACTTTTCGGCACTTAACCATTAATATCCCTTTCATCGAAGCACTCACGAATATGCCGGCGTATGGTAAGTTTCTTAAAGATGTACTATCCAAAAAGAAACGGTTGGAAGAATATGAGACGGTGTGTCTAAGTGAGGAGTGTTCCGCCGTGCTTCAACACAAGCTTCCACCTAAACTTAAAGACTCCAGGAGTTTTACTATCCCATGTGAGATTGGGGAATTTTCGTTTGAGAAGGCGCTATGTGATCTCGGTGCGAGCATAAACCTCATGTCTTGCAATGATTTCATGAAACTTGGCATATGCAAGCTTAAGCGTACGGAGATGACTCTCCAACTTGCGGATAGATCCATAAAGCGTCAAAAGGAGTCATTGAGGATGTCTTAGTGAAAGTTGATAAATTTTACTTCCCGTCGATTTTGTTGTTATGGATATGGAGGTAGGGTACAATACACCCCTTATCCTCGGTAGACCATTTTTAGCAACGGAAGGTTCATAATCGATGTTCGTAAGGAGAGCTTAGTTTAGGAGTGAATGATGAGCGCGTTGTCTTCAACATCTACAATTCATTGAAATATCCATGCACTACACTAGAATCTTGTTCTTTTGTGGACACTTCGTGTCCCCTTGTTGTGAATCATACTAAGACGCAGGTAGTTGAAGAAGACGTGAGCGATAATATGAAAGCTCACAAACCAAAAGCTCGAAAATCGAAAGAAGAGGTCAAGAATCGTTGGGATTGGTGGCATTCGTCTACATTATGTTAGAGACCGGTTTTGATGAAAAAGACGGATGCGGTGCGCGAGGATAACCCACCACCCATGCATTAAAGACCTAAGCAAGGAAAAGTCTAGCTATAGACTATAAATTTAGCAATCACGGGTACTATCCTTCATGTTACTCCCTGAGCATTTATTTCCGGTTGGTTCGCGTGTTTAATTGCTACGTGTTTTGGTGAGTAATTGTTAGAAGTATCCCCTTTTGTTTAATATATTAATTAATGATCATTTTGATTGTTTAAAGTCTGTCGAGCAAACGACGTTAAAAAAAAGCGCTACCGGGAGGCAGCCCGTAGAAATTAAGTATAATATTTTTGTTTGTTCTTTTGTAAGGCCCGGTGTGGCCAATGATCATTTTGTGTCTACATTTTGGTTGATACTTTGCTCGTAATTGGGATTGCTTGTCATTTCATTGGTTGTCTTTCTTGTTCATGCCCACCCACCCACCCTTTTATTGCATCCCGGTATTTGTTTTGGTGCACCATTGCTTTCCCAACCACTTCTTTACACTCACTTTACATTGGGGACAATGCAAGTTCGTAAGCGGGGAGTGGAGTCGTGGTTGGTCTAGCAATGGAATTAGTGCTTATTTTGTATCAGAAAATCCCTTAGTTTTTGATATTTTTCGAGCATTATTTAGTTGATTAAAATAAACTGTACAAGGCATATATTTCATGGATTTGAAGATGTAATGATCAATTTGGATGTGTATAACCAATGTGAAACGTAAGTGCATTTTAACCCCAAATCTATTTATGTAACATGAATTCCTTATGCACGTATAGTCTCAATCTTTTGTTAACATGCAAACTTTTGTGCAATCATGTAAGCATGCTTCCATAGCAACTAGAACTTAGGCTTGATATCCTTTCGAGACGAAATAGAAAGGTGTATGAAATTGATGTTAGGGATGACGGTCAAGGTATTTCTTTGACTCAACCATAGCCAAATGGCCTTCCCGGACATATTTTCCACCTTTCCCCATCTCAGCATTGTAGAGTGGTGAGACCCCAGTCGAAAATATCCATTCGTGATTAACCTCATTATATCTGACCCTTAGCCTAATTTTGGTCTACATTCCCTTGATATCCCGCAAGTTTAGCAAGTTTCTATGGATTGTGTGGTGATGACTTTGGGAGTTGAGAGTTGGATGACATTTTTGGCACAAAATTGAGATTGTATCTTATCAAGTTTGAGTCCATTGGTGTATATATGTTTCTTTGAAGCTCAAAAATATATATATATATATATATATATATATATATATATATATATATATATATATATATATATGTCCAAAAAAAAAAAAAAATCCAAAAAAGTTCAAAAACAAATCAAATGCACTTCAATAAAGTTGTAAATAAAGATTCCATAAATGGTGAGCATGGGGAAGAAGTTTTGAAGGACAAGTTCAACAAGTCCAAGTAATGTAAGTTTGGGTGATAAATCAATTGAAGTGGTAATTTATCTCTTATGTTTATTGTTGAGGAGACGTCTTTGGCAATTATGCGAGAGATTTGGAGTTGCCAATTCAAAAATCATTGGAATTGAAGGTGTAAATTCTTGCTATCTTGCATTTGTTCTTTTTGATATATCCTTTCATCCCTTCGATTAGCCAATACCCGAGCCTAACGTTACAAGCTTGCAAGTCCTACCCGATCTAACTTCTTCACTCCGAATGCCTCAATTAGTAGAGATTGGTATCATTCTTAAGCCTATGGATTGCATTTTACAAGTCTTGCATGCATGATTTCAACATTAGTTGCTTGATAACGATTTCGAGAGACTATTCACTAACGCACTCTGTTACACACTTATATTGAGGTTAACGTGTGGTTATATATGGTTCAAATGGCTGCATCATCCGGTTGTCCCTTACATCTTGTACCTTCATGAATTTGTCCCTCTTTCATTTTGTTTTATCGCTTGTATTGCTCGAGGACGCCGAAAAACTAAGTGGGGAGTTGTGATGAGAGACAAATTGTCGCTTATTATTATGACATTTTACCCCATTTCTGATACCACTTTGAGTATTATTGTATCAATTCAAGTCATTAATTGTTTAGTTTCATCCATATGTGTAGATAGTAATTATTATATAAAATATCATATTTTGATAGGTTTTGTACCGGTTTAGTAACCGGAGCGTCGTGTCGGGTTTACACTTGATATTTTTTGTGTGATTTATTGCAGTATTATAGGTTAACCAAGACCCCAAGTGATGACACGTGTTGAGCCTAAAACACGTCTTTTGAGGACTAGAAGAGTGTGCCGGAAGCTATCAAGTTCAAACGGATCAATTGTCTTTTGCGTTTCTACCGTAGCCTATCTTCAACGGACGTTTGACCAAACCTAAACGACTTTTATGGGGAAGACTTCTTCATAAGAGTTGTAGATAAAGAAATGATCTTTCTAACGCACTTTGAATCACCTCAATCGGAGGTCTACAACTCAAGTTATGATTATTTAACCGAGACCCGGCGCAGACCGAATCTTTACCGGCGCGCGCGCCGAATCGTCGCAGAAAGCTGTCAGATGCTGTCGGAGTTAGTTACACCGGCGCGCGCCGGATCTTTAGCGGCGCACGCCGGAACGCCACAGAAGCAGTTTTTCAGCATAAAAACTCATCAGAATCGAATTTTTTTCACCCAATCTTCTTCTCCCCCCTCATTCTCTTCTCCTTGAAGACACCAATATCCATGGCTGCTAGAGCCAATATTTTAGTTCCATTAATTAGCTATTTTCATCACAAATTTAAACTCTAGAATAGTTAGCTTAATCTGTTGAGTAGTTGATTGGAGCAAGCCCAACACTTGGTGCAACCTCCATGGATGCTCGCCGGAGATGGATACAAGCTTGCCGTTGCAAACTCATCGGTTGTGATCGGTATATTCTAGTTTTATTTTGTTTTGATGATCTTATTGCTATGAAGACTAATTTTAACATGTTAGTAATTGTAGTAATGAGTAGCTAAATTCGGTACTAGCCAAGATGATGTTGTTGTAATAGTTATTAATCTTTATTATGTTGATTAGGAATGTTAATTCATATATTTCATAGCCTTTTGTGTTGTTGTTATCTTTTCCTATTTGCACCATATTTCTTGTTGGTGTTGGATTGATCACCTGGCACTAGCACACACACACACTTAGTTGAGACCGAAAGGAGATATTAGGTGTGGGAGAAGGAATAGGAGAACCAGAAGGTAAAATTGACCTTAATTGGAATTCGATTTCTTATCCGGGGATTATTGACATTGTCATTGCATTCAAGATCTTAATCATGTTGAATCATTAGGTCTAGGGTTCTTAGACCAAGGAGGAGACATAGAGTAGTTTCATTCACTCGTATGAGGGGAAACTACTAGTTTAGGAGTGCACCGGTAACACACACTTTAACACTAACGGAAGGTTGGTAGGTAGTTCATTCCCATGATACTAGTAGAGATATACTTGATCAATGCATTGTCTTGGCTAGGCTTTTTATCATTTTATCACCTTTGTAAAAGTAGATTTTGGATAAATTTACCTCCTTTATAATTTGCGACTAGATCAAGATAATAATAGTTTTTCGGTGTTCAACCTCACAATCCTCGTGGATATGACCTTGACCACTTACTAGACTACAATTGACCCGGTACACTGCCGGTTAGATTGGACACCTAGAAAGTCTCGATCAAGTACTTATTCATGAACTTTTGCAGCAGTTCCTCCCAGGTCGTGATTGATCTACCCTCTAAAGAGAAAAGCCATTGCTTAGCTTTATCTTTCAAAGTGAAAGGGAAAAGTCTCAGCTTAATGTTATCCTCAGGAACTAGTTCTGGCTTCACGGTACTAACAATCTCTAAGAAATTCATCACGTGAATGCCAGGATCTTCATTCAGGATACCATGAAAAGTGGAATAGTTTTCCACCATTTGAATGACATTAGGTTTCGGGTGATAAATTTCAGCAGCATTTTCAGGTACTACGATAGCAGGAATGAATTGTTCAATGGTAGGCGTTGCATAGCTTTGCAAAGTACGCCTTTCCCATGCAGCCACAGCTTGGTTAACAATAAACAATTAAAATACGCCAAGGCTACTGCCTTTGGCGAGACTCTAAAATAGACAAAAATAAAAATAACAAAAACAATAAACAATTAGAAACTTTAAAGGCTAATCCTTTAACTAGACTCAATAAATAAAAACTAAACTAAAACAGACTCTAAAAATACTAAAAATACAAAAACACAAAGTATAAACTGTGTAAAACAAAAAAGAACAGAAACTGCCCAAATTTGTTTTACGACTCTTACAGGTTAATTCTATGTCATACAAACTAAATAACAGACACTATTTACACTATTTACGAATCTACTTTTAATAAAACAAGCTATACTTAATTTAATGACACGAGTCCACGGCAACGGCGCCAAAAACTTGATGACGGTCAAGTTATAAAAATAACTCGATACCTAAATAACCAACTAGCAAGAGAACTAGGTTCAATCGTAGTATAGCTAGATAGAGTTGAGGTCGATCCCACAGAGACTCAGCTTAAACAAGTACAACGTTATTAAACTAAGAATAGATTGAAGGCGGTCTCCGACCAACAATAACGTAGAAATAAAGGTTGACACGATAGAAAACACACAAAGAACAATAATACGACAAGAGACACTAAAACACTTATTTTTATGGTTTTATAAGACTCTAACAAACGGTATTGATTACGCTAGTAGTAATTGCTCCCCCATATATGTATATCTAAGCCGAGTTAGAAAAGACATTAAGGTTGATTATATTTTGGCTACGGGAGTCATCCCCTAAACTGGATCTAATTTGTGAACGGATAGAATATCCCTATGCTTAATTACGAATCCTTCCTTGGACAGGATAGAACATCATATAACAAGCATGCTATACTAAACTAGGGATGCCGATCTAAAATCGTCACCTCGTCTAGGCAACCACCGTGGACGGGTTGGCACACCTCCTAAACGATCGGCTAACTAATGTCCTATTTAACATGGAAATTTTCACAATATATCATATTAATTACGAGAACGATGTAACAAATTGGCCGGATCTATTACATGCTTATATGAAAAACAGAAAGCACTACGTAGCCGAAGTCGTCCACAGAAAATTACTAGAATCTTGATGGCTAGATCTAGACCGGTGACTCTAGAATTCGCTCGTAAAACGCCTTCGTACGGCTTAGATCTACATGAATATGGGTTCGTTAATTAACTACATCACGAAATCAATACACAAATGACTACTACATAACGAAATAAAATAGATCTACGAATAAAAACGACATATTTGGATAGACATTACCCTCGTAGACGGAGGGTCCTCCGATCCTTCAATGCAATCTCTAATCGATGAACCCATCGACTCCGTGATGAAGAAACATAATATAAAATAAGAAGAACTATATTGATAAACTAAAAGTATTGTAATATTGTGTTTCTAGAGTGTATTTGGTGTGTGTATGGCGTGTATGATATGCCTTTATTTATAGGGGTTCAAGCTAATTAAGATATATACTTCAAAATATCAAAACAAATAAGAGATAACTCTCGGCCGATCAAAAAAATAATAATGCGCCCCCCTCCCTTCCATGCGCATCCTCCATTGGCACCACTCTTCGGATTGGTTCGCCGGCTCTTGTCATGCATTATTCCTCTTTTCGTGCTTATCCGATCTTTATCTTCAATATATCCGGATTTTCTTGGATTTATCTTGTAATTTAATTTATCCATTTGTAATTATCCTCTAAAATTATCTCAATCTACAAAATAAATATTTATCCCAAAATAAATCATATTTAAATAATAAAAACTGATAAATACCAAATTATATTTTATAATTCACACAACATTAAATAATAAATATAAACATGTGATTTATCATAAAATATATATTATAAATCCCGATTTAAGGCAAATGTTGATGACTTTTATGGGTATAATTTGACCGTCATGAATACCGTCATATATAAATGCCCCACTAGGTACCCTGTTACCGACAGTCCGGATAAGACTGTCACACCGTAAAGTGTTCTTGGCGCATTATTAGCAAATTAATCATGAGACCCGTACTCTTGATTAAAACACTACGGACTAAGTTAATTTTAAGTATATCTCACAAACTCAATCCTCGTGTGTATAGCCATACACTGAGTTATGTGATTACATAATCAATATACTTAGGGTTTTCAGTAGTGTCTTAATATAAGCATATTTGCATATAATAAGATGAATTATTAAATCTGTCTTAAAACAACTAGATAATTGTCTTTCGGGCACTACAACTAACAGGGAAGACCAGTGCTTATCGATCTTCGAGTTGTGATCTCAACAGCTCATGTTAGCATGAAATTCACTATGGGAAAGGTTCTACAGAAATCAAAGGCAATGTGGAAACAGCCAGGAGCTGTTACACGGCAATAGTAAATGGAAAAATGATGGTTCAGTAGATGAGCATTGAAGAATTGCTTCCCGAGGATGAAGAGAACTGGTCATCTGAAGATCAGACAGAGGCTGTTCGTCTATGGGACAAGCAAGCGGGCTCAACGGTTAGTGTGGGGACATGGATTCCATCCTCACATAAAGAATCTCTGATAAATCTTTTGAAAGAATTCAGGGATGTGTTCTAATGGAAAGCAGAAGACAAACCATGGTTATCTCCAGATCTAGCAGTTCACAGGTTGAACATAGATCCGAACATGAGGCCTGTTTGCCAAAAGAAAAGACACTTTGCCTCTAAACGTAACTCAGCAATTACGCAGGAAGTGACCAAGTTGTTGCATGCCAACATTAGCAAAGAAGTTGTATATCCAGAATGGTTAGCGAACCTCGTATTGGTTAAGAAGCCGGATGGGAGTTGGAGAATGTGCATTTACTTCACTGATCTCAACAGAGCATGTCTGAAAGATTGCTATGCCTTACCCCAGATTGATCGTCTAGTGGACTCAACGGTGAGGTATGAAGTGTTTGCATTCCTAGATGCGTACAAAGGATACCATCAGATCATAATGGATCCTCGCGATGTGGATAAAACTTCCTTTATAACAGAGTTTGGGACGTACTGCTACGTCACCATGCCTTTTGTCTTGAAGAATGCTGGAGCAACCTATCAAAGGGCTGTAAATACAATTTTCACCGAACAGATCGGGCGGTGCATGGAGGTGTACGTGGATGACCTTCTAATCAAGAGCAGGTCTCTTGATCAATATATAATGGACGTCAGAGAGGTATTCGAGGTTTTGAGGAAACTCAAATAAAGCTTAACCCCAAAAAGTGCACATTTGGGGTCAGATCGGGCAAATTCCTAGGATACATGATATCCAAAGATAGAATTAGAGCAAATCCAGATAAGATCAATGCATTGAAGACTATGTCGCCGCTGAAGAATATAAAAGAGGTACAACGGCTAACATGGTGAATAGTAGCTTTGAATAGGTATCTCTCCAGATTTGCACAACGGGCCCTACCTTTTTTCAAAATTTTGAGAAGAGCAAGCCCTTTCCTATGAAACGAAGAAAGTCAGAAAGCCTTCGAAGAACTGAAGTCGTATTTGGCTGAACTGCCTATGTTAACAGCTTCTTAGGAAGGAGAATCTTTGTATGTCTACTTGGCAGTATGTGAGGAAGCATTGAGTGGTGTACTGGTCAAGAAAAAAGACGGACAGCAGATACCGGTTTTCTTTGAAAGCAAAGCACTCCATGGACCGAGGTCAAATACTCGCGGAGAAATTGGCATTGGCATTGGTGCATGCCTCCAGAAATTTAAGACCTTACTTTTAGGCACATCCAATCACGGTAATTACCGATCAGCCTTTACGGAAAATCTTAGGGCGACCAGAAACCTCAAGAAGGTTGGCAAAGTGGGTCGTCCAACTGGCAGAATATGATATCGACTTTCTTCCCCGAACTGCCATCAAAGCACAAGCCTTAGCAGACTTCATTGCGGAAGGAATAGCTTTTTGCCTAGAGGACGATCAGGCCAAATATGATGAGAGCAAATGGAAGTTATATGTGGATGGTCAGCAAGCAAAGACGGGGCAGGGGCCGGTCTCCTGCTCGTCAGTCTGAAAGGGGAAGAATTCCCTTATGCCTTACGGTTTGGATTTTAGGCCACCAACAATGAAGCAGAATATGAAGCCCTAATTACAGGGCTCAAGTTAGCAAGCAAGCTTGAATCAAATAGTCTGCATGTTTACAACGACTCACAACTCATTGTAAACCACATAAATAGGGAATATGAGGCTAAAGAGGAGCCCATGAAGAAGTACCTAACAGTGGCTCGGTCTCTATTGGAAAATTTTCAACAGGTCCAGGTCGACCGGATACCCCGAACAGAGAATAGAAGAGCAGACGCCTTATCAAAGTTAGGATCAAACTTTGTGTCAGATAGAAAAGTGCTGGTGGAACTCCTCAAAGAAAGAAGTTACGATCAACAGTTTGTTCAGCCTATCAGGCAAGCCAGTACTTGGATGGACCCCATTGTGTGCTATCTTAGAGACAAAATCTTGCCCCAGGACAAAATGCAGGCTAGAAAGATGAAACTCCTGTCAACAAGGTACTCTATGTTCGAGAACATCCTCTATCGCAGGTCGTACATCGCACCATGGCTTAGGTGTGCAACAAATGAAAAAGGGAATTACCTTATCAGAGAGATACATTTAGGAATCTATAGGCGTCATCCCGGAGCTCACACATTACCGAGAAAGTGCAGGCTGTTCGGCTATTATTGGCCAACAATGATGGAAGATTTTAGAAAATTGGTGGGAAAGTGTAAATTGTGCCAGGTGCACGATAATCTGTCACATCAGCCGTCTTAAGATATGATACCTGTGGTTTCACCGTGGCCCTTCGATCAGTGGGGGGTAGATCTAGTAGGGACCACTTCCATGAGCTCCCGGCAATGTCCGATTTTTGATAGTTGCAGTGGACTATTTCATCAAGTGGATTAAAGCCGAACCACTGAATACCATAACCGGAAAGCAGATACCGAAATTCTATGGAAGAACATAGTATACAGGTATGGAATCCCAAAGACTTTAATTTCAGACAATAGGACTCAATTTGAAGACAAAATCGTCAAAGAATGGTGTGCCGAACTGCACATAACTCAACAATTTATGTCTGTTGGGCATCCTCAAGCTAATGGGCAGGTCGAATAGACCAACAAAAAGATCAAAACTGGGCTGAAGAAATGCCTAGAATAAGAAGGAGAAAACTGGACCGAGCATTTGCACAATATCTTATGGGCATACATAACAACACCTAACTCGGCCACAGGAGAAACTCCGTTCAGCTTAGCATACGGGTGCGAGGCAGTAATTCCGGCCGAGATCGGCCTACCATCCTCACAAGCAGTGCTATATTCTGAAGAACAGCATGTAACTGAGCTTAGGCATTTGAAAGAGGATCTGGAAGAAGCTCAGAATGTGGCCTTCATTAGGATGGCCAAGTATAAACAACGCATATCTCAATACTATAACTCCCGGGGTTAAACACTCATATTTTAAAGAGGGAGTTCTGGTGCTCAGAAAGAATGAGGTCAGCAGACAAGGACCTCAGGGAAAACTTGACCCGAACTAGGAAGGCCCATACAGAGTGGTCAAGGTGCATGGAAAAGGAGCATACCAGCTGGCTGATGCAATTGGCAGGACTATACCACGCAGCTGGAATGCAACCAATCTGAGGAAATTTTATGTCTAGGACATGTTCCAGACTTTATATATGCCTTATTTATGTTTAAATTTTATGTCCAAATAAGATGTATTTAAACATCAGTTATTATAATAAATTATTATTTTGCACATGTGCATTATTCATTTTATACGGTTGATGAAAGTTTGCAAAGGACAAACTCGATTAGTCTGCAGGACAGACGCCACGAACTGAGCCGCAGGACGGACTCAGAAAAAGTTTGCAAAAGTCAAACTCAAATAGTCTGCAGGACAGACCCCATGAACTGAGCCGCAGGTCGGACTCAGAAAAAGTTTCCTGAGGCAAACTCAAGAAGTCTGCAAGATAAACCATACGAACTGAGCTGCAAGGCAGACTCAGAATTGCGTACAAACCATAATTAACTGCAAAGCAGTTGATAAATACTGATGCATGCTTAGAACTGAAAGCATTATAAACTTATAAAATTTTAAAACTTTCTAAGTTTGCAGGACAGACGATCAGAGCTTATACTAGAGTACATCATTCAAAAAGCATAGTTTGTTAATGATGTACTTCAAGGGGGTAAATGACCCAAAGTTGTGTTGTGCTTAAAGCTAAGTCAAAAGCCAAAAGAAAATAAATAACCAAGGGCTAAAAGCCAAAAAGAGATAATAGAACAAGTGCCTAAAAGGCATAAGTTCTCAAGAACAACAGACAATAAAAAGTTGGAGTTTATTACAAGTTTATCAAAAATAAAAACAAGTGCCTAAGCCTAAGAATCAGCAGAAGGATCTTGTTGAGAAGGCAGATCTGAGGGCGCACCAGAAGTCTGACTTGAAGATGCACTGGCTTGCTGAGCAGCATGTCTGCGGGAGTATTTAGCTGCCAGATCCTCACCAGCCTGAAACTCCTTAAGTCGAGCATCATAGACTCGGTTGCTGCCAGGTTTGCGAAGTCCTCCGTGGGGAAGAGTCTCAATGACCAGCTCAGGACAATGGTCCTTGGCTTCATCCACACCCAGGGTGTACCCATGACCTAAGATTGGGGAAAGTAAAACCTTCAGGGCTCCAGTAAAATGAGTGGAGCTCTTATAGTCATGAATAGCTTGGGCGATCCATGCAGCATCGCGGCCTCAAGACCTTCACGTTCAGCTAGGAGTTTGGCCAGGGCCTCATCCCGCTTAACACCGGCATTTCTTAGCTCTTGTAACTCGACCTGCTGGGCCTGAACAATCTTCTCTAGATCAGCGATCTGTGAATCCTTAGACAGGGACTCGTCTCTGTGTTTTTTATGGCTGGCTGAGAGGTCAGCGATCCATTTTTCCAGAGAACTCTTCTGGGTAGAGAAGCTGTCAAGTCTGTTCAAGACTTCCTTCCCCGCCTTAACAACCTGACAGAAAACAACATGGTTAATACGGTAAGAGATAGCAGCAAAAGGAAGCAACAAATGTAAAGGCAAGAAAAAATATACCATTGCGGCTAGATCTTTGTCTGGCAGTTCTGACAGAAAATCAGCTTGTGAAGTGGAGCCTCCCTCAGAGACATCCTGATCACCTCGACCAGACCTAGTCCACTTCCGCCCAGTTCGGGGGCGCACTTGAAGTTGTCTCCCGGCCGCAGAAGACTCAAAAACATCCAGGATGATCAGGCTATCATCCTGCTGGTCGGTGTGCTGCGTAGGAGCAACCAATTCGTCCTGTTCCAGACCCTCCTCAGTATGAGAATCCCCAATGTTGGTTTCCGGATTGACCGGATTAGGCTCCAACTCGCCACCAGTCCTAGGAGCATCTGGGTTCACAACCTGTTCGTTGTGCTTAGGCACAACCTCTTCCTCAAAAGCTTCGTCAAAGATGGCAGCAGAGTCGGCCACTGAGAAGAAAAAGGCAAACAACGTCAGTACAAGCGGGGAAGATCGCAAAACAACAAATATAAACCTAGAAAGCTAAAGAAATAAAAGCAAGAAGGAATTCCTACAATTGTCGTACTCCTCTTGAGTAAACCTCAGATAAGGCTCAGGCCTAGAGTCAGCCAGGCGAGCTGCCTCGATTAGTTCGAGGGGCCACTCTTTGAAGTCCAGATGGACCCTCGATCCGGCAATATCGTTCAGTAATCGCTCATTAACCCAGTGGGGCATACGTCAGCCGGGAGTTGGTGGTAATTCCAAAGACTCAGTTCGGGGTACCCTTGATGATGAATAAATAAGAAGTGGGTTTTCCACTCATGGATAGAAGTTTTCCCCCTAGAAAGTATGGGAATACCCCTTCGGTGGTCTTTTCGGCGTGGAAAGTAATACAACCTGCTATGATTCATAACCTTTTTATGCTGGTAAAAGGTCATAAATAGCTCTATAGAAAACTCAGTATCTATACATCGGCAGAAGATCACGAAGCCGATGATGGCCTTAACCCTATTAGGGGCGATCTGGGCAGATCCCAGATGATAACGTCTCAGAACGGCCAAGAAGGCCGGACTGAAGGGGACCCTAAGCCATATGCAAATTGCTCCTTGTACATAGTACAATACCCCTCAGGGGCTGATGAGCAAACATGTTTACACCCAGGAAGATGGGGAGAGTATTGGTCCATATCGATATTATACTGGTTACAAATCTGCAGGATATCATCCTGTGTAAGTTTGGATCAGACCCCAAAACAACCTATGGCTGACTTAGCAGTCATGCGTGCCCTAATGCTTTGATTCAAAGAGGTAAATCCGAAAGAGGAGCGGGGCCTAGATGGATTGGCAGGCTGTGGATCCACAGCGAACTGCTCAGTTTCACCATGATTGGATACATGATTAAAGCAAGGGTTTCTATTTGAGCCCTAGATTGATGAATTTATACATCAGACTCAGATTGGGATTCGAATTCCCTCTCGATTGAACTCTAGATGCAGTTCGAGAATTCCTTAACTGGGAGAAATAAGAGATAAAGAATCAGAGAAGAAGAATAAACTCAGAGAGAAAAAAGATATGCTTACTTGAAGAATGCAGAGAAATCTTGAAGAGAGGCCCCAAATCTCCGTTTTAATAGCATAAATAAAGAAGTGGGAGAGTCTGATGTGAAAAGACAGGGTTATAACCCCCCCAGTCGTATAAACGACGTCAGTTATGGGAAAGTGGGAAAGACTGTTGAAATAGTGTCCTAAACCAAATTGGGTTGGACCGGATCCGACCGGGTCGGATCATTTCTACTATTTCTTTATGATTATACATATATTAAATGGATTTTTTGTTGTCATATATTTGTTCTTTTAAAGAACCAATTATGAATTGTTATATGATAACGTCCTTAGTATTAAAATGTGATAAAGAAACCATGATAGGCGATTATGGTTGATGAGATCTCTAATCACTTTAATAAGTTTGATACTTGAATGTCTCTAGGCTTATGTACTATTAAACAGGGCATTGATAGTACAAACAGGCTAGCGCGTATTAGATGTCTACTGTCTTTACGGGCAGGGATAGATCTCGTCTAACGAAGTGTAGAGACCCTTGGACTGTACGTGGATGTGTATTAAAGAATGCGTACGTTAGACTGACCCTCTTACATTGTTAAGTGTCATACTATTTGGCGGTTGTGTAATTATCCTTAGGACCGGAGTCTACATGGAATCACGGTGTGGATTGTCATGCTTTGACACTATTGAGGTTTCCCCTTGCCACGGGGCGATCATGCGGTGTGATTGGGTATGATACTGAAGCATGCAGAATATACATGTTTGGTCGTCTGGGAATCGCGTACCCTATTAGTAGGGTGAATCCGAAAGAGCCTTCTTATAAGGAATGTCTTACTCTCGTGAATCTTTGCAAAGTGGAAGTAAATGAGTTACTTCGAGAGAGCATGATATCCAGATTATAAGATCACGGTCGTTGATGCTTGACACTTTCGACATACGACCGTATGGATATTATTACAATGATAGGATTCTATTTATAATCATGAATCGTTTCTGAAGAAAGGTAGTAGTCATTGCATTTGACTCTTCCGATGATTGGGGGTCACGGTGTGTTGCTAGACGCTATCCCGTGATCGTTAGGTATGAATGATATTTTCGTAATTTGCACTTTGTGTCTACGGCCAACATATTCGGAAGCCTATCGGATCACACACATATGAACATCAAGTCGGATTAAAATGTGGTTATAGTTGATAACCAAATAAGGAAAGAATTTATCTCATACTATAAAGGTTATAAAGGTAAATTAATATGTTGGTATTTATTTATTAGGAATAAATGTAATACAAGATATTAATTATGTTGATTAATTAAATATATACATAATGTATGTAGAGTTGAATATATATATATATATATATATATATATATATATATATATATATATATATATATATATATATATATATATAATATACATGTATTTTGTAAATTAATTAATCATAGCATTATATTAATTGAAGAATATTCCGGACGCCAAAATATTGGTAAAAGGGGCGCCACTTTCTAGTGTATTGGATACAATTGGATTGTGCAATTTAATTAATAAAATTACCATAATATTAATATTGGATATTAATTGATTTTTTGGAAAGATAGATTTATGGTAATAAGATAAAGATATATTCAATATAAGATATTGTCAATATATATCTTGGAAATATATTTAATATAAGATATTGAATATTAAATGAGATAAATCAATAAAAGGTATTTTCCTTATTTTATTTGGAAAAAGTTTTCTTTCTCATCAATCTACTAGAAGCTAATCCCTATTCGATTGGGAAGTGCATGAGGCACATGTCATCCTATTTAATGGATGCTTGGCTAGCTCTTTTGGACAACACAATTCCAAGAGCTAATAGTTCTTGTGAAAAATAGATAGCTTCTTAGAGAGAGATTAAAGAGAGAGAAAAGGTCGGTCTAGCAACCAGATTTTTCTAGTAGCAATCCATGATGGGATTCCGTCGGGCTGTTCGTGTGGATCACCGGTAGAGGCCGAACGCTTGGGCGGTTCCGTGCATCGCTACTCTCCTTAGAAGGTCAAAGCGTTAATATTTTAGATCAACCAAGGTAACCACCGTCTACTAGCTTATTTGTTTATTGCTTAAACGAAGTCGATCATGGTTAAAAACAAATAAAATTTTGAATTCCGCTGCGTTCCCACGTAGATTTCCTAACAGTGGTATCAGAGAGAGTTTCGAACTTAAGCAATAAGCATGTTAATTTGCGTAGTTAATTTTATCGTTTGTATCACGTAATTAAAAGATGAAAGATTTATGACTTGCAAAAAGATACACGAAAAGAAAGAAAAAAACCGAGATCGGGTGGTGCTCGGCCGACTGGCGGCGGCACCACCACCGGCGGTTGGTCGGCGGCGGTGGCAGACGGCAACTTTCTTTGCCGGCGTCGGGTTATTTAGTCAAAGGTGGTGGATCTCCAAATTTTTGTTTTGTGTATTTGTGTTTCTATATGGTTTATAGTTGTGATTGATAATTCCTCTTTTGTTTAAGTTAATGTTATGTGGCTAACTAATGGTTCAAATAGTTTGGATCATTGGGATGCCACATGACATTATTTGGTAAATATGATTGCCTTTAAATAATCTAGGTCATTCCAAATTTTGTTTGGAATAGGCCTAGGCCCTTTTCAAAATATTTGATTTTGAAAAAAGGCTTAGGCCTTGGTCTTTTCAAAATTTTGATTTCGGAAAGGGCCAAGGTAGATGCCTTTTGGTTTAAGAAACCAAAGACATCCCTTTTGATTAGGAATCAAAAGGAAAGACACAAAATGGACTTAATTTTAATTTTGATTTATTTTAGAATAGTTCTAATTAATTTAAAATTAAAATTAAAATCGTTTAAAATTAACCGTTAATTTTATTTTGATTAAAATCATTTAATTAATTAAATGTTAATTAGTTAATTGATTGGATAAAATATTTAATAGATTAAACGTTAATCGATTAATTAAGACGCAAGTTATTAGTTTTTAATTTTATCTTTTTCATAAGATGTTATTGTATGGATTAGATATAGTAGATATAATATGATTATATGGACCTCGATTGATCATGGACTCGACCAATATGATAGATGTGAATGATTTAATTTTTCTGTTGGTTTAAAAATTGTCCTAGGCCGTTATGAAGAACGTGACCTAGTTTATTTTCTGCATTGTCCCATCCTCGTTAGCTCCCCCCGTGTTCGGAGGGTGTATTTATTTTATTAGATAAAATTTATGTAACAAGAATGGAGTGGAAGATGAAGACCAAAGAAAAACAAAAATAAAGATCCCATTGGAGAATAGAGCATTAAAGATCATATTGGCCGTTGCAGCTACCCTTATATTGTGACCCGCGGTTTCGTCAGTTTGTATTCGAAAGCGCACCTAGGAAAAGTCCATGATCATCCGGTTACTTTACGCATTTATTTATTTTGTGCTTGCATTTATTTTATATGATACGATAGATGCATAACTAGGCACGATCTAGATGAATGTGGTAGGATGTATGTCTATAGAGATAGATATACATGATGAGACCATAATTAAATTAATTAAGAGAATTAATTCTAAATTAATTAAGTGAATTAATTTACATAAATACTTCCACCTCAAAAGAATCAAGTTGAAATTGCCTTCCCATATTATAATGAAGGTGAAGAGCCCTTGTTCGGATCCAACTTATCAGCCAAAGCAGGGGGTTGACCTACCTCGGGTATATCGTCATTATCGAGATATGATCGTATGAGATCTCACGAATATTGGGGTTAGGACTTGACTAAGAGTTCTCTTGACCACCAGCCAAAGCGGGATCGTTTGGATTTTAGAGGCAAGGGTTTGGCTATTTCATAAGATGAAAATTGTCAAAGAGTTGACTAGTCAAAGAGTTGTATAAGATACGATTGACAAAGAGTTGTCTACCTATTAGACTATTTTCGGCTCACCAGCCAAAGCAGAGGGTCGCGGTAGTTTAATGGGATCTTGGCCACTAAAGAATTTTTGAAAGATTCTTGAAAGTCAATTGGGAGTAGTTGATTAGTGGGAGTAAAATCATAAACCAAAAGACCATTTTTGATTTTGTGTGTATAAACAACACCGCTCTTTTATCTTTATTTTTATGTTGTAGTTTTTAGCAAACTTTATATTTATGTTTTTATTTCTCGATTAGTAAAACCAAATTATGACAGTTACCTTTTGAGAAACGTTCTCAAATATGTTTAAGTAATTTTAATCCATTTAAATAAGCAATTACGCGAGTCATAGTAGTTAGAGACAATGAGACTACATATTTGATGGAGTGCTCTAGGACATTAATTATTAATGAAAAGAGGAAGCTATTGATATGATTAAATCACTTGAAATAAGTTTCAACGAATTAATCATACATTGGATACGATCCAATATGATCATTCAGTCATACGATGACAATTAATTCAAACGTTGGATAAGAATGAAAACATCGAATTTCGGAAAATTTGCTTTCAAAATTGTAAGATTTAAGTATCGAATTATTCATTGCTTGAAGGTTAATTAAATAGTTCATGTTTTGAATAAGATTCAAAAGGGCTAAATTAATTGTCTAATAAACATTGGATTTTCATTATGAAAGGAAATTGAAGACATAGCTCTTGTGATTTTTCTTAAGTCTTGTGAAGACTAAAATGAGAAATATTCTACAAGTGCTTAATGGATTAAAAGGGAAAGATAGGGCGAGTGCTTAAAATAAGAGATCTTGTCGAAGTCTTTATTCTAGGCAAGTGAGTTGAGATAAATCTATCTAAGTTCAAGTCAACCCTTAGATATATGATATCTTACGAGTGTGATTAAATTAGAAAGATTAAATACTGGATACACCAAGATACGAAAAGTGAAGCAAATGTTGCGACATTTTCAGCATTGTATTATGATGACGGTCAAATTATACCCGTAAATGTCATCAACATTATCCTTAAATCGAGATTAATAATGTATATTTCATATTGAATCACTCGTTTATATTTATTATTTAATGTTAAGTGATTATTAATATGATATTGGGTATTTAACTGTTTTTATTATTAAAAGGCCGATTTATTGTGCTATAAATGTTTATTTTGTAGATCACGACAAATCGAGAGGATTAATGTCATTCAATCAATGGTCTCAAGATAATAGAGGAAGAAAATCGGAGCATTAAATGAAAGATTAATCAGATCAACACGCAAGCGTGCAGTGGGAGGAGCAAGATAGGCGAGAGAAAACGATTAACATGTGCAAAGTTAGGTTCGATTCGGCCGAGCCTATAGCTTCGATCGACCGAGTGAGGAGCTTGGTTGACCGAGTGTGTCATCTCGGTCACTTATCGGATTTTTCGTATTTACCTTCTAGATCCTTCATAAGTCGGCAGAAACTCCTATATAAGCAGCAGCTACGAGAAATTGTAAATCATCCCTTCATTCTTTCTTAAATCTTACAATTCATAATACAACTTTGATACAATGTAGAATAATTTGAGGTTTCGGCAATTTAAGGGCTGCAATATGTAAGCCTTTATTTTTCTGTTTCTTTCTTTTAAGTAATTAATCCCTCCCAATTATGCTTTATCGTTTGAATTAGTTAATCATAGCTAGATGATGTAGATCTAGGCTATGACGTTAGGGATGTGGCGACTCCTTGTCTATGGGGATCCCATAACCTACGTCATACACTTAGTATTTATTCATGAATCTACTTGATTTAATTAATGCATATCTATGTTAGTTTATATGAATGCTTTACGAATTACTGTTTAATCCGTTGTGTATGATGAAACGTTGAGAGATACGTTCAGGGATGTATTCTGGGGGAAAAAGACCATTCGGTCGACCGAGCCCAGCTATTCGGTCGACCGAGCCCCCTGTTCATCCGTTAAGTAGCCACGTCTTTATGGTTAGGTTAACTTAATAGAATTTATCATCTCAGTAGGTATGGCTACGGCTACGTTGCTCGTCTGTTTTAATTAGCGTATGATTAGGAAATACCAATATAGGGCTCCTAGGTTGGCTCATGAATGATCTTCGGCCGGGACTTTCAGCGAGATCTAGGTAGGTTTTGTATTTGGGAATTGAGCTCACCTAGTTATACGTAAATCGTAGATTAACATGAGACCGTGCGGTAATTGTTAATAGGGACAGTAGATCGATGCGATCATTTAGAAATACGCCTAACCATAGGAATGTTGCCAGAGCGAGGTGTCACGGTTAATATCGGCATCCTTAGAGTCGTAAGCGTGTGAGTTATATGAGATGGAGGCACTTAAAAGGCGAAGTCACGTAACAATATCACGGTGATCTAGTGACTCACCGGTGCTACGTCAAGTTTTAGAGGATGACTCCCGTAGCCAATCTAAGATAGATACAAACGGATTGTGATTAATAAGTTCGATTTATTATATAAATTATCTAGGTCCAAACGATAAAGACTATAATTGGGGAGGTTAATTACGTTGTGTCAAGTCGTGTCTTTACCTTTCTTGTCTTATGTTGGTCGTAGACCGCCTCTATGTCCTTGACATGTTTAATTAATTGTTTGTATATAACATGATCCACAATTGGTTCCCTGTGGAATCAACCTTGATTCACTATAGCTATACTACGATGGTCCTAGTCATCTTGCTAGTGTTGGTTTATGGTGGTCAAGTATATTATAACCTGATTGACCCCGATCATATTCTGAATCTAGTAGACTGATAAGCGAACTAAATAAACGTTATTATGTTCCGGTTCTTATGAAGAACATGATTTTCAGTTACTTGTTAGGATTTAGTAGACATATTCAATTATAAAGAATAATTGTTAAAATCTCATTGTAGTAGGGAAACATGTAGTAGTTGAAGGAAGCAGTGAATAAAGAGTTCCTCGTAGTTCTGTTAAAATCTCATTGTCCTATGCATGAGATTGCTTCTACTGCCCATGGGAGCAACAATTTGTGTAGTTTTTAACAATTCTCAATCTAAAGAAGACGTTGAGTTTTGAGAGAGCATAATGAAGCAGCATTATAGAGGATGTGATCAAAATGGGTCCCTAGGACTAAATCTTCTTAGAATTCACTAGTTCCTAAAACGAGAGCCGAGGCAAGAGCTTGTATAAATGGTATGGATAAATGTCGTTTCCTATGTCTCACAACCAAGGGAAGGGTATTAATCCGCAAAAGCGACAAGCCACCTCTAATAGTGCTCAGAGGGTCAAAGTCTGGCGACCCAAGAATGATAACTGACAAGGATAATCTTTGGAAAGTCGAGCTGAGGACTTTAAACTCAGAACTACTTCTTTAAAACCCTTAGGATTTCTTTTTAGGATTATAGGTTTTGTTTTCTTTGAATCAAATAAGAGTAACGTGAAATATGTTGAGGTTTTTTATTTTGCCGTGTTCCGATGGCCATTGGGCTAAGGATGTGCAAAACTTTTTTACTCAATATAGGCCACGTGAAATATAGTTCCGTATGAGAGTCGAGAAATTGCTAAAGAAAAAGAAATTTAGCAATCCACCTTAAGATGGAAGCATTAAGAGAGCTTGAGAATTACTAAAAATGTAACAAAGAATGATTGGTGCGAACAAGAACAATTTTGGTCAACTTCCAAAACTTTTTAGAATGGCGATCCAAGTGAAAATCCAAAGTAGTGTACAATTCATTCTGCAATTATCCTTATCTTTCCCTTTACACTTTTTCACCTTCAAAATTTTCGATCCTCTCACCAATCTACCCCGAAAGTTCACATTTCTAACCATTCTTTCATCGCCTCTCTTTCTTTCCATCCGTTTCACTCTCCCACCCAATCTCAATGCCTTAACCATTTTCAACCCACCCATAAACACAATTTCTTACCCGTCCTTTATCTTTTCTTCCCATCCTTATGTGTATCTTTTTCTAAACCCATCATACTCTCAACCTCCATTTTGTTTACAAAATACCTTTGTGTTGCGGAATTTGAAATATTGCTAAGCTTTAATGATAATTTTTTATCATTTTGATTTTCATGATCCTAGTTGGGGGAAGTGTAGCTTTGACCCTAGCTAGATTTTAAAGGTTTTTGGTTCGATCAAAGTACAACTTATCTTTCTACCGGAAGTTTTAAGTTTCACATTTTTTCCGTCTATTCCGGCATTTCTAGATGATCCGTTTTGTTCTACATTATCTCACCGATCCGACCTTGTTGATGACGGTTATGACTTTTATGTGATACATTGGGTTATTAGTAATTTCAAGGAGTAGCTACATCTCCCTAAGTTGTTGATATCCAATGCAAGCGAGAAGTTTATGCGCTAAGTATTTGATTTTATCTTTAGCCAATAGGTCGATTCAACTGCTATACCTTACCAAGTTTCTCTTTTCTGGATTGAATACCTTTTCGATCGAGTCACCTCGTGTTTTCCCACGTCGGGTAATGCTTTTGATATTTGTCTTCTCCACCGGTTTTAAGAATATTTAGGCGGTGGAGGTTGTAGATGAAGACCACCATCTTTAGTTGCTTGTTTATTTTTCTTTCTATTTAGTATTTTTCTTGTCTTTGGTTGTATAAAATAAAGTGGCTTAAACTGTTTTTAGGTATTTATACCTCATTACTACCACATTATTTTATAACTTCCATAGACATGGTATTTGACGGTTTCGTGGAGTTTGTCTGCTTATACAGGTTTTCACTTGCTTCTCCACAACGTGCTGAAATTTACTCCGATCTCTTTCCTTTACTTGAGAGCCATTTCCAGAGCTAAGTCTTTTTCTTAACTTCTCATTTATTTTTGTCATTGAGGACAATGCCATGTTTAAGTGGGGGGTAGGAGACTTAGCCATGTTATGTTATAATGGAAAATTGAATGAAACGGTACAAAATTGAAAAAATTGAATAAATACCATATTAGGTATCTCGTACCCTTAGAATTATGAGTTCCTAGCTAAGAATTGATAGGAAAGGAACCAAGTTTCATGAGTACGTGATCATTTTATACTTATGTTAAGTAAATTTAAGGATATTCATGCCCGTTTTTGCGAGTAGTTATTTATTTTTCAATTACTCAATCTGTGAATCGAGTTTTACCGCGCAAATCATAATAACTGAAGAAATTATGTGTACATTGCATAGATGATTGGTTATGTGAACTTAGTGTTAGGAAAATATCATCGCAACGGAAGCGATTTAAGGATCTAGATCTATAAAATACTCGTAATAAAACATTAAATCTACATCTACAAGTAAGTTGTAGAACATACCTCTTGGATCTCAAAATCCAAGTTGGAGAACCGCTATTAGGATGATCGAACAATGATGTGAAGAGCACCACGATCTTCCGTACGTGTGATCCAAGCAATTCCCGGTGGAAGGAATTCTCGACTCGAACCCCTCCGATATGCTACCCGGAAAAATCACCAAGATTTTTCCTCTCACTTGGCCGAAATTTCTCTTCCTTTTTCTAAGTGAAGAACTCGAAAAATATTGTATTGTGTTGAGGCTTGGGAGAACTCTCTTTATATAGGAGAGTAAACTTAGCCTCCAAGGATTTTATAATTAATACCAAATCAATTATAATAATCCTAGTAAATAAAAGATAATCCCAAAATATTCTAGAACAAATCAAGAATATTCATATCTTTATTATTTACCATAAATATTTATCCAATAAATATTTTTATGTACATGTCTTTTTAACACACAAGAAAACTAATTCCTTGTTAAAAAACAAACATGTGGGGCGCCATTCAACATATTGACCTAGTCAATATTAATTTTGCCATTACACAATAATTGGGCCAAGATTATGGAAAATGTCTTTTCCACATATTTAATTATTTAGCCCAACTAATTTAATAGTCCACTAAACAATTAATTCACATATCGTTTTAATAAAGTCCAACATGAACTAAATTAATATTATTAGGATTCGACGTCCGAGAATATCTATGCTATATTAGGAGGCACGTCGGGGACCATGGACAAATAATCGTGCTCCGATAAATCAAATAAATAATTATCTTATGAGCAGAATAATTATATTCGATAAATCAATCACAGGAATATGCCACCATAATCCCGTGACTGCACTCCTCCGATTATAAGATTATATTTATCTCCTCACGAGAAAGTAATAAGCGTCCACTGATATAATCATTTCATATGGATTAATCCTCCATAGAATTATTTCATTCTAAATCGGGAAGTTACCGTTAACCCTTTTCGAACATCTTGTCCTTACTTACCATTAACCCCCAGTGATCAATAATTCAAATAACTCTCTTTGGTAGCTAATCGGTGTAATATGAATCCCATGGATCGATCAATGTCTAGGATTAACTCATAAGAGAATCGTCTATCTACTTCCATAAATGGAAGGAATGGATTCGTATCCGTGATAACACGGACTACTCACTCGATCGATACAATGCCAAGATGGGGTAATTCGGATCACAGACTCGGTGTAATCCTTAACCGTCAAGTCAAACCTCATGCGATTCAAGCGATCGGATTGTGATCACCTCGGGATTAAGATATATCCATAATATGATCATCTAATGATTCGATAAGACTTCTCAATTACGGAATTATATCGAGAACTCGGATCAAATCGGTCCAAATTTATATGATATATCTATCATATATAAATGCCCCATTAGGTTCCCTTAACCGAAAGTCGGATAAGGCGATCACACTTATCGTGTTATGGGCGCATTAATAATACGTTAAAGGGAGACCCGATACTCTCGATTAACTTTACTACGGACTAATTGTATTTTAAGTACATCTTCACTAACTCAATCCTCCCGTGTATATCTCATACACTGAGTTAAGTGATTACATAAACGATATACTCAGGGTTTTCTATAGTGTAAATACTATTGTCATATCGGTGATTATGAGAATAATAAATATGAATAATAATATCATTTCATTTATTAAATAAAACAATTACAAAAATTGTCTTTCGGGCATCACACCTAACAATCTCCCACTTGCACGAAAGCTTGTGATTAATTGTTTTAGAGCACACCCTATTATTTAAAACTACAGCAAACTACATCTCCCACTTGCTCTAAAGCAATGGAGACTCATCCCGTATTTTAGTACCCACAAAACTTATCATAACCATTTGATTCCAAAGTACACTCCGAGTATGCCGTCGTAGGATAGGTCGGTGACTCGGGAGCACCTATATCCGAATGTCATGGGTCTTTAATGATCGGTCGGGTTGTCGGCTCGAGGCGATCCGTAGAATCGAAGCGTCGCGGTCCATCTAATCATGTGGTACTTTCCCAATATGCTCTTGAACTCAAGTGATTTGGAAATCCTTATAAGCTACCCCCTTCATCGTTTGCACAATGATGTGGTATCGGCTTTCCAAATCTGGAATCACTCCCAAAAGCGAAAGGAAATCCACGAGGCTATATCGCCTCTGCAGCTACTACAAAAGCCGCTAATCACCCAACTAGTTAAAGTCGAGTTGGCGTTCTTTGGATTCCTCCAGGCAATAGCTTCAACACAAGAGTAAACACCGAGACCGAGATCGACTTAATGATCATCCTTAATCGACACAAAGTCGAGAACGGTGTATTCTCACATGCCCGCATATTATTCCTCGTTCTCTCAAGATACTAAAGGACATACTAAACTTGCTTTGTTAATGGCCGAATCTAAGATTCGATCAAAATTGACGTTCAATAACTGACCATCTCTTGTCACAAAGAGAATCCATCCCATTTCTCTTTATCCGAAGATTTAGAGAGTCATTCACGAGGCATAGGGTAGAACTTCCTCGTTGAATGTTGCATACAGATGCATCATCTTAACCAATAAGATGGATGGGAAACCAATGGTGATTCTAATGAATTCGACCGAGTCAAACTCTTGAGAATGTTGTCCAAATCTACATTGCGAGAGAATTGTGGCATTGTCGGTCGACTTCGACTAACACACCCATGTTGAGTCCAACGTGCAGTGCGGCGTTATCCTTCACAAACACTAATATATATGTATATATTCACTCTTGTACTAAAATTGATATCCAGTCTACACAAGACTTATCAATATTCTCGGTCAAATCCATATATTATAGAAATATATGACTTCCAATGACCAAGAGGTTTGCTTTTTATCCACAAAGGACATAAGCCTTGTGGTCATCTGTCATAAGTTCATAAGGCAATACCATACATTTCGAATGAATCCAGATTCCGTTTGTTTGGCAAGAAAGTCTCGAGGGAATCACCCCTATTTTTACGCTTTTGAGCGAAATCATGAATTACCGAATTCATTCTACTCTTTTCCGTGTAGATCCAATTACTCCCCTTTGGGCTGAGACACTCGGTGGTTGTACAAGAGTATGAACGACTCACGGAGTACCAAACTCCATTCACAGGGTTATGGCTTGTAAACCAACCTCTATTATCGAGAATCTATTTGCTCACAAAAGAGCCATAGGTCATCAATCGATCCTCGGACTACAAAGTCCGCGAGAAACCGTAATGGGTAATGGATAAACCATACTCCCACTATTTTCTTGGTGGATCGAAATTGCGATTTAGTTGGTAGTATTTAGTGTCATCACCAACAACCGATGTTGGATGTGGTGCGATTTTAATCGATTAGTAACTACCTTGAGTAAGCGTGCTTCAAGGTTCAAGGTTTTTCGAACATGGATTCTATCGAAAGGATGATGCGAAAGTATAATTTGTCCCTTCCCGATTTCAAGAATCCTATATCTAACCTTTATACTCAATAGTTTAAAAGATATAGCACGAATGGTCATTGACCGAACGTATGCACGAAATTCAGTCTTACCTTCAAGCACCGTGTGCTAAATGCTTATATTTACGGAAGTGGGGTGAACCGAATCCACACCTTATCCGAAAATTCCAAGGCATATTCTAGGTAGCTGCTTGGTCTTACCTTTCAATGTAAACCGATATTTCGCTTCTAATATCTTTATTGAGTTAAGCAGTGTATTGTAGCACATGTAAGGCAATTCAATGGTTTCTTCCTTAGTGAAAGCATTTCACTATGAGGCAGGCCGAACATCAGTCTCTAGGACTATGTGATGGCCCATTTTTGAGTATAGAATACTCCATCTCTGTTGAAATCAGAGAAAACCTCAAAATATTTTGGATAAACTTGCCGGAGTTTTTGAATAGTTATCAGACAAGAAGTCACTACTCAGAAGCTCCTACTAGCTTGTTTCTTTCATGGACCCGAAGGTCGTCATGAACAAGCAATGTTACTTCTTTATAACCATTATCCTTTCCAAATTGAAAGGAAACTTAGTCATTGAACCTTTGAGACAATATAACAGGTGGGAGAAAGGAATCACCCTGAGGCAGTCTTGAGTCTTGTCTTTTAGGGACTATGCACTAACTATGGAATATGAAGAAGCGTTTATCTAAATATAGAAACCAATTGCTTTTAATAGTTCTTAAGATGTGTTATATACATATTTCAGTGATTGTAAGTGGTTTTGACTTTATCAAACAAAAGTCGAGTCTTGGATTCGTACTACAAATGGTATATTCACTTTCTATAAGACAAACAAATTATCGAATAAAAGGTAAATCCATTCGTTCCAACGAATCTTAAGCAGAAAAATAAATCTTCTGCGATATCCAAGGGTTGAATCGAGATTCATTTCCTCATATCACTCCCACTATTTTGCTAAAATTACGCCCGTTGTCTATTAATCGTTAATGCACAACTATCTCGTTCTTCCAAAGAACATAGCCTAAGAGAAAATCACCAAGGATTCATAGGTTGGTGATCCGAAATCACTATCCTTATCCTATGACTTTCGGTTTGTTAATTTTCGTTTTGGCCTTAAAATCAACTCGATTTTAGATGACTAACACTTTTAGACATATTCTCCCATTCTTGACTTTCCGTGAATGGAAAGCAGTCTTGACCAATGTTCGTTTGAGTAGACACTACTCTTGAACCGTGGGATGTCTATTTCGATTGTTACTTGTTAGGACTTCTCGGATTTTTTATCATACCGGAAAAACAACAAATCATAACATTAAAGCTCCCACTAGTTTATCGGTTCCAAATACCGTCTAACCAAACAATGCTCTATTTTATGATTTTCCAATTTTTCAATTTGAAAATCTCTCGTGTAAACACTTACACGATTCTAATGTTTCGGAAAAACAACAAATCATAGAACTCCCACTAGTTCATCGATTCCAAATATCGTCCAACTAGCGACATTTCATGACTTTCCGGTTTTCAATTAGAACGATTCGTGTGTAGTCAATTACACTTTTCTAATGTTCTAGAAAAACAATAAATCATAAAGCTCCCACTAGTTCATCAATTCCAAATATCGTCCAACTAGTAACACTTCATGATTTTCCGATTTTCAATTAGAAAATTTACTCGTGTAATCACTACACACTTAAAATTCACTAGAAGAATTTCAAAGTCGAAATCACCTTTGATCAAACTAAGTTTGTCTCCCGTTTAACACGAATGACACTAGTGACATACCCATATGTCACTTTGGTTTTAAAAGGCTTAAGAGAAAATATCTCTTTCGAAAAATAATTGCATTATCAATTAACTAGTTCAACGTCCTAGTTACTTTCCACTTTTAACGAAGTCAATACTAGTCAATTATAAATTTTAAAGCAATTTAGTAAGGAATATAATGTTTGTAAATAAAATGACATATATTAATTCAAGTTTAACACTACTATATTATTGTATTTTAGGAATTGTAAACTAAAAGTAAGTCTACTCTACCATTCCAAGGTTTTAACCTTGCATCTAGATGCCGCCGTAGGGTAGGTCAAAGAGATCAACGGTTAAATCAATGAATAACTTGTGAGAATCGGACATCCCACGAGAATCGAACATCCCTTTATTCATTGACCACCTTCCTTTTTTAGCCTAGGTATTACCAAAAATACCCTTGATGAGTGTGACCTACTATATCAGATCTCTTAGAGTGCGCCCGAGTGTGCCGTCGTAGGATAGGTCGGTGACCCGGCGAGTACCGAAATCCTATCCTTTCGGAGACCAAGCCATGAATGTTGATAGGGGTGAACACCATCCGTAGGGGGGCGAAATCAAAGCGCGCGGCGTCACCCCTTCTCTCACTTACTTGCATCTATAGTAGAGACCGTGGGGTTGGTTGTCGCCTCCCCGCTCCCACTCAATATTTTGGAAGTGGTGGTGGGTTAACTAACGCGTCTTTTGATGTTAACATAAAAGCACATAAAAATCAAGGATTCGAATGGTGTCGGTGGCGTAGGCAAGCCTACCCGTCCTATTCGTTGGAACATATGTGATGATCGGACGAAATCGGGTCAAGAGAGCCCTATTGAGATTAGAAGGAATCACCCCTCCGCTCTCGGTTTGGCTTAGTCTTGCCGGACCCCGTGCATACATCACACTAGGAGGGTTAAGTCGTTTGAGCGAAGCTCGATTGACCACCCAACCTAAAGGCGAACCGTTTTATCCAAGATTTATTGTTCTTTTACCATCATTCAATCTCGTAGACACTACGAATTGAAAGCGTGATCTCGTTTGACTTTAAGGCGGTTCACCGAGAACACACACCGAAAGGCTAACGATTTCATAACCCGTCCTCGGATCTTTAATTAGTTACTAAATTAATTAATTACCACGTATTAATTAAATTTCAACTAATTACGCGAGTTTAATATACATGCCTATTTTAATTACCAAAATTAAAATTCTACATGTATGCATGGAGTGGATTTATGATATGATGCATGTCATGGCAATTCCGATTTTATGTCTATTTTATGATCAAACACATAAAAAATAAAATTGCGGAAAATTTAAACACCGAGATGGATCGTTGAAATGTACCGTATCTAATCTAATAGAAAATAAAAACCAAAACCCTAACTAGGGTTTACTACTTTCTAACAAAATCTGCAGCTGTTCGAACTCTTCGATGATCGGAAACCAAACGAACTCGGATCGGGACGAAACTTTCCAGATATTTTCTTCACTTCTCGAACTCCAATATGGACGGTTGGATCGGAGCTTTGACTTGTCAATTTTCTCCAGTTAACCGCCCAACTTGCTGCTGAATCTAACTTTGACTGCACCGCATCAAGGACTTCCTGAGGCAGATCGGGAATCGAGATGAATCGATCGACCTGAAATTTTTATGGTACGTCCAAAACTCCAAGTTGATCAATCTGAACGGTCGGATTTTTGTTTCAATGGTCCAAACTCTCCCAGAAAATCGAGGAAGTCACAGGTAGTGTATCTGTGAATCCTGCGTTTTTCTGTTACAGCAACCTCTTCGCAGCATCAAACGGATATCGAAACGGACCCTGATCGACGCCAAAATTTGTGGAGTTGATCATCTTCTTCTAATCTTGATTCTGACCGGAGGATCTTCGTTTCAACGGTTCGATCAACGGGAAAAGCAAAAATACTAAACAGCTACAAACTAGATCTATTTGCTGGAAATTAAACTTGCAATAAAGATAAATTACATAATTTCCTATACTCATATGAACGAATTTTCATCGTTTATACGAGTTCTACAATAGATCTAACGGGTAAACAATACCAACCCCAATCCATCTCTTCAACCACAACAATCGCAAGCATTCATCATAAAATTTTGAAAATAATAAAATTAAAAGCGAAAATAATGCAATCTACACACGCATATTCCACTCCTTAGATCTAATATTTTATACGAATAAATATAGATCCCCTTGGCGATCGATACCCTTTGTTAGGAAAATATCATCATAACGGAGGCGATTTAAGGATCTAGATCTATAAAATACTCGTAATAAAACATTAAATCTACATCTACAAGTAAGTTGTAGAACATACCTCTTGGATCTCAAAATCCAAGTTGGAGAACCGCTATTAGGATGATCGAACAATGATGTGAAGAGCACCACGATCTTCCGTGACGTGTGATCCAAGCAATTCTCGTGGAAGGAATTCTCGACTCGAACCCTCCCGATATGCTTCTGGGAAAAATCACCAAGATTTTTCCTCTCACTTGGCCGAAATTTCTCTTCCTTTTCTAAGTGAAGAACTCGAAAAATATTGTATTGTGTTGGCTGAGGCGCTTTATAACTCTCTTTATATAGGAGAAGTAAACTTAGCCTCCAAGGATTTTATAATTAATACCAAATCAATTATAATAATCCTAGTAAATAAAAGATAATCCCAAAATATTCTAGAACAAATCAAGAATATTCATATCTTTATTATTTACCATAAATATTTATCCAATAAATATTTTTACGCATATCTCTTTTAACACACAAGAAAACTAATTCTTGTTAAAAACAAACATGTGGGGCGCCATTCAACATATTGACCTAGTCAATATTAATTTTGCCATTACACAATAATTGAAGCCAAGATTATGGAAAATGTCTTTTCCACATATTTAATTATTTAGCCCAACTAATTTAATAGTCCACTAAACAATTAATTCACATATCGTTTTAATAAAGTCCAACATGAACTAAATTAATATTATTAGGATTCGACGTCCGAGAATATCTATGCTATATTAGAGAAGCACGTCGGGGACCATGGACAAATAATCGTGGCTCCGATAAATCAAATAAATAATTATCTTATGAGCAGAATAATTATATTCGATAAATCAATCACAGGAATATGCCACCATAATCCCGTGATCGCACTCCTCCGATTATAAGATTATATTTATCTCTCACGAGAAAGTAATAAGCGTCCTTCGATATAATCATTTCATATGGATTAATCCTCCATGATTATTCATTCTAAATCGGGAAGTTACCGTTAACCCTTTTCGAACATCTTGTCCTTACTTACCATTAACCCCTAGTGATCAATAATTCAAATAACTCTTTGGTAGCTAATCGAGTGTAATATGAATCCCATGGATCGATCAATGTCAGGATTAACTCATAAGGAATCTGTTTCATCTACTTCCATAAATGGAAGGAATGGATTCGTATCCGTGATAACACGGACTACTCACTCGATCCGATACAATGCCAAGATGGGGTAATTCGGATCACGGACTCGGTGTAATCCTTAACCGTCAAGTCAAACCTCATCATGCGATTCAAGCAAATGATTGTGATCACCTCGAGATTAAGATATATCCATAATATGATCATCTAATGATTCGATAAGACTTCTCAATTACGGAATTATATCGAGAACTCGAGATCAAATCGGTCAAAATTACTATATGATATATCTATCATATATAAATGCCCCATTAGGTTCCCCTTAACCGAAAGTCCGGATAAGGCGATCACACTTATCGTGTTATGGGCGCATTAATAGTGCGTTAAAGGGAGACCCGATACTCTCGATTAACTTTACTACGGACTAATTGTATTTTAAGTACATCTTCACTAACTCAATCCTCCGTGTATATCTCATACACCGAGTTAAAGTGATTACATAAACGATATACTCGGGGTTTTACAGTAGTGTAAATACTATTGTCATATCGGTGATTATGAGAATAATAAATATGAATAATAATATCATTTCATTTATTAAATAAAACAATTACAAAAATTGTCTTTCGGGCATCACACCTAACACTTAGTATCAATATCTATCTGCTGATGCATTCTTATCTTTTAGCCATTAAAGTAGAGTAATAAGCTTGAGACGCACTGTGTTTTAGCAAAATGTTAGACCTTTGGGCTTGTAGTAACATTACCAAAGTAGCCCCGCGCTTGTGGTAATATTCGATGCTATACATGATCTAAGATAGGGGGATACTCTAAAAAGTTTTCTTCCTTGAGATTAGTAGTATTTGAAAAATATGAAAAGAATTGAAGAAATTCAACTTTTTAAGAGGCTTTGAGTAGTACTCGGTCTCCAAGTCCAAAATCCCTATAGATACGCTCTTGCTTATTGCTCTAGTGCTCTAACCATTGCGAGGCATAAGAAGTATGAATGCTGAGGTTGGTAGGTTGAGATTGCGAAGTTAGCATAAACTCTAATCTTGCCACGAATATATAAAACTAAATGCACATGCACACATCACTTCGATTCATAGTAAGTAGTGAATAATGGATATCTTATGAGCATGACTAGTATGAGTTGACTTGAGTTTCTTGTGTAAGTATGATTTGACCATAGAAAATGATGTCTTGGGGAATGACTTATTAATGCTTTGTTCGGGACGATCAAAGTCTAAGTGGGGGGTAGTTTATGACGGTCAAATTATACCCGTAAATGTCATCAACATTATCCTTAAATCGAGATTAATAATGTATATTTCATATTGAATCACTCGTTTATATTTATTATTTAATGTTAAGTGATTATTAATATGATATTGGGTATTTAACTGTTTTTATTATTAAAAGGCCGATTTATTGTGCTATAAATGTTTATTTTGTAGATCACGACAAATCGAGAGGATTAATGTCATTCAATCAATGGTCTCAATATAATAGAGGAAGAAAATCGGAGCATTAAATGAAAGATTAATCAGATCAACACGCAAGCGTGCAGTGGGGAGCAAGATAGACGAGAAAAACGATTAACATGTGCAAAGTTAGGTTCGGTCGACCGAGCCTATAGCTTCGGTCGACCGAGTGAGGAGCTTCGGTTGACCGAGTGTGTCATCTCGGTCACTTATCGGATTTTTTCGTATTTACCTTCTGTTAGGAAAATATCATCGCAACGGAAGCGATTTAAGGATCTAGATCTATGTGTATACGTAATAAAACATCAAATCTACATCTACAAGTAAGTTTGTAAATCATACCTTTTGGATCTCAAAATCCAAATCGAAGAACCGCAAGGAGGATGAATTGGGAGTAGATGTGATGAGCACCACAGCCTTCCGTACGTGTGATCCAAGCAATTCCCGGTGGAAGGAATTCTAGACTCGAACCCCTCCGATATGCTACCCGGAAAAATCACTAAGATTTTTCTACAACTATGGCCAATTTTTTTTCTCTCTTTTTAAAGGAAGAAGTCGAAATTTTTGTGTTGTTGTGTTGAGGCTTGGGAGAACTCTCTTTATATAGAAGAGTAAACTTAGCCTCCAAGGATTTTATTATTCCAATAAATAAATCCATAAATAAAAGATAATCTCATAATATTTTAGAACAAATCTAAAAATAATATTTATCTTTATTTATTACCATAAATATTTATCCAATAAATATTTTATGCACATGTCTTTTTAACACACTCCTTGTTAAAAAAGGACATATGAGGCGCCACAACTTTTATTGACCTAGTCAATATTAATTTTGCCATTACACAACAATTTGGGCCAAGATTATGGAAAATGTCTTTTCCACATATTTAATTATTTAGCCCAACTAATTTAATAGTCCACTAAACAATTAATTCACATATCGTTTTAATAAAGTCCAACATGAACTAAATCAATATTATTAGGATTCGATGTCCGAGAATATACATGCTATATTTAGAGGCACGTCGGGGACCATGGACTAATAATCGTGACTTCGATAAATCAAATAAATAATTATCCGACGCAACAGAACAATTATATATTCGATAAATCAATCACTGAGAATATGCCACCATAATCCCGTGATCGCACTCCTCCGATTATAAGATTATATTTATCTCCTCACGAGAAAGTAATAAGCGCCCACCGATATAATCATTTCATATGGATTAATCCTCCATAGATTATTCATTCTAAATCGGGAAGTTACCGTTAACCCTTTTCGTAACATCTTGTCCTTACTTACCGTTAACCCCTAGTGATCAATAATTCAAATAACTCACTGGTAGCTAATCAGTGTAATATGAATCCCATGGATCGATCAATGTCTAGGATTAACTCATAAGGGAACTGTCTATCTACTTCCATAAATGGAAGGAATGGATTCCGTATCTGTGATAACACAGACTACTCTCTCAATCCAAAGACAATGCCAAGATGAGGTAATTCAGATCATGACTCAAGTGTAATCCTTAACCGTCAAGTCAAACCTCATATCGATTCAAGCAGTTGGATCGTGATCACCTCGAGATTAAGATATATCCATAATATGATCATCTAATGATTCGATAAGACTTCTCAATTACGGAATTATATTGAGAACTCGAGATCAAATCGTTCAAATTTCTATATGATATATCTATCATATATAAATGCCCCATTAGGTTCCCTTAACCGAAAGTCCGGATAAGACGATCACACCTATCGTGTTATGGGCGCATTAATAGTACGTTAAAGGGGAGACCCGATACTCTCGATTAACTTTACTACGGACTAATTGTATTTTAAGTACATCTTCACTAACTCAATCCTCCGTGTATGTCTCATACATGCGAGTTAAAGTGATTACATAAACGATATACTCGGGGTTTTTTCAGTAGTGTAAATACTATTGTCACATCGGTGATTATGAGAATAATAAATATGAATAATAACATCATTTCATTTATTAAATAAAACAATTACAAAAATTGTCTTTCGGGCATCACACCTAACACCTTCTAGATCCTTCATAAGTCGGCAGAAACTCCTATATAAGCAGCAGCTACGAGAAATTGTAAATCATCCCTTCATTCTTTCTTAAATCTTACAATTCATAATACAACTTTGATACAATGTAGAATAATTTGAGGGTTTCCAGCAATTTAAGGGCTGCAATATGTAAGCCTTTATTTTATGTTTCTTTCTTTTAAGTAATTAATCCCTCCCAATTATGCTTTATCGTTTGAATTAGTTAATCATAGCTAGATGATGTAGATCTAGGCTATGACGTTAGGGATGTGGCGACTCCTTGTCTATGGGGATCCTATAACCTCCGTCATACACTTAGTATTTATTCATGAATCTACTTGATTTAATTAATGCATATCTATGTTAGTTTATATGAATGCTTTACAAATTACTGTTTAATCCGTTGTGTATGATGAAACGTTGAGAGATACGTTCAGGGATGTAATCTGGGGGAAAAAGACCATTCGGTCGACCGAGCCCAGCTATTCGGTCGACCGAGCCCCCTGTTCATCCGTTAAATAGCCACGTCTTTATGGTTAGGTTAACTTAATAGAATTTATCATCTCAGTAGGTATGGCTACGGCCACGTTGTTTCGTCTGTTTTAATTAGCGTATGATTAGGAAATACCAATATAGGGCTCCTAGGTTGGCTCATGAATGATCTTCCGGGACTTTCAAGCGAGATCTAGGTAGGTTTTGTATTTGGGAATTGAGCTCACCTAGTTATACGTAAATCGTAGATTAACATGAGACCGTGCAGGTAATTGTTAAAGGACCAAGACTTGATGCGATCATTTAGGAAGTACGCCTAACCATAGGAATGTTGCCTAGACGAGGTGTACGGTTAATATCGGCATCCTTAGAGTCGTAAGCGTGTGAGTTATATGAGATGGAGGCACTTAAAAGGCAAAGTCACGTAACAATATCACAGTGATCTAGTGACCTACCGGTGCTACGTCAAGTTTTAGAGGATGACTCCGTAGCCAATCTAAGATAGATACAAAGCGGATTGACAAGGTTAATAAGTTGAGTTTATTATATAAATTATCTAGGTCCAAACGATAAAGACTATAATTGGGGAGGTTAATTACGTTGTGTCGAGTCGTGTCTTTACCTTTCTTGTCTTATGTTGGTCGTAGACCGCCTCTATGTCCTTGACATGTTTAATTAATTGTTTGTATATAACATGATCCACAATTGGTTCCCTGTGGAATCAACCTTGATTCACTATAGCTATACTACGATGGGCCTAGTCCTCTTGCTAGTGTTGGTTTATGGTGGTCAAGTATATTATAACCTAATTGACCCCGATCATATTCTGAATCTAGTAGACTGATAAGCGAACTAAATAAACGTGATTATGTTCCGGTTCTTATGAAGAACATGATTTTCAGTTACTTGTTAGGATTTAGTAGACATATTCAATTATAAAGAATAATTGTTATTCCGATAAAGTTGAAAGGTCACTGAATCTAACTTATTAGATTGATGTCACTGTATAGTTGATATAAGTGAAAAATCTTAACTAAATATTTGTATTGCTGTTATCCTTGATATTTGTGGTTGTTCTATATGTCGACTCTCTGAAAGAGAAACGTATAATCAAATGTCATTCAGATGATGTCTGAACCATATGATTATGAATCATGTGGGTGATATGTATCTTATCTAAAGATGACTAAAATACCCTTTTATGAAAATGTTATAAAATCTAGATAAATTGTCTAAAGCCTAAGCATACCGATGTTTGTTGGCTTATGACAATTAATGCCATAAGTAATTGTTTATTTCTCTCTATGACTATTTTTAGTAATAGTCAAGTGTACTCAGTGAAGTGCATAATTCGGAAAGCCCAAAAAGTTCGAGCTATCACGAATATAAGATTGATGAACTACTTAGGAATTAACCTTCAATTGGATTGAAGTAATTAATACCTGAAGGGTGTTTAAGAAGTTATCTGAAAAGGAATAAGATTCCCCCTTGAGGAATGGCATTTTTGGATACGCAATCAGAGTGTGCTTCTAAAATGGAAACTACACTTTATATGATAAAGGTGTGTTGTAAGCCATGCAAAGTATCCCTTACGTGTTTCGGGATAGTGCTCTTATACAATACATATATTTCACTGAGTTCTAAAGAATAAAGGTTGAACAAATTCCATATTAGATATGGAAGGGGATAATGTCGAATCTATCTTAATCGATGATTTGAAGTTGTCATAGGCAAAGTCAGAAAGGCTTGGAGCCTAGTACGACATATGCAACTTTGTGGAATATCTTACCAAGTACGCTATAATATTTATTTGTCCGCGGAGCAAAATGTGTTTGTCTCCAAACATGTTGTCTTCTAGAGGAAGTGTTTCTTCCGAAAGAAACAGTGGGATTAAGTTGAAATCTCAAAAGATTTTGAGAGCCACAAGAAGAGATTCAACCATAGGAACGTGAGCAGACGCCACATAGTGATGAGGTGTAGAACACTGCTCAGTGCACACAAAAGTTCTGTAAGTCTGTGGATAACCTCAAGCCTGAAAAGGCTGCTGGTACGTTCATCTTGAAGAATGAATATCTCACGACTTATGAAGGAATGTTTAAAAGGCAAGATTGAGAGATATGGCTAGGAGCCATAATATCTGACTTAGATTCCATCAGTGAGAACTAGGTTGTGAACCTAGTCTGTCTTACCTAGAGGGAATGTCCCTGAAAGGCTGCTGTGGATAGTAATATGATTACCAAAAGGCTATAGTGACGGCTGAAGGGTATGGGGTGTAAACCTTGAAATTATCAGTATGCTGCCAGCTGAGCCCAGTTCTATTCAGACTATGCTTGTTATAACTTCGTATCATGGCTATATGATAGTGTTGAAGACATTAGGCAATCAGCCCGATGTTCATAGACGATAACATGATATGTGAGCCCACGAGATCCATTTATGGACTCAAAGAAGTTTCTTTAGACAATTTATTTGTTTGATAATCAAAGGAGTTTGATTTAGTCAAAAGAAGAGATATGCCCAATGTGCAAGATGGATAGTGGGAGTGTGTTATAATTTTTTAGTAAGGTATTGGATATCCCTCTCGAGAATTATCACCCCATGTCACAGTCAATTAATGTTTGGTAGTTCAAGGTCTATACGAAAACACTTGGTTTGGCAGTTCTTATTTTTGGAAATAAGAGTCTATAATGATAGATTTAACTGCTGTTAGATTATAGTTTACCTATATAGATTTGATGCTAAAAGAGTTTAGCATAGATCGCGACAGTGGATACTGCTAGCCGGTGTTCTCAAGATCTATCTTTGTTAGGACGTTAGTCTTAAAGATAAGGTGAAAGATGATGCTTATGGAAGGTTTCCTTTGCTGCTGCGATAGGAACCATCATAAAAGTTATGCCAAATGTTCATAGTCCATGAAGAGTCATTAGCAAGTATGAAAGTAAATATGGTGAATGTCGAGAATATCCTTAAACAAGTTAAGGAAGAGTTACTAGTTTATTGAAACTTGGAAATAAATAAATATAGATATACAGACGTATATCCTGAGTTTTATGAAGGCGAGTGGGAGCTACAGTATGGGTTTGCAGTCACTTTGATTAGGTGATATAGTGAACTGGAAATGTTCTTGGCTATGGGTCACTGTAAATTCTACAACTTGGCCAAAACACAGTAGTGCCTTAGAGGCGCAGCGGGAGCAGTACATGGATTTAGAAGGTTCATTCCAGAATCATGTATGGTTCTTCCACATTTTCTACATAGCCGATATAGTAAGTGGATTCATTGTTTGAAGCAATGACCAGGGTCTTGTCGGAGATTCATGTGTGTGTTGAGGCGGTTTTTTTGACTTGGTCATTTGGAGCGTGGTATGAAGATAGTCTGAGTCTCCACAGATAGCGATCTGTTAATGGCTAGGGCTGGTTGCGGGTATTGTATGAGATTCTTGTGTTTCAACTTGGTCTTGTGTATGCGCGTGATTGGTTTTAGGCCAAGTGGGAGATTGTTGAAATTGTGTCCTAAACCTAATCGGGTTGGAGCGGATTTGACCTGGTCAGATCATTTTTACTATTTCTTTATGATTATACATATATTAAATGGATTTTCTATTGTCATATATTTGTTCTTTTAAAGAACCAATTATGAATTGTTATATGATAACGTCCTTAATATTAAACTGTGATAGAGAAACCATGATAGGAGATTATGGTTGATGAGATCTCTAATCACTTTAATAAGTTTGATACTTAAATGTCTCTAGCTTATGTACTATTAAACAAGGCATTGAAAGTACAAACAGGCTAGCGCGTATTAGATGTCTTCTGTCTTTAATGGTAGGGATAGATCTCGTCTATCGAAGTGTAAAGACACTTGGACTGTACGTGGATGTATATTAGAGAATGCGTATGTTAGACTGACCCACTTACACTGTTAAGTGTCACACAATTTGGCGGTTGTGTAATTATCCTTAGGGCCGGAGTCTACATGGAATCACGGTGTGGATTGTAATGGTTTGACACTATTGAGGTTTCCCCTAGCCACAGGGCGATCATGCGGTAGTGATTGGGTGTGATACTGAAGCATGCGGAGTATACATGTTTGGTCTTCTGGGAATCGCATACCCTATTAGTAGGGTGAATATCCGAAATGGCCTTCTTATAAGAAATCTCTTACTCTCATGAATCTTTGCAAAGTGGAAGTAAATGAGTTACTTCGAGAGAGCATGATATCCAGATTATAAGATACGGTCGTTGATGCTTGACACTCGACGTACGCCCGTATGGATATTATTACTGCGATAGGATTCTATTTGCACGGTAACTATTTCACATGAAAGGTAGTAGTCATTGCATTTGACTATTCCGATGATTGGGGGTCACGGTGTGTTGCTAGACGCTATCCCGTGATCGTTAGGTAAGAAGGGCATTTTCGTAATTTTCACTTTGTGTCTACGGCCAACATATTCGGAAGCCTATCGGGTCACACCAATATGAACATCAAGTCGGATTAAAATGTGGTTATAGTTGATAACCAAATAAGGAAAGAATTTATCTCATACTATAAAAGTTATATATATATATATATATATATATATATATATATATATATATATATGATATACATGTATTTTGTAAATTAATTAATCATCACATTATATTAATTAAAGAATATTACGGATGCCAAAATATTGGTAAAAGGGGCACCACTTTCTTGTGTACTTGATACACTTGGATTGTGCTATTTAATTAATAAGATTACCATAATATAAATATTGTATATTAATTGATTTTTAGGAAAAACAGATTTATGGTAATAAAATAAAGATATATTCAATATAAGATATTGTCAATATATATCTTGGAAATATATTTAATATAAGATATTGAATATTAAATGGGATAAATCAATCAAAGGTATTTTCCTTATTTTATTAGGAAAAAGTTTTCTTTCTCATCAATCTACTAGAAGCTAATCCCAATCAGACTGGAAGTGCATGAGGCGCATGTCATCCTATTTAAATGAGGCTTGGCTTGTACTTTTGGACAACACAATTCCAAGAGCTAATAGTTCTTGTGAAAAATAGAGAGCTTCTTAGAGAGAGAGAAAAGGCCGGTCTAGCAACCAGATTTTTCTAGTAGCGATCTATGATGGGATTCCGGCGGGCTGTTCGTGGGGATCACCGGTAGAGGCCGAACTCTTGGGCGGCTCCGTGCATCGCTACTCTCCTTAGACAGTCAAAGCGTCGATCTTTTAGATCAACTAAGGTAACCACCATCTACTAGCTTATTTGTTTATTGCTTAAACGAAGTCGATCCTGGTTAAAAGGAAATAAATTTTTGAATTCCGCTGTGTTCCCGCATAGATTTCCTAACAAAGACGCCTCGATTCCCGCCAAAGTAATGATGATCTATTTAATAGACTGCCACATGGCAATTAGTGAATTTAAAACGCGAGATCGGATAAGTCCGGTTGAACCGCCAAATGGTGCAGATCTGACCAACTGAAAGCAAGATCATATCTAGGGGGCTTATGATAATAGCCGACCCGAACTCTGCCATGTGTCATCCTTTGGAGACGTGTAATAAATGACTAACCTCTCAATGAAGGCTAGTAAGGGCCAGGATCCCTAAAAGATATACTTAAGGGCATGTCCCTTACCCCAGGTGGGAGATCGGGAGAAACTTCTCCTCCAGCCACCGCAGGTCGGCCAAGGCCTTGTGAAGATGAGCTGCCCAGTTCGGACATAGTGGCCTTGGGGGCTCAGCGTAGTACGCTCAGAGCAACCCCGACTGTTATTCCACGTGCGGAATAACTAAATGTAAATAAACAAAGAATCCTAAGTCATAAAGACTGTGATCTTGGTATTTAAATATGTCCATATTAATCCCTAAATCATAGGGATATATGCGTGTATATACTTAGGGAAATATTAATAATAATAAATGTGATTCCTTGTAGGACAAGAAAGAGGGATGAGACATCTGCTATATAAACAACCCTAAGGAACTACGAAAGACTTGATTCCAATTAAGCAATTGTATACGTAGGCAACTCGAGAGAAATAACTCACGAGACCAGTCTAAAATACACCAAAACACATCCTCATCAGAGACGATTTAGGGTTCGTAGGGTTTAAGGTCATTATCACAGAGATAATCGGACCGGAATTATTCACAGACAAGATCCAGCATTGTCAATTTACATTATTATCGATTCTATTCGAGGTCTATCTAATGTATCTAGTAACTACTTTGGGTGTATGTCCATTGTAATATTCCGATTTTCGGAAAAGGGCAGACGTGTCATTTTGCGAAAACTTAATATTATTATGTCGACTTCTTTTATTGGAGTTAAGTTTTTATGAGGAAAATATATATATATGTCGAGTTGTATATATATATATATTAAGGAAATTTGATTTTAAGTAAAAGGGTGATTAAGGAAAATAAGGGATTAGGTAATTATAGGGATTTTTCCTATTTAAGGAAAAATAAACCCAATTAGTTTCCCTATCCTTTTGAACCAGATATTCCACCTCTTAATCCTTATTATCTGCGTGTGAGAGCTTGAGAGATTTCTTCCGTTTTCTAAGTCTAATCTCAGCCGTTTTCAGATTTGAGTAGAGCGTTGGAATCGTCGTGAAAGTAGCGTCATTTCAACACAAGAAATTTGGAGCTTTTCTCAAGGTAATATTATCGACCTAGTTGCTGTTTTAGATGAGTTTTGGAGATCAAAACTCATATCTTTCATAGTTTTGCGTTAATCGAAGCGTGTGATCGAATCTGACCCTTTTGGAATTGATCACATAGGTTTCTGTGAGAAGGAAGATCGTTTCTGCAGTTTACTAAGGATTTGGAATTTGTTTAGCTTGCTAAAAGGTAAGAAGGTCTTCCTACACATTAATTACGGTTTATAGGGTTTAAGTTATGGTTTTGTTGATGGTTTAATGGTTAGAATTCATGCTACGAATTGTTTAAGAATCATAGGATGTTATGGCCCTGTGAAAGTCAAGTTTTTCTGCTATTTTATGAGTATATTGATGTTGAATAACTTTGGGAACGATTAGGGATCGATTAGGGTTCAAAAACTGAGTTTTTGGGGAGTTTCCGCGCTTGGTGTGGGCACACCAAGCCTAGTGCGGGCGCACTGGAGACCCTGAACCTGAATTTTTACATTCAGAGAGTTAGTGCGAGCGCACCAAAGCCCAGTGCGAGCGCATCAGACCTAGTGCGGGTGCACTAGTCGAGCAGATTTCGAATTTGACATACAGAGGCTCAGTGCGGGCGCACTGGCCCCTGTTTTGAGGAGAATGTGGGTTTAAATCATGAAATGAGTTTTAAATGTTAACCCTTTGATCTAACAACATTAATTAAACATAAACAAGCCCCTATTGAGTTTCTGATGTGTTTGGTACCAGCACCGGACGTACTCTTAAAGGGAGTTGAAGTTTTGGAACTGTCGGAAAGGCATGAAAGAGCTTGTGCTTTGATGATCTAGAGTTCATCAATGTTTGTGTACTTGATAGTATGTGATGTCTAGCTGTCTAAGTGAGGGAGTAAAGTTGATAAGGTGAGTATTTCTTTGAAAACACTTAGGTGGCAAGTTAATTCACAATAATACTTACATAAGTGTAGTAAAAGATAAAACGTCACTTATTCTCGGTTAGGCACTATTTCATATCGGCGATGTGATACGTTCATAAAAGGTGAACAACGCTACTTGCTCAAAAGGCTGAAGGGTAGTGGAGGAAATTCATCGGACGTATACGCATACCGGGGTGACCCGGGAGCTAATCGGTGCTAATCACCGTTAGTTAGCAATTATATCTTCAGGCTAATGAACGCCATTCTTAGTGTCCTTGAGTGATGATGTAACCAAAATAAGCTAAGCTAGAAACATATAGTCATGAAGTGTCGATGGGCACGGAATGAACCATATAGTCATGAGTCGGTCTCATAAAGATAATTGTTAAAAAAAACTTTTAAAGAGCCTTAGTTAATTTGTAGCTTGTACTTCTTACTATGTACAATGTACTTACCTCAAATGCATGTTTATTTATGTGTTTGGGGGAGAGAAAACGAACAGGTAAATGTGGAGTTCGAGGAGGACTTTGATGACTACGTTTGAGGATGCCGGAGTTGAAGCGTTTATTAACTCATGATTTTATTTATTATTTAGGCTCGAAGTTGTTCGGAATTTTGTAACTTTCTATTTAGTACATTTTGGAGGTTATCGTACGTTTTGGTTTTCGTTTGGTTTCCTTTTCGATGTAATGAATGTTACATTTCTTTGTTATTTGGAAAAAAAATTACCTGAGTCTTTTTGCTTCCGTTTTGCTTAACTCGATACGACGTAGTAGAGGATTACGTATAAAGTGAAATTTATTTTATTTTATACGTGCCGAACGTTCCTTTTCCGGATAAGGACTCGGTGTCCGGGAACGGGGCTTACAGTTGGTATCAGAGCGAAGCGTTCTTAAGGCTTCCTTCCTTAAGATAATATCTCTTTAGACCACATATAAACATTCTGAGATATCTTAATCCTTCAGAATGTTAGGTAACCTTAGAGATACTCGTGTTGATAAGTTTGAAATCGGAAGTTCTTGGGCCCAGCAAGAAGCTAGTGGTTTGGTTCAAGATGGGGGTCTAGTAGTTGTGGTTCATCTTAGAAGATGTTGATGATCATGTTGGAGTTTACCATTGAAAAAGAAGATGAAAAGGACCCTATAGTTTTGAATTCTACGAATCATGGTGTAATTCTTGGTATAGGTCGGCTATCCAAGAATTTTGTCTACATGGATTGTAAACATAAGGAAGTACCTTCCGGTGAGGAATGCACTGAAGTAGAATAGTGCAGTTTCAGTTGTTCAAGAATGGTTTGTCCCGTGAGGTCTAAGCGAGAAGTTTGGGAAGTACACCAAGAAACATGGCTGAATGTTGAACAAGGTCTTGGAAGCTGAGACCTTCAAGGACAAGCTTTCAGTCGTTAATGGCGTTGAGAGGAACTCAAAATCAAGGAAGCGGGAAAGGCTACCCGAGTCGGCCTGTTCGATTTTTCACCGTGGATGCAAAGTATGTAGACCCGGATGATAGTGTTATCTCGGGTACAATAATATTAGACAACTTAGCAGTTACGGCCTTGTTTGATACAGAGCGTCTAACACCTTTGCGTCAACTAAGATAGCTAAGAAGCTTAATTTACCAATGGAAATTTTAAGAAACACCTTGGAAATAACAGCACCATTAGGAAAAGTGACTAAGGTAGCCAAGTTGATGCCTCAAATGGATGTGCGAGTAGGAACGTATCATTGCAAGAGTGTCTTTACGGTTTTGGAATTTTCGGATTTCAATGTAATTCTTGGAATAGATTGGCTATCCGAGAATTATGTTCACTTGGATTGTAGAGAAAAGAGAGTGACCTTTAAAGTACCCGGGAAATCAGCTAAGCCTTATCAAGGTAATGTATACAAGCCTAGTAAGAAGCGTCATCCGATATTTTCAGCAATTAAGGCAATAAGAGCGTGTTTGAAGGGTTGTGAAGGCTATTTGTTTTACACAGTGGATGCGGAGCAAGTGAAGCCTTAGCTAGATGAAACCTCTGTAGTGAAAGAGTACCCAGAAGTGGTTCCGGAAGAGTTACCGGGAAACATGCCAGATAGAGAGATAGAGTTTGAGATCAAGTTGGTACCCGGAGCGGCACTAGTTGCTAAGGCACCCTATAGAATGACACCGGCTGAATTGAAGGAGTTGAAAGCTCAACTTAAGGATATGCTTGAGAGAAATATAATTCAGCCTAGTACTTCGCCTTAGGGAGCCCAAAAATCTGTTTGTTAAGAAGAAGGATGGTAGCATGAGGACGTGTATAGACTATAGAGCATTGAATAACCTCACCATCAGGAATAAGTATCCCTTACCAAGGATTGATGATTTGTTTAATCAATTGCCAGGCAAGAGAGTGTTTTCCAAGATTGATCTTAGGTCCGGTTATCATCAATTGAAGATCAAGGTAGGGGATATACCAAAGACGGATTTCAGTACGAGGTATGGATATTATGAGTTCTTGGTCATGCCATTCGGACTCACTAATGCTCCATTTGTATTTATGGATTTAATGCAGCGTGTTTTCATGCCATACTTGGACAAGTTTGTGATAGTGTTCATAGATGACATCCTAGTATACTCAAAGGATGAGAAGGAACATGAAGAACACCTGAGGATAGTGTTGGATACCTTGAATCAGAACCAGTTGTATGCTAAGTTCTCAAAGTGCGACTTTTGGTTGGATCAGGTTAGTTTCTTGGTCATGTCATTTATGGAGATGGCATTAAAGTTGATCCAACGAAGATTAAAGCAGATGAGAAGTGGTCCAGACCAACTACAGGTTCAGAGGTTAGAAGTTTTCTCGGTTTTGCTGGACTATTGAAAGTTTGTATAAGACTTCTCAAAAATAGATACACCACTTACCCGGCTCACTCAGAAGAATGTGAAGTTTGAGTGGACAAGTTATTGTGAAGATGCTTTCCAGACATTGAAGGAGGAGTTGACTACAGCCCCAGTTTTGGCAGTTCCGGAGATCTTTGATAACTACGACGTTTATACTGATGCTTCGGGACAAGGTTTAGGTTGTGTGTTGATGCAAGGAGAAAAAGTAATTGCTTATGCATCAAGATAGTTGAAAGTACATGAGAGGAATTACCCAACACATGACTTGGAGTTGGCAGCAGTAGTGTTTGCCCTAAAGATTTGGAGGCACTACTTGTATGGAGTTAAGGCTAGGATCTTCACCGACCACAAGAGTTTAAAGCACTTCTTCACTCAGGAGAATATGAATATGAGGCAAAAGAGATGGTTAGAGTTCATAAAGGATTACGACTTGGATATTTAGTACCATCCAGGTAAAGCCAATGTAGTGGCAGATGCTTTGAGCAGAAAACCGGTGTTTGCAGTTTCAAGTGTTGAAGAAGTTGCAGAAAGGTTAGATGGGCTGAAAATCCGGAGTTTTGATCAGATTGAAGAACGACAGTTTGTGGCATCGTTGTTAGCAAGATATGAGTTGATGGATGATATTCGGGAAAAGCAAGATGAAGATCTAGTTTTGGTTGATTTGAAGCGAGTTGCAAGAGAAAAGCCCACTGTAGGTTATGTGTTAGATAAGAATGAGAACCTTTGGTACTAGGATCGCTTGTGTGTGCCTAATGTCGGTGATCTAAGGCAGAGAGTTATGGAAGAGGCACATAGGATTGCTTTTGCAGTTCATCCAGGAGCTACTAAAATGTACAAATACTTGAAAGAAAAGTTTTGGTGGCCCTCGATGAAGGTGGAAATAGCTAAGTTTTTAGCAGAATGTGATACTTGCCAGAAAGTAAAAGTAGAGCATATAAGACCAGGAGGAATGCTTAAGCCTTTGGATATCCCTGAATGGAAATTGGATAAGATCACGATGGATTTCATCACCGGTTTACCTAAGACAAGAGGCGGAAATGATGCGATTTGGGTGATTGTGGATAGATTGACCAAATCCGCTCATTTCTTACCGTTTAAGGTTGATATGCCCTTGAAGAAGATGACCACACTATACCTGGATAATATAGTGAAGTTACACGGAGTACCTATCTCTATAGTCTCGGAGATAGTCGGTTCATTAGTCGGTTTTGGAAAGGTTTACAGCAAGCTTTTGGTACGAGGTTGGATATGAGTACGGCCTTTCATCCTCAGACAGATGGGCAGTCAGAACGAACCATCCAAACACTTGAAGACATGTTAAGAGCTTGTGTTTTGGAAGTAGGCAGATCATGGGACGATTACCTACCTGTAGCGGAGTTTGCCTATAACAACAGTTACCACGCAAGTATAGGCATGCCACCGTTTGAAGCTTTGTATGGAAGAAGATGTAGAACGCCGCTGTTTTGGGATGAAGTCGGGGAAAGACAGGTCACCGGGCCGGAGTTGGTTGAACAAGCTAAGGAAAGAGTTCAGTTGGTTAAGAAGAATTTGAAGGCACCTCAAGATAGACAGAAAAGTTGGGCAGATGTCAGAAGGAGATCTCTTGAGTTTGAAGTTGGTGAAAGAGTTTATCTACGAGCTTCACCAATGAAAGGATTTAAACGTTTTGGACAAAAGGGAAAGTTGAGTCCAAGGTATGTTGGACCATTTGAGATTCTGGAAATAGTTGGACCATTGGCACATAAGCTTTAGTTACCGGAATCAATGTCAAGAGTCCATAATGTTTTTCATGTGTCGATGTTGAAGAATTGTTTGTCGAAGAGTGATGTTGAAACCACAGTTGATCCGGAAGTTCTTCAAGATAATCTTGCGTATGATGAGAAACCGATCAGAATTTTGGACCGGAAAGAAAAGATGATTAAGAGACGGTTGATCCCTTTGGTTTTGGTGCAATGGAGCAATCATTCACCGAATGAAGCAACTTGGGAAGTTGAGGACGATATGATCAGGGAGTTCCCAGATTTTATGGACTTACCTGGTATGTTCTAGTTTCGAGGACGAAACTCCTCTTAAGGGGGGAGGAATGTAATATTCCAATTTTCGGGAATGGGCAGACGTGTCATTTTGCGAAAACGAAATATTATTATTCCGACTTCTTGTATTGGAATTAAGTTTTTAGGAGGAAAAAATATATATATATATATGTCTAGTTGTATATATATATATATATATATATATATATATATATATATATATATATATATATATATATATATATATATTAAGGAATCGATTTTAAGTAAAAGGGTGATTAAGGAAAATAAGGGATTAGGTTATTATTTGGATTTTTCCTATTAAAGGAAATTTAAACCCAACCAGTTTCCCTAACCTTTTGAACCAGATATTCCACCTCCTAATCCCTATTATCTGCGTGTGAGAGCTTGAGAAAAAGGTTGAGAGATTTCTTCCGTTTTCTAAGTCGAATCTCAACCGTTTTCAGATTTGAGTAGAGCATTGGAATCGTCGTGAAAGGAGCGTCGTTTCAACACAAGAAATTTGGAGCTTTTCTCAAGGTAATATTTTTGACTTAGCTGCTGTTTTAGATGAGTTTTGGATATCAAAACTCATATCTTTCATAGTTTTGTGTTAATCGAAGCGTGTGATCGAATCTGACCCTTTTTGGAATTGATCACATAGGTTTCTGTGAGAAGGAAGATCGTTTCTGCAGTTTATTGAGCATTTGGAATTTGTTTAGCTTGCTAAAAGGTAAGAAGGTCTACCTACACGTTAATTACGGTTTATAGGGTTTAAGTTATGATTTTGTTGATGGTTTGATGGTTAGAATTCAAGCTAGGAATTGTTTAAGAATCATAGGATGTTATGGCCCTGTGAAAGTCAAGTTTTTCTGCTATTTTCTGAGTATATTGATGTTGAATAAGTTTGGGAACGATTAGGGTTCAAAAACTGAGTTTTTAGGGAGTTTCCGCACTTGGTAATGCAGGCGCAAAGGCCAGTCTTTGGGGCGCCTTTGGAGGCCCCGAACACAATTTTTACATTACATTCAGAGAGTTAGTGGGGCTCAGTCATGGGCGCACTATGGTCGAAAGCAGATTTTGAATTTTACATACAGAGGCTCAGTGCGGGCGCACTGGCCCCTGTTTTGAGGAGAATGTGGGTTTAAATCATGAAATGAGTTTTAAATGTTAACCCTTTGATCTAACAACATTAATTAAACATAAACAAGCCCCTATTGAGTTTCTGATGCGTTTGGTTCCGGCACCGGACGTACTCTTAAAAGGAGTTAAAGTTCGGGACCGTCGGAAAGGCATGAAAGGGGTTGTGCTTTGATGATCTAGAGTTCATCAATGTCTGTGTACTTGATAGGATTCGATGACTAGCTGTCTAAGTGATGGAGTAGAGTTGATAATGTGAGTATTGCTTTGAAAACACTTAGGTGGCTAGTTAATTCACAATAATAATTACATAAGTGTAGCAAAAGATAAAACATCATTTATTCTCGGTTAGGCACTATTTCATATCGGCGATGTGATACGTTAATGAAAGGTGAACAACGCTACTAGCTCAAAAGGCTGAAGGGTAGTGGAGGAAATTAATCGGACGTATACGTATACCGGGGCGACCCCGGAGCTAATCGGTACTAATCACCGTTAGTTAGTAAGTATATCTTCAGGCTGATTAATACCATGCGTAGTGTCATTGAGTGATGACGTAACCAAGATAAGCTAAGCTAGAAACGTAGAGTCATGAAGTGTCGATGGGCACGGAATGAACCTTAGATCGAGTCAGTCTCATAAAGATAATAGTTAAAATAAAAACAATTAAAGAGCCTTAGTTAATTTGTAGCTTCTACTCCTTATTATGTACAATGTATTTACCTCAAATGCATGTTTATTTATGTGTTTGAGGGAGAGAAGACGAACAGGTAAATGTGGAGTTCGAGGAGAACTTTGATGACGACGTTTGAGGACGCCGGAGTTGAAGCGTTTATTTACTCCTGTTTTTATTTATTATTTAGGCTCGAAGTTGTTCGGAATTTTGTAACTTTTTGTTTAGTACTTTTTGGAGGTTATCGTAGGTTTTGGTTTTCGTTTGGTTTCCTTTTCGATGTAATGAATGTTACATTTCTTCTTTAGATATTGAGTTCATATTCTTTGTTATTTGGAAAAAAAAAATTACCCGAGTTTTTTTGCTTCCGTTTTTGCTTAACTCGATACGACGTAGTAGAGGATTACGTATAAAGTGAAATTTATTTTATTTTATACGTACCGAACGTTCCTTTTCCGAATAAATACTCGGTGTCCGGAAACGGGACGTTACATCCATAATTAGGACATTTTAAAAGGTCATTGTAGGTGTCGTATAACCACTTTATAAACATTTTTTCTAGTATATTTAAATTATTGGTCCTCTACACATAAACACTTTTCCTATTATATATATAAACATTTTCATTGCTACAATAAAATCTTTAAAAACAGAAAATCAACATGGATGCAATGGACCGTTTCATGTTTGTAAAAACTCCCACCCCACCCCCACCCCCTCCTCTCTTCATAGTCAATAAAATCTTTAAAAAGAGAAAATCAACATGGATGCAATGGACCGCTTCATGTGGAAAAAACTCCCCCCCTCCCCTCTCCTCATAGTCATCCTAATAATCATTTTATTTGTTAAGGTTTAAAACCTTTAACCACCTCCCAGTATGGATTCTCTTAGATCCATCGTTCTGCTTTTGTCTAAAATAGTTAAATCAAATTAATTATACAATTCATTAAGTGTTGATGTTATATATTCAGTATATTTCTTCCAATATTTCATTTCGAGATATTATATAAACGTTCATATTATTGAATGTTTGAATAACGAAACATACCGTTCGATGATTATCAAGACATCGGATTTCCTATACATCGTATATCTGCTTTAAATTATTAACTAATGAATAAATATAAAGATATGTAATATAATCTGTATGGAAAATTCTATGGTGTATCCGAATGCGGATACAGTACTTAAATACATTAAAACTTTTAGTGTATTTACATCATACGGATATATATGATATAAATTTCCTGGGGAAAAGGTGTTCAAAAGTCATGATTGGAAATACTGTGTGGTGACTCCAGACGTATGAATATACCGTGTAGTTCAAAATAAACCATATAATTTTATTCTGCATTTAAATTGTGTGGTTCTAATCGTTTTACCCGTTGTTTCATTTCAAAATCCTTCTCCACAAAAGTATTTCCATTTCACAATTGATTGTATAGAGGGAAAATTCTATCCCAGGACTTACTTGAAGGAGCTCACGCGCAAAGATTCCTGGACCATACAATTTCCATACACGGGGCATTGTGTATTTCACTCGTGAACTGTGTGGTCGAGATCTCGCCATCGCGTGAGGTAGCTTCCTCTTAGTGAAATTCCTACTGATAGAAACGACCTTGTATAGAGTTGGTTTGGAAGATGCACAATTTCCAAGGATGTAATGTGAACACATGTCGATTGTGTGATGCTGTCAACAGAAATAATAATGCAATATGGTTGGGGTTGAAATAACGCCTGGCACGCATTGACAAGTGATATTATTTGTCGTAATTCTTATGAAAGTATACCTTATCTCATCTATAGATAACTTTAATGTTGCCATCATTTAGTCGTGGTTGAAAAAGGTACAACCGTACAGATCTAACCCGAATGAAATTTCATTATAATTTAATGGATAAGAAAATGCATTACATTTTCTTTTTAAACGGAAAATGCATTACATTCAAAAATAGGTAGAATGAGATGCAATGAAACCAGCGGCGTGTCAGGGTGTTTAGTCTAGCCGAAATCTAGTTTTGTTGTGTATTCGTTATCGTTGGTTTTAATAAAATGTTTCGTCATTTGGTGGAAAAAGAAAAAGATGCAAATATGCGATGAAAACAATTGTTAAAGCTAAGAACATGATTATGACATGTTTGTTATGCAAGAATTGAAATGGAATAAAGTAATATAAATGGAATGAAATGGAATAAATTCATTCCATTACTGCGTTTGAGATGCGAAAATCAGGTCGTGCCTTTTCTGACATGGAAAATCGCGGTTGTGTCGCACTATTGACTCGCAAATCGCCGCGTGCGCTTTCCGACATGGAAAATCGCAGAAGCGTAGGGTTCTCACGTTTAAACGTAGAAAATCCTACGTTTAAGCGTAGAGAAATTTGAATAAATGCAACTCCTAATTTATTGAAATAACCTACGTTTAAACGTAGGATTCTCTACGTCTAAACGTATATTTTTTACGTTTAAACGTAGGTTTTTTCAATAAATTAGGAAGGCAAAAAGGTTCAATTTTCCCTACGTTTAAACGTAGGATTCATTACGTTTAAACGTAGAGAAACCTAAGTTTAACGGTGAGGTGCTTGAAGGGTTTTGAATAACTCTCTCTCTCTCTCTCTCTCTCTCTTCTATCCCCTTCTACTAGTTCTAATCCCTACGTTTCTCATCAGTTTCTTTACGTTTGACGGCGATTTTGCACCAAATATTCAGATTTGGCACCTCGCTCTCAAGCATAATGGATCAAAGCAATATAGAAAGTGTAAGTGTTTCCCCTTATGATGCATTTAAAACGTTTTATTGTTATATTTTTTTCCTAAATTATGTTGTATATATTTTCCAATTTTTAGTGTTTTGTAGTGGTGATTAGCCTGATATTTGTTGGCCTTGTGGTGATTAGTCTGATATTGTTGACTAATAGAGGGGATTAGCCTGATTTTTCTTTATGTGGGTTGAAGTAAGGGAGAAATTTTGAAGAAGACAATTAAGGGAGAAATTCTGTGTTTAGGCTGGTTTTGCTACGTCTGGACGTAGGATTTTCTACGTCTGGACGTAGAAAACTGTTCTTAAACATGAAATTCTGTGTTTAGGCTGATTTTTCCAGTCTTGATTGTAATTTGATAAAAACATGGAATATGTGGCTAGGTATGTTTAAATTTGGGACATTTAAGTTGATGGTGTATGAGTATGGTGTTACTATGCATTTTTTCTTGTATATGTTGAGATTGATTGAGGCTTGATGGTGAGATTGATGGTTTGATCGTGCATAAGGGTGCTGTTCCTACCCAAAATGGTACTGAAAATGGCTCTGTTTTTCAGAGACCATTGTTATTGGAAATATTGATCACACTTACATTAATCATTTAGGTATTGGTAGCTCTGTTTTTTCTTCTTTGGTATTAGATGTACTATATAATTGATTTACTTCACAATGTTAGTGTATAAAGCTTGTGATTGACTAGTATATGTGTGTGATTGACTTGAAACAATGCTATTTGTTAACAGTTGATTGGCACACATGGAACTGAAGTCTACAAAGTAAAGGAAAATTTGACATGGACTTTTAGAGGGGAAAAGAACAAGCTCTCGGATCTTCTTGACATTCACATGAGAAGGATCGGATTTGAGGGAACAATGAGAGGTGGGGTTTTTGGAGAATTCATTCAAATGTACGAGCACTGGCAGTTTTCCGCCAAAATTTTGCAATATGTATGTTTCAGTGCCGTTTATCCGAATGTGGCCGGTGAGCTTCATTTTAGATTTGGTGAGACGACCGCGAAGTTCGGTAGGCGGGAGTTTTGCATGATGACCGGTTTTAGGTTTGGTGATCTCCCGGAAGCTCCCGATAGTTATTCCAGGTGTTTTTTGCTGAGGGGACATACGGCCACATCCATCATCCTGACCCAAAACCGATCACCATACCAGATATTGAGAGATGGTTATTGGATGAGGGTGAGCATCTTGAAGTCCTCTACCGTGTAGGTTTAGTCTACCTTATTCACGGTATTATGATGGGTCATGATGAGACTACTAAGGTACCTCGTGAGACCTTCTATTTGGTCGAGAATAGACAAGACCTAAATGACTTTCCATGGGGTACTTGGTTGTGGGATCAGACTTATAGAAAGATCTGTCGCATGATGAATACCTACAAGGAAAGTGCAGAAGGTAGGGTGACGATACAAGGGGTTATACACGACTTACAGTTTTGGGCTTACGAGACCCTCCAGGACATTGCTGTTTCAACTATTGCTGCCACCCTCAGAGCTCCTAATGCAGCTCCTCGGATGATGAGATGGAGTTGCAAGACTACCCCCCTCGCATGATGGAAGGGGTGGTGGCGAAGGCAAGTAAGGTAATAAGCTTAATAAACATTTTCTTTTAATTATATCCGGTATGGTTAAACATTTTCTTATTGTTAATTCTAATGAAATATACATTGTTTGCAGAGCCGTGTTATAGGATATTTGGCTGCAAGGGAAGTTGATAGGGAGTTGATGCTACATAGGGGCATCCCTGATGTGGAGATTAATGAGCCGCCACGTGTGATCTCTCGGCCTGTACCAATTGCACGGCCACCTCCTAGACGTCCATCTACTACACAGCAAACATGCTCTGCTACACAACAGTCTGCCTCTACTTCACATCCCTCTACTTCACAACGGCCTCTACCTCCTCATTCACGACGTGTCTTTGCCACAGTTCATACACCGAGATGCTACTGAGCGGAAGAAGATGAATCTGATGAAGAAGATGAAGCTGCTGGGCTTTATAGGGCTGTGAAGAGAAGGATAGATGATGGGTTGAATGACATTCGGGAGGAAATTCTCCGGCAGAATGACGAGAACCGGCAAGTAATTCGAGAGGTTATACAGCGGCAGAATGAGCATGGGGCTATACTTCTTGAACTTAAGGGGTTGATGCAGACGCTATCATCCAGAGATCAGGTAAAAATTATTTCATTGTCAATTTATTTATGCGATAAATTTAGTTGTATGTATTATGATACTAACCGGGCAACATCTTTTGATCTACCCTCATCGGCCTCCACCTCCTCCACCTCATTCACCTCCTCCACATGATAATCGACCGGGCACATCTTTCGGTCGCCACGATGGGTCTACACAGGTCATCATCTTGATCAACATCTTGTCATCTCGGCCTCCACCGTCAAGATACTCATCGACCTCCACTGGTCAAGATCGCATCGACAAGATACTTATTCATCTCCTACCCCGTCCGCCGACGACCCGATGATGATGCTCGGGTTTGATAAGATTCTTGAAGGCATTTCCCAACCCGGGCAAGAGGGAGTGCAGTTGGAGGGAGTTCAGAAGGATGGAGTCGAGAAGGATTTCGTCGACGAATTATTCGTGGAGGAAGCTTATTCGGGTAAGCATTATGTTATTTATATCTAATTATTGTTTAGTAGGTTATTTATACTGAAATTTGTATTATTAACATAGATATTGTTTGTTATCGTGAATTGATGAGAGTGCCTATTTTGATGCAGATACTGTCGATGCTACTACCGAGGCTACGACCCCTCCCGAGACTACGACCCCTACCGTGGCTACGACCCTTACCGAGGCTACGACCCCTACCGTGACTACGACCCCCACCCCTCCCGAGGTTACGCCCCCTCCCTCTCTCGAGGTTACGCCCCCTCCCCCTCCCGAGGCTACGACCAGCCAGGCATCGGTTGTGGAGCCTGAGATGGATTATAGTAAGTTATTTGATTTTTAATTTCGAAACTATAAATTATATTGTGAAAAACTATCTAACTTGTGAATGTATTGAAATTTGTTTAGCTGGTGGCCCAAGTGTTGTACAATTGGGTAAACGAAAGGCGGTTGATGCAATTGACAGAAAATTGACGACCCGTCAAACTACTAGCCGACCACGGTATTTAACTGATGGGTCTCACATAGTCAATATGCCTAGTGATAACGTTGTGAGATGGTCAGAGTGGAAAAAGTTTCCGGACGAGCTGGAAAACAAGTTCACAACGTGGTACAAACAAGAAAATCCGCCCCCAATTGAGATTCCGACGGGGTACGCAGCTGGTTTCTGCCTTACACTTCCATTTGACAAGGAGTGGTTCACGTGTCTCCATGGCCCTCTTTCAGAGTTAGACCGAGAAGTATATTCTTGTGACTTCATTTACATATTTCTGAAATTTTCAAATTTCTGATTTTATTATCTCTAACTTATTTTTGCATGCGTACAGCATGTCGATGCGTATCTGGACCTGATAGAACGGCAAATGGAGGCACATCCAGGATGCTTTCACCCGCATACGGCCATTGCATACTCTGAATTAGCTGCCTTTTGCGGGCAAGGTCATGTAGATCAGGGAAAGCCGCCAGACAGAACGGTCATTCCAGACTTTGTGGATCGGTACGTCAAGCAATGGGATGAAAACACCGTGATCTACATTCCCTGGTCCATTAGTTATGCTCACTGGGCAACTGTCGAAGTGTCTATACCCGAATGGAAGATTAGGGTGTGGGATTGTCTGTCGGGGCAGCCGTATAAGGATGATGTGAAGAAAAACATCAAAGCGTGGGGTGTTTCGTTTAGGAGAGTGTTGGAGACGGATGCTCGTCTACGTCAACTCCCACAAATGGTTGATCCAGCAAAGCCTCTTTTTGATGTCAGAGTAGTAAAACCTGAATTCGTACCACAAATGCCAATTCCGTAAGTGTTATAAACTTCAAACTATATAGTATATTATACAGTTTATACTATTCTTACACTATTCATATTATACAGGGGTGACTGTGGGGTATACACGGTCAAGTTCATTGAGCATTTGATGCACAAGGAAAACTTTTCTCTGATCCATCATGACAATATGCCGTTGCTAAGAAAGAAACTTTGTGTACAGCTATTTAATCAAATAGTAGATATATAGGTATTTTTGTGTATGTTGTTTTGACAAACTGTGTAGGAATTTTTGGTGTATGTTATATTTTTGGTATTTTGTTGTATGTTGGTAGCCATTTATATTTTGGGTGTATGTTGTTTTGATGAGTATTCAATTTGTTTAAAAAACAACTCAACTTAAAGCGCAACATTCAATTTGAATTTCTACGCCCAAGCGTAGAGAATGTACGATCAAACGTAGGAATGCTACATTCTCTACGTCGGAACGTAGAGAAACTAGTCGAAATTTATGGCTGCAACATTCTCTGCTTTTAAACGTAGATAACATACGTCCAAACGTAGATAATGTGACATTATCTACGTTCAAACTTAGGGAATGCAACATTCTCTACGTCCAAACATAGGTAATGCAACATTATCTACGTCCAAACGTAGGTAATGCAAGTACTAGTGTGGTACATGGCAATTATTGTTGTTGTACAAGTACGAGCCATTTCTCTTATTTCTTCAAACTCTTTTAAGTAGTGTAAAGAGAACCACTTCTTCACCTTTCAATTTATAATCTACATTGAAGTAAATGGATAATGATCGTTTCTTTAAAGTTCTTGATGGCGGTTTCGCAAGAAGTTTGGTATGTCATTTATTAATTTACTTACTTTTATATCACTTGTATTATGATCAAACAAACGTGAAATGTTTCTTTTTTCATAGACACTACCTCAAAGATCGTTAATAGGTTGAGCGACACGTTTGAGGAACCTAGATAGGGCCGTTCTCAAAAGCCGATTAGGGACATGGGAAGTGAGGGTTGGAGCCACAGACAATGGAATTCTTCATTTCTTTGAGGAAGGTTGGGAGGAGTATGTGGCGGCTCATTACTTGAATGAGAGGGAGTTTATAGTGTTTGAACACAGGGGGGATTTCACTTTCGACACTCTTGTTTATGATCACACTTCTTGTGTGAAGACTTTTTCTGAGTCCGAGAGTGAAGAAGATGATGCAGATGATGATGCAGGTGCAGGTAACCAAAATCCCCATTTTCAGACGACGCTGCCAAACTGGGTATTTTCACATGGTTGTTATTATGTGGTGAGATATTTTATATATTTTTAGTTGTTTTCTTGTTTGATATTTTTTCCCCATTTTGAAACAGTATTTAAATTTGTTTGTGATTTGTAGAGTATTCCAAAGGCATTTGCGAGAACAAACGACATGTTGCGAAACAAGACCGTGGAACTGCGAATTGCCACAGGGGAATCATGGCCTGCTAGAATTGACTATATGGTAAATCAAAAAGTTCGTTTAAGCGGGTTGAATGGTTTCATTACGGACAATGACCTAAATGCAGATGTATGCAGCTTTGAATTCATTGATCAACCTATAGAAAATCACGTCGTGTTTAATGTGGTGATTACTAAATATTGAAGATCATTTATTTAGGCGTCATCCTATCCTATTTAATGATCACCCTTAGTTTATTTAAGCGTCATCTTATTGTTATCTCAATGTATCATTACTCTTTGTTTTTATGTTTGTAAGCCCTGTATCATTACACTTTTTTATTGTGTGTAAGCCCCGTAATAATTACTGTTAGTTTTACAGAGGTAGTGTAATACAAGACAAACTTGATTCCGATTAATAACCGAATACAATCATTACTACAATCCATTAATAAAATACTACATTCTATTAATACGTTACACAATAACGATCCATTCTAATACCACCATAACAAAAATCAATGACTTCCTACCGGTATTGCGTGCAACTAGCTCTGTTATGTCCTGGATGTTTGCAGTTAGTACATACATTCTGATGGCCTGGACGTTCCCATTCAGAAGGGATTCTAGTGGTATTAATTCTACCTCTTCTTGGAGCTCCACTGACATCAGGCGCATATCTCATATTAGGCACTCTAACTTTCATGTTTCTTACCGCCTCCGAACATCCCAATCCTCCTGTTAGGAGGCTGGATATATGCTACCCATGTAAATCTCCTTGAAACATTCAAACTCTATAATACCGTGAAGCGAGTTCGGGTGGACTAATTCGCGTGTTCTTCGGTTTGTTATAGCATGCGTACATGGTATTTACATTTTCTCAAAATAACCACAATAACACTTCCTCTCTCGTAGATTTACCGTCCCATGAAGTAAGTTATTTCCATGAACCTCAAACTCGTTGGGGTTAATAGGATTAACCCTGAACTTCCTTCTAGCAGTAATATTCGATGCCACTATTTTATTGATCTCCGGTGCTAACACAGTCGCACAATCAAGCGCCTCCTGTCGTCTATCATTATACCATCTCTACAATGTAGCTCTAATGAATTCCAAGAGGCTAGGAACAGGCCAACGACGAGCTCCTCTAATCGCACGAGTTGAAACTTTCGGCGTAATTGCTTGTCATTAAGGCGTATCTTTCCCAGAAATTTGGCACGCGCCCACCGTTCAACACCTATTTCTTCTAGTTTTAGATATGCGCCAAGACATTGTGCCTTGATTAGGGCATACTTTCGGAGAAATTCGGCCTCCGAGAATGCATAGTTGTTTGATAGAATGTGTCTTCACAAAACCGTAATCCTTCCATTTTTGTTATATTGCCCTTTAAATGATGATAGCAAACACCGTGATATGCATTGGGAAATACGACCAACCGCATTTCTAATAGCCTTGTGTCATCCGGATATAAAGCTCAAATTTTCAGCATGGATACCTTCAATGGCTACCCTCAATTGTCTCATGAAATACCCCATGAATCGTTGCATTCTTTTTTTCCAATACCGATGGCTACTGAGGGAATAGGTGGTCACCGGCATCTACAAAGAACATCAACAAATAGTTTTCCTGAGAAACGGGTTTTTAGATGAGTGGCGTCCACACACAAAATAGGTCGACAATACTTGAAACCACGACGACTTGCTCCCAAAGCCATGAAACAACTACCGAACCTTCCCAGATTATCAAGTCGAAAGTCAACATAGGTCCTTCATTGGCCTCACGCACCATCCACAGGTACGAGGGTATCGCATTGTAACACTCCGTCGGTGAACCTCTAACCAGCTTTCTCATCATCTCGTGAGCTCGGTATGCTTGGTCATAACTCAATCTGCATAATCGTAAGTTGTGAGCATGTCCTCCATAATATGTCTGGGTTTATACTCATTGCCGAGTTCTTCCATTTTCTGACTTAGCAGACTCGCAATAACAATAGGTGTTGCTTGTCGATTGTCATTATCCGCATTTTGAGAGGCACAAGTATGCACATCATTCATTGTTGTGATCTCAAATGTATGTGTTGTATTTGTCTTCACCCTTTTCACCCTTACATGCCATTTGCATGTATCGTTTAGACATGTGTAATACAAGCAACGTGTGTCCGACCTACCCAATCTCATCTGAAAATTATTGGCAACCGTGATACGATTTTATTTTCAAATTAAAATCTTCTTTCGAATCATATTGCTTCCCAATGAACAATTCGTTCACGTCATTCATATGTAACGCATCGGTAGATAGACACGCGGTAAATCATCATCTTCAAATGTGGGAATCCTCCATGAATAATCTTCTCGTACACTAGCCACAGCATTGGCACCCGATTATTGTTGTCATCCCTGCCTGTTTGATTGGTTTGAATATGAGGTGCAAACGGAGAAGCCAAAAAACTAGTGACTGATCCACCAAACAAATTATATGGCTGTTGGATAGGTTGAGCATGACTACTTGAAGGTTGATTTGAAAGATTATGACTTGGTCCTGATCGTTCATACATCTGGCTGTTGGTCCGAAGCTTCACCAAGTCTTTGTGTAGGAACATGGTTTTCAAACCCACTACATCCATACTGTTGCTCGAATAGATTAAAATTTGGATCTGTAGCAAGTTCTTGTACCGGAGAAGGGAAATTACTAAGACTATAATCCGAATTATTGTTATCATCCGGGGCATTGCAATCTTGATTTAAATCAATGCCATCATCCTCAAATATCGGTTCATTGTTTGCCTCCACTGGTGTAGCTTTCACGCAAAAAAATCATATTTTTACTGTCAGAGGCCGTTTCGATGTAACCATTTAGTGTCTCGTCGTCTAAGATATCATCAGGTGGTATATTCCCCACACTAGCATAAGTAAACAAAGCTTTTACGCCAAGCTTTGAAACAGACGGGTCAATACCAAGCCTCACATGCAATTTATCCAACAACACATTCAATCTTATGTTCTTTCGGACAAATAATGAGAACATCGATCCATTTACATGATTCCACCGGTTATAGAGAGGATCGTACGTAAATTCTCCGTTGAACGAGACAACAATCATAGAGTTGCGATTATCTATTTTTTTTTAAAACAATTCAAGTCATTATAGACATTCAATATAATAATTCAAAACCCTACCTAAGCAAATTTATCACAAATAGAAAACAAAATATACTTACACGAAAACCCTACTAATTAAACCCCAACAAGGAAACAAAGACTATTTTCCCCTTTTAAGATGTTTCAAACAAGGAAACTAAGACTTTTAACACTTAAAACTCTTTCACTCTAAGTTTAAGTGTGATCAATATTTCCAATAACAATGGTCTCAAAGCAGAGACATTTTGAAGACCATTTTTGGGTAGGAACAGCACCCTTATGCAAGATCAAACCATCAATACGGACAATTCCATTACTACCAACAACAAATTTCTCAACTTCTCAAAACTACAATACCAAATCAACAATAGCAAAGTTTAGTACAATCGAACAATACCAAAGACTTAAACACACTACTTAGATGTATAAACATTACATAAACAACCTACTAAAAACACACATTTCGGTTAAATACATATCATTACTACAATATAAATAACATAATCACTACTTAAAACACACATTTCGAAAAATACATATCATTACTACAATATAAATAACATAATTACTACTTAAAACACACATTTCGGTTGAATACATATCATTACTTACACTAAACCCTATTAATTAAACCCTAAACAATAACACTAATTAAGAAAAGACTTAAACACACTACTTAAATGTATAAACATTACATAAACAACCTACTAAAAACACACATTTAGTTTAAGTACATTTCATTACTAGCATAAATACCATAATCACATTGAGCACTTGAATTAAAACAAATTAAATAGCAAAAACTTACCCATTTGAGCACTTGAAAGATGAAGAAATGGGCTTGAAAGATGAAGAAGTCGTTAGATAATGTATATTAACTTGCAAGACTCTGAAGGAATGAGAAAAATAGCCCGTAATGTGGTGTATATTGAACAAGTACCTTACAACAACATTAATTGCTATCTACCACTTCCAAACGTAGATAATTGCTTTGTAAACGTAGAAAACCTATGTTTAAACGTAGATAAATGCGTTCAAACGTAGGGAAAAACGTAGAGAAATATACATTTATTGCAACATTCCTAATTTATTGAAATAACCTACGTGTAAACGTAGGTTCTCTACGTTTAAACGTAAGTATCCTACGTTTAAACGTAGGTTATTTCAATAAATTAGGGGTTAAAATTATTCAAATTTAACTACGTTTAAACGTAGGGTTCCTTACGTTTAAACGTAGGGAACCTTACGTTTACCTGATTTTCAATGTCAGAAAAGGCACAACTTGATTTGCAAGTCAAAGGTCTGACACAACCTGATTTTCCAATTTCTGTAATTTAATGGATAAGAAAATGCATTACATTTTCTTTTTAAAGGGAAAATGCATTACATTCAAAAATAGGTAGAATGAGATGCAATGAAACCAGCGGTGTGTCAGGGTGTTTAGTCTAGCCGAAATCTAGTTTTGTTGTGTATTCGTTATCGTTGGTTTTAATAAAATGTTTCGTCGTTTGGTGGAAAAAGAAAAAGATGCAAATATGCGATGAAAACAATTGTTAAAGTTAAGAACATGATTATGACATGTTTGTTATGCAAGAATTGAAATGGAATAAAGTAATATAAATGGAATGAAATGGAATAAATTCATTCCATTACTGCGTTTGAGATGCGAAAAAATTGAAAAAAATATATGATATGGTGGAAGTGGTGGGGTGGGGTGGGGTGGGTAGCCCTACCCACACCTCACTGCACCCTACCTCTCTACCCATTCTACCTTACCTACCACCCCACCCTACCTACCCACCACCAACCTACTCTACCATACCCACCCTACCTTACCCACCCCACCCTACCTCCTCCACCATCACCCTATCCTACCCTATGCATCCTACCTACCTTACCCCACCACCTACTCTACTCCACCTCTACCCCCTACCCTACCCTACGTACTCTACTCATCACCTACCCTAACATACCCTACCATCCACCCACTCTTACTCCATCACTCACTTGTTTTGCCGATTTTCATTTTATTCCATCGCATCCATCCATTTTTTGAAGGAATGAAAATTGACATTTTTCATTCCATTGGAATAAAATTTCATTTCATTTCATTTCATTCACTCATAATCATACACAAATATTGGAATGGAATGAAAAATTATTTCATTCCATTCCATTCCGTCCTAACAAACGTAACAGATTAATGATAGTTTTGTGGGTCCTAAATCTACTTTTATTTTGTTTTTTGTTTTTGTTATTTGGCCTATGCGACCTAGGGTGGATCCATAAATCTTGTTAAGGGTTCGTAATTTTTTTTCCCATTGGGTTTGAAATATTTTTTTTATAGGTAAAATACAGGGTAGTTTTCTTTTTAATGGGGTACGGAGACCCCAATTTGAAATATGTGGCTTCGCCACTGTGTGCGACAAGCATGGAATGATCATATCATCAATAATACGGTCGTGACTCCCAAAATTTCTACCAATATGATTATTAAGCAGCAAATGAGTTCAACATGAATCCAAAAAAGATTCTCAATCAGTCTCTTATTAAGGATTTGATATGTGTCAAAGGACATCCCGGAACGAACGGGGAAGTTTTTGCGTAGTGTGTACCTACGTAGGTACACACTACGTGGCACACTCTACACCACACGATCTCATTCTGTACTTAAACTGTGTGGTTCTGATCGTGCCACCTCACATGTATTTACATAGGTACATACTACCCAAAAGTTTCACGAACGAAGGTTGAATTAAAGTGAACACTGATGAGCGTTTCTTTTCCATGAAAAGCGTGCTGTCATTGGTGGGGTCATTTGTGACCATGGAGGTAAGTCGATTATTGGCTTTTATGGTTTCGTTGGTAATATGAATATTATTGTTGCCGAGCCCACAGCCATCAGCAAGGGTTTGCAGCTGGTTTTCACCACGGTTATCATGTCCTCTTGGAGTCAGACAACAATTTCATTCATTATTGTAAGGATTGGATCAACGAAAGCTAGCATGTCATGCATGTGTTACAATATATAAAATGAATAAAAGAGTATTGGATGCAAGAAGATGTGCACAAAATCATAGTTTAGGATATTCAGGTGAGAAGATTCAGACGTGATGACCAGATAAGATGATCAGAACATAAGTGATCAGATCAACAGACTTGAATAGTTTAGCTGCGAACCTTACAACTGAATCTAGAAACTTTTTTTTATTATGTTGTAACTCATTCTGAATTCTGTTATAACATAATATGACCATTGTAATGAAGTATACCTTCTTCATGATCAACATCATTATAACATAATTTGATAATTTTACTGATTAATGATAATTTTGATTTTTTATTTTGTCTTGTATTTTCAATTTCATCAATTTCAACAACATGGTTTCCGTGAAGCAAATAAGTCGCGGATAAGTTAGTTAATATGTCATATGGTTGTAATAGTATTATGTGTTATATTCCTAACAAGGTTATGTCTGTCTTAGATGATGATGCTAGGGGTGTAAGCCATTCTTAAGTAGTTTTCTAGTTCATGGCCTCGGCCTCCTAAAAAAACAACGGATAGTATCATTTGTCGCTACCAATCCCCGTCACAACTCTTAGTCATCACTGTGATCGGCTCTGATTCTATCTGTAATGATCCAGAACACCGTTCTTGTTTGGTTCAAAATGGTTAATCCAATGTACCTAGTTCATTAGTCTCAATTTAATCATGGTAATTTTTCTCCTACATTCCCAATGTGAAATATTACAATCACCATCACCACCCACACTACCCACCAATAGCCTCCACAATCCATCACATGTCACTATTCTCCACCAGCCACATTAACTCACTACATATCTGTTTTTATAGGATTTCGTTCATTTCATTATCCCATAACTCACCAAATATCAGCTTTTATAGGATTTCGTCTTATTATCTCATATTGTATAATGTTACTGATATATAATGATGCAAATATAGTTACTATCATGATGTGGGTATGACCCGAGTCATACACATGGCACCCAATAACACCATTTGGAACTTTTAAGTAAAACAGGTTTAACGAGCTCAGCACTGCCTCAGATACTCATCGACCTCAGATAGACGGTCGTTCTCAAGAGGATAACACTCTTACGCCTTCAACACGGCACATGTCGATCCTATAAATCAAATTCAGTTCGGTACAAGGATACCTATCTGCTCGTATCACCGACATGGTGCACGTTGACCTCGGTCTAAGTACCTACAACTGGATAGAAGTCTTGATGAACTTAGACGACGGTTACACAGTCAACTGAACATAAAGCCATGATGTTGTAACGTCTCATGATCTATGCTTACTGATATACCTGAACTGGATTGGAGCCCTGTTTATCTAGATTGGGCCTATTTTCATAGCCCAATAATCGATCTTGGGCCTCCATCCCCTTAGTCCACAATTCATAACCCGGATCCTTCCCGCCGTTCGTAAGCCGGGCCCTGTCCGCTATCTGTAAGCCGGATCCTGTCCACTGGCCATAAGCCGGACCTCTCCATTCCATGTGATTTCTACCTATATAGCCAGGCTTACTTCAAGACATGGCAAATATGAGTCCGACCTACAAACGAGTCCGCTGTCCGCCATACTTATCCAGACAGCTGGCCGGTCCACCTGTATTATTTGTATGATTATCTCTAATTATATCCTTTTAATTGTCTTGTCATGAATAGTAAATTGACTTAGTCCCAGCCTATATATATGGGATCACAATGTAATAGAAAGAATCCAAGAACTAATATACACAGAGCTACTCTGTCAATTTGTCGACTTACTTGTGTTTCCTCTCATAAGCATTTAACCGGCAGCCTTGTTCTTGATAAACATCACCTTCTCTCCGGAGAAATCATACATACACAGCCATATATCCACTTATATATCTGTTACCGCAAATATGGTATTCACCGCAATATCAGTTAGCTCCGTTACCGGGAAATCATCATCATTCAGCTTTCTTTGTATCATCTGGTCCACCGTAAAGAAGGCTTCACAGCGTCGCCGGGCGGAGAAAATTTGGTTTAAATGGATATCGGCTCAGCTTGAAAGGCGTCTTCAACGCCATCCGCAAACTCTGATGACGGTTAAAATAGTCTATCCTACGGCATCAATATTATATCCATTATGAGCTAAAAATAATTGTTTCGAGCTATAAATATGGACCATTTACGTTGAATATCATATGTCGGGTTCGTGAGTCGAGAAATCTGCACTTAGCGTTTATTTTCCCTGTTTCGATATTATTTCATGCATTATTTGATGATTTTCAGGATACAGAATATTGGGCTGAGCATCATGGATGAATCTGGAATGGACCGCACGAAATGAATGGGCCTAGGGTATTCTAAAACCATCCAAGTTAAGTCGGTTGAAGAAAAAAGATGAAATTACCCCCGGTAACCCGGGAGGCGGTGCCGACTTACGGAGGGTCGAGATCATTCCGAAACACATTTTCTTGGATGAGGGGTCGAACTAGATGTTCCTAAGTCGGTTTAGATAGCTATAAATAAGAGGCTTCGCCTCAGAACACATTGTACCATACAATTTACAAGTATTATGCAATAAAAGTTCATTGTCCTTTATTATATTTATTTTATGAGTTCTGGTCGGAGAGACGACGGAGTCGCCGCCTAGGGAGAGATCCGAAGGAGATCTACGCTCATCTTCGAGGGTATGATTTTCTGTCTTTTCCAAGATGTAGATCTATCGTTGTTCTATTCGACTAGTATGTTTTAATTGCTTATTTAGTTTAATTATGTAGTAGTTAGTTTATTTTACCCCATGTGTTATGGATCTGATTCATTGGTGAAGAAATCATGGAATAGTAGTTGCGTTCTTCAGATCTGCGACAGTGTACATCGCTAGATCTGAATACCTAGTAAATTACTAATTCATGATAATCGGAGCCATCTACGTTGATCGATAGATTTAATCTACATGTTTTTAGCCTGATCAACTATTTGCATGTCATCGTAAACTAGCATGAAATATGAATAGTGAAGTGCTATGTTTGGACATTATCTAGAATGTACCTTAGGAACGTGCTGGTCAATGTCGACAGCTGTCTTGGCGGATTTGCAGTATGAGTTAGCGCTCAATATTAACAGCTCTAGTTCTTTATGCGTATGGGCTATTACGGACCAATTAAAGAGGGTAGCTTGCGTATAGATTGTCTACTGCCATTTTCGGAGTAGATAGGGTTAGGAGTTGTACCCGTAGCTGAACAATGAATAAATTCACCAATGAGGAGGACTGTTGCATGTGTGGGGGGAATAACTAATTACTCATAAATTGAACTAATACATTAGAAACTCTAGTTTGCTTCGTTGAACTTGCATAATCTTGCAAGTTGATTGTTACCAAATTTACTATTGTCTAAATTATAGTTGGTCGTAGACCGTTATTGTGATAAGCTCAATCTTGATAATTAGACATTCTTATGAGTCTCTGTGGGATCGACCTTGATTTTCCAGTACTTTACTACGATAGACCTAGTCCTATTGCTAGTAAGTGCCTTGCACGCGATCAAGATTTTTGGCGCCGTTGCCAGGGACTCGTGTCAGGAATACTTTTTATTTAAGATTGAGTTTTCTATATATTTTTGAGTCTGTTTAATCGAGTCTGTTTTATAATCGGTTTATCTTTGAGTCATCTGATGATCGATTTTGTTAAAAATCTGGAAAAATTGCTTCCGTTTTGCGAGGGTCCGCCCGATAAACCGAGGGTCCCGATTTCAACAAAATCGTTTGGTCGGTTCAGAGTCGAGTCGATGAGTTAGAGTCTCAGATTTTTAGGTTGCCAGGCGTGTGTAACAGCCGCCGAGGCAAGTAACTAACCTTTTTATTTTCTTTTTGTGTCTTGTAGTACGCTACATGAAGTTCAGCAGCCAATCTCGAGAGATTCATGCCTAAGATTGAAAATTTTTCTAGACAAAAGGGAAAGGAAACTCGAGAGAGATCTGTTAGGCTGGCGGACAACGTGATTACGCACGACGGAGATCATAGTGAGAGAGAAGAATAAGATATATAAACCAAAATGGCACAGAACGGACAGAATGGAGCAGGGGTCGTGGTACAAGCAAATATGAGAACTTTACAGAGTTATGCAATGCCTACGATTGAGCAATTCGTGCCAGCAATTGTTCAGCCTGAGAATGTAGCTGAGGTATTTCACCCGAAACCAAATGTGATACAAATGGTGACTAACTACACCATTTTTCATGGATTAATGAACGATGATCCTAGTGTACACGTCACCAACATTCTGGAGATAGTCAGCACGGTTAAGCCAGCAGGAGTGCCTGAAGACAATATCAAGCTGAAATTGTTTCCATTCACTCTGAAAGACAAAGAGAAGATATGGTTATTGTCTCTAGCACCAGGATCGATCCAAACTTGGACCGACCTGTTGCAGAAATTTATGAACAAGTACTGCCCACCTGGGAAGTCACTATAGATGAGACAAGACATTATGAACTTCAAGCATAAACCCACTGAAACCTTTGAAGAGGCTTGGGAAAGATTTAAGGAAGCACATAGGAGATGCCCTCATCATGATATCACTTTTCCAGTATGAATGCATAGTTTTTATCACGGATTGCGGCCAAGTGAACAAATGAGAGTTGATGCCTCAAGAAACGGATGTCTTGCGTTGCTATCACCTGAAGAAGACAAAGAGAAATTGGATCAAATTGCGCTTACAAGTCAATGGGGAACACATCAAGTTGAAACCGCCAAAGTAGCTGAAGGCGTATTTGGAAAAGACACTTCTCAAAAGATCTTATACCAGCTAATGGCGATGAATGAGAAGATAGATGGCATGCAAGATCGCATAGCCAAGGTTGAGAAAGTTCAAGATATTCAAACAACCAACACTGAGGAAGTGAACTATATAGGGAGGCAAGGAAATCCTTATGGGGGCGGATATCGCCCAGGTTCTCATGACCACCCTGGTTTTAGACTGAGTGGCCCTAGTGGGGTTTTAGATAAAGCGATTGTAACGGTGGAGAGAGACCAAGACAAACTTATGGATTCATGCCTCATTTTAACAAGTCAGGTGGTTGGGAAGCAGCCATGGATAAAATGAGCTTGACTGTGACCGACACGGTCAATCAACTTACGAAATCCATGACTGAACTGAATACAAACTTCACAACTTATTGTCAAAAGAATGATACAAGACTGACCAATCAAGAAGCATTAGTGCGTAACTGTGCGCACCAAGTGGGATGATTGCAGAACAAGTGTCGACCTCCGGGAGGATTGCCAAGTAATCTGAGAAGAATCCGAAGGGCGTGAATGCAATCTTGACTAGAAGTGGAAAGGCTGCGCTGGACCGCTTTTACCAACCGCCCGGGAAGAATCAGCGATCAAAGACAGCGAGCGTAGCGAATCTGGAGAAAATGAGGGGCCGGTAACCTGGGCACTACTCCGGTAAACCGGGAGACTGAAAATTCAGCAGACAAACAGGCAGAGCAGCAACAGTCAGCAGGTAAGTCTTCATGAACTGTAACTATTAATCCTGCTACTTTACCCTATCCCTCTAAGAAATATAAGCCGAATAATGATGATGCGCGTTATAAAAAGTTTATAGAGATGTTTAAAAAGTTGCTTGTGAATATACCTTTGGTAGAACTCTGGCTGGAATGCAAGAGTATGCAAAGTTCTTGAAAGAAGCAATTTCTACCAAAAGAAAGTTGTTAGACCTTGAAACTATTTGCCTTAACGAGGAATGCTCGGCAGTTTTGCAACGCAAACTGCCTCCTAAGTGTAAAGATCCCGGGAGCTTCCTCATACCATGCACAATTGGAGGAGTATGCCTAAATAAAGCATTGTGTGATCTTGGAGCCAATGTCAATCTATTGCCACTCTCTATCTTTCATAAATTAGGCATGAAGGAGTTGAATGAGACATCTATAACCCTTCAATTAGCAGATAGGTCAATGAAGCAACCTTGTGGAGTGGTGGAGGATGTTTTGGTGAAAGTTGATAAGTTTGTATTCCCTGTAGACTTTGTTGTGCTAGACATGGAAGCTAACCACGATGTTCCATTGATCTTAGGAGGACCTTTCCTAGCTAAGAGTAAAACCTTCATAGATGTTCATAAGGGTGAGCTGATTTTGAGAGTGAATGAGGACAAAGTAGTGTTCAATGTGATGAATTCAATGAGATATGCTCCAGATGAAGGAGAAGCATGCTACATGCTAGATTCCATAGACGAACTTGTGTTGGAATTATATCAGCAAGTGGCACTAGACCCTGAAGTAGCTGAGACTTTACTCCTGAAGGAAGAAGAAAGCTATGAGGTAACCTAGCTTGGGTTTAGCGAAGGTCAAGTACGAGAAATAGAGCCTATATCTTCTGTGGATTTAGGAGGAACCATTCATAGACCTTCCTGGCACAAGTTCTTTGACTTACAGTTGACTGGTAAGCTGTTAAGATCATCGTTAGAAGAGCCTCCAAAGAACTTAACGTTAAAACCTTTGCCTTCTCACCTCAAGTACGTCTACTTACAAGATGATACTTTCCCCCTTATAATTTCAGCATCATTATCACCTTTAGAGGAGGAGAAAATTTTAAGAGTACTGAGAGAGCATAATGGAGCATTTGGGTGGACGAGATATTAAAGGAATAAGCCCATCAGTGTGCATGTATAAGACCTCTGTAGACCCTGAGAAGAAAGCGGTGGCACAACCTCAGAGGAGGTTGACACCACAACTGAATGATGTTGTAAAGGAAGAGATCATAAAGATGTTGGAGATGGGAATCATTTTCCCAATTGCAGCCAGTGAGTGGGTAAGCCCGATTCATGTGGTGCCCAAGAAAGGAGGATTCACTGTCCAACCCAATGAGTTTGATGAGTTGATCCCTGTGAGACTAATTACTGGACATCGAGTTTGCATAGACTTTAGGAAACTGAATGATGCAACTCGTAAAGATCATTTTCCCCTACCATTCATTGATCAAATGTTGGAAAGATTAAGCGGTCATGCGTTTTATTGTTTTTTAGATGGATATTCTGGTTTTTATTAGATTCATATTGCCCCTGAGGACCGAGAGAAAAAAACTTTCACATGTCCTTATGGAACTTTTGCGTACAATCGCATGCCCTTTGGGTTATGTAATGCACCAGCAACATTCCAAAGGTGCATGATGTCATTATTTGCGGACATGGTGGAAGATTTTCTGGAGATAGCTTTGATAAATGCTTGGACAATTTGAGTATAGTGCTAAAGAGATATGAAGAGTCCAACCTTGTACTTAACTAGGAAAAAAGTCATTTCATGGTTACAGAAGGAATAGTGTTGGGTCATAGAATTTAAAAAAAGGAATGGAAGTTGATAGAGCAAAGATAGAGGTGATAGAGAAGTTACCTCCTCCAACGAACTTGAAGCCGTTGTGAGCCTTTCTTGGCCACGCAGGATTTTATAGGAGGTTTATTAAGGACTTCTCTAAAGTTTCTAAACCTTTGACGGAATTACTTGCAAAGGATGTTCCTTTCGTATTTGGAGAAGAATGCAAGAAAGCAGTCAACACATTGAAGCGAATGCTTATAACCGCCCAAATCTGGTTGATTGAGGTCAAGTTAAATTATTAACTCGATTCCTAAATAACCACTAGCAAGTGAACTAGTTTCAGTCGCAGTATAGCTAGATAGAGTCGAGGTCGATCCCACAGAGAATCAATTTGTGGATCCTAGCTTAAATGGTCAACCTATTTATTTCGCTTGGCAAAGACGGTCTATGACCAACATAGAATACGAGAAAAGAAAGTCACACTCAAACGTATAAACAAATAACATATAAACAAATAACGTAATCAACCGCCCAATTATAACCGTAATCATTTGGATCTAGACAACTTATATAACAGCAAGACTCAACAACTATTAATCCGTTCATATCTATTTATATTGGCTACGGGAGTCATCCCCTAAAACTTGATGTAGCACCGGTAGGTCACTATATCACTGTGGTATTGTTACGTGACTTCGCCTTTTGGTGCCTCCATCTCATATAACTCACACGCTTACGGCTCTAAGGATGCCGATATTAACCGTACACCTCGTCTAGGCAACATTCCTATGGTTAGGCGTACTTCCTAAACGATCACTCAAACTCTCGTCCAACTAACAATTACCAAGTTATAGTCTCATGCTAGTTTACGATCTACGTATAACAAGGTGCGCGCAATTCCCTAATATAAACCTACCTAGATAACAGCTGAACGTCCGAAGATCAATTCCTAAGCCTACCTAAGAGTTTTATATCGGTATTTCCTTTTTACACGTTTTAATTAAATTAAGCGAGTGACGTAGCCATAGCCATACCTACTGAGATAACATATTCAATTAAGCTAACCTAATCATAAAGACGTGACTGATTAACGGATAAAACAGGTTTGACAGCTCTCGGTCGACCGAATAGGTGCTCTCGGTCGACCGAGTGACACCTCTCGGTCGCCCGAGTACTTAACTCCCCAGATTTACATCCCCGAATATATTTCTCAGCGTTTCATATACGAATCGGATTATATAGCGAATCATCAGGACATCATATAAACTAATCTAAATACACGTAAATTAAACACGCAGATTCATTCGTAGATATTAGGTAGAGGATGTAGGGTATGGGATCCTCATAGACAAGGTATCACCACTGCCCTAACGTCATATCCTAGATCTACATCATCTAGATATGCATAACTACTCAAACAATCAAAGCATAATTGGGAATTGATTACTTAAAAGAAAACAAGAAGATAAACTAGGGCTTACTGGGTTTGCAACCCTAACAACCTTCAAAATCCCAAATGAATCCTTATTTGCTTATATGTAAATATGAAATAATATTGGTGAATGTATATAAAAACACAAAGGACTTGTGTTTGTATAGAGCCTCGGCCGTCATAGAAAACCGACTTAAAAGCGCCGACACTATCGAACCTAACCGCCTCAAACATTGTTCCGGACTCTTTGGACTATAGGCCCACTCGGTCGACCGAATGCGTAGGCTCGGTCGACCGAGCCTTACATGCTCTGGGCTTTCGCTTTTACCGTCTTGGGCTTTCGAACTTGTCTGCGGTCCCTTAAAGCTTCTCGAAGTCCATCCTTGTGCTCCACAATGAGTTACTACAAATATAGCATGAATTACTGATCTGTAACATCAAATAATATAATAAAACCTCTTAATACATAATAATGAATCGTAACTCTCGGCATATGCAAATTAAGCGTATTACGACTTATTATTACTTTATTATAGCTCCTTTAAACTAGAATCGGGGATAAAGGTCATAGAATAACGGGCACAAAATGACCGTTATCAACTACCCCCCACTTAGCCTTTGATCGTCCCGATCTAAATATCAATAAGTTATTCCCCATAAACTACTTTCCTGTGGTCACCGTATACCGACACAAGAAACTCGAATCAACTCATATCCTCTATGCTCGTCAGATATCCATTATCCACTATTCATCATGAATCGATGTGTTGTGTGCATGTGCATTGAGTTTTAAACATTCGTAGCAAGATTAGAGCTTATGCAAACTTTGTAGTCTTAACCTACCAACTTCAGTATTCCCACTTCTTAAGCCTTTTAATTTTTGAATCACTAGAATAATAAGCAAGAGCGTATCTATAGGGTTTTTGGACTTGGAGACCGAGTACTACTCAAAGCCTCTTAAAGAGTTGAATATTCTTTTCATATCTTTATATATTTTGAGATACTATCAATCTCAAGAAGGAAGACTTTTTAGAGCATCCTCTATCTTAGATAAAAATAGCATCGAATATTACCACAAGAGCGAGGCTACTTTGGTAACTTACTACAAGCCCAGTGTTTTAACATTGTCAAACACAGGTACGTCCCAAGCTTATTACTCAGCTTTTGTGGCTAGAATTTTTATGAACACATCAGACGATAAATTTGACACCAGGTAAGCATAATCAATTATCTATGCAATGTACACATTATAATTTTACCTTTTATAACAAGCGTAGTACAACCCGATTCAATTATTGAATAATTGAATTATAAACAACTACTCGCAAAGGACAATATGAATTTCATTAAGTTTACTAATCAATAAATCGCCGAGGCATAAAGTGATCACGTACTCATGAAATATGGGTTCTTTCTTATTAGATATAATTATCAGGGACCCACAAAAGTAAATGTGATTCTAAGTTTAAAAGTTTTAAAATTTCTTACTCATTTTATTTATTATTTGATATATGGAATTACTCATTTGAGCTAAGTGACTTGTACCCCCCACTTAAACCATGCATTGTCCCCAATGTATAAAAACCGAAATAACAAGCTCAGAAAAGGAACTTAGCTCTGGATAAGCGTGGAAGTTAAACAAGTCTTGGGAATTCAGCAAAGTTCAACAGGCACAGGCATTGGCCGCTAGCACAAAAGTAATCGGCTGCAACACATATCTTAAACAAAACTTGAAACTCGTTCTGAGATTAGTCCAAAGCGATAATAATCTCAAAAAAAAAAGGGACCGTAAAAGGGATAACAATTTCCTTAAACATTTTTAAGTCCATAAATTAATGATTACATTTCAATACATTTCAGCAAGTCCAAAACATTACATGAGTTCGAATTTAGGAAACAGAGACACTTGCTCTATATAACACGACATACTAGTAGAACTGAGTCAAAATAAAAACTCGTTAATTAAAGGAAACGCAAACGCACAAATTAAAATACTTAATCCCATCCTGGATTGAATGGTGCTAGTTGCAAATTGTTCGGGCCGGCTTCGTCAGCTTCATCCTCGGGTTCCCCTTCTTGTTCTTGATCGTGACCGTGAATGACAGGCGGTGGGACAGAACTCAAAGATAGGATAGGCATTGGTCCCACATAGGAATCGCCGCCTAACACTGGGCACTCGGCTCCCTCACAGAATGTAGTGAACCAAAAGGTAAGGTGTGCCGAGGCTTGACAGCATCGTCTGTCATTTCCTTGCGTAGCAATGCCCCCACATTCACAGGCCATCCCATGTACAACCAATAAAGCAAAGTGGCATGGGCATAGTAAACCGTAGATACATGCTTAGCCGGGAAGATATTAGAACGGATAAGCCGATTAAGGCATTTATCCTCCCATCTCCTAAAGTCTGTTTCCGCAAATGTGCGGGCAACCTCCCCTATAGTCCATTCTATTCCCAGATAGGATCCAACTTCCTCCAACCAAGCATCGGACCCGTCAAATGTCGCCATATACTCCGGCCCGTCCTCCGAGACATCCACCCCAAAATAAGCATTAATCGTACCCGGAGAAATCACAATTGGTCGGCCATGAATATGTACGATATTGGTGTCGGGGTGTACGCGTAAATAAGCATAAAATTCCCTTACCCAATTGATGTTGACTCGGCCTGGGGGTGCTACGACATCACGCCATTGATAACGTTCCACCAATTCTAAAAGCTCGTCTCCACAGTTCCCCAAATCCAGTCCTCGAGCTCGATGGACGGGGGCATTAACAAAATGATTAACAAATGAAGAATATACCTCCCGATTCGTGAATTGTGGTACCCCGTTGATTAATGGAATGTTGCCTTCAACAGCCACGAACTGAGCGGCTCTGCCTCTTCTGGGTGGCATCCTGACAGATAAAGAGCGCAGCAGCGGACGGAGGGAGCAAGGTGGCTCTCGGTCGACCGAGAGCAATCACTCGGTTGACCGAGTGTTGATTCGGCCTGAAATGGTGGGTTTCCGGCCTTGTACCCGTCGATGGATCGATTTGGTCGATCAGAAAAATATTTCGACAGGACCTTCAAGGTGAGTGAAAATGGTGAAATAAATGAAGATTTTTAGAACATTACCATTTGATTTCTACAGGGGTTTGGAGAAAAAGGGGAGATGGAAGAATTTTGATGGAGAAAAGGATGAGGAAAATGAAAGAGAGGGTGAGTGGTTTAAATAGAAAAATGGAGGTTGAAAAGTGGAATGTGATTGGTGGATAAAAGTTGTTGGGGATTGATGAGGTGGAAAGGTGAAATTTGAAAATTTGAATTGGAAGAATAAAGAAATTGGGAAGAGAAAGAGGTGAATGGTTGGGAAGAGGGAAAGGTTAATGGGGATATGTAGAAATTAATGGTGTTGACCATTTCAATTATTTTGACACACCGTAAACAAATAACCATGCCAAAATTTATTATTTCACTCTTGCAATTCCTACCCGCAATTTTTTTGCTCTAACCAATAAGTCGTCCCAACACAAAAGCAACCTCATTCTTATCATGAATAAATCAAACAATCTGGTCTAAGCATTCATAAAATAACGCATTACCGTTTCCTTAATCAACAATTTTTTACAAAGATTCAATTACTACACTTCACTTCACATAAAAACGATTCGAATAAAAAAAATTATTTTGCACATCCTTAACTCAATAGTCGTCGGAACACGGCAAAATAGAAAAAAAAAAAAAACTTCTTATCGTTTCACGCTACTTTTATTTTTTTGAAATAAAATAAGAAAGAATAGAATTAGTTCTGATTTGAGTCGGTAGCTCGACTTTCCAAAAATCATCACTTGTCATCTAATCGCTCTTGGCTTGCCAGTTTTCACCAGTTAGCCTTTACCGAAAATGTCTTCTTGTGTCCTTTTGCACGAGTGCCTTTCCGCGAGGTGTGAGTCCAACGAAAGACGATCGAATGGCCCATCCAAGCAAGCTCCAACTTTCGTAATATTTTTGAGAACTAGATGAGCTCTCTTTAGCTCGAACTCTACGAGTTCGTTTCTTTGTTTGCTTCCTTCAATTCTTGGAGTGCAGAAAGGCGGGCCTTCGGGATTATGATTTTCTAGACGAGGCGAGGCTTGATGACTTTCTCACGACTCGAAGCTGTAAGTGGTCTCATCTCTTCCATACGTATTGTCATCAACACTTTTCCTAGGCTCGGAGTAATATCTCGGTTTTGAACTACCAACTCCTATAACATTCACGCTCACGGAGTAGGAAATCTGAATTCCTTGACCCATAGGTCTCGAGAACCTCTAGCATCGAAAAATGTGATCTCACGCTGGTCATACAATTAGGGCTCTACAAGTGTTGATAAAGGCTCTCCCTAAAATGATCGGGCGTGAGGGTGCTCATCTATATCCATAACAACTATATCTATCTTAAACTCTGAATTTGTCCCTATGCCAATGATCATATTATACATATTCCTGGACATGGACTATTCGGTCCCATCCATAAATCTAACTTGCAACGGAGTATTCGTGGGAGTAAGGATCAGATTTCTATCACAAAGACTCTTCGGAAAAATGTTCAGACTCGAGCCAGAATCTATCAAAGCCAACCCTAGGTATGCTCCTTCTAAGGTAACCTCTACCATAAATGCTCCTGGGTCATCTAGTTTCGGCATCAACCGAGCTTCATTCTCAATATCTTGTTGCATCTACAGGACCGATGACTATAGGGCGATTTAGGTCTACGCTATCCTCGTAATCGATTCTATATCGACATGTGATGCATGTAGTCATATCTCGAGTGCGAATCTGAAGAAATCTCTTGAGATTTAACTTGGACATACCTCTGTATATGTAAGCATCTTTAGACTCTTTTGACCTCTTGGCTTCGTGAATTCTTGCCTTCATCTTTGCTATTCTTTCCTTGAGTTTAGGTGTCAACGGCTTTCTAGGTGTGGTTTTGGTTCTCAACACCATGACTTCTTCTCCTTGAACCTCGTAAGCGATGTGATGACATTTTGCTAAGCGGTTCGCTTGAGTGATTCCCTCACGATTAAGCGCATCATATGAAAAACAACAAGCGGTTATTGAACTAACAGCGGTATGATTACTCATACCGCGCTAGGCTTATAACCTACCAACAGAATCACAGGGGGAAAACAACTATCAGATAAAATATTTAAAGGGCTCGGTCGACCGAGTACCATAGTTCGGTCGACCGAATATACAGAAAATTTTTATTATTTTTTTTATTTCTTTTATTTATTTATTTTTTATTATTAATTTTTTTTACTCACTGTAACAGAAAACAGAAAGACGAAATAATTAAGTTGATCATTTAAGCAGTTGGACCATTGATTCCCCGGCAACGGCGCCAAAAACTTGATTGAGGTCAAGTTAAATTATTAACTCGATTCCTAAATAACCACTAGCAAGTGAACTAGGTTCAGTCGCAGTATAGCTAGATAGAGTCGAGGTCGATCCCACAGAGAATCAATTTGTGGATCCTAGCTTAAATAGTCAACCTATTTATTTCGCTTGGCAAAGACGGTCTATGACCAACATAGAATACGAGAAAAGAAAGTCACACTCAAACGTATAAACAAATAACGTAATCAACCGCCCAATTATAACCGTAATCATTTGGATCTAGACAACTTATATAACAGCAAGACTCAACAACTATTAATCCGTTCATATCTATTTATATTGGCTACGGGAGTCATCCCCTAAAACTTGATGTAGCACCGGTAGGTCACTATATCACTGTGGTATTGTTACGTGACTTCGCCTTTTGGTGCCTCCATCTCATATAACTCACACGCTTACGGCTCTAAGGATGCCGATATTAACCGTACACCTCGTCTAGGCAACATTCCTATGGTTAGGCGTACTTCCTAAACGATCACTCAAACTCTCGTCCAACTAACAATTACCAAGTTATAGTCTCATGCTAGTTTACGATCTACGTATAACAAGGTGCGCGCAATTCCCTAATATAAACCTACCTAGATAACGCTGAACGTCCGAAGATCAATTCCTAAGCCTACCTAAGAGTTTTATATCGGTATTTCCTTTTTACACGTTTTAATTAAATTAAGCGAGTGACGTAGCCATAGCCATACCTACTAAGATAACATATTCAATTAAGCTAACCTAATCATAAAGACGTGACTGATTAACGGATAAAACAGGTTTGACAGCTCTCGGTCGACCGAATAGGTGCTCTCGGTCGACCGAGTGACACCTCTCGGTCGCCCGAGTACTTAACTCCCCAGATTTACATCCCCGAATATATTTCTCAGCGTTTCATATACGAATCGGATTATATAGCGAATCATCAGGACATCATATAAACTAATCTAAATACACGTAAATTAAACACGCAGATTCATTCGTAGATATTAGGTAGAGGACGTAGGGTATGGGATCCTCATAGACAAGGTATCACCACTGCCCTAACGTCATATCCTAGATCTACATCATCTAGATATGCATAACTACTCAAACAATCAAAGCATAATTGGGAATTGATTACTTAAAAGAAAACAAGAAGATAAACTAGGGCTTACATGTTTGCAACCCTAACAACCTTCAAAATCCCAAATGAATCCTTATTTGCTTATATGTAAATATGAAATAATATTGGTGAATGTATATAAAAAACACAAAGGACTTGTGTTTATATAGAGCCTCAGCCGTCATAGAAAACCGACTTAAAACGCCGACACTACTGAACCCTAACCGCCTCAAACATTGTTCCGGACTCCTGCTGGACTATAGGCCCACTCGGTCGACCGAATGCGTAGGCTCGGTCGACCGAGCCTTACATGCTCCTGGGCTTTCTGCTTTTACCGTCTTGGGCTTTCTGAACTTGTCTGCGGTCCCTTAAAGCTTCTCCGAAGTCCATCCTTGTGCTCCACAATGAGTTACTACAAATATAGCATGAAATACAGTCTGTAACATCAAATAATATAATAAAACCTCTTAATACATAATAATGAATCGTAACTCTCGGCATATGCAAATTAAGCGTATTACGACTTATTATTACTTTATTATAGCTCCTTTAAACTAGAATCAGGGATAAAGGTCATAGAATAACGGGCACAAAATGACCGTTATCACTGGTAGCACCAGATTGGAACAAACCTTTTGAGCTAATGTGTGATGCTAGCGACATGGTAGTCGGAGCAGCCCTGGGACAAAGGGAGGATAAAATCTTTAAGCCTATCTATTACGCGATCATTACCTTAACAATGCTGCAGGAGAGGAATTGTGCGACTACGAGAGAAGGAACTCTTATTCATCATATTTGCGTTTGACAAGTTTCGACCTTATCTGTAGGGTCGAAAGGCACCTTTTATTCACGGACCATGCAGCTTTGAAATACCTTCTAACCAAGCAAGACTCAAGCCAAGATTGTTAAGATGGATTCTACTCTTACAAGAGTTTGATGTGGAAATCAAAGATAAAAAGGGATATGAGAACCAAGTGGCTGACCACCTGTCAAGGTTAACTTTGCTAGTAGAAGAGCAATCGAATGAGATTAGGGAAAGCTTTCCTGATGAACAACTTTTTGCCATCTCAGTGGTACCTCGAGTTGAATCTCAGTCCCGAAAACATAGATCAAGAGTGGGCAAGGTATACCCTTGGTTTGCCAATATTGTCAATTATCTAGCAGGAAGATACCTACCACCAGAATTCAATAATGCAGATACGAAGAAGTTCTTCACATATTTGAAGCATTACCATTGGGACGATCCCTACCTATTTAAATTGTGCCCTGATGCCATTCTTAGGAGATGCGTCCACGATGATGAGATTCCAAGTATTTTGCACATGTGTCACTCTAGAGAAGCTGGAGGGCATTATGGACCAGACAAGACAGCAGCAAAGGTACTGCAGTATGGATTCTATTGGCCAACAATTCATAAATCTGCTTACGAGTTTACAAGATCCTGTCATTCATGTCAAGTGGACAAGTAGAAGTCACGAACAGAGATATTAAGAGGATCTTAGAGAAGACTGTGAATCCCACGAGGAAGGATTGGTCCTTGAAATTAGATGACGCTCTTTGGGCGTATAGAACAGCTTATAGGACCACGATTGGATGTCACCATATATGATAGTGTTTGGAAAAGCATGTCATTTATCAGCACCGAGTGCTGTGGGATACGAGGTTTCTGAATATGGATGAGGATTTAGCCGGTGAAAAGAGAATGCTAGTGTTGAATATATTGGAAGAGTTTAGACTTCAAGCATATGAGAATGCAATGATATACAAGGAAAGAATGAAATGCCTACATGATACGAAGATTCTGAACCGCACATTTCAAGTGGGAGATAAAGTGCTGGTGTACAACTCGCGTCTTCGTCTTTTCCTGGGAAGTTGAAGTCTAGATGGTATGGACCACATATAGTCACGAAAGTCTACAATTCAGGTGCATGTGAAGTTAGACATGAATACTCTGGGCAAACTTTCACAGTAAACGGCCACAAGCTGAAACATTACCTAGAGCACAAGTATAACCCTGAATTGGAAGTCTTTGCGTTAGAAGAGCCGGAATATGAATAAAGGAGCCCTATTAGTACGGTCGAGCTGACGACTATAAACTCAAAAATATTTCTAAACCCTTATTTATTGATTTTGTTTATTTAGGTTATTTTGAGTCAATAAAGTAGCATGACAATCGCAAGGTTTTTTTCATCACATATATCATCAGTCACCTGGCTAGAGATAAATGTGGTTTTTTCCTTCATGATTCTCATGTGATACCCTCTTAAAAGTTTTCGCGTCTTGCTTAGGCCGATAAAAGAAAAAAATGGCTTAAACTGTTTTTACGCATTCCTCCGGTATGCACAATTACCGCCACCTTATTTTCTTGTTGCCCTTCGCATGTTACTTGCAGTTTTTGGAAGAATTTTGGAAAACAGGTAACGACTTGGAAGAGGAATGACCGAGGAGCTAATGATTTTGCTCTGGGATTCATTTTGACTCAGCCAACATTTCCAGAGCTAAGTACTTTTCCTTTTCTTTATTATTAGTCATTGGGGACAATGTCTACAATAAGTGGGGGGTAGGCGTCTTAGCTGGTTAATCGAAAAGGGAATATTTCTAAAATTTTGAACACTGTTTTTAGCTTGCTTATTGCATGTTTCCGAGTAAGGAATCAGTAGAAAAGGAGCCCAAGTTCAATTTGAAGTGAGCTATAGCATATTCAATTTAGTATGTAAGAATGAGTATATGTCATGTTGCATGAAGTAGTAACTTATTAATTATTATTCTATCAATTCAATCAATATTTGAGCACATAATCTGAGTGAGAAGTGTTTAAGATTAGATGATGATTTGTTTTAACCGGTAATTATTATTTGTCTGTCTATATACTTTAACAAATTGTTATAAGACAAGGGAAGCAACTTGGATGACGAGAGGTGACCGGGACAAATGGACTTGTGAGAGAAAGAGAAAAAAGTGAGGAAATCTGCCCCAAAAAAATGAATGGAAAAAAAAAAAGAAAAAAGAAAAATATGCAATAAATGCAGTGAGGGAAGCGAACTCGTGTAAAAAGGGCGCGACCCTCGCATAAAAAGAAACAAACGAGGACTTAAGAGCGATGCTCAGTCCCCAAGTCCGCCCGACCCAATTACTGTACCATGTTGTGTAACCAAGTCTGAAAGCAAGATGAGCAAGTGTATGCGCAAGGAAGTTAAGATTGTGTGGTTAATACAACTTGATTCTTCTCACGAACGCACTATCACATTAGATTCATCACACGACACATTGATGCATGATAAGTATTGATTAATGGGGAGCTTATGGATTGTGGCATGATGTATGTTTTTGCCAGAAATCTTTAGAATGTGTGGTAGTTGATGGAGATTGTTCCTGGAAGTACATTGCGCCTTGATACTCTGCTCGCGGACGCGCAGAAGGCTAGTGGGGGGTAGTTGATGACGGTTAAAATAGTATATCCTATGGTATCAATATTCTATCCATTATGAGCTAAAAATAGTTGTTTCAACCTATAATTATGAACCATTTACATTGAATATCATATGTCGGGTTCGTTAGTTGAGAAATATGCACTTAGCGTTTATTTTCCTTGTTTCGATATTATTTCGTGCATTATTTGATGATTTTCAGGATGCGGAATATTGGGCTGAGCATCATGGATGAATCTGGAGTGGATTGCACGAAAGGAATGTGCCTAGGGTATTCTAAAAGCATCCAAGTTAAGTCGGTTGAAGAAAAAAGACGAAATTACCCCCGGTAACCTAGGAGGCGGTGCCAACTTACCGAGGGTTGAGATTCTTCCGAAATGCGTTTTCTTGGACGAGGTGTCGAACTAGATGTTCTTAAGTCGGTTTAGATAGCTATAAATAAGAGGATTCGCCTCAGAACACAATGTACCATACAATTTACAAGTATTATGCAATAAAATTCATTGTTCTTTATTTTATTTATTTTATGAGTTCTGGTCGGAGAGACAACAGAGTCGCCGCCTAGGGAGAGATCCGAAGGAGATCTACGCTCGTCTTCGAGGGTATGATTTTCTTTCTTTTCCAAGATATAGATCTATCGTTGTTCTATTCGACTAGTATGTTTTAATTGCTTATTTAGTTTAATTATGTAGTAGTTAGTTTATTTTACCCCATGTGTTATAGATCTGATTCATTGGTGAAGAAATCATGGAATAGTAGTTGCGTTCTTCAGATCTGCGACGGTCTATATCGCTAGATCTGAATACCTAGTAAATTACTAATTCATGATAATCGGCGCCAACTAACGTTGATCGATAGATTTAATCTACATGTTTTTAGCCTGATCAATTATTTGCATGTCATCGTAAACTAGCATGAAATACAAATGATGAAGTGCTAAGTTTGGACATTATCTGGAATGGACCCTAGGAACGTGCTGGTCAATGTCGACAGTTGTCTAGGCGGGTTTACGGTTTGAGTTAGCGCTCAATATCGACAGCTCTAGTTCTTTATGCGTATGGGCTATTACGGACCATTTAAGAAGGGTAGCTTACGTATAGATTGTCTACTGTCATTGTCGGAGTAGATAGGGTTAAGAGTTGTACCTGTAGCTGAACAATGAATAAATTCACCAATGGAGAGGACTGTTGCATGTGTGGAGGACATGTGTTTTTGTGTGTCGGTGGTAGTTAATCGAGCATGCGTCAACAGGGTTATGATCGACACGGGAGCATGTAGGGACATCTTATATTACAATTGCTTCAAAGAGCTGGGGTTCAGCGACTCCAATTTCAGACCGCATAATGGCACCCTTGAGGGTTTCACCAATCAAAGAATACAGGTCAAAGGGGCCATCGACTGTGCAAATGGGAGATTACCCTCATTTCCGGACAGAAAATGTAACGTTTCTCGTGTTCGATCTCCAGTCAAATTACAACATGATAATCGGTACGCCAGCATTAAAACAGTTTCAGATGGTCACATCCAACCCGCATCAGGGGGCAAAGTTTTATGTCGGGGATATGGTCGGAACGTCGATCAGCGAACCCGCAACCGTCATCACCTATATGTTGGATGTAGAGTGCCCGAATTGTTGCTTGTCCTTACGGGCAAGTGGGAGATTGTTGGAAGTAACGCCCGAAAGACTTATGTAATTGTTTTTATAATTAATAAATGATATATTTATTCTCATCTTATTATTTGCTTCGTGCTTATAAATAATACACTACTGAAAACCCTAAGTCGTATCATATGTAGCCATATAAATTAGTGTGTGTCACACATGAGGATTAAGTTTATGGTGATACACTTAAACTATTAGTCCTTGGTGAACTTAATCAAAGTATGGGGTCTATTGATTAAAGCACCATTAATGCGCCCAGAACACTTTATGGTGTGACCGTCTTATCCGGACCGTCGATATTGGTTATCTAAGTGGGGCATTTATATATGATGTAGTCATATAGGACTGGACCGATTTAATCTGCATTTCTCATATAATTCCGTGATTGAGAAATCTTATTAAATCACAAGATGATCATATATGGATTAACCTTAATCCTGAAGTGATTACAGACACCTGCTTGTTTCAAGATAGGGTTTGATGTGTTCGTTAAGGATCGCTAAGAGGCGCGGTCCGAATCACTTTCACGTTGGCACTATTCTAGAATGAGTGAGAAGTGTGTGTCTCACAGATATGGAATCCATTCCTTCCTACGGGAAGTAGAAAGACAATCCCCTTATTTGTTAATCCTAGAAACTGATCGATCCCGGGAGTTCGTATTGGTTATGAACTAATTGATCACTAGTGGGTTAATGGTAAATAAGGATAATATGTAATGAAGAAGGTTTACGGAAATATTCCCGCTTTGTTACGGATAGTCTATGGAGGGTTAGTCTGTATGTAATGATTATATCAATGGACACTTATCGACTCGACGTTTTGAGATTAAGTTATATCTATAATCGATAGAGTTCAGTTTCGGATTTATGGTGGCGTAATTCCGGAATTAATAGGTTGAGTAGAAATATTCTGTTCGATGAATACTTTATTCAATTTATTGTAGCTACTGGTTATAGGTCCATGGTCCCCGGGTTGGCTCCTAACACGCGAGTGTTTTCTCATTTTATGAAACCTCGAGAATAAATTAAATAGTTGGTATATTTAATGAATATGCAAGATTATTTATTTAGTAAATAATATGTAAAATAGAAAAGACATTTTCTATTAAAAATGATGATAAATGTGGCGCCCCATATTGTGATAAAGTTGGGAAAAGAAATTTTTCTAGATTATGTCACATGTATAATTAATTAATTATCTATTTGTTGGATAATTGATGGAAAAATATAAGTTTGATTTATTGGGAATTATCTCTTATTTTATGGCAAATATCTTTTCCTTATGGGAATAGGTAATTGTAGTGTGAAAATGATAACTCTCTCTTGACAAGTTGTTTTCCTATATAAAGAGAGTTCCTCCTAACACAATAGACAACCAAAAATGGCGCCACTTAATAAATAAAAAGGAAGAAATTTTAGTTTCTTGCCTTAGTCATTAAGAGAAGAAAAGCCTAGGGTTTTTCTTGTGCATATTCGATGAGGTTCTACGGCGAGGATCGACGTCCACCAGTCGTCGCTTGGAGATACAATCCGGAAGATCACGGCTTCTCCCTCTCTGTCGATTTACTATCCCTCTCTGTTTAGGTAAATCTTCAACCTTCTTATAGTTGTATTAATTATTTATGCGAATCAAATCGTGGTAAAATCGCATGTGAATTTATTCATAGCTTCCGCCGTGCAAGATCGAGTGTCTCGATCGGTGCTGTGAATCAGATCTGACGATCCAATTATGGATCGGATCTGGATTCGGGTTTCTATATATCCAGCACTATATACATGAAATGAGGACGGGAAACAAGAAAGCCCGGATAGAACAACCTGATGAGATGGAGAAACATCAATATGATCAGGGTGGTAGGAGAACCCCTACCTATCAAAATGGAATGTGAAACTTTGCAAGTCAGGGATGAGCCCGATTTCACAGCTGAGGATGAATTGGTCGAGGTGATTATCAACGACGAGTATCTCGAACAAAAGATCAAGATAGGGGCTCGGCTGAGCATCTCGGAGAAAGAAATTTTGATTAAATTACTCAAGGAAAACCTAGATGCATTCGCCTGGGTGGTTATGGACATGGGGGGAGTTGAGGCCGACGTCGCCCTCCATCATCTCAATGTCGACCTAACCTTCAAACCAATACCGTAGTGGGGATGACAATTCACAACCGACAAAGAGGCTGCGGTTAAGGTAGAGGTCGGAAAGCTTCTTCAGGCTGGAATCATAAAGGAGCTAGCTTATCCCACGCGGTTAGCGAACATGGTAATGGTTAAGAAGCACAATGGAAAGTGGAGAATGTACGTTGACTTCACGGACATCAACAAAGCTTGTCCGAAGGATCCTTATCAACTTCATCGGATCGATCGGTTAGTGGACTCCATCTCCGGTTTTGAAGTTCTTAGTTTTCTGGACGCATATTCGGGGTATCATCTAGTGCGGATGGCTTAGTCCGACAAAGAAAAAATGGCTTTCAGAGCTGCTGGGGGCCTATACTATTACGAGATGATGCCCTTCGGGCTGAAAATGCGGGTTCGACTTATCAGAGGATGGTCAACAAAGTTTTCAATTTGCAGATTGGTAAAAACATGGAGGCTTACACAGATGATATGGTGGTCAAGTCCGCAGGGGACGGTCAAGCCGGTGACCTTCAAGAAACTTTTAGTAATGTCCGCAAGCACTCAATGAAACTCAATCCGGCCAATTGTACATTTGGTGTCCAAGCAGGCAAGTTTCTGAGGTTTATGGTTAGTCGTCGAGGCATCGAGGCTAATACAGAGAAAATACAGGCTTTGCTCGACATGCAGGAACCCACGACCATCAAATAGGTTCAGAGGCTAAATGGAAAAATCATCACGTTAGGTCGCTTTATTTCAAAATCAGCGGAAAAATGTCTCCCCTTCTTCAAAATACTCAAGGGTGACAATACCTTTTCGTGGAATGCGGAGTGCTCGCAGGTTTTTCAAGCTTTGAAGGAGTATCTAGGGAAGCCTCCTCTTTTGGTTAGTTCTATAGAGGGAGATGTTTTGTTTTTGTACCTGGCGGCCTCGGACCGGGCTGTTGCCGCCGTTCTTGTCAAGGAGGCCGGAACCCTCCAAAATCCCGTTTATTATGTAAGCAAGGCTCTCAGTCCGTTGGAGAGTCATTATTTTAATATTGAGAAGTTAGCCTACTCGCTTGTTATAGCTACCCGCAAACTCAGGGGCTACTTTACTTCGCACACTAGCTATCAAAGCTCAAGCATTGCCAGATTTCATTATTGAGACAAGTTTTAGGTCACCTCAACCAAACTTTCCTGTCCCTCTAGAGCCCGTTGTGGCCCCGCACAAGCCTGATCAGTGCTGGCAACTATATGTCGACGGAGCATCAAGTCGAAGTGGTTGTGGGACCGGTGTTATTTTGATGGAGCCTGGGGCATCAAGTCGAAATCGAGTTAAATGTAAGCTTGAATTTTGTCAATCAGCATGGAGCCTGGGGCAATAGAGGAAAATGTTGAAGTCTACTGTGATTCTCAGCTCATCGTCAACCAAATCTCAGGGGACTATGGGACGTGTGGAGGCATCCTCAAAAAATATGGTGAGATTATCCGACGATTGAGATCCGACTTCAACTATTGCGAATTCATCAGAGTTCGAAGAGAGGATAACGAGCAGGAGGACTATCTCTCTAAGCTATCTCTTGAGGAGGAAATCGCGGACCCTTGCATCATGATAGAATATCTGGTTGTACCCATCACTGAAATAACAGAAATCATGGATATCGATGCACCAACGCCGACTCCATGCTGATTGACAAAATTCAAGCTTACATAGAATTGGGAACCTTGCCCGCTGAGGCGGACAAATCTCGCACCCTCAGAAAAAGAGTAGCCAGGTACGTCATTCACGACAGAACACTTTACAGGAGGACCGCCACTAAGCATTTATTACGGTGTGTCCGAGAGGACGAAAGCAAGAAAATACATATGGAACTTCACCAGGGAGTGTGTGGGTGCCATCCAGCTAGCCGCTCCTTGGCTCAGAAGGTTATCACAGCAGGGTATTATTGGCCGACAATCCTTAAGGATTTGGAGAAGCTAGTCAAAGAATGTTCCTAAGTGCTAAAAGTATGCGGACATCCCAAGGCTACCATCGGTTGAACAGAGCATCATGGTCGCGCCTTGGCCATTTGACATGTGGGGTCTCGACCGCATTGGACCCTTCCCATCGGGAAGGGATGGATGCAAAGTTATCATAGTGGTTGTGGATTATTTCACAAAATGGATCGAGGCCAAGCCTATGGTTAAGATATGTGCAAAGGATGCGGTTTACTTCCTACATGACCAAATATGGTCTCGTTTCGGCATCCCACGAGCAGTAGTGTCCGATCACGGACCACAGTTCAGGAAGGAATTCTCAAGGTTTTGTGAAGAATTCAAGGTCAAGCACTGGTAATCGTCCGTAGCTTATCCCTAGGGAAATGGACAAGCTGAGGCCGGAAATAAACAGATAATCAAGATGCTAAAAAAAAAAACGTAAGCAAGAAAGCAAGAGCAGGCGGTTGGGTGGACGAGCTGCCCTCCATACTATGGGTACTCCGCACCATAATTAAAACACCCACCGGAGAAACACCGTTTGCTCTCACTTATGGGTCAGTGGCCATGACTCCTTTTGAAATAGTGTTCCCAAGTATCAGGGTCGCCGTATACGACCCAGCGGATAATCTACTAAACAGGCAGATCGACCTATACCTAGCGGAGGAGAAAAGGTTGGCAACATACCATCGGCTGGTGAATTACAAATAGATCGCTAAGCGACAGCACGACAAACGAATCCGCGACCATTCTTTCAAGGTCGGCGACTTCGTCCTTCGAAACATAAAAGCCACTGGTCTTGAGCCTGATAAAGGCAAGCTTACGGCGAACTGGAAAGGACCTTATCAGGTGGCCAGAGAAATAAAAAAAAGGGACTTACGTTCTCAAAAATCAATAGGGTTTCGAACTCAATAGGCCGTGGCATGCGGACGACCTCAAAAAGTACTACATGTAATAATCGGATAGGGTTATGGCTATCCTCTCGTTTACTACTTGAGTTGTTAGGCTTTCTTACTTGTAATTTTCACTCACCTAGCGGGGTTGAGGCGAATTTAATAAAAACCAATTTTACATTCATCTTTTAAGTTACATGTTATCATGTGTGTCCGCTTTGGATATATGTGATTTTCGACCAAATTTTCAACAAAGGCCTCGGACACATCTCGGACATTGTTAAAAATGGGAGCCATAGTTGGGAAAAAAATTAAACAACCACGAGCGGACAAGTCCACGACTCTGACCTTCATCTGAAACAAGGGGGATCTCTAAGAAATTTTTTCGCTACAATCGGAGAATTATTTCAGAGAGGTCCGTTCGTCTTCTAAGTTTTGATGGGCCAATTGTTTTAGTTAAGTTCGTCCGTCCTTATCAGGAACAAGGGGGCCATACCCGGGAAAAATTTCAAACACGCGCTATCGGGTAGGTGCATAACTCGGCCTTTATCTGAAACAAGGGGTCGGACAGAAAATTTCAGTTATGCGAGCGAGCAGTTATTTTAGATAAAATTCAATGGGGCCATATTTCAAGAAAAGTCCGTCCACTACCGACTTTGAATTTTATCTAAAACAAAGGGGGCCGGAGGATACTACTACATCGGACTCGATTTATACAGAAAATTCAAGCAAAAGGAAGTACACAGGTGTACAGAAAAGAAACTTCATAAAGCTGAGAAATGAAGGTAATGTTATTACAAAAACAAGGTACGAAATGGAAAAGTTCATACAAAGTAAGAGGAAAGTTATACAATATAAAATCAAAATATTGTTTTTACAAAGCGGGGATAGGGTCAAAATAAGTTCAAGAATATTCTGGCCACATGCTATCGTCGCCGACGTTCGCAACACCGAGGGAGGGATGCAACATCTGGTCAGCATTTGCCTCGGACTCAGTTTGCTCCGCATCTTCTTCAGTAGGAGCGCTTCTCCTCTTCAACTGGAGGTTCCTCCCAATCCTCAGCATAGGTCTGCAACTCGATATCGGAGAAGGGAATCTGTGGGTGGAAGCCCCTCAAATGATCAGAAAAGGGAGAAGTGATGATCCAATCCCACAAAGTCTCGTGGTCCGGAACGTCGCCATCTTGAGCCCAGATACACCTTGTGATGTGATAAAATCCTTGATCATATCCCATCAGGAAGTTATCAGCAGCAGCAGCCTTCCTTGCAGCCTCAATCTGGGCCTGGACTCCGGAACTCAAGTCCGCCAACTGCTTCCCCAGATCAGAGCTTATTTTTTGCTCGGCATCCCAGTGGGCTTTGGCCTCATTAACCCGCTGCTGCATCTCTTTCATGGACTGAGCAGCCTCTCTATCTCTCTCTGCAAGTTCAGCATTGAGCTTCTCTAGACGCTCGGAGTTCTTCTGAGCCTCTAGCTGCAACCTCTTTGCTTCAGCAAACTGCTTCTTCCGTTTGTCATCTCTGGCGAGCTGCTTCTTCAGTTTGTCATACTCAGCCTCAGCAGCACTAAGCTGAACATGCAAATGAGCTGCGACCACATTGGCGGCGTTCAGTGCCTTGTTAGCATCGGTTAGCGCCTGGGTAGCATCAGTGCTTGCCGATATGGTGCTCCTATAGTCGTTTATGAACAGCTGCAAGCCGGTGACGACCTGAAAAAGAGTAAATACAGCGGAGTTAGACAAGACTTCAAAAATAAAATACAAATAAAAAGGAAAGAATGGAGTAGACAAACGTTTACCATGCTCACCGTGGCCCCATACAAGCCCCATAAATCCTCGATGTTCTGGAGAAAGGCCTTCCGAGGGTCGGTCTGATCTGTCAGCACGATCCTATCCATTATACCGTGACCAATCTCCAACTTGATTGGGTTGGGAAGACCCCATCTCAGATGCCTCAGCGGGGCCACATCAGCAATACCCCAGGAATTTGTGATCGCTCTTGGCAGGTCGAGGGGAAGTTCGTGAATGAAATCTTTATCCAACCAAACGGCAGGATGACCCCGAGGTCCAACGGGCATGCCACCATAAGGCACCATCTCAGTTGTGCCTGCGGGGGAGGGTTTGTCGGCCAGAGATTTTCCTTTATCAGGAGATTTGCCTATGTCAGAGGGTTTGGCTTTATTGGCGATCTCCCTCCTCTGAACGTCGCCGGTTTTGGATTTCCTGGGTGGGGGAGCTTCCTGCTCGCTATTTTCACCTTCAACGGGCTCAATATCCTCAACGGTTATTTTCTTCTTATCGTCAACCGGAGGCTTAGTCAGAACTGTCTGCTTGAAGGTCTTTCCTGCCGTTGTTTTGCTTGCCACTTGTTTCGCTGGTGACTGGGCCGACTTCCCGGCTTTAGATCCAGAAGCTCCCGCCGCATCTTTTCAGATATCGACCATAGGGAGTGTTGTCTTAACTCCCTTCAACTCAGCGGCTCTCTTCTCCTCGCCCGTTGTCTTCCTAGTGACCAGCGAGATGCGTTGTGCTAAAGTGTCCATTGTACCTGCATAGGACAACATTTATCAGAAACAGTCAAAATAATACTAAGGAAGAGCCAGCATGAGAGAAATAGTCAAAATAATACTAAGTAAAAATCATACTCGGTGCCCGCATCGAGGGGTTGCCTCTACAAACTTCACACAGGGAAGGAATGCATTTGCCATGGTGACACTCCCCATACCAATCAGGGTCAGTCGGCAGTGGCTCTACCACCACCAAGGGTTTCCCAATGCTGGCTCCAGAAAGTCCGGCCCTTCTAAGATAAGGTTCGCCAACATCTTATAGCAGCTTCCAATTAAAGGCACGGGCTTGATCCTGTCCTTTTCGCGTGTACCCGAGCAACTCCTTTAGGTCGGCTATAACCCGTCGTCGATGAACTGAGCTTTGATATTTTTCAAATGATCGGTCTTCACAGAATTTGCTGGGAGCTTTTAAAATGGCCATCCAACGCGGGACACGACTTTCATGCATCTCTTGTCCCAGTCCGTCACCTTGTCGGAGAGATCAAATAAGAGTTGAGGTCTACTACTGCTCGATCTGCACCACGGTTGGATTTGCCCAGCATCACCCTTTCTGTTGAAGCTGTAAAAGTAAAGCAGCACCGCCATCGACGGCTCGTGGCCATTAAGCCGACTTATTATAATGAACGACATCGGATTTGGGCCCTGTTAATCTAGATTGGGACTATTTTCATAGCCCAATAAACGATCTTGGGCCTCCATCCCCTTAGTCCGCAATTCATAAGCCGGATCCTACCCGCCGTTCGTAAGCCGGGCCCTATCCGCTATCTTTAAGCCGGATCATGTCCGCTATCTGTAAGCCGGATCCTGTCCGCTGGCCATAAGCTGGACCCCTCCATTCCGTGTGATTTCTACCTATATAGCCAGGCTTACTTCAAGACAAGGCAAATATGAGTCCGACCTACAAACGAGTCCGCTGTCCCCCATACTTATCTAGACAGCTGGCCGGTCCACCTGTATTATTTGTATGATTATCTCTAATTATATCATTTTAATTGGCTTGTCTTGAACAATAAACCGACTTAGTCCTAGCCTATATATATGGGATCACAATGTAATACAAAGAATCCAAGAATTAATATACACAGAGCTACTCTGTCAATTTGTCGACTTACTTGTGTTTCCTCTCATAAGCATTTAACCGGCAGCCTTGTTCTTGATAAACACCACCTTCTCTCTGGAGAAATCATATATACACAACCGTATATCCACTTATATATCTGTTACCGCAAATCTGGTATTCACCGCAATATCACTTATAGGGGCCATGATTACACTATGACCGTCCTATAACTCTCTCTCGGCCATTGATCACGTCTTCAATTGCAGCACAATCAACTCCCTAACAAGGGCCCTATAAAAGTATCATCTTCTCCAATATGCAGAACTACGTTACAATAGCTTGATCCTATACAATACAAGGGTACATGACCCGATTTCCAACGATTTTGAACATCGTCATATCTAGGGCTGGCAAAAGTTCCTGAAATGCTGACCCTATCCGACTCCCTTCCGGCTCCCATCCATAACTTTTCCCGACCCGAATTTTCCGGGAATCGTTCCATCCCGACTATAATCGGGAAATATCCGCGTACAAGTTGTACACCCGACGGGAATCTTGACCCGCCCCAAATCAAATAATAGTAAATTTCATAAATTTTTATTTAATGAATAACGTATCATTATTATTAAGATTACCCGGTTATTATTTTTTTCTTCCAATTTAGCAAGTATATTTTCCACATAACTTTTTTTTCTCAACTTTGGAGGGTGTTTTTTTACTTTTATCTTTTTAAATTTTTTTTCCTGCATTCAAAATTTTCTCAACTTTTTTGTCAAACTCAATCATTTTTTCAGAATAACCAAGCTCAATCGATGAGTCTATATTTTATTACGTTATAAATAAAGTGCGTATTTACTCATTTTAACATAATATGGTAGACCTTGATAATTATGTATTTATTCCAGCTTACTTGTGTTTATTGTTGTTATACCTATCACAACTAGCTGTTTGTTTTACTTAATAAAACGTCGAATAATCTTTATGTATTTTTATAAGTTAATTTGATTTCCACAAGTGCATATCTTTTCACACATTAAAATATCTTAGCACACATATTTTTTTTTCCCAATTTTATCTCTCAAATTTTCGTGCATATTTATTCTGACCAAAATTTTGTCAGAATGTTGAATTTTTCCTGCCCGGATTTGGGTCAAAATATATGAAATATATTTTCTGACCGGTATTGAGTCTAGAAAACACTTAAGTTCTGACTGAAATTAAGTCAGAATAATCGATCACATTCTGATTTATGTTGCGTCAGAATAGTGATGTGTGAAAAGATGCTCCCTTTCCCCACATTCATAAATCTTGTAAAATCTGGTTGATTTTTCACCTTCAAAACGAGTACCTAAATTGAAGAAAAAAGTTTTTTTTAAAATATATTTGACGAAAGAAGTAAAATGACTTTTTTTTTTGGAACGCAAAATGACATTTTTTTTGGAATATCTTCTTCAAACCCGATGGGATCCCGAACATTTGGGGTATCCTGTTTGTCGAGTACCGACACTTTTCGGGTAAGGAACGGGTTAAAAATAGATTCGGGTACGAGGGTTGCGGGAGTGGTCCCGAACCGATGGCACCCAAAGTCAAATCCATAGTACTTTTTTCTCATTTTCAAATCATTATGACATTTTCACAAAAAATAGTACTTCCTCCGTCCCTTTTTATTTGACCTATTTGACTTTTCACATCGACGAAAAAAGTGTAGTTAATGCTTTAAATTTCAATAAATGATCCAATATTTTTACATTTATGGCAAAGTATTACTTACAGGACATAAGGGCACGTTTGGTACACAGAAAAGTTAAGAAAAGAAAAGTGTTGATAATAGACATGAGAAAAGAAAAGCTGAGAAAAGAAAAGAACAGTTTCTTTGTATCTATTTGGTTATGCAGAGAAAAGATTTTGAGAATAAACTCGATTCTCACGTAGGTTGTTTGGTAGAGAGAAAACAACTAAGAAAAGAAAACATTTACGATCTTTTCTCGCTTATTCAAATTGTATTGTCGTAAAAATAAATATTGTAAAAAAATATATCAACTCTCTAAAAAAAAATAACATTTTTAATTAAATTGCATTTGAGGTAATTTTTGCTAACTATTATAAAAATTTCTACCTCACATTCTTAAAAAAATAAATATAAAATGATAAAAAGATTGTGTAGATAAAATATACGAATCATAATTAAATAAATAAAATATTATGTCTTACGCTAACGATAAAAATAAATTCAAGCAATTCATATTATGAAAAACGATGATGGAAAACACAAATAGGAAACATAGTTAAGAAAAAATGTTGGAAGAAAAAAAACTTTTCTATTCTCACTAAACTTTTCTTTGGGATATGGTGAGAATTAAAATTGGGGAAAAGAATAGGATTTTGAGAAATGAAGTCAACTTGAGAAAATTGGACTTTTCTTTTCTTAGTTAGCCAAACATATCTAACTTGAGAAAAGAATTAAAATCTTTTCTTTTCTCTATCTTTTTCTTCCTACCAAACATGCCATAAATGTAAAAATATTAGATCATTTAATGAAATTTAAAACATTAACTATACTTTTCTAAATCTCTTTGAAAAATCAAACATGATTAATAAAATGGGATGTAGGGAGTAGTAGTTATTGCACATAAATAGTAACATTTGGCATTTTCCAAAATTAAGCTATATATCAGCCATTTCTTGTGGCATCGCTCAAATCTTAATCAAGTGATCAATAATTACTTTTCTTTTACATAATTACTTATTTATCTTTAAAAAAAATACATTAGTTACTTATTTTATTCCTAAAAAAAACATATGCATCTTTTACACACCGGTTCGCAGAGATGGTTTGTTTGGTTTTTATTTTTTATTTTAAGTAATCCAGGTTTAATTTTTTAATTTGAGTGATGAAATGGAATTAGTTCATGTGATACATCTATTATGGAATATTTAGAAGGCTAGAAATGCCTATCTGAAGAAGATATGGTCATTGAATCAATTTTGATACGTGCTGGGGCGGAGGCAATATTACCTTGCAGTAGGACGACAACAATTGGTTACCAAGGGCCCTCCTTTGGCTCTTAAATGGTCACCTCCTTCATGAGACTCTCTTAAGTTCAATATCGATGCAGCTTTTAATGATTAATCGGCAGTTATTGGTGGAATTTTTCAAAATAGTCAAGGGAAAATCATCTAGAGCTTCTCTTAAAAATTAGAAGGGAACTTTGACGTTTTAATTGGAGAGGCATCAACAGTGTATCACGTATTGATGTATGCCCTTACCTGGGGGTTGTTTCACATTATAATAGACGGAGACTCTCACACTACCCACCAACGCCTTACAAACCAGATAGAGGACTTTTCGTCTTTAGGTTTAAAATTTGCCGAAAGCTTGTGCCTGCTTTTATTTTTTATCATGTTCTTTTGTTAAAAAACAATGAAACATACCAGCTCTCTTCCTAGTTAGGAAAGACCTAAATATTGTTGAATATAAAGATTGAGACTCTTCACCACTATCTCATATAACTCGTGTTTGTTTCGCGGTTTGTGATTAATAAAATCATAGCATCTTTACCTGTTGAAGTTAGTATGATGATATGTGAGGTTTTACTCATTGAGGCATTTTATCAAACACTTATACACTAGTCAGTTGGAGTTAGTTATAGTTAGTTAAGAGAGTTGGTTATCAGCCATCTGTCTATATATACTGAAATTGTAAGCTGATAACTTCAATTAACAAGTTCTATTATCATTCTGTAAAATCAATTTCAATGATCAAGTTGTTCTTCATTTTCCCGCCTTTTTATTTTTGAAACCGTTTCTTTATCTTCTTGATGAACATATGAATGTTGATGATCATATCGAGTTGAGATCGTTTCCAGTAGTGTATAATTCCAGTTTTTAGTAAATTCAACATGGTATCAAAGCGAATTTAATCGTTTCCGCTGTTCTATCAGTCTCAATCTTCATCTTCATTCAAGCTTCTTAAAGTTCATCAATGGCGACTGCAAATTCTGGGCAGAACCTTGATAATCTGAGTTTGATCCTGGTTAAACCTTTATTGAAAGGAGTGGACAATTTTAATCATTGGAAGCGTTCTATGACCAAAATGCTATCATCTCGTGGAAAGCTTGCATATGTGGACGGCACTTCTATCATGTCCGTGCTTTCTGAGATCCTGGCTTTGCTTCTTGGATGAGATCAATGACTTAGTTCCTTCTTGGTTAGTTAATTCCATGGTTCAGGTTGCGAGAAAGTGTTATGTATTATGACATCGCTAGAGAAATTTGGGTTGATTTACAAGATCGGTTTGGAAGAGGAAATGCGTATAGGCTCTCCAATCTAGAAGAAGAAAATCGAAAACAAAGCAAGGAGGCTCTCTCTCAGAATGATTATTATACCAGATTGAAAGCTCTATGGGATCAATATCTTGTATTGAATCCAATTCCTCCTTGTACTTGTCCAGCTTTACAGATGATTCGAGAACACTATGAAAGGGCTTATACCACCAGGTTCTTGAAAGGGCTAAATGGAAATTTTAGCAATGTTAAGTCACAAGTCTTGATGACAATGCCTTTGCCTGACATCAAGACTGCATTTGTTATGGAATTGAATCATGAACAGTAGCTTAATTACACTTCTACAACCCCTGATTCTGTGATCTTGGCTTCTGTTTCTCAAATTCTAAGGGCTAATCCGATCAGAATGCAGCTTAATAGCGACAACCTAATTCTTTTCAAGGAAGAGGACAAGGAAGGGGTGGAGGCAAAGGCTTTCAAGGAAATGCAAAAAGGCCAGTCTGCAAATTTTGTGGGAAGGAAGGTCATACCATTGATAAGTGTTACAAGAAATATGTATTCCCTCCCAATTTTAGGCCTTAGGGAAGAGGTTCTGGTTCTTCCATCAATAATGTCATGAATAGTGAAGGCTTGGAGACTGATGCTTTTGATCATCATAGTCAGAATTCAGCAAATTCTCGGGCAATCACTCAATCTCAGTATGAGCATTTGTTGTCTCTTATCCAGAATTTGCAACCTAATGTTTCTGGACAGTGCAATTCTGTTGTTCTATCAGCAGGATCTAAGCCACAGGGGTCAGGTATTTTTGGTAGTCTAGAACACTGGATTTTAGACTCTGGTGCAACATATCATATCACATTCTCTTTAAACTTAATGTTTGATGTTACACCTGTAGCCAATGTGCATGTTAATCGCCAAATGGTGCTATTGTTTCGTCACACACATCGGTAAAGTAAGAATCAATTAGGATATTGTATTACACAATGTTTTACGTGATACCATTGTTTACCTACAACTTTGATATCGTCAAGAAACTAGTGAGTGATAGTAATTATTACGTTGTTTTTGTTCTAACTATGGTATTGTGCACGAACACAAAACTATGAAGAAGATTGGTTTAGCTAATGAAATGAAGGGCTTATATGTTCTGACCACTCATACCGATGCTTCTGCAATGCAATCTAGTGTGACTACTGTGACTTGTAATAAGTTGTACATTTTCAGATTCTTTGCTGTGGCATTATAGATTAGGCCATCCCTCATCCCAGAGAATCAAAGTGTCACAGACATTAGACAGTAGCATAAAAGTTTCTAAGCATGATTTGCCCTTTGGCAAAACAAAAAAGACCTAGTTTTCCTGTGAGCACTTCTTTTACTTCTAGTTGTTTTGATTTGGTTCATGTGGACATTTGGGGACCAAATAGAATACCTACTGTAAATGGTGAATCTTACTTTCTGTCAATAGTTGATGATTACAGTAGATTTACTTGAATTTACTTAATGAAAGCCAAATCAGAAACTGATACTCTCTTACAAGCCTTTTGCAATCTGGTACAAACTCAATTTGACAGATGTATAAAGATTATCAGATTTGATCATGGTGCTGAATTTAATATGTTATCCCTTTATTCGAAGAAAGGCATTGTACATCAAAATTTATGTGTTAGGACACCTGAACAGAATGACCTCATTGAAAGAAAACATCAACATATATTGAATGTTGCAAGGGCCTTAAGAATTCAGTCAAATGTGCCCTTACAATATTGGGGATATTGTGTTAGTCATCATGTCTATCTGATAAGTTTGGTTCCTACCCCATTATTTGATAACAAGACTCCCCATTTTCTGATTTTTGGAACTAACACTAGTTATGATACTTTAAAAGTTTTTGGTTGTCTTTGTTTTGTTACTATTTGTGCTCAAGGCAGAGGTAAATTTGAGAATAGAAGTGTTAAATCTGTTTTTCTAGGTTATGAGCCACACATAAAGGTTTACAAGGTGATGGACATTCAATCTAGAACCATCTCCATATCAAGAAATGTCATTTTTCATGAGCATGTTTTTCCTCACAGTAATGATCAGGCATTATTTATACCTGAAAATACTTGTTTACCTATTCCTGTTATTGATACTAATCAGGAAATATCTATTACTGATCCTCCAATAAATAATGATCCTGCTAACACTAAAACACTTACTAATCAAATATCTGATGTATCTAGAAGGCCAACTAGACAAAGACAATTTCCTTCATACTTGAATGATTATGTTTGTCCTGCCACTGTTAAAAGGACATATCCTCACACAGTGGATTCTGTCATTTCCTATGCTATCTTGTCTTCCAGTTATCAGGGTTTCATTGCAAATATTAATGATGAAATGAAGCCAAACAGCTTTGCACAAGCAGCTCAGGATCCTAGATAGCAGGATGCAATGAATCAAGAGTTGAAAGCTTTGGACAGAACACACACTTTGACACTTGTATCATTACCTAAAGATGTAAAGCCAATAGGATGCAAGTGGGTATATAGAATCAAAAGAAAATCAGATGGATCCATAGAAAGATTTAAGGCTAGATTGGTGGCAAAGGGGTTTACACAAACTGAAGGGATAGATTTCCTGGAAACCTTCTCTCCAGTAGCTAAACAAATAACAATCAGGCTGTTTATGGCACTAGCAGCTAAAAAATGATGCAATTTACATCAATTAGATGTAAACAATGCTTCTTCATGGTGACCTTGATGAAGATGTTTACATGAAGGCACCTCCTGGTTTACAAGCTAATGGACTGGTCTGCAAGCTCAACAGGTCTCTGTATGGCCTTAGGAAAGCTAGTAGGCAGTGGAATGCCAAATTAACACAACAATTGATAGAGAATGGTTACAGACAATCAGTCAATGATCACAATCTTTTCACCAATGGATCTGGACACAACTTTGTAGCCCTCTTGGTTATGTCGATGACATCATAGTAAGGAGTTTGGACATGACAACAATCCAATCTTTAAAAGATTTCCTGCATCAAGCCTTTACAATTAAGGATCTAGGAGAATAGAGATATTTTTTGGGGTTTGAAGTGGAAAGATCCAAAGCTGGGATAGTTATCAATCAAAGGAAATATTGTCTTGATCTTCTCAAGGAATTTGGATTTTTGGACTGCAAACCTATTCTTACTCCCATGGATACCTCTCAGAACTTAACAGAAGTTCAAGCCCCTTCACTTGAATCAAACACTGAATACAGAAAACTAGTAGGCACACTGTTATACCTTGGAAACACTAGGCCTGACATTGCATTCCCAGTACAATAGCTTAGCCAATTTTTAGACAAACCTAATGAAGCTCATCTAAAAGCTGCTCACAGACTGCTAAGATTTCTCAAATATGCTCCAGGCAAGGGTCTTTTATTGCCCAGCATAGGACCATTCAAACTGAGAGCATTTAGTGATTCAGACTGGGCAGGGTGCAAGAAAACAAGAAGATCTGTGACATGATTTCTCATTTTTCTTGGTGGTGCACTTGTTTCTTGGAAATCAAAGAACCAACCTACAGTTTCTAGAAGTTCAAGTGAAGCTGAGTACATGGCAATGGCAGTAACCTCATGTGAAATACAGTGGTTACTTTATCTCCTTAAAGATTTTCAGATCAATTACACAGACACAGTTCCTCTTTATTGTGACAGTCAAGTGCCTTGAGATTGTGGAAAACCCTGTCTTCTATTAAAGAACAAAGCACATAGAGATAGATTGCCACTTCGTTAGGGAAAAATATCAAGCCAAAGTTCTAAAACCTCTACCTATACACACTCAGAATCAGCCTGCTGATCTTCTCACAAAACCTATGGACAAAGCCACTTTCCAGAGACTACTTCAAGCCTATCCTCTTAAGGATCTATATGAGCCCAGTATGAAGATATGTGAGGTTTTGCAAGCTTCACTTGGCTCCCTGCTTCATCCAAGTTTCAGCTTGATGGGGGTTGTTGAAGTTAGTATGATGATATGTGAGGTTTTGCTCATTGAGGCATTTTATCAAACACTTATACACTAGTCGGTTGGAGTTAGTTATAGTTAGTTAAGAGAGTTGGTTATCACCATCGCCTATATATATCTAAATTGTGTGTCGATAACTTCAATTAACAAGTTCTATTATCATTCAGTAAAATCAATTTCAATGATCAAGTTGTTCTTCATTTTCCGCCTTTTATTTTTGAAACAGTTTCTTCATCTTCTTGATGAACATATGAATGTTGATGATCATATCGAGTTGAGATCGTTTCCAGTAGTGTATAATTCTAGTTTTTAGTAAATTCAACATTACCTTTAAAAAAAAAGAGGAACCTTGTATTACTTTAACAAAAATATCTAAGAGTTAAAAATAAGAAGTAAGACTCCGTTTGTTTTGAGTTGGAGTTTTTTTTGGGGTTGTTTTAGATAAAGTGATTGAAGTAATGATTAGAAAATCAAGATGTTTTTTTGAAATTTATGTAGATTATGAAATGATTTGTGAAATAAAGTAGTATAATAAATAAAATAATGGTAAAAATGTAATAAAGTTGATAAAGTGCAATGATGAGAGATAATTTAATATTTTTTAATTTATAATTGAAGAAATGATTGAAAAGAGAATTATAAGATATTCTTTGTATTTGCTATAATATAATCTATTGATTTTTTTTATTAACATATATAATCTACCGATTAAAATAAATCTTATCACGATTAATAATGTAGTATGTATCCTTCCAAAAAAAATAAAAATAATGTAGTATGTATTACTATAAAAATTATAATAATACATTGTATATTATAATACAATGTATTATGATTTATGACTATAACACGCTACAAGAAATGAAATATTAATTCCTTACAAGAAAAAAAATTTGTATTAATTATTCATGGTTTACAACTTGATACACACATCCAAAATTGTAAATACAAGTATCTGCGCCCATTTCAAGGTGTTTTTCCCATCACCCACCACACAAATCCAATTAATGGAATTTGTGTGGAAAAAAACATAAAGTAACTACATACACATTTCACAGGTTAAATCTTCATTCGCATGGATCATCTAAACCGTTCATTATCGTCGGATAAGAAATACGGAAAAAAACGGAACCAATATAAAAAAATTTAGGAGCATTACTAGCTTCACATTAAACGATCTTAACAAGTGACTACAACACACTTTTCATATCATTCTCAATAGTCTACGACTATAGTGTATGATATAAAAACGTGCTATCATCATCATTTGTCACGATTTTATTACGATAATTTTGTTATGAAACTGGCATCTCCGAAAAATTAATTACCAAGAAACAATGTAGTTCTCTTCATTTGCATGAAGTCATGTATTCTCTTGAGTGCAACCTCCAATGTCTGTTCACTCATATTAGCAAAGCAAACTCTGAACCAACCTGCTTCAGAGCAATGGCAAGAAGAACCCGGCGAGATATTGAGTTTCGATTCGTACAAAATCGATTTCCATAGCTTTAATTCACATTCTTTTGTGGGTTCTTTCAACAATGGTCTTAAATTCATCCAGCAAAACAATCCTGCATTTCCTTCTAAACATTCAATTCCAGCTTTCTTCAATCCCTGTATGATCATTTCATATCTTTTTCTCAATCTATTTCGATTTGTCTTTATGTAATTCACTGTGAAGTTCTTATCAGACAACATGGTTGCTAAAGTTTGTTGGGTTTGCGATGAAATCAAGGTAAAGCTCGACATTCTTCTAGCTGTAGTGACAACGTTTTCATTGTATGAATATATGGTCCCGACCCGAAAACCCGGAAGACCCAAATCTTTGGAGAGAGAATAAACAATATGAACTCTTTCTGCGTCTTTATAATCTCTGGATTCAAGAATTTCAGCAACACTTATGAACTGGTCAGAAGAAAACGAAGACCCAGAATAGATTTCGTCAGAGACAAGATGAATGTTTTTCTTGGTAACGAAATCAAGAATGTGCTCTAGAACTGTTCGATGAATTGTCGCACCCAGAGGGTTGGACGGGTTTGTGATAAGAAGAGCTTTAACTTTGATGTTCATGGAGTTTGCATAATCATAAGCTTGTTCTAAAGCTTTTGTTGTGATTTGGAAATTGTTGGAGCTTTCACAATGGACTGGAATGATGTGTACCCCTGTTCTCCATCTCAAGTCTCGGTCAAAACTGCAGAAACAAGAAGTTGAAATTTCACTGTCAGTGACAAAGAGACTATATTAGTCTGGTCAGCGATTTTACATTACAAGAATTTTTATTTGCAACTTGTGTTTCTGTCACCACATTAAAATTGAATTTGTAAAGACCCAATTATAAACTTTAGATTTCCATTTTTAACGAATTGTCTATGAAAATAAATAGTCGATTTATGACATAATCTTTTTTATTACCGAATCGTGATATTTTATAATATAATCGCCGTAAAAAAAAAGTTCTACGTCATATATATCATATCCATTCATTTATGTTTATAAATAGAAAGTTTTTGATGTAATAAGATTGAGAGAGTTGAAAATAAACTAATATCTTACCCAGGGTAATAAGGGGTAGGTACCAACAAAGCATCCCCAGGATTAGCCAAAATGAAGGTCAAAAGCTCATTAGCAGCAGTGGCTCCTGCTGTTAATACTATTCTATCTGGATTGAATTTTGCTCTCCCTCCTCTTATTTCTTCCATGAAGCTTGCCATTGCCTGATTATTTTATCAACAAAAATTAATGAGTGTTTTTAATTATCACTTAATTCAAACTTAATCTCACACGTGGCGTCACGCGCACAAACACAAGAGAGCCCGGGTCCTTCATAGTCACAGCACCGTAAAGTGACTGTAGAGGATCTGGGCCCGGATAGAAACAATTATACATATATATATATATATATATATATCTATATATACCTTTCTGAATGATAGGAGACCATGATAATCTTGAAAGAGAGCATTTTCTTTAAAGCTAGAAATGCTATTGCCATTTATGCACTTTGTTTCTGTTGCATGCTTTTCCAAGAATTCTTCAAGCAAATCAAATGAAACCTGCAGGGTAAGTAGATAAAAAAAAAACCATTCAATTCATGTACTCTTTTTGAAAAGACGCCTTTCTTGCACCGTACATGTTTTAGGTTCGACTTTCTAGAAATTAAATATTTATATTTGACCTCTGAAAAATCGAATCTTGATTTTAAAATCTATTTTTCAGAAGTCGAACGCCATCATGACCACTGTAATGGTGATAATTAACTCACTTGATTTTCTGCCAATCCCATTTGAATAACACCATTAGGATTGGAAACTTCATCATAAGGGTTCTCATCAAATGCTTTCCAACCAGCAAAATAAGGTGAATCTTCTCCATGTGTATCGGAAACCGCGATTTTCGATAACTCCACAGAAGCCATTTTTTCAACTTCTTGCTTAATTAATAAAAGAGAAAGCTTTGATGAAGCAAAGCAAAGCAAAGAATGAATTGTGAAAGAGACTAACTTGTATTGTGTTGTATTGTATATCAAAGCCTGCCTAATTTGTCAAACTTTGGTTAGACATAGTGTTATATATATAGTAGAATTTTTGGGATATAGGTGGGGGCCCCCTTAAGTTACATAGAAATTGATATTGCCATATCCTTAGGAAAAAATCCCAGAAAAACCAATGATTGATTCTGTGATGTATAGCAGGATATCAAGCAAAAAGGCTTTTATATTTATTTTATAAATATTAATAATATAATATAACTGGTGACAACTGTATTTTATAATACAAAACTTATCATAATAATCCAAAGATAAAAGTGGTTGATTGGTAGGTGTTTACTAAAATGAAGGTTCCCAGTTCCTAAACTTCAAGCTGCCGACTTGGTATTAGCTACAAAATGCGATTTTATTGAGTATCAAGAGTATAAGATTAAATATTTTCATTCAGTATTGATTGATTTTGGTACGATGGTAGTCGAGTATAAATAGCAAGTTACAACTTAGCGAGTAAGTAAAGTACATCGAGCTAAACTATTCGAATCGAATCATAATTATTTATTTGCGCTAACATTGAGTTTTAAAATGACAATGTTATAAGGTTAAGACAGAGCATTGTAATATTTTAGGAATCAAACACTAATTATTTGTGTTACTAATATATATTAACGGTTGAGCTAAATGTTTTTTTTTTTTTTTTTTTGAGCAAGAGCTAAATGTTTTTAGTGCAGTGAAATCAAACTTACTTTAAGACTCATTTTTAGTTATTTACAATATTACATGTATGCATTCTGTAATTGGTGCATTTTTATCTTGTATACAAATGTGAACATATATATATATATGGACAATTTCCAATGGAAGATATTTATGTATTGTATGCAAGAATTTATCTTTTTTTATTTATTTTATTCAAACAAGAATTTATCTATAGTGGGACTGTTTTAAGGGGTAACGTTGTAACTGCTTGAATTACAATGGGGTACAACAGAATTACTAGTTGTTTTGTTTCTTTGTTTATGTTTTGTTTGGTTTTTTTAAAGCAACAGATTTCTTATTTTATTTTATTTATTTCAGAAGAAACAAAATTGGTTGACCCGAGTTAATATAACTTATGGTAGCTCAGCCTTTTTTGGGTGGTGTGAGGGAAGTGGCGGAGCCAGAAAGTTTTCTCAGCGGGGTCCGTAAATATTTAACACACTAAATAAATTTTTTTTACGGGGTCTGAAATATTTTATATAGGTAAAATGTAGAGTATTTTTATTTTTAGCGGGATCAGTGGGCGACTCTCCTTAGATACACGTAGATCCGCCAATGTGTGAGGGTGGGGGTGGGCGGATGGTACGGGACGAGGAAGGTGATTTTAATTATAGGAAGATTTAAAGCACCACACTATTTATTTTTTTGTGATCATTTTCATATATAAAAATTTACATGTAAATGTGGCACACAAAATAATTAAATGACGCTTTAATTGCTTCTAATTCTATTAGGGGAGGATGTTGATTCAATCTCTATTTCATATGGGTCACTGCAATAACGTCTCCCAATTAATCTTATTCCTTTTCATTTACCCTTCTCTCCTTTAGTTATAGAATGATGATAAAATAATGAAATTATAGTGATATCGAAACCATACAACATCTTGTATCGGTAAAGTAGGGTGGGCTACCGCCCGGGGCCTATTATTTCCACACTTTTATATTTATACATATACTAAATGTCATTTGTTGTTATTATGCATGTATTGGTTTATTTGATGGACTAACCGATAATGTTTAATAACGTTCCTACAATAAAATCGTGATAGAGAAATCATACTATGAGATTATATAGGTGACCTCTCGATTCACAGTAAATGAAATAATTTTTAAATATCACCGGTCGTGTTTATTAATAATAAGACATTATTAATACAGTTAGACAAACACACATCATATGTTTTCTATCATATGAAGATAATATTGAATCTCATCCATTAAAGTGTGTCGACACTTAGACGTGTACGTGGACGTGTATAGAAAGAATACGTACGTTGGATGATCTGCTAATTTTTACAAGTGTCTTGAATATGTGGCAGCTGTATAATTATCCTTAGACCATATGTCATCATAATATTACAATGTGAATTGTCACATATGACACTATTGATGTTTCCCCTCGATGTGACGATAATACGGTAGTGACTGGATGTGATGCTGAAATATGCGTATAATTTACAACAATCATCTGAGATTCTGCTTCCTCATGGTATATACGAATATCCGGAAATGAATGTTTTATTCTCAGAATCTTTATAAAGCGAGACTAAAGTGTTCACTTTGAGAGAATATATTTCTTGATTATAAGAAATAGTCGTTGATGTATAACATTCAAGAAAAACGACTATGTGTATATTAATTATGCGAAAATACGTATTTATGCAAAAACCGTTTCACATGAAAGGTTGTAGTAAAAAACAATGACTCTCCCGACAATTGGGGATCGCAATACAGTGCTAGTTATCAATCATCATTGCTAAATACAAGTTGATTAATAAAGTGTTATTAATGATAATAAAGTGTTATTAATGATAAATTAAGTAGTTTAATTTATCAAATTGTATTTATAGAATTATTATTTATATTTACCACCACACCCAGGAGCCTAATGGATCACACACAAATGATTAATAAGGAATGAAATAATTATGTTTACTACGAGGTGTTGTAGTGTAAATAATATTCAATAATATTATATATTGAGAATATGTAATGTAATAGTATATAATACTAGCATTTTTAATTGAATTAGAAATAATATCCTAAAATTACTTGACCTCCAAGCAAACGAAATCGCTTGGAAAATACTCCATTAATAGCATTAAGGAAATTAAATTAAAACTAAATTGTCTATTTTGTAAATAGAAACATTATTCCATAATAAAGATGTTTTCTTTCTCCCGACTCTAAACAAGATTTGGGCGCCTCACCTGTCTATACCAATTACAAGAGAAAATCCTAGGTATTTTTCTCAATAGTGAAAAATAGATTTCTCCCAAGTAAGAGGGTGGGCAAAATTAGGATTTTAGTCCTCTAACTCTACTTATTTTTGATTTTAGTCCTGCTCTGCTCCGGTGAGGAAAATGGTCCTCTAAGTTGGTTTTTTTGGATTTTAGTCCTATCCGCCGGAAATAGTGATTGGGCACGGAATTTTAAAAATAGTCCTCTAACTAGGCTGCCACGTAAGCGTTTTTAAAGATTCCGGTGCCCAATCACTATTTCCGCGGATAGACTAAAATCCAAAAAACCAACTTAGAGGACCATTTTCCTCACCGGAGCAGGAGCAGGACTAAAATCCAAAATATGCCAAGTTAGAGGACTAAAATCCTAATTTTGCCACCCACCAGGGTGGGTCGAATTATGTGCAAGGAGTGAAGGAGAAAAGACGGTGTAGCAGCCGAACTTTCTGAGCGCCTATCCAATGCGAATTATGGGGAGTCATTCGTGTGGATCACCGTTAGAGACCAGACTATTAGGAAAGATAGTCAACCGGAAATTGTTCCATTTTCAGGCACTCCTATGTCAGACTTTCCTGATATTGAGAGGATCAGAAATTGTTTAAACTTTATCATGTCCCAACAAGCTCAACATGACAAAGTTTTGGCTGAATTATTAGAGTTTGTATCAACTAGGAAAGATTTTGACAAATAAGTGAAACATGACATTGACAGAGTCGGAGATTTGGGAAATGAGACTGTTACTAAGTTAAACAAGCTTGAGACAGATATCAAGAATAATCAAAAGAAAAATGCAGAGGCTACATGAATCTCAAGAGAGAGCTCTAATAACTTGAGACTAATCTCATTTCCAGGATGACTTCAATGGAAACCAAGCTGGAGATTATGTCTCAAGCTCAAGTAAAATTAACCGAGACTTAAGAGACTTTGAATTCAAATCTTGTTCAAACTTTTTTGAATGGTCCCAATAAGGAGGAAAGTAGTAATCAAATTCAAGATGGCTACAATCAGAAGTCCATTGGAATATTATGAAGAATTCATTGATGTTTACAATGAAGGAGCATTTCAAAGAGGAAACATAAATCTAAGTTTATAAGATGCTTGTAAAGTCTGCCATTCATTTGTAGATTTTTCTGATCCGGAGAGATATTGGGAAAATCAGGGAAAACAAGAAGAAACTGCATCAACCAAACAACATAAGCAGATCTAAAACACCTAGACAACACCTATGTATTTTGTTTATAATAACATAAGCAGATCTAAAACATCAGTAGCTTGTAATATCTGAAATGTTTATAATAAAGAAGATGAACTGATGAAGCATGTTTTTATCTTTTTACTTTGTTTTTGAGGGTGTTCATATAATCAAAATTGGGGAAATTGTTAGAAATTTTTATAGGTTTTTATGATGAGTGTCAGACTAGCGGTTATAGATGCAAGCAAAAAAATGTCTAGGATTGAATGTATATGTTTTACTAAAGTCTGATATTATATTGGTTAATCAGACAAGTACTGTAATAGGCAGCTGATAGGTTTTCAATCGACTAGGACAAGTTGAAAATCCAGTAAAGTCTAGGAGACCTAAGCTGAGCTGAGTAGAAGGCTGAGGGAACAAACTCAGTTATGAAGACCTGAAGGCTAAGGGGACAAACTTAGTAGTGAATATTGAGGAGCCAAAGGATGAGGGAAGAAGCTTGTAATGAAGATTTAAACCGAGACTATAAAGTTGTCTTCAAGTAAGTCTCTGATGGCTTGAAATAACTTTATAGATCTTGTGTAGAAGGCTTGTAGTTCAAGTAAATGTAAGGATAAACTTCAAGTAATGAAGAATATGGTGTACTATGATCTCGCAAATTAAGATCATATAAAAAATCAAGAATCCAAATTCAGATGTGTTAACCTGGACCAGTTCAACTGAATACATTTTTAGTCAAGCAGACATGTTAGCTGAGCAGAGCTTAAGAAAATTTTGATGAGTAGAAGTTTAGCCGAGAAGAATCAAATGCTAAGCTGAAAAGTAATAGTATGGACAATTATCATTATTCCATAATTTAAAGATATTATTCATGATAAGGATGGATTTTAAGCGTTTAAATAATTGTTTAGAGAATCATGGAGTAGAACATTCAATGAATTTCATTGGTGGACAGATTGTTACTGTCAGAAGGACACTGACACAGAATCATGCAGAACCGAATTTCAGAGAGAATAATCAGATATTTCCAAAAATGGCTGATTGAATTCAGAATTTGAACGTTAGATATCATCAAGATAAATTAATGAAGATATAGTTACTTAAAAATAATAATGATGATTGATTCTACATAATCCTTGTATTAATTATGATTGATCCTTGCAATTATATTTCTTTCCTGCTAAGCATCCTAGGCTATAGAGAAAGCATTGTATCATTCAGTTGAATCAATGGAAAATATTATCCTCTCTTTATAATTCTCTATTATTGTATCAGAGTTTTTCGACTAACGTCTTTCAGATCCTTGTCAATCGTAAAGAAATTCATTTGGGTGAGGGTTCGTTACCGTAATCTACACGAATCCTCACCTTCTCACCCGTCTTCATGTTTTGTTTGTCCTTTGATTTTATTTTTTTTCCGTCATCATGTTTTTTTTTTCCGTTGATTTTTTTGCTATCAAAATAAATTGCTCTATCATTATGATCTTCAACACCCTTCGCAAATTTTTCCCAGGCAGGTCCAACGTCCCTTCCCATTGGATCACCAATTTGGATGTGATGAGAACAAGTGGATGAAACCTGCAACGACGGAGCTTAGAGTACAAAGGAATCCGCAATCAAATATTGTTTGAATCGTGTTTTTTATTTCTCCTTCCATAAAATTATTTCCCTATATTTCCCCCTCTTTATTTCTTCATCTATTTTTTCTTCTAAAAGAAGTTTTGTCTATCAGCAAATTTATTTTCAAATCCGGTATTTTTTTTTTTTTTTTAATTTATGGATTTTACAACTTTCAATTCCCAATTTTATTAAGAGTGTTTATAAACATCATTCCAAATTTTCTTAATTATGGTACAACTCTCAATTCCAAATTTTAGTAAATTTTGTCCCAACCATCGTGTGTTGATCACAATGGTGACCACAAATAATTTTTTTTCCAGCTATAAATTCTTTTTTTAGGGTATCACCCCCTCAAGAATGATATTCCTCCAAATATTTTTTCTTCTCTATCACTTCTTCTATGACTTTAAAAAAAAAAAAAGTTGGGTTACCAGGTTGATGTGAAGCCGTTGTTGGCGATTGATATGGAGAAGTTTGTTGCAGGCATCATGCGAAGAAAACAAGATTCATTCATTACGAGTCAATTTTCATTTTCATTACATACCATGAGATTGCGGGGAGGTGTTGCAGATACAATTACCAAAAATAATAATGATGATTGATTCTACATAATCCTTGTATTAATTATGATTGATCATTGTAATAATTATATTTTTTTTCCTGCTAAGTATCCTAGGCTATAAAGCTAGCATTGTATCATTCAGTTCAATCAATGAAAAATATTATCCTCTCTCTATAATTCTCTATTACAAATGGAGGACTTGGAGATCATCATTAAACAACTTTTACATTGAGCAATCAAGCAAGTTACCTACTCTGCTGTGATCTTTATTTTTTTTTAAATCTTTGAAATTCACAAGACAATCAAGCTACATCAAGAACATTCAAGTGCTGAGTTTTTTCAATGAACAATCAAGCATCAACTCTTGCATCCGAGCTATTGAACTACAACTTACTTATCTAGATCAAGCTCAACAGAATCCTAATGATTCAACACTCAAACTTTGTCTACTCAAAGTTTTCATAATCAGTAAAGCACTTGAAGTGTCAAGGACCGAGTCAGCTAAATGTGTGATCTGAGAAGGAGCTGCGTGTTTGTGTGGTGGAGCTGTTGAAGAGACAATCCTACCCTTGAAGGAACAACAAATCAATTTCAGTGAAGCAGTAGAGACAACTGTGAAGGACTTATTGTTCAAGATTGTGAAGTCGAAGGATTATAGCTAAGGACAATCATATCTATTGTAGCCGTGTACAAGGAACAATAGTGAATTCATCCAACATCACATACGAATATGGACTAAAGGATTACACCACACTGAACCTCTATAAACTTTTGTGTTTTTTCTTTTAGCACTATACTTTTTGCATTTACTTTCAGTCAGTAGCTTACATCACACTCAGCACACCTGAACACTCCATCACTCATTAAGGTTTGAACAACAGTTTTAAAAGGCTTTAATAATCCGCTGCATAAAACTCAACTGAGCACTGGTTAGTCAGCTAATCTAAAATTTAGCTAAGTTTCAAAACTCTATGCTTAACAAGTTTATTCTCACCCTCTAAACTTGTTTCAAACCTTTCCAAGGGACCAACATGTCTTAGACGCAAGTAGTCCAACCTTCTCCTCCCCCCCACCCCTTCATGTACGTGCCAAAGATTCAGTATCAATTGTTGTTGGGAGAGGAACCCACACTCTTGAATGTATAAAGAAATATAGTACCGCCTTTACTAACACCAATTGGTTTTAGCACAACGGTAAGCGCTTGATCTTAATATGGTATCAAAGCCAGATGTCATGAGATTAAACCCTGGTGTGAACATATTTTTTAAAAAAATTGTGCAAGTGTTGGGAGAGATTGCCCACACTTGAGAGGGTTGTTGGGAGAGATTGCCCACACTTTTGAATAAAAATTGTGCAAGTGTTGGGACAGATTGCCCACACTTTGGGGGGTGGGGGGTGTGTGTTGAGAGATTCCCATATACTTGAATGTATAAAAAATATAGTAGCGCATTTACTAACACCAATTGGTTTTTAGTACAACTGAAGCGTTTGATCTTAACAATTATTTTTACCTTTTTCTATATGACTAATACAATTTAAAATTCCAATTGTAATTTGTAATTTGTTTGTTCATTAGATTCAAAAAAATCCTTGCGGTAATCTTGCTAATTAAATAAGTTCCCTTCTTTTGTCTTATGCTGAGACTATTAAATATGAGGAACGGTCCTGCTGATGAAATAGGATGAAATGAAAAGGCATTTGTAAATGCGTAGTTATCCTGAATATTCTGACCATTTTAATTAATTTTTTGCTTGGAAGTGATAAAGACAAATTTGACTCATTCTTCTACAATTAAGGATCCATATACTAAGAACCTTATAATATGACTTGAATCGAGAAGCAGTTTAGATCACCCACCATAAAAAGAAAAAAATTGAACGGATCATTTAGGAATCTTAGAAATCCCTAGTTCAATCTGTTTTGTTTTGACATAATGAAATAAAATTGAGTGTTTATTCATTTCACTTCATTGTTTGAGTGTGATTGTAAAATAACGAAATGTAATGAAATTTCAATCAACGAGTGGGAAAAACCTTATTTAATCACTACCTCATCTTACCTAACCCTACTATGTAGCCTTACCTACCCTACAACATCAATATATACCCCATCACTTAACCTGTCCTCTCACCCCTATTTCAATCCATCCTACCTTGCGTCCATATCTTACCCACTAACACTATACCCAACATACACTATATACAACCCCACCCTAGCCCACCTTAATTGGTCACTTTCAACCTCTAACACCCACCTTAATTACTTCATCTTGAATCATTTACCATACGTACAATACACATTCACCTCACCTCCATGCCACCCTACATCACCATACTTAGCCTGATGCACCACATCCTACCTTCATTACCACCTCACTCTACCCTACTCCCATTTATCCCACCTCAGCCAACCCCTACATTATCCTACCTCATCCTACTTACCCTGCCCTGGCTCACCCTGCATCTCATTTACCTATAATGTACCATGATTCACCTTATTTTTCTCTATCTTTAACTTACCCGTATCCTACATTATCTTTACCCTACTTCTACCCTCGCTTTTACTCCCACCCATCCCACCTTACCCCTCTTCAATCCCTTACCCTAAAACCCCACTATACTATGTATATACCTCCATCTCACTTCACCTCACGCCATCCTAGCTCAACTTACCTCATCACATGCCCCATCCATCTCACCTTATTAACAACATTGAAAAAACACCAATTTGACTATCATTTTGTAACTTTCATTTGTACTTCACCTTTGGTTGGTTATCTGACATTTGAATATATATCATGTTGAGTATGATATAGGATTCATTAATCATGATATAAAACATTATAATCATGTCCGGAGAATAAGTGGTGTTATAACTCATTTGATAATACACCAGTTTGACTATCGTTTTGTAACTTCCATTAGTTATGTGGACATTGGACAATAGAACGTGTAACATTATTTATATTTCATTAATCAGTTGTCTGTGCATCAAATTTCACCAAACATCAACAAAGCCATATTTTAGTATTTTTATAACCACACCACCTACACTTGGATTCTAAACATTAGCTCAGAAAATCAAGCTAAAATCTCAACCGGTAAGTGAACATTCTTTATTCAATACTAATATATATTCAAAGACACTTAAAGACACCACAGTGATATTTGATATCGAAAGTTCGAATCTAAACTTAACATTTGATGTTGCAAACATGGAATATCCATTTTCATCACCGCAAAAATCGAACTTAATCGAAAGTGTAGTGCTAGTATAGATATGTTATGATGTCTTTAACAAGCAAGTTATTCCTTCCAAAAAAACAAGCACGTTATTCAAAATACAAAATTCTTTGTTCATAGCACGTTAGTTAGTTTGTGCAAGAATTTGCGAAGATCTAGCTTAATAAGGAGTAGTTAACTTAATTCCTATATATCTAGAAAGCATAAGATTGAATAAGAAGATCATATCACTGAGATTCCGATTTGCAGACAACTAAAAGATATTGCGTGGAGATACGATGGTCCCACACAGTCAATGAAGATTGATTACTGCATGGAGATACGGTGATCACACACACTCTATAATAATAATAGAAATAAATAACGTGTTTCCGATTAGATTATTCCACATTCTTATAGTCAGTCGGTAAGAGAGAGGTTGGTTATGCAGTGTATTTTTTTGACGATTAAGATCGCCTGCTCATACGCGTTTGAAAGATGGTAGAATAACAATGATAAAATAAAAAATAAAAAATAAAACAACAACAATAACAACAACAACAACAAACTACCTCACCCACGAGCCACAGCATTTTTTATGACGATATTGATCTGGATACTGAGTGTTTAACCGGAAAATAATTCAACTGTTACAACTCTTTCTTTACAACTAGAAGGTACAACTGTCTCAATTATTGCAAAAGAAAAGGGACGATTATAAACCATTTACACAACATAATAAAAGAAAGATAAACTTCTGCTGCTACAACTTCAAGAATCACTCTTGAGCGATCTCGAACTCGCCTACAACAAAACTACTTTCGGGGTAGGAACGGAAATAAACGGGTAAGTACAAACGCGTCTTAGTAAATGGTAGAAACACCGAATCTAAACATGCTATAACACAAGGAATATCAACAATAATAATATCACACATGTTCCATTAGCTAACTCCCCTCTACTAGTCTCACTAGTAGACACAACCAAGAGAAACATTTGTCACGCATTAATCCAAAGGACACTTTGCATGGTGAATACTGCACCACGACACCTTCAACACCACATATGGCACGATATCTAATCATGTGGAATATTACACGAGTCCGATTGTTATCTTACCATGTGGAGGTGTAGTAGTTTCATGCTATGAAAAAGAAACGTGCCTCACCAAGGACTAACGTGTCTTAGCTTTTAGACTCATCAAGTATGTATTTAAGTGTATAATCTAACCACTTAAGTTCATTGCACATAAAAAGGCTTCCTATGAACCACCAGGCCTTAAACCAGACCTTAAACCAATTCTACATTACTCTACTTAGCACATTGCACAGAAATATTATATTCTAATCCAATACCCACGAGGCTAAGGAATAAAGTTTCCAGTGATCTCAAATCTCTCTCCGTATAGGGTCTCCACAAGGTGCCAAGCCAAATCCACTAGAAACTAAACTCTTAACTTTACCATGTAACAAGCGAGACATAGATCACCAAGTCAACATCATTTAAGGCCAAATGAAAAGTGTTCTAATGCTCCCGTGAGACACGGTGCAAAGCCAAAGCCACTAGAAGTCTAGAACACGTACATTTAACTTTACAACAAACCACATAAGGCTCTACCCTAAGGAATGCTTCAAAAAGGGAAAAACAAACAAGGTTCAACACTTCAAGGTACATTGGTGCCCGCCAATAGCTAACATGAGCTATTCTGGTCAAACTGGCGCCCGCCAACCTAAACTCACGTCTACTAACACTCATGGATCCGCCAACCTCATTGGCGCCCACCAACAACAAACATACACTCTCTAATAGCAATTGAAGCCCGCCAACACACAATTGGTGCCCGCCAACATCACGAAACTGAAGATTTGAAGCTCAAACTGCAACATAATCAATTCAAAACCATTTCTAATACTTAAGGCATCATGAGTTTCTGGGAATGGGACCATCAGAATTTCCTATGAAACCATAAGCTCAAACTCATCCCTGAGTCCTTTCAGAAACATCATCACATGTTCTGCTTCCGTGATATCCACCAATGTATTAATGGCATTGCAATGTATTAATGTGGATTACAAGTACAGGTAGGCATAGGCCTAATGGTCTTGATCAGTGGCTTAGATTCTCATTTGGATGAACATAAAATGGACTGGAAGGGCTTAGCTCTTGTTTCTTTGCTATCATGGCTATCAAGAATATGAAATCCACACTAGAATATACTGAAAAATGACCCGAAAATGATCAAGAACTCAGAATAAACACATACTACTCTCAAGAAACTGTGTAAAACGTAGGAAAAATAAAGAAAACTCTCAAGTTTCTCTAGAAATCAGAGTGAAAACATAGAAAAGCAACTGAAACTCTCAAGCTTTAGGCTCTGATACCATGTTGAAGTTATGAAATTTAAGAACACAACAAAATATAATGCAGAATTTTATTACTCTAAAGAATAATGATTGAGTTAAGTTACAATGCTGTTGATAATAGGGTATTTATAATATCATACACCTCATGAATCAGTTAGAAGAGGTTAAATGGCAGTTATAACATAATACTCGTTCTAACTACAAACTTTATAAAAACATCCTGCTAAGTTCGACTGAGTCCTTAGCACTCTGATGAGTTCATGTTCGTCAGCTTAGTTGAGCTGCTCATCTTGCAGTCAGCACTCCTTCAACCATATAATGTAACACATATATTGTAACAAAGGCACAAATACTCTTAAATAAAAGGTAATTTTACAAAACTGTTGAAATCGTTTTTGTTGTATACTAATTGGTCTATCATGCTATGTAAATCAATATTTTCAAGAGAAAAATAAATATGATAAATCGGAACAATTGGTGAATAAATGAAAATAATTGTGGAAATAAATAATTCTAAAAAATTACGCGTGTTCTGAAACAAGGGACACATAATGTTCTCTCTATGTGTGTGGTCGTATGTGTTAATGAAACAGGGGGCACAAAGATTTGGGTGTGTGTGTGTGTGTAAATTATGTGTGTTCTAAACTAAGGGACACGGTAATGTTGTGCGTATGTGGTCATATGTGTTCATGAAACAAAAACACGATTATTTGGATGTGTTTGTGTTTGTGTGTGTGAGTGAGAATTACATGTGATTCTGTAACAAGAGACACACCAATGTTGTGCATGCGTGGTCTTACGTGTTCATGAAAAATAAGAAATGATGTTCGGTTTTGTGTGTGCGATGTAAGGTCCGCAACGGGGAACTAAGCAATATGATGTTGCATGTACGGACTATGTGTGTGCAATGGTTGTGTACCTTGTAAAAGTATGACTGTTGTTGGGTGTGTGTGGTTACATATTATGCTTTTAGGAATCACATGTGTGGTAATCGAGGCCGGACATATGTGAACTTTTTAGAGTATGTACAGTGTGGTTGATGGATGTATGAGAGGTGACTCTTGCCAAGTGATGTTGCGTAGACCACCAAATTTGCGGTAACAGTGTTTATCTTGAAGATATAAGGATTTATATATGTGATTTTTCTGATGAGTGCTCGGTGGTGAACAAGAACAAAGCTGTTGCGGGATAAGTGTTTAGTGAAGAACAATTGAATGAGTCGACAAATTGGCAGAGTGTATCTGCTTGTATTAGTTCTTGGATCCTTTTCCATTACATTGTGATCCCATATTTATAGGCTAAGACTATGTCGGTTTACTGTTCATTGACAAGACAATTAAGAATACATAATTAAAGATAAATATGCATGCAATACAAGTGGTCTAGCTAGCTATCAAGATTAGCCAGCTGGAACGATAAGTATGGCGAACAGCGGACTCATATGCGCCTTGTCTTAAATTCAGCTTGACCATATGGGTAGAAATCACACGGAGAGGAGGAGTCCGGCTTATGACCGGCCGGATGTAATCCGCCATCGTTAGCGGATAGGACCCGGCTTACGAATGACGGGTAAGATATGGCTTGTGATCGTGGATAGAGGGGATAAAGGCCCAACATCAGTGTTAATGGGCCATGACAGTAGGCCCAATCTAGATGAACAGGGCCCTATTCCGATTTGGGTATATCAAAGGCCCCCTAGTCTGTGCCTGGCGTGTCCGCCGAGGCGGAGAGTAGAAATTGAAGTAGAATTTTCGGAGCCGCACCTTTGTATTGTCGCTCATGACAGAGGTACACCGATAATGTTCTAAGTGTTGGTGAAAACCACCAATTATATGCTGTGCATTTGTAGCGACAGGCTTGTTGCCGATAATGTTTTATCGGGCTTGAATCAATGTTTGTATCGCTGAAATAATTACCGATTGTTTGCTGTGCATTGTAGCGGACAGGCTTAATTCCCGACAACGCTCTGTCGGACTTGAAGTGTCGAATAGGCTTCCACGGGCATAGATAGACGTTGACCGCTTGAGGAAACAATTGTAGATCGTGATAATCTGAGGCTGTGTCTGGACAAGTTGATGGCCGCCAGCGGGGACTTGAACGGTTGAAAATGACAAACGGATGTATTGGATCACTTAAACGCCATGTCGATCCACGTGCACCGACACGACGCTTGAACCGAACCGGCCCTCGACTGATTGGCCAAGAAAATCGGTAACCGTTTCTGTCATTATGACTTTTGAATTTTGAAACCCCAAACGTCGTTCCTTCTCGATTTATCCTTATAAATAGAGGCATCCCCCCCAACTCATACACTTTTCCCCCTTCTTATTTCTGAGAATTTCTCCGGCGATAGAAGCAGTAAGCTCCGGCGAGTGTAAGCCGATTCCGGCAAGCGTAATTTCAAGCAAAGATCAACACTTTCTCCTCCCTTCTTACTAATCAGGTATGAATTTGTAAATTCCCATTATTTTTTGATTCGATTATATCTTTATTTCGTCAAATCATTGCTTGAAGATCATAATGCTATGAATTCGCCCCTGTACCTTTAAGCTTTTTCTGATGAACACCATGAGTCCATCCTATATCCCCATGCTTTTGCCTATTCTCCCAAGAAATTCCCCTCAAAAATGTCTTTGTATGTATACGCTCTAGTTGCCATTGTAAAATGCTTGAATGTCTAGTTGGTTTAGGGTTTTTCTAGATTAATTTTGGGGGTTTTTCTGGGTTAATTTTGGGGGGTTTTTCTGGGTTAATTTTTGCTAAGGAAGATGGAGGGGCGAGGTGTCGGGGTGTGATTACTCTCACCTCGGCCCGATTTCCATGTCCGGGTGATTAAACTAATCCACCTTGCCCTTTTTCTTTTCCAGAATGTCTTCAGAATGTACCCTGTCCCAATCGGATGAAGATGGTCGGGCCGCAGCGGGCTATGGCTCAGAGGAGGTGAGCATGGATGATGCTAGCTCGAGCGACGTCGAGGAGGAGATTGTCGAAGAAAATCAAGGACCCATTAATATAGACTCCGATCCAAAGGTCGCCGTAATTGGTGAGGGTGCTACAGCGGGCGAGGTTGAAGATGAGGACCAAACAATGCTCAGCAACTTACTTCATCGGATGGAAGAAGTTATAACTTCCGGAGCCGTTAAGCATAGCTCAAAGATCAAGAAAGCCGTGGAAACTGCACAAGTGTCGAGAAAGACTGGAGCGTCGAAGAGACCGTCCGCGGCCAGGAAAGCCAGGGCGGAGAAGGATTTAGTCGTGTCCGATGAGCCTGAGAAGAAGAAAAGGCCGCCAAAACAAAGGTCGAGTGCCGTCGAAGTGGAGCTTGTGGAACAAAAGTGTGCCGATACTAACCTTATAGCTCGATGGCGCGAGTTCCGAGATCGGATTGATTACACGTCGGCAATGACCACTTACGATATTTCGGCTGATTATCGATTCGTCAGTATGGGCGCGACGAACGTATCCCGGACGTCTGGTCGGGATACCGAAGATTTTCTATGGCTTCACTATGATCACCTAGTGGCCGGACTTAGGCCATCATTTGACCCATTCTTTATTACCTTTATGGAGGAACTGAAGGTAATGCCTTGCGATCTCAGTCTGGGAGTGGCTCGGATAGTAATGGCCTTTATTGTTATAAGTCGGATTCGTGGCCGTGAGCCAACGATGGCGGCACTGCTATATTTTTATAGTTTCACAAGAAAGGGTGATGCCGGGCAAGTCCAACCTCGCAGCAAATCGAGTAGTGGTAAACCTCGTCTTCTATTCGATCTCCCTGATAAAGTGACGGATTGGGATAAAAGATACATGCGGGTTGAATCCCGAGTGGGATGGCCCTTTCACAAGCTTCCCGCGAACTCTTTACAAACTAAGCATTTGAAAGATATCCACACCAAGGAGGAGAACGACGAGTTTATCGCCGAACTTAGTGGAGCTGCTCGGGTTTGTTCGAAAGGTGTTGAACAACCTCGAACCTTTAACTCGGAGATTGCTCAAGATGACGATCCACCTTATCTCGAATGACCGGTTCACACCGGCCGTAGGAGATCCCCTGGTTGTGGTCGATCCATTGCCCACCGATCCTGATTGGTATAGGAGTGCCGAGCCGTTAACGAGCCGAGCCGAGCCGAGCCGAGCCGAGTATTGGGTCATTCAACTTGAGCTCGTTAAGCTCGCTGAGCTCGCTCGAGCTCGCTCGTTTGTTAAACGAACAAAAATTCGCTCGAGCTCGGCTCGCTTAAAACATGAACCGCTCGAGCTCGCTCGTTAGATATATTTTTGTCTTTGGCTCGACTTTGGCTCGAACCCGCTCGAGTTCGGTTCGTTAGACATATATTATAAGCATGTTCGCGAACATTATATAAGTATGTTCACGAACAATAAGCATGTTCGCGAACATAATAAGCATGTTCGCGAACATAATCGAACGTTCGCGAACCAAGCTCGAGCTCGGCTCGTTAAGCAAACGAGCATACAATCATGTTTGAGCTCGGATCGTTAAGCTAAACGAACAAACGATCACGAACACTAACGAGCCGAACACGAGCTTGTTCACGAGCGGCTCTGTTCGTTTAACAGCTCTAAGTGCCATCATGGCCGATGCATGCCCTCCCAATGTAGAGTCTGTATGGGAAATCCCTCGTCCCGGGCTCCGAGTATGATTTTTACTTTGTATTCTTTTTGATACTTTGATTGCTTGCTTACCTTGTTACTTCTTTTCATGTTATTTTTCAGGTCGCTAATAAGTGTTGTTCTCCGTAGGTACCATGGATGCCCTTGATCAACGCAGCCAACTAACCTGAAGGAAAACTACTGGCGAAGTGAAGAGAGCCGCTGAGCTAAAGAGGATCAAAACCCCGCTTCCTACGGTTGATATAAGGAAAGGGGCGGCTGGTGCCTCTGGGTCTCAGGCTGAAAAGTCAACTCAGCCGCCCGCTGTCCCGGGTTTTATCAATACAAAACAACAAGTAATAAACCGGTTAACCTCAAGTGCAAGGATCGTAGTATGGAGGCTAATGCCGGGTCGATCTTACGGGGAACTGACGAATGTGAATCCTAGTTTTTGCTTTAAACTAACTATTGTCACGAATCTAACCTAACGAACATCTAACCTAAACAAATATGCGAAAAAGTAACTAGACAGAGGATTGCTCCAATGCTGTGCAAGACTCGAAAGCGATAAAAACTAAACTAAAGTGCAGGAAAAGTAAAACTAAAGCTAAGCAATTCAAGTTTAAAGGATTAAAATCAATTTATAACGAACTAACAAGCAATCGATCCACCTATCCTATCAACATTCAATTCTAATTGATTAATTCGTGATCTCTACTCAAGTCGTGATTCACCTAATCGAAGGCATAAACTCCTACTCGTAGACAAGTTCGTTTCTAATCTTTTATCTCTCGATGTTAAAGATTACGCTCTTTCTAACCTAGGCGTGAAATCTTTCAATTTCTAATCTAGAGATTTAATCTAATAACTTTCGTTGTGATTAGATTAAAGGTCTAAACTTTTATCATGGTGTTCTAAGGTTAACATGACTTTCATCAAGCAAACAATAAACAAAAGCACGGATCTTTCGATATAGCATGCAATCAACATATAAAAACATGATAAAAGTAACAACTTTAATAGATACTCACAAAATAATCACGAACTAGAGATCAAACTCGTTGAAACGGACGGCTTCACAACGCTTGTTCAAGGAGGATTTAGCCTCCTAGCATCCTTATGCAAACTCGAATTGATGGAATAAAGAACATAAATCTAACTATCTAATCTAGATGTTTTATTGCATAAAACCGGAAAATAAAGGAGTAAAAACGCAGCCAAGCCGCTCCCTAGGTTTAGTGGATCGAATTGTATGTTTAGGGTTTGGTAAAACGCGCCTATTTATAGATTCTTTAGGTCGGTTTCATTGAGTCGGTGCCGTGGACGCCCGCCCACCACCTTGGGACGCCGTCCAGCCTCTATGAACGGAGAATGAACGCTGCTCGTAACGCGCCTGAACTCTCTCGAATGTAAAATACGATTCGACGCCGCTTCACTTTATGGACGCCCGCCCACTACTCAGCTCCAGTATTTTGCTCATAACTTCACTTCTAGGGCTCCGAATGAGGTGATTCAACATGCGCTGGAAAGCTATTTCAATCCTCTACAACTTTCATCAAGACAACTTTCCTGAAAGTGCCTACAAGTGTGGACAAAATCCCCATGAAGTGCCTGGTTCCGGTTTCTTCAATGATTCTTCACTTAAACATCTTCCAACTCTTCCATCTTAATGTGATCATCGTTAAGCTCCTTACTCATCATGAAAACGTATCTAACAACATGATAGAAACATGCAAAATGTAACATCATACTTAATAAACATAAAACACCGATAAAATCACGTAAATATCTCGATTTTGCATTTAAACACATTTAAAACTCGTTTGCTCAATAAATCTAATAAGCACTTACTTTCCTATGCAATTTATCGATTATGGGAGAAATCGTTATTAAATATGACGGTATAAATCACATAAAATCACCCCTAACACCCGCCAAGCAACTCGCTGGTAAGGCTTTGAAGCAAACAACCTTGACAAGAAAAAGGGTCATTGTGGAAGAGATTAACCTCGCAGAGGCGGCACTGGCGAAAGGTGATGCTCCTCTCCGCCCAAAAATCCAAACTTGATGATCCACAGAGGAAAGAGGCCGCCGACAAGGCCATATCTTCCGACAAAGGCAAATCTGCGGGTCGACGAGATCAAGCTTTGATCGGGCGCAAGGACGATGGTGCCTTTTGTCGAGTCTCTCGCTGGGCCTGGGGTGTCCCGCCGCATGGTTGGATAAAGAGTTCACGCGCCAACAACAGCTCTCTCGACATGTCCAAAGCGACGACGATTTCGGAGGGGAATCGCCGACGTGTTCCCACCGAGGCATTTCAAAGTGGGGTCTTCCCAACCCCGCCCAATGAGATAGGTCGCGGGATCACGAAAGCAGAGTTGTAATGGCGGATCAGACCGATCCTCGCTGCATCTTCCTCCAAAATATCGAGGATTTGTGGGGTTTATACGCGCCACGGTGAGCATGGTAAACATCTTTCTTGCCTTTGCTTTATTTTTCTTATTGTTATATTTTGAAGTCAAGATCGACTTCGCCGATCTCTCCTTTTTAGGTCAAGACCGGCTTGGCGCAGCTTTATTAACGATTACAAGAACACCATATCTCGCGAGCACCAATGTCGGAAAGAGCCGTGGCCGACACTAAGAAATCTCTTGATGCCGCAAATGAGGTGGGGTTGGATCGCATGCCCGCTAAGTCGCCGCCAAGCCGAAAATGACAAATCAAGAAGCTGGCCGCCAATGAGAAGAAGGCACGGATTGAGGCCTGTGCAAACTCGAAAGCGCCTGGAGAAACTTAGTCGCGAGTGGCTAATAAAGATGTCGAGGCCCACAAAACAATGAAGGAGATGCACTCGTGATTGACGCGCTCAGATAAAGAAATGATGCTTTGAACAAACAAAGCCTCGATCTAAACTCTAGAATTGAAGCTCGCCACAAAGTCAGCTGCTGGTGAGAACTTCTCGATGGGATATGATCAAGGGTTTTATCATATCGCTAGGTGTATTTGGGCTCATGGTGTATAGACTCGACATTGAGACGCTATGGATTGGATCATTATGCATCCTTCTCTCACCATCTAAGGGATTTCCACCGCACATTCCATTCTCCAACGCCGAACTCGAACGGTATATCCCAAAATATGCTCTAGACCGGAGGTGCCCGCAGCTTGTTGAAGAGAACCTAAGTGAGCCGGGTACGCCGGGAAGTCCAGAGGAATGCCGCATCGGAGGAAGAAGTTTGAGCCAACTATCAAGAGGGTGAACAAGTCAAAGAAATGGTGGAGCCTCATCGAGTCCGGGCGAATGCCGACCGTGATGTTGCACCACTCCCTTCGCGATGATAATGTTCACAATGAAGAAATGCGTGATTGACCTCGATTAGTGGAGATGTTTACGACGATGATAAGCCTATAGTGTAGCCTCGGTACATTAAACGCCTATAATCTAAACCGGTCATAGTTGATAAATGTTGAGAAAGCTATTCACACACACACATTCTCTTCTCAATACAAGGTAGAACCTAAATCATATACATTTGTGTCAATTACTTGTGTTTTACCATTTCAATTTTATAGACTTGATGTATGATAGCAATGTTGACTCCATCTTTATTTTTGAATCGCTCATTTTTGCTCGAGGGCGAGCAAACGCTAAGTAGGGGGTAGTTTATGAGAGTCAAATTGGCTATCATTTTCTATGTAATTATACCCTGTTTATACCTTGTTTTATATGTTTCCGGGGACATTTGGTTGTATTTTGATGTATTTACACCTTGGTTATCATTTCGATCTTAGGACGTAAAGTCCGGGATTCTCGGTCCTTTTCGTGTAATTTATTATACTCTCGTCACCCTAGTGTCCTCGTAGGGATTACGTGTGGTTTTGTTATGATTTTTTACAGGAATTAGGTGTTTGAGATGCCCGGAAGGCGAAGTTACAAGGATTGGAACGCAGTGCCCGAAGCTTAAACGTTCAAACGGATCAAAACGCTGGTGGTACTACAACCATACCTTCCATTTATCTGCAATTTTATCTACCTTAGAGGCATTTTTTGGGCTGGACATCTTCATGAAAGTTGTAGCCAATTTCATTAGATTTCCAACGGATTTTGAATCACTCGATCGACGAGGTCTACACACAAAGTTATGGACGCTTTTTGAGGGTCGTCACCATAGAAGTTGCTGATAGGTTTTCTTCATGGATTTTTTTGACAAAGCTCATTTAGCAGCTTCTGTGATCTCAAAAAACACTTTAAATACCCCTCATTTTGATCTAGATCGAATCCTCTCTTTTAGATCGATTTTTCTGCACTTTTCGCATGTTTTCATTAGATTAGCTTAGTTTAGAAGTATATTAGCTTAGATTAGTCGTAGATCGTTGTAATCCGCTGATTTCGAAGATAGCTTGACGTTGTTATTGACGGGATTTCGCTCGGTGGATCGATTTTCTCGCATAATATATTCGTATTTCATTTTCATTTCTTGCTCTTGATTTCAATCATGGTTTATGTTAGCTTTGATGTTTGTGTTCTTGTTGTTTTCTTATTACATGAGTAGCTAGTTGTTCCAATAGTCGAGATATGCGTGATAGCCTCTCGAAATTGAATCCTTATCTCGCTGATTGAAGTGTTTTGATGTTATGATTGTTAGATTTTCGATGTTGTTTTTGTTTTAGAACTTATGCCTAATGACGCGTTTAATGAATCCGCCACTTCGATAATCGACATCACACGTAAGCTTCTTTACATATGTATTTTGCTAGAAGCGCGCGGAAAAAAAGGTTCTAGATCACCCGTAAAATCGATCGAAGTTGTTCAGATTCGTTTCAGGTGTGAGGTTTATATCGATAGTTAACGAAGCGTCCATAGCGTAGCCATGTCAAAAGTCGTTAAATTCGGTCAGTCGATCGTTGAATTTCGATATAGGAAGCTAGTTGTTGAAATTGGCGCTTAGTTCAGTAAATGAGAGACTCACTTCAACGCGATGCCGAGAACATTAGAGTTTGTCGAAACACTTCGGAAACGAGTTAGGGTTGAGAGTAGTTTGTTGATCATAGCTCGGCTATCTTGTTTTCATAGTTTAAACTCCTTTTCTTTTGTGCATATTTAGTGTTAGAATCGGTGATTCGACAAATCACCACGTTCAATATTTGTGCTGACTCGAACTAGGGATGAGACCGACTTTGGTACTCGACTTTGGAATTGGTGAGTCAAGGTCGATCCCACAAGGAATCGGTCGAGTACCAAAGTCGGTCTCATCCCTAGTCCAGTCAACACAAATATTGAACGTGGTGATTTGTCGATCACCGGTTCTAACACTAAATATGCACAAAAGAAAACGGTTTAAACTATGAAAACAAGATAGCCGAGCTATGATCCAACAAACTACTCTCTAACCCTAACTCGCTTCCGAAGTGTTTCGACAAACTCTAATGTTCTCGGCATCGCTGAAGGGTGTCGCCTCCTATTTCAAACTAAGCGCCAATTTCAACAACCTAGCTTCCTATATCGAATTCAACACAATCACGACCGATTTAACCGACTCGACACGGCTCACGCCTATGAGACTCGTTAACAACGATATAAACTCACACACCTAAACCTAATCTGAACAACTCAATCGGTTTTACACGGAGATCCTAGAACCCTTTTCCCGCACTCCTCTCGCAAAATACATATGTAAAGAAGCCACGCGGTGATACGATTATCGAGTCATGAGTGCAATAAACGCCATTAGGCATAAGTTCTAAAACAAAACAACATCGAATCTAACAATCATAACATCAAAATCATTCCAATCAACATGCTAAGGATCTGATTTCATAGACTATCACATAACTCGACTATCGGAAATTAGCTATTCATTATACTAACAACAAAAACAACAAGAAATCAACAAGAAATATAACATAAACAGAGATCGAGAGCAAGAGCAAGAAATGAAAAATGAAATACCGAATATATTATGCCAGAGAAAATCGATCCACCGAACGTAAACTCACAATAATGCGTCAAGCTATCTTCGAGAATCAACGGATTACAACGATCTACGACTAATCTAAGCTAATATACTTTAAACTAAGCTAATCTAATGAAACCGTTAAAAAAAAGTAAAAATCGATCTAAAAGAGAAGGGATTCGATCTAGATCAAAATGAGGGGTATTTAAAGTGTTTTTTCAGATCCGTCTGCTAGGTGGAAACAGATCGACAGCGCGCCACCGTCAAAAAAATCCATGAAGAAAACCTATCAGCAACTTTCTATGGTGATGCACTTCTCGAAACATGGCCATAACTTTGTGTGTAGACCTCCAAATCGAGTGATTCAAAATCTGTTGGAAAGCTAATGAAATTTTCTAAAACTTTCATGAAGATGTCCAGCCCATAAAATGATTCTAAGGTAGATAAAATTGCAGATCAATGGAAGGTATGGTTGTAGTACCACCCGCTTTGATCCGTTTGAACGCTTAAGCTTCGGGCACACGCTCCAATCCTCGTAATCTCGCCTTCCGGGCATCTCAAACACCTAAGTCCTGCATGCAAAATCATAACAAAACCACACGTAATCCCTACAGACACTAGGGTGACCGAAAGTATAGTAAAATTACACCTAAAAGACCGAGAATCCCCGGACTTTACGCCCTAGGTCCCAAATGATAACCAAGGTGTAAATACATCAAAATACAACCAAATGTCCCCGGAAACATATAAAACGAGGTATAAACAGGGTATAATTACATAGAAAATGATAGCCAATTTGACTCTCATCATGCGGCCTGAGAACTCTTAGACTTGTGCTCTCTATTCTGTAAAAACTATTTTAATTTTGCGTATGTATAACTCTCTTTATTTCCGCCCTTTACTTTTTCAATAACAATTCTAAAGTCTGTTTTCTGTTCGCTTGATGTATGCTTCTTTTTGCTCGAATTTATTGCATAAATTGAGTCCGATCATAATAGCATCCGGCCCCCTTGTTTTAGATAAGATTCCAAGTTGATAGTGAGCGGACTAATCCTCGAGATATGCTCCCCTTGAATCTTATCTGAAATAAATGCTCATCCGAAATTTATGAACTTTTTCGATTCGCCTTGAATCGATCTCAAATAATCGCCGCTAATCCGAGGGCGCCCCTAATTGAGATGAGATTCGAAATGAGCCTCGATAATTTTGTTCGCTTCGTGATTGCTTTAATTTTTCTGAATGTTGCCCTCATTTTTAACAAATTTCGAGATGAGTCCGAGGTTTTGTTGAAATTTTCTCGAAAAATTCATTCTCTACCCGCGCTTCATGATAATATGTATTTTAAAGATAAATGTAAAATCGGTTTTTACTAACTTCGACTCATCCCGCTAGATGAGTGAAGATTACAAGCAAGCAAGAAAGCCTAACCACTCACGCTGTAAACGAGAGGATAGCCATAACCCTAACCGATTTATTACATGTAGTACCTTTGAGATTGTCCAGGCTACACGGCTCTATTGAAAGTTCGAAACCTTGTTGATTTCTCGAGGACATAAGTTCTTTTGATCTCTTTGCGACTTGGTAAGGCCTTCCCAATTTGTCGTTAGCTTGCCCTTGTTAGTGCCTCTATACCCGTGGACTTTCTGCTTTAAGAACAAAATCCCCAACCCTAAATGAATGATCGCGATTCGCTTGTCGTGTTGTTGTTTAGCGAGTTGCTTGTAATTCGCGAGCCGATGGTATGTCGCTAACCTTTTTCTTCCGTTAGATCCAAGTCGATTCGTTCTCGCTTAATAAATTGTTCGATTTGGGTCGTGTAAGGCGACTCGAGCGTCGGTAGCTGGCTATTTCGGCTGCGAGTCATGGCCTCTCGATCCATAAGTAAGAGCAAAGGTAAGCTCCTATGGGTGTTTTGATTGTGGTGCGGAGGGCCCAAAGTATAGCCGGGTAGCTCACAACCCATCCTCCTCGCTTACTTGGTCATCCACGCTCTTTTAGCATCTTGATTATTTGTTTGTTGCCGGCCTCGCCTGGCCGCTTCTCGAGGATATGCCACGGATGATCGCCAGTGTTTGACTTTTGAATTCCTCACAAAGATTTGAGAAGTCCTTCCTGAATTACGGGCCATGATCTCGATACTACGCCGCCTGCTGGATACCAAAACGCGAAAAACTGATCGTGTAAGAAATATCCCGCAAATTTTCAAGCGGGTTATCTTGACCATAGGCTTGGCTTCGATCCACTTTGTAAAGTAATCCACAACAACTATGATAACCTTGAACCCGCCTTCCCGTGAAAATGTCCGATGAGATCGAGTCCCCACATGAGAAAGGCCAAGGTGCAACTACAATGCTCGTCTCGATGATTGTATTCTGGGATGTCTGCATGTTTTGGACACTCCGGACATTCCTCGACTAACTTTTCCGAGTCTTTGGCGATCGTTACAAGAATACCCCGCGTTATAACCTTTCTCGGGCCAAGGAGCGACCAGCGGGATGGCCCCACATACCCTTGGTGAAGCTCGATAAGGATCGCTCTTGCTTTCTTCTTCGAACACATCATAGTAGAGGATTTGCTGCGGATCTTCCCAGAAAGTATTCCGTTGTTTACAATATACCTGGCCGCTTTTTTCGAGGGTACGAGATTTATCCGCCACGCCAGGTAAGACGCTGCTTCTATGTAAGCTTTCAACCTCATCGATCCAACATTTAGTCACCGGTGTGTCAATTTCCATGATTTGTATTGCCTCAACAATGGTGCTGCTAGATATCATTATGGAAGGGTCCGCGAGCTCTTCTTTGAGAGATAGCTTTGAGAGATAGTTCCGCCCATCAGTTGTCCTCCTCCACTCTCCGATGAATTCGCACAAGCGGAAACCGGGCTTTAATCGTCGAACAATCTCACCATATTTCTCGAGAATACCACAATGAGTATCATAGTCCCCGAGATTTGGTTGAAGATAAGTTGAGAATCACAATATACTTCAACGTTTTG